>JAWMAG010000018.1:1417744-2687989 GCA_037013455.1 Ceratitis rosa | reverse complement strand
GTAATAGTAATAGTAATATAGTAATAGTAATAGTAATAGTAATAGTAATAGTAATAGTAATAGTAATAGTAATAGTAATATAGTAATAGTAATATAGTAATAGTAATATAGTAATAGTAATAGTAATATAGTTATAGTAATAGTTATGGTAATAGTATTATAGTAATAGTAATAGTAATAGTAATAGTAATATAGTAATAGTAATAGTATTAGTAATAGTAATAGTAATAGTAATAGTAATAGTAATAGTAATAGTAATAGTAATAGTAATAGTAATAGTAATAGTAATAGTAATATAGTAATAGTAATAATAATATAGTAATAGTAATATAGTAATAGTAATAGTAATATAGTAATAGTAATAGTATCAGTAATATATTAATAGTAATAGTAATAGTAATAGTAATAGTAATAGTAATAGTAATAGTAATAGTAATAGTAATAGTAATAGTAATAGTAATAGTAATAGTAATAGTAATAGTAATAGTAATAGTAATAGTAATAGTAATAGTAATATAGTAATAATAATAGTAATATATTAATAGTTATAGTAATTGTAATATAGTAATAGTAATAGTAATAGTAATAGTAATAGTAATATAGTAATAGTAATAGTAATAGTAATTGTAATATAGTAATAGTAATAGTAATATAGTAATAGTAATAGTAATAATAATATAGTAATAGTAATAGTAATAGTAATATAGTAATAGTAATAATAATATAGTAATAGTAATATAGTAATAGTAATAGTAATATAGTAATAGTAATAGTATCAGTAATATATTAATAGTAATAGTAATAGTAATAGTAATAGTAATAGTAATAGTAATAGTAATAGTAATAGTAATAGTAATAGTAATATAGTAATAATAATAGTAATATATTAATAGTAATAGTAATATAGTATTAGTAATAGTAAGAGTAATAGTAATATAGTTATAGTAATAGTTATGGTAATAATAATATAGTAATAGTAATAATAAGAGTAATAGTAATATAGTTATAGTAATAGTTATGGTAATAGTAATATAGTTATAGTAATAGTTATAGTAATAGTTATGGTAATAGTAATAGTAATCTAGTAATAGTAATAGTAATAGTAATATAGTTATAGTAATAGTAATGGTAATATAGTAATAGTAATAGTAATAGCAATGTAGTAATAGTAATAGTATTAGTAATAGTAATTGTCATATAATAATAGTAATAGTAATGGTAATAGTAATAGTAATAGTAATATAGTTATAGTAATAGTAATGGTAATATAGTAATAGTAATAGTAATAGCAATGTAGTAATAGTAATAGTAATAGTAATATAGTAATAGTAATAGTATTAGTAATATAGTAATAGTATTAGTAATAGTAATTGTCATATAATAATAGTAATAGTAATGGTAATAGTAATAGTAATAGTAATAGTAATAGTAATAGTAATATAGTAATAGTAATAGTAATAGCAATATTGTAATAGTAATAGTAATAGTAATAGTAATAGTAATATAGTAATAGTAATAGTAATAGTAATATAGTAATAGTAGTAGTAATAGTAATATAGTAATAGGAATAGTAATAGTAATATAGTAATAGTAATAGTAATAGTAATAAAGTAATAGTAATAGTAATAGTAATAGTAATAGTAATAGTAATAGTAACAGTAATAGTAATAGTAATAGTAATAGTAATATAGTAATAGTAATAGTAATATAGTAATAGTAATAGTAATATAGTAATAGTAATATAGTAATATAGTAATAGTAATATAGTAATAGTAATAGTAATATAGTAATAGTAATAGTAATATAGTAATAGTAATAGTAATATAGTAATAGTAATAGTAATATAGTAATAGTAATAGTAATATAGTAATAGTAATAGTAATATAGTAATAGTAATAGTAATATAGTAATAGTAATAGTAATATAGTAATAGTAATAGTAATATAGTAATAGTAATAGTAATATAGTAATAGTAATAGTAATAGTAATATAGTAATAGTAATAGTAATATAGTAATAGTAATAGTAATATAGTAATAGTAATAGTAATATAGTAATAGTAATAGTAATATAGTAATAGTAATAGTAATATAGTAATAGTAATAGTAATATAGTAATAGTAATAGTAATATAGTAATAGTAATAGTAATATAGTAATAGTAATAGTAATATAGTAATAGTAATAGTAATAGTAATAGTAATAGTAATAGTAATAGTAATAGTAATAGTAATAGTAATAGTAATAGTAATAGTAATAGTAATAGTAATAGTAATAGTAATAGTAATAGTAATAGTAATAGTAATAGTAATAGTAATAGTAATAGTAATAGTAATAGTAATAGTAATAGTAATAGTAATAGTAATAGTAATAGTAATAGTAATAGTAATAGTAATAGTAATAGTAATAGTAATAGTAATAGTAATAGTAATAGTAATAGTAATAGTAATAGTAATAGTAATAGTAATAGTAATAGTAATAGTAATAGTAATAGTAATAGTAATAGTAATAGTAATAGTAATAGTAATAGTAATAGTAATAGTAATAGTAATAGTAATAGTAATAGTAATAGTAATAGTAATAGTAATAGTAATAGTAATAGTAATAGTAATAGTAATAGTAATAGTAATAGTAATAGTAATAGTAATAGTAATAGTAATAGTAATAGTAATAGTAATAGTAATATAGTAATAGTAATAGTAATAGTAATAAAGTAATAGTAATAGTAATAGTAATAGTAATAGTAATATAGTAATAGTAATAGTAATATAGTAATAGTAATAGTAATATAGTAATAGTAATATAGTAATAGTAATAGTAATATAGTAATAGTAATAGTAATATAGTAATAGTAATAGTAATATAGTAATAGTAATAGTAATATAGTAATAGTAATATAGTAATAGTAATAGTAATAGTAATAGTAATAGTAATAGTAATAGTAATAGTAATAGTAATAGTAATAGTAATAGTAATAGTAATAGTAATAGTAATAGTAATAGTAATAGTAATAGTAATAGTAATAGTAATAGTAATAGTAATAGTAATATAGTAATAGTAATAATAATATAGTAATAGTAATATAGTAATAGTAATAGTAATATAGTAATAGTAATAGTATCAGTAATATATTAATAGTAATAGTAATAGTAATAGTAATAGTAATAGTAATAGTAATAGTAATAGTAATAGTAATAGTAATATAGTAATAATAATAGTAATATATTAATAGTTATAGTAATTGTAATATAGTAATAGTAATAGTAATAGTAATAGTAATATAGTAATAGTAATAGTAATAGTAATAGTAATTGTAATATAGTAATAGTAATAGTAATATAGTAATAGTAATAGTAATAATAATATAGTAATAGTAATAGTAATAGTAATATAGTAATAGTAATAATAATATAGTAATAGTAATATAGTAATAGTAATAGTAATATAGTAATAGTAATAGTATCAGTAATATATTAATAGTAATAGTAATAGTAATAGTAATAGTAATAGTAATAGTAATAGTAATAGTAATAGTAATAGTAATAGTAATAGTAATAGTAATAGTAATAGTAATATAGTAATAATAATAGTAATATATTAATAGTAATAGTATCAGTAATATATTAATAGTAATAGTAATAGTAATAGTAATAGTAATAGTAATAGTAATAGTAATAGTAATAGTAATAGTAATAGTAATAGTAATAGTAATAGTAATATAGTAATAATAATAGTAATATATTAATAGTAATAGTAATATAGTAATAGTAATAGTAAGAGTAATAGTAATATAGTTATAGTAATAGTTATGGTAATAATAATATAGTAATAGTAATAATAAGAGTAATAGTAATATAGTTATAGTAATAGTTATGGTAATAGTAATATAGTTATAGTAATAGTTATAGTAATAGTTATGGTAATAGTAATATAGTAATAGTAATAGTAATCTAGTAATAGTAATAGTAATAGTAATATAGTTATAGTAATAGTAATGGTAATATAGTAATAGTAATAGTAATAGCAATGTAGTAATAGTAATAGTAATAGTAATATAGTAATAGTAATAGTATTAGTAATATAGTAATAGTATTAGTAATAGTAATTGTCATATAATAATAGTAATAGTAATGGTAATAGTAATAGTAATAGAAATATAGTTATAGTAATAGTAATGGTAATATAGTAATAGTAATAGTAATAGCAATCTAGTAATAGTAATAGTAATAGTAATATAGTAATAGTAATAGTATTAGTAATAGTAATTGTCATATAATAATAGTAATAGTAATGGTAATAGTAATAGTAATAGTAATAGTAATAGTAATATAGTAATAGTAATAGTAATAGCAATATTGTAATAGTAATAGTAATAGTAATAGTAATATAGTAATAGTAATAGTAATAGTAATATAGTAATAGTAGTAGTAATAGTAATATAGTAATAGTAATAGTAATAGTAATAAAGTAATAGTAATAGTAATAGTAATAGTAATAGTAATAGTAATAGTAATAGTAATATAGTAATAGTAATAGTAATATAGTAATAGTAATATAGTAATAGTAATAGTAATATAGTAATAGTAATAGTAATATAGTAATAGTAATAGTAATATAGTAATAGTAATAGTAATATAGTAATAGTAATAGTAATATAGTAATAGTAATAGTAATATAGTAATAGTAATATAGTAATAGTAATAGTAATATAGTAATAGTAATAGTAATATAGTAATAGTAATAGTAATATAGTAATAGTAATAGTAATATAGTAATAGTAATAGTAATATAGTAATAGTAATAGTAATATAGTAATAGTAATAGTAATATAGTAATAGTAATAGTAATAGTAATATAGTAATAGTAATAGTAATAGTAATATAGTAATAGTAATAGTAATAGTAATATAGTAATAGTAATAGTAATAGTAATAGTAATATAGTAATAGTAATAGTAATAGCAATATAGTAATAGTAATAGTAATAGTAATAGTAATAGTAATATAGTAATAGTAATAGTAATATAGTAATAGTAATAGTAATATAGTAATAGTAATAGTAATATAGTAATAGTAATAGTAATAGTAATAGTAATAGTAATAGTAATAGTAATATAGTAATAGTAATAGTAATATAGTAATAGTAATAGTAATATAGTAATAGTAATAGTAATATAGTAATAGTAATAGTAATATAGTAATAGTAATAGTAATATAGTAATAGTAATAGTAATATAGTAATAGTAATAGTAATATAGTAATAGTAATAGTAATATAGTAATAGTAATAGTAATAGTAATATAGTAATAGTAATAGTAATAGTAATATAGTAATAGTAGTAGTAATAGTAATATAGTAATAGTAATAGTAATAGTAATAAAGTAATAGTAATAGTAATAGTAATAGTAATAGTAATAGTAATAGTAATATAGTAATAGTAATAGTAATATAGTAATAGTAATAGTAATATAGTAATAGTAATAGTAATATAGTAATAGTAATAGTAATATAGTAATAGTAATAGTAATATAGTAATAGTAATAGTAATATAGTAATAGTAATAGTAATATAGTAATAGTAATAGTAATATAGTAATAGTAATAGTAATATAGTAATAGTAATAGTAATATAGTAATAGTAATAGTAATATAGTAATAGTAATAGTAATATAGTAATAGTAATAGTAATATAGTAATAGTAATAGTAATATAGTAATAGTAATAGTAATAGTAATAGTAATAGTAATAGTAATAGTAATAGTAATAGTAATAGTAATAGTAATAGTAATAGTAATAGTAATAGTAATAGTAATAGTAATAGTAATAGTAATAGTAATAGTAATAGTAATAGTAATAGTAATAGTAATAGTAATAGTAATAGTAATAGTAATAGTAATAGTAATAGTAATAGTAATAGTAATAGTAATAGTAATAGTAATAGTAATAGTAATAGTAATAGTAATAGTAATAGTAATAGTAATAGTAATAGTAATAGTAATAGTAATAGTAATAGTAATAGTAATAGTAATAGTAATAGTAATAGTAATAGTAATAGTAATAGTAATAGTAATAGTAATAGTAATAGTAATAGTAATAGTAATAGTAATAGTAATAGTAATAGTAATAGTAATAGTAATAGTAATAGTAATAGTAATAGTAATAGTAATAGTAATAGTAATAGTAATAGTAATAGTAATAGTAATAGTAATAGTTAGTATAGTAATAGTAATAGTAATAGTAATAGTAATAGTAATAGTAATAGTAATAGTAATAGTAATAGTAATAGTAATAGTAATAGTAATAGTAATAGTAATAGTAATAGTAATAGTAATAGTAATAGTAATAGTAATAGTAATAGTAATAGTAATAGTAATAGTAATAGTAATAGTAATAGTAATAGTAATAGTAATAGTAATAGTAATAGTAATAGTAATAGTAATAGTAATAGTAATAGTAATAGTAATAGTAATAGTAATAGTAATAGTAATAGTAATAGTAATAGTAATAGTAATAGTAATAGTAATAGTAATAGTAATAGTAATAGTAATAGTAATAGTAATAGTAATAGTAATAGTAATAGTAATAGTAATAGTAATAGTAATAGTAATAGTAATAGTAATAGTAATAGTAATAGTAATAGTAATAGTAATAGTAATAGTAATAGTAATAGTAATAGTAATAGTAATAGTAATAGTAATAGTAATAGTAATAGTAATAGTAATAGTAATAGTAATAGTAATAGTAATAGTAATAGTAATAGTAATAGTAATAGTAATAGTAATAGTAATAGTAATAGTAATAGTAATAGTAATAGTAATAGTAATAGTAATAGTAATAGTAATAGTAATAGTAATAGTAATAGTAATAGTAATAGTAATAGTAATAGTAATAGTAATAGTAATAGTAATAGTAATAGTAATAGTAATAGTAATAGTAATAGTAATAGTAATAGTAATAGTAATAGTAATAGTAATAGTAATAGTAATAGTAATAGTAATAGTAATAGTAATAGTAATAGTAATAGTAATAGTAATAGTAATAGTAATAGTAATAGTAATAGTAATAGTAATAGTAATAGTAATAGTAATAGTAATAGTAATAGTAATAGTAATAGTAATAGTAATAGTAATAGTAATAGTAATAGTAATAGTAATAGTAATAGTAATAGTAAGTCCAAGTCCAAGTCCAAGTCCAAGTCCAAGTCCAAGTCCAAGTTCAAGTCCAAGTCCAAGGATGTAAATTTTTTCAATATAAACTATTTTTTCTATATAATTCTTCTTTATAAGTAATTAATTAAGTTTTTGAATATTCCTCATGGTTTTTTCTCAAATTTTAAAGTTTTTCCTCAAATCTTGTGTTCGCAAGTGATCATAATGACAAAAATAATGACAATAATATATTGGAATGAAAAGTTGGCCTGAGTTCGTCATCCACCCCCTCAGATTTTTTTCACAATTTTTTTTTATAAATTTTTTTTTAATTAATTCCTTATATATGGACATACGTAAAAGCTAAATACGATACTCCATGCAAGTTGAGCATTTCCTTTTTGCCAGTTCCCGGTTGGTTCGCGTCTTCAATAGTTCCATATTGGGTCTTGTATGGGCTAAGCGATCCGATGTCACTTAATATTTGCACCTTCTCATTGTATTAATATTCTCTGGTTCTAGCATATATGTAGTCATCTGGGGGGAGGACGTGGGCGATGTTTATGAGAGGAGCGTAAATCTTTGTATAACCTTAGGCTCTGATTAATGGCTTTCTGCCAATTGTGTTTTTACATTCCATCATATATTTGTCTTATGTTATTTTTTACAATGGAAATCATTGGATCAGATATCTATTTAGATAATTGGCACACAGCGTCTTCCCATTATACATCATCTATCCGCTAAGGCATATAAGCCCCTTGGGGCTTGATTGTTTGAAAACATGCAATGAAGATCATAACAACAACAAATGAATGCAGCTACATGGCATCCAATATAAAAAACAAAAAAATTCACATTCCCATGACCATCCGTGATGTTATGTGGGAATTAATTGGAAAATTTTTGTGAACGTGCTGGAAGAGATTTTTAAATGCGTTCGAACTTTCCTTTCATCGCATCGGACATATTTGTATCCACCAAAACCATCATTAGCAAATTGAAATATTTTATTTGTATTCTTTTAATTTTTTTACCAATGCGCAAAATTATATGCGACTTCCTCACGAGTTTTTATTTTGTTTACATCAAAAATTTACAAATTCATTTTGACACCATAGTAAAGCAAAGCCTTAAGATACCGATTGGCACAGAATCTTAGTGTCTAAACGCTTTGCACAAGGGAATAAAAAAAAAAAACAAATTATGTTTCGGGATTGTATTTTTTATTTAGGCATAGCTGATCTGGTTTTTTTTAGTGCAAATAAAACAAATTTACTCCACTTTTCGCCCAACGTTTCGCTAAATATTTTAGCATCTTCAGGGGCTCCTGTTTATTTATATTGAAAAAAGAAACATGAATAAACCCATTTAAGTATGTATATGCATACATACATAAACATAAAAACTTACAAAAATAAAAAAGTTAGAAAAACTTAAAAAACAATATCAACCAGGTTCATTATGTGGCAGCTAAATTGAAACTAAATATTTTATTTGTCTAAACATAACAAATATGCTGATGCGATATTGTCTGTGTCTTCTCTTTTGTTTACTGTATTGTTCCTCTTTTCTAAAATTCTTAGGCTCTCTAATGTGTATCTAATGTTCTCTCTTTTTTCCCTGTCCAAAATTGTTACGTTATCAAAAACAGCTGAGTGACCATTGCTTATTATATGTTGGCTTATGTCGGCTTCATGTTCTGCTAAGCGCACTCCCAAAGCCCGTTTTGTTGTACCTATGTATAATTTCTCGCAACTCTCTTTGGTTTTTCCTTTGCATTTGATTTCATACACAACGTTGCTTTGTTGTTGTGTGTTAATTGGTGTTTTTGTTCTTGTGAATATTTATGCGAGCGATTGATTTGACTTAAATGCCAATGTTATATTTTGTTGTTTCTTGGTTTCGCATCCTAATTTTTCACTGAGCTTTGGAATGTAAGTAACGCTGCAATATTTCTTGGGTGTGTTTGTTGTATCTTGATGTAATAATTTATAATTAATAAAAAAAAAGAGAGAACATTAGATACACATTAGAGAGCCTAAGAATTTTAGAAAAGAGGAATAATGCAGTAAACAAAAAAGAAGACACAGACAATATCGCATCAGCATATTTGTTATGTTTAGACAAATAAAATATTTAGTTTCAATTTAGCTACCACATAATGAACCTGGTTGATATTGTTTTTTAAGTTTTTCTAACTTTTTTATTTTTGTAAGTTTTTATGTTTATGTATGTATGCATATACTTAAATGGGTTTATTCATGTTTCTTGTTTCAATATAAATAAACAGGAGCCCCTGAAGATGCTAAAATATTTAGCGAAACGTTGGGCTAACTAACTAATTTATAATTTATAAAAAACAAAGAGAGAACATTAGATACACATTAGAGAGCCTAAGAATTTTAGAAAAGAGGAACAATACAGTAAACAAAAAAGAAGACACAGACAATATCGCATCATCATATTTGTTATGTTTAGGCAAATAAAATATTTAGTTTCAATTTATTTAGCTACCACATAATGAAACTGGTTGATATGGTTTTTAAGTTTTTCCAACTTTTTTATTTTTGTAAGTTTTTATGTTTATGTATGTATGCATATACTTAAATGGGTTTATTCATTTCAATATAAATAAACAGGAGCCCCTGAAGATGTTAAAATATTTAGCGAAACGTTGGGCGAAAAGTGGAGTAAATTTGTTTTATTTGCACTGAAAAAAAACCAGATCAGCTATGCCTAAATAAAAAATATAATCCCTAAATTATTAGAACTGATCGATTAACAAAAAAAAAAAAAATTAACAAATTATGTTTCCTTTTCAATATACATAATAGTCTGCAGGACGAGCAAATTTTTTGAATCTTTTTTATTCATTTGTTTAAACTCGATTCTCGTGGACGTGTTGTCGAACAAAACACCACACTTTTCTATAATTTTCTTCGTCTTTTCTCCAAAGGCTAATAACAATGAAATCTCATATTCATACTAATTATGAATACTATAATTAGCCTAATCACTTCTCTACAATCCTCTCTATAATTGAAAACTACAACTATACCAGAATTGATCGAAAAAGTACAATATTAAGTTTATAGAAATAGCTGTAATCGAAATTATTCAAATTAAAACAATGGCATTAGTTAGACGATTTAAAATAAAGCTTTTATCGGCAATTTCGTATACTCCATTTTTTCAGCTTATGCAATTTTAGCGAACATAAAAATAACATATGAGCAACTTTGCACATTTTTCATGGTGAAATTATACTATCCGTAGTCTTATTGGCAGTGTTGCCCCCTCTTTTGTAAATCTCTGAAAGGAACTACGAAAATTGTACAAAAAGTACTTCGTTCAACAATTTCTTTATGAAAATCTACATAGACATCACTGTCTTTTGATTTTGAATAAAAAAATTGTTATAAAATTTGCCTAATAAAAAGAATAGTATTTGAAAAGAAAAAACATTTAAGAATTATTGTTATACTAGATAGCGCAAACAATAAATTCCAAGTAAGTGAATTAAAACTGAAATTGCTCTTGAGGATCTAATACTTCTTTTTTACGGTAACATACAAAAGACTTTCCTACCTTTAGTCAAGACATGATCAGCTGAGTTCCCAGGAAAATATACTCCACTCTTTAAGCGGATCAAAATTTTATTTACGCGAGAATTACATACACGTATATGCAAAACATGTTGATTTTTAATGCAACTCTAGCTAGAAGTTATTTTTCAAGTACACAATAAATTTTAATAAAAATTGGTATTTATGTAAATACATTTGCATGTATATATAATTAACAATAAGCAGTGGTTATGTACCTATGTTATTTGTTCGTGTATCGTATAAATAAGTTTATTGGCTTATATTAAGACCAATAAAGTTTTACATAATTTGTAAATCGTTTAGTATACATTGTAAGGCAATATGTATTCAGGGCTAAGATCTTATATTTTCCTTAAGTAAATGCTGTATCTAAAATTACATCATCTAAACACCGAATGTGTTTTTTTGTTATTTGATTTCTTTATCTTACACATTACTACTTTATTAGTAATACATGCTTTAAGCAAAGATAATAATACATACTTTTATTTGTAATGGTTCAAATAAGGGTTTTAATTCGTTTTCCAAGTCCTTTATTAATAGTATAAATTTATTTAAACTTGAATGCTACTGAATACAACATTTTTTGAGTCCAAATTTCAAATAAATCAAACCCTAGATTTTGTCCCTGATCCACTTCTGGGAAAGAAAAAATGTCCACCTATTAAATTATGGAAAAACTTATTTATTTTTTAAATACCACGCAAACCTGCCCAAAAATATCATGTTAACGAATAGATCGATCTCTGTTCCAAATTTTTGAAAACATTGAATGAAAATCTTGATTTTCTTTAATATAACGGCCCCATTTTCCGGTTGTGTACATATTAACCCAGGAAAAGATCAATTTTTTCAAATGGATCGGTGTCTGACCCACTTCGTGTAAAGAAAAGTCTACCTCATATCAACCTTGACAAAATCCTATATATGTAATTCAGGAATAAGCTTTTTATATGTAGTAGGCTTTAACAACTTAGCGCGTTGTACGGGGTCCATTTTCATAAATGCCTGACTTTCAAAAAAAAATAAAACATGTTTGGTTTGACAGTTGAGTTTAACAGATGTTAAAATACAGCCCTGTACTTTTGAAACCGCGAAGGATATTCATCCTCCAATTTGTGGTGTGCGTCCTGATGATTTTCCAACAAATAGAGCGATCTACATGTTATTCTAAACGGTTGGATTTTTATGAGGAGCTTGACATTTCCTGCCGAGGGTGACTACAATTAGAAAAATTTTTTTAGATGTTGGTCAAACCAATGCTAACTACTATTGCGGCCGCTGGCATTACAGCCTCAGTGGATTCCATATATTATAAATTCTACATAAATATAAATTTCCATTTTTCTCCTACATTAAAAGACAATTCCAAATAACTCGGCGGAAAAAGTGAGATTAGTATATTGATCACACCAAACAATGCGGTACATAACTAATATTTAGAGTGGGGATTCAAACAAATACATACGAGTTTCATTAAACACTTACATTCCATTTTTTACGAACACGAAAAAAAGCGAATTTTTTTTCTATCCATGAGCAAATTTGCTGCAATGTCACCCTGCCATTTTCCAGCATAACCATACCAATTATGTGTGAGTAGTTGAATGGTGGTTTCACCGTAGTATCCGTTTGATAATTCAAAGCCGATTTCTCATATTCTACATGGACTCTAAAACAATAGAAAATAAAGAGAAAACTCCGCTATACACTTTGTATTGGTAACAAAATATTTTCAAATAGTTAGAAGGGAAATAAGTATTTTTAATAACTAAAATAAGTCTGAATTACAATCATAAGGAACGGGTTGTAATATGCTTCCTTTTGTAGCATACTATTGTAAATATATGTAAATATATATTCGATCCATCTTGCAAAATTAAAAAAACCTTTAGCTTTTGGAAGCGAAGAGGTAATGTAGATCGATTTTCAATAAGCGAATGGAAACACAATCACCCTCAACGAAAAATAAAACAAAAACTCTTCTTACTGCAGAAAACGCGAAAACGAGACAAAAACTTGTCGGAACTTGGTGATAATTTGAATTTTAGTCGCGATTTGTCTATTGAGTAGGCAACAATTATTTTAGTTCTCAGTATTATTACAAATATTTTACAATCAGTAAACTTTGCATACAATCGAATATTGTAAACAATAAAAGAGATAAATATAATATATTAAATTTTTATATTAAAACGCAGAAAGAAAACATGATATGCGAAATTTCCCTGCTATAAATATAGATATAAAATACTCAGTAAACGAAATAGTATTCTCTAACATGCGACAAAAAACTACATATCTATATATGTATATATATAATTGACGCTTTGTAAGCGAGTTTCGCCCGATCTCCTCCTCCCTCCAATGGTGGGACCTACGTGTACACTTTATACTAATGGCTGATAGTTTTCTTATGAGGAGCCTTTATTTTAAGTCAGAAATACACTCGGAGTTGGGTTGACATTCCCTGCCGAGGGAATTTAACTTAATTTTTTATTTAAACTAATTTTCAACAACTCTTGGTTGTTGGTGGTAACAGGATTTGAGCCCGAGCCTTCCGAATAGCAGTACGCTAACCACTCGGCTACCGCGGCCGCGACAAAAAAATACACAGGTAGCAGTAAAGTTGTCATATCTAAATAAAACACATATAAAAACTCCCTTAATTCTAATTGGTGTTCGGATAGGAAAATAAGAAGCCTTAAATTTGTTTTGCGTCGCCGATAAGCCGCAGCTTTCGTTTGACCTCTTCGCTTCCAATACTTTACATTTTGCTGCTGGGTTGTCATCACTGATTTATTATTCATTAACATACAAGTTAAAAGCCGTTATCATTGGGAAATTTTTCAAAAATATCACTTTCGAATCATTATTTCAGAGTTTAAAAGATTTCGATCATTATTAATTATTATTTTAAATTAATTTTCCTTGCCGGTTTGAGGTCGATACGAATGCAAACGAAATTAATTTAAAGTTAAAGGAAGATCGCATAGCAATTAATATTAACTCTTATTTTTAATTATAAACATTATAAGTGGTTAACACTTTTTCGTTCATTTATAATACTTACTTTTGTTCACTTTAAGATGAAAATTTTTCTCAAAATAATTAGCAAATTTTCCGATTTCTTATTCCGAGCATAGCATATATTTTAAATTAAAAACTTCATTATAGGACTAATAATTACAACTGTTCTTGATATTGCAACTATTTCCGACATCTATCAGGTATACCTAAATAGAGTGCGCAGAATTCAATTGCATTAGCCGTCTAGTTAGTTAACTAACGTTTTCAAAATATTCGTCATTTCATGTTTTTTATCTATTACAAAAAGATATATATATATATATATATATATAGAAAGACATGATTTTACATGGTATTTCCAATTGGTGCCACACAGCGAAAAGAAGAAATTATTGGCGCTATGCTATTAATTCAACTTGAATCGCGTAAACGACGGAAGCGGCGGTAGTAGCATCAAAGCGCAACTCAATTCGTAACACTTATCCCGCTTGATCAATCAGGAGATTCGGCCAATAGTCAGCATTCATAAGCGGAAAAATAGTAGGAGCACTTAAGATATTGCAACCTCTCCTCTGGGGCCACAGTCAAATCATTGTCAAACCTAACAGGTGGGGGTTCTATTTTAACCAACTTTCTACACGGCACCCATCGGTTGACGAAATGAAGCGACAATTGACTCTCGGTCTGCGAAAACTGCCAAATAACCGCGCTTCGCTTGAATTCTCCAGGGAAGAAGTTCAGGGGGCCATCGGGAAGGGGAAAGCTTTCAAATGTATCGGCCCTGACAGAATAAGCATGCTGTTGTAGGTTAAATTCATACCTATCCCGACTCTACACCGACATACTTAACTTTGTCCAGCATGTAAGGTGTCCCCGCATGACATTAACCACCTCTTTACATGCCCCCCCCCCCCCCCCCCCCAAAACCAACATAACTAAATCAAAAACAAAATCATTACTTCTGGTCAAACAACTAACATAAAAAATTATTTTTAATAATATTTCAATTTTTTTTGGCGGCCATTTGACCAGGGTTCGAGTTCTTGTCCGACCAACATCCAAATATTAAATAAAATTAATTTAAATGAAGAATTAAATTAAATTTTCTAATTGCGGCCGAATCTTGGCCAAGAGCGTAAGCCCCTCCAAGTGTATATCTGATATGGAATAAAAGCTCCTCCGTACGTACCTTGTAACCGATTTTCGGCCGAGCTTCTCCTATAATTTGTAGCTTTGCGTTTTGATGTTTTTCTAACAAATGGAGGGAGGACCTACAGTTTATACTTAGCCAGCCTCCGAACGGCTAATGGTTTTTTTTTTATGAGGAGCTTTTATTCCATGTCAGAAACACACTCGGATAGGTTGACATTCCCTGCCGATGAGCGACCGCAATTAGAAAATTTAGCTTAATTTTTTATATCATTCAGTTTTCTATAACTTTTTGGATGTTAGTACGACACCAGGATTTGAACTTTGACCTTCCGAATGGCAGTACGCAATGCTAACCACTCGCATATCGTGGCCGCCAATCATATATTACCTTTTTATTTTTTCCAGAAACATTTCAAAGCGTTCGGTTGGTGTAGCTCGTTTCATTTGTAGCTTTTGCTGATTGATTTTGAGGTTTATAGTCGGCTTCTTAAATGATTCCTCAATATATTTATTATTGCCAATCCATAATCGTTTTGAGATTTTGCTGGTGCGGTCATCATTATTGCTACCAACATTTTGCTGCTCGTCGCACTCATGTGTTATAATTTTATTACACGAGCTCTTTACCATGTAACCATTATTCGCAAAAGTCTTGCCAATGTTGTTATAAATGTTGGTGAAACTACTTTTATGTTCCATAATTGATCTGTTATTAGATTCCTGCTGCTTATTGGCATTAGCTGTGTAATTGGTAATGACGTCATCGTCTGAAGTAACAAGTTGCATAACACTGGGCCAACTGAAACTTTGATTTCGTAACTCCATCAGCCATGTTAAGCTGGTCAGATCATGCTCATCATCCGATTCAATCATAACGTCGGTATTGTATCCATCACAATTATTTGAAGAATTCGTTCCGGGCGTGGACATTATTAACTTTATTTTATTCAAGTCGATTTAAAAAATCAAAAACAAAATATAAAATATTATAATATTGACAATAAGAAATATATTTATAAAAAATAATAAAAAGTGATATCGAGCTTGATAATCTCTTATATATCTATGTTTGAAGTTGGTCCTTAATGTTCTTTAAATGCTTTGAAAACCAATATTCATCAAACTAAGTTGTCAGAAATGAAAAAAAATGTATGAAAAATACGAAAGACGGATTCATACAAAAAGTGGTTAAAAGTTCATACCTACATTGTCTTCCATGTGATCATTACTGTCAAATACGAAGAGCCTTCCCAACCCTTGATTAAATATTTATTTTTTCCTCACAATTACAATACATTGGTAGACATTCGAACAGAAGAAACATCGCAATAGTAACGCGGACATTCGTATAACCGCATGTTAGAAAAATTCATATTTTTTAAAAGAGGAGCTACAGTGAGACTTTTTTTTTTTATTGGACAAAATATAATATATCAAAGGTGAAGTGCGTTTTTAGTGTAGAATTTTATTTAAGTTTTTTAATTTAGTTCATGCCTAAAGGATCATATTTGACGCAAGAAGAACGTGTGTCATCTAAATTATTAAAGGAAGAATCGTACTCAAATTGTGCGTTTACAGGGAGGTTAGAAAACTTAATCCGTGATTTTGTTAAAAAAGGCAATAATTATGGAATAAAGACGGCGACAAAAGGTAACCAAAAATTGACACTCCTTCAAAAATACGCGATGAAGCAACACAAAATAAACTGAATTGCAGCCAAATTAAAACAAAATTAGAGGTCAACGTAACGTCCCAACAAATTGCCACGGTGTTCAACGCTTCTCCGAACGTTAAATGGACGAAATTGAACAGCAAGCCACGTTTAACAGCAGAGCACAAGCAAGAATGCTTAATACTTGCTAAAAGATACATGTTCTGGTCAAAGGAGTGGCAGAAAGTTATTTTTTCGGACGAGAAAAGTTCAATTTACACGGGCCGGATTGCCACAGTTGTTACTTGGACGATCTAACCAAACATATGTCGGGAGGGTCATGGTTTGGGGAGCATTTTGCTACGATGCCATGCTTAATCTGGTACCCATAACATGTCGCGTGAACCCCACAGCATACACTGACCTAAACCAACAAAACCTCATACCATTTGTAAAGCAAGGGAAAGAAATCGAATAGGTATTTCAACAGGACAATGCGTCGATACATGCTTCTAGGCAAACAAAGGAATGGTTGGAGAGCCAGGAAGTGCCTTTACATGATTGGTCGAATGCGTTAATACAGAAACGTCAATGAGCTAAAAGCCTCAATTCAGCAATGTTGATTTGAGGAAAAATTTGCTCAAAAATCTTGTTCAATCTATGCCAAGTCGAATTTTTTCTGTTACTGAAAACCGGGTGGCCATACCAAGTACTAAAATTTAGTTAAAGTTTGGAGTTTTATTTTATTTTTGATACGAAGTGGAGTTCGCTTTAACGAATGTCTACTTAAAAATGCCGATTTCCTACAAAGAATTGAATAAAACTTTAGGTTAAAATATGTAAAACAATAAAAAGGATAACTTCCCATCTTTAAATGCAACAATTAAAGCTTTTATTTACAAAAAACTCAACAAATTTGTGTGCGCTTATACGAATGTCTACCACTGTATTCTACGTTGTTTATTTGTTATTTGTGAATTATTTATATTTATTTATTTTTTACTCATTGTATTTTTGCTTAGTTTGCAGGTTGTGGATTATACAGAATATTTTGTTTATTGTGGTATACTGGGATATACTTTATTATACCAAATGCAGCGTTGTCATCTATTGGTGTATAGTTTTAATAAATAAATTTAATAAATATTCTTTTGTTGTTGGGTTCGCATTTTATTGATACAGCATGCGCAAATTAGAAAATAAAAACATTAATTTCATTAAAAGCCATGGGGCTTGAAGCTTCGCGACCTCTGTGGCCCCGTTTTATCGGCAAACAAAATGTATAGTGAGCTGTGCACAAAAGGCGAAACCGAGTCGATTACGCAGTCAATTGAACCAGTTTGTGCTAAATAAATTTGTTCGAAAGATTGTGTGAGGAAGACGAGAAGCTAACATTAGGCGAAGCTGGTAGAAGATGATGGTAGAAGAAAGAAACAACTAATTAAAGTCAACTGGGTGTCGAAACGTGAACATCAAAATAAAGGCAATGGTCGATTTAATAGCAACAACTATAACAAAGGAATTGAAAAGAAGTGTGTGCATTGCAGTTGGAAAAACCATGCAAGTGAAGACTGTAAATATATAAACAAAATTTGTTACAAATGTAAAAATTAAGGCCTATTATTATTATTAAAAGAGGAAGTAAAATTTTAGTGGACAAGATCGTGCCAAGCCGCCCACAAATTGTTAAAAAAGGCAATCACTTCCGTTGTTTCCTAGTGGAGAGTACAAACCAATAGTATTTATTTCGAGTGCGTTGACGCAAGCTGAAAGCTACCATACAAAAGGAAGCACTAGCCATTATATATATCGTATGTAAATTCCGACAATATTTATTGGGAAACCATTTCGTGTTGCAAACGGACCATAAGCCGTTAGTCACAATCTTCGGAGAGAACAAAGGCTTACCAGTCATGGTGGCAGCAAGGCTGCAAAGATGGGCTTTTTTATCAGGATTTAACTAAACCTTTAGGCACATAAAAGGGTCTACAAACTTCACAGACCACCTGTCTCGTTTACCACAAATACCGTCGGGAGGAAATTATATCGAGTGCGATTACGTCGGATATATTAGTACCAATAATAATTTAATTAATTTTAAAAATGTAGCTATGGAAACAATTCGGAAGGAATTTCAACCCCTCCGAGTGTATTTCTGACATAAAATAAAGGCTCCTCATAAAAAACCCATCAGCTGTTCGGAAAAACATCAACACGCAAAACCACAAATTGGAGGAGCTGCTCGACCAAAAATCGCTTCAGCGGTTACAAAGCGCTAATTATATAAAAAAAATATTATACGAGCGCTGATTATATAAAAAAGTATTATACGAGTATAGCTATGGAAAAAAGGCATGATATTGAAGGTATGCGAAGCCGTTGATAATGGTAGCCTTGAAGGTTTAGGAGGCGAGGACCGTTGAGACGCAGAGTAGCAAACTCTCGGTAGAGTACGAATGCTTACCATAGGGGTACAGGGTAATTATACCCACCAAATTGAGGTCGGATGTGTTAAAGGAACTTCACTTCTCACATTTGTGAATAGTACGAACGTCGCAAAATATTGAACGAATGATTACACCTGCGTGCCTTGAAGATTTTCTCAACTTAGCCAACCCAAAAGCGTGTTGATACCTTGGGTGCCAGAAGATAGGCCTTGGTCAAGAATTCATGTTGACTTCGCAGGACTCCAAGTGAGTCGAGGATTGAACACAAAAGGATATGACTACTAGTTTTACTATTTCACGCTTATGAGAAGTCTTCTGTAGGTAATGCTTAATAGATGTGTTAGTAAGCGATAACGGAAGTCAGTTCACGCCCACGGAATTTAATTTTTTTTTTTAAGCGAATAACATAAAGAATGTTTTAATAGCATCTGGTCACCCAGCCAAGAATGGTCAAGCGGAAAACTTTGTAAAGACATTCAAAAAGTCGGTTGGAGCTATGATAGGAAGAAATCATGTAAAAATAATTCCGGGAGCTACGTAACCAAACGAGACGGCGTTAGCGAATACGTCAGATCCAAATGCGATTGAAGAACTTCAGACAGCGAACATGAAACGAAAGATATTTCAGTCTCACAATAACACCGAAGTTAAATACATTATGTTTATACTTTTATTTATTTATCTGCCTCTCCCTCTCTCCCTAGAGGAAGACAGTGCTTTAAATTATTGCAAAGAGACTAATTGCTTTTGAAAAAATGTAATTGGAACACAATACCACTATATGAAATAATGAGCACAAAACAAGAGGGTATCACAACGATACTCCCATTAAAATATCGCTTCATTCACATTCTTTTCTTTGCTTCATTGATTCCCAATTAATGACTGCAACCGATTGGTTAGTAGTGCGCACTATCACATGGAGGTTCATGGCCAGAGCAACATCCAAAAAGAATCCAAAAATTAGAATTATGTTTTTTCGCCCCCGGGCTTGACATGAAATAAAAGCTCCTTATAAAGCTTCATGAGCCGTAAGGAGGTGGGTCCTTCCATTTGATGAAAAAACATCAAAACGCAAGGTTAATCAATTTCAGATATTTCATTATCAGCCAATGCATTAAAATCCCTTGCATCAGATTTAAAAATTTTCATACAAAACCTTTTTTTAATATTACTTTCATTGTTCAAAAAATTCGGATCATATTCTCACAATTTTTTTACCATATTCAACGAAAAAATAAATGTAATGATCTCCGAAACAGTTTTCACTTCTACTATTTTACTTTATTACAAAAATATTTAATTTATACCAGTGAATAGACATTTTTTCACTAATTTATAACACACATTACCTTGTACGTGAAAACCAATCTAACTACAAAATCATAGATGCTTGGATTGCCTTTTTTATTTCTCAAAATATTCTCCATTAAAATCTATACACTTTTGCATGCGCTCGAACCAAATGTCACTTTGATTGAGGTAGCTACCAAACATGAGTTATAATCGCATCGACCGCTTCTTTAGATGTCGAAAAACGTTGATCTTTCAGTTTATGTAAAGAACAAAAGACTTATTTGGTTCCAAGCCAGGACTATACGGTGGATGACTCACCAATTCAATGTTTTAAGTGCAAATATACTGATATTTCAGTCGAAGTGTCATGATGAAGAGTGGTCCGTCTTTGGCGATTGGATTTCCTGATTTTTTAAAAGACAACTGGCAACCAAGTGGTTGTGTACCACTCGGAATTTACTGTAATGCGTTATTTTAGTGATATGGTTGCGATATTTTCAGTTTTCCCTAACAACAGCAACCATTTGCTTAAAAGTGCTTCGTGCGCAAACAACTTACTAGCCCTATTCCAGGTGCAACATTTATTCTGGAGACAGAAGCTATTGGTTATTCAATAGGAGGCGTACTTTCACAGGTAGTTGATGGGTAGGAGAAGCCAGTTGCCTACTGCAGCCGATCTCTTGGAAAGCCGGAACAGAACTACTGTGTAACTCGGAGAGAACTACTAGCGTTGGTGGATTGCATCAAACAAAGGACGAAATTTCCGAGTTTAGACGGATAATGGCTAATGACATGTAATTGTCAGCAGAAGAGTGGAAAGTAATTCTCCTACGGAGAAGTCAACAGGAAGATCTGGACTTGGGAATTCTAATGCACGGACTGGAGATAGATAGACGGGCAAGTAAAGAGTATATGTCAGCAGAAAGTCCAATTGCAAAAGCGTACTGGGCGCAATGGAACAATTTAAAGTTGATATCTGGCTGTAGAGTATGGGATAACGAATATGACCAGTACTTCCGTAATCTAATAGTAGTTCCGAAATTGAGAATTCTGGACGTTCAACAAAACCAAAATGAAAGTGGTCCACTTGGAAAGGCTTACAGCAAATGTGTCTGATAGGTGGCTAAAATGCCAAATACGAATAATAATAATAAGGGTATTTACCCCCTACCCGCCTAACCGAGACGAGAGGCGAAATCCGCATAACGTACGGAATATACTGAGTCATGATCAGAAAGCATTTGTTTTAAGCGTCGAAATTGAATACTGAAGTTTAGTAATTATGAAATTTTAAAATTTAATTATTGAGAGAAGCAAGAATTGTTTTTTGATGCTAAAAAGTGAAACTGATAGATCGAAGGTTTTGGAATGAAAATTAAAATTGTGACACAATCGGCGAAAAGGTTCATTCAATTCATAATTTGTTTTACATGACTTTAATAGCAAAGGCCTAAACTGCGTAGATACACGAATTGGAATATTAAAGATTACCTCAGATAAGAGCAATTAACTACAAATTAATCCGTTAAGAAGTTTCACTACGAACAGTGAGCCTAAGATTTTTCTAGGATTTGCGAGAGTAGGTAGATTTAGAAGCTTTAAACGGTTGATATAGGGAGGAAGAGCCATCGTAGAGTTCCATCGGAAATGTCTTAATGCAAAAAGTAAAAATTGTTTTTGAACAGACTCTAACTTATCGGAGTGAACTTGATAATTGGGGTTCCATATCACCAAATATTGGCCTCACCAAAGTCGTATAAAGTGCTTTAGTTACATAAGGGTCTTCAAATTCTTTTCTTTCTTGAGAAAGGAAAAAGCCAAAAAATAAACAAAGTTGACACTTGTTCTAAACCAGACTACAAGTCTTCGTGAAAAGCACATGGTCTTACACTTCTGAAAGTTCAAAGGCATGTCATTGTTATCACACCAAATAGCTAAATTGTCTAGATCGTTCGAAAAAAACGTCTTTCGCCGAAAACATAAAAAGTTTTACATCATCGGCATATAACAAGATATTTGAATGATTTATTACCGAAGATATATCATTTATAAACAACAGAAACATAATCGGGCCGAGATGGCTACCATCAGGAACTGCTGATGATACATTATTTAATTGTGATAAAGTCTCTTTAAATGTCACACGTTGTGTTCCATTGCAGAGATACGAGGAAATCCATTGAAGCGACACAAATTCTAACAAATTCGTAAGTGTTGATTTTCCTTTATCTGAATAATGATTGCCTCAAAAAGCTTTGGTATAGCGGATATTCTTGCAATACCTCAATAATTCTCAATATTAGACCTATAGCCCCTTTTATGTAAGGGTACTATAAAAGGCTGCTTCCATATTGTAGGGAACACACCTTTTTTGAGAGAGGAATTAAAGAGTTGAGTTAAAGGCAAATACAGATTTTTTGCACAACTTTTCAGAAAGCATGTAAGAATCATATTTAGGCCATAACTGGAAGAATGTTTTAGATTCATCAAATGATATAAACATCTTCCTCAGAAATATTTGGTGAGTTAATTATTGTTGTTGAATGTATGTAATACTGACAGACGGACAAACCATTTCGAAAGTTAGTTGAATAATTTGTTTTAAAAAATTGCGCGACATATTGGAAATACTTAGAAAGGTAGAAAGCTTACGTTTGGAGTTAACAAAATCGTAGAATAGCTTTGCATTGTGTAAAATATTTTTCCTAACTTTCGTTATGTAATCTTTATAAGATTTATTGTAAAGTTCAAGAAAATTTCGAAGAAGTAACCCGTATTTCAAGTAATGTAAGTGTAAGCCACTTTTTTGAAAGTCCTAAAAGCTTTTGAACATCTATTCTTTAAACAACATAACTCCTTTGTTTCATGTGTTTAATTTTAAGCCCAGGCTTTTTATTGTTGTTCAAAAATGGTACTGTAAAATGTGAGACACTTACTTCAATATTATCAGTACAACTCGGCCAAGCAAATTTAGAGAGCTCGTGATTCAGTTTTTTAAATTAGGATCGCTTCTATTTAATAACACAAAATTTAGAAGCAATATCCACAAACACCAAATCTAAAATCTTATGAAAGTGGTTAGGAACTAAATTAATTTGCGTTTAGAAGAACGCTGAGCATCTTCTTGAGTTTCGTCCAAACACTCAAAAGACTGGAACATAGTCTCATAATGATTGAACTTTTCTTCTAAGGTGGCCTAGTTTACTTAACCCATTACGTGTCTGGCGAAACAGTTCAAATAAATCTACTTCAGTCGATCTACATGATAGTCATGACCACTGTAGACCTTTGCCATTGCTGATAGCGTCAACAATGCTCCAAGTCAACTCAGCACATTTTTGACGAGTCAGCCCAGCACAAAGCCAACAACCGACAAAGCGCCCAGACTCATCCTTAATAGCACAGTTAGGGAATGTCTTGTTCATAGTTAAAAATAATAATATAAAAAGAATAAATAAAAATAATAATGATTAATTTAAGTTTTAAGTACTAAAAGTGAAAAGTAATCAAACAAATAAATAAACAAATAATCAAAATTGTAAGCAAGAAAATATTACAGGCAAAATGAAAAACAAACAGTTTAAAAGCTCAAAAAAATTTAAGCATAAGTTTAGACGCTATGTAGCGAACAGTTTTAAATGCCGCAAAATAAAAATCAAGTGGAAATGTGCATACACAACATCAAGAATAATAAATGAAATGACTCGGCAAAATAAATTATTAAAACTTAATGCACAAATAAAAGCAATAATGAATTAGTAATATACAATTACATTAAATACAATTTAACTTCACGATCAATTGGGTCACACTTTAAATCACTTAGAGCACAAATTAAAAAAAATATTTTTATATAAAAACGAATCTCTGCTCGTGTGGACACACCTCTTCTGCGCTACTCGTGGGTGCAGGGTACTCCCTTAAACCATGTATATGCCGCAGCTGTTAGGCCTATACTTCTCTATGGAGTTGTAGTCTGGTGGCCAGCGCTTGAGAAAAAAATCAATTATCTCCAAATTACTCTACCGAACGGCGCTTCTGTACACACCAACTGAGGCTGTGAATATTCTCTTGGATCTACTCCCCATTGACATAATGGGACTACACATTACCTCCTGCGCCGCAGTAAGGCTACAAAAGGTGTCCAAATGGATAGCAATAAACTACGGGCATGCTAACATCTTAAGAAGATTCCGTCTTCCAGAAAAAACGAATTACCGCATATCATCCACTGACTTCACGGAAGATTCCAAGGTGGTTATTTCAGATAGAAACCTTTGGGACAGGATTCATTTTTATACGGATGGGTCAAAACTTGATAACAGGATTGGTGGAGGAGTCTACCCAAAGGATCTTGGTATCTATAAATCCTTTCGCTTACCGGATCACTGTTGTGTTTGTTTTTAGAATTGGTGGCTATACATGAGGCTGTCAACTGTCTCAGCTCAAGGGTATTCTCGGACAATCGTATCCATAGCCAAGCAGTTCTCTCTGAATCTGGTATGGGTACCTGGACATAGTAACATACCGGATAATGAGATGACGGACGAGCTTGCAAGGAAGAGCACTTTTCTTCTACTTTCGCCATCATGGAAGAGTTTGGGCATGCCTCTCTCCACTTGTAAGCTAAAATATAAGAGAGTTATTCGCTAAGGATGCTAATTTAATATTGCAAAGTCTGATTACATGTAACGTGGCCAAAATATTGAGGCCAGAATGGAACGAAATAAGTGACCTTATCGAGCTGGAAAGGAAGGAGATATCTACAGTAATAGGTCTTCTTACAGAGCATCCTATTCGGCAGGCACGCAGTGAGGCTGGGCGTACCATCTAACGATTTCTGCAGAAATTATAGAAAACAAGAAATCTTATGGCACTTTCTATGCGAATGCCTCGCACTTTGGAGGAGTAGGTTGAAGTCTTTGAGGGCGGCAGCCTTTAGAGACCTGAGCGAGATAGCGGGGGCCAAGATGCGGCGACTGCTCAGCTTTGCAAAGTCCACTCACTGATTTGATTAGCGGATAAGGGTCATTAGGATCCTCAGTGGTATCACAATGGGCCCGCTTTGGGCCTAGGTGAGCTGGTGCCCAGCAACCACTTCAACCAACCAACCATATAAAAACGAAAGTAATGTTCAATAAAGTTCTAAGAGCGTATCGGTAAAATAATTGCACAGCTTTACACTTTTTTGTAATGACAGATGAAAAGGAGATGCCGATAATTAAAGCACATTCTAGTGCACAAGAAACGAATATTCTGTATATCGTAAGAGCATCATAGAAAGTTTTAGAACTGAGTAGCAGTTGATGAGGTAAGGCTGATTGATCTATATGATGACGGCAGGGTTGCGTCTTTACCTGGTTTAGCTATCATAACTATCAGCGATTTTTTCCACATTTATGGGTAATATCCTAGCTTTAGTGTGGCACTGAAAAGCTTTGCAAGAAAAACGAGAGCAGTGTTTGGCAATTCGTTTAGCATTTTTGGTGAGATATGATCGTCTTCTACAGATTTTGTGGAATAAAGGGCGATAATAATATTTTTAGTTCAGACACAGATGCCCCGCAAGAAACAGTGTATCATGAAGCAGTATAGATAGTTGACAAAGGTGCACTATTTGTAGCAGTATTTGGTTGAAATACTGTACTGAGGTGCTCTGCAAACTAAGACGCCTTTTCTTCATCCGCTCTGGCTCATGAACCGTAACGTGGTCTCAACGGTACTTCAGTTCTTACTGACTACCCTAATATTTGTCAAATTTTCCGTCCATGCACTTATGTCTTTATCCATGTTCTTCTTGCCAATGCAATCGGCTTCTGATAATTTTCTGCCCTTGATGATAGTATCCATCTCGAGACATTGTCCCAATACAGTTCCTTTTCGAAACTTTATTGATAATTTCAATTCATTTAATACCCGAATTGGTAAGCGTTTATTCTTTTGCGTCTCTGCCAGGATTGAATTCAACTTTGGTGGAATCTGTTCGCTGTCTTCTAGGACTAGGACTACGTTTACTTCAGTATTAGCAATATTTTTGTACTCCCTAATTCTGTTATGCATGTCGATCTTAATACCTTGACCAAGCAAGATGTCTACTGCTATGATAACCTCATCTATAATATGCGCGACTATGAACTTATGTAATGCCGCCACATTCCCTATTGCGACTTTAAATGTTACTTCTCCTGCATCTTGAGTGTCCTCTGTTGCATCCTTATTCCTTCTCAAGGCAATGGCCCTACCTTTTTTTGATCAAATCAAATCAAATAATGGAGTGCGATGCGCCCGTATCCACAATAAGTATTCGCTTATATTAATCCACATATCCGTGAATAGTAACGTTGCTCGCTTTCCTACTAACTTGCGAGGCAGAGATTATGGAGCAGAAACCAGTACACGCCCCTTTCGGCTGGCTCGTTTTAGTTTACCGACTGAGTAGATGATCAGCCAATCTCTCAATTTTGAAGGCAAATTTTTGCAGAGATTCATCTAGTACATTTGGCACTTGTGTTCACTACCATAGCGTTTTTTACGACACGCACTAATGCATCATAATTATTTATCCTTTCAGCACAATGAATAAAGCAGTGGATTCTTCCTCAATACTCTAGTTATATACTGTAGCTGTCTTTTCGAACTGGAGCTTAAAGACCTGGAACGGGATTGTACCGTCAAAGGAAACCTCTGAATCGGCATGCCAACTCCCTGTCTCAATTGTTTCCTTAATTAGCTTTTCTTTTTTATCTTGACGTTCTTCGATGTTATCCTGTCAAATTCTCTTGCAGCTATTTGTGAAGTGTTCTCAGCTCTTATTTATGTAATTGCAGCCAATAGCAATTTGGCTGCTCCAAATCCTTTGCAGATTCAACAGCCTATTCTTTCTCTACATCCCGCGTGGATGTCTCTTCGTCCTTGCGACGAAATACATATTCCTGTTATTCATATTCTGTTGTAGATTATTTCCCAAATTCTTCGAGTTCAATAAAGGTAACGAAATTTGTTGTATAATTTCATAATTGTAAAGAATTCAATCTATGACTATTTATTACTCAAAAATTCAAAATTTCCTTTAATATAAACAACGACTTATGTTACACCTTTA
The DNA here is from genome assembly GCA_037013455.1 of Ceratitis rosa. Classification (NCBI taxonomy): domain Eukaryota; kingdom Metazoa; phylum Arthropoda; class Insecta; order Diptera; family Tephritidae; genus Ceratitis; species Ceratitis rosa. The sequence goes on along the minus strand of JAWMAG010000018.1, from coordinate 2,660,558 downwards.
ACACTCTACTATTTTCACTTTTCATCGATGTTGTCATAAACGAGTTTACTTCGTAACTGACTCCTCACTATATTGGCGGTTCTTTTATATACCTCATTCCACCTTTTGTGGAAGGCATAAAACGCCAATGTTTACGTTTTAAACTTCTAATTTTGAATAAATATATTTATATTTAAAAGTAAAAGTTTTCCTTTCTCTTTTCAACTTTTTGGAGAAGGTTTCTTAGATGGTAAATCCTATACCCAGGGAAGTTGAACAGACTCTGCGATCCAATATTAATATATTTTTTTATCTGAATCAAAAAACGCGTGGCGAAGCAAAATACATTGCTTTAAAGAATGTGGATGATAGGGTAAAGGTCGCGAGAAAGCATAACTTATGCATGAACTGCCTAGCACACTCCCAAATAGCAAGGGACTGCAAGAGCCCATTTAACTGTCTAAGTTGCCATCAAAAGCATCACTCTTTGTTACATCGCTTCCCTACAGGAAGCAAAAATATGATACATTCATCACGCCTTTCTCCATGAAATAAGGAAAATCAATCTTCTCAACCTCCAACTGGTGACCCCAATGTGCAAGCGCTATTTGCTACAAGTGCCAAAAATGTTATTTTAGGAACGACGATAATTAACGAACATATGTCATCGAGGAATGGACTATCAAGCTAGAGCGCTTCGGTACTGCACGGTTGCAAAAACGCATCGGTATTCGATCACAGCTTGTTGTTACCCTAGTTAGCGGAATAAGTTCGTCAATAATGGCTATGGTGCGCAACGTCGCATACTTTGTGATAGTATCTCCTGTAAAACCCCCGTTTAGAATCAAGACAAGCGGTCTGGTTCTACCCCTATTTACAAGAGACCTCCCCAAGTCTAGAGTGAATCAATCACAAATTGATTCTCTGCCCCCACTTAAGTTAGCAGATGGCAACTGTTTCAAGAGTCAACAGGTCGATATAAGTATAGGTACAGATTTGCATCCATCAGTGGAACATATAGAAAAATGTTTTACGCTCACTACTAGCACAGGAAAAGGATTTCGGATGGATTTTGACTGGTCCTCTACTTCAACACCATACTCAAGGACCGCACTATACCTCCTACTTCACGGAGGTGTCAGGAGAGCAGTTGACGCGATTCTGGAAATTGGAGGAAGTTCCAAATCGGAAAAGGAAGATGAATCAAGATAAATCATACTTCCGAAACACAATAGCGAGAGGTGGAGAAGGATGATACGTGGTTTCATTGCCATTCCGACGGGAATTTTCGACGGATGTAAACCTGGGATAATCCCATAACGGTGTAAACTGCATAAAAATGCTTCTAAATTTGACAGATGATATCAGCACTCTCTGGCCATTTGCTTCAAAGGTATTGAAGCAGTATATGTGTGTGGATAATATATTGGCAGGAGCTCATGATGGTCAAACAGCCATTCAAACTCGAGATGAACTGATGAAGGCGTTGAAAGGAGCAGAATTTTCACTCAGAAAATGGACGTCCAATACTAAAGATATTTTAGCTGGACTACCCAAGGAGCATCTGCTGAAGGTAGAATTTCTGGACATTGTTGACTTGAGCAAAGCGAAGATACTTGACATCAGATGGAATGCAGTTCAAGACGCCCGCAGCACATCCAGGTAGCTACTCCAAGAGAGAGGTGCTAGCCAAACTATTCGACCCGGTCAGCTGGCTGGGCCCGATAACAGTGGAGGCAAAAATATGCAGGATATATGGTTAGTAAAAATAAACTGGGATAATAGCCTACCCAGAAATTTCTATCTTCGTTGGGAACAGTTTCTCAATAAGTATACCATATTTATTTCGGTGAAATCCGAATTCCGAGATGGATTCATTTTACTACTAGGGATAAAAAAGAATTCCATGGATTTTGTGATGCCTCGGAAAAGGCATGCGCAGCAGAGATATGCGTGAAAATACGCGAACGTAATTCCGATAGGGTCCCGCACATTTACTCATTGGTAGGTAAAACGAAGGTAGCGCATGTGAAAACTATTTCGGCACCTCGATTAGAATTGTGTGGCGTATTACTTTTGTCTGAACTAATTAACACTTTGCTGCCACAGCTGGAAATATCTCAACCAGTGGTGTATAAGTGGGCTGACTCGACCATAGTGCTTTCCTGGCTGAAGAAAACACGTGGCGAACAGAATCGCCAAGGCTGAAGAATTAGTGGGAAGCTCAGGATGGTATTTAGTAGACTCAGCTGACAACCCCGCTGATCTTGGCAGTTGCGGAGCATTAGCTTAAGAACTAACCAGAAGCACTCTCTAGTGGCATGGACCAGACTGGTTAACCAAGCCAAATCACGAGAAGGATATAGCTTTTAATAAGGAGTTAGAGCTAGAGTACATGCAACCAGCGTCCAAGATCTTATCTTTGTAAGATATTTTAGATAGGTTCTCAGATTTCTCCAGAGCACTGCGCATAGTAGCAAGAATTTTTAGGTTTTATAAATCAGCACACCCGACACACCAACAGTGAAGGAGAATCAGAACGAGTTAACTACGGAAGAAATTCGAGGAGACAAGGCGCGGTTTATTATCCAAGCCACTGACCCCAAGACATTATTTGGTTGAAAGCCCGCTACTCGCAATGGCGGAACCAGAGGTAAAAATAAAAAAAAAATCACCAAAATACGAAGGCGACGAATGAATGTCCTGTATGCAGTTATAACCACCGACTGCTATTTTGTCGAGAGCTGCGTCGTATGGAACCGGCTGAAAAACTACACTCCATCCTCTTGCAGCGCCACTGCGACAATTGTTTATCTTCACATCACCCGGTGTGAACCTGTTAGTAACCCATTAGCTGCGATCCATGTCAACAGCGAGACAGGCGAATCACCTGTCGAGGATACGGTCAGCGGTGCAGAAAGCACCGACACCTGCAACGGACAACCGCATCAAGCACGATACATGGCACAGACAGCCGCAATAACAGCGACGAAGGATGAGAGACGCCCGGGAGCGGATTACTGGTCCTGCTGATACTGCACTCCGGCAATCTGTCCTCAACCTTACGGTCGCGGTTCTATCCGTCCTGCTGCTCTTCTAGTCCAACAACCCCAATAAGTTTGAATCAATGAAATGCAAATTGAATTGTCAATTAAATTTGTTTTTATCTTCATCCATATCTTGTAATTATATTGCAGTGATGCTTCAACGCGGGCGGCATGTTTGAGTATGCAACTCTGCACAAAAGCAAATTACCCGGTGTCGCTGCTGCTAGTACAAATACATGACTTATCCCAATTGAGAAGGGTCCTGTTAATTCCCGTCCCGTTACATTTTCCACCTTCTGTGGATGGCATAAAAGGCCGATGTTGCCGTTTTAGACTTCTTCTTTTGGTGAAACTCCAGCAGCAGCAACATAAGGTGAGAGTGGGTATTCGGCCAATTCTTTATACAAACAGGCATTCCTTTGAATAAATACATTTAAATTTAAAACTAAATGTTTTCCTTTCTTTTTTAACTTTTTGGAGAAGATTTCTTTAACTTTCAGCCTTTAAGATTGCCCCTATTTTCGATCCCCGTCTCCAGAATCCAGGAGGAATTCTGGCCCCCAAAATTCCGGCAAGAATAACCCTGACAACCTAATACGGGAATTAATACAGCAAACAATTATAAGGCAACGTGGTAATAAAAACAAATCTTCAGAATTGATACAAAAAAATGCCTATATACCAAAGCTCAGTGAGAAAATAGGATAAGAAACCATAAAAGAAAAAAATATTACATTGGCCTTTGAGACAAACCAACCAAACACACAAATATTCACAAGAACAAAAGCACCAATTAATACACAGTAACAAAGTTGTGTACGAAATTAAATGCAATATAAATATAAATACAACAAAACGGGCTTTGAAAGCGCGCTTAGCAGAATACGAAGCTGACATAAGAAAATAGAAAAATAGTACAACCCTTTCACACACATGCCCTGCTAAACCTGATAATACAAAAATTTTTGCATACATGTTATTGGCTCTGAACCACAATAAATTGTCCGTGTCGTGTGGATGACAGAATTGAACTTGCCCTCTTTATTTATTAGGTTTGTTTATTGAGGTGCTCTAGGTTACGTACGGCTACTCTATTTCAAAAAATTGTGTTTCATGAAAACTTTTTTGCCCTTATTTGCTCTCCTTTTTGTTTCATGAGTCTGCTCTGTTTCATGAGTTCCACAAGTAGAGCAACTCAGAGTACGATTTTTTGCTCTGCTTTTTTTTGATAGAGTAATTTGGAGCAAGCAATAAGTTTATTTTGACAGACGCGATTAGAAAACGAAAGAGGGCAAAATATAATAAAGCAATGTTCAGCGACATAGCAAACCACTTAAATACAATACAAGTGATAAAAATTGTTTATTTTATTAACAAAAGCGAGTAGGTTCTTATGACATTTACTACAGCGGCCATATAAAGGAGCGCAAATTTGGTGTCGGATAGCGGTCGAGTACTGGTATTCACCCCGGTGGATGAGCGTCTCGCCACAATCCGCATCAAAGCAAAATTTTTCGATATATCGCTGATTTGCTGGGTTGATGGGTTGATGGGTTGGGATGATCGACTTCGTCGAGGCCCGAAATATGGTTGTCTGTAGTACTATAACAGATTCCAGCACAAAGAAATACATCAAGCCACTTGGCTGTCCCGTGATCGAAGAACACAAAACCAGATCGATCATGTTGTGATATATGGAAGACATGTCTCCAGTGTTCTTGACGTGCGTACACTCCGAGGACCCAACATCGACTCGGACGACTATCTTGTTGCAGCGAAAATACGCACGCGCCTCTGTGTTTCGAAGAACGCCCGTCAACAAACACAAGGAAAGTTTGACGTCGAAAAGCTGCAATCACAACAGACTGTCGAACGATTTTCTACTCGACTTGCACTCCTGCTTGAGAGCACTAATCAACAACTCGGTATACGGGAACTGTGGGACGGCATTTCAAGCTCCCTACGTACAGCTGCAAACGAAACTATTGGATTTCGTAAAGGTCGTAAAAACAGCTGTTACGTTGAAGACTGCCGTGTCGCAGTGGAGAGAAAACAGACTGTCCACCTAGCAACGTAGTGCGGGATGGGATAGATACCGAGAGTTGAAGAGGGCAGCAAGAAGTAGTAGTCAAAAAAAGAAAGAGGCCGAGAGACGTGAGTATGAAGAGCTGGAGAAGCTGGCCGACAAGGGTATTGCTCGAAAATTCTATGAGAAGATACGACGACTTACAGAAGGTTTCAAGACCGGAGCAGACTCCTGTAGGACACAAAGAGGTGATCTAGACACCGATGACCTGAGCATATTAAATTTATGGAGGGAACACCTCTCGAGCCTGCTGAATAGCAGTGAAAACGGAGTAACCGGAGGTAGTGAACCCGAAACCCCAATCGACGACGATGGAAAAGACGTTCCACTACCTTACCGTGAAGAAGTTAGAATAGCAATCGCTCGCTTAAAAACAACAAAGCGGCTGGAGCTGACGGCCTACCGGCAGAACTATTCAAACATGGCGGTGAAGAGCTGACAAGGTGCACGCATCAGCTACTTTGCAGAATATGGTCGGACGAAAACATGCCCGACGATTGGAATTTAAGGGTGCTCTTCCCAAAAGGGGACCCCACAGTCCGCGCCGATTATCGTGGGATAAGCCTACTTAATATCGCCCATAAGGTCCTGTCTAGTGTATTGTGTGAACTACTAAAACCCAGCGTCAACAAACTGATTGAACCTTATCAGTGTGGCTTTAGATCCGGTAAGTCTACCATTGAGCAGATATTTACCATGCGCCAAATCTTGGAAAAGACCCGTGAAAAGAGAATCGACACCCAACACCTCTTCGTCGATTTTAAAGCCGCCTTCGACAGTACGAATAGGAGCTGCCCTTACGCCGCTATGTCTGAATTTGGTATCCCCGCAAAACTTATACGGCTATGTAAACTGACGTTATGCAACACGAAAAGCTCCGTTAGGATCGGGAAGGCCCTCTCGCTCGATACCAAACGAGGTGTCAGACAAGGTGACTCTTTATCTTGTGACTTTTTCAATTTAGTGCTGGAGAAAATAATATGAGCTGCAGAGCTGAATAGAGAATGTACAATCTTCTATAAGAGTATACAGATGATATCGACATTATTGGCCTCAACAACCGCGGCGTGAGTTCTGCCTTCTCCATACTGGACAAGGAAGGGAAGGATATGGGTCTGGTAGTGTACGAGGGCAAGACGAAATATCTCCTGTCATCACACAAACAGTCATCGCATTCGCAACTTGGCTCCCATGTCACTGATGACAGTCATAACTTTGATGTCGTAGATAATTTCGTCTATATAGGAATCAGCATCAACACCAATATTAATGTCAGCCTTGAAATCCAGCGCAGAATCACTCTTGCCAACAGGTGCTACTTTGGAATAAGTAGGCAATTGAAAAGTTAAGTCCTCTCTCGGCGAACGAAAACCAAACTCTACAAGAGGAAGACCTCCACTCCGTTGGAAGGACCAGGTAGAGAAGGACCTGGCTTTACTTGATAATTCCAATTGGCGCCACAGAGCAAAAGGAAGAAGCGAATGGCGTACCATTGTTAACTCGGCTAAAATAGCGTGAGCGGTGTCTACGCCAGTAAAGAAAGTAAGTAAGTCCCCGAACCACTTCCCGGAAAGAAGAGTAGTTTTTCTGCTCATCAAAGCAAAAAGCCACATATTCACCTGAATTTCAAGTAAACGGAACCATAAATAAGATTTTTTTTGAATACGTCAGTGCCTTTCACACTTTCTGGATAAAAGCGTAGTATTCATGGAAATCTAAGCAGAAGGCCACCTATGTACCGAATTTCAAGTAAATTGCGCCATAAATAAACTTTTTTTTTCGAATAGTTCAGTCCTTGGTCCGCTTTCCAGAGATAACAGTAGTCGGATACCTGTAAATAGGTCGGTTTCTGGTCCACTTCACGGACCTCCTTTTAATGTAAGCAAATGGCCACCTATGTAACGAATTTCAGGTAAGCCGAACAGGAAGTAAGATTTTTTCGAGAAGGTCAGTCCCTGGTCCACGTTCCGGAGATAAAAGACGTCGAATTCTTTTGGATAGGTCGGTTCCTGGTCCACTTCCCGGAGAGGTATGTAGACTTCCTGTTAATCTGACCAAAAATCAAAAAAGCGGCTGGAGCTGACGGCCTACCGGCAGAACTATTCAAACATGGCGGTGAAGAGCTGACAAGGTGCACGCATCAGCTACTTTGCAGAATATGGTCGGACGAAAACATGCCCGACGATTGGAATTTAAGGGTGCTCTTCCCAAAAGGGCACCCCACAGTCCGCGCCGATTATCGTGGGATAAGCCTACTTAATATCGCCCATAAGGTCCTGTCTAGCGTATTGTGTGAAATACTAAAACCCAGCGTCAACAAACTGATTGAACCTTATCAGTGTGGCTTTAGATCCGGTAAGTCTACCATTGAGCAGATATTTACCATGCGCCAAATCTTGGAAAAGACCCGTGAAAAGAGAATCGACACCCAACACCTCTTCGTCGATTTTAAAGCCGCCTTCGACAGTACGAATAGGAGCTGCCCTTACGCCGCTATGTCTGAATTTGGTATCCCCGCAAAACTTATACGGCTATGTAAACTGACGTTATGCAACACGAAAAGCTCCGTCAGGATCGGGAAGGCCCTCTCGCTCGATACCAAACGAGGTGTCAGACAAGGTGACTCTTTATCTTGTGACTTTTTCAATTTAGTGCTGGAGAAAATAATATGAGCTGCAGAGCTGAATAGAGAATGTACAATCTTCTATAAGAGTATACAGATGATATCGACATTATTGGCCTCAACAACCGCGGCGTGAGTTCTGCCTTCTCCATACTGGACAAGGAAGGGAAGGATATGGGTCTGGTAGTGTACGAGGGTAAGACGAAATATCTCCTGTCATCACACAAACAGTCATCGCATTCGCAACTTGGCTCCCATGTCACTGATGACAGTCATAACTTTGATGTCGTAGATAATTTCGTCTATATAGGAATCAGCATCAACACCAATATTAATGTCAGCCTTGAAATCCAGCGCAGAATCACTCTTGCCAACAGGTGCTACTTTGGAATAAGTAGGCAATTGAAAAGTTAAGTCCTCTCTCGGCGAACGAAAACCAAACTCTACAAGAGGAAGACCTCCACTCCGTTGGAAGGACCAGGTAGAGAAGGACCTGGCTTTACTTGATAATTCCAATTGGCGCCACAGAGCAAAAGGAAGAAGCGAATGGCGTACCATTGTTAACTCGGCTAAAATAGCGTGAGCGGTGTCTACGCCAGTAAAGAAAGTAAGTCCCCGAACCACTTCCCGGAAAGAAGAGTAGTTTTTCTGCTCATGAAAGCAAAAAGCCACATATTCACCTGAATTTCAAGTAAACGGAACCATAAATAAGATTTTTTTTGAATACGTCAGTGCCTTTCACACTTTCTGGATAAAAGCGTAGTATTCATGGAAATCTAAGCAGAAGGCCACCTATGTACCGAATTTCAAGTAAATTGCGCCATAAATAAACTTTTTTTTTCGAATAGTTCAGTCCTTGGTCCGCTTTCCAGAGATAACAGTAGTCGGATACCTGTAAATAGGTCGGTTTCTGGTCCACTTCACGGACCTCCTTTTAATGTAAGCAAATGGCCACCTATGTAACGAATTTCAGGTAAGCCGAACAGGAAGTAAGATTTTTTCGAGAAGGTCAGTCCCTGGTCCACGTTCCGGAGATAAAAGACGTCGAATTCTTTTGGATAGGTCGGTTCCTGGTCCACTTCCCGGAGAGGTATGTAGACTTCCTGTTAATCTGACCAAAAATCAAAAAAGCGGCTGGAGCTGACGGCCTACCGGCAGAACTATTCAAACATGGCGGTGAAGAGCTGACAAGGTGCACGCATCAGCTACTTTGCAGAATATGGTCGGACGAAAACATGCCCGACGATTGGAATTTAAGGGTGCTCTTCCCAAAAGGGGACCCCACAGTCCGCGCCGATTATCGTGGGATAAGCCTACTTAATATCGCCCATAAGGTCCTGTCTAGTGTATTGTGTGAAATACTAAAACCCAGCGTCAACAAACTGATTGAACCTTATCAGTGTGGCTTTAGATCCGGTAAGTCTACCATTGAGCAGATATTTACCATGCGCCAAATCTTGGAAAAGACCCGTGAAAAGAGAATCGACACCCAACACCTCTTCGTCGATTTTAAAGCCGCCTTCGACAGTACGAATAGGAGCTGCCCTTACGCCGCTATGTCTGAATTTGGTATCCCCGCAAAACTTATACGGCTATGTAAACTGACGTTATGCAACACGAAAAGCTCCGTTAGGATCGGGAAGGCCCTCTCGCTCGATACCAAACGAGGTGTCAGACAAGGTGACTCTTTATCTTGTGACTTTTTCAATTTAGTGCTGGAGAAAATAATATGAGCTGCAGAGCTGAATAGAGAATGTACAATCTTCTATAAGAGTATACAGATGATATCGACATTATTGGCCTCAACAACCGCGGCGTGAGTTCTGCCTTCTCCATACTGGACAAGGAAGGGAAGGATATGGGTCTGGTAGTGTACGAGGGCAAGACGAAATATCTCCTGTCATCACACAAACAGTCATCGCATTCGCAACTTGGCTCCCATGTCACTGATGACAGTCATAACTTTGATGTCGTAGATAATTTCGTCTATATAGGAATCAGCATCAACACCAATATTAATGTCAGCCTTGAAATCCAGCGCAGAATCACTCTTGCCAACAGGTGCTACTTTGGAATAAGTAGGCAATTGAAAAGTTAAGTCCTCTCTCGGCGAACGAAAACCAAACTCTACAAGAGGAAGACCTCCACTCCGTTGGAAGGACCAGGTAGAGAAGGACCTGGCTTTACTTGATAATTCCAATTGGCGCCACAGAGCAAAAGGAAGAAGCGAATGGCGTACCATTGTTAACTCGGCTAAAATAGCGTGAGCGGTGTCTACGCCAGTAAAGAAAGTAAGTAAGTCCCCGAACCACTTCCCGGAAAGAAGAGTAGTTTTCCTGCTCATCAAAGCAAAAAGCCACATATTCACCTGAATTTCAAGTAAACGGAACCATAAATAAGATTCTTTTTGAATACGTCAGTGCCTTTCACACTTTCTGGATAAAAGCGTAGTATTCATGGAAATCTAAGCAGAAGGCCACCTATGTACCGAATTTCAAGTAAATTGCGCCATAAATAAACTTTTTTTTTCGAATAGTTCAGTCCTTGGTCCGCTTTCCAGAGATAACAGTAGTCGGATACCTGTAAATAGGTCGGTTTCTGGTCCACTTCACGGACCTCCTTTTAATGTAAGCAATGTAACGAATTTCAGGTAAGCCGAACAGGAAGTAAGATTTTTTCGAGAAGGTCAGTCCCTGGTCCACGTTCCGGAGATAAAAGACGTCGAATTCTTTTGGATAGGTCGGTTCCTGGTCCACTTCCCGGAGAGGTATGTAGACTTCCTGTTAATCTGACCAAAAATCTACCTATACACCGAGTTTCAAGTAAATCGAACCATAAATAAACTTTTTTTCAATGAGTTCAGTCCATGGTCCACTTCTCGGAGATAATAGTAGTTGAACTCTTTTAAATAGGTCGGTTCCTTGTTCCCTTTCCGGAGAGATTTGAAGTCTTGCTAATATGAGCAAAAATCTACCTATTATCCGAAATTCAGGTAAATCGAACCATAAATAAGATTTCGACTAGGTCAGTCCCTGGACCACTTTCCAAAAATATTTTTCGTAAAAACCTTCTCAGGAATCATAGAAGCAATCTAACGAAATTTCAATTCAACCGGTAGGTAACTATAGGAGAACACCTGTTTCAAACGTACATGAGCATTTTTTCCAATGGGTCAGTCCCCGGCACACTTTCCGAAATTTTTTTTTTCGAAAAAACTTTCTCAGCAATCATAGAAATAATCTGACTTAATATAATGTCAATCGGTAGGTAACTTTCGGAGAATACGCGGTCCACTTCACGGAGAGAGAAGTAGTCTTCGGGTTAATCTAAGTAAAAGGCCACCTACCTATATACCAAATTTTAAGTAAATCGAACAAAAAATAACATTTTTTGGATAGGTCAGTCTCTGGTCCAACTCTCGGAGAGATGAAGAGTTTTTCTGCTAATCTAAGGAAAATGCCACCTATTTACTGAATTTTAAGTAAATTAAACCATAAATAAGATTTCTACGGATCCCACTTCCCGACAATTTCAACTCAATGGGTCGGTAATATTTGCAGAACACCTGTTACAAACGGATATAATAGTTTCTTTCGCATAAGTCAGCCCCGGTTCACTTCTCGAAATTTTTGTTTCTTGTAAACCATCCCAGGAATCTGAAGAAGTTTCAAGTCCAATTGGTAACTTTTGGAGATCACCGGTTTCAAACGGACATAAGAGTTTTTTTTCGAATAGGTTAGTCCCGGTCCACTTCCTCAATTTTTTTGGAAAAAGCTTTCCAGGAATGATAGAAACAATCTGATAAAATTTCAAGTTAATCGGTTGGTAACTTTTAGAAAATATTCGTTTTATACGAATAGGTCAGTCCCTTGTCCACTGGTAAATTTTTCAGAAATTTCAAGTCAATCGGTCGGTAACTTTTGGAGAACATCTGATCTGTAGGAGCATAAGAGTTTTTTTCGAATAGGTCAGTTCCCGGTCCACTTCCCGAAATTTTTTTCTTGTAAACCTTCCCAGGAACCATGGAAATAATCTGAAAAAAATTTGAAGTCAATCGGTTATTAACTTTTGGAGATTATTCGTACTAGATTTTTCAAAACGGACAAACGGGTTGCCCCAAAAGAAACCTGCATTTTTTTAAAAATAAGTGAATACAATTTTTTAAATTTTATAATGAACTTTAATCAATTATGTGATTTTCATTTTGTTGAATGGCTTTTCGTAATCTTTCCGGCAACATCATTATTCCACGCTCATAGAATTTCTGGCCTTTACCTACAAGAAACTGAACCAAGTGCGATTTTACAGCCTCGTCATTTTCGAAAGTTTTACCATTTAATGAGTTCTGCAAAGATCGAAACAAATGGTAGTCTGACGGTGCCAAGCTATACGGTGGATGCATTAACAGTTCCCAGCGAAGCTCTCTCAGTTTTTGGCGACTGACTACAGATGTGTGCGGTCTAGCATTGTCCTCGTGGAATACGACACCTTTACGATTGAACAATTCGGGCCGCTTCTCGTTGAGAGATGTATTCAACATAATCTTCTTTTGGTGCATATCAGCCTTTGAAGTGGTTTGTGAACAATCAATTTTTCATCTCCGTTTCTTTATTTTTAATCTTCATTTGTTTGGAATTTAACATATAATATTTTTTTGGTTTCAGGCTATTTCATTTCGGAGGTCAGAATCGACTATTTTGTTAAAGTTTTTATATCTTGGTAATTAATTCTTTGCGTTTTTCCAATGAAAAAGTTGGTTGGCTTTCTTTTCGTAACTGAATGTATTGTGATATTGTACCTGTCCACTGTAATGTTGACAACTTCTTTAATAGAGTCATCAGGATATTCCATTTGGAAATATCTTCTGACTATTTCAATAATAGTGGAAAGCACCCGTTTTTTTATTTATTTCGATAGAGTACTGAGAGCAGCGCTCCTGTCCACACCAACTGAGGCTATGAATGTTCTCTTGGATCTACTTCCCATTGCTACGAAAGGTGTTTGAATGGATTGTAATAAGCCGCGGGCATCCTAGCATCTTAAAAAGATTATATCTACCAGAAAAATCAAGCGCCGGCTTGATTTATTGTTATATATGCGGGCCATACATGCGGACTTGATAACAGGGTCGGTAGCGAAGTTTACTGTAAGAATCTTGGTATCTTTCGCTTACCGGAATACTTCAGTGTTTTTCAACCGGAATTGATAGCTATACATGAGGCTGTCAATTGTTTCAGCTCAATAGTGCTCCCGGATAATCGTATCCATATATTTTCTGATACCTAAGCGGCATAACGAGCCCTGGAGTCTGTAACACTAAAATCTAAAACCGTAAAGGACTGCCGAGGATCACTTAACGAAATGGCTAAGCAGTTCTCTCTGAACCTTGCATGGGTACCTCGACATAGTAACATACCGGGTAATGAGATGGTGGACGTGCTTACGAGAACGGGCTCTACCATTTGAAGTGGAGAAGTCTCAATACATGTAATATGGTCAAGACATTATGGCCCGAATGGAACGGTAAAAGGTTACGTGACCTTATCGGGTTAAAAAGTTATAGGTATTCATACAGGGCAGATTCTATTGGGCAGGTACGCCGAGAGATTTGGCGTAACATCTAACGATTTCTGAAGAAGTTGCAGAGAAGAGGAAGAACCTTTCTTTTATTTTTTTTTAAACATTAATATTTATTTATTGAATCTGCTTCGACTTCGGAAGCCATTAAGTAATAAAATCTTAAAGTAAATTAAAACATAAAGCTGCTGGCTTGACGTTGCTCTTTAGAAGGCTGCTTTGTCTCTTCTCCGCAGGCGGGCTTGACTTGTTGCATGGGCCAAGGTGTTAGCCAAAGTGTTCGGATGGTTACGCAGTTTTGTTAAGTAATTTTTTGCTGCGGTTTCAATTTCTGCCTCGATGGTAGATATATTTAGATCTCTATGAATATTTTCATTACGCATGTGCCATGGTGCGCCCGTTATTACTCTTAACGTTTTCGATTGGAATCTTTGAATTACCATATATCTATATTCGTCGTGCATGCTGTGCCCCATAACTGGATTCCATACATTCATATCGGTTTTATTGTTGCATTATATAAGAGGACTTTGTTGCTAAGGCTTAGTCCAGACTTCTTGTTTAAAAGCCAATGTAAACTGGCAGATTTGAGTTTAAGCTGCAGTTGCTTAACTGCAATGTGTCGTCTCCAGGTTAAGCATCTTTCCAAGTGCATTGCGAGGTATGTAATTTCGTCAGCTTGCGGTATCGATACATTGTTGAGCTTAACAGTAGGACACGTTTTTGGCCTTAATGCAATGTTGTTAATTATGTGTTTGCACTTGTTTTCATTAACTTTTATGCGCCATTTCGCTAGCCATTCTTCAGTTAGTTTAAGATGCTGCTGTAACACTTTTGTGGCTGTAAGGGGTCATTTATGTCGACTTAGTATAGCAGTATCATCCGCAAATGTTGACGTAATTACTTCGCCACTTGTAGGAATATCTGCGGTAAACAGTATTTACAATATTGGTCCAAGAACACTACCTTGCGGAACAACTGCTGTAATTGGACACTCTTCTGTTATGTATTCAATTACTTTTACTGTGAATTGCCTGTTAAATAAGTAGGATTCAGGGATATTGTGGAGCGTGTTAGGTAATGATTTTTTAATTTTATAAATGAGACCATCATACCACACTTTGTCAATTGTGCCGTGTTTTTCCCGAAAACCAAATTGGTGTGTAGGAATAATATCATTTCGATGGAGAAAAGGAGTAACTTTTGATAGCAGCACCATTTCGAAAAGTTTTGATAGGCAAGGCAACAGGCTGATTAGCCTATACGATGACGGCAGGGTTGCGTCCTTACCTGGTTTAGCTATCATAAATATCTGCGAATTTTCCAGATTTTTGGATAATATCCTAGCATTAAAATGACACTGAAGAGCTTTGCAAGAAAAACGAGAGCAATGCTTGGCAATTCTTTTAGTACATGTATTTTCGGTGAGATATGATCGTCTACTGGAGATTTTTTGGGATTTAAGGCTTTAATAGTGTTTTTTAGTTCAGACACAGATGCTCATCAAGCAACAGCGTAATTAGGAGCAGTATGGTTCGGAGACAAAGGTGCACTCTATGTAGCAGTATATGGTTGAAATACTGTGCTGAGGTGCTCTGCAAAACAAGACGGTTTCTCTTCTTCCGTTCTTGCCCATGAACCATTACGAAGTCTCAACGGTACTTCAGTGCTTACTGGCGACTTAAGGTTTTTGCTAGCTTTCCATAGAAATTTTTTAGTAGAAACGTTGGGAAACAAAGACGTTATAAGATGTTTGATATTTATTTCTTCTTCGTATCTTAATGCCTTTTTTAGTTTGTTTTCTGCCACCCTAAGACGAATTTTTGCATCGGGAGATCGGTAGGCTTGCCAAAGTCAGCTTAGGTTTCAGCAAATACTAAACTCCTTTCTACGTTTTTAGTGACTGCAAAGTCAATCAGGTCAGGTTTTTCTGTTATTACGAAACGTGGCGGACAGTAAATCGCAGCCAAAGTTAGGTAACCCCCTTATTTTTAAGGATGATCGAAGTTGACTCTAACCAATTTGTTGAAAAGGAAGTAAGAAAGTTGTGCTTTAAACGGTTCCTTATCAGTAGAGCTGTGCCACCATGTGCTTTGCCATGGGTGATTAGTGTTGTACGGCTTAAACCCAGGGATATAAAAATTATACTTCTGGATGAGATGTGTTCAGATATAAGTGCTAATTTATGCTGGCTTACACCATTAGCATTCCATAAGCAAATCCTGAGTTCACTCATTTTTTGGTCAACAGGGTTTGGAGCATTTGGTTCTGCGCCTTTACTAGGTCTGGAACCATACTTTGCATGGTTGACATAAATTGTGTAATGCACTGCACTTCAGTACTGGATGGAGTGACTGTTGGAGCCTGTTCATTGGCATAGGTCATTTGACCAATTTTTGAGCTAGGTAGAGCTCGGAATGGAAGTAGTATATGGAAGTTGGTTCCGTTTGGCTTGTATACCCTGAGCAAGTTAAGATATTAAATTTTTGTAAACCGGACAACCTCTTAATAGTGTGATTGCCACCGCAGTTGCTACACTTTTTTTTGTCTTGCATCCGTTTTATTCAAGGGGAATTTGGTAGAATGGTGATGATCACCACATGCTACGCAGGCGGTACGTAAAGTACAATAGGATTTCGTATGACCAAACTCCTGACAGTTTGTGTATTGCACGGGACCATTACGCTTGAGCGCTTCTTCCACCGTGATCCTTCGATGTAAAAGGGATTTTAAACCGTAAATTGGATGCGTTTCATTCTTCTTAAGTTGAGCTGAGCTTGGCAATAAGAACACTTTAAACATAGGCTGCGACACTTTATTTCTGTTAATTATGTTAACGACCGCCCTAATTTCAATCACTTGCTCCTCTAGAGCTTCTTTTATGTCACCAGAGTCAACAGTGGCTTCGATTCCCTTAATTACAACAATCAGGCCTTCCGCAATCTTCAACTGGTAAGAGTAATAATTCTTGTTGTTTGCAGAAAGAAACAAAACGACTTCAGGAAAGTCTTTTTCACTGTGTACTTGTATTTTTGTCTCGTCTATGTTTCATTTTTTAAGAGGTGCAATGTGAAAATTGTTGGTACCTATTATCTTGGCCATGTTCGTAACGAGTAAATTAGAGCTGCGCTACCGCCAGTAGATTGGGGAGGTTTAGTATTGACGACTGTGGAAATAACCTTTGGGTCTGTTATAGGCTCTTCCTCATTTAACGGGGCAAATCTGTTTCCTTTTAGTGTATTACTATCAGCATCGATGGTGGAGCCAACGGTATTATGCTTCTTAGTATTAATCATTTTTTTGGGAGGACTAGATTTCCTCTTTTTGTTTACTGCATTCTGTAGCGATTAATGCCTGTCTGCACTGACGAACCCTTTTTCATTTTGGCTGTCTCACCTTGTTCAGTATTAGTCGCCCGCACTGGAGTTGCTGCTGCTGCTGCGCTGCTTGACTGCTATTGCTGGTGAACTCACACATGTTGGGAAGAGAGTTTTTTCACTTTTTGCTTTCTCTGTTGTTGCTAAGGTCTGCGTTGGCGTC
Source organism: Ceratitis rosa (assembly GCA_037013455.1). NCBI lineage: Eukaryota > Metazoa > Arthropoda > Insecta > Diptera > Tephritidae > Ceratitis > Ceratitis rosa. The sequence goes on along the minus strand of JAWMAG010000018.1, from coordinate 2,643,706 downwards.
TTTAAAGTTTAACTACTTGCCTTTGCACTGCTGTTAGGTGGTGATTTACTCGCAACAACAGTGAAATAGGCATTCCTCTCTGCCGTCACGACTGAATGCCGTCGCTCTTTCTGATTTGAGCGTTGATCACTCATTACATCGCCGGTTCACTTCTCGTTTTCGTTTCTCTGTTTATTTGGACATGATTTTGTTTTTTGTTATATTAGGTAAAGTAAAAAGTTCGTTCGGTTTTTTATGCAAATGGTTCCAAACGGTTTTCTGGCTTATCTTTAGTTCCTCAGCAATTAAATAAGTGCTCACGTGACGGTCTGTTTCCACTATTTCCATGATTTTATCGCAATTTTCGACGACAGGCCTCCCGACGCGTGGTGCATCTTTGACATCAAAATTACCGGAACAGAACCTTGCAAACCACTTTTGTGCTGCACGTTCGTTTACAGTAGCGGGCTCATAAACTAAATTAATTTTTTCAGCCGCTTTGGCTGCTTTTTCACCTTAATCGAAGAAAATTTTTAAAATATAGCGAATTTTTTCTTTGCTGGTGTCTATCTTTGACGACCGATCACAACGTAGTGAGTCAACCAATCGAAAAACTGTCAAAGACAAATTTTTAGCGCGAATAAACACGTTTTCAGCGCCGTATAATATTACATGATGCGAAACGTAACACTAGCACTATGGACAATAACGCCATCTTTTAGATAAAAACCGTACGAAATTTTTACTTTACCTAATATATTCTGTTTACTTTTTTTGTACTTTTTTATATATTTGTTTTTTTTTTTTTTTGCCAACTTAAGTGGCTATACACCTACTACAGTCGATGTATAAATTTAAACGATTTAATATTTTCGTTTTCTTAAACTTGAAGTGAAGTTACGGACCCGATCAAAAAACACGTCCGTACACTAAAACAGCGAATGAAAATTTTTTCAAAACCTGAAACCTTAAGGCACTTTCTCTGCGAATGCATTTTGGAGGAGTAAGTTGAAGTATCTAGGATGCTCGGTGGCATTGCGTCATTAACTTCGCTCTTTTGAGGGAGTGCTACATAGATCTCGATTCCCAACGCTACCAAATAGTTCAGTGTTAATGGGATTTACGAAGCTGCCTTCATTGTCCATCACCAACGTCTTTGGTACAGTAAAACAGTTTTTAAACGGCCATTTCTATAATGTCGATATGCAGTATATCTGTCGGGTACGAAGATATGTGTGTTGCCTGTATTGTGGGCTCTGGTGGATGTCGATCGTACTTATTACAATACATCCACAAATTTCGCATGACAGTATATTTTTATATAAGTTTGGTCATTTTCGGAAAGTAGTATTTTTCCAGTATCTGGTCGTTGTTTTCCCAATAATTCTTTTGTGTTTCCGTTCTATTATTTTAATCTTAACCTCTTCAGGAATTCTAATTCCATTGATTATATTTGGGATGAGAACGCTGTTTAAGATCTTAACCAAATTTTCTTTATCGTAGCCTTCGCAATTAGTGCGGTGTGTCTGTGGATCCTTGGATGAGGTTCTTCGTTAATAATTTCTTCCTTCCAGAAATACAGTCTTATTTTTGAATTCGTTTAATAGTGTGCTTCACAGTGAAGAATGAGCTTTGAGCTTTCCTCTTCCGCGCTATGTTGTGAATTTCCGTCTGAAGATGTTTATGTATTTATTTCTTTTGGTAACCGTGATATCGCATCAGCGACTACGCTTTCCCCGATTTGTAAATAAGTTTATAATTATTTCATCTTTTGAGCTTGGCAATATTATTATTATTACCTAATGTGAGCGTCAGTGTTTGATGGTCAGTAAAAAATTTTTTTTTTTTGCTCTGTACAAGTATGTTCTTAGTTTGTCTAGAGACTAGATTACAGTAAGCATTTCTTTTTCAATTGTCGAGTAAATTTTCTCGGTTTTATTGAGTAATCTGGATATATAAGTTATGGGTCTATACTTACAGATTTTTTCTTGAGAAAGGACTGCCCCAATTGCAGTATTGGTAGCGTCCGTCATCAAAATAAAGGATTTATTTAAGTCTGGGAATACCAGAATTTCAGAGGACATAAGCAAATATTTTATTTCATTAAATTATTTTAGGATTTTCCTTCTTAGCGATATTTTTATACTTTTAGATTGACTTGCTTTGGTTTGCTCATTTTCGCCTGTAGTTAAATGTGTAAGTCTTTGTCAAATCTCCTATAGCATGGCGCTAAACCTCGAAACTTTTTAATTCCGGGTGAAGGATTTTTTCTAATAACGGATATTTTTTCACAATCTGACCAAATACAGTGACAATGTGGCTCAAAAAATTCCACTCAAGTTTTGAAAAATTTGCTCTTCTATATGCCTTTCCTTCATCCTGATTTGGTGAAATTCGGATTTAAAGTTGAGTGTAGTAAAATACTTAACATTCACTTAAGCTAGCTACAGTGTTTTTAATATCTGGTATAGGGTAAGACTCAGGTATCGTTGTTGCATTTAGTCTCCTAAAGCTAACGACAACTTTGTACTTTTTTCCCCCTTTTGGTACAATCCGCAAAGTGGAGTTGTACGGTTGTCAATGCCCTATTACACCATTGTTTACCATAAATGTTCTGTTATCTGTTGCTCTACCTCACCCCGAAGGCTGGTTGGGTAAGGGTATGATTTTGAATAGATCGGCTCTTCACTTGTTGTTCTTATTTCTGCTAATACGATTGTGTCGATTGTCCCACTGTAGGAGACTGGTCCGAGGAAATCTGAATATTTACTTATAATTTCCTTAACCTCATGTTCATAGGGGGTTTGTTAAATATTATTTACTCGTTTAAACACTCTTTGTTTTAGTGGCAATACCATATCTCCTAGGATTAGTGTGCCATTTTTCCTGCTTATAACTGTTCCCGATTCCCTGAGAGCATCATTACCTATAATGCCATCAAAGGACCTCAAATTAGGTAATACAAAGAAATCAACATATACTTTTAGAAATTTCTGGTCAGTTCAAATAATTTATCTTCACGAATGCTTGTTGCGAATACTTGTTTTTGTTATATTTAATTTTTTTGCATTTGTTTTGAGCTACCTGTAATACGTTGTTAGATTGAATATTTTCTTATATTAAGGTTCTGTGTTTCCAGACCTGAAGCATTTTGTTCAGGTAGGTTCTTAGATGATTAACATCCTGAACAATTCGCCATTTAAGCCTCTAATAAATACGTCGAGGGATCGGTTCCTATAAGTTTCTAGTAGCGCATTACTTGTTTCTTTGGAAAAGTCCTGCCCCCTTATTTTGTTGATTATCAGAGATAGTTGGTGATTAATTCTTTAGGCCTGTTTTACAAGAGTATTATGTTTCTCATCCTCACTGGATGTAAAAAGTTACCTATGTGCCGAGTTTTAAATAAATCGTGCCTTAATAAGCTTTTTAAGAATAGATTAGTTCCTGATCCACTTCCCGCAGAGAAGAAGAGTCTTCCTGTCAATTTAAGCAAAACGCTACATACCTATGTTCCGAATTTTAAGTAAATCGAATTATAAATAAGATTTTTTCGAATAGGACAGTCCATGGTCCACTTACCAAAATTTTTTTTTCGTAAAACCCTTCTCAGGCCGTTAACTTTTGGAAAACAGCCGTTTCAAACATACATGGGTTTTTTATTGAATAGGTCAGCCCCCGGTCCACTTCCCATCTCAGGAATTATAGAAACAATCTGACGAAATTTTTAGTCATTCGGTTGGCAACTTTTGGAGAACACCCGTTCCGCGGCGACAAAAGAGTTTTTTTTCGGATAGGTCAGACCCCGATCCACTTCCCGAAATATTTTAAACCTTTCCAGGTATCATAGAAACAATCTAATGCAATTTCAAGTCACTCGGTCTGTAACTTTTGGAGATTTTTGGAAATTGCTGGACTTTTCCATTCACACGTAAGATTTTTAAATACAAGATTAACGTTTTACAATAGCTGAAGTTGAAGCTGAAGCTGAACCAATTTTTGGTTTTGCGTATTTACGTTTTTTCCAACAAATGGAGGGACCTACAGTTTATGCTAAGCAGCCTCCGAACGACTGATGGGTTTTTTATGAGGAGCCTTTATTTCATGTCAGAAATACACTCTTGGAGGACTAGATTTCCTCTTTTTGTTTACTGCATTCTGTAGCGATTAATGCCTGTCTGCACTGACGAACCCTTTTTCATTTTGGCTGTCTCACCTTGTTCAGTATTAGTCGCCCGCACTGGAGTTGCTGCTGCTGCTGCGCTGCTTGACTGCTATTGCTGGTGAACTCACACATGTTGGGAAGAGAGTTTTTTCACTTTTTGCTTTCTCTGTTGTTGCTAAGGTCTGCGTTGGCGTCTTTAAAGTTTAACTACTTGCCTTTGCACTGCTGTTAGGTGGTGATTTACTCGCAACAACAGTGAAATAGGCATTCCTCTCTGCCGTCACGACTGAATGCCGTCGCTCTTTCTGATTTGAGCGTTGATCACTCATTACATCGCCGGTTCACTTCTCGTTTTCGTTTCTCTGTTTATTTGGACATGATTTTGTTTTTTGTTATATTAGGTAAAGTAAAAAGTTCGTTCGGTTTTTTATGCAAATGGTTCCAAACGGTTTTCTGGCTTATCTTTAGTTCCTCAGCAATTAAATAAGTGCTCACGTGACGGTCTGTTTCCACTATTTCCATGATTTTATCGCAATTTTCGACGACAGGCCTCCCGACGCGTGGTGCATCTTTGACATCAAAATTACCGGAACAGAACCTTGCAAACCACTTTTGTGCTGCACGTTCGTTTACAGTAGCGGGCTCATAAACTAAATTAATTTTTTCAGCCGCTTTGGCTGCTTTTTCACCTTAATCGAAGAAAATTTTTAAAATATAGCGAATTTTTTCTTTGCTGGTGTCTATCTTTGACGACCGATCACAACGTAGTGAGTCAACCAATCGAAAAACTGTCAAAGACAAATTTTTAGCGCGAATAAACACGTTTTCAGCGCCGTATAATATTACATGATGCGAAACGTAACACTAGCACTATGGACAATAACGCCATCTTTTAGATAAAAACCGTACGAAATTTTTACTTTACCTAATATATTCTGTTTACTTTTTTTGTACTTTTTTATATATTTGTTTTTTTTTTTTGCCAACTTAAGTGGCTATACACCTACTACAGTCGATGTATAAATTTAAACGATTTAATATTTTCGTTTTCTTAAACTTGAAGTGAAGTTACGGAGCCGATCAAAAAACACGTCCGAACACTAAAACAGCGAATGAAAATTTTTTCAAAACCTGAAACCTTAAGGCACTTTCTCTGCGAATGCATTTTGGAGGAGTAAGTTGAAGTCTCTAGGGGCGGCAGCCTCTAGAGACCTGGGCGGGATAGTGGGGTCAAGATGCGGCGACTGCTTAGCATTGCAAACTCCACAAACTGGTTCGATTAGCAGTTGGGGGTCATTAGGATGCTCGGTGGCATTGCGTCATTAACTTCGCTCTTTTGAGGGAGTGCTACATAGATCTCGATTCCCAACGCTACCAAATAGTTCAGTGTTAATGGGATTTACGAAGCTGCCTTCATTGTCCATCACCAACGTCTTTGGTACAGTAAAACAGTTTTTAAACGGCCATTTCTATAATGTCGATATGCAGTATATCTGTCGGGTACGAAGATATGTGTGTTGCCTGTAATGTGGGCTCTGGTGGATGTCGATCGTACTTATTACAATACATCCACAAATTTCGCATGACAGTATATTTTTATATAAGTTTGGTCATTTTCGGAAAGTAGTATTTTTCCAGTATCTGGTCGTTGTTTTCCCAATAATTCTTTTGTGTTTCCGTTCTATTATTTTAATCTTAACCTCTTCAGGAATTCTAATTCCATTGATTATATTTGGGATGAGAACGCTGTTTAAGATCTTAACCAAATTTTCTTTATCGTAGCCTTCGCAATTAGTGCGGTGTGTCTGTGGATCCTTGGATGAGGTTCTTCGTTAATAATTTCTTCCTTCCAGAAATACAGTCTTATTTTTGAATTCGTTTAATAGTGTGCTTCACAGTGAAGAATGAGCTTTGAGCTTTCCTCTTCCGCGCTATGTTGTGAATTTCCGTCTGAAGATGTTTATGTATTTATTTCTTTTGGTAACCGTGATATCGCATCAGCGACTACGCTTTCCCCGATTTGTAAATAAGTTTATAATTATTTCATCTTTTGAGCTTGGCAATATTATTATTATTACCTAATGTGAGCGTCAGTGTTTGATGGTCAGTAAAAAAATTTTTTTTTTTGCTCTGTACAAGTATGTTGTTAGTTTGTCTAGATACTAGATTACAGTAAGCATTTCTTTTTCAATTGTCGAGTAAATTTTCTCGGTTTTATTGAGTAATCTGGATATATAAGTTATGGGTCTATACTTACAGATTTTTTCTTGAGAAAGGACTGCCCCAATTGCAGTATTGGTAGCGTCCGTCATCAAAATAAAGGATTTATTTAAGTCTGGAAATACCAGAATTTCAGAGGACATAAGCAAATATTTTATTTCATTAAATTATTTTAGGATTTTCCTTCTTAGCGATATTTTTATACTTTTAGATTGACTTGCTTTGGTTTGCTCATTTTCGCCTGTAGTTAAATGTGTAAGTCTTTGTCAAATCTCCTATAGCATGGCGCTAAACCTCGAAACTTTTTAATTCCGGGTGAAGGATTTTTTCTAATAACGGATATTTTTTCACAATCTGACCAAATACAGTGACAATGTGGCTCAAAAAATTCCACTCAAGTTTTGAAAAATTTGCTCTTCTATATGCCTTTCCTTCATCCTGATTTGGTGAAATTCGGATTTAAAGTTGAGTGTAGTAAAATACTTAACATTCACTTAAGCTAGCTACAGTGTTTTTAATATCTGGTATAGGGTAAGACTCAGGTATCGTTGTTGCATTTAGTCTCCTAAAGCTAACGACAACTTTGTACTTTTTTCCCCCTTTTGGTACAATCCGCAAAGTGGAGTTGTACGGTTGTCAATGCCCTATTACACCATTGTTTACCATAAATGTTCTGTTATCTGTTGCTCTACCTCACCCCGAAGGCTGGTTGGGTAAGGGTATGATTTTGAATAGATCGGCTCCTCACTTGTTGTTCTTATTTCTGCTAATACGATTGTGTCGATTGTCCCACTGTAGGAGACTGGTCCGAGGAAATCTGAATATTTACTTATAATTTCCTTAACCTCATGTTCATAGGGGGTTTGTTAAATATTATTTACTCGTTTAAACACTCTTTGTTTTAGTGGCAATACCATATCTCCGAGGATTAGTGTGCCATTTTTCCTGCTTATAACTGTTCCCGATTCCCTGAGAGCATCATTACCTATAATGCCATCAAAGGACCTCAAATTAGGTAATACAAAGAAATCAACATATACTTTTAGAAATTTCTGGTCAGTTCAAATAATTTATCTTCACGAATGCTTGTTGCGAATACTTGTTTTTGTTATATTTAATTTTTTTGCATTTGTTTTGAGCTACCTGTAATATGTTGTTAGATTGAATATTTTCTTATATTAAGGTTCTGTGTTTCCAGACCTGAAGCATTTTGTTCAGGTAGGTTCTTAGGTCGTTGGATGATTAACATCCTGAACAATTCGCCATTTAGGCCTCTAATAAATACGTCGAGGGATCGGTTCCTATAAGTTTCTAGTAGCGCATTACTTGTTTCTTTGGAAAAGTCCTGCCCCCTTATTTTGTTGATTATCAGAGATAGTTGGTGATTAATTCTTTAGACCTGTTTTACAAGAGTATTATGTTTCTCATCCTCACTGGATGTAAAAAGTTACCTATGTGCCGAGTTTTAAATAAATCGTGCCTTAATAAGCTTTTTAAGAATAGATTAGTTCCTGATCCACTTCCCGCAGAGAAGAAGAGTCTTCCTGTCAATTTAAGCAAAACGCTACATACCTATGTTCCGAATTTTAAGTAAATCGAATTATAAATAAGATTTTTTCGAATAGGACAGTCCATGGTCCACTTACCAAAATTTTTTTTTCGTAAAACCCTTCTCAGGCCGTTAACTTTTGGAAAACAGCCGTTTCAAACATACATGGGTTTTTTATTGAATAGGTCAGCCCCCGGTCCACTTCCCATCTCAGGAATTATAGAAACAATCTGACGAAATTTTTAGTCATTCGGTTGGCAACTTTTGGAGAACACCCGTTCCGCGGCGACAAAAGAGTTTTTTTCGGATAGGTCAGATCCCGATCCACTCGGTCACTCGGTCTGTAACTTTTGGAGATTTTTGGAAATTGCTGGACTTTTCCATTCACACGTAAGATTTTTAAATACAAGATTAACGTTTTACAATAGCTGAAGTTGAAGCTGAAGCTGAACCAATTTTTGGTTTTGCGTATTTACGTTTTTTCCAACAAATGGAGGGACCTACAGTTTATGCTAAGCAGCCTCCGAACGACTGATGGGTTTTTTATGAGGAGCCTTTATTTCATGTCAGAAATACACTCGGAGGGGTCAACATTAAATTAAATTAATTTTCTATAACTTTTGGATGCTGGTCGTACCAGGATTTAAGCCCTGGCCTTTCGAATGGCAGTACGCAATGCTAACCGCTCGGCTACCGCAGCCGATACAACTTTGTTGTTTGTATACTTTGCTGATGTGATTACTTACATTATGGTAATGTTAACAAAACTGTATTTGTTTTATTTGCGCTAAAGTAACCAGATCAGGCAAGCCTAGTAAACCAAATCTTGAATTAATTAAGAACTCATCTCCTAATAAAAATATAAAAAGCAACGTACTAACATCCAAAATCCTTCCACATCATAAAAACGCAAGCAATCGTAACATAGTGGTGAGCCTCAGCACTTACCGCCTAATTTCCCAATTATGTTTAAACGTCCTTTCTCTTAGTCTTTAAAGTGAGATTGGTTTTTTCAGTCACTTCAAAGTAATGCTGGAAAAGTTCTTTAGTTTGAGCTTCTTAAAGCTTGAAATAACTTGCTAATCCATGGGCTGAAGCAATGGTGTTGTATTAGGAAGCAAAGAGACCCGTTTCATCCAGTTAAAAATCTGCGTAAGACGCGCTATCTTTGCGTAGATTTTTTTTTTGCAAATACCTCTTGCTTCTCTTTTCAGCTCTCGGTATATATCTTACCCCGCACGTGTTGTGGTCGATCGCAAGGTTGCGAGGTAGGCAGTTTTTTCTCTCCACTGCAGTTCGACATTCTTCAGCGCTGTGTTGAAAAATTTCGGTTTAATGCGGATTGTGGCGAGACGTTCATTCAAAGGAGTGAATGCCAGTATTCGGTGATGGGTGAGATTTTTCCTTTTGTTACGTCAAAAATATATTTGAGCATTTTGGCTCTTCAAAATTTGTGGAGCAGCGGTATGCTCCTTGGAATTCTTGGAATTCCTGGTTCTAGCAAACATCTAAGCATGCAGTAATGCAAGCTGTCGAATATCGTCCAAGCACCCTGATTTTAGCATATAATAGACACTTTGCACTTATGCATATTAGCATGCAAGTGTATGCACATACATATGTAAACACGTGCACGCATATATGCATAAGGACCTCAAATAACAGGAAGCAAAAACTAAACTGAAAGTAGGGTAGGGAAATTGGGCGTAGGATGATTCATGCTTAACACGTTCGGCTGGTTCCTGGTGACCGGCAGCAAACTTTCCGTGTGTAAAATTGGTCTCGATGAAACGTGATCAAACAGGATTTTAATGAAAATTGTTGAAACATTCTAAACAAAAATGCGGCTTATCTTTACAAATATTACAATGCGTAATAACTTTTTTGATAATATTCGTAGCTGTCTTTTGTCCAAATCGTTGGGAAGTTTTATCATAACACTTCGAGCAATATCTTCGGACATTATGTACGTCTGCTTCCTTTTAATAAAATTTATGAACGTGCAAAGTAGCGCGACAAAAAGAATTCCTTATCTCAATAATGCTTAAGTAATCTCTTGGCTACAGCAAACAATATTGCATCGCTCACCGGCTGCCGGCCGAACGGAAAGGACAACGAATTCAGCGCCGGGCTCAACAAGTTAAACAATCTTATTAGGTCCTCAAATCGTGTTCCTTACTTCGATTGCGGGGGTCGTGGTGGGTCCAAAACCCTACGCAAAACCGCATGGTATTCGCTTTTTCACTTTTTTTTATTTTCTGGCAACTCTTGCGAGTGCAAAGTGAAAAAGACTATGTTCTATATTTATTTTAAACTTTTAACTAAAATATATTGTGCAAACTACATAAACAAATAGTTCACACTAGTTGAACAGAGACAAATATATTAATTATATTAATAAAACAAATATAAAAAGCTCTAGCATTAAAGAAAGGCGCCTAAAAGTATGCAGGAAAATTTGCATTTGCTCGCGCCGTTTCCAAATTAGAAATTCCAAAAAGCTGTGTTGCAAAATCCACTGGTGTTTTTGGGACTAAATTGGTCATTTTGCAAAAATGGGACTAAATCGGTCGCCACAACGTGGAAACTTTTACCAAAGACAACAGCAACAACAAGCGCCACAACAAAAGCACCAACAGCGAACACAACGATTGGAAAATGAGCCCTCTGCTTTTGTAGTCCCTTCTAGGACTACTTTACCAGCCCCTTCATGGGCTCAATCGCCGATTACCGCAACTCCTCCAGCTCCTTCTAGAGTCGAAACGCAAGACTTTACCGAAAATAGCGCTGTAAACAAAGCAGTAATTCAAACGGGAATCGATCGCTACAGTCTTGTAAAAAGGAAACGGTCACCCCAAAAAAATAGTGAACAAAATCAAAACAAAATTGTCAAAACAGCAAGAGCAAAAGACAGCATGAGCAATAATCGATTCCAAATGCTTTTTATTAATTAATTTATCTTAGGGAAGCGAACTCTAGGAACCTTGTCAACAAATTGATAGATCTAATTGGAAAAAATAACTTCCATGTAGTCCCAATTAAAAAGAGAAATATTCAGAAAGTGAAAGTGCAAACCTACGGAGAAGATAGCTATCGCAAGGTGGCAGATAATTTCGAAAAGGAAAAGAAGTCCTTATATACCTTCCAGCTCAAAAGTAGTCCTAGCTTAGCAGTCATCCTAAAGGGCATTGAACACAGTGTAAGTCCCTTGGAAATAGAAAGTGCCTTGAAAGAAGAAGGTTTCAGGGTAAGAAACGTATTCAACATTAAAAATAAGGCTAACATACCTCAGCCAATGTTTAGGGTTGATATTGAGCCAGATTTCCAGCCCTTAAAAAAGGGAGAAGTTCATTCCATTTACAAACTGCGGCACATAAACCACATAAACGAACAGGTCCTGTTCAGTGCCATAATTGTCAAGAATTTGGTCATACGAAGCGATATTGCGCTTCACAACGTATTTGTGGAGATTTACACAGTTCAAGAGACTGTATGAAATCTAAAACAACCCCTGAGTCTAAAAAATGTAGCAATTGCGGTGAAAATCACACCGCCAATTACAGAGGTTGTCTAATATATATTCCCCTAAAAGGAAATGGCAGTAAAAAGGCTTCTAGCAACTTTCCAGCCTCTCAGCCTCATCCTCAGCCTCAAACAAAAGCTGCCGAAACAAAGCCTACTAATACCAATTTTATATCCTACGCCCAAGCTTTAAAAGGTGTACCTCAGCTCACAACGCAAGAAACGTCCATCCCGTCCGTTCCGTCTGTTAACTCACTTGAAAATACGCTAAACAACTTTATACGCATGATGCAAGAACATATGACATCAATGCAAAGTATGATGCAAGATTTAATTCGAAATCAAAATCTCCTTCTTCAAGCGATTTTATCTAAGCCATGAACGACCTTAAGATATGTTATTGGAACGCCAACGGCTTGGTCCAACACAAAAATGAACTTCAACTCTTCTTAGAAAATCAATCAATAGATATAATGCTAATCTCCGAAACTCATTTGACCAAATTTAACAACTTCAATATTGATACATTTCTGTTTTATGACACCAAACACCCTGAAGGGAAAGCGCGCGGTGAACTGGAATACTTATCAGGCAAAAAATTAAACATTATATAATGGAAGAGTGCTGTAAAGACTACCTTCACGCTACCTCAGTTCATATATATGATAATTCTGGTGGAATAAATATTTCCGCCATATATTGTCCGCCCCGATACAACATATCAGAAACTCAAATTACTGATTTCTTTTCTAAACTAGTGTAGTTTACCCGAAATAAAACAAGCACACGCTTCTACTTCTCACATTGAACTGAACTCTTTATTTTATAAATCTCCTTAGGAGCAGATATGGTGCACATATATTTTTACACATACCTACAAGGACAACAATCATGGTACATGCAACATATATGTATATGTATAACGAGTCATGAGCATCTTAAATCTAACGGCATCATATTTACATAAACAAGCCTATACATGCCTGCACATACATACAAATATAACAATAAATGGTACATACATCATATATGTATATGTATAACGAGTTATGAGCGTCTCAAATCTAACGGCATCATATTTACATAAACAAGCCTATACATGCCTACACATACATACAAATACAACAATAAATGGTACATACATCACTACAGTCTGACCTACTACAACTCGGCCATCCTGACAATTGAGATCTCCTGATCTCTACTTTGTTTACTTTTGCAACCCTTGAACCAAGGTCGAATGTTTCCTACTGCCCATACCCCTTTGTATGGTATCCTGGTTTGCTGAAATCCTTCCACATCTTCGAGGACATACCTATCATTCCGTAAGACTTTTGCTATTTTGTAAGGCCCTTTAAATTTCGGAATTAATTTTTTAGACGCACCTATATGACAGTCGAAATTCTTTATCATAACATAATCTCCTTCTCTATATTCGGTTGGACTTTGTCTCTTTTTATCTATATACTGTTTGTTATAATTTTGAACCTTTTTTTCATTTTCTTGGGCCTTTTCCCTTATTTCTCTATGCCCATTTACTACTGGTTTTTCTAAATTTTCTTTTAAACTATCTACTAGTACATCTTCAACTACTGTTTTTTCTAAATTTTCTTTTAAACTATCTACTAGTACATCTTCAACTTTTCCTTGCTGTTTAATCCCAAAAAGCATGACACTGGGATATTCTTTAATGGTACGGTGTATAGTGTTATTAATAGCGTATTCCACTGTATCTATGACGTTATCCCAGTGTACATTTTTTTCTGAATCAGTCAACTTTGCAATCATCGGACCTAACGTTCTGTTTACCCTTTCAACTTGTCCGTTAGCTTGTGGTGAACCTGTCGCAATTTTTATGTGTTTGACGTTTTCTATTTCTAAAAATTGCTGGAAATCATTTGAAGTGAAACAGCTTCCTCTGTCTGATACTATAAATTTCGGGCGGCTATAAGCGCGGAAATAATCTTTTAGAGCTATTATTACTTCTTTAGTACTTGTAGTTTTTGTTGGATATAATCTAACAAATTTTGTATTAGCATCTATTACTACTAAAATATGCTTTTTGGCTTGAGTATTATCAACTGGTCCAAAATGGTCAACATGCACTATTTCAAAAGGGCTGCCATCTTTTGGAATATTATGAAGGTATCCCTCTTCCCGACCTTGTTTTGTTGAGTATACTATACACCTTAAACAATTTTGAATGTGAGCTGCTACTTTAGACTTCATTAGAGGAAACCAATAAGTTTTTGAAATAAGATCTAACGTTTTATCTATTCCTGTGTGTCCCATTTCATTATGATACTTGAACATGACATGACATTCCATCTCACTTGGAACATAAAAGAAAACCTCACCATTATCTTTTTTCCTATAAACGACACCGTTTCGCATCTCAAATAAACTGTTTTCACTCACCCCTAATTTCTCTTGTAATTCTTTTATCTTAGCATCTCGACTTTGGCATATGATCAAATTTTCTTCAAACGTATTCGTTTCAATTGTAAGAATGTTATTACATCTACTAAGAGCATCGACGTGCTGCATTCGAGAGCCTGGTCTATGTTCTAAAACATAATCATAGTTCTGAAGTTCCAAGGCCCACCTAGCTATTCTTGGATTTAATTCTTTTTTATTAAGAGTCAAGGTCAAAGAATTGCAGTCTGTGACTATTTTAAACTTTAATCCTTGTAAATACACACGAAATCGTTTCAAAGCATAAATTATGGAAAGCGTTTCAAGTTCAAAGCTATGATATTTAGACTCTGCTTCGGTTGTACGTTTCGAAAAATAAAAAACTGGATGCATTTTCTCATCTTTTTTCTTTTGCATAAGTATCGCTCCGAAGCCTGTCGAACTGGCATCACAGTGAAGCTCTGTTTCATCTTGTGGACTATATAAAGCTAATATCGGATTTTCTAATAATTTTTCTTTAAGTGCTTCAAAACATTTTAATTCTTCATCCCCAAATTTGAATTTTCTGTCTTTTCTTGTCAAATCATATAATGGCTTTGCAATAAGCGAAAAGTTTTTTACAAATCTACGAAAATAGGAACATAACCCGAGAAAGCTCTGCACCGAATGCACTTTTGTAGGGACAGGAAAATTTCTAATTGCCTCAAGTCCTTTTTCATCGGCCTTGATTCCACTTTTAGATATTGTATATCCTAAATATTTTATTTCACTCTGAAAAAATTCACATTTATCTATTCTCAACTCTAACTTATTTTCCACTAAACGTCGTAAAACTTCCGTTAAAATTTCAAAATGCTCACCTATGCTTTCAGTTGCTATCATTATATCATCCATATATACTATCAACCTGTTCGATTTAACCATGTCCGCAAAAACTTTATTAACGAACCGTTGAAAAGTAGATGGTGCGTTTTTTAACCCAAAAGGCATACGTAGAAATTCATATTGGCCTACTGGCGTTGTAAATGAAGTAAATTTAATAGAATCCGGATGCATAAAAACATGAAAGAATCCGTTCTTTAAATCTAACTTTGTAAATAAACTCTTTTCCTGCCAGCCTATCTATTAAATCATCTATTAAAGGAATCGGGTAATTATCTTTTGCTGTTATTTTATTAAGGGTCCTATAATCCACACACATTCTTATATCACCTGTCTTTTTACGAACTAACACTATGGGAGATACAAACTCGGATTCACTAGGTCTTATGAAACCTTTTTCTAAATATTCATCTATTAATTTCTGCAAACTATTTTCTCCGTGTAGGACAAACGCCTTGGAGGACAACTAAATGGTTTAACTTTATCTACTATTAGCTTCATTTCACATCTAACCTTTGGTTCAAGAGGGCGCTCACTTTTTCCATAAATATTATCAAACAATTTTAAAAGTTTCTTCTGTTCAATATGATTTTGATCACCTCCGATCTTCAATTGACTACCTTCGCACTTGTCAAATTCAATATTAAAAATAAAGTTATCAAATGTTTCACATTCTGTGAATTCTTTTCGATTATCTGAATCCATTACATTTTGTTCATAATAATTTACATCTATAAATTTGCTTACATTATTTTCAAAATTTTTATCCGAATCTTTTATCTTTAAATTGTTTTTAAAATTTTCATTTTGTGTTTCAGAATTTCTCTCAGTGCACTTATTTGACGAACATTTCTTATAACATTTACTTGAATCGTCTTCAACAAAATTGTTCTCACTAATTTGTATAGATTCTACTTCACTTACTAACTTATACTTGCATATTTTTAGAAAATCTCTTCCCAAGACAGCCTCATACCTCATTGTTCCATCAGCCACAACAATAAAATTAACTTCAAATTTTTTATTTTTTATTAAAACGAAACAAGAAAACTACAAATTTTAGAATTATTTAAACCAAAATAATTAGAATTTACATTAGACAAAAATTTCAATTTTACTTTTTCAGGCACCATAGACCTTCGTATCAAATTAATGGGACTACCGGTATCTATGAGGCATTCTAAGGAAAAGAATATTGGCTTACAACTTGTAATTATAAAATTGAAATATCTTACATATTCATCTACCAACTGAACGCTCTTCTTCCGGTCTGGACACTCAAAAACACGATGGTTCATACTTCCGCATGCATAACAGGCCCCTTTCTCCCTCTTAGGCTTCTTACATTCAGCTGCCAGATGACCACGCGAGTTGCAATTGTAACACCTAGTTTCGCGCTGTGTAACGCAAATCGGAAATTTTTCGCCCTTCATTTTTATTTTCGTAAACGCTTGCAATAATTGTGCCTTTGTGGAATAACATTGCATGTACGCCTGTGTGCGAAGCTGCTCATCAGTAATTCCTTCAATAGTATATTCTATCAACTCATCTTCAGTTAGCTGCATTGGTTCTGACAACAAAACTTTGTCGTTGAAATAATCAATAAAAGCTTCTCCAGTCTTCCATTTCCTTGCCTCGAACTTTCTTCTTAACTGTAACTTGCTTTCTTTGCTCCGAAAAATATCCTTCATTTCCATAATAAGTAAGTCAACGCTGACAATAGCAAAATTAGGTTTTGAATGTATCCACTGTAGTGCTTTACCCTTAAGTTTGCTAAGTAATAGCATTCGTTTATTATTTTCACTTAGTGCATATACATTGCAAACATTTTCCCACTGGGTCATCCACACGTCACTATTAATGTTTCCATCAAATTCTGGCAAAATGCTCAAAAGCATTTCCTTCGAAATTTTCGACTCGCCAATTTCCGCCTGAAGCTGCGCTGATACGCTGACTGCTCTGCTCTCGACTTCTGCCATTCTTTGAAGAAGTTCGATTTCGCGTTTTAAAATATTAATTTCGCGTCGTAGGAACTGTACCTCTCGCTCACTGTCTGCATTGTCAACGCTGCTACGTTGTTCGTTAATGCCACCACTGTTGTTGTTGCTATGCCCATTTAAATCGAGTTCGTTGTTGCTTTTGCCGCGCTCTTCGCTTTGGCCGTCATTACCATTCTCGTTAATGTTGTTGTTGTCTACGATTTGCGAATTTACTGCTGCTACACTCAACACCGCCTGTGATTGGTCAGACGTTTGTATGTCAGCTTGTGTTTCCACAATATTTTCGTCACACCCAGTAGGACATACGCCCCGTTCATTTTGTGGCACGGAACTGATGCGTATAGCTAGTGCACTTTTGGTCCTGCTGGTTGGCAACGATAATTTACGCAACCAGGCGCGCAACTGTGCAACAGTATATTCTTCTGCACATACAAGTTCTTCCATTTTTTTTTTTTTTATTTATAACAATTTCTATCAATTTTTCACACTTTGTATTTTTCCAGTTCTTTTAAAATTTACGCACACTTTTTTATTTATAACAATTTCTATCAATTTTTCACACTTTCTATTTTTTCAGTTCTTTTAAAATTTACGCACATTTTTTACTATACTTTATTTTACTGTCTTTTTGAAATAAAAAAAAAATTTATTTGCCAGGATCTACTGCGAGGGTTTACGAATCCCACTTCTGATTTTGTAGTTTACCCGAAATAAAACAAGCACACGCTTCTACTTCTCACATTGAACTGAACTCTTTATTTTATAAATCTCCTTAGGAGCATATATGGTGCACATATATTTTTACACATACCTACAAGTACAACAATCATGGTACATGCAACATATATGTATATGTATAACGAGTCATGAGCATCTTAAATCTAACGGCATCATATTTACATAAACAAGCCTATACATGCCTGCACATACATACAAATATAACAATAAATGGTACATACATCATATATGTATATGTATAACGAGTTATGAGCGTCTCAAATCTAACGGCATCATATTTACATAAACAAGCCTATACATGCCTACACATACATACAAATACAACAATAAATGGTACATACATCACTACAGTCTGACCTACTACACTAGGTAACGGTTTCTAGTAGCAGGTGATTACAACGCAAAACATTCCTTCTGGGAGTCTAGGTTAA
Organism: Ceratitis rosa; assembly: GCA_037013455.1. Lineage (NCBI taxonomy): Eukaryota > Metazoa > Arthropoda > Insecta > Diptera > Tephritidae > Ceratitis > Ceratitis rosa. The sequence continues at coordinate 2,625,808 of JAWMAG010000018.1, read as the reverse complement.
TATCTCCAAAGGGTAGAAATTTATACAAATCGATTCAAAATTTCGGTTTCGACGTTATATCTACCGGTCAGCCAACATTCTGACCAACTGATCTCAGCAAAACCCCAGATTTTATTGACTTTGGAGTAACTTGTGGTATCAGTAGAGCACAAGTAAGCGTAAAACCCCTTTTCGACTTAGCATCTGATCACTCGCCTTCTCTATGTTGCATCAACATAATTCCAATTTTCAATGACTTACAGCTAGGCTTAACCAATAAATTTACAAATTGGCTTAAATACAGAAAATTCATTAGCGCGTATCTAAAATCGCTCATTCCTCTAAAATCAATAGCAGATGTCGACAATGCAGTTGATGGCTTTACTACATTACTTCATTTGGCAGCGAAAATTTCAACGCACGGCCCATCTAACACTCATAGAAGACAAATTTTCAACGGTCTTAATGGTAAAGACATTACAAGTCTGGTAACCAAAAAAAGACAACTAAGGAGAGATTGGCAGAGGTTTCGTTCCCCGGCCTTAAAAAATGAGCTCAATATATGCATAAAAATGCTTCGGGATGTCCTGAAACAAAAAAAAAGGAAAACGATTTTCAAAAGTCCGTACAATCTCTGTCAGCTACATTTGATACCAACTACTCTTTGTGGCGAAAAGTTAAGAGTTTCAAAAGTCCCGTCACTTGGGACCCTCCATTGAGAACTCACAATGGTGAGTGGGCTCGAAGCGACCAGGAAAAGGGTATCTCATTTGCCATGCATCTTTCCACTGCATTTACACCAAATATTGGATACAAATCTCTTCCAGAATTTCGTGCAAATCCAGATAAAAATTTTATTCAATTTAATTTTAAATCACTTAAAGATGTTATTACTAACGACATAAAGAAAAAGAAGGCTCCTGGATACGACAGGATAACGGGTGATATGATAAAAGAGCTTCCAAAACAAGCAATATTGTACTGCAGTGTTCCTCAATGTTGCTCAGGCATTTGATAAAGTTGGGTTAGATGGTCTATTATGCACGTACAAGCTGAAAGTTACGCTTCCCGTAAAAACTTATGATGTCTTAGAAAGCTTTCTTATTGGCAGAAAATTTCGTGTTAGGCAACAAAGTTACACCACCGAATCCTATGAAATATTTGCTGGTGTTCCACAAGGAAGCGTTTTAGGGCCCGTCTTATATTTAATTTATACGAACGATCTTCCCACAAACCGAAACCTCATCACATCAACTTTTACGGATGATACAGCAATACTTAGTGTCCATTCAAACCCCATGACAGCCAGTTACAGATTACAAGAACATTTAAAAGTAATAGAAGAGTGGCTAACAACTTGGAGAATTAAAGTCAATGAGTCTAAGTGAATACAAGTAACATTTACCCTAAAAAAAGACACATGTCCTTCAATCTCTATAAATGGGAATACAATACCTAAGAAAGAATTCGTTACCTGCTTGGGAGTTACATTGGATAAAAGACTCACCTGGAAAAACCACATAGACAAAAAGATTACTCAAACCAAATTGAAAATTGCGAACTTGTATTAGATTGTAGGCTCTAAGTCCAAACTAAGCCTAGAAAACAAAGTTTTACTTTTTAATATGCTAATAAACCCATCTTGTACGTACGGGATCCAAATTTGGGGCTCAGCATCTAAATCTAGCCTGGATAGAATTCAAAGACTGCAGTCACAAAGATCACCGAGGAAATAGAGAAACTGCTTAAAAATTACTCATTAAGGTTATCTAACCACCCAAACTTTCTAGCTAAAAAATTATTACAGCAGAACTATCCTAAGCGATTAAAGAGAAAGGATTTACGTTTGAACTGTGACTAAGGGCTCTGCCGCATCCAATTATTCTACATCGGAGTTGCGCTCCGCATATATCCTTCATGATATCATAATTTACTTCAAATTATCCTTTATGATATATCTTTTGTTATGAGTGTTTGGTATACCTAATGATATCTATATAAACACATTCTTTGATAAATCTAAGTTATATTCGTAATTTATTGCACTTTGCTTACTTTGTTAATCTATACGGTGGTAATGATTAACTTGTTCCAGGAATAAGAATTAGCTTTAAGATTTTCGAAATTATTGTTAGTTTCAAAAAGGAAAGATTCAATAAAACAAAAAAAGAAGAGTTCTCTAAACGTATGTTTGTTGGTTACTCAGAGGATACTTGGTCTACGACCGGAAGTCGTGAATTGCTTGAACCAGATGGAAAAGAACGGTTTCTGGTCACACCTTATTGAACGGCACCCAAATACTTTCCTCTCTTGCGTGAACTTTTACACATTAATGAAAACATTAATGAGTTTAATAACATAATAGCCTCTGCGCAATTTTAGATACTCCAAAGAGAAAAAGTATCATTACAATCCCGAAAACTATAAAAAAAAATCTAAAATAGAAGAATTATTATATTAAGAACTTTAAGTCTGCAGCTGATGTAAGAAGAATACAGATAATAATTGAGCGAGTAGTAACGAAAAAGAGTCAAATTATAAGGACATTCTTAAGTTAAACTACTTTCAAAACGCATGGAAAATGTCGCAGATATTAATGATAGACAACCCACGTAAAGACTACACACAGGCGTCTTTTTACAGGCCTGTCTTTCCAAATTATTCGAAAGAATTCTTCAATCTATGATATCTTTTTTTATCCATCGTAACAAAGTGGTACCAGAACAAGTAAACCGAATTACTATTGAAATTAGGAAAGCATTCGAGTTAACGCAGTATTGCAGTGCAAATGCAAGTGCACAAGCGTTCGACAAGGTTTGGCAGGTCTATGACACAAAATTTAGAAAGTTTTTCCTATAAAATAGCACAATATAATTGAGTCATATCTGTCGAACAGTCGATTTACCGTAAAACAGCTTAAGCCGGTGTTCCTGAAGTTAGCGTTGTTGCGCTTACATTATGTTTATATTATGTACACTAAAGATATCCCAGTGAACCGAAAAGTTCAAGCATGCGCTTTCGCGGATGACATAGCCATATTATGCCGTGATAAATGTCCCAGAGAAGCATCGAAAAGGATCATTTTCTTCTCGTCGAAGAATGGCTGGAAAACTAGAGAATTAATGTCAATGAGCAAAAGTGTAAACTCGTTACGTTTACATTAGATTAAACTTGGGATCCAGCAACTTGATACGGTCACAAATTGATAGATATTATTTTTGTTACCATAGGCGAGTTTGCAATTTAGTAACGAGGGTCAAAAAAAAAACAAGCACTTAACAAAAACTAAATTAACGATTATATATATATTATATAATTGGCGCTATGTGACCGTCTAAGCGATTTTCGGGCGGGCTACTCTCTAATTTGTGATTTTCCGTCTTGATGTTTTTCCAACAAATGGGGAGGCCTACAGTTTATACTAAGCCGCCTCCAAACGGCTGATGATTTTTTATGAGGAGCCTTTATTTCATGTCCGAAATACACTCGGAGGGGTTGATATTCCCTGCCGAAGGGCGACCCTAATTAGAAAATTTAACTTAATTTTTTATTTAAAAGAATTTTCTATAACTTTTGGATGTTGGTGGAACCGGGATTTGAGCCCGAGCCTTCCGAATGTCAGTACAGAACCATAATTGTTCAATGAAATAAACAAAAGTGTGGGAATCTACCTTTTGCTTTTTACTTGTTCTAAATTACTTCTGAGTTACATTCTTTTCATACTTCGAATATTTTCATTTTTAGAATTATTATTACTTTGATTTTCAAATGGAAATAAATTTTGTTAAAAAATAAATTATAAATTTTGTTATAATAAATATATATACATATATTTAATATGTATATGATATAAGACATGTTTCTGCATGTTTGCATTCTTTGGATTTTTCTGTAGTCGTGTATCTTTTGTTTGCGGAAATAAATTTATAAATTTGTTGCAGTCATTTTTGCTACATTTAAAAATGAGTTTCAATTTGGATCTTCTACAACAAGAAGAAGAAAACTCTTCATTTGTGCATAGGGCAGTCGCATGAATTTATGTTGTTGCAGAATTACGTCGTTGTTTCTTGATACTTGAGAAGATCACCAACACGCACATGTAATTTTACAACAACAGCAACACACAACGAAACTACAAACTATAATACAGATTTAAATACAACACAAAATTTAACACAAGACATACACATAACTTAATACAACTTGAAGATAATTTTAGACCAAGTTCCAAGTTACGTAAATTACCTCTGTTTTGGAATGAACGTCTTGAAGCATGATTTTTACTTGCTGAAGGACAATTGAAATTAATTTTAGACCAAGTTCCAAGTTACGTAAATTACCTCTGTTTTGGAATGAACGTCTTGAAGCATGATTTTTACTTGCTGAAGGACAATTTGAAATTAATATCATTCATAATGATAGCGTTACAATTCAAAATATTTTAATTGCTTTTCAATAAGAATTCATTATGAAAATTATCAATGTTATTAATTCTCCTCCGAGCGGCCGCGGTAGCTGAGGGGTTAGCATTGCGTACTGCCATTCGAATGCCGGGTTCAAACCCTGATAGGACCAACATCCAAAAGTTATCGTAAATTAATTTAATTAAAAAATTAGTTAAAGTTAGTCGCCCCTCGGCAGAGAATGTCAGTGTGACATGAAATAAAGCTCCTCATAAAAAAACCATTAGCCGTTCGGAAGCGGCTTAGTATGAACTGTAGGTCCCTCAATTTGCTGGAAAAACATCACGATGCAAAACCACAAATTGGAGGAGGATTATAAAGGGTGGTTAAATTGTAAGGGCCGATGTTGAATGTGCACCACACCAAAACGCCAAGTTTTTTTCCGAATTTAATTTGACATTTCTCTATTTCAGACTTACTCAATTTGAACCATGGAGAGATACACAATCCAACAACGTGTTAAAGTTATCCATACTTATTATGAAAATTTTCGAAGAAAATCATCTTCAGTGATGAGGCATATTTTCACCTCAGTGGATTCGTCAATAAACAGAATTGCCGCATTTGGGCGAATGAGAATCCAAGAGTGATTGTCGAAAAACCAATGCACCCACAAAGAGTGACTGTTTGGTGCGGTTTATGGGCTGGCGGCATCATCGGGCCGTATTTTTTCCAAAATGAGGCCGGTCAGGCAGTTACTGTGAATGGTGTTCGCTATCGTGAGATGATAACGAATTTTTTATGGCCACAATTGGAAGATATGGATGTGGACGATATGTGGTTTCAGCAGGACGGTGCCACTTGCCACACAGCTAACGAAACATGGGCTCTTTTGCGCAACAAATTCAATGGCCGTGTTATCTCACGTAATGGCGATGTTAATTGGCCCCCAAGATCATGTGATTTGACACCGTTGGACTTTTTTCTCTGGGGTTATTTGAAAGAAAAGGTGTACGTCGATAAGCCAGCAACAATTCAAGAGCTAAAGGATGAGATAATTCGGCACATTAACGGCATAGAAACTCCATTATGCCTCAGCGTCATCGAAAATTTGGACCATCGTATGGAGGTGTGCCGCCGAGGTCGCGGCGCTCATTTGGCCGATATTTTGTTACATACATAATTGAGTAATACCAATATATCATAATAAAATAAAATTTCAATAATTTCCTAAATAGTTTGTGTTTTATTCAAAATCAACATCGGCCTTTGAAAATTTAACCACCCTTTATATATATATAACATATAACTTTAAATTTCTTACGATAGAAGCAACAAAGGAGAGTACGCTAGTAGTGCCGAAAACATTTTGGTCTGTTTCAATTATTTCTATATTTTTTTTTGGTTTTTTCTCTTTGCATTCACCACCCGTTCTCTTGATGATGATGATCTTTTCCTTTCTGCGCTGATTTATCCGTAAAAAAATCTTCGGGTAAAAGTTAAAAAAAATGAATATCGAAAAATAGAGATGGATTGTAATCACAAGGAATCGTTTTTCATGGGCGGTAATTGGCGTCGACAGGAACATAGATGTTTTACTGTGTAAGTGATATGTCGATAACATCAGGAGATATTCTGTCACGCTCCTTTGTTTGTATGTTGCAAACAACGTTTGTTTATCTTTTCCCATGTGCTGTCGCTTAACAATTTGAGGATTTTGTTGCGGTTCTCTGTTTTATGGCAGTGACAGTCGTACGTGGAGTGAGGAAGTGCAGGCTGTCCAATATAGCTACCAGTAACATTGGGTTATGCATTGGTGGAATTTTTATCGAGGATTTCACAGGTTGTGGCTGTAAGTGTCTGACAATGAAGAAGTGGGCAAAGTTGGAAGCAGTAATGGCCTAGCATACATAATAAAATATCGAGTAGTCATCGGCTTATTATAAGCAGAAGACGTCGCCCCACAGAACACCTTGCTCAATTTTAAGAAGTTTGATCTCGAAACTCTACCGATGTACAATGTAAAAGTAGCACTGAATGAAGGTGTCGAATGGTTTTAACAGATCCAATGCAGTTATCACGGTTCGCGGAGGGGCTGGTTTTTGTGGAGGCCATGGACTATTTGAATGTTTATGGTATTAAGAGCGGTTGTTGTACTGTGCACTTTTTGGAAGACACGCTGATGGTCCGCCAAGGCCCACGAGGGACGCAGTTCGCATGACGTACGAATTTTTTTTTTATAGATACCGAGTCACGATGAACATGTCGGGAACTAAAATATTTCACCTAGAGAATAAAAATTTCTCTGTTGATTTTAATAGGTAACCTAAATTCATTTAAAAAGTTATTTATTATTTAAATAAAAGTTCGCAAAATTGTTTTTTTTTTTATATGAAAGAGGGAATCAGATAAGTCAAATATGCTAGTGTGAGAGTATAACTCAAAATTCGTTTTACAAGTTTTTAGAATCAAGGAACAGAAATGTATAGAAATTCTCAACGGAACATTAAATTTGATTTCAGAAAGAATAAGGGAATGAAGAATGAGCAAATGAGTCTGTTATTATATTAACCTTGAAAATTGCACCAAGCATATCTCTACCACTAGCAAGAGTGTGGAGGTGAATAAGCTTCAGACGACTATTTTAAATACGAAGACTATATTGAGAATCCCCATGCTAATATCTCAAGGCGAAAAGTAGATATTGTTTTTCAATGGATTCTATCATATCATAGTAGATTTGATACCTCCGGGTTCAAATCACCGAACCGTACTCCAGATTAGGACTTACTTTTACATTCTTAAGATTTAGGGGCATACCATTTATTTTGCCCCATTCAACCGTGCTTTTTAGGTCCGCTTATAGCAAGATACCTTTATTTGTCGAAGTGTAAAGTTATATAGTTTTGCATCATTCGCATATGAACAGTAAAAACAGAATTTGACACAAATTGCTATCCTGAGTTGGAAGTACAATAAGTAAAGTTTCATGATTAGTAACAAGTGACACACTTTGTTGTTGTCGTTGTAGAGGTTCGCTTGCCCCGCTTAAGAGCAGGCAAGATCAGTTTAAGTCATCTAACGGGAGTTCCACGAAACGAGCTGTTTCGACCAGTTCGGAAGAGGGAGTTAGATGAGTTGGTTTTAAAGGGCATACAAAGAGTTGGCTAATTTCGTGCGGTTACTCATTCCATGCAGGACATACGTATTCCCAGTATTTACGAGATACTTTCGAGGCAGCTCGAGCTCTTCGTCTGTAATAGGTGGTGGTTTGACTCCGAAAACGCCATTCCCTGTATGAGAGTTCAGGTAAGCCAATATAAGAAGTAAATACTAGTAAATAAGTGATTGCAGGTTTTTCTTTAATTGCCCATGCTGGCAATATGATATTATAGAAGAGATTGCATCAGACAAATCATTTCTGATGAACAAGACAATAGTTTAGCTATACCTCGATAATTTTGTATCAAATATCTACATATATTTTTATGAAGGGCTATGCGCTGAGTTTGGGACTCGCCAAGTAGAAACTAGATCCAATGAATAGTTTAACAACGACTAATGAAATATCAGGATTAGAAGGAATGCCGAATACAGGCATTTATCTCGATGGATGAACACAATCCACATGAAAGTGAAATTTCTTGTCATATCGCTGGTTTGCGCCCACGCAAGGGAAGAGAAAGACAATATGACCAAGGATACCTTTTAGGAGGGCCTCGAGCATACTTATGTGCTTGGCTACTTAAACGTCAGGGTGGAAAAGAGGGTATCTTCGGCCAAACTGTCGGAAAATGCAGCCTCCACGACGAAACATCCCCAAATGGGTTGAGGCTGATCGACTTCGCAGGGGCCCGATATATGGTTGCCAGTGGTACTAGATTCCTGCAAAAAAAAAATTCATCTAGCTACGTGGCTGTTCCTTTATTGAAAATCTCAAAACCACATTGACTATATTGTAATACATGGAAAACATACCTCCAATCTTATTGACGTGTGTTCACTCCGAGGAACAAATATCGACTCGGACCACTATCTTGTAACAGCAAAGATACTCACCCGCCTCTGTACAGCTGAGAACGCTCGGCAGCAAACGCAAGGAGAACGGCTTACTTCTCGACTTCGACTCTCATTCTCTGAAAGCAATTATCAGCAGCTCGGTATAAGGGAACTGTGAGAAAGAATTTCAAGTTCCCTTCGTACAGCTGCAAGCGAAACTTTTGGTTTTCGAAATGGTGGCAAAATAGTTGGGGAATCGTCGCACACCACGTCTTCGTTGATTTTAAAGAAGCCTTCAATAGTACGCAAAGAAGTTTCCTCTACGCTACTATGTCTGAATTCGGTATTCTCGCGAGACTTATACGGCTACGTAAACTCACCAAACGCTCCGTCAGGGTCGGAAAAAACTTCTACGAACCAAAACGATGTTTCAGACAGGGTGATTCATTCTGGGATAAATATGGAATACAAGGTATTCATTTACAATACAATTTTACAGTTTGGATGTATAGTATTCATTTGTGGGGTACGAACTGTGTAAATAAATTTGAGAAAACACAGACGTTCCAGTTCAAAACTCTAAAGGCAATAACGTGGTACGTTCATAACGTAATCATACATAAAATTCTTAGTATCCTACAGGATAAGCTTGAAGTTGAATGAAGCGGGACGAAGTACCCCTCATAATTGAAAAATCATTTCCAACCCTTTAGCTAATGCTTTGTGGAACTCATCCAGAAATTTCCGACTGCCCCGAAGAGATAAGCCAGCAACAATTCAAGAGCTAAAGGATGAGATAATTCGGCACATTAACGGCATAGAAACTCCATTATGCCTCAGCGTCATCGAAAATTTGGACCATCGTATGGAGGTGTGCCGCCGAGGTCGCGGCGCTCATTTGGCCGATATTTTGTTACATACATAATTGAGTAATACCAATATATCATAATAAAATAAAATTTCAATAATTTCCTAAATAGTTTGTGTTTTATTCAAAATCAACATCGGCCTTTGAAAATTTAACCACCCTTTATATATATATAACATATAACTTTAAATTTCTTACGGTAGAAGCAACAAAGGAGAGTACGCTAGTAGTGCCGAAAACATTTTGGTCTGTTTCAATTATTTCTATATTTTTTTTGGTTTTTTCTCTTTGCATTCACCACCCATTCTCTTGATGATGATGATCTTTTCCTTTCTGCGCTGATTTATCCGTAAAAAAATCTTCGGGTAAAAGTTAAAAAAAATGAATATCGAAAAATAGAGATGGATTGTAATCACAAGGAATCGTTTTTCATGGGCGGTAATTGGCGTCGACAGGAACATAGATGTTTTACTGTGTAAGTGATATGTCGATAACATCAGGAGATATTCTGTCACGCTCCTTTGTTTGTATGTTGCAAACAACGTTTGTTTATCTTTTCCCATGTGCTGTCGCTTAACAATTTGAGGATTTTGTTGCGGTTCTCTGTTTTATGGCAGTGACAGTCGTACGTGGAGTGAGGAAGTGCAGGCTGTCGAATATAGCTACCAGTAACATTGGGTTATGCATTGGTGGAATTTTTATCGAGGATTTCACAGGTCATCGGCTTATTATAAGCAGAAGACGTCGCCCCACAGAACACCTTGCTCAATTTTAAGAAGTTTGATCTCGAAACTCTACCGATGTACAATGTAAAAGTAGCACTGAATGAAGGTGTCGAATGGTTTTAACAGATCCAATGCAGTTATCACGGTTCGCGGAGGGGCTGGTTTTTGTGGAGGCCATGGACTATTTGAATGTTTATGGTATTAAGAGCGGTTGTTGTACTGTGCACTTTTTGGAAGACACGCTGATGGTCCGCCAAGGCCCACGAGGGACGCAGTTCGCATGACGTACGAATTTTTTTTTTATAGATACCGAGTCACGATGAACATGTCGGGAACTAAAATATTTCACCTAGAGAATAAAAATTTCTCTGTTGATTTTAATAGGTAACCTAAATTCATTTAAAAAGTTATTTATTATTTAAATAAAAGTTCGCAAAATTGTTTTTTTTTTTATATGAAAGAGGGAATCAGATAAGTCAAATATGCTAGTGTGAGAGTATAACTCAAAATTCGTTTTACAAGTTTTTAGAATCAAGGAACAGAAATGTATAGAAATTCTCAACGGAACATTAAATTTGATTTCAGAAAGAATAAGGCAATGAAGAATGAGCAAATGAGTCTGTTATTATATTAACCTTGAAAATTGCACCAAGCATATCTCTACCACTAGCAAGAGTGTGGAGGTGAATAAGCTTCAGACGACTATTTTAAATACGAAGACTATATTGAGAATCCCCATGCTAATATCTCAAGGCGAAAAGTAGATATTGTTTTTCAATGGATTCTATCATATCATAGTAGATTTGATACCTCCGGGTTCAAATCACCGAACCGTACTCCAGATTAGGACTTACTTTTACATTCTTAAGATTTAGGGGCATACCATTTATTTTGCCCCATTCAACCGTGCTTTTTAGGTCCGCTTATAGCAAGATACCTTTATTTGTCGAAGTGTAAAGTTATATAGTTTTGCATCATTCGCATATGAACAGTAAAAACAGAATTTGACACAAATTGCTATCCTGAGTTGGAAGTACAATAAGTAAAGTTTCATGATTAGTAACAAGTGACACACTTTGTTGTTGTCGTTGTAGAGGTTCGCTTGCCCCGCTTAAGAGCAGGCAAGATCAGTTTAAGTCATCTAACGGGAGTTCCACGAAACGAGCTGTTTCGACCAGTTCGGAAGAGGGAGTTAGATGAGTTGGTTTTAAAGGGCATACAAAGAGTTGGCTAATTTCGTGCGGTTACTCATTCCATGCAGGACATACGTATTCCCAGTATTTACGAGATACTTTCGAGGCAGCTCGAGCTCTTCGTCTGTAATAGGTGGTGGTTTGACTCCGAAAACGCCATTCCCTGTATGAGAGTTCAGGTAAGCCAATATAAGAAGTAAATACTAGTAAATAAGTGATTGCAGGTTTTTCTTTAATTGCCCATGCTGGCAATATGATATTATAGAAGAGATTGCATCAGACAAATCATTTCTGATGAACAAGACAATAGTTTAGCTATACCTCGATAATTTTGTATCAAATATCTACATATATTTTTATGAAGGGCTATGCGCTGAGTTTGGGACTCGCCAAGTAGAAACTAGATCCAATGAATAGTTTAACAACGACTAATGAAATATCAGGATTAGAAGGAATGCCGAATACAGGCATTTATCTCGATGGATGAACACAATCCACATGAAAGTGAAATTTCTTGTCATATCGCTGGTTTGCGCCCACGCAAGGGAAGAGAAAGACAATATGACCAAGGATACCTTTTAGGAGGGCCTCGAGCATACTTATGTGCTTGGCTACTTAAACGTCAGGGTGGAAAAGAGGGTATCTTCGGCCAAACTGTCGGAAAATGCAGCCTCCACGACGAAACATCCCCAAATGGGTTGAGGCTGATCGACTTCGCAGGGGCCCGATATATGGTTGCCAGTGGTACTAGATTCCTGCACAAAAAAAATTCATCTAGCTACGTGGCTGTTCCTTTATTGAAAATCTCAAAACCACATTGACTATATTGTAATACATGGAAAACATACCTCCAATCTTATTGACGTGTGTTCACTCCGAGGAACAAATATCGACTCGGACCACTATCTTGTAACAGCAAAGATACTCACCCGCCTCTGTACAGCTGAGAACGCTCGGCAGCAAACGCAAGGAGAACGGCTTACTTCTCGACTTCGACTCTCATTCTCTGAAAGCAATTATCAGCAGCTCGGTATAAGGGAACTGTGAGAAAGAATTTCAAGTTCCCTTCGTACAGCTGCAAGCGAAACTTTTGGTTTTCGAAATGGTGGCAAAATAGTTGGGGAATCGTCGCACACCACGTCTTCGTTGATTTTAAAGAAGCCTTCAATAGTACGCAAAGAAGTTTCCTCTACGCTACTATGTCTGAATTCGGTATTCTCGCGAGACTTATACGGCTACGTAAACTCACCAAACGCTCCGTCAGGGTCGGAAAAAACTTCTACGAACCAAAACGATGTTTCAGACAGGGTGATTCATTCTGGGATAAATATGGAATACAAGGTATTCATTTACAATACAATTTTACAGTTTGGATGTATAGTATTCATTTGTGGGGTACGAACTGTGTAAATAAATTTGAGAAAACACAGACGTTCCAGTTCAAAACTCTAAAGGCAATAACGTGGTACGTTCATAACGTAATCATACATAAAATTCTTAGTATCCTACAGGATAAGCTTGAAGTTGAATGAAGCGGGACGAAGTACCCCTCATAATTGAAAAATCATTTCCAACCCTTTAGCTAATGCTTTGTGGAACTCATCCAGAAATTTCCGACTGCCCCGAAGAGATAAGCCAGCAACAATTCAAGAGCTAAAGGATGAGATAATTCGGCACATTAACGGCATAGAAACTCCATTATGCCTCAGCGTCATCGAAAATTTGGACCATCGTATGGAGGTGTGCCGCCGAGGTCGCGGCGCTCATTTGGCCGATATTTTGTTACATACATAATTGAGTAATACCAATATATCATAATAAAATAAAATTTCAATAATTTCCTAAATAGTTTGTGTTTTATTCAAAATCAACATCGGCCTTTGAAAATTTAACCACCCTTTATATATATATAACATATAACTTTAAATTTCTTACGATAGAAGCAACAAAGGAGAGTACGCTAGTAGTGCCGAAAACATTTTGGTCTGTTTCAATTATTTCTATATTTTTTTTTGGTTTTTTCTCTTTGCATTCACCACCCGTTCTCTTGATGATGATGATCTTTTCCTTTCTGCGCTGATTTATCCGTAAAAAAATCTTCGGGTAAAAGTTAAAAAAAATGAATATCGAAAAATAGAGATGGATTGTAATCACAAGGAATCGTTTTTCATGGGCGGTAATTGGCGTCGACAGGAACATAGATGTTTTACTGTGTAAGTGATATGTCGATAACATCAGGAGATATTCTGTCACGCTCCTTTGTTTGTATGTTGCAAACAACGTTTGTTTATCTTTTCCCATGTGCTGTCGCTTAACAATTTGAGGATTTTGTTGCGGTTCTCTGTTTTATGGCAGTGACAGTCGTACGTGGAGTGAGGAAGTGCAGGCTGTCCAATATAGCTACCAGTAACATTGGGTTATGCATTGGTGGAATTTTTATCGAGGATTTCACAGGTTGTGGCTGTAAGTGTCTGACAATGAAGAAGTGGGCAAAGTTGGAAGCAGTAATGGCCTAGCATACATAATAAAATATCGAGTAGTCATCGGCTTATTATAAGCAGAAGACGTCGCCCCACAGAACACCTTGCTCAATTTTAAGAAGTTTGATCTCGAAACTCTACCGATGTACAATGTAAAAGTAGCACTGAATGAAGGTGTCGAATGGTTTTAACAGATCCAATGCAGTTATCACGGTTCGCGGAGGGGCTGGTTTTTGTGGAGGCCATGGACTATTTGAATGTTTATGGTATTAAGAGCGGTTGTTGTACTGTGCACTTTTTGGAAGACACGCTGATGGTCCGCCAAGGCCCACGAGGGACGCAGTTCGCATGACGTACGAATTTTTTTTTTATAGATACCGAGTCACGATGAACATGTCGGGAACTAAAATATTTCACCTAGAGAATAAAAATTTCTCTGTTGATTTTAATAGGTAACCTAAATTCATTTAAAAAGTTATTTATTATTTAAATAAAAGTTCGCAAAATTGTTTTTTTTTTGATATGAAAGAGGGAATCAGATAAGTCAAATATGCTAGTGTGAGAGTATAACTCAAAATTCGTTTTACAAGTTTTTAGAATCAAGGAACAGAAATGTATAGAAATTCTCAACGGAACATTAAATTTGATTTCAGAAAGAATAAGGCAATGAAGAATGAGCAAATGAGTCTGTTATTATATTAACCTTGAAAATTGCACCAAGCATATCTCTACCACTAGCAAGAGTGTGGAGGTGAATAAGCTTCAGACGACTATTTTAAATACGAAGACTATATTGAGAATCCCCATGCTAATATCTCAAGGCGAAAAGTAGATATTGTTTTTCAATGGATTCTATCATATCATAGTAGATTTGATACCTCCGGGTTCAAATCACCGAACCGTACTCCAGATTAGGACTTACTTTTACATTCTTAAGATTTAGGGGCATACCATTTATTTTGCCCCATTCAACCGTGCTTTTTAGGTCCGCTTATAGCAAGATACCTTTATTTGTCGAAGTGTAAAGTTATATAGTTTTGCATCATTCGCATATGAACAGTAAAAACAGAATTTGACACAAATTGCTATCCTGAGTTGGAAGTACAATAAGTAAAGTTTCATGATTAGTAACAAGTGACACACTTTGTTGTTGTCGTTGTAGAGGTTCGCTTGCCCCGCTTAAGAGCAGGCAAGATCAGTTTAAGTCATCTAACGGGAGTTCCACGAAACGAGCTGTTTCGACCAGTTCGGAAGAGGGAGTTAGATGAGTTGGTTTTAAAGGGCATACAAAGAGTTGGCTAATTTCGTGCGGTTACTCATTCCATGCAGGACATACGTATTCCCAGTATTTACGAGATACTTTCGAGGCAGCTCGAGCTCTTCGTCTGTAATAGGTGGTGGTTTGACTCCGAAAACGCCATTCCCTGTATGAGAGTTCAGGTAAGCCAATATAAGAAGTAAATACTAGTAAATAAGTGATTGCAGGTTTTTCTTTAATTGCCCATGCTGGCAATATGATATTATAGAAGAGATTGCATCAGACAAATCATTTCTGATGAACAAGACAATAGTTTAGCTATACCTCGATAATTTTGTATCAAATATCTACATATATTTTTATGAAGGGCTATGCGCTGAGTTTGGGACTCGCCAAGTAGAAACTAGATCCAATGAATAGTTTAACAACGACTAATGAAATATCAGGATTAGAAGGAATGCCGAATACAGGCATTTATCTCGATGGATGAACACAATCCACATGAAAGTGAAATTTCTTGTCATATCGCTGGTTTGCGCCCACGCAAGGGAAGAGAAAGACAATATGACCAAGGATACCTTTTAGGAGGGCCTCGAGCATACTTATGTGCTTGGCTACTTAAACGTCAGGGTGGAAAAGAGGGTATCTTCGGCCAAACTGTCGGAAAATGCAGCCTCCACGACGAAACATCCCCAAATGGGTTGAGGCTGATCGACTTCGCAGGGGCCCGATATATGGTTGCCAGTGGTACTAGATTCCTGCACAAAAAAAATTCATCTAGCTACGTGGCTGTTCCTTTATTGAAAATCTCAAAACCACATTGACTATATTGTAATACATGGAAAACATACCTCCAATCTTATTGACGTGTGTTCACTCCGAGGAACAAATATCGACTCGGACCACTATCTTGTAACAGCAAAGATACTCACCCGCCTCTGTACAGCTGAGAACGCTCGGCAGCAAACGCAAGGAGAACGGCTTACTTCTCGACTTCGACTCTCATTCTCTGAAAGCAATTATCAGCAGCTCGGTATAAGGGAACTGTGAGAAAGAATTTCAAGTTCCCTTCGTACAGCTGCAAGCGAAACTTTTGGTTTTCGAAATGGTGGCAAAATAGTTGGGGAATCGTCGCACACCACGTCTTCGTTGATTTTAAAGAAGCCTTCAATAGTACGCAAAGAAGTTTCCTCTACGCTACTATGTCTGAATTCGGTATTCTCGCGAGACTTATACGGCTACGTAAACTCACCAAACGCTCCGTCAGGGTCGGAAAAAACTTCTACGAACCAAAACGATGTTTCAGACAGGGTGATTCATTCTGGGATAAATATGGAATACAAGGTATTCATTTACAATACAATTTTACAGTTTGGATGTATAGTATTCATTTGTGGGGTACGAACTGTGTAAATAAATTTGAGAAAACACAGACGTTCCAGTTCAAAACTCTAAAGGCAATAACGTGGTACGTTCATAACGTAATCATACATAAAATTCTTAGTATCCTACAGGATAAGCTTGAAGTTGAATGAAGCGGGACGAAGTACCCCTCATAATTGAAAAATCATTTCCAACCCTTTAGCTAATGCTTTGTGGAACTCATCCAGAAATTTCCGACTGCCCCGAAGAGATAAGCCAGCAACAATTCAAGAGCTAAAGGATGAGATAATTCGGCACATTAACGGCATAGAAACTCCATTATGCCTCAGCGTCATCGAAAATTTGGACCATCGTATGGAGGTGTGCCGCCGAGGTCGCGGCGCTCATTTGGCCGATATTTTGTTACATACATAATTGAGTAATACCAATATATCATAATAAAATAAAATTTCAATAATTTCCTAAATAGTTTGTGTTTTATTCAAAATCAACATCGGCCTTTGAAAATTTAACCACCCTTTATATATATATAACATATAACTTTAAATTTCTTACGATAGAAGCAACAAAGGAGAGTACGCTAGTAGTGCCGAAAACATTTTGGTCTGTTTCAATTATTTCTATATTTTTTTTTGGTTTTTTCTCTTTGCATTCACCACCCGTTCTCTTGATGATGATGATCTTTTCCTTTCTGCGCTGATTTATCCGTAAAAAAATCTTCGGGTAAAAGTTAAAAAAAATGAATATCGAAAAATAGAGATGGATTGTAATCACAAGGAATCGTTTTTCATGGGCGGTAATTGGCGTCGACAGGAACATAGATGTTTTACTGTGTAAGTGATATGTCGATAACATCAGGAGATATTCTGTCACGCTCCTTTGTTTGTATGTTGCAAACAACGTTTGTTTATCTTTTCCCATGTGCTGTCGCTTAACAATTTGAGGATTTTGTTGCGGTTCTCTGTTTTATGGCAGTGACAGTCGTACGTGGAGTGAGGAAGTGCAGGCTGTCCAATATAGCTACCAGTAACATTGGGTTATGCATTGGTGGAATTTTTATCGAGGATTTCACAGGTTGTGGCTGTAAGTGTCTGACAATGAAGAAGTGGGCAAAGTTGGAAGCAGTAATGGCCTAGCATACATAATAAAATATCGAGTAGTCATCGGCTTATTATAAGCAGAAGACGTCGCCCCACAGAACACCTTGCTCAATTTTAAGAAGTTTGATCTCGAAACTCTACCGATGTACAATGTAAAAGTAGCACTGAATGAAGGTGTCGAATGGTTTTAACAGATCCAATGCAGTTATCACGGTTCGCGGAGGGGCTGGTTTTTGTGGAGGCCATGGACTATTTGAATGTTTATGGTATTAAGAGCGGTTGTTGTACTGTGCACTTTTTGGAAGACACGCTGATGGTCCGCCAAGGCCCACGAGGGACGCAGTTCGCATGACGTACGAATTTTTTTTTTATAGATACCGAGTCACGATGAACATGTCGGGAACTAAAATATTTCACCTAGAGAATAAAAATTTCTCTGTTGATTTTAATAGGTAACCTAAATTCATTTAAAAAGTTATTTATTATTTAAATAAAAGTTCGCAAAATTGTTTTTTTTTTGATATGAAAGAGGGAATCAGATAAGTCAAATATGCTAGTGTGAGAGTATAACTCAAAATTCGTTTTACAAGTTTTTAGAATCAAGGAACAGAAATGTATAGAAATTCTCAACGGAACATTAAATTTGATTTCAGAAAGAATAAGGCAATGAAGAATGAGCAAATGAGTCTGTTATTATATTAACCTTGAAAATTGCACCAAGCATATCTCTACCACTAGCAAGAGTATGGAGGTGAATAAGCTTCAGACGACTATTTTAAATACGAAGACTATATTGAGAATCCCCATGCTAATATCTCAAGGCGAAAAGTAGATATTGTTTTTCAATGGATTCTATCATATCATAGTAGATTTGATACCTCCGGGTTCAAATCACCGAACCGTACTCCAGATTAGGACTTACTTTTACATTCTTAAGATTTAGGGGCATACCATTTATTTTGCCCCATTCAACCGTGCTTTTTAGGTCCGCTTATAGCAAGATACCTTTATTTGTCGAAGTGTAAAGTTATATAGTTTTGCATCATTCGCATATGAACAGTAAAAACAGAATTTGACACAAATTGCTATCCTGAGTTGGAAGTACAATAAGTAAAGTTTCATGATTAGTAACAAGTGACACACTTTGTTGTTGTCGTTGTAGAGGTTCGCTTGCCCCGCTTAAGAGCAGGCAAGATCAGTTTAAGTCATCTAACGGGAGTTCCACGAAACGAGCTGTTTCGACCAGTTCGGAAGAGGGAGTTAGATGAGTTGGTTTTAAAGGGCATACAAAGAGTTGGCTAATTTCGTGCGGTTACTCATTCCATGCAGGACATACGTATTCCCAGTATTTACGAGATACTTTCGAGGCAGCTCGAGCTCTTCGTCTGTAATAGGTGGTGGTTTGACTCCGAAAACGCCATTCCCTGTATGAGAGTTCAGGTAAGCCAATATAAGAAGTAAATACTAGTAAATAAGTGATTGCAGGTTTTTCTTTAATTGCCCATGCTGGCAATATGATATTATAGAAGAGATTGCATCAGACAAATCATTTCTGATGAACAAGACAATAGTTTAGCTATACCTCGATAATTTTGTATCAAATATCTACATATATTTTTATGAAGGGCTATGCGCTGAGTTTGGGACTCGCCAAGTAGAAACTAGATCCAATGAATAGTTTAACAACGACTAATGAAATATCAGGATTAGAAGGAATGCCGAATACAGGCATTTATCTCGATGGATGAACACAATCCACATGAAAGTGAAATTTCTTGTCATATCGCTGGTTTGCGCCCACGCAAGGGAAGAGAAAGACAATATGACCAAGGATACCTTTTAGGAGGGCCTCGAGCATACTTATGTGCTTGGCTACTTAAACGTCAGGGTGGAAAAGAGGGTATCTTCGGCCAAACTGTCGGAAAATGCAGCCTCCACGACGAAACATCCCCAAATGGGTTGAGGCTGATCGACTTCGCAGGGGCCCGATATATGGTTGCCAGTGGTACTAGATTCCTGCACAAAAAAAATTCATCTAGCTACGTGGCTGTTCCTTTATTGAAAATCTCAAAACCACATTGACTATATTGTAATACATGGAAAACATACCTCCAATCTTATTGACGTGTGTTCACTCCGAGGAACAAATATCGACTCGGACCACTATCTTGTAACAGCAAAGATACTCACCCGCCTCTGTACAGCTGAGAACGCTCGGCAGCAAACGCAAGGAGAACGGCTTACTTCTCGACTTCGACTCTCATTCTCTGAAAGCAATTATCAGCAGCTCGGTATAAGGGAACTGTGAGAAAGAATTTCAAGTTCCCTTCGTACAGCTGCAAGCGAAACTTTTGGTTTTCGAAATGGTGGCAAAATAGTTGGGGAATCGTCGCACACCACGTCTTCGTTGATTTTAAAGAAGCCTTCAATAGTACGCAAAGAAGTTTCCTCTACGCTACTATGTCTGAATTCGGTATTCTCGCGAGACTTATACGGCTACGTAAACTCACCAAACGCTCCGTCAGGGTCGGAAAAAACTTCTACGAACCAAAACGATGTTTCAGACAGGGTGATTCATTCTGGGATAAATATGGAATACAAGGTATTCATTTACAATACAATTTTACAGTTTGGATGTATAGTATTCATTTGTGGGGTACGAACTGTGTAAATAAATTTGAGAAAACACAGACGTTCCAGTTCAAAACTCTAAAGGCAATAACGTGGTACGTTCATAACGTAATCATACATAAAATTCTTAGTATCCTACAGGATAAGCTTGAAGTTGAATGAAGCGGGACGAAGTACCCCTCATAATTGAAAAATCATTTCCAACCCTTTAGCTAATGCTTTGTGGAACTCATCCAGAAATTTCCGACTGCCCCGAAGAGATAAGCCAGCAACAATTCAAGAGCTAAAGGATGAGATAATTCGGCACATTAACGGCATAGAAACTCCATTATGCCTCAGCGTCATCGAAAATTTGGACCATCGTATGGAGGTGTGCCGCCGAGGTCGCGGCGCTCATTTGGCCGATATTTTGTTACATACATAATTGAGTAATACCAATATATCATAATAAAATAAAATTTCAATAATTTCCTAAATAGTTTGTGTTTTATTCAAAATCAACATCGGCCTTTGAAAATTTAACCACCCTTTATATATATATATAACATATAACTTTAAATTTCTTACGATAGAAGCAACAAAGGAGAGTACGCTAGTAGTGCCGAAAACATTTTGGTCTGTTTCAATTATTTCTATATTTTTTTTTGGTTTTTTCTCTTTGCATTCACCACCCGTTCTCTTGATGATGATGATCTTTTCCTTTCTGCGCTGATTTATCCGTAAAAAAATCTTCGGGTAAAAGTTAAAAAAAATGAATATCGAAAAATAGAGATGGATTGTAATCACAAGGAATCGTTTTTCATGGGCGGTAATTGGCGTCGACAGGAACATAGATGTTTTACTGTGTAAGTGATATGTCGATAACATCAGGAGATATTCTGTCACGCTCCTTTGTTTGTATGTTGCAAACAACGTTTGTTTATCTTTTCCCATGTGCTGTCGCTTAACAATTTGAGGATTTTGTTGCGGTTCTCTGTTTTATGGCAGTGACAGTCGTACGTGGAGTGAGGAAGTGCAGGCTGTCCAATATAGCTACCAGTAACATTGGGTTATGCATTGGTGGAATTTTTATCGAGGATTTCACAGGTTGTGGCTGTAAGTGTCTGACAATGAAGAAGTGGGCAAAGTTGGAAGCAGTAATGGCCTAGCATACATAATAAAATATCGAGTAGTCATCGGCTTATTATAAGCAGAAGACGTCGCCCCACAGAACACCTTGCTCAATTTTAAGAAGTTTGATCTCGAAACTCTACCGATGTACAATGTAAAAGTAGCACTGAATGAAGGTGTCGAATGGTTTTAACAGATCCAATGCAGTTATCACGGTTCGCGGAGGGGCTGGTTTTTGTGGAGGCCATGGACTATTTGAATGTTTATGGTATTAAGAGCGGTTGTTGTACTGTGCACTTTTTGGAAGACACGCTGATGGTCCGCCAAGGCCCACGAGGGACGCAGTTCGCATGACGTACGAATTTTTTTTTTATAGATACCGAGTCACGATGAACATGTCGGGAACTAAAATATTTCACCTAGAGAATAAAAATTTCTCTGTTGATTTTAATAGGTAACCTAAATTCATTTAAAAAGTTATTTATTATTTAAATAAAAGTTCGCAAAATTGTTTTTTTTTTTATATGAAAGAGGGAATCAGATAAGTCAAATATGCTAGTGTGAGAGTATAACTCAAAATTCGTTTTACAAGTTTTTAGAATCAAGGAACAGAAATGTATAGAAATTCTCAACGGAACATTAAATTTGATTTCAGAAAGAATAAGGCAATGAAGAATGAGCAAATGAGTCTGTTATTATATTAACCTTGAAAATTGCACCACTAGCAAGAGTGTGGAGGTGAATAAGCTTCAGACGACTATTTTAAATACGAAGACTATATTGAGAATCCCCATGCTAATATCTCAAGGCGAAAAGTAGATATTGTTTTTCAATGGATTCTATCATATCATAGTAGATTTGATACCTCCGGGTTCAAATCACCGAACCGTACTCCAGATTAGGACTTACTTTTACATTCTTAAGATTTAGGGGCATACCATTTATTTTGCCCCATTCAACCGTGCTTTTTAGGTCCGCTTATAGCAAGATACCTTTATTTGTCGAAGTGTAAAGTTATATAGTTTTGCATCATTCGCATATGAACAGTAAAAACAGAATTTGACACAAATTGCTATCCTGAGTTGGAAGTACAATAAGTAAAGTTTCATGATTAGTAACAAGTGACACACTTTGTTGTTGTCGTTGTAGAGGTTCGCTTGCCCCGCTTAAGAGCAGGCAAGATCAGTTTAAGTCATCTAACGGGAGTTCCACGAAACGAGCTGTTTCGACCAGTTCGGAAGAGGGAGTTAGATGAGTTGGTTTTAAAGGGCATACAAAGAGTTGGCTAATTTCGTGCGGTTACTCATTCCATGCAGGACATACGTATTCCCAGTATTTACGAGATACTTTCGAGGCAGCTCGAGCTCTTCGTCTGTAATAGGTGGTGGTTTGACTCCGAAAACGCCATTCCCTGTATGAGAGTTCAGGTAAGCCAATATAAGAAGTAAATACTAGTAAATAAGTGATTGCAGGTTTTTCTTTAATTGCCCATGCTGGCAATATGATATTATAGAAGAGATTGCATCAGACAAATCATTTCTGATGAACAAGACAATAGTTTAGCTATACCTCGATAATTTTGTATCAAATATCTACATATATTTTTATGAAGGGCTATGCGCTGAGTTTGGGACTCGCCAAGTAGAAACTAGATCCAATGAATAGTTTAACAACGACTAATGAAATATCAGGATTAGAAGGAATGCCGAATACAGGCATTTATCTCGATGGATGAACACAATCCACATGAAAGTGAAATTTCTTGTCATATCGCTGGTTTGCGCCCACGCAAGGGAAGAGAAAGACAATATGACCAAGGATACCTTTTAGGAGGGCCTCGAGCATACTTATGTGCTTGGCTACTTAAACGTCAGGGTGGAAAAGAGGGTATCTTCGGCCAAACTGTCGGAAAATGCAGCCTCCACGACGAAACATCCCCAAATGGGTTGAGGCTGATCGACTTCGCAGGGGCCCGATATATGGTTGCCAGTGGTACTAGATTCCTGCAAAAAAAAAATTCATCTAGCTACGTGGCTGTTCCTTTATTGAAAATCTCAAAACCACATTGACTATATTGTAATACATGGAAAACATACCTCCAATCTTATTGACGTGTGTTCACTCCGAGGAACAAATATCGACTCGGACCACTATCTTGTAACAGCAAAGATACTCACCCGCCTCTGTACAGCTGAGAACGCTCGGCAGCAAACGCAAGGAGAACGGCTTACTTCTCGACTTCGACTCTCATTCTCTGAAAGCAATTATCAGCAGCTCGGTATAAGGGAACTGTGAGAAAGAATTTCAAGTTCCCTTCGTACAGCTGCAAGCGAAACTTTTGGTTTTCGAAATGGTGGCAAAATAGTTGGGGAATCGTCGCACACCACGTCTTCGTTGATTTTAAAGAAGCCTTCAATAGTACGCAAAGAAGTTTCCTCTACGCTACTATGTCTGAATTCGGTATTCTCGCGAGACTTATACGGCTACGTAAACTCACCAAACGCTCCGTCAGGGTCGGAAAAAACTTCTACGAACCAAAACGATGTTTCAGACAGGGTGATTCATTCTGGGATAAATATGGAATACAAGGTATTCATTTACAATACAATTTTACAGTTTGGATGTATAGTATTCATTTGTGGGGTACGAACTGTGTAAATAAATTTGAGAAAACACAGACGTTCCAGTTCAAAACTCTAAAGGCAATAACGTGGTACGTTCATAACGTAATCATACATAAAATTCTTAGTATCCTACAGGATAAGCTTGAAGTTGAATGAAGCGGGACGAAGTACCCCTCATAATTGAAAAATCATTTCCAACCCTTTAGCTAATGCTTTGTGGAACTCATCCAGAAATTTCCGACTGCCCCGAAGAGATAAGCCAGCAACAATTCAAGAGCTAAAGGATGAGATAATTCGGCACATTAACGGCATAGAAACTCCATTATGCCTCAGCGTCATCGAAAATTTGGACCATCGTATGGAGGTGTGCCGCCGAGGTCGCGGCGCTCATTTGGCCGATATTTTGTTACATACATAATTGAGTAATACCAATATATCATAATAAAATAAAATTTCAATAATTTCCTAAATAGTTTGTGTTTTATTCAAAATCAACATCGGCCTTTGAAAATTTAACCACCCTTTATATATATATAACATATAACTTTAAATTTCTTACGATAGAAGCAACAAAGGAGAGTACGCTAGTAGTGCCGAAAACATTTTGGTCTGTTTCAATTATTTCTATATTTTTTTTTGGTTTTTTCTCTTTGCATTCACCACCCGTTCTCTTGATGATGATGATCTTTTCCTTTCTGCGCTGATTTATCCGTAAAAAAATCTTCGGGTAAAAGTTAAAAAAAATGAATATCGAAAAATAGAGATGGATTGTAATCACAAGAAATCGTTTTTCATGGGCGGTAATTGGCGTCGACAGGAACATAGATGTTTTACTGTGTAAGTGATATGTCGATAACATCAGGAGATATTCTGTCACGCTCCTTTGTTTGTATGTTGCAAACAACGTTTGTTTATCTTTTCCCATGTGCTGTCGCTTAACAATTTGAGGATTTTGTTGCGGTTCTCTGTTTTATGGCAGTGACAGTCGTACGTGGAGTGAGGAAGTGCAGGCTGTCCAATATAGCTACCAGTAACATTGGGTTATGCATTGGTGGAATTTTTATCGAGGATTTCACAGGTTGTGGCTGTAAGTGTCTGACAATGAAGAAGTGGGCAAAGTTGGAAGCAGTAATGGCCTAGCATACATAATAAAATATCGAGTAGTCATCGGCTTATTATAAGCAGAAGACGTCGCCCCACAGAACACCTTGCTCAATTTTAAGAAGTTTGATCTCGAAACTCTACCGATGTACAATGTAAAAGTAGCACTGAATGAAGGTGTCGAATGGTTTTAACAGATCCAATGCAGTTATCACGGTTCGCGGAGGGGCTGGTTTTTGTGGAGGCCATGGACTATTTGAATGTTTATGGTATTAAGAGCGGTTGTTGTACTGTGCACTTTTTGGAAGACACGCTGATGGTCCGCCAAGGCCCACGAGGGACGCAGTTCGCATGACGTACGAATTTTTTTTTTATAGATACCGAGTCACGATGAACATGTCGGGAACTAAAATATTTCACCTAGAGAATAAAAATTTCTCTGTTGATTTTAATAGGTAACCTAAATTCATTTAAAAAGTTATTTATTATTTAAATAAAAGTTCGCAAAATTGTTTTTTTTTTTATATGAAAGAGGGAATCAGATAAGTCAAATATGCTAGTGTGAGAGTATAACTCAAAATTCGTTTTACAAGTTTTTAGAATCAAGGAACAGAAATGTATAGAAATTCTCAACGGAACATTAAATTTGATTTCAGAAAGAATAAGGGAATGAAGAATGAGCAAATGAGTCTGTTATTATATTAACCTTGAAAATTGCACCAAGCATATCTCTACCACTAGCAAGAGTGTGGAGGTGAATAAGCTTCAGACGACTATTTTAAATACGAAGACTATATTGAGAATCCCCATGCTAATATCTCAAGGCGAAAAGTAGATATTGTTTTTCAATGGATTCTATCATATCATAGTAGATTTGATACCTCCGGGTTCAAATCACCGAACCGTACTCCAGATTAGGACTTACTTTTACATTCTTAAGATTTAGGGGCATACCATTTATTTTGCCCCATTCAACCGTGCTTTTTAGGTCCGCTTATAGCAAGATACCTTTATTTGTCGAAGTGTAAAGTTATATAGTTTTGCATCATTCGCATATGAACAGTAAAAACAGAATTTGACACAAATTGCTATCCTGAGTTGGAAGTACAATAAGTAAAGTTTCATGATTAGTAACAAGTGACACACTTTGTTGTTGTCGTTGTAGAGGTTCGCTTGCCCCGCTTAAGAGCAGGCAAGATCAGTTTAAGTCATCTAACGGGAGTTCCACGAAACGAGCTGTTTCGACCAGTTCGGAAGAGGGAGTTAGATGAGTTGGTTTTAAAGGGCATACAAAGAGTTGGCTAATTTCGTGCGGTTACTCATTCCATGCAGGACATACGTATTCCCAGTATTTACGAGATACTTTCGAGGCAGCTCGAGCTCTTCGTCTGTAATAGGTGGTGGTTTGACTCCGAAAACGCCATTCCCTGTATGAGAGTTCAGGTAAGCCAATATAAGAAGTAAATACTAGTAAATAAGTGATTGCAGGTTTTTCTTTAATTGCCCATGCTGGCAATATGATATTATAGAAGAGATTGCATCAGACAAATCATTTCTGATGAACAAGACAATAGTTTAGCTATACCTCGATAATTTTGTATCAAATATCTACATATATTTTTATGAAGGGCTATGCGCTGAGTTTGGGACTCGCCAAGTAGAAACTAGATCCAATGAATAGTTTAACAACGACTAATGAAATATCAGGATTAGAAGGAATGCCGAATACAGGCATTTATCTCGATGGATGAACACAATCCACATGAAAGTGAAATTTCTTGTCATATCGCTGGTTTGCGCCCACGCAAGGGAAGAGAAAGACAATATGACCAAGGATACCTTTTAGGAGGGCCTCGAGCATACTTATGTGCTTGGCTACTTAAACGTCAGGGTGGAAAAGAGGGTATCTTCGGCCAAACTGTCGGAAAATGCAGCATCCACGACGAAACATCCCCAAATGGGTTGAGGCTGATCGACTTCGCAGGGGCCCGATATATGGTTGCCAGTGGTACTAGATTCCTGCACAAAAAAAATTCATCTAGCTACGTGGCTGTTCCTTTATTGAAAATCTCAAAACCACATTGACTATATTGTAATACATGGAAAACATACCTCCAATCTTATTGACGTGTGTTCACTCCGAGGAACAAATATCGACTCGGACCACTATCTTGTAACAGCAAAGATACTCACCCGCCTCTGTACAGCTGAGAACGCTCGGCAGCAAACGCAAGGAGAACGGCTTACTTCTCGACTTCGACTCTCATTCTCTGAAAGCAATTATCAGCAGCTCGGTATAAGGGAACTGTGAGAAAGAATTTCAAGTTCCCTTCGTACAGCTGCAAGCGAAACTTTTGGTTTTCGAAATGGTGGCAAAATAGTTGGGGAATCGTCGCACACCACGTCTTCGTTGATTTTAAAGAAGCCTTCAATAGTACGCAAAGAAGTTTCCTCTACGCTACTATGTCTGAATTCGGTATTCTCGCGAGACTTATACGGCTACGTAAACTCACCAAACGCTCCGTCAGGGTCGGAAAAAACTTCTACGAACCAAAACGATGTTTCAGACAGGGTGATTCATTCTGGGATAAATATGGAATACAAGGTATTCATTTACAATGCAATTTTACAGTTTGGATGTATAGTATTCATTTGTGGGGTACGAACTGTGTAAATAAATTTGAGAAAACACAGACGTTCCAGTTCAAAACTCTAAAGGCAATAACGTGGTACGTTCATAACGTAATCATACATAAAATTCTTAGTATCCTACAGGATAAGCTTGAAGTTGAATGAAGCGGGACGAAGTACCCCTCATAATTGAAAAATCATTTCCAACCCTTTAGCTAATGCTTTGTGGAACTCATCCAGAAATTTCCGACTGCCCCGAAGAGATAAGCCAGCAACAATTCAAGATCTAAAG
The DNA here is from genome assembly GCA_037013455.1 of Ceratitis rosa. Lineage (NCBI taxonomy): Eukaryota > Metazoa > Arthropoda > Insecta > Diptera > Tephritidae > Ceratitis > Ceratitis rosa. The sequence goes on along the minus strand of JAWMAG010000018.1, from coordinate 2,598,031 downwards.
GATGAGATAATTCGGCACATTAACGGCATAGAAACTCCATTATGCCTCAGCGTCATCGAAAATTTGGACCATCGTATGGAGGTGTGCCGCCGAGGTCGCGGCGCTCATTTGGCCGATATTTTGTTACATACATAATTGAGTAATACCAATATATCATAATAAAATAAAATTTCAATAATTTCCTAAATAGTTTGTGTTTTATTCAAAATCAACATCGGCCTTTGAAAATTTAACCACCCTTTATATATATATAACATATAACTTTAAATTTCTTACGATAGAAGCAACAAAGGAGAGTACGCTAGTAGTGCCGAAAACATTTTGGTCTGTTTCAATTATTTCTATATTTTTTTTGGTTTTTTCTCTTTGCATTCACCACCCGTTCTCTTGATGATGATGATCTTTTCCTTTCTGCGCTGATTTATCCGTAAAAAAATCTTCGGGTAAAAGTTAAAAAAAATGAATATCGAAAAATAGAGATGGATTGTAATCACAAGGAATCGTTTTTCATGGGCGGTAATTGGCGTCGACAGGAACATAGATGTTTTACTGTGTAAGTGATATGTCGATAACATCAGGAGATATTCTGTCACGCTCCTTTGTTTGTATGTTGCAAACAACGTTTGTTTATCTTTTCCCATGTGCTGTCGCTTAACAATTTGAGGATTTTGTTGCGGTTCTCTGTTTTATGGCAGTGACAGTCGTACGTGGAGTGAGGAAGTGCAGACTGTCCAATATAGCTACCAGTAACATTGGGTTATGCATTGGTGGAATTTTTATCGAGGATTTCACAGGTTGTGGCTGTAAGTGTCTGACAATGAAGAAGTGGGCAAAGTTGGAAGCAGTAATGGCCTAGCATACATAACAAAATATCGAGTAGTCATCGGCTTATTATAAGCAGAAGACGTCGTCCCACAGAACACCTTGCTCAATTTTAAGAAGTTTGATCTCGAAACTCTACCGATGTACAATGTAAAAGTAGCACTGAATGAAGGTGTCGAATGGTTTTTACAGATCCAATGCAGTTATCACGGTTCGCGGAGGGGCTGGTTTTTGTGGAGGCCATGGACTATTTGAATGTTTATGGTATTAAGAGCGGTTGTTGTACTGTGCACTTTTTGGAAGACACGCTGATGGACTGCTAGGTCCGCCAAGGCCCACGAGGGACGCAGTTCGCATGACGTACGAAATTTTTTTTTATAGATACCGAGTCACGATGAACATGTCGGGAACTAAAATATTTCACCTAGAGAATAAAAATTTCTCTGTTGATTTTAATAGGTAACCTAAATTAATTTAAAAAGTTATTTATTATTTAAATAAAAGTTCGCAAAATTGTTTTTTTTTTTTATATGAAAGAGGGAATCAGATAAGTCAAATATGCTAGTGTGAGAGTATAACTCAAAACTCGTTTTACAAGTTTTTAGAATCAAGGAACAGAAATGTATAGAAATTCTCAACGGAACATTAAATTTGATTTCAGAAAGAATAAGGCAATGAAGAATGAGCAAATGAGTCTGTTATTATATTAACCTTGAAAATTACACCAAGCATATCTCTACCACTAGCAAGAGTGTGGAGGTGAATAAGCTTCAGACGACTATTTTAAATACGAAGACTATATTGAGAATCCCCATGCTAATATCTCAAGGCGAAAAGTAGATATTGTTTTTCAATGGATTCTATCATATCATAGTAGATTTGATACCTCCGGGTTCAAATCACCGAACCGTACTCCAGATTAGGACTTACTTTTACATTCTTAAGATTTAGGGGCATACCATTTATTTTGCCCCATTCAACCGTGCTTTTTAGGTCCGCTTATAGCAAGATACCTTTATTTGTCGAAGTGTAAAGTTATATAGTTTTGCATCATTCGCATATGAACAGTAAAAACAGAATTTGACACAAATTGCTATCCTGAGTTGGAAGTACAATAAGTAAAGTTTCATGATTAGTAACAAGTGACACACTTTGTTGTTGTCGTTGTAGAGGTTCGCTTGCCCCGCTTAAGAGCAGGCAAGATCAGTTTAAGTCATCTAACGGGAGTTCCACGAAACGAGCTGTTTCGACCAGTTCGGAAGAGGGAGTTAGATGAGTTGGTTTTAAAGGGCATACAAAGAGTTGGCTAATTTCGTGCGGTTACTCATTCCATGCAGGACATACGTATTCCCAGTATTTACGAGATACTTTCGAGGCAGCTCGAGCTCTTCGTCTGTAATAGGTGGTGGTTTGACTCCGAAAACGCCATTCCCTGTATGAGAGTTCAGGTAAGCCAATATAAGAAGTAAATACTAGTAAATAAGTGATTGCAGGTTTTTCTTTAATTGCCCATGCTGGCAATATGATATTATAGAAGAGATTGCATCAGACAAATCATTTCTGATGAACAAGACAATAGTTTAGCTATACCTCGATAATTTTGTATCAAATATCTACATATATTTTTATGAAGGGCTATGCGCTGAGTTTGGGACTCGCCAAGTAGAAACTAGATCCAATGAATAGTTTAACAACGACTAATGAAATATCAGGATTAGAAGGAATGCCGAATACAGGCATTTATCTCGATGGATGAACACAATCCACATGAAAGTGAAATTTCTTGTCATATCGCTGGTTTGCGCCCACGCAAGGGAAGAGAAAGACAATATGACCAAGGATACCTTTTAGGAGGGCCTCGAGCATACTTATGTGCTTGGCTACTTAAACGTCAGGGTGGAAAAGAGGGTATCTTCGGCCAAACTGTCGGAAAATGCAGCCTCCACGACGAAACATCCCCAAATGGGTTGAGGCTGATCGACTTCGCAGGGGCCCGATATATGGTTGCCAGTGGTACTAGATTCCTGCACAAAAAAAATTCATCTAGCTACGTGGCTGTTCCTTTATTGAAAATCTCAAAACCACATTGACTATATTGTAATACATGGAAAACATACCTCCAATCTTATTGACGTGTGTTCACTCCGAGGAACAAATATCGACTCGGACCACTATCTTGTAACAGCAAAGATACTCACCCGCCTCTGTACAGCTGAGAACGCTCGGCAGCAAACGCAAGGAGAACGGCTTACTTCTCGACTTCGACTCTCATTCTCTGAAAGCAATTATCAGCAGCTCGGTATAAGGGAACTGTGAGAAAGAATTTCAAGTTCCCTTCGTACAGCTGCAAGCGAAACTTTTGGTTTTCGAAATGGTGGCAAAATAGTTGGGATTTTAAAGAAGCCTTCAATAGTACGCAAAGAAGTTTCCTCTACGCTACTATGTCTGAATTCGGTATTCTCGCGAGACTTATACGGCTACGTAAACTCACCAAACGCTCCGTCAGGGTCGGAAAAGACTTCTACGAACCAAAACGATGTTTCAGACAGGGTGATTCATTCTGGGATAAATATGGAATACAAGGTATTCATTTACAATGCAATTTTACAGTTTGGATGTATAGTATGCATTTGTGGGGTACGAACTGTGTAAATAAATTTGAGAAAACACAGACGTTCCAGTTCAAAACTCTAAAGGCAATAACGTGTTACGTTCATAACGTAATCATACACAAAACTCTTAGTATCTTACTGGATAAGCTTGAAGTTGAATGAAGGGGGACGAAGTACCCCTCATAATTCAAAAATCATTTCCAACCCTTTAGCTAATGCTTTGTGGAACTCATCCAGAAATTTCCGACTGCCCCGAAGAGATGTTCCCGCACCTTAGTTTAAAAAGGAAAAGTGAGGGTTGCAAACTTACTGCCAGGATTAAGTTTTATCTAGCAGATTCAGTAATAAATGAATTTTCGCCTTAAAGAAACTGAGTTTGAAACACGCTATTTTAGACATAACCCCAAAGCTTCGATGGCATAATAGAGTCCACTGAAAATGGAGGCCGTGAGTAGGTGACTGGCTGCGGCGATTTTCCAATTAGGTCGTGTGCACTAGCTTATGCTAGTAGCATCAGCTACTTTGAGCTCAATTCAACGTCAACACAACACAGTTACCTCCACTGGACAACAGACACAACTGAGAGAAAACACAAAAAAATTAGCGAACAGGATAGCTTATAACTAAACGAAATTACCGCATTATTCTACCACCAATGTCTAGCATGACCTACAGCATGCTGCGTGGGAAGACCCCCTTTAACTCCTTGCCACTCTTAACAATCTGATCACAATTTCAAGTTAAAAGTCAATTATTTATCTATACCTAGCTGTTCGCTGCAACGCTTTGCTGTCGCTCATATTCATTGGGTGTATGAAAAATTAATCATGTGATATCTTTTTATCACAACTTTATTTACTAAATACTTGCGGGAATATAAAACTTTTGGTTTTATCATTGACATTGGTCCACTTGGAATTTCAAGTAATTCGAGCCGTAAATAAACTTTTTTTGGATCATCAGTCCCTGGTCCACTTTCCGAAGAGAAGTGTAGTCTTCCTATTAACTTAAGCAAAAAGCCACTTATGTACCGAATCGAACCATAACTAAGATTTTTGTCAATAGTTCAGTCCCTGGCCCACTTCCCGGAGAAAAAAAGTCTTCCTGTTAATCTTGTCAAAATTTACCTATGTAAAGAAATTCAGGTAAATCGAGAGATAAATACAAGTTTTTCGAAAAGCTCAGTCTCTGGTCCTCTTCTCGGAGAAAATAAGAGTCTTCCTGTTAATCTTATCAAAAGGCTACCTATGTACCGAATTTCAAGTAAGTCGAAACATATAATATATAAGATTTTTTAGAGTAGGTCAGACTCTGGTCTACTTTCCGGAGAGAAGTTTAGTCTTCCTGTTAGTCTAAGTAAAAAGCTACCTATGTACCGAAATTCAAGTAAATCGAAAGATAAATATCAAAAAGCTACCTATGTGGCGAATTTCAAGTAAGTCGAAACATATAACATATAAGATTTTTTAGAATAGGTCAGACTCTGGTCTACTTTCCGAAGAGAAGTTTAGTCTTCCTGTTAGTCTAAGTAAAAAGCTACCTATGTACCGAAATTCAAGTAAATCGAAAGATAAATTCAATTTTTTCGAATAGCTCAGTCCTTGGTCCACTTAATGGAGATAAGGGTAGTCCGAATTCTTTGAAGTGGTCGGTTCCTGGTTCCCTTTCCGGAGAGAAGTGTAGAATTTCTGTTAATCTAAGCAAAAAGTCACTTATGTATGTACCAAATTTCAAGTAAATCGAACCATAAATATGATTTCTTTGAATAGGTCAGTCCCTGGTCCACTTTCTGTTTTTTTTTTTTGTAAAAACCTTTCAAGGCATCATAGAAGCAATCTAACGCAATTTCAACCCAATCAATTGTTAACTTTTGCAGATTTTTGGAGATTACTGGATATTTACAAACGGACATAAGGTTTTTATATATAAGATTATTTGGAAAATCATTTCAAATTGTAATTACGATCAATATTATTCGTGCATTAATACTAAATGCTTATGAACTGTATTAGGATTACGCGGTATAAATTATATGCACTTCACCTTACATTCGAAATACAAGACCTATCTTAACAGTTCACGTGGTCAATGACTTACGTCAAATGTCCCTCGTAGTTAGGATTGTGATTTTACAAATAAATGAATATAACAAAAAATGTAGTGGATGTGGATAAACTCGTATGTGTTTTTGTTCTCGTATGGTCGTGCATATAAAAAACATAATTTGCGTGCTGTAATGCGTCTACTTGGTTATTTAGCTAATACTTTTTGTCATTCAATCACTTTCCTACTACTTTATTATTATGATCAGTGGCTGCCAGCGACTTCATCCGCATGGAATTCTAAAATGGTTCTAATAAGATTTTCATTAGGTTTTTACGTTGTTCCTTTTATTATAAATTGTAAACTACAATGTTAAAATATATGAAAAAAAATAAAAATTTTTCCACTGATAAGTCAAGACAAAGAGCTATCTATGTTCCAGATATCAAGCAAATCGAACTATGAACACGATTTTTCCGAACAGAGCTCCATCGAACCATCGAAATTCCTGGAAGAAAATCAATAGGCAAAGAGTTGCTTATGTACCAAATTTCATGTAAATCAAACGCCTTCAGAATAAAGAAGTCAATGAGATTATCGTATTATTCATCATTATTCTTGTAGTTGATTTTATCTCTACTCATGTTAAGCTTTCAAAACATGAACAGTCTTATGATTGTTGTACTATATAAACAAAGCGATGGATTTAACATAGTCCATGCGCGGAGTTTGAATTCGGATAAAATGGATTATTTTCGTAGTGCATTTGAGTTTTTATTAGTTGATGTCGTTTGCGTTTCTGAAACATGATTTGATGAAAATTTAGGTTACTCTCTACTAACATAAAAAAATACAATTTAGTACGTAATGACAGATCAGGAGGAGGTGGAATATTTTACAGGGACAGGTATTTCATGAACTTTTTTTCAAAATCTGTTAACAGTGATATACGAGAATAATACTTATTTGTAGAAGTAAGCGGGGCCGATAGCCCCAGCTGCTAGTTACCTTTAATGTAATGTAATTATTCATAACTATTTTTCATTCAAATAAATAAATAAATAATCCAGGCTCTTGTTTCTTGTGTGTACAATCCTCACCGAACTAATGCTGTCAACCCGTATTTTGATTTAATTTCTTCATATGTTGTTAAGTACGATTCAGTTATTGTTTGTGATGATTTTAATGTTCTTCTTGTCAATGGCTCTTATACTGACAATTAGTCTAGCTGTTTTTCTGTGGTCAACCGATCTCTTCCTACGCGGTTTGCAGTGAATAGCACTCCTAGTCTTCTTGACTACTTTAATATTTTTGACTTGAGTACTGTCTCAAAATTTGACCAATTAACTTGTGTATCTGACCATGATTTCATTTGTACATACTATTTTATTTATTTCAGAATTGCACGGTGTAGACTGGAGTGAATGTTGGGTATGTTTATCTACCGAAGAAAAACTGGAATTCTTAACGGCAATTTTAAAATCTGCCTTCGAGAGAAATGTCCCCATTCGTACGATCACTGATAAATCTCGGTCTTGTCCATGGTGTACTTCAAAATATCTAAAATCAATTAAGTTTCGAAAAAACTACAATCCATATGAAAAAAGAAACCTACGCTGGACAATTGGAATACTTTTAAATCGGGTCGTAACAGAGCAACAGTCATTGTCAGGGGTGAAAAATGAGCTTATTTTAACAATTCAGGTTTCTCAACAAAGGTTTTATGGCGCAACATCAAACGACTTTGTGTCCATTGTAAAAATGTCTAGTACTCCGTAGAAGCAGATATAGTCAATAATGCCTTTCTTTTAAACTGTGCTCCTCACAGTTAGCTTTATATAGAGGGATGATCCTTTATTTAGGGATGTATTCTTCGGCAGTTGGTGAATGTGATATTACAATGTGTTAACCGATTAAATTTATTAAAATTATTAATTCTTTTTGGCGTTGGCACCGCTTACGCGATTATAGCCGAATCAATATTAGCGCGCCATCCATCCCTTTTTTTCACTGTTTGGCACCAGTTGGAAATACCATGTGAAACCAGATCACTCTCCAGCTGATCCTTCTAACGGAGTGGAAGTCTTCCTCTCTCTCTCTGGTTCCACCAGCGGATACTGCGTCGAATATTTTTAAAGCTGGAATGCTTTCATCCATTAGGACGACATGACATAGCCAGCGAAGCCGTTGTCTCTTCGTTCGCTGGCCTATGTCAATATCATCGTATAGCTCGTACAACTCATCGTTAAACTGGCTACGGTATCTGCCGTTACCAATTCACAAAAGGCCCATAAATCGTTCGCAAAACTTTTCTCTCGAAGACTCCTAGAGCCGACTCCTAATATGTAGACATCGTTCCCGCTTCTGCGCCATATAGAGTTTGGTTTTCCTTCGCTGAGAGAGGACTTTACTTTTCAATGAGTGGGCCGTCCAAAGAAGCACCTGTTGGCAAGAGTGATTCTGCTTTGGATTTCCATGATGATGTTGTTGGTGATAATACGGTTGTTGAGGCCAATAATATCGATATCATCGGCGTACGCCAGCAGCTGTACACTCTTGCAAAAGAAATACATTTTTATTGAGATCTGCAGCTCTTATTATTCTCTCCAGCATTAAATTTAAGAAATCACAAGACAGAAAGTCACCCTGTCTGAAACATCGTCTGGTATGGAACGGCTCCGAGATGTCCTTCCCAGTTCTGACACAGCTCCTTTTCATGTTGTCGAAGGCTGCTTTAAAATCGACGAAATGGTGGTGTGTGTCAATCCTCCTTTCACGGGTCTTTTCCAAGATTTGGCGCATGGTGAATATCTGGTCAATGGTAGACTTACCAGGTCTGAAAGCACAGTGATAAGGTTCAATCAGTTTGTTGACTGTGGGCTTTAGACTTTCACACATCACGCTTAATAGAACCTTATATGCGATGTTAAGGAAGCTTATTCCACGGTAATTGGCGCAGACTGTGGGATAGCCTATTTTGTGGATTGGGTAGAGCACACTTAGGTTCCAATCGTCGGGCATGCTTTCATCTGACCACATTTTCAAAGTAACTGATGCATGCACCTCATCAGTTCTTCGCAGCCGTATTTGAATATCTCGGTCGGTAATCCATCGGTCGCCTCCGTTTTGTTGTTTCTTAAGCTGACGAATACTATTTGGACTTCTTAATTGTCGGGTAATGGAACAACTTTTCTATCATTATCAAATGGAGCTTGGGGTTCCCCATCTCCGGGTGTTTAATTTTTACAGCCATTCAGCAAGCTGGAGAAGTGCTCCCTCTATAAATTCAGTATACTCTGGGCATTGGTAACTAGATCACCCCTCTGGGTCGCTTAAGAGTTTTCCTCAGTCTTTAAACTTTCCGTAAGTCTCCGTATCTTTCCGCAGAACTTTCGATCCTTACACTTATCGAGCTCTTCATACTCACGCATTTCGGCCTCTTCCGTTGTTGTCTGCAAACTCGTCTTGCTTCCCTCTTCAGCTCTCGATATCTATCCCACGTCGCCCTTGTGGTGGTCGATCGCACTGCGAGGTAGGACCTTGCGACCTTTTCGAAAACCAATAGTTTCGTTTGCAGCTGCACGTATAGAGTTTAAAACTCCGTTCCACAATTCTCTTACATCGAGTTGTTGATGAGTGCTCTCAGAGAGCAGGAGTGCAAGCCGAGTAGAATACCGTTCGGCTGTTTGTTGTGATTGCAGCATTTGACATCGAACCTTCCTTGTGTTTGTTGACTGGCGTTCTTTAATACAATTAAGCGTTTGCGTATCTTCGCAGCGACAAGATAGTGATCTGAGTTGTTGTTAGGACCTCGGAACGTACGCACATCTAAAACACTCAATACGTGTCTTTCGTTTATCACAACATGATCGATCTGGTTGAGAGTTTTTCGATCTGGAGACAGCCAAGTAGCGTAGGGAATTTTTTTGTGCTGGAATCTAGTACTACGGGCCCCGGCGAAGTCGATCATCCTCAACCCATTAGGGTATGTTTTGTCGTGTAGACTGAATTTTCCGACTGTTGTCCCAAAAATACCTTCTTTGCCCACCCTAGCGTTGAAGTCGCCAAGCATAATTTGGCCATCATGGCGGGGGTAGTGCTCATAAGTATGTTCGAGACGCCCGTAAAAGGCATCCTTGGTCACATCGCCCTTCTCTTTCATCGAGGCGTAGGTGCATCTCCCACCACGAATCTGACACTAAATTTTCGCTCCTTTATATGGCCGCTGTAGTAAATGTCACAAGGACCCACCTTCTTCCTTCCTTATCCCGCCCATCGCCCTTCTTGGACAGCGATGATGTCAGCCTTTAATATTTTGAGGACATCTACCAGCTAGGCAGCTGCATCTTCCCAATTAAGGGACCGGACATTCCGGAAGCCGTGAGCTGCTTGAACCATATGCAAAAGAATTGTTTCTGGCCAGGCGAATGAGAGTCAAAAATTTTCCCCACTTGCGAGAACTTCTGCACATAGCCCATGGTACTGTACTACCTGTGGCTAAAAAGAACTGTCCATAAGCATCCTACCTGTACTGTCTAATGTTTTTGACATGATTATGGCTAAACAAACAAATGAATTTTTAAACAAGCACAACTTCATATCTCCGTTTCAATCAGGCTACAGGAAAAATCACAGCTGTAGTACTGCGGTACTAAAGATCAATGACGACATGAGCTTTCAAAATCATTCGACATGATCAACCATGAATTATTAAGCTGTAAGTTGAATGAGTACTATGCTTTAAAGCTTGTGAAAAGCTACCTACGACTCATCGCAGTTCAAGCCAGTTACTTCAGGGTCCGCTGCTTTTCTGAATATTAATTAACGACATTTTTAGTATGTGGAAATATTCTAGCTTCCATGGCCCTGGACTTTTTGATCAAGCAAATGAGCTATGTAATAACATTAATATTAACCTGTGCTGTGTGTTTCCAATCAGCGTTAGAAAAGTGACAAACTTCGATACATACTCCTAGATAATTGTCCCTTAAAATTAGTCAGCAAGATTGAAAACTTTGGATATATTATTAACTCTAACCTTACATGCACGGACCATATAAATTCAATTGTAAGTAAAGTCTACATACACATGTAATTTTGACAAATCTAAGGTAGTCGGCTATCTATACACCCACTGATTATTCTTCCTGTTATTATGTACTCTGAAGTCGTGTACAGAAAGCATGACGCTGCGTCTGCTCATAAAATTTATGTTATGTTTAATGTATCTTTAATATTATAATTACTTATTCTTTACACTTTTTCTCTTGTACTAAAAAAGGTGTGTAAATCTTATTGCACCAATGCTTTCTTTCTGTTAAACAACTAAATTTAAAAATAAAGTCGATTTTTTCGAATTTTTTCAAATTCCAGGCCTCTACGATCAGTGGTTTATGTTGTAGGTTAATACCTCACGTTATTCAGGACAATGCTTCTTTTCTATATCTATTAGGTCAAGTAAAAATTTCGTTCGGTTTCGGTTCGGTGTTACGTGTCGCATCATGTCATACTATACGGCGCTGAAAACGTGTTTATTCGCGTTAAAAGTTTGTTTTTGACAGTTCTTCGATTGATTGACTCAGTACGTTGTGAGCGCTCGTCAAAGAGGCTTGTCGACGAAAATTGCGATAAAATCGTGGAAATAGTGGAAACAGACCGTCACGTGAGCACTTATTTAATTACTGAGGAACTAAAGATAAGCCAGAAAACCGTTTGGAACCATTTGCATAACCTTGGATTCAAAAAGAAGCTCGATTTTTGTGTGCCACACGAGCTAACGCAGAAAAACATGATGGACCGAGTTTCCATCTGCGCATCGCTGCTGAATTGCAATAAAATCGACCCATTTCTGAAGCGTTTGGTGACTGGCGATGAAAAGTGGATCACTTACGACAACGTCAAACGAAATCGGTGTGTGTTTGGTGGGATTGGCAAGGAATCATCTACTACGAGCTGCTCCCCTTTGGCCAAACACTCAATTCGGCCCTCTACTGCCAACAACTGGAGCGCTTGAAGGCAGCACTCATCCAGAAGAGGCCATCTCTGATCAACAGAGGCCGAATCGTGTTCCATCAGAACAACGCCAGACCACACACGTCTTTGGTGATGCGCCATAAGCTCCAGGAGCTCGGATTGGAGGTCCTAATGCACCCACCTTATAGTCCTGATCTGGCACCAAGTGATTACCATTTTTTCCTGTCCATGGCGAACGCGCTTAATGGTGAGAAGTTGGCCTCAAGAGAGGCCTGTGAAAATTGGCTGTTCGAGTTTTTTGCCAATAGGGAAGCAGCCTTCTACGAGAGGGGTATAATGAATTTGGCATCTCGTTGGCAACAAGTTTACGAACAAAACGGCGCATATTTGACTTAAATCGGACAAATGTACCCAAATGTACACAAAGTTATCATATTTTGAAAAATCAATTAAAAAATCGAACGAACTTTTTACTTGACCAAATATATACATATATATGGAATATGTTATTCCTATCGGTGAATTAAATTTCAAATTGTTGAAGAAACGAGTCCCGAACGTTGTGACACCGCGTTAGTCATAAATATATGTTCTCTACCTATGTACACAATAATGATAACATTAGGCGATCTCTATTTCCATTTTTAGCTCATCATACAATCGAAATGAGAATTTAAATGTGTAAATATCATCATCGGTTGAGGATGAGGCTGGATCAGTAAAGGGCGCACCTGGCGCTAATGATAATAACCCTGCTAATTATTAAGTATTGGTTATTTTTAAAACTTGAATAATTATTATTTTAGAGAAAATAAATTGCAATTAATATTTTTTGTGAAAAAAATAAAACTCAGTATAAAATCGTTATTTGGCTAGATAATGGAAAAATAAAAAGCTAAGATATATTCATTACTTTTGAGCGAAAATATAAAAATCGTAAAGTAAAAATTACATCTGATTAAAAAAAAAACATAAAATAATTTAAATTATCACTTTTCTTAATAATTATTTGTGATCGAAATTTTTTAAATCACTGAATCATGGTGAAAAACGATTTTTTAGATAAACCTAATAATGATTACCATCCCTGATATTGAGCCATAGATATTTAAGTTAATTTGGATCTACTAATTATTATTATAGGTTTCTAACCCGTAATCATTGTAGTATAGTATTTAATCTATTTTCTATTCTATACTACTATATTCGGCATAGAAACTCTATGCACCTTGTCAGGTCTTCACTGCCATGTTTGAAACGCTCAGCCGGTAAGTTCCAGCCGCTTTGTTGTTTCTTAAGCCGGTGATTACTCTTCGAACCTCATCATAGTTAGGAAATAGAAGGTCTTTTGCATCATCGATTAGGTCTCCTAATTCCTAAGTTCTTCATACCTACGCATTTGTGCCTCTTACTTCTTTCGTCTGCAAATACGTCTTTGGCTCTCGGTAACTAAATCACCCTGAATATTTTGTGGTCGAGGATTCGAGGTAGACATTCTGTTTTTTCTTCTCTACAATTCAACATTCTTCATTGTTCCAGCCTTTCCTGGGCAGATAATTAATTTTTTCCGTAGCGGCGATACGTAGGCAGTTTAAAATGCCCTTTTAGTGCTCCTTTATATCGAGTTGCTAATGCACAATGCGGAATCTCCGAGATCAGTACTTGACCAGTAGATTTCAGACGCCGGAAACAGCGACGTACATTGTTGCAGTTCTACAAGACCATTGCCGAATAAAATCAAATTACCACAGTTTTTAGAGACAAAGCATAATTTATGCATAAACTGCCTTGAAAACTCACACATAGAAAGAACCCACAAGCACTCGACGTAAACATCGCGCATTGGAAATAGAGAACTTATGCACACTTTAATTGACACAAGTACCAAAAATTTAAGTCTAGGAACGACGATTATTAACGTTTGACCTCAAGTAATGGACTATCAAAGACAGAGCGTTTCTCGATTTGGGATCGGAAGTGACATTCCTCACCGAAAGGTTGCAGAAACGCATCGGTATTCGACCTTGGTCTACTCGCACCCAAGTATGTGGAATAGGTACGTCAGTATTGGCTATGGGGTGTAGTCAAGCTTCTGGGTATGCTATTACAGTTGCGAGGCTATACCCTCTTGCGTCCAGATCGCGCACCCTGGAAACGTGAGCAACCCTTGTGCAAAATGCGGTAACCAACCCGTGTGGATCCTTGGGTCACGGCTAATGAGAGCGGAAGTTTCAGTGGAGCCACTCCGACTTTTTCGGTTTAAGGGTCCGCTGAAGTCTAATCTGTTCACCAGAGGTGTTGCTGTGAGCGGGAGTCGCTCTTGAAGCAAGCGGCTTGCTATATAAATGGGTAAAAATTTTAAACTTACTCGACTAGCGAGGTTGTGCGTTGCGTTTGGGACCCGCCACGTGGAAACCAGCTCCAGTGAAAAAATTAGCAACGCCTCGGATGAGATACCCCCTCTCTGTTGACGACCCCCGCAAACGAATTAAGGATCACCATTTGAGGGCATGCATCTGGAATGTTCGGTCCCTTAATTAGGAAGGTGCCGCTACCAAGCAAGTTGATGTCCTCGTAAGAACAAAGGCTGATTTCCCCGCCGTCCAAGAAGTGCTATGGACGGGACAAGAACAAAAGGGAGTAGGTTCTTGTGACATCTACTACAGCGGCCATAAAAAGGAGCGCAAATTTGGTGTCGGATTCGTCGAGTACCGGAATTCACCCCGGTAGATGAGCGTGTCGCCGCAATTTGGCCAAAGATGCCTTTTATGAGCGCCTAGAACACACTTACGAGCGCTGCCCCCGACACGATGTGAAAATCGTGCTTGGCGATTTTAATGTCAGGGTGGGCAAAGAAGGTATCTTTGGTAAGACTGTCGGAAAATTCTGCCTTCACAACGAAACATACCCTAATGGGTTGAGGCGGATCGACTTTGCCGGGGCCCGAAATATGGTTGTCTGTAGCACTAGATTCCAGCACAAAAAAATACATCAATCTACTTGGCTGTCCCCTGATCGAAAGGCACAAAACCAAATCGGTGATGTTGTGATAAACGGAAGACATGTCGCCAGTGTTCTTGACGTGCGTACACTCCGAGGACTCAACATCAACTCGGATCACCATCTTGTTGCAGCGAAGATACGCATGCGCCTCTGTGTATCGAAGAACGCCCGTCAACAAAGACAAGGAAAGTTCGACGTCGAAAAGCTGCAATCACAACAGACTGCCGAACGGTTTTCTACTCGACTCGCACTCCTGTTTTCTCAGAGCACTCCTCAGCAACTCGGTATACGGGAACTTTCAAACTGCATTTTAAGCTCCCTACATTTAGCTGCAAACGAAACTAATGGATTTCGTAAAGGTCGGAAAAACAGCTGGTACGATGAGGACTGCCGTGTCGCAGTGGAGGGAAAACAGACTGCCTGTTTAGTTTTCCGAAACGATAAGCCAGCAATTAAAATGTATGGCCATAAATTCATATGCTGTATGACATTTATAGGCACAAGGCAATAGAAAATAAAGTACAAACAGATGTCCATATACACATATTCATGATATGAATATTGATACTTGATGCCTTTACAACAACATAAGGGTTGTTGCATATGCATCTATGTATACTGATGTTCTTATCATGAATATGTAAAGCAATAAAACTAAAACATAAGATAAGATTATCTATTCGTGGGTAATCTTCTAATGTAAAATATTTAACATACTTATGTAAACATATGCATGCATGTAAATTTTCATATTACAAATTTATATAAATAAACGCTCCACAGATTGCGGAGCCAGTTATACTTTAAACCTAGTCAAGTGAAGTTTAATTTTAATTACGTTTCCGCCCTAAACATTTGGTGACCCCAGGTAAGAGTACGCCTTCAAAAATATTTTTAATATTTTGAAAATAAAAATTTAAAAAATAACAATAAAAATATTTTTAACAACTTAAAATAAAAAAAAAACAAAATTTTCTAAAAATGGAAAAAGTAATTTTCGAACAGCAGGCCATTGGAAGTGAAATTGAGAGCTTACATAACGCGTTAGTAAGCCTCAAAGCAACTCCAGTGACCAGGGAACAGGCTAACGACTGGGAAAAACGTATAACTCACCTGTCCAGCTGGAAAATATTGATCGGGAATTAGGGCAACCGTCGGCAACAATGTCACGGAACCCGTATTATACGGAAAAATATGCTCCAAAAGTTAGGGAGCTAATTAAATTGAGTCAGGAGATGTTAAAATCCCTGCAAATAAAAAATATTGAAAAGTTAACTATGAAGGATAGTGAAAATAAGAATTCTGTTCTCCAAATAAAATTCGAATTCGCCGTAAGTGATTTGGAAGAAAACTTTGAAGCTCTTCTTGCTGGAACAGGGAATCTAGAAGAAGTAAATAAGTGTTCAGATCTGGCGAAAGAATTGTTTTTAAAATATATTGAAGTTCATGCAGAAGATGAACTAACAAGTAAATTTAGGCAATTGAGGAAAACCTTAAACTCAATGCCAAATAAAAGTAAAAAGAGGAAGAGTAAGAGGAAGACCCCTCAACCTTCCACAAATTGATATTCCTTGTTTCGAAGGGGACTATACTAAATGGAATATGTTCAATGAACTATTTCATGAATTAGTGGATTCTGAAAATATATCCACAGTGCAAAAAATGTGCATTTTAAAATCAAAATTAAAAGGATATGCGTCCACATTAATTGAAAATCTTCCATCTTCGGAAGAAAATTACTCAGTCGCATGGAATTTGCTAAAAATCAACTTTGATAATAAGCGAGCTTTAACAAACATTTATTTCAAAAATTTAGTAGATGCTCCCTTTACAAATTCCACAGCTGCTGGTGTGAAAAAATTAAAAGAAGTTATTGAAGAAAGTATTCAAGCTCTAAAGGCGACAAATTTATCGTTAGAAGAAATACTTCAAGCGTTACTGAATTTTCTGCTTGTGAGAAAACTTGACGACTCTCTCAGAACAAAATATGAATCTTCTTTAAAAGACTCCAAAGAATCACCGAGGCTAGATTCATTAACACAATTTCTCGGAAAAGAATTTTTTGCATTAGAAGCAAAACAAAGTGAATACAGAATACAAAAAGCTGTAAATATTCAAAAAAAAGGTAATATTTCAGTAGCACCAAATTGTATTATAAACTGCGGAATGCAGCACTATTTAAATCAGTGTAAGAAATTTCAAGGTTTATCCATAAAAGAAAGATGAAATATAATAAAAAACAAAAATATTTGTAAAAAATGTCTAAACGGTGGGCATGTGTTTAAAAACTGCAGCTACATAAACTGTCGGTTTTGCAATTTGGAGCATCATTGGTTACTCCATAAAGATATAAATGCAGTGGCTAGCACAGTGAGCAGTGTAAATTTAAAAGAAAACAAATATGTCCTCTTATCAACAGCCGTAATTAAAATAAAGGATTTTGAAGGGAAATTCATTAATGCAAGGGCATTAATAGATAATGGATCGCAAGTAAATTTAGTAACAAAGCAATTAAAAAATAGACTAAAAATAAAAGGAGAAAATAAAAAAAGCATTATAGAAGGTATTGGGCAAAACATATCTAAAGCACAGGAGCGGATAATAATTGAAATAAAGTCGAAAGTATCCGAATATGAAACACACATTGAAGCATTAGTAGTGGAAAAAATTATTTCACCATTGCCATCTACTAAAATAGAACGTGGAGAAATTCCTACAAAAATAAAATTTGATATACCAAGCAAAATTGATATATTACTTGGAGCAGAAATTTATCACTCCTTATTGAAGAGTGGTCAAATAAAAATAAAAAATCAAGAATACAATCTTCAAAATAGTGTGCTAGGATGGCTAGCCGGAGGTAGAGCAGATATTAAATTATACTCAAATCGTTGTGGAGTATTAGCCTACCATAGCGAAAGCTTGGATAATCAATTAAGGAAATTTTGGGAACTTGAAGAAATAGATACACAGAAAAGATATTTAACAGAGGACGAGAAAAATTGTGAATATCATTTTAACAAAAATTTCAAAATTTCAAAAGATAACAAGTTTTCCGTAGCATTGCCATTTAAAATTAATCCATTTCAACTAGGTAATTCGGAGTTAATAGCAAAACGGCGATTTTTTGCTTTAGAAAGGAAATTAGATAAAGATACACAATTAAAAGTACAATACAAGGAGTTTATGGACCAATATTTAAGCTTGGGCCACATGGAATTAATAAATAATGCCAATCAATTGAAACATAAATATTTTCTCCCACATCATTGTGTGTTTCGGCCAGAAAGTAGCTCAACCAAATTACGTGTGGTTTTCGATGCGTCATGCAAAACAACAAATAATAATTCTCTCAATGAATTATTATATACAGGTCCAAGACTACAAGACGATATTTTTAACATATTGCTCAGATTTAGGAAACATAAATATGTAATATCTGCAGATATTGAAAAAATGTTTCGCCAAATTTGGATAAATGAAGAAAATCGTAAATATCAACTAATATTGTGGAGAAACTCCAAGGAAGAACCCTTACAGACATATGCTCTTAAAACAGTAACTTATGGTACATCATCGGCTCCATATTTGGCAACAAAATGTTTAGAAATTATTGCAGAAAGAGAAAAGAATAATTACCCTGAAGTTGCAAGAATTATAAAGGAAGATTTCTATATGGTTGATTTAATGACAGGTAGTAACGACATTGAAGAATTAAAACTTTTCCAAGATCACATAATTAAGATTTTGGAAAAGTATGGGTTTCCGTTACGCAAATGGTGTTCAAATATAAAAGATTTACTTGAAGGGATTCCACCTGAAAATCAGAAAGTAAAGTTAGATTTTGAAGAAGAAGAGCAATGCAAGGTAAAAGCGTTAGGTTTAACTTGGATTCCTACAACTGATAATTTAATTATTAAATGCCATGGAATCAAAGACATAAAACCTACTAAGAGAAATTTACTTTCTGAAATTTCTAAATTATTTGACCCATTAGGCCTAATTAATCCAGTCATTGTAGCCGCAAAAATATTACTCCAACAACTGTGGAAATTAAAAATTGACTGGGATGAAATGTTACCAACTGAGATCCAGCAAAAATGGAATGAAATAAGATCTGACTTAAATTCATTAAATAATATAAAAATCCCAATATATTTAACGAGTGACAAAGCCGAGAAAATAGAAATTCACGGATTTTGTGACGCTTCTATGAAAGCTTATGGTGCTGTAGTATACATAAGATCAATTAACACAGACGGAACAGTAATATCACGGTTAGCAACAGCTAAATCTAGAGTTGCGCCAATCAAGATAGTTACATTGCCCAGATTAGAATTATGTGCAGCAGTGTTACTTACTGATCTGGTGAAGCAAGTTTTAAAAAGTCTAAAAGTTAAGTTTAACCAAGTTTTTTATTACACAGATTCCACCATAGTATTAAGCTGGCTACGTTTAGAGCCAGCTACTCTCAAAATATTTGTAGCCAACAGAGTCAGCCATATTCAGTCCAACAGCAAGGTCAAGGATTGGAATCATATAAAATCAGAGGAGAACCCTGCAGACATACCTTCCAGAGGAATAATGGGTAAGGAATTGTCTGAAAATAAATTTTGGTTTACAGGTCCGAAATTTTTAGAAGAAAATAACTTTAAAATAAAAGAAATTATGTTTGACAATGAAATCCCAGACATAAAAAACATTAAAAAAATCGGGGTAGTAATAAATAAAAATTCAATGTTGGAAAAAATAAACCACAAAAATAATTTTAACCACCTTCAAAATATAATTGCCCAAATATATAAATTTACTCAAATTTGCAAGAAAAAGGAATCGAAACCTTGGGTAGAGTACAGAAAAAAAGCTCTAGATATAATTGTAAAAAACATACAAAGCAAACACTTTAAAGAAGAAATTAAAAACCTACAAAAAAATAAAGTAGTACCCTCGAATTCCAAGATAGCTACATTGTCTCCCTTCTTGGACAATGATGGTTTAATTCGAGTTGGAGGTAGAATAGAAAACAGTTTGCTTCCTTTTGAAGCAAAGCATCCTATTTTACTTCCATACGGAGATGAGCACACAGAATTGATGATAAAATGTCTTCACAGTAAACATCTACATGTAGGACCTCAAGGACTACTTGCAATTGTGAGGCAAAAATTCTGGCCATTGCGGGGTAAACAATTAACAACAAAAATCGTAAAGCAATGCTATAGGTGTTTTAAAGTAAATCCACGACCATTACATCAACTGATGGGTAACCTGCCAGAAGATAGAGTCACAAAGACTAGGCCATTCCTTAATGTAGGTATTGACTTTTTAGGTCCGATAAATATTCACCATAAAATAAAAGGGAAAAGAATTGATAAGGCGTATGTGTGCGTTTTTGTGTGTTTTGCAACAAAAGCTGTACATTTAGAAGTTGTATCGGACCTCACCTCAGCAGCATTTATAGGATCCCTAAAAAGGTTTGTAGCTAGACGCAGTTGTCCAATAAAGATTTATTCCGATAACGGAACCAATTTCATAGGAGCAGCGAATAGCTTGAACGAAATTTATAAATTGTTTCAAAATAAAACCCACAATGATAGTTTAGAAAAATTTTGCGCAGAAAGACAAATTAACTGGATCAACATACCAGCAAAATCGCCACACATGGGAGGATTATGGGAGGCAGCAGTAAAAAGTGTCAAAAAACACTTCTTCAGAGTAACTGAAGGAACAATGACCTTTGAAGAATTCAGTACCTTAATGACACAAATCGAAGCAATTTTAAATTCACGACCCCTAATACCCTGTTCCAATGATCCGAACGATTTAAATATAATAACTCCTGGTCATTTCATTATAGGCGAACCAATGGTAACAATTATTGATAATAATGACAATAAATGCTATCACGGGTTACGTGACCACTGGAAGGCAGTAGAAAAGAATACTCTAGAATTTTGGAAAATATGGTCCAATGAGTATTTATGTGAATTGCAAAAAAGGTTTAAGTGGAAAAACCAAGCAGAAAATATTAAAAAAGACACACTTGTACTTCTAAAAGAAGAAAACGTTTCTCCAATGAATTGGAGGAGGGGAAGAATCGAGAAGGCGATTCTCGGTAAAGACGGAAAATGTAGAGTAGTAGACATACGTACCAGCAATGGCATATCGACCAGAGCGATACACAATGTTTGTCCGTTTCCTACAGAAGAAAAAATTATTAAAGAAGAAACCGTAAACTTAAAGGAAAAAGATGTACAAAATAAAAATAGACAATCACATAGAATAAAAAATAAAAACTATTTGTTAACAATTCTCTCTTTTTTGTTAATTTTGCCCAGTATTAGCACACAAAATATTTTTGTAGAAAAATTTAAAGATAAATCAGGAATTTTATTTGAGTCGCGGGGAACAATCGGATTAACCAAGACATCGTGGGATATAATAGTCCACGTAAATTTGAATGACTATTGGCGATACAAAAACACCGTTGATGAAGCTAAGGCAGCGTTGCAGAAAGTGAAGCGCCCCGCAGATGAATTCTACTATTCGGACACCATTAGACAATTAGAAGCGAAGTGTATTCGGATAGAAAGATGGGATAAAATTATCCTACTAAATAAATCAGCGACGTTTAAAAAACTGAGAAGATCAGCTCCGTTATCATTTATGGGAAGCCTGATGCATGCCCTGTATGGAGTAATAGATGAAGAACATGCTGAGGAACTATCAGAAAAGGTTGAAAGAAGCTACCAAAATGAAAAATACTTGGCTGAACTTTTTAAAAACCAGTCTTCGAAGATATGACTGTAGATGTAATGAGGCATCAAAATGAAATTATTTGGAACAATTTCCAATTATTGAAATTGCAATTAATAAGAACATAGATCAAAATATAATGACAAATGTGGTAACATCGGCCTTAGTGGCTATGTCATCATATGAAGAGCTGCAACAAGATATTATAGGAATGATTTGGAATTCAAAAGGAAAATTCCTAGAAAATTTATTACCGCTACATAAATTTCAAGAGTAGATTAAGTTAATTAAAACTCACCTCAATCAGCATTTAATGCTTCCAGATATCGACCCAATCGAACTGGCCAAAATAGCAAAAATAACAACTCGTACAACGGAAGAGATGTTAATATTTGAAATAAAAATTCCGTTAATGAACAAAAATAACTTGCAATTATACTCTGTATTGACATACCCAATTAGTCATTCAGAATATTTTGTAAAAATCCAAACTACGTTCAAGCACATTATAATCGACGACAAGAAATCAATGTACTATGGTCTTGTTGATAACAATTTCGACCATTGCGAAAAAATGAAAAAATTAATTTTATGTACAAATACATCCACTGTACAACATCGGAAAAGATGCGGAATGTGAAATAAAGCTATTCATAAACAAAAAAGAATTATCTACAGATTGCGCACTAACCATCTTACCTCGAACCAATTATTGGAGTCAGATGCATTCGGAAAATACATGGTTATTTTCAATTGCTGATAAAGTTTCGGCTGACATCATTTGCGACAGCCAAACATCAAGCGTAAATTTACATGAGCAAGGTATTTTACGTTTAAAACCGAATTGCCATTTGAAAGCGGAGCATGTCAATATATGGGCTTACAATACGTACACAACAATTGCAGACTACCGAGTACCAAAAGTGAATTTGACCCAACAATTACCAGGGTTTGAGAAACTACAAATAAAAGGGGAAATGCAGACGTTTTAAATAGGAAACATTCCAAGGTCGTGAGGTCTAATGGGAATAATGGGTAAGGAATTGTCTGAAAATAAATTTTGGTTTACAGGTCCGAAATTTTTAGAAGAAAATAACTTTAAAATAAAAGAAATTATGTTTGACGATGAAATCCCAGACATAAAAAACATTAAAAAAATCGGGGTAGTAATAAATAAAAATTCAATGTTGGAAAAAATAAACCACAAAAATAATTTTAACCACCTTCAAAATATAATTGCGCAAATATATAAATTTACTCAAATTTGCAAGAAAAAGGAATCGAAACCTTGGGTAGAGTACAGAAAAAAAGCTATAGATATAATTGTAAAAAACATACAGAGCAAACACTTTAAAGAAGAAATTAAAAACCTACAAAAAAATAAAGTAGTACCCTCGAATTCCAAGATAGCTACATTGTCTCCCTTCTTGGACAATGATGGTTTAATTCGAGTTGGAGGTAGAATAGAAAACAGTTTGCTTCCTTTTGAAGCAAAGCATCCTATTTTACTTCCATACGGAGATGAGCACACAGAATTGATGATAAAATGTCTTCACAGTAAACATCTACATGTAGGACCTCAAGGACTACTTGCAATTGTGAGGCAAAAATTCTGGCCATTGCGGGGTAAACAATTAACAACAAAAATCGTAAAGCAATGCTATAGGTGTTTTAAAGTAAATCCACGACCATTACATCAACTGATGGGTAACCTGCCAGAAGATAGAGTCACAAAGACTAGGCCATTCCTTAATGTAGGTATTGACTTTTTAGGTCCGATAAATATTCACCATTAAATAAAAGGGAAAAGAATTGATAAGGCGTATGTGTGCGTTTTTGTGTGTTTTGCAACAAAAGCTGTACATTTAGAAGTTGTATCGGACCTCACCTCAGCAGCATTTATAGGTTCCCTAAAAAGGTTTGTAGCTAGACGCAGTTGTCCAATAAAGATTTATTCCGATAACGGAACCAATTTCATAGGAGCAGCGAATAGCTTGAACGAAATTTATAAATTGTTTCAAAATAAAACCCACAATGATAGTTTAGAAAAATTTTGCGCAGAAAGACAAATTAACTGGATCAACATACCAGCAAAATCGCCACACATGGGAGGATTATGGGAGGCAGCAGTAAAAAGTGTCAAAAAACACTTCTTCAGAGTAACTGAAGGAACAATGACCTTTGAAGAATTCAGTACCTTAATGACACAAATCGAAGCAATTTTAAATTCACGACCCCTAATACCCTGTTCCAATGATCCGAACGATTTAAATATAATAACTCCTGGTCATTTCATTATAGGCGAACCAATGGTAACAATTATTGATAATAATGACAATAAATGCTATCACGGGTTACGTGACCACTGGAAGGCAGTAGAAAAGAATACTCTAGAATTTTGGAAAATATGGTCCAATGAGTATTTATGTGAATTGCAAAAAAGGTTTAAGTGGAAAAACCAAGCAGAAAATATTAAAAAAGACACACTTGTACTTCTAAAAGAAGAAAACGTTTCTCCAATGAATTGGATTAGGGGAAGAATCGAGAAGGCGATTCTAGGTAAAGACGGAAAATGTAGAGTAGTAGACGTACGTACTAGCAATGGCATATCGACCAGAGCGATACACAATGTTTGTCCGTTTCCTACAGAAGAAAAAATTATTAAAGAAGAAACCGTAAACTTAAAGGAAAAAGATGTACAAAATAAAAATAGACAATCACATAGAATAAAAAATAAAAACTATTTGTTAACAATTCTCTCTGTTTTGTTAATTTTGCCCAGTATTAGCACACAAAATATTTTTGTAGAAAAATTTAAAGATAAGTCAGGAATTTTATTTGAGTCGCGGGGAACAATCGGATTAACCAAGACATCGTGGGATATAATAGTCCACGTAAATTTGAATGACTATTGGCGATACAAAAACACCGTTGATGAAGCTAAGGCAGCGTTGCAGAAAGTGAAGCGCCCCGCAGATGAATTCTACTATTCGGACACCATTAGACAATTAGAAGCGAAGTGTATTCGGATAGAAAGATGGGATAAAATTATCCTACTAAATAAATCAGCGACGTTTAAAAAACTGAGAAGATCAGCTCCGTTATCATTTATGGGAAGCCTGATGCATGCCCTGTATGGAGTAATAGATGAAGAACATGCTGAGGAACTATCAGAAAAGGTTGAAAGAAGCTACCAAAATGAAAAATACTTGGCTGAACTTTTTAAAAACCAGTCTTCGATTGAAGATATGACTGTAGATGTAATGAGGCATCAAAATGAAATTATTTGGAACAATTTCCAATTATTGAAATTGCAATTAATAAGAACATAGATCAAAATATAATGACAAATGTGGTAACATCGGCCTTAGTGGCTATGTCATCATATGAAGAGCTGCAACAAGATATTATAGGAATGATTTGGAATTCAAAAGGAAAATTCCTAGAAAATTTATTACCGCTACATAAATTTCAAGAGTAGATTAAGTTAATTAAAACTCACCTCAATCAGCATTTAATGCTTCCAGATATCGACCCAATCGAACTGGCCAAAATAGCAAAAATAACAACTCGTACAACGGAAGAGATGTTAATATTTGAAATAAAAATTCCGTTAATGAACAAAAATAACTTGCAATTATACTCTGTATTGACATACCCAATTAGTCATTCAGAATATTTTGTAAAAATCCAAACTACGTTCAAGCACATTATAATCGACGACAAGAAATCAATGTACTATGGTCTTGTTGATAACAATTTCGACCATTGCGAAAAAATGAAAAAATTAATTTTATGTACAAATACATCCACTGTACAACATCGGAAAAGATGCGGAATGTGAAATAAAGCTATTCATAAACAAAAAAGAATTATCTACAGATTGCACACTAACCATCTTACCTCGAACCAATTATTGGAGTCAGATGCATTCGGAAAATACATGGTTATTTTCAATTGCTGATAAAGTTTCGGCTGACATCATTTGCGACAGCCAAACATCAAGCGTAAATTTACATGAGCAAGGTATTTTACGTTTAAAACCGAATTGCCATTTGAAAGCGGAGCATGTCAATATATGGGCTTACAATACGTACACAACAATTGCAGACTACCGAATACCAAAAGTGAATTTGACCCAACAATTACCAGGGTTTGAGAAACTACAAATAAAAGGGGAAATGCAGACGTTTAAAATAGGAAACATTCCAAGGTCGTGAGGTCTAATGGGGTTTCCGATCGATTTCGAATTTCATCATCTAATGCACTACACATCAAACGCCGGATCCTGGGCAATAATCATCATAATCATCATAGTCATCATACTGATAGCAAGGAAAATGTGGAGAATATCGTTAACACATATACCTAATATGATTGTTCTTCCGCGTTTAGCTTAGAAATAATAACATTATGGTATTTATGTGTCAGTAACTAAATAATGTATAAGATTAAAAAAGGGCACAAAATGTACATATATAGATATCAATTATTAAAAAAAAAAAAAACAAAAAACAAAAAAAAAAAATAATTTAAATTTAACGGTTTAAAATTATATATAATCAGATACATCTTTAAAAGACTAAGCCTTTTAACGCGGGCAATATGTTTAGTTTTCCGAAACGATAAGCCAGCAATTAAAATGTATGGCAATAAATTCATATGCTGTATGACATTTATAGGCACAAGGCAATAGAAATTAAAGTACAAACAGATGTCCATATACACATATTCATGATATGAATATTGATACTTGATGCCTTTACAACAACATAAGGGTTGTTGCATATGCATCTATGTATACTGATGTTCTTATCATGAATATGTAAAGCAATAAAACTAAAACATAAGATAAGATTATCTATTCGTGGGTAATCTTCTAATGTAAAATATTTAACATACTTATGTACACATATGCATGCATGTAAATTTTCATATTACAAATTTATATAAATAAACGCTCCACAGATTGCGGAGCCAGTTATACTTTAAACCTAGTCAAGTGAAGTTTAATTTTAATTACGTTCCCGCCCTAAACACTGCCTACCTCGTAACGTTGCGATCGACCACAACACTTGAGGGATGGGATAGGTACCGAGAGCTGAAGAGGGTAGCAAAACGCATCTGTAGGCAAAAAAAGAAAGAGGCCGAGATTGGTGAGTATGAAGAACTGGAGAAGCGGGTTGACAAGGGTAATGCTCGAAAATTCTATGAGAAGATACGACGACACATGACCGGAGCAGACTCCTGAAGGACACAGAGATCTAGGCATCGATGCACAGAGCATATTGACTTTATGAAGGCAACATTTCTCCAGCCTGCTAAGTAACTGTGAAAATGGAGTATCCGGAGATGGAAAAGACGTTCCATTACCTGACCATGAAGAAGTTCGAATAGCAATCGCCCGCTAAAAAAACAACAAATCGGCTGGAGCTGCCGGCCTACCGGCAGAACTATTCAAACATGACGGTGAAGAGCTGACAAGGTGCATGCATCAGCTACTTTGCAGAATATGGGTGGACGAAAGCATGGCCGACGATTGGAATTCAAGTGTGCTCTGCCCAATCCATCAAAAAAGGGGATACCACAGTCTGCGTTAAATATCGTGGGATAAGCATCCTTAATATCGTCTATACGGTCCTCTCGAGCGTGTTGTGTGAAAGACTAAAGCCCACCGTCAACAAACTGACTGGACCTTATCAATGTGGCTTTAGACCTGGTAAGTCAACCATTGACCAGATATTCACAATGCGCGAAATCTTGGTAAAGACCCGTGAAAAGAGAATCGACACCCACCACCTCTTCGTCGATTTTAAAGTCGCCTTCGCCAGCATGAACAGGAGCCGCCTCTACGCCGCTATATCTGGATTTGGTATCCCCGCAAAACTTATACGGCAATGTAAACTGATCTTAAGCAACACCATAAGCTACGTCAGGATCGGGAAGGACCTCTCCGAGCCGTTCGATACCAAACGAGGTTTCAGACAGGGTGATTCCTTATCGTGTGACTTTTTTAACTTATTGCTGGAGAAAATAATACGAGCTGCAGAGCTCAATAGAGAAGGTACAATCTTCTATAAGAATGTACAACTGTTGGCGTACACCGATGATATCGATATGTCTTGCCAACAGGTGCTACTTTGGACTGGGTAGGCAATTGAAAAGTAAAGTCTTCTTCTTCGTCGATGAACGAAAACACGGCCTGCTATATGGTGCGGAAGCATCGAAGATGAAAGCATCTGATGAGTCGGCGTTAGGAGTTTTCGAGAGAAAGGTTTTGTGTTAGATTAATATTGCTTTGCGCATTGGCAACGGCGAATATCGCACTCGATGGAAGGATGAGCTGTGCAAGTTATACGACGGGATTGGCATAGTCAAGCAAATCAAGACGCAGCGGCTTCGCTGGCTAGGTCATGTGGTTCGGATAGATACGAATACTCCAGCTTTGAAAGTTTTCGATGCAGTGCCCTGCATTGGAAACAGATGAACAGAAGATCTATTGGAAAGACCAGGTAGAGAAGGACCTGGCTGCACTTGGCGCCAAACAGCGAAAAGAAGAAACGAATGGCGCAATATTGTTAACTCGGCTATAACGCTTACGCAATTACCATATGTCTACGCCAGTAAAGTAAGTAAGTAAGTAAGTAAGTAAGTAAAAGTAAAAGTAAAGTATTGGCTATGATGCGAAAAGTTTAACATTTTTTGAAAGGTTCTTCTGTAAATCACACGTTTACAAACGAGGTAAGAGATCTGATTCTTCCGTCAATCAACAGGAGACCTTCCAAGAAGATGGATAACTTTCGCAACATGATCTAAAAATTTGATGATATGGTGTGATGCGAACTATGTAGTCCCAAATTTAAATATAATAGTATTTCTTAGTGTCGTTTAGGGCATTTTTAAAATGTCATGATTCATGATTCATTTCATTATGGTCCACCCTAAACGTACTGAATTTGCTGATTTTGCCTTAGAACAACTTGAAAACGATAAAGATTTTTTTAAGAGAATAATATTCTCCGATGAGACTCGCTTTCATCTGAGTGGTGCGGTAAATAAACAAAGCTATTAATTCTGGTGCGAAGAAAGTCCACAAATTATTCATGAACAATCATTACATTCACCTAAATTGACAGTTTGGTGTGGTTTTTGGTCTAGTGGAATCATCAGTCCATACTTCTTTCGAAATGAAGTTGGTAGCACCGTTACTGTCAATGGAGAGCGGTATAGATCGATGATAACCAACTTGTTATGACCACAATTGTTGATCTAGTTCCAACAAGACGGGGCTACGTGTCACACAGCACGTGCAACAACCGAATTATTGCGAGAAAGGTTTAGATATACGTATTCAATTATATCCAAGGTGTTGTAGTTTAACACCATAAGACTACTGGGGTTATTTGAAGTCGTCGGTCTTTAGCAATAAACCAGACTTTCTTCAAGCTTTAAAAGTTAATATTGAACGTGCTATTCATGGCATACCGCTTGATTTAGTGGAAAATGTACTCAAAAACTGGGTTCATCGAATTCGTTCCTGCAAAAGAAGTCGTGGAGTCCACTTGAATGATGTTATGTTCAGAACTTAATTGTATCGATTATACTTCACATTAAATAAAAAGCATTTGAATTTCCTTAACAATTAGATTAGTGTTTTTTATTTTTTGAAAAAAAAACTTATCACTCTTATTGGAAAACCCTATATAATATAATTCTCGGCTCAGGTTAGTCCGGACTTTCACTGTCACCCTCGGTCGGGGCCTATGAAACCCTTATATAATACTTGGAATACCTAGTCGTTGTCCATCTATTGTGATGTCATTGGTGGCCTCAGAGTAAAATTAAATGATTTGCTTGGGCGACCTATTTTGCAGCGTCTCATATATGTATTTTTGAACGTCTAAGCGCTTTAAAAATTTTGTAAAACCGCTGTGTATCTTTTGATAATCCTGACTGGATGTCCCGTAAGGTACAAAATTAGGAGAATAGTTTTTGTACTCTATTTCGAACCTAAATTCCTGTAATTTTAATTACTATCGTACAATTTTATCACTCAACATAGTCGTTAAATTCATTTCTTCACTCATAGCAAAGATGTAAATAATTCTGTGACACTGTAATGACTTTGAGCCTTGCTCAATTTGTGTGAAAAATTGCACTTCGATGTACATATACCTATTTTTTGTGTTAACACCGCATCAAACGCTCGGATATTCCTATCAAAACCTTTACCTTTATTTAGCAAATTTGTTAGTGGTGTTGTAACGTAGGTCAATTGTCGACTAATCGACGATACTAACCAGCTATTTCTAAAAAGGGTCTAACTTGCTTGACGTTAATAGGGGTTGGATAATTGGAAGCCACTGAGAATTTATCGGTATCGTTTTTTATAATTCCGCATCCCACAATATATTTTCTTTAATACAGAACTTGCTTTTGCTATGGTAATCCTCAAACCAGTTCAACGTTGAGCAACCTCAGACGAAACAGGTCATCCAAGTATACAAACCCTTAGTTTTGGAGTGTGGGTGGTGTAACATGGTTCACTAACCAACGAAGAGCTTGAAGAGCATTACGAAGACTGAAGAGCATAACGCGGTATCTATAATGCAGGTTATTCGGAGGAGTAAAACAAGCGTAATTTCTACTATTCTACTATTTACAGCTCCGTCAATAGGTGAAAGAGTGTGTGCGTTCTTAAATATAACACTATCTACTTTAGCTCTTCTAATACACCCAATTTTTGTTGCGCTGCTTAATCTGACGGAAATTCGGTTCTAACTCAGCTCTAAACAGTAACACTATTTACCTTACGCGAGTCAAGACAAAGACAAATTTTATTGGGCTTTCTTTCTTTCTTCCTTTCTTCCTGGCCAGTACATAGACTACCTATTAAGAGATTCTTCTATTACACCCATTTTAAGCATTTTGTCAGGTTTAGCAGGAATAAGGTTGTTTTCCAGACCATAACGTTCAAAGAAAATGTTTTTTCGGCTTATATTGGGTTCTTCGTTAACGGAAATTGCTGATATCATTTATGAAACGTTTTAGAACTTAATCCAGAAATCCTGGCCTAAAATTAGAATTTAGTTCATACTTGGAATAACAAATAATGTAATCGTATTTATCATGTCACTAAATTTAAAAGTAATCCTAAATATTTTGGACTGTGTATTTCTATTTCGACATGGGGTCTTAAGTCGAAAGCCTTTTTCTGTATTGATTGGACATGGTTTTATAAAGTATCCTCTTTTAACATTTTTACTAAATTTTCTCATTCTAAGCGGGTTATCATTTTGTGATGCTTCATCAATAAACGTGCTTTTCACAACTTTTTTATAGGAAATAAAATGGTTAACGTTAAAGCGGCACAGAATTTGCGTTAACATTAATTTCGAAGTTTACTGGCATCACCGCAACGAAACAAATGTCCGAATGGTATGGTTTGAGCTAACTAGAAAGTTTACGATTGCTTTATTTAAAATAAAACACAAAGTTTTTTCTACAGAAATTGACAGTGCAATGTTGTATAAGGGAGAAATTGTGGTTAAAACTCTTCGCGTCAAAAATTTCTCAGAAAATCATACGGCAGATAACTTAAAGCAAATAATTTTGGAGACTTTTGAAAAGCAGGTACACAAATTTATATAAATATTCCTAAAACTTCATTCTTTTCCAGAAAAGATATTTTAATTCAACGACTATATGAAGCTGTTGTTGTAAGTGCTTGTTGGGCATAATAGTAAAATATGCCAATTTACCGTTATATTTTCTTAAAAACGACACTTGTGTTGTTTTTGTTACTCTATTTACTACTCAATTCCCCCATATTTTTAGTTCTGCATTTCAAGTACTATTATTACTTTCCCGCTTAGTGCATGCATTACTTGGTGTAAAGTAAATAAAGTGCGACAGTTAATTAGAAACGATAGTTCACTAGTAACATATTCACAACATTGTGTTGTTTTAGTGATATTGGGTGTATGCATTAAATCGTGCGGTTTTCTAAGAGAGGGCTCTACTACTATTATTTCGCGTCGTGTTCATCTGTGGCTATATTCATTTCAAAGGTACTGTCATTTCGCGTCGGTTTCAGTAGATGTCATTTGTTTTAGCGTGAACAACAATTTGTTTCATTCATTTGAAAATGTCGAAATTTGTACCAGATAAAGTGTTTTTGCGGGAATTCTTCTTCATTACTTTAACATGAAGAAAAGTGCTACCGAAAGCCATCATATTTTACTGGACGTTTATGGTGACCATGCTTTAGCCGAACGAACGTGCCAAAAGTGGTTTGCACGGTTTAAAAGTGGCAATTTCGACTTAGACGACGGACAGGCAAAATAATTTCAAGATGAAGAATTGGGGACATTGCTCGACGCAGATGCATGCCAGACGCAAGAAGAACTTGCGAAAGTATTAGGAGTTGATCAAGACAATTTTTTCACAACTAAATCTTAATTTTCGAAAAAAAAACCGCAAGAACTAATGTATACACCCAATAATATTACTAATTTTTTGTAAGTATTTATCTAAAATTTATTATTTAAAATCAATTAAAATTTTTAGATTTGTGATGGAAAAACACAGCAGTTGTGGACTTCCAGTCACATGCTCCAAAAAGATGGTTTTTAATGCCTTAAAGCATATCCAGAATTTCAAAACTGTTGCAAATATCGCAGGAATAGACTCAGCAGTGATCTCGCGAAGATACACAAAACAGACATTCAACGTGAAATTCAGGATGAATTCACTATTCAATTACCGAAGAGAATAATTGCACGGCATTTAGTCGAACCTGGCTGGAAAATGTCATGTTGCTTTGCGATGACGAGAATTTTTCTATTATATTGATATTTCAACGGGATAACGATTCAAATCACGCCGCAAAGTTGACGAACAAATTTTTGGACGAAAATTCCATCAATGTTTAAGATACCCGGTCGCCATCCGTCCCGTAATATAATTTTTAAACCGATGGTATAACAACTTACGAATCCCAATGGATCGAATTTAGACATCAGTGCTTAAAGAAGCTCTCTCTTGGTCGGTATAAAGGGTTGATTGATCACGTCGTAACGGAGTCTTGCAAATCGGCAAATATATTTGAAACTGTGACATGTAGGATCCCAAAACATTCCAAGCATCTTCGTTGTAGAACCCTAACTTGAACCGGTGGACTATTTTCTTCGAGCGACATTCGTAGAACAATGTTGAGTCCAGCGTTTTAATGAATTTTCTGAACTTGTCGAGCCAGAGTTAAAACGGATTCTTCATTGTCAGTTCTGTCAATGTAATCATCTACATAATGGTTTTTCACTGCGCGAGGGAATCCGTTACTGAAACTGTCCGCGTTCTTATCACAGATAAAATGCGCTATACATGGGGTGCAGTTTAAATCGAATGTTAATGCCTTCATAACATAAACGCTCGGCTGCTGACTGCCTTCATCATACCACAGAAATCTCTGGGCATGCATGTCTGTTTCTGGGACGTTAATTCGGTGGAACATCTTCGCGATATCACCGCATATCGCAACTCTGCCGACTCTAAAAGATAAAAAATCTCAACTAGAGAATTCAGCAAGTCTGGACCACTTAACAGAAAGTCGTTCAGTGAGACTCCATTCACTTTCGCGGCTGCATCCCACACCATGCAACCTTTCTAGGTTTGTTTGGATTGTGCCCTGAGAATAAGGGGAAATACAAAATTTTTTCAGCTGGAGACTAACTTCCCCTTCAGTGATTGACTGTGCTGGTTAGGCGAGGTCAACAACGGTGCGGATTTTCATCAATATATACTTTCGACTATCTATCATGTTTGAAACTACAACAGCAGCATTTTTAGAGTCTTTCTCGACGCGTGTGTTGTTTCGTCTCCATCGCAGACACAACGTGATGGATGTTCCTTCGTCTAGAAATGCCAATATTCTTGGAGTGAAAATAAATTGACAATATTCTAAAAAGTGGTTGGTTTCTTCCATTGCTGTGAGTGTTTACCCGTGCATCTCGGAAATCCATTACGCCACTTAGAAGTTCCACTTGGTTTGTTAGCGATTTATGGAGTAAGGGGCGATGTTTGATTGTGCATCCATCCTTGCCGCAGACTCTATTTAAGAAACATTTGCGCCTACTGATTCCCACTTGCGTTGTAGTGGAAAATTTTGAAATACTTTGCATTGCGCTACTTTATGAACGTAACTCTCATAAACCTTACAACGTTTGCTTTGACCTGTGTTTTGTTCTGCTCGGGTACGTTCTCGGAACTCTTCGACGGTATGAGTGTATTTGAGAGGTATTAGTGGGCGTTGAGTTGACTACGGTACTAGCGGCTTCAGCTATGTTGTATAACCATTCACTAAACTGCTTGACTGCAGGTATTTTATAATTTTTTGGATGAACTGCTCAGATTAATTTTTGGTTATCTGGCAGCTTGTCTACCAGCTCTTTAACCAAAAATGGATTATGTAAATACCCGAATATTTGGCACCCTTCCATGGTAGTACAAATATTACGCACACAAAACGCGAAGTCAATTACTTACTTATTTTACTGGCGTAGACCCCGCTTACGCGATTATAGCCGAGTTAACAGCATTGCGCCATTCGTTTCTTTTTTTTTGCTGTGTGGCGCCAATTGGAAATACCAAGTACAGCCAGGTCCTTCTCTACCTGATCCTTCCCACGAAGTGGAGGTCTACCTCTTTCTCTGCTGCCACCGGCGGGTTCTGCAGCGTAGCCGCTGATTCGCTGAACTATGCCAATGTCGTCGCTTAACTCGTACAGCTCATCTTTCCATCGTCTCCATATTCGCCGTTGCCAATGGGCATAGGACCACAAATCTTACACAAAACCTTTCTCTCGAAAACTCCTAACGCCGACTCATCAGATGTTGTCATCTTCTATGCTTCCGCACCATATAGCAGGCCGGGAACGATGAGGGATTTGTAGAGTTTGGTTTTCGTTCATCTGAAAAAGACTTTACTTTTCAATTGCTTACTCAGTCCAAAGTAGCGTCTGCTGGCAAGAGTGATTCTACGCTGACTTTCAAGGCTGACATTATTATTGGTGTTGATGCTGGTTCCTAGATTGACAAAATTTTCGACAACTTCAAAGTTATGCCTGTCAACAGTGACGTTGGAGCCAATTCGAGATATTTCGTCTTGGCCTTGTTTACTACCAGAACCATATTCTTCGCTTGCTTCTCCAGGCTGGAAAAGCAGAACTCACGGCGTGGTTGTTGAGGCCAATAATGTCAATATTGTACATTCTTATAGAAGATTGTACCTTGTTAAAAAAGTCACACGATAACGAATCACCCTGTCTGCAACCTCGTTTGGTACCGAATGACTCGGGGAAACCAAATTCAGACATAGCGGCGTAGAGGCGGCTCATTCATGCTGGCCAAGGCGGCTTTAAAATCGACGAAGAGGTGGTGTATGTCGATTCTCTTTTCACGGGTCTTTTCCAAGATTTGGCGCATTGTGAATATTTGGTCAATGGTTGACTTACCAGGTCTAAAGCCACATTGATAAGGTCCAGTCAGTTTGTTGACGGTGGGCTTTAGTCTTTCACACAATACGCGCGACAGTACCTTATAGGCGATATAAAGGATGCTTATCTCACGATATTTAGCGCAGACTGTGGGATCCCCTTTTTTATGGATTGGACAGAGCACACTTAAACTCCAATCGTCGGGCATGCTTTCGTCCGACCATATTCTGCAAAGTAGCTGATGCATGCATGGGGTGTAATGGAGTGTAGTCAAGCTTCTGGGTATGCTGTTACAGTTGTAAGGCTATACTCAATTTCTACTCTTGCGTCCACGTCGCGCACCTTGGAAACGTGAGCAATCCTTGTGTAAGATGCGGTAACCAACCCATGTGGAGCCTTGGGTCAAGGCTAGTGAGAGAGGAAGCTTCAGTGGAGCCACTCCGACTTATTCGGTTTAAGGGTCCGCTGAAGTCTAATTGCAGCGTCTGTTCGCCAGAGGTGCGGGTTGCGAGCGGGCGTCGGTCTTGAAGCAAGCGGCTCGTTATATAAATGTGTAAAATCTTTAAACTTACTCGCCTAGCGGGTTGTGCGCTGGGTTTGGGACCCGCCACCTAGAAACCAGCTCTTATGAAAATGTTAACAACGCCTCGGATGAGATACCCCCTTTCTGTTGACGACCCCTGCAAACGAATTAAGGATCACGAATTGAGGGCACGCACCTGGAATGTCCGGTCCCTTAATTGGGAAGGTGCCGCTGCCCAGCTGTCCAAGAAGTGCGATGGACGGGACAAGGAGTAGCGAGTAGGTTCTTGTGACATTTGCTACAGCGGCCAAATAAATGAGCGCAAATTTGGTGTCAGATTTGTGGTGGAAGAGAGACTCCGTCTTCGAATATTGGCATTCACCCCGGTGGATGAGCGTCTCGCCACAATCCTCATCAAAGCAAAATTTTTCAATTTATCGTTGATTTGCGCCCACATCCCGACGGAAGAGAAGGACGATTTGGCCAAAAATGCCTTTTATGAGCGCCCCCGACACGATGTGAAAATCGTGCTTGACGATTTTAATGCCAGGGTGAGCAAAGAAGGTATCTTTGGTGCGACAGTTGGAAAATTCAGCCTCCATAACGAAACATCCCCTAATTTGTTGAGGCTGATCGACTTCGCCGGGGCCCGAAATATGGTTGTCTGTAGTACTAGATTCCAACACAAAAAATATATCAAGCCACTTGGCTATACCCTGATCGAAAAACACAAAACCAGATCGATCATGTAGTGATCCGAGTCGATGTTGGGACCTCGGAACGTACGCACATCTAAAACACTGGATACATTTCTTCCGTCTATCACAACATGATCGATTTGGTTGGAAGTTTTCCGATCTGGAGACAGCCCAGTAGCTTGGTGAATTTTTTTGTGCTGGAATCTAGTGCTACAGACAACCATATTTCGGGCCCCGGCGAAGTCGATCAGCCTTAGCCCATTTGGAGATGTTTCGTCGTGGAGATTGAATTTTCCGACAGTCGGACCAAAGATACCTTCTTTACCCACCCTAGCGTTGAAGTCGTCATACACAATTTTGACGTCGTGGCGGGAGCAGCCCTCATAAGTGTGTTCGAGGCGCTCGTAAAAGGCATCTTTGGTCAAGTCATCCTTCTCTTCCGTCGGGGCGTGGGCGCAAATTAGGGTGGTGTTGAAAAATTTTATCTTGATGCGAATTGTGGCAAGACGTTCATCCACCGGAGTGAATGCCAGTACTCGGCGACGGAGTCTCTTCCCACCACGAATCCGACACCAAATTTACGCTCTTTTATATGGCCGCTGTGGTAAATTTCACAAGGACCCACCTTCTTCCGTCCTTGTCCCGTCCATCGCAATTTTTGGACGGCAGTGATGTCAGCCTCTAATTTTATGAGGACATCAACCCGCTGGGCAGCGTCACCTTCCCAATTAAGGGAGCGGACACTCCAGGTGCATGCCCTAAAATCGTAATTCCTAAAACATTTGCGGGGGTCGTCATCAGAAGGGGGTCTCTCATCCGAGGCTTAAATTGCTTTTTCATTGGGTTATTTTTTCATGTGGTGGGGTCCAAACCCTACGCAAAACCGCATGATTGACTGCCCACTCAAGAATACATTCCGGTCTACCGAAACACATCTTTAGAGTTCTAATGATTTCAGGTACCATGGACGGCATGAATAATATACTTTTCACCATCTCACGTGCTTTACCTTTAAAGCACGCTTGTAGTCGTGTCAGGTTCTCAGCATTATTGTAGCCGGCGACAGCTGTACTGTTCTCGAAACTGCTAATGAAAAGTGGCCATTCGTCCGGATCTCCACTAAAAGTGGGGAGCTGTTTGGGAATGGCATGTTTTGCAGCCAGCTGTGCTGGAGAGGGATTATTGGCCACAAAAAAAAAATGAATTGTTTGGAAGTAACTCATCGTAATTCGAAAGGATTTTGTATTTATTTTCCAGGTATTGTTCCTGTATTCGCATTTCTTCTTCCAATCGTCCCAACTAAAGCTTTTGGTGTATTCTTGGTTACGCGGCTTATGCGCTACATGGATATTTGTATGTAAAATATCACAATTTACTTTTAAAGGTTATTAAAAGATTTTCTGGAAATATGCTTGGCTTTGAAATAATGATCCGACCAGTTAAGCATTTCAAAGCTTTTATTTATTTCAGCAAACGAAAAGAAGTTACTTTGTAATCCAAAGGTTGCTGCGGGTATTTATCTAGACCCTAGATTGCATCGTTTGTTGCAAAGATCTGAATTCTGACATATACTTGTAAGTGTAATAGCGATGGACCACTTAAAAGCACTTTATTTAAAAGATAATGCTCTCTCTGCACAGGAATATTATTTAATTTATTTTGTTATAATTCAAAATTTTCTTGGTGAGCTGCTTCACCAAATAAGTTCAGTTACATCCAACAAATCATGCATTTCTAAAGGAGTTTTAGCTATTGAATCATTCCAAGAAACAATTGATACAGAAACATACTTGGCGGTTTTTTGGTAACGTAAGAAATACACGCATAAAGCTTTATACCAGCTTTCCCAAATTACGCATGCTACTCCAGCAACGCAAGTGAGTGTTGAGCGAGCATTTTCCACCTTCAAATATACTCGTATGTATTGCAACTGACTACAGTTGTGATCGTAATAATATAAGAAAAAATAAAGTCGAAAGTCGTTTGCACTTATATTTGCTAATTTTTTTTTATAAATTGAATTCAATATTCTACGTTTTATATATTATTTATTTCCTACACAAAAATCACAAGTGCATACGTATTAACGCTACCGCAGCAGTACCTTTGAGTAAAACTCTTTTTTACATATGGTGGCTTTCCGCCAACTGGTTCCTGGTCAGACCAACACAGGCCTTACACAATAACTTGTTGTTTGGTAATTTTAATGCCAATTTGTATCATCAAATCTGTGGTTGTGGCGGCATTGATACGTATGTACCAAATAACCAAATGCATTCAGCATATCAAACATTTCCCAACAACCTGTATTAATGCTGGTGACTGGAAATCAGATTGTACGTTAGTATACGTGTATGTTCATGCTGCATAAAACCTTTTAAAAGACGCCATACTCAAAAAAATAAATTTGTAAAACGAAATGAAATTTATTTTGATAGCTTCTTTAACGTTAACATTTCCAAATGTTTCAACCGAAACGATAGATATTTTTTGATTAACTTAAAATATATCGTTACGATGCAGAACGATTAAGTAGAATGTGTACCAGCTGTATTGGCGACATTCCTAATGTTATCAATAGGAAGTCTTTGAGAAGTTTGGCTAATATTCAAGCGATCTAATTTTTTTACTTGAATCTAAATTGGCATTATAATCCTTTAATTGAAGATGTCTAATTGAACTTATTTTTATGTCTAATGGGATTGGCTACAAACTATGTAAATATAAAATAATCTTATCTAATATATAAAATTATCGTGTCACAGTGACACGATACTCCTCCGAAACGGCTTGACCGATTTTCTGAGAATAACATAACATCTATTTTTCACACCGGGAAGCGGACCTGGGACTGATCTATTCGAAAAATTTTAATATATAGTTCGAATTATTTGAAATTTGATATAGGCTTATATTTGCTTAGTTTAGCAGGAACTTTACTTTTGCTTCCAAAAATAATACCCAGGACCGATCTATTCAAAAAAACCGTTTCTATGGTTTGGATTAATACATAAAATTTTTCGGAAGTGGACCAAAGGTCCCCGAACAGATATTTGATTGGCTTGGTCCAATCCATAACCCGGTATATGACATCATTCGTTGACTTAAGCTGAAGCTTTATTAGAAGGCATGCCCGTGCATAAACAAGATCCGTTTCCTTGCATTTACGTGCGTAAAAGCCGAGCACTTCCATACCGTGCCCTATGACAATGGTCATTTCGATGAATTATGCGGAATAAATATCTTGTATGGAAGTGAGAGAAAAAATGACTCTCAGAACGAGATATGTGGTTAATTTTTAGTACATATACGATCTCGCTCAATGAGAAACCCTTATGTTGAAAACAATTAATAGGTTTTCCTGAATTGATAATGGCTGGAAAGAAATAAAATTCAACTTTATTAAGAGAATCCCGGGGACCGATTCATGCGATATAATCTTAGTTAAGACTCGATTCACTTAAAATTTAATTTGTTGTTAGCTTATTGTTTACACGTAGATTAATATGCAGAAACTGGTTCTTAATAATCTTATTTATCGTTCAATTTGCTTGATTTATTTTCGTTCGCATGGACTGCCTGAACTTTTTTTTTTATCTGAAACCGCTTAGTTTCATTTAAGTAGTTTTTTAAGTATTGCCATTGTTCGGGTGTTGACAAACCATCAACTATTTGTTCTTGGTTGCCTACTACCATATTGTTTCTGTTGATCGAGTTCATTCAAATAATTCAGATTAAGATTTGAACTACCTACATATATTTTATTATCACTAATAAAGTAACATTATGGTATGTAACTAATGGCGAGGCGAGTCTGCTAGCACAATATATAAAAATATTTTGGCCGTTTGGAAAAATCCAGGAATCTCCAAAAATCTCGTAAAGCTACCTACCGGTTGACTTAAAATTTTGTCAGATTATTTCTATGGTTCCTGGGAAGGTTTACAAGTGGACCGGGACTGACCAATTCGAAAAAAACTCTTATGTCTTTACGGAACGGGTACTCTCCAAAAGTTACCGACCGATTGACTTGAAATTTCGTCAAATTGTTTCTATGAATCCTGGGAATGGGAAAACAATTTTCGAGAATTCGGTACAACAAAAGTGCACCTATTCAAAAAAATGTATTTAAGGTAAAATTTACATAATTATGGTCGGAATTACTTGAAATTCGGTACAAAAGTTGGTTTTTTGCTTACATTAACAGCAAGATTAACTTCTCTCAGAGAAGCGTACTAGAGTCTGACCTATTCAATAAAACTTAATTATGGCTTGATTAACTTGAATTACGGTACAAAGGTGGCCTTTTGCTTAGATTAACAGGAAGTCTACACTTTTTTCCGGAAGGTGGGCCAGGCACTGACCTATTCGAAAAAAGTTTGCTTATGGGTTGGCTTACTTGATATTCGGTACATAGGTGGCGTTTTGCTTAGATTAACAGGAAGCCTACACTTATCTCTGAGAAGTGTATTAATAAATCTTATTTATGGTTCGCTTTACTTGAAATTCATTACATATGTGGCCTTTTGCTTAGATTAACAGGAAGACTACACTTATTTTTGCAGAATGTGGACATTGCACCGACCTTCTTAAAAATTCTTATTTATGATCGGATTTACTTGAAATTCGGTACATAGGTAGCTTTTTGCTTAGATTAACAGGAAGACTACTTTCTATCAGAGAAGTGGACCAGAGACCGACCTATTCAATAAATTTTATTTATGGCTCGGTTAACTTGAATTTCGGTACATAGGAGGCCTTTTGGGTAGATTAACAGGAATACTACACTTTTTTCCGGATGGTGGGCCAGGCACTGACCTATTCGAGAAAAGTTTGTTTATAGTTTTGCTTACTTGAAATTCGGTCCATAGGTGGCTTTCGGCTCAGATTAGTGGACTAGGGACTGACCTATTCAGAAAATCGTATTTATGGTTCGATTTCCTTGAAATTCGGTACATAAGTGTCCTTTTGCTTATATTATTATAGCACGAAGACTGCACTTCTCTCCGGAAAGTGGACCAGGGACTGACCTATTATAAAAAATGCATTTGTTTGAAATTCGGTAAATAGGCGACCTTTTGCTTAGAATAACAAGAAGACTATATTACCCTCCGGAAAATGGACCTGGAACCGAATGATTCGAAAAAAGCATATTTATGGCTGGATATACTAGAAATTCGGTAGGTGGCTTTCTGCGTAGATTAACAGAAAGACTACACTCTCCCCCTTGAAGTGGACCAGTGATTGACCTATTCGAAATAAGTTTATTTATAGCTGGATTTACTTGAACTTAGGTACATATGTGGCCTTTTGCTTAGATTAACACTTCTCTCTGAGAAGTGTATTAATAAATCCTATTTATGGTTCACCTTACTTGAAATTCGTAACATATGTGGCCCTTTGCTTAGATTAACAAGAAGTCTACACTTGTAGCCAGAAAGTGGGCGCCGACCTTCTTAAAAATTCTTATTTATGGTCGGGATTACTTGAATTTCGGTAAAAAGGTGGCTTTTTGTTTAGATTAACGGAAGACTACACTTCTCTCTGAGAAGAGGACCAGATACTGACCTATACAAAAAATTTCATATATGGTTCCATTTACTTGAAATTCGGAACATATGTTTGCTTAGATTAACAGGAAGACTTCACTTCTCTCTGAGAAGAGGACCATATACTGACCGATACAAGAAATCTCATTTGCGGTTCTATTTACTTGAAACTCGGTACAAAGGTGGCTTTTTGTTTAGATAACCTAAGTGTGCGCTTAACAGGACAACACCATAGTATTGTGTGAGTCGCATTAGTGTGCGCAGCTCATGCAGCTATAAAAGCCGTGCTTGGCGAACAATCGAGGAGATTTCTATCAAACGAATCGACGAGTGCGCACGGGTCGACAAATTTACAATTGAATTAAATTAAATTAATCTAAATATATGTATATGGACATATATACAGGAAAAAATTATTTAAAAGAAAAACTTTGTTATACGCAAATACAAAATAAAACTTTAATAAAACCTTAATAATTAATAATTAAATAAAACATTGTACAATTTAAATTGAAAACTCGAGTGACTTTTATTTCAAACATCTTCGAAGAAGGTACCTCGTGTAAACATGGTCTTCGAGGCTAAATTTGAGCCTACATATGGTGTACTGCCACCGTAACTAAATAAAATCAAGGCATTAACATTTGAAACAATACATCAAATAAAGTGAAGACTTTGTGCGGTGCAAAAAACTACTTAAATTAAATTATTAAGTAAATCGCAAAAAAAATCCAACTACCTACGCGCGCGCACGGCATATTTTATCGCGGCAACTCAAGGTTTCAGGGAAGTTCAAATAGAAAGAAAAACCAAAGTGTAAAACCACATCTATAAGTTATAAAATCATTTCAAGTGAAATTACATAAATGAAACTAAAATCAAAGAAAGAAATAAGAAGTGAATAAAAACCCAGATTAGTGCTTGTGCACCATTCAAAATAAATTACTTCTTTTAATTTTCTCGGGCCGATTGGCACCTGACTCCCACCGAACTCAAGGCAAGTTAATATAGTTAAATATATTGAGTCTCTATATATGTATATATAAAGTACACAAACGTAAATAAAATAAAAAAATATTAATTTTTGTAATATTGATAAAATACGGTGTTAACACAAATACATAAGTGCACACACACACATAAATAAACAAAAAATTACTAGAAAAATCATACTAAACTGAAAAAAGTTGGAAAGCAAAGTACAATAGAGGCGATTAATAAAAATCTCAATCCTTGACTATTCAACGAGAAATACCAACAATATAAATAAAATCAACAACGCTACCACCACCGAAAGCTACTGCTTCAGCAGCAACAACATCAGAGCTCCTAACTCCTTTGTCACCTCTCAACAACGTACACATTTTATCGTTGGAAGCTGCAACATCACTACCAGGAACTACATCCAAACAGCTTAGAGAAGTAGCCTACAGAGGAATTTAAAGCAAGTCCACTAATTTTACAGGCACCTACATGTATAACCGAGGAACGTAAGAATTGTATAAATCTAATAAGTTTCGCGATTGAAATATAATAATTGTATACGTATCCAAAAAAACTAAATTTAAATCTGCACACATTCACGTATGTAAAAGCAGAAAACAAAAAAAAATCACCCCTTGATATTTTGGTACTTTGAAATACTTTGTAGCGAATAACTTTTTTTACTCAACAAAAGTACAAATCTCTAAATTTACTAAATATACTTGCGTTTCCAATAACAAGAATTTCAGTAACGCGATCTTGAAGGTTGTTGACCTCAATTTCGAATTTAAGTATTTGCAAATTAATTATATGTACATACATATATACATATCCAAGAGAATTTATTACAACAATAGTGTTCCCAGTTTACAGATTTCAAAATAGACACTCTCCTGTGTCATTTCTCAGCAAGAACAATTGTTCAAAAAAAAAATAAAATAGTGCATCCATTCCCGCGATCACTTCATTAAAATACGTACATACTTACAAATACCAAATTTCGACGATAATCTTTCTCTTCTGGCATTTCAAGAGTAGCCTAAACGCACAAATTCCTTCTTGTGCTCTGTTTTTCTATTTTATTTTGTGCTTTCTCAAGCGCAGCTTTAGCATTACAGCGAGCACACAAGCGCACATACACGTATACTGCAGCCGCTCAGTATACTCAGTATACTCACAAACATACATGTAACATGACAACCCGACTAGAGGTGATGGGCAGCACTGGTATGAGAAAGAGTCAGTCCGCAAATAGTCAAGCAGAGAAGCAGATCGTCCAGCCGAAATCATAGTTTACTATAATAAAGCTTAATTACATTCAAATATTTTACATATGTGGAACATACACATTATTAATAAATAACTTCTATTGTACTTCTATTTAACTAAATAAACTCTATAAATCTTACATGGGGGCTCAACCGTCGAGCTTGCGTATTTGAAAGGTGAAAATAATGTTGCATTCGCCGAAAAGGGGAAGATCAGCACAAAAAAAGATAGAGGAAGGAGAAAGGAAGCGCGCTACCAAATCCGAAATAGCTGCAGCAACAGCGGTAGAAGTAGAACGAGTCAGCAGATACAGCAGTAGATCCGAAGTTGAACAAATCAGCGAGTTCGAAACAGCAGTAGCAGGGGAAGTAACGCCGAACATAGAAGAAACGAAAACATTCAGCGGAGACGAAAAGGAGATAACATCAAACATGAATAATAGCGATTTCAGCGAGTTGATCAAAGCGTTGACACAAAGCATTGAACAAAATAACAGAAATAACGTAACAGTAGACAATTTTTCGAAAGTTGTGCCTGATTATGACGGCGTATCGATACCAATACGGCAATGGCTGAATAACTTTGACGAAAATGCAGAGGCATACGGATTGAACGAAAAGCAGAAATATGTAAACGCTCGCAATAAAATGAGGGGAACGGCAAAACTGTTACTAGAAACAGTGACAGTTGCTAACTACGAATCGTTATGCGAAATTTTGATGGAAGAATTCGATAAGAAGTTGAATAGTAACGAAGTACACAAATTGCTACGAGAACGACGAAAGCAACAAGCAGAAAATTTTCATGAATATGTATTAAACATGCGAAAAATAGCATCGTTAGGAAATGTGGAAGACGAATCGGTTATTAAATATATATCTGACGGCTTGCATTTGCGGGATGACCTAAAGTATCCTCTTTATAGC
The DNA here is from genome assembly GCA_037013455.1 of Ceratitis rosa. Lineage (NCBI taxonomy): Eukaryota > Metazoa > Arthropoda > Insecta > Diptera > Tephritidae > Ceratitis > Ceratitis rosa. Next base: position 2,553,384 of record JAWMAG010000018.1, on the reverse strand, counting down.
GCACCGACATTTAAAGAACTAATTAAGCAGTATGAATTGATCGAATCGTTTGACAAAAGCAGTGCACCAAATAAACGCAGACAAACAGTAGAAACAAAGGGTTATGAGCAAAACAAAGTTGATAAAGGCGACAAAGAGAACGAACGAAAACATTGTTTTAATTGCGGTTCGACACAGCACAAACGAGTTGATTGTAAAGAAGAAACTAAATGTTTCAAATGTAATGGCTCGGGACATATGGCAAAAAATTGTCCAGGTGCTAAGCAAAACATTAATATTATATACAAAACTCGAGTTAAGGAAATGAAAATAAACGAAAAAATCATTTCGTGCCTAGTGGATACAGGGGCAGAGGCTTCGCTAATGCGCAAAAGTAAATACGAAGAAACATTTGGCGAATGCACAATGCAGAAAAGTTATGCAAAGTTGTATGGTTTGGGAAACGTTGCTACGGCAGTGTTAGGCAAATTTGAGGCGAAAGTCGAAGTAGATGGTCTGTGCACACGTCATATATTTCTAGTGGTCCCAGATGCAAAGATTAATGTAGATGTAATCGTGGGTTTCGATTTTTTGCAAAATTTCACGGTCATTCTAAACGCAGGTGGATACAGCTTTATACAAGCAGACGAATGTAAAAGCGCGGAACAAATCGAATACAATGTTTATAATTTTGTTAGCAATGAGAGCGAGGTTGAGGTAGAACCGCAATATAAGGCAGCAGTTACGGAGATAATTAAAAATTATAAACTATCAGATGTCCAGCCGCAATGTCCAGTGAAATTAAGTATTATACCTATTAGTAACAACATTGCATTTCACGAAAGCCCTAGTCGATTGTCAGCACAACAGCGAGAGGTAGTACAAAAACAGGTTAATGAATGGTTGAAGCAAGGCATAGTAAGAGAGTCGTGTTCAGAGGTGGCTAGCAGGGTAGTTTTAGCAAAGAAAAAAGACGGTTCGTACAGATTGTGCGTAGATTTTCGCAAGCTGAATTCTTTAGTGCTAAAAGATAGATTTCCAGTACCAGTAGTAGACGAAGTAATCGAAAAGATGCAAGGAGCAAAATATTTCTCTGTAATGGACCTGAAAAACGGTTTCTTCCACGTTGAAATTGAGGAACAAAGCCGCAAATACACAGCGTTTGTAACGAGGGAAGGGCTATTTGAATTTAACAAAGCACCTTTTGGATTTTGCAATTCGCCTGCGGTGTTTGTACGGTTCATAAGCTATGTATTTAGAAAGTTAATAAACGATGGCATAATGGAGATATACGTGGATGACATAGTGGTATTTGGACAATCGGCTGAGCAGTGTTTGAAGAATATGCGAACGGTGTTAGCACAGGCGCAGCAGTTTAATCTGGAAATCAATTGGAAGAAATGCAGTTTTCTAAAAAGAAAAATTATTTTTCTCGGGCATGAAATTGAGAATGGATTTGTGCGGCCAGGACATGAAAAAGCAAAGGCGGTAAAAAATTTTCCTTTGCCAAAGAACGTAAGGGGCATACAAGCATTTCTGGGACTTACGGGGTACTTTCGAAAATTTGTACAAGGTTACGCTATGGTTGCTAGGCCGTTGACGCTGCTACTTAAAAAAGATGCGGTGTTTAAAATCGAAAGCGAAGAACTACGGGCAATTGAAAAATTGAAGTTGGCTCTGGTCCAAGAACCGGTATTAAAAATCTTTACATATAATGCTAAAACACAGTTACATGTTGATGCGTCCAAATATGGATTTGGTGCAGCATTGCTACAGCAGCACGATAATAAGTGGCACCCGGTATATTTTTATAGCAAGAAGACGAATTCAAGTGAAGAAAAATTACATAGCTATGTTTTAGAAGTAAAGGCTGCCTACTTAGCTACAAAGAAATTGCGTCACTACCTTTTAGGCATTGAATTTGTTTTGGTAACTGACTGCGCAGCATTTAAACAGACAGCAGTTAAGAAAGACGTACCTCGAGAAGTCGTGCAATGGTTGATGCACTTACAAGATTTTACGTTTCAAATTGAGCATCGTGCAGGTAGAGAATGCGACTTGTGGATAGCTTAAGCCGATACCCTGTGATGGTTATAACATCGGACGTACATGCACAATTTCGAAGGGCACAACAAAGTGATGGTCATCTGGCAGCAGTTTTTGAAATTTTAAAAGATAAGCAGTACGCAGACTATAAGGTCAAAAATCAATTAATATACAAACAGGTGGATGGGCAAGAACTGCTGGCTGTGCCGAAAAGTATGGAGAGAGAAATTATTAGAAATTCACATAATTTCGGGCACATGAGTGTACAAAAGACAATGCATGCAATACGACAAGAATATTTCATACCACATTTGGAACGCAAGGTGAATCAAATCATCGCGAACTGCATAGAGTGCATAACTCATAACCGCAAGTTGGGTAAACAAGAAGATTTTCTACATTGCATCGACAAGGGTGATGCACCGCTGTCCACGATACACGTCGATAATTTGGGGCCGTTGGATGTCACATCAAAGAATTACCGGTACATATTTGCAATGGTAGACGGCTTCTCTAAATTTACATGGATTTATCCAACGAAAACCACAGACGCATCAGAGGTTATGAGGCATTTGAGTGCGTGGGTAACAATCTTTGGTAACCCTCAACGAGTTATCAGCGACAAAGGGGGAGCTTTTATCTCAAAGTTATTTAAGGATTTCTGTGCAGCTCAGAAAATCGAACATATCGAGACAACGGCAGGTGTTCCAAGGGGAAACGGTCAAATAGAAAGGGTGAACAGAGTCATCATTTCTGTTTTGGCGAAAATGTCAGCAGACGAGCCATCAAAATGGTATAAATATACTTCACAGATGCAGCAAGCAATCAATGCACATATACACTCTTCTACGATGTTTACTCCATTTGAAGTAATGTTTGGAGTGAAAATGCGGAATGCAGCAGACGTGGAGGTATTAAATATTTTGCAAGAAGAATTTTTAATCAAACTACAAGATGAACGTAACCAAATCAGACAGGAAGCTAGAGGTCACATACAAAAGGCACAAGAAACCTACAAGAGCAACTTCGACAAGAAACGCAAAGGGCAGTGCGGCTATCAGTTGGGTGATCTAGTTGCCATAAAAGTCACACAATTTACACCGGGGAAAAAGCTGTCAAAGAAGTATATGGGTCCATATGAAATTACAAAAATAAAAAGGAATGGGAGGTACGACGTGAAAAAAGCGGCAGAATTTCAAGGTCCGAAAGAGACGTCAACTAGTGTTGATAATATCAAACTTTGGCGTTACATCAACGGAAATGAAAGTGACGAGGATGATTGGCTAGAGTCATCTGAGGCAGATGACGAACAGGATGGCCGAGTGTAACATGGCAACCCGACTAAAGGTGATGGGCAGCACTGGTATGAGAAAGAGTCAGTCCGCAAATAGTCAAGCAGAGAAGCAGATCGTCCAGCCGAAATCATAGTTTACTATAATAAAGCTTAATTACATTCAAATATTTTACATATGTGGAACATACACATTATTAATAAATAACTTCTATTGTACTTCTATTTAACTAAATAAACTCTATAAATCTTACATACATACATACAAACTGCATTCCAACCCAGTAGTAAACACTTCTGGGCTCCTTTATATACAAGTAGTTCTCGACTACACCCAATTTCATGTAACACAAGTTCCCCAAGGCTAAGTGCTAACTTGTTTAAAAACAAGAAATTTTAATTAAAAGTACTAAACTAAATTTAAACTACATAATATTTCAAAATGCCCAAAGATCAAAGTCCACGGCTAAGAATCTCATCCAAGATACCCCCAAAGAAATCTCCAATGCAACTTAAGGGGTTAGGGGTAGTCAGAGGCACGAAAAAAAGAGAATTTTCAGTATTTTTTTTTTGCTATTAAATAATTTTATTTTACAAAAGTAGTGATATGGTATTATTTGACTTGAAGTCACGAAAATTTCAAAAAAAAAAAAATTTGTTTCCGAAGTTACAGCTGTCTGTGTTAACCCAGTTCCAAAAATAGGTCCTTGCGGTGACAATCATAAGTCCTTGGAGATTCATCTGAAATCAATCGGATAAAAAAATTAGTTTTATAAATAAATAATCCTGGGCCTGATCCAAAGATTTTTTTTTTCAAAAATTAACAAAATGGCGGCCTCAGGAAATTTTTGTCTAGATTTTTGGGAAAAAATCAACAGTTAATTGGTCTTAAAAAATCGAAATTTAAAAAAAAAAAATACTTCAATAAAGGCCCGAGTTTATTATGTATTCTAAAAGCTGTATAAATTTCATTAAAATCAACTGAGCGGTTTTCGAGTTACAGTTGTCTCCAGTTCAAAAAACATAGTTTTGAGAAAAACGCGTTTAAAGTTTCACACTAGATACTAGCTACCTGCTCCCGAGCGCTTTGAAAGGCCCGAGCTCTCTTTGTTATTTGTCGAATAACTAAAAAACGAATTATCGGATTAACTTGAAATTTTCAGAGATTATTTTTAAGATATTATACTTAACGAAAATGCAAAAAAAAATTGCTTTTTTGAAAATTCTGACTACCCCTAACCCCTTAAGGCACAACCCGCCACTAATGCTGCTTCTCCTCATGTAGTAGCTAAAAGCAAACCACACTACCCGTGTGCGCAAATATTTGATGCAACAACTGATGGCTTAATAAGACATCAATTTAGCACTGATACTTATGAAAACACTATAGCAAAAATTGCTGAGCGACTAAAATTAATTAATGCAGTGAATTAACCAGTGTCTAGTTCTCAAATAGAACCCAGACCCAAAATAGTTGAACAACCGGAAGTATATCTCCAACTTCCGCCCTGTGACACTGAAACATTTTATGGTGGATACGATGAGTGACCGTCTTTTCGAGACATGTTCACTGCCGTATATATAAATCACCCCCTGCTATCTCCAGCTCAAAAGTTATACCATCTCCAGTATAAAACAAGAGGCCAAGCAGGAGATATAGTTAAACGATTCGCTTTAACTAACGACAATTTCCAAATGGCTTGGGATGCTCTCAACTCCCGATATGAAAACAAGCGCCAATTAGTCGACAATCCGGTCACACAAACACGCTCATGTCTGCATCATCAAAATATTAGTAAACAGAAAATTAAGAAAATGCTCTTTCCGCTGTAGTAAACGACTTTTTCTTTCCAGGAATCGGACAGTCACATCGGGTCACGGTTTCTCATACCAAGAGAACCTGTCGTAGTTCTGAACGAAAATGCAACAGCACAACTAATATAAGGAATCACAGGGGCAACCAGCACCATCCACGGCCTCCACGATAACGGGTTTAATTCAGCACTTCGCTTAACAGAACAAAACTCTAATATTGTGCGCGCACACTAATGTGACTTTCTCCAGCTCATGCAGCTATAAAAGCCGTGCTTGGTGAACAATCAATGAGATTTCTAACAAACGAATCGACGAGCGCGAACGGGGCGACAAATTTACAATTAAATTAAATTAACTTAAACTAAATATATGTATATGTACATATATACAGGAAAAACTTATCTGAAAGAGAAACTTTGTTATACACATATACAAAAAAAAAAACTTTAATAAAACCTTATTAATTAATAATTAAATACAACATTGTACAATTTAAATTGAAATCGCGAGTGACGTTTATTTCAAACAACTTCGAAAAATTTACCTCGCGTAAACATGTGGCTTTTGGCTTAGATTAGTCGTCTAGGGACTGACCTATTCAGAAAATCGTATTTATGGTTCGATTTCCCTCCGGAGAGTGGACCTGGGACCGAATTATTCTAAAAAAGTCTATTTATGGCTTGAAGTACTAGAAATTTGGTACATAGGTGGCTTTCTGCGTAGATTAACAGGAAGAGTACACTTCTCTCTGAGAAGTGTATTAATAAATCTTAATTCGGTACATAGGTGGCTTTTTGCTTAGAAGAACAGGAAAACTACACTTCTCTCTGAGAAGTGTATTAAGAAATCTTATTTATGGTTCGCTTTACTTAAAATTCGTTACATTTGCTTACATTAACAGGAAGACCACACTTTTTTCCAGAAAGTGGGCATTGCACCGACCTTCTTAAAAATTCTTAATTATGGTCGGATTTACTTGAAATTCGGCACATAGGTGGCTTTTTGTTTAGATTAACGGAAGACTATACTTCTCTCTGAGAAGAGGACCAGATACTGACCTATACAAAAAATCTCATATATGGTTCAATTTACTTGAAATTTGGTACATATGTTTGCTTAGATTAACAGGGAGACTACACTTCTCTCTGAGAAACGGACCAGAGTCTGACCTATTTATGGTTCGATTTACTTGAAATTCGGTACATAGGTTGACATCTATTGCTTTGATTAAGAGAAAGACTCCACTTTTTTCAGGAAAGAGGGCCGCGGGCAGACCTTTTCAACAAATCTTATGTATGGTTCGATTTGTGGCATTTTGCTTAGATAAGCAGGAAGACTACACTTCTCTCCGGAAAGTGGGCATGGGACTGACCTATTCGAAAAAAGTGTTCTCTCTGAGAAGTGGACCAGAGATTGACCTACTCAATAAATCTTATGTATGGTTCGATTTATTTGAAATTGCTTAGATTAACGGGAAGTCTACACCTTTTCCCGGAAAGTGGGGACTGACCTATTCTAAAAAGGGTTAATTTTTGGTAGGATTTACTTAAGATTCGGTACATAGGTGGCATTTTGCTCAGATTAACAAGAACACGACACTTCCCTCCGGAAAGTGGACCTGGGACTGATCTATTCGAAATAGTGCTTATGGCACCGGAATAGGTGGCCTTTTGCTCAGATTACAAAGAAGATTGCAGTTCCCTCCGGAAAATGGGCATGTGACTTGCATTTTGCTCAGATTAACAAGAACACGACACTTCCCTCCGGAGAGTGGACATGGGACTGACCTATTCGAAAAAAGTTTATTTATGGTTCTAATTACTTGAAATTCGGTACATACAGTGGGGAGCAAAAGTGATTCCACGATCAACGTTTTCATGTTTGAGCTGAAATAAATATTAAACGAATAAAGTAAATGACAAAAACTTTTTTTTATTGAAGACCTTGTTTATTTTTTTACAATTAGGCGTATATAGCAAAATATAAAAAGAAGAAATGGAATAGTTAAGATTTAAAAACAAAACAAGCGGCTTGTACTCAGTTTTGCACCATCCGTTATTCGCTCATATTTTTGCTCTTCTTACTTTCTTACCAGCAATAGACCTGCAGATTTACCGTTAAGTGCCTTTTGCATTTATTATTCGTTGTCAGAATTCAGAAAACCACTCTCTTCCACTAGTTTATAGTTGATTTGTTGAATTTGGAACTTAGTCTCTAACTATTCACTGAAAAATGATGAAGCTGTCTTCTGATAAAGAAAATAGTATTATCTCCCTGACTAAAAGTGGGTGTTCGACCCGCACTATTGATGAGAAGCTGCAAATTAGTCAATCAGTGGTTGTCACGGTGCAGAAAAGACAAAATGTTTGAGCTGAAAAGAAGTTGAATGATCGTCCTTGCCTTCTAACAGACTCTGACGCTCGACTTATGGTGTCTAAAATGAGAAAAAATAGACTTTAACGCCAAAAGAAGCTTATACAGAAATAAATAATAGCGTGAGTCGATGGACAGCAAGAAGAGCGCTCGGTAGGAATGGGTACGTCGCAGCAGTGAAAAAAAACAAACCAGCTTTATGCGAGAAAAATGTTAATGCTCGGCTAAAATTCGCCAAGGAACACAAAAACTGGACAATAGATGACTGGAAACGTGTTATCTTGTTGGACGAATTTAAGTTTAATCGTTTACAATCGAATGGAAAGCAATACTGTTGGCGGAGACCTGGTGACAAGCTTCAAAGGCATCATGTGAAGCAAACCGTGAAACATGGGGGCGGCAACATAATGGCATGGGGGTGTTTCACGTATTCGCACGTTGGACCGTTGCACAAAATTTACGGGATTATGCGAAAGGAAGACTATTTGAACATTTTGCAAACCCATCTTCCCAATTTTCTTGACTAGTGTGCGTACCCAGAGCAGGAAATCACTTTTCAGCAAGATGGGGCTCCCAAGCACACTGCGAAAATTGTTAAAGAATTGGTCGGAAACGAAAATTTTAAGATGATGGAGTGGCCAGCGCAAAGTCCCGACCTCAATCCGATTGAAATCCTATGGTCAATCGTAAATCGACGGCTCGGACAATATCAATCAGCCCCATCCAACTTGGACGATCTTAGGGGGCGTGTTGAACAAGAGTGGAATAATATTCTGAAAGGAATTTTCGAAAAATCAGTTGAAAGTATGTCAAAACGTATGAAAAATGCCTTAGAAAATAAGGGTCTCTGGACCAAGTATTAATAATGAATTTATTTTGTATTTTTTCTTAAATGGTGCAAAACTGAGTACATGCCGCTTGTTTTTCTTTTTGAATCATTACTATTCTATAGCTTCTTCAATTACTTTATTTCTTACGCCCTGTTGTTGCAAATAAAATACTATTAAAAATATTTAAAAGTTTTATCATTTACTTCGTTCGTTTAGTTTTTATGTGCTCCCAAACATGAAAACGTTGATCGTGGAATCACTTTGCTCCCCACTGTAGGTGGCGTTTTGCTGCTATTAAGAAGAAGACTCCACTTTCCTCAGGAAAGTGGACCTTTAACTGACCTATTCGAAAAAGTTTATTTATGGCTGAAATTACTTAAAGTTAAGTTTATATGTGGTCTTTTGCTTAGATTAACAGGAAGACTACACTTCTCTCTGAGAAGTGGACCAGAGAATGACCTTTTCAATAAATTTTAATTATTATTCGATTTACTTGAAATTTGATACATGCGTGCCCGTTTGCTTAAATTAACTGGAAGACTACACTTCTCTCCGGAAAGTGGACCTGGGACTGACCTATTCGAAAAGAAATTATTTATGTCAGGATTTTTTTGAAATTCGGTAAGTAGGTTGTCTTTTGCTTAGATTAACTAGAAGACAACACCTCCCTCCGGAAAGTGGACCATGCACTGACCTATTTAAAACCCTTATTTATGGTCCGATTTATATGAAATTCGGTATATAGGTGGCTTTTTGCTTAGAAAACCAGGAAGACTCCACTTTTTTCCGGAAAGTGGAGCAGGGACTGACCTATTCGAAAAAAATTTATATATAAATTGGCTTGCTTGAAACTCGGTACAAAGGTGGCCTTTTGCTTAAATTAACAGAAAGGTTATACTTCTCTGCGGAAGGTGGACCAGGAACTGACCTATTCGAAAAGAGTTTATTTATGTCTGAATTTACTTGAAGTTCGGTAAATAGGTATCCTTTTGCTTAGACTAAAATGAAGGCTCCATTTTTTTCCGGAAAGTGGGCCGAGGATAGATCTATTCGAAAAAAGTTTTATTAGATTATAAACCAACTTTCATAAACGTTAAAACAGAAGTAAGTTACCATATATTTCAGCCATTACTAATTCACAGAGTTGTATCTTTAAGGCATGTTATACATATTTGCATTTAGAAAGTAATTATTAAGGGGTTGCTCAGATATTATTTCAACACTCTTCCTGAATAATCCTTGACTTATTGTTTATATTATACTTCAAGAAAATTCGAATCAACTTATGACAAAACTATAAGATATTACATATTATATTACATACTAATCAATATTGGATAAGCCAAGAAACTTAGATAAATTGCTGTGTTTAGCTTTCGGAACAGCCTTCGTCAAAATATCTGCCGGCATGTCATTAGTTGGCACGTACGCCAATTTTATTGTATCATCTTCAAGCTTCTCACGGATGAACTTATTTTTGATGTTGACGTGCTTAGTACGAGGTATAGTAAAATTGTTTTCGCAGTATTTGGAGTTAGTTCATTTTTCAATCGCTGGAGCCACGTTTCTTCTTGAAGTCATAGACATAAATTCAGCTTCAGTCAATGATAGAGCTGCAGTTCGTTGTCGACGAGTGCACCATGAAATTGAGCCATCCTGGAACTTAAATACGTAGCCTGTTGTAGAACACCTTTCATCTACGTCGCTACCCCAGTCTGCATTACAAAAACCAGTGATGTCAGTTGCATTCTTGTTGTATACAATACGACTATGAATCGTACCCTTTAAGTAACGCATGACCCTATTGATAGTAATCCCATGCGTCCTACCAGGATTTGTTGAAAAACGACTCAATACGTACACGGCGAAACTGATGTCAGGGCGTGTAACTTGTGCTGCGAACAGTAAACGTCCAACTGCCTGCATGTATGGCACCTTAGCCATCTCACGTTTTTCATCTTTATTTGGACACATACTTACGTTGAGATTTTGGTTTGGGTCCAATGTTGTCGCTGCTGGGTTACAATCATTGATGCCAAAGCCTTTTAGCATATTTTCAATATATTTTAATTGATCGATTTCGATCGTTCCTATTGATTTATTTCGCGTAACACGCATACCAAGTACTGATGAAACCTCTCCAATGTCTTTCGTTTTAAATCGCGATGATAACTCTGTTTTCAGATTCTTTAATTCGTTCATATTTTTCGAAAATAGCAAAACATTATCTACATAAAAAGCTGTAGAAGACATGAGCGAAGACTTCGTCGAATTTTAAACTTAAGATATATATATAAGAAATTTATACTCATCCTGAATTGCTTAACCTAATAATGAAAGATTGAATTGTTCTTGCCCTATTACTTTCCAATACATAGCCAAATACTCACCATACTGAATTTACTCCCATTCCAAAAATACTCACCAGCAACCCTACTTCCGTTACTACTCTAAAGGAGAAACCAAAACAAAAATGGATATAAATATGTATGTATTGGTAACTTTAAGTAATAATCATTTTTATTCGCTCATTATAATATCGAACGGTTGTGCCCCCTAAAAAATATAAAGCAAAAAAAAAAACCTAAAGTGCTTAAGTTAAAACCCTTGTAACAAAAAATTTATAAGCAAATAAATTCATAGGTATATACGTGTATATATAAACCGTATAAATAAACCGTGCGTTTCTTTTCAAAAATTAAAGAAATATGTATTAAAATAAACCGGAGTGTGTCCTAAGTTAATGAAAAAAAAATTAATAAATAAATATATATACATAAGTATATACATAAGTATATATATTATGAAAATATAATATTCAACAGTGTTGAAGTTATACATGGTGCCGAAACCCAATTACGGAGTGAACTTTTGTTCATAAACTTAAAATAAAATTTTTCGTGAGTGCAGTGACCAGTGCGGTGTTAAGATACATATAATACATACAAAATAAAATTAAACATATAATACATTCAAAATAAAATTAAACGAAAAAAAATTTTAATATATATATGTACATATATATATATACATATAAAACATAAAAGTGCAAAAAATAAATGGAACCCAAAAAAAAAAGTACATAATAATATTGAAGGTGTTCCAACATAACGAAAAAATATACGTGTATAATATACATATATATATGTATATGTACATATAAAACAAAAGAATTATAAGCATTAAAAATATACATATATAAATACATAGTATGTACATGTGACAGAAAACATAAAAAAAGTGAGAACTAAAACATAAAAAGCGGTGAAAATATAAACAAAGAAAATATATATTTTATATATATATATACATATATTATATATGTACATACACACATACACAAGCACATACATGCGGTGAAGAAAAAAAACGCATAAAAGTATACATACATACATAAAATAAAAGAAAAGAAAAAAAGAATTTAATAAAATTTTAAAATATATGAATATTTACAAAATTTATAAAATTCAGCACGAAACAAAACGAGCATATTCATAAGCTCAGAGGACACGATCAAAAGCTCAACAACACAGAAACACCAGCACTACATAGAAGTCAGCACGTCATCATCGTTTGTAATAAGTTCGGATGCCAAAGTAAGTCCCACCCAATGAAAATCCTCTAATTTTCATTTACCGAATATAACAGCGCTCATATATAATATATTAAAACGTATATATGAAAAACGCGTGCTTTCCCCATCATAAGTATATATTTAATACAAAAAACGGCTAATTATATATCCCCTCACGTATATAAACTCCCCTTTTATATACGCCAACTCACCTTTGAAAAGGAATAGAATCGGACCAGTTGCCCCTCTCATACATCCTCCCAATTATATATATACTCTCTGTACATACACCCCAACTGGACCGAAACTCATTCCAATGGGCCAGATCCGGATCAGTGTAAACCCATTACTCTGCCCAAAGTCACCACTACACATTCGTGGTACATGTATATATATACACATATATACATAAAGTGGTTTTTTCATATTCCGGCAATTTCCACTTCTTCGCTATTTACAATAGCAAGCCGGCAAAGACACGTATGTACATAAGTATATGTACGTACATACTCGTATAAGCTAAGCAAAGCACCCAACATATAAACAAGGTATAATAAAACCCAGAATACATTTATACATTGTTGTGCTCAGACGCGCTGAGACAGTACAGTACACAACATAAAAGCTACCCACTAAATAAATAAATTTATAATAAAATTTTATAAAATCAATATCTCACAATGGAGGACAAAATGGAGAAACCCCAATCCCTCCACCCCCTTACAGGACCCGAACTCGCTCGAAATCCCAGGCGGAAGAAGAGGAATTCTCCCAGCTGCATACAAATTTTGTATATGAGCTATCCAGGATGGAAAAATTCTGCGGTAAATGGTGGAACACCAGTGAAGAGACTCACTCCGAAAGGCACATGGAACTAATTGAGGCAGCCAACCAAAACCTACAGATGAGCGACGTGGAGGATGAGAAGACACGCTCAGCATGCGCAGAGGCCTACGAGACCACACATGACAACGCAATGCTCACGAAAATCCGGATAAGTGAGTTACTTGGCCAAATCCAACAAAATATGGATTCTTCCCGTCAAACACCCACATCACAAAGAGAACGGAGAAAGAATTCAACAGATCCAGACAGCAATAAATAATTGTCTTTCTATCTTGCAGGCAAATGGAGTATAAAAAGAAAGCTGGGACCCAATGCTTGTCTACCTCTGCTCGTCAAAACTGCCGGATGAAACACTAGCTCTCTGGGAGCAATCACTCAACTCAAGGAAGGATTTACCTCGATGGTCAGAAATGGACCAATTTCTGACAGCTCGGTACGAGGTCGTGAAGCGACTCAGTACATGCAGACCCAATAAGCCGAAGATCAATCAGCCCAGCTACCCCCAACGGACACCAGCGGTCCCTCCCCCAACACTCAATTATCGGAACAAAACCCAATCGTTCCATACTCAAAACAAAAGGCAAGTTTCATGTAAACTATGCCAATCAAACCACTCGATGACAACGTGCGTACAATTTCTGGAACTATCTATCTCAGACCGGAACAGGTACATTGAAGACAACAACTACTGCAAAAATTGCCTGGCGTACTCGCATTTGGAGAAAGATTGCAAAAGCAACTTTACGTGCGTTTACTGTTAAAGACGTCTCCATACCCTCCACCATTACACTGCGAGCAACCACACGCCTTACCCCCCAAAACCTCAAAGAAACATTACTACTTCTCAAGTGACAGTCGAGGAAGATCAGCCCTGCACCTCTAAGCAGGCATCAAAAAACTCAAAGGCAAATGAAAGCGGTAGAAAACAAACTCTATCCCACTATTCGAGTAACAAAGAAAGGACATTGCTTCCCACAGCAAATATTCCCATTCTCCACAAAGGAGAAGTAACTCACATCAGAGCTCTCATTGACCAAGGCTCCTAAAAAACTTTTGTAACATCCCGTATACAAAAGTTACTTAATCTCCCCACCACAAAAGCCAACTACCAAATTCTTGGCATGGGCGGTAACACAGTCCAAAACTCGAATAGAATATGCTCTATTACGATATGCTCAGCTAATCAAACAGTAAAAATCGCGGCTCAAGCGATAATACTGCCTCAATTGACGCACACTCTCCCATCCTTCAAAATAAAAGAATTAGATCTAACAGAATATCTTTCACTACCCTTAGCAGGCCCAAACTGCTTTACACCAGCTAGAATAGACATGGTCATTGGTAGCGATATAATCCCCAAAATACTCACCCCAGGCCTCAAAATTAATGTAGGCGGCAGCTTAATAGCCCAAAACACAATTATTGGGTGGATATTAAGTGGACCAGTTGTGGAAGAAATCTCAACATTCTCTACTCAGGTGATTGAAACCCCTTCAGAATCACTAGGAGATATACTCAGGAAATTCTGGGAACAAGTAGAGGTACCACCGGCCCCCACATACACAGACGATGATGCATATTGTGAAGATCTCTACAAAAAAACCACTCTTCGACGAGAAGATGGTCGGTATGTAGTAAAGCTGCCGTTGATGTCAGCATTTCCGGACTCCATTGCACTCGGGCACTCCAGACCTGCAGCACAGCAGTAATACCTCAGCGTGGAACGAACTAACGAAAGGAAAGATGAACTTCGGAACACCTTTTCAGAAGTCATATAGGAATACCTAACGTTAGACCACATGGAACCAACACATTCACGAGAAATCATACGCGACGGTAAATATTTCTCCTTTTACCTACCCCATCACGCGGTGCTTAAACCTGGAAGCAAGACTACTAAAGTCCGTGTAGTTTTCAATACCTCAAAAACCCCGCATTCCGGTCTTTCACTCAACGACGTATTACATACGGGCCCCGTTCTCCAAAATAACTTAATACTCATTATTTTAAAATGGAGATTATATAAGTATGTATTTAACGGCGACATTGAAAAAGTGTACCGCCAAACATACGTCCGTAAGGAAGACCAACGCGACTTCCAACGCGTTCTATTCCGTAGAACCCCCAATAGTCCGATAGAAGACTTTAAACTAAAAACGGTGACATTCGGTATCAACTGCGCTCCATACTTAGCAATAAGGACACTCCACCAATAACCGAGGACTCTAAGGAGACATACCCCCACGTATCAAAAGTGTTAAGAGGAGAGACATACGTAGATGACATCCTCTCAGGCGGACACAATCTAGACTCAGCCGGCGAGTCGATACATCAAGTTATCGAAGTACTCAAGTCAGCCGGATTCCCGTTAAAAAAGATCACAGCAAACCACAAGTCACTGCTGAAAGACATCCCCCAGTCTGATCTTTTAGATGAAGAATTTCTCCAATTCCAAGAGGCAAGTTCTACGAAAACCCTCGGAATAAAATGGAATGCTCTCACTGATACATTTTCGTACTACGTTGACCCCCCCGCTATCTTCAGACACTGCCACGAAACGACAGATCCTCTCATCTGTCGTGAAACTTTTCGACCCGGCAGGATGGCTATCGCCCATAATGATAGCAGCGAAAACTCTTCTTCAACAACTATGGATGGAAGGAACAGACTGGGACGAAACCGTGAAACCGATCTCACTCCACAAATGGAACACATTCAGGAAAAATCTCGCCGCAATTGAAGAGATAAGGATACCTCGATGGGTGCAATTCAGGCCAAACAGTTCCATTCAGCTACACGGATCCTCATATGCTTCCGAGAAGGCATTCTGCGCATGCGTATATTTACGAGTCCAGCAAGGCGAAGCTGCTACATCCCACTTACTCGCGGCCAAGAGTAAAGTAGCCGCCTTACAAACCGTCTCTCTACCTAGGATGGAACTTTGCGGCGCTGCGGCGCAGTTTTACTAGCAAAATTAGTAAAGCAGATCCGATCCTCCCTATATCTGCCATCTCATGAACTAATTTTGTGGACAGACTCCTCCATTGTAGTAGCATGGCTGGAAAAACTCTCATGGACGTGGAAAACATACGTAGCGAACAGGACATCTCAGATCCTCGAACTCGTGAACAATGTTACGTGGCGACATGTCTCCAGTGCTGACAACCCAGCTGATCTAGGTACGCGTGGAGCTAAACCCCAAGAACTCGTCAACTGTTCACTCTGGTGGAAAGGCCCCGAGTGGTTAACTAGGCCATCCCCTCTTTGGCCGAAAAGCTCACCAACTCATTCGTCCCCTCCCGAACAGCGACAAATTGAAGCATTCCACGCTTTAGAATCTCCTGAATTTCTAGACCGAACATATTTCGTTTCGCACAAAAGGCTAGGAAACAACCAAATTCGCCATCTACCACTCTCACTCAAAGCGACATAAAGTTCGCAAAAACTCGCCTCATAGCTATCACCCAGCAGAAGCGTTTAAGGCAGCATTCGCACGATTTGTAGGACGAAGAGGCATTCCCCACAAGATAATGTCCGACAACGGCAAAACCTTCGTAGGAGCACAGCGAAGCCTACAAAGAGAACTAGCCTCCTTCATTGAGGAAGTTTCGAACAAAACCGCAACGGAATATGCCATTCACGGACTTACATGACAATTTATACCGCCTTACGCTCCACATATGGGAGGACTTTAGGAAGCGGCAGTGAAGAGCTTCAAAACTCACTTCACTAAAGTCGCTGGAAATCAAAAGTTCACCTTCGAAGAACTTACCGCTCTCCTAATACGCATCGAAGCGGTACTCAACTCCAGACCACTCTCTCCTATATCTCAAGATCCCGAAGACTTGAAGGTTCTAACCCCAGGCAACTTCTTACGAGGCGCACCTTTACTCTCGATCCCTGAGCCAAACTCAGAAAAGCTCTCACTCATTAATAAATGGCAAAAATTAAGAGTACTCCATCATCAGTTCAGCAAGGGATGGTAAACTGAATATCTCCATCATCATCGAAAACGCTATAAATGGAAAGAATCCCAGCGAAATATGAAGGAAGGTGATCTCGTCGTCATCAAAGACGACCTCCTAACCCCAAACGAATGGCGACTAGGTCGCATAACGAAACTTCATCCCGGACCCGACCAAAACGTTCGCGTGGTAGACATCCGCATTCAAGGCAGAACGTTCACCCGCAACATATCCAAACTCTGCTTCTGCCACCCGCTTAGCTTATACATCCCCCTCTCCCTCTCTCTCGAAAAGCTAAACTCCACACACCTCCACTCCCCATCATCTCATACTAAAATTGGTTTTCGAACGATGTCTTTTCAGATCACAGAACTTCGGCAAGTGTCGGCTGTGCTGCCGCACCCACTCATTGCGCCACTGTCGTGCGTTCCACCGGTAAACCTGTCGCTAATGGACGAGTCCAGAAAGCGAAAAGGGCAAAAGGAATCGTGGGAAAGCAGGAAGTCCCGAAGGCATTCTACTTCGGCACTCCAACGGCGACTCCCTGGCCTGGTCAGCGAGGAAAAGAAGGCACTACCAAAACTCGAGGACTTGATGCATGTTACGACCCCGCAGGCCACCCGGCATGTATTTTAAACTTAAGATATATATATAAGAAATTTATACTCATCCTGAATTGCTTAACCTAATCATGAAAGATTGAATTGTTCTTACCCTATTACTTTCCAATACATAGCAAATACTCACCATACTGAAATTACTCCCATTCCAAAAATACTCACCAGCAACCCTACTTCCGTTACTACTCTAAAGGAGAAACCAAAACCAAAATGGATATAAATATGTATGTATTGGTAACTTTAAGTAATAATCATTTTTATTCGCTCGTTATAACATCGAACGGTTGTGCCCCCTAAAAAATATAAAGCAAAAAAAAAACCTGAAGTGCTTAAGTTAAAACCCTTGTAACAAAAAATTTATAAGCAAATAAATTCATAGGTATATACGTGAATATATAAACCGTATAAATAAACCGTGCGTTTCTTTTCAAAAATTAAAGAAATATATATTAAAATAAACCGGTGTGTGTCCTAAGTTAATAAAAAAAAATAAATAAATATATATATACATACACGTAAGTATATATATTATGAAAATATAATATTTACAGTGTTGAAATTATACAACATGTCGTTGCCTGATATACGATAATATACGCAACCTCACTGCGGACTAAACCAATGCTTATGAGAACTTGATTAAAATTTTCGTTCCACAAACGACTTGATTGTTTCAGTCCATACAAGGATTTTTGTAGTTTACATACACGACCAGATTTGTCGTCGAACCCCTCCGGCTGACTCATATATATTTCACCTTTTAATTCAGTATTAAGGGATGCAGTAACAGTAATGCCCACAAAAATCCAAGAGATGTGTACCTAACTACTGCAGCAAATGTTTCTTCATAGTTTACACTTTTCTTCTGACAAAAACCTTTAATGACTAATCTGGCTTTGCGACATACCATCTGACTATTTGCATCAACTTTTGTCTTAAACACCCACTTAGACTTCATGGCCTTTTGACCTGGAGGTAAGCTTGTCAAAAACCAAGTTTTATTTTTGCTAAGCGTCTTCATTTCTTCGTTAACCGCTTTTCTCCAATCGTCTGCATACTCGCTGCTAATTTCTTCTTCAAGGGATTGCGGATCATCAGAAACAAAATCTGAAACACAAAAATTATAACCACCTTGTTTACCTGCAATTCTCTTTGAACGTCTTAAAACGATTTGACCTTCTTCAGCTTTATCGGAATCATTTGCGCTTTCAAACTCGGTAGACGACGAATTTACATCTTCATTTTCTGACGAATCACTGTACTCGATGGGATTTGCATTAATATCTGATGAATTTTTGTTGTTGTTTCCGTTCTGCTGCTCAGTTACTACGCGCTTTTCTTTAACGTCTGATAATTCTACACATTCTTCTTCTTCTGAATTAAAGACGTTGTTTTATATACTCGACAGTTCTATTTCATTAAAAAGTTTTTTTTCTTTACTACCATTGTGCGATTCAATAAACACAACATGACGACTCATTACAATTTTTTGAGTATTTGGATTGAACAAACGCCTTTGAGGATGAAAAATATCCAAACATAATACATTCTACTGATTTATCGTCTAGCTTTCTACGTTTTTCTCGCGGCACGTGCACCATGGCTTTACTACCGAATACTTTTAAATACTTCAAATCAGTTTTCTTATCTGTCCACATTTCTTCTGGGCTTTTCACGTTTGACCCGAACGGAACAAGGTTCAATAAGTATGCAGCAGTATTTGTGGCTTCAGCCCAAAATTTGCTACTAAGACCCGAATCTATTAACATGCAACGCACTTTCTCAATAATTATTCGATTAAATCTTTCTGCCACACCATTCTGTTCAGATGTATACGGCGACGTAGTTTGATGCACTATACCATTGTCAGACAAAAAATTTTTAAATTTTATGTTGGTATACTCAGTCCCATTGTCTGAACGAAAAATTTGTATTTTGTGGCCGCACTGATTTTCTGCCAATTTCTTAAACATCACAAATTTTTCAAATACGTCACTTTTGTTCGAAATTGGCACCAAAAATATTTTATGAGATTAATCATTTATAAAAGTCACTAAAAATCGCGATCCTGAAAATGATTTTACTGGAAACGGTCCCATTACGTCTGTATGAATTAGTTCTAAAAGTTTTCTTTGCTCGTGTACCCGCTTCTTTACGTACTATACGAGTTTGTTTTCCTTTTATACACACAATTCACTTTTCGCAGTTACATTTTGTAAATATGTCCCATGTGTAACGGAGTTTTCCTCTTGGCTGGGGTAAGCTCAGCCTTGCCAAGGGTTTGCTAAAGTAAAATGCGCTGGGTACGTTACAACAAATTTATTAGTTTAACAATCTCTATCTACACGGTTTCTAATACGTTACTCGCTATTTCTATGACAAGTAAGTAAGTGTTCGTGAGGTATAAACCCTCAGGTACACTACGTTTGCTGGTGGTGTTGAACCCACGAGCAAGTATGCTTAATAATAACACAAATAGTACTTCTTTCGTATGGCGCTGTGGAGGTATAAACCCTCTAACAGCCCTCGTTCCAGTGAGGTATAAACCCTCAGTAGAATATAAATAAATGCTCGTGAGGTATATAGACCCTCAGGTGCACTACGTTTGCCGGTGGTATTGATCCCACGGGCAAGTATACCTAACGACAACACAAAGGCTACTCAATTTCCTTTGCGTTTTCGTCGCCTTTTATACTATTCTGCACGCAGGCAGAATGTTATTTTATAATAACAATTGATTGCTGCGTACAGTTTCTCACTTATTCTATGTGTATGTGTGTATGTGCATTCATGTTCGAACATGCTCATAGGCTTCAGCGCTTCAATAATTTAAGTATGTAAATATATATATATATATATGTAATATTTAGTTAATGTATAATAATTCAATGTATATATATAAATTCAGTGCATGAATATAAAAAATGTATATAATAAAGTATTGTTGTGAGGTCTCCGAAAGCCTCGGATTTTGGGGTCCTTACACATGCGCCTGTGCCATAAACCGTAATCATCCCGCACTACCCTACTAAATTCTTTTTTTTGTCCAAGATTTTACAACAATAATTTTCAAACACAATTAAATTGCCATTTTTGGTCATTTGCCGAAACGATAGTAAATTTGCACCAATGTCTGGAACAACTGCATCAATCTTGTTTCTTTTCGGTGATATTACTATGTTCACATCACCTTTAGCACGTACAGGAATTGTTTTATTATTCGCAATTAGTATTTGTTTATTTTGAACCAGCACTTTTTTTAACATTATTATTCATTGTCATATGCGTAATTGCGCCCGAGTCAATGAACCAATCATTGTTACGAATGTCATGTGAAAGAAGAGAAGCAAAAGAAATTTATTGTTTCTGTTGACAGTGTTGTTCTCTTTACTAGATTTATTAGGGCACTGTTTTATAAAGTGGCCATACTGCTTGCATCCATGACATCGAAATTGCTTCGATTTATTCTTCTCTTTCGAATAAAGTGCATTTTCCGAACATTTATTATCGAATTTCACATCTTGTAATAAAAGCGTTTTAATATTGTCAATTGTCAGGAACGGCCAACACCAACACACGATAATCGTCAGGTAACCCTGCTAACAACTATGAAGCTGTAAGTTCTTCATCAATATTCAATCCGGCGTTTTGCACTTTTAGTGACGTGATTACCACCAAATTCACATATTATTGCATCGATCCGAAATCTGAAACCTTGCACTGGACTAATTGCCTAAGCAATTCTACCTTTCACGTTAATCCATTGTCTTCATATGCTGCAAGTACCGCCTTCCACGCCAAATGTGCAGGCGTAGCCTTGGCAATATACGAGAAATTGTTAGGCTCTATCATTAAGGTAATTTCAGCTAATGCGCGTTCTTCGCTATCTTGTTCTTTCTCACTTGGTGATTGCGGTAGCCCATTTTCGACTACTTTCCAGCAATTCCAAATACGATTTCGCGTGTCGCTTCCAGGTGTCGAAAATTTCACGACCCTTTAGCTTTTCAAACGGAAAAGTTAATGCGGTTGCTGACATGATGAAACAAATCAATTATAATCTTTCCATAACTGATTGATCCGCGTATAAAGTTCGATATAGGTACACTTCAATTACGTCTAGTTATACAGGATGCCGACTCTATTTCGTGACAAGCGGCCGCAGCGTAAAATAAAACGACCAACCTTTATAAACGTTAAAACGGAAGTAAGTTATTGGGTTTTCATTTAAATGGAACTGTTTCAGACCATATATTTTTTGGAAATAGTGAAAAAATTACAACAATAGTAAGTTATATTTCAGCCATTACTAATTCACAGAGTTGTATCCTTAAGGCAAGTTATACATATTTGCATTTAGATAGTAATTATTAAAGGGTTCTTCAGATATAATTTCAACAAGTTTATTTATGGGTTAGCTTACTTAAAAAAAGTACCAAATGGGTGGCCTTTTGCTTAGAATAAGAGGACGACTACACTTTTTTCACTGACCGACCCATTTAAAAAACCTTTTTTATGGTTCGATTTACTTGAAATTCGGTACAGAGGTGGCCTTTTGCTCAGGTTATAAAAAAAAGTACACTTCCCTCCGGAAAGTGGTTCGGGACTGACCTATTCAAAAAAAGTTTATTTATGTGTTGGCTTACTGAAAATTCGGCGTAAAGGTGGCCTCTTGCTTACATTGACTTTCCCTCCGGAAAGTTAACCTGGGACTGACCTATTCGAAAAAAGTTTATTTAAGGGTTGGATTACTGGAAACTCGGTATAAAGGTGACATTTTTCTTACATTAACAGGAAGACTACAGAAAGTGGGCCAGGGACTGACCTATTTGGAAAAGTTTATTTACGGAACCGTAATTTACCTGTTCTAATAATCTTATTTATGGTTCTATTTCCTTGAAATTCGGTACATAAGTGGATTTTGCTAAGATTAACAAAATATACACTTCTCTCTGAGAAATGGACCAGAGACTGACTGTTTAGTTTTCCGAAACGATAAGCCAGCAATTAAAATGTATGGCCATAAGTTCATATGCTGTATGACATTTATAGGCACAAGGCAATAAAAATTAAAGTACAAACAGATGTCCATATACACATATTCATGATATGAATATTGACACTTGATGCCTTTACAACAACATAAGGGTTGTTGCATATGCATCTATGTATACTAATGTTCTTATCATGAATGTGTAAAGCAATAAAACTAAAACATAAGATAAGATTATCCATTCGTGGGTAATCTTCTAATGTAAAATATTTAACATACTTAAGTACACATATGCATCTATGTATACTGATGAGCAATAAAACTAAAACATAAGATAAGATTATCTATTCGTGGGTGATCTTCTAATGTAAAATATTTAACATACTTATGTACACATATGCATGCATGTAAATTTTCATATTACAAATTTATATAAATAAACGCTCCACAGATTGTGGAGTCAGTTATACTTAAACCTAGTAATAGTGAAGTCTTCATTTTACTATAATTCCCGCCTCAACATTTGGTGACCCCTGGTAAGAATACGTTTTAAAAAATATTTTTAATATTTTGAAAATAAAAATTAAAAAAAAACAACAATAAAAATATTTTTAATTATTAACAACTTAAAATAAAAAAAATAAAAAAGTAAAATAATAATAATTATTGCTATAAATTAAAAAAAAAAATTTTCTAAAAATGGAACAAGTAATTTTCGAACAGCAGGCCATTGGAAGTGAAATTGAGAGCTTACATAACGCGTTAGTAAGCCTCAAAGCAACTCCAGTGACCAGGGAACAGGTTAACGACTGGGGAAAACGTATAACTCACCTGTCCCACCAGCTGGAAAATAATGATCGGGAATTAGGGCAACCGTCGGCAACAATGTCACGGAACCCGTATTATACGGAAAAATATGCTCCAAAAGTTAGGGAGCTAATTAAATTGAGTCAGGAGATGTTAAAATCCCTGCAAATAAAAAATATTGAAAAGTTAACTATGAAGGATAGTGAAAATAAGAATTCTGTTCTCCAAATAAAATTCGAATTCGCCGTAAGTGATTTGGAAGAAAACTTTGAAGCTCTTCTTGCTGGAACAGGGAATCTAGAAGAAGTAAATAAGTGTTCAGATCTGGCGAAAGAATTGTTTTTAAAATATATTGAAGTTCATGCAGAAGATGAACTAACAAGTAAATTTAGGCAATTGAGGAAAAACTTAAACTCAATGCCAAATAAAAGTAAAAATGAATATAAAGTGGAAGAAAAAATAAGAGGAAGACCCCTCAATCTTCCACAAATTGATATTCCTTGTTTCGAAGGGGACTATACTAAATGGAATATGTTCAAGGAACTATTTCATGAATTAGTGGATTCTGAAAATATATCCACAGTGCAAAAAATGTGCATTTTAAAATCAAAATTAAAAGGATATGCGTCCACATTAATTGAAAATCTTCCATCTTCGGAAGAAAATTACTCAGTCGCATGGAATTTGCTAAAAATCAACTTTGATAATAAGCGAGCTTTAACAAACATTTATTTCAAAAATTTAGTAGATGCTCCCTTTACAAATTCCACAGCTGCTAGTGTGAAAAAATTAAAAGAAGTTATCGAAGAAAGTATTCAAGCTCTAAAGGCGACAAATTTATCGTTAGAAGAAATACTTCAAGCGTTACTGAATTTTCTGCTTGTGAGAAAACTTGACGACTCTCTCAGAACAAAATATGAATCTTCTTTAAAAGACTCCAAAGAATTACCGAGGCTAGATTCATTAACACAATTTCTCGGAAAAGAATTTTTTGCATTAGAAGCAAAACAAAGTGAATACAGAATACAAAAAGCTGTAAATATTCAAAAAAAAGGTAATATTTCAGTAGCACCAAATTGTATTATGAACTGCGGAATGCAGCACTATTTAAATCAGTGTAAGAAATTTCAAGGTTTATCCATAAAAGAAAGATGAAATATAATAAAAAACAAAAATATTTGTAAAAAATGTCTAAACGGTGGGCATGTGTTTAAAAACTGCAGCTACATAAACTGTCGGTTTTGCAATTTGGAGCATCATTGGTTACTCTATAAAGATATAAATGCAGTGGCTAGCACAGTGAGCAGTGTAAATATAAAAGAAAACAAATATGTCCTTTTATCAACAGCCGTAATTAAAATAAAGGATTTTGAAGGGAAATTCATTAATGCAAGGGCATTAATAGATAATGGATCGCAAGTAAATTTAGTAACAAAGCAATTAAAAAATAGACTAAAAATAAAAGGAGAAAATAAAAAAAGCATTATAGAAGGTATTGGGCAAAACATATCTAAAGCACAGGAACGGATAATAATTGAAATAAAGTCGAAAGTATCCGAATATGAAACATACATTGAAGCATTAGTAGTGGAAAAAATTATTTCACCATTGCCATCTACTAAAATAGAACGTGGAGAAATTCCTACAAAAATAAAATTAGCTGATCCAGAATTTGATATACCAAGCAAAATTGATATATTACTTGGAGCAGAAATTTATCACTCTTTATTGAAGAGTGGTCAA
Organism: Ceratitis rosa; assembly: GCA_037013455.1. Classification (NCBI taxonomy): domain Eukaryota; kingdom Metazoa; phylum Arthropoda; class Insecta; order Diptera; family Tephritidae; genus Ceratitis; species Ceratitis rosa. The sequence goes on along the minus strand of JAWMAG010000018.1, from coordinate 2,528,505 downwards.
ATAAAAATAAAAAATCAAGAATACAATCTTCAAAATAGTGTGCTAGGATGGCTAGCCGGAGGTAGAGTAGATATTAAATTATACTCAAATCATTGTGGAGTATTAGCCTACCATAGCGAAAGCTTGGATAATCAATTAAGGAAATTTTGGGAACTTGAAGAAATAGATACACAGAAAAGATATTTAACAGAGGATGAGAAAAATTGTGAATATCATTTTAACAAAAATTTCAAAATTTCAAAAGATAACAAGTTTTCCGTAGCATTGCCATTTAAAATTAATCCACTTCAACTAGGTAATTCGGAGTTAATAGCAAAACGGCGATTTTTTGCTTTAGAAAGGAAATTAGATAAAGATACACAATTAAAAGTACAATACAAGGAGTTTATGGACCAATATTTAAGCTTGGGCCACATGGAATTAATAAATAACGCCAATCAATTGAAACATAAATATTTTCTACCACATCATTGTGTGTTTCGGCCAGAAAGTAGCTCAACCAAATTACGTGTGGTTTTCGATGCGTCATGCAAAACAACAAATAATAATTCTCTCAATGAATTATTATATACAGGTCCAAGACTACAAGACGATATTTTTAACATATTGCTCAGATTTAGGAAACATAAATATGTAATATCTGCAGATATTGAAAAAATGTTTCGCCAAATTTGGATAAATGAAGAAAATCGTAAATATCAACTAATATTGTGCAGAAACTCCAAGGAAGAACCCTTAAAGACATATGCTCTTAAGACAGTAACTTATGGTACATCATCGGCTCCATATTTGGCAACAAAATGTTTAGAAATTATTGCAGAAAGAGAAAAGAGTAATTACCCTGAAGTTGCAAGAATTATAATGAAAGATTTCTATATGGATGATTTAATGACAGGTAGTAACGACATTGAAGAATTAAAACTTTTCCAAGATCACATAATTAAGATTTTGGAAAAGTATGGGTTTCCGTTACGCAAATGGTGTTCAAATATAAAAGATTTACTTGAAGGGATTCCACCTGAAAATCAGGAAGTAAAGTTAGATTTTGAAGAAGAAGAGCAATGCAAGGTAAAAGCGTTAGGTTTAACTTGGATTCCTACAACTGATAATTTAATTATTAAATGCCATGGAATCAAAGACATAAAACCTACTAAGAGAAATTTACTTTCTGAAATTTCTAAATTATTTGACCCATTAGGCCTAATTAATCCAATCATTGTATCCGCAAAAATATTACTCCAACAACTGTGGAAATTAAAAATTGACTGGGATGAAATGTTACCAACTGAGATCCAGCAAAAATGGAATGAAATAAGATCTGACTTAAATTCATTAAATAATATAAAAATCCCAAGATATTTAATGATTTTGTGACGCTTCTATGAAAGCTTATGGTGCTGTAGTATACATAAGATCAATTAACACCGACGGAACAGTAATATCACGGTTAGCAACAGCTAAATCTAGAGTTGCGCCAATCAAGATAGTTACATTGCCCAGATTAGAATTATGTGCAGCAGTGTTACTTACTGATCTGGTGAAGCAAGTTTTAAAAAGTCTAAAAGTTAAGTTTAACCAAGTTTTTTATTACACAGATTCCACCATAGTATTAAGCTGGCTACGTTTAGAGCCAGCTACTCTCAAAATATTTGTAGCCAACAGAGTCAGCCATATTCAGTCCAACAGCAAGGTCAAGGATTGGAATCATATAAAATCAGAGGAGAACCCTGCAGACATACTTTCCAGAGGAATAATGGGTAAGGAATTGTCGAAAAATAAATTTTGGTTTACAGGTCCGAAATTTTTAGAAGAAAATAACTTTAAAATAAAAGAAATTATGTTTGACGATGAAATCCCAGACATAAAAAACATTAAAAAAGTCGGGGTAGTAAAAAATAAAAATTCAATGTGGGAAAGAATAAACCACAAAAATAATTTTAACCACCTTCAAAATATAATTGCCCAAATATATAAATTTCCTCAAATTTGCAAGAAAAAGGAATCGAAACCTTGGGTAGAGTACAGAAAAAAAGCTCTAGATATAATTGTAAAAAACATACAAAGCAAACACTTTAAAGAAGAAATTAAAAACCTACAAAAAAATAAAGTAGTACCCCCCAATTCCAAGATAGCTACATTGGAGGTAGAATAGAAAACAGTTTGCTTCCTTTTGAAGCAAAGCATCCTATTTTACTTCCATACGGAGATGAGCACACAGAATTGATGATAAAATGTCTTCACAGTAAACATCTACATTTAGGACCTCAAGGACTACTTGCAATTGTGAGACAAAAATTCTGGCCATTGCGGGGTAAACAATTAACAACAAAAATCGTAAAGCAATGCTATAGGTGTTTTAAAGTAAATCCACGACCATTACATCAACTGATGGGTAACCTGCCAGAAGATAGAGTCACAAAGACTAGGCCATTCTTAAATGTAGGTATTGACTTTTTAGGTCCGATAAATATTCACCATAAAATAAAAGGGAAAAGAATTGATAAGGCGTATGTGTGCGTTTTTGTGTGTTTTGCAACAAAAGCTGTACATTTAGAAGTTGTATCGGACCTCACCTCAGCAGCATTTATAGGATCCCTAAAAAGGTTTGTAGCTAGACGCAGTTGTCCAATAAAGATTTATTCCGATAACGGAACCAATTTCATAGGAGCAGCGAATAGCTTGAACGAAATTTATAAATTGTTTCAAAATAAAACCCACAATGATAGTTTAGAAAAATTTTGCGCAGAAAGACAAATTAACTGGATCAACATACCAGCAAAATCGCCACACATGGGAGGATTATGGGAGGCAGCAGTAAAAAAATTCGGTATAAAGGTGGCCTTTTGCGTAGATTAACTAAAAGACTACACCTCCCTCTGGAAAGTGGACCAGAGACTGACCTATTCAATAAATGTTGTTTATGGTTCGAGATATTTGAAATTTGATACATAGTTGTCCTTTTGCTTAGATTAACAGGAATACTACACTTGTCTCCGGAAAGTTAACTTGGGACCTATTCGAAAAAAGTTTATTTAGCTGTTGGCTTACTGCAAACTCGGCATAAAGGTGGCTGTTTAAGCGCGAGTTATCGGCGTTAGTACTAAGTTACATACGTATGTATTTACAATATATACATATATACATAAGCATTGTCTATACCGACAAACAACCTAAACAAGCATATGATAACATAGTGACAAAGAGAATATTATAGAACAACCTAAACAAGCATATGATAACATAGTGTAAGATTATACCCAAATTGTAAACAGCATCAAAACAATAAAACTTATCATGAACATGCAGAATAAGCGATAACAACCAAAATTGTTATCTATTAGTAAACAGATAACAACCGACGCATATCAATAGTATAAATATAACTAAGATTAATGTAAACCAGTTAGTCTTAAGAATATGAGTAAACATCAGGCATGTCAGCGTAGCGAAAAATATATTCTTTTACTCAATATCGAAACAACGATATTAACTGGGGGCTCAACCGTATTTAAGCCATTTCTATACCTGAATATAGAAGGATAGAAAAAATAAATTCCACGGGACATAAGACGTCCAACACTATATATTTGAAAAAAGTGTATAAATAATCAATAAGAAAAATTTGATTCCTGTGTTCAAGTGCTATTAGTGAGACAAATAGTGAATCCCTAAACCAACGGACACCACACTGGATTTACGAAGAAAACGCCAAAAGTTTTTCGACTCATCACGTACATCGCTAAACATCGACTCCGAAATGAGCGCACAGGAGATAGCAAACCTGAGGGCACAAGTAGCTGCCTTGACCACAACCCTGACTCAAACCCAAGAGAGGATGAATTCTCTTGAAACCAACGGAACAGTCACAGTCACAAATCAATACCAAGACTGTGCACCCAACATTACCGATGCGTCGCAGATTAACTTAGAAATTTTTAAAATGTTGCCAACATTCGCAGGTGACACGAACAATTATAGATCGTGGAGAAAACGTGCCTGGACGCACATGGAAAATATTAAGAATTACGCCACTACACCAATGTATTACACAGAACTCTCGATTGTACATTCGAAAATTCAAGGAGAGGCGGCCGATATTTTAATAAACCACGACACCAAATTCAATTTCTACTCTAAAATAAACCGTCTCGATTACACCTATGCGGACCAGAGACCTCTGTATGTGTTACTCGAAGGAATGAAGAGAATAAAACAGGGAAAAAGAACCCTGGCGGAGTTCCATAGCGAAGTTAGCAAATCGCTTAACCTTGCGCTCACTAAAGTCGAGATGGATAGCTCAGGGAATCCGTCAGACATGAAGGAATACGCAAACCAAGAAGCTGTAAGGACATTCATTCTTGGCCTGAACAGCAAATATACCAGCGGCACCCTCTATAGTCACAATCCAAAGAATTTAGAAACAGCTTATGCTATCGCAAGTACGATATACCACGACAATGTCATCTCACAATTCGACCTACCGCAATACAATCAGCACAGACAATATAATACATCGCAGTATCAAAACCCAAGCAGAAGATATCACGAGGAACCACAAAGATACAGACCTAACGTGCAGGTACAATATAATCAAACTGCACCCAGGCGACAGCACCAACCAATGGACGTAGATCCATCACAGCAATACACGAGACCACCACAACAAAACAGCTATGACCGTCAAATGCAAGGACTACCTCCAAATAAACCATTTCGCGGAGATCCTCAAAAAAGAGAACGAAATCCTTCATCTCGTTATTTCAACGCACAACAAAAGGTACAACGTGTCAACCAAATACGCGACGAAGAAATAAATTCACTTTCACCGGAAAATGACGAATATGAAACAGGCAGTGTTTTTTTAGGCGTATGAACGATTTGCCGTGTCTGCAACGCCACTGCAGGGATACAGGCAAACTTATCAACATCCTGATCGACACCGGAGCAATAAATAATTATATAAGTGAAAAATGCAAAATCGGTAAGCCTATACCAATTAAGCCAGTTAAAATAAAAATCAGTCATGGTTACTCAATAGCTAAATCGAAAAAAATAATAACAGATGCATTAGAGGAATTTGATATGCTTCTGGGTGAACAGGGACTTAGAAAAATCAAAGCAGAGATCAATCTTTTCGAGTATAAGCTCAGTTATAAATATAGGGCCAAGAAAGAAAGTGAATCTGTGCAAAAAAATCAATTATATGGTTAATAGTGAAAAATATAGGGCAGAAATCGAAGAAATTATGCAAAAAAACGAAAGTACAAACGAAGTGCTACCATATACTACCATGGTACAAGCTACCATTAGAACGAAATCCGAAGATCCTATTTGGACCAAGCAATATCCGTACCCCATATCGGATAGTGACTTTATTCACAAAGAAATTAACAAACTTTTAGAAAATAAAATAATTCAACCCAGCAAAAGTCCGTACAACTCTCCCATCTGGACAGTCGCTAAAAAAGGTACCGATGAACAAGGGAAACCTAAGCGCAGAATGGTCGTAGACTTTCAGAAGCTAAACGCTCAAACTATCACAGATAGATACCCCATACCTGATGTGGCTATGACCATACAGAATTTAGGTAATGCAAAGGTATTTACTACTTTAGATTTAGAGTCTGGCTTCCATCAGATCCTTATTAATGAATTTGACAGGGAAAAAACGGCATTTAGTGTAAATGGAGCTAAGGACGAATTCCTTCGTATGCCGTTCGGCCTGAAAAATGCACCATCCATTTTTCAAAGATGCGTGGATGACATCCTTAGACCATATATCGGGAAGTTCGCGTACGTTTATATAGACGATGTACTCATTCTTCCTCTCCCGAAGAACATATTGAACATATCCGCATAATAATAAAAGCGCGTCACCAAGCGAACATGAAGATTTCCAACGAGAAATCTCACTTTTTCCAAGATTCTGTGGAATACTTAGGGCATATAATTAAACACAACAGGATCACAGTTGACCCTATAAAAATACAAACTATTAAAGATTTCACTATTCCCACAACACTGAAGGAACTCAGATCCTTCCTAGGTCTCGCTAGCTATTATAGAAAATTTATACAAAATTTTGCAGCCATCGTCAAACCACTCACTACGTTCCTCAGAGGAGAGAATGGTGGCATATCAAAAAATCAAAGCGCAAAAATAAAAATCACCTTAGACGAAATTGCACTAGAAGCACTGAATAAAATAAAAGAGGAACTGCAAACCCAAGTTGAACTCTTCCAACCAAATTTTAACAAACCATTCGAATTAACTACAGATGCTAGTAATTATGCTATAGGAGCCGTATTATCTCAAAACCGAAAACCCATATCATTTAGTTCACGAACGCTCAGCGAAACAGAACAGAATTACTCCACGAATGAGAAAGAGTTACTCGCAATTGTATGGTCACTACAGAAACTACGTAATTACTTGTATGGCATAGCAGATTTAACAATTTACACTGACCATCAATCTTTAATTTTCTCTATATCAGAAAAAAATCCCAATACAAAATTAAAAAGATGGAAAAATTTCATCGAAGAATACGGCGCAAAACTCGTTTACAACCCGGACATTAGAACGTTGTCGCTGATGCACTTTCTCGCCAGCAAATAAACAACACTGTAAACTCTGATGACTCCCAACATTCAGCACAAAGCTCCCCAACACAAAAACTCAAACGAGTAAAGCAACCACTAAACGCATTTAGAAATCAAATTATTGTAAGACAGTCAGATCAGAATCCCAACGAAATATCCTCACAAAACATATTTTCTAACAGCCGACATACGATTTTTTTTAACACCAAAACTGAATTGCTAGACAGACTGAAAAATATAATTAGGCCAAAGGTAACTAATGCCCTGGAAATAGACGAGAAAATATTATTTTACGTAGAAAATGACATTATCGTCACATTTCCAACCATATCGATCGTACTAGCGCAAAAATTGGTTGACGACATCACCGACACCGAACAACAAGAACAAATCATACAGACGTGCTCACAGAAACTACAAAAATAACGCACAGGAAATTTCGCTCAAATATTACTGGCCGAATATACGAGACGCTTGTAAAAAGGAAGTACAGGACTGCGAAATCCGCCTCACAAACAAATATGAACGCCGACCAAATAAACAACCAATAGGTTCAGCACCAGTACCGAACAAGGTAGGCGAATACATACACTTGGACTTATTTTTTATGAGCAATAATATGTACATGAGTTCAACCGACAAATATTCAAAATTCTGCTAGTTGAGACAAATACCATCAAAGAAGGACACATACAAATACATCGACGAGATACTATCACAAATATAACCTAGCGCAAAGTTTGTAATGACTGATAACGAGTCAACATTTATTGGCATATGTGCACAACAAATATACAATCGACTACAAATAACGCATACCAAAACTCCAGCCTATCATTCAACAACAAACGGTCAAGTTGAACGGACGCATAGCACTATAATTGAACTCGCAAAAGTTTTGGCACACCAACACAGTTCGGCACCTGATGAACAGATATTTGAAGCAGTTCGACAGTACAACAAAACTATCCATTCGGTAACCAACGAGAAATCCGTGGACGTGTTTTTCAATCAAAGGGGGTATCCTGACGTCAAAGAGCGTCTTCAACAAAACCAATAGAGAGTTTTGCGATACCACAAACGCAATCGCAAACAACTAAACTACAAAGAAGGACAGGTAATATATTCAAAGACCCATAGACGGAACAAAAACGTAAAAAAATACGCGAGACATATAGTCAAAAAAGACAACGGCGAAACAGTAACGACAAATAAAAGAGTAATTATCCATAAGGACAATATTAGAGTAAAGGCATGTACAGAATAGTGTTTACCTCTTTTTTCTCTATCGCACTTTGCGACAATGTAATAGATTTGACTGATAGGAAATATGTTCTAGTGGAAACCGACCCTGTTTACATTTATCAGGATACAGCTTTCCTGTATCACATATCTAACCTTTCAAAAATACTAGCGCCATACGAAAGTATAATGAAATCATCATATAATCTAGAAAACCAACCTGAAACTCAAATTTTTGTGAACAAAATCGAAACTCTAAAAAATCAACTAATTCAAAAAATTTATAGACCCAAAAGATTACTAAACTTTCTTGGCTCCATGTTAAAGTTCATCACTGGTACACCAGACCACGATGACCTTGTAGAAATAAAAACTTCACTTAATAAGCTAATAGAAAATAATAACAAGCAAAGAACAATTAACTCACAGTTCGAAAGAATACTCGAAACCCTTGACCCCAAAACAATAACCGAAAACATTGTTATATCAGAAGTTTATAATGAACTCCAATCAATAACAAACACTATAAATTTTACGAAAACTAATAATTTTTATTCTGGCACATTAAATTTAAAGGATGTGTACGATTTAATAAGCCACGAAAAACTAGATCTTCCAATAATTAATATATTAGAATATGCCGACATCCATATCTGTTACCTACAAGAAGCAATTATAACAATATACAAATATCCTATCCTCGAAACTAAATGTAGCCTATTTAATGTATATCCTTTAGCACAAAGCACGGTAAAATTAATTTAGACCATAAGATCGCAAAATGTAACAAATATCAAAGAATATCCAAATGTAGAAATTATATGAGTAACTTTATTTGTAAGTCCGAACCCTCTGACAATTGTACTATGAAAATATTAGAAGGCAAATCAGCACAATGCGAAACAATCCATGAGAATAATGTCCCACTCCGCATCTTAGAGACTGGATACATTTTTACAGATTACCAGCACATTTGGAACAAAATACATATATCAGGCCGTAAATTAATACACTTTAATGAATCTACAACCATCGATAATATTACATATTACAATCATCAACGACAACTCAGAGAAATCATACATAATCAACATAGCGAACAACTTGAAGTACTCCGCATCCTTTCCTCAAACTCAATCTACAAATTCAGCAATATCCAAAAACTCTCAACATTTTTGATACCTATTGAAGAAAACCCAGTAAATTTAGCGTTCTTTATCATAATGGGTTTCCTTACTTTAGTTGTTATCACTTATGGTATGGTACATCTCTGCCGATACTATGAAAATAGAAGAATGATTCACAGACAAAGACAAATTGACAAATTATACGAAATCGAATTGAACCGTCTTTAACAGCAACTCGTAGCAGCAGCATAGCGAGGACGCTCCGTTTTAAGAGAGTTATCGGCGTTAGTACTAAGTTACATACGTATGTATTTACAATATATACATATATACCTACATAAGCATTGTCTATACCGACAAACAACCTAAACAAGCATATGATAACATAGTGACAAAGAGAATATTATAGAATACCTAAACATAGTGTAACATTATACCCAAATTGTAAACAACATCGAAACAATAAAACTTATCATGAAGATGCAGAATAAGCGATAACAACCAAAATTGTTATCTATTAGTAAACAGATAACAACCGACGCATATCAATAGTATAAATATAACTAAGATTAATGTAAACCAGTTAGTCTTAAGACTACGCATGTCAGCGTAGCGAAAAATATATTCTTTTACTCAATATCGAAACAACGATATTAACTCGCGCACAGATTATAAAATCTTTTAAAGTAAAATTACATAAATGAAACTAAAATTAAAGAAAGAAATAAGATGTGAATAAAAACCAGATTATTTTTTGGTGCACCATACAAAACATATTACTTCTTTTAGTTTTCTCGGGCCGATTGGCATCTGATTCTCACCGAACTCAAGGCAAGTTATTCATGGTCCTTCGAGGCCAAACTTGACCAGCCCTATATATAAAAAATAAAAAAAAACTATGTGCCACAACCGTCGCTCCTTCATGCGTTCGCTTAAAAAAAAAAAATTAAACAAAGACTTAGTGACAAAGTGACAAACATAGAAACATAAAAGATCAAAAAATTTTAAATTTCCAAAAAAAAACTAATTTTTTTTTAACATTGACAAAGTGCATTGGAAAAATATATAAGTGCACACCCAAACATACATTAAAAATCAACAAAAAAAAAAACAAAAAATGGATTGTTGCATTCTGAGATAAAAATTTATGGTTAACACATACATATTATATAAGTGCACACACCCACATACAAACAAAAAAATAACTCCAAGTGTGAAATTAACATTCATAAAAAAAGAAAGTGAAAAGAAAAGAGGAAACAATAACTATATTAATAAAAAAATATCTATAAAAAGAGTTGGCCACAAAATCTGCCAAGCAACAGCAATCCAGAAAGGAACGAAAAACATATCAGCACCAGGAAATCCACTTCAGAGTCCCCCTCCCATACAAGAAGCGGGCATAAACAAAAAAGGATAGTGAAGTAACCACTAAGTAGTAAGTAAGCAATTTCCCTATTGCAGGCTCTAAAGTCGTTGCCTTATTAACCTACTTACTCTGCAGTAAATGTAAAGTTCAAAGACCTTTAAAAGAGCGACTTGTCAACAACTTTGGTAGTGGTTCTCGAGTTGAACGAACTCGACAGCGCATCAAAGCAAACAATTTACATACATACATTACGGAAATATTCAGGACGAATTATATGCACTGAGCGCATAAAAAGCAAAGAGTGTTATAATAACAAGTGATCTTCTCACTAAACCATTATCCACCTTTCTCCTTTGTGCGATATCCGCTTATTACAATAAATAAATGCAGTGCTTTTTACAGCAACACTCTTTACCATTGCTATTTCTCAGCATAGGTCAGCTGCGATTCTCTTTGGCAGCAAGGCCAATAAATGAAAACGTCGATACACCAACATACATATATACATATTTGTTCTAATATGAGCTGTATCAGAACAGGAGGTGTATCTTGTTTACATATTTAGCATACAAATACATACATAAACGAATGCGTGCATAAAATAACCCTAAAGTTACAAGATAGATTTCTTAATATCTTGTCATTTCGACTATTACATATTCACATATATATACTTAGTAAATATTAATTTATGTTATATAATTTCAATTAACCTATACGTGTATATCTTTACACGTATATTTCCACACGTATATTTCAATATATGTACCATATATGCAAAAGTGCAAGTGTGTGTGGTCTTCAGCATTCCAGCAATTCCTTAGCGTGCGTTCCATGCTTCAAAAAAAGGTTGTGTTGCAAGAATATATAACGTTGGACCATATGGCACTCACAACCCCCCGGGAAATCATTTCCAATAACAACTACCATTCGTTCTATTTGCCATATCATGCGGTTGTAAAACCAGATAAAGTCACGACAAAAGTGCGAGTGGTTTTCAACGCATCGAAAACATCAAGTTCAGATAAATCCCTAAATGATTTTTTTTGCATACAGGTCCCTCACTCCGACCGGACCTCATGTTGCTAATTTTACAATGGCGCATGTCCATGTACGTATTCAATGGAGACATTGAAAAAATGTATCGGCATATTCTCATAAAGATTATGAGCGAATTTTGTTTCGCGAGTCAGAGGATTCCCCCATCTCTGATTATAATCTTAAAACAGTGACATTCGGGATTAATTGTGCGCCATATCTTGCTATCCGTACTTTGCATCAATTGACAGAAGATACAAAAGCGAAGTTTGCACTGGCCACACCAATACTCAAAACTCAAACGTATGTTGATGATGTCCTGTCTAACGCGCGCAAGGGTACTGCGGCAACTGTTTGGCGCCCACCCACGTCACGGAAGAGTGTGACTCCTGAGAAAAGTGCAGACGATGCGAAAAGGCGCATCATACTGTGCTGCATCCACCAGAGTCGCTATATAGCGAGCCAGCGACAGCAGCAGGACCCGCCGCAACCAACAAGAAGGAGAAGAAGAAGCGGCAACAAAAGCGCGCAACACAGCAGCGCGCAACACAGCAGTGTGCCGTAAAGCAGTACGCGACCCAACACCGTGCCACAAATCAGCACGCAACATCACAGCGCGCCACAACGCATCAATAATCCACACATCAACGTGCCATCCAACAGTGTCCCACCCAACAACGTGCCACGCAGCAGCGCGCCACCAAACAGCAGGCCATAAGAAAAAACAGTGGTGAAAGGTTGCGGACAATGACGCACACGACCACCGGGCTGCAAACCAAGGCAAATCGGACCCCCAAGGGCGCTATAGGTGAAGCAATACGCGCCCTGCAAAAGCTACAGAACGCGCTAGCCAGCGCATCCCTGCAGGGCTGGCAGGATGTTTAAACGCGCAACCTAAAATATTATTGTAAACGCCGTGCGCGCCATCTTTCGGTTTCACATTCTTCCGTGTCTCCTTTCACGCGATTATCCTTCTTTCCGCGTATACCCTACTTCGTTAGCCAAACTATCGTTTAACCGCGGTAGTTCGAGCTAATAAAAAAGGATATGCTAAAACACTAAAAGTCCACCCACCTACGCGCGCACGGCATAATTTATCGCGGCAACTCAAGGCTCTAGTGAGTTTCAAGTAGAAAAAAAACCAAATTGTAAGACTATATCTACAGATTATAAAATCTTTTAAAGTAAAATTACATAAATGAATATAAAATAAAAGAAAGAAATAAGAAGTGAATAAAATCCAGATTTGTGTTTGTGCACCATACAAAACAACAGTTTTCTCGGGCCAATTGGCATCTGATTCCCACCGAACTCAAGGGAAGTTATTCAGTGGCTTTTTGCTTAGAGTAAAAGGAAGACTACACTTCTCTCCGGAAAGTGGGCCAGGGACTGACCTATTCGACAAATGTTTATTTATGGACCCGGAATTTACCTGTTCTAAAAATCTTACTTATGGTTCTATTCACTTGAAATTCGGTACATACGTGTAGGTGGATTTTTGCTCAGATTAACAAGAAGAATACACTTCTCTCTCAGAAGTGGACTAGAGACTGACCTACTCAATAAATCTTACTTATGGTTCTATTTATTTGAAATTTGATACAAAGGTGGCATTTTGCTTTGTTTAACAGCATGACTACACTTCTCTCTCTATATAAATAGGAGGTCTTTTGCTCAGATTAAAAACAAGACCACACTTACCTCCGGAAAGTGAACGTGGGACTGACCCATTCGAAAAAAGTTTGTTTATGGCTGGACTTGCTTGAAATTCGTTAACTAGGAGGCTTTTTGCTCAGATTATAAAAAAGACTATACTTTCCTCCAGAAAGGGGACTTGGGACTGACCTATTCGATAAAAGTTTATTTATGGCTGGATTTACTTGAATTTCGGTAAATAGGTGTCTTCTGCTTAGATTAACAAGAAGACTACACTTTCCTATTCAGTAAATGTTATTTATGGTTCGATTTACTTGAAATTCGAAAAATCTGTATTTGTGGACCCGGAATTCACCTGTTCTAAAAATCTTATTTATGGTTCTATTTAATTGAAATTCGGTACATTGGTGGCTTTTTGCTTAGATTAACAGCAAGACTACACTTCTCTCTGGAAAGTGGGCCAAGGACTGACCTGTTCAATAAATCTTGTTGATGGTTCGATTTACTTGTAATTCGGTACAGAGGTGCCTTTTTGCTTAGATTAACAGGAATACTTCTCTCTAAGAAGTGAAACAGATACTGACCTGTTGAATAAATTTTATGCATGGTTCGATTTACTTGAAATTCGGTACATAGGTGGCTTTTTGCTTAGATTAACCGGAATATTATACTTCTTTCCGGAAAGTGGGCCCGGGACTGAGTTATTAGAAAAAACTATATTTATCTGTTGGCTAACTTGAAATTCGGTATATATTTATTTATGGCTCGATTTACTTGAAATTCGGTACATTTATGGTTCTTTTTTTGAAATTTGATACATAGGTGGCCTTTTGCTTAGATTAGCACGAAAACTAAACTTGTCTCCGGAAAGTTAACCGGGGACCTATTCGAAAAAAGCTTATTTATGGGTTGGCTGACTTGAAACTGGTAAAAAGGTAGCCTTTTGATTAGATTAACAGGAATACTACACTTCTCTCCGGAAAATGGGCAAGGGACCTATTCGCAAATTCTTTATTTATGGACCCGGAATTTACCTGTCCTAAAAATCTTATTTATGGTTCTATTTAATTGAAATTCGGTATAAAGGTGGCGTTTTGCTTAGATCAACAAGAAGACTACACTTCTTTCCGGAAAGTGGGCCAGGGACTGACCGATTCGAAGAAAGAGTGTTTATGCCTGGATTTACTTAAAATTCCGTACAAAGTGATCTTTTACTGAGATTAACAAGAAGACCACACTTCACTCCGGAAAGAGGGCCTGGGACTGACCTATTCGAAGAAAGTATGTTTATGGCTGGATTTACTTGACCTTCTAAATAAATCTTATTTATGGTTCGATTTTCTTGAATTTCGGTACATACGTGGCATTTTGCGTAGAATAACAGCAAGACATCACTTCCCACTGAGAAATGGGCCAGGGACTACCTATTCGAAAAAAGTTTACTTATGGCTGGACTTGCTTGAAATTCGTTAACTAGAAGGCTTTTTGCTCAGATTATAAAAAAGACTATCCTTTCCTCCAGAAAGGAGATCTGGGACTGACCTGTTCGATAAAAGTTTATTTATAGCTGGCTTTACGTTAAATTAGTTTCATATGTGGCGTTTTGATCGGCTTAACAAGAAGACTACACTTCTTTCCGGAAAGTGGGCCAGGGACTGACCTATTCGAAGAAAGTGTGTTTATGGCTGGATTTACTTGAATTTCGGTACATTGGTGGCCTTTTGCTCAGATTAATAGGAAGATTACACTTCCCTCCGGAAAGTGGACCTGGGTCTCACCTATTCGAAGAAAGTATGTTTATGGCTGGATTTACTTGAAATTCGGTATATAGGTGGCCTTTTGCTCAGATTATAAAGAAGACTACACTTCCCTCCGGAAAGTGGACCTGGGACTGACGTATTCGATAAATGTTTATTTATGGCTGATTTTACTTGAAATTAGGTTCATTTGTGACGTTTTGCTAAAATTAACATGAAGACTATACTTCTCTCCGGGAAGGGGCCAGATACTGATGTATACAAAAAACTTATTTATGGTTCTGTTTACTTGAAATTCCGTATATATGTGGTATTTTGCTTAGATTAACAGGAAGACTACACTTCTCTCTGAGAAGTGGACCTGAGTGTGACATATTCAATAAATCTTACTTATGGTTCGATTCCCTTGAATATCGGTACATACGTGGCATTTTGCTTAGAATAACAGCAAGACATCACTTCTCAATGAGAAGTGTACCAGATACTGCCTTTTCAATAAATCTTATTCATGGTTCGATTTGTTTGAAATTCGGTACATAGGTAGCCTTTTGCTTAGATTAACAGGAAGACTACACTTCTTTCCGGAAAGTGGAACAGGGACTGACCTATTCGAAGAAAGTGTGTTTATGCCTGGATTTACTTGAAATTCGGTATATAGGTGGCCTTTTGCTTAGATTAACAGGAAGACTAAACTTCTTTCCGGAAAGTGGAACAGGGACTGACCTATTCTAAGAAAGTGTGTTTATGGCTGGTATATAGGTGGCCTTTTGCTCAGATTATAAAGGAGACTACACTTCCCTCCGGAAAGTGGACCTGGGACTGACGTATTTGAAAAATGTTTATTTATGGCTGATTTACTTGAAATTAGGTTCATTTGTGGCGTTTTGCTAAGATTAACATGAAGAGTACACTTCTCTCCGGAAAGTGGACCTGGGACTCACCTATTCGAAATATGTTTATTTATGGCTGATTTTACTTGAAATTAAGTTCATTTGTGACATTTTGCTTGGATTAGCAGGATTGCTACGCTTGTCTCCGGAAAGTTAACTTTTGACCTATTCGAAAAAAGTTTATTTGTGGGTTGGCTTACTGGAAACTGGTATAAAGGTAGCCTTTTGCTTAGATTAACAGGAAAACTACACTTCTTTCCGGAAAGTGGACCAGGGACAGACCTATTCGAAAAGAGTTTATTTATCTGTTGGCTTACTTGAAAATCGGTACATAGTTGTCTTTTTGCTTAGATTAACAGGAAGCCTACATTTTTTTCTGGAAAGATACTGACTTATACAAAAAAAATTATTTATGGTTCTGTTTACTTGAAACTCGGTACATACGTGGCATTTTGATTAGAATAACAGCAAGACATCACATCTCAATGAGAAGTGAACCAGATACTGACCTGTTCAATAAATATTATGCGTGGTTCGATTTACTTGAAATTCGGTACAGAGGTGGTATTTTACTTAGTTTTACAGCAAGATTACACTTCTCTCTGAGAAGTGGACCTGAGCGTGACCTATTCAATAAATCTTATTTATGGTTCGATTTACTTGAATATCGGTACATACGTGGCATTTTACTTAGTTTAACAGCAAGACTACACTTCTCGCTGAGAAGTGTACAAGATACTGACTGACCTGTGCAATAAATCTTATTCACTGTTCGATTTGTTTGAAATTCCGAACTTAGGTGACCTTTAGCTCAGATTAACCAGAAGACTACAGTTCCTCCGGATAGAGGGCCTGGGACCAACCTATTCGAAGAAAGTTTATTTATGGCTGATTTTACTTGAAATTAGGTTTATTTGTGGCATTTTGCTTAGATTAGCAGGAATGCTACACTTGTCTCCGGAAAGTTAATTTTCGACCTATTCGAAAAAAGTTTATTTGTGGGTTGGCCTACTGGAAACTGGTATGAAGGTTCATTTGTGGCGTTTTGCTTAGGTTAACACGAAGACTTCACTTCTCTCTGGGAAGGGGCAAGATACTGATTTATACAAAAAACTTATTTATGGTTCTGTTTACTTGAAATTCCGTATATATGTGGTCTTTTGCTTAGATTAACGGGACGACTACACTCCTCTCTGAGAAGTGAACCAGATACTGACCTGTTCAATAAATCTTATGCGTGTTTCGGTTTACTTGAAATTCGGTGCAGAGGCGGCATTCTGCTTAGTTTAACAGCAAGACTACACCTCTCTCTGAGAAGTGGACCTGAAAGTGACCTATTCAATAAATCTTATTTATGGTTCGGTTTGTTTGAAACTCGGTACATAGGGGGCTTTTTGCTGAGATTAACAGGAAGACTACACTTCTTTCCGGAAAAAGGGACAGGGACTGACCTATTCGAAGAAAGTGCGTTTATAGCTGGAATTACTTGAAATTCGGTACAGAGGTGGCATTTTACTTTGCTTAACTACAAGGCTACACTTCTCGCTGTGAAGTGTACCAGATACTGACCTATTCAATAAATCTTATTCATGGTTCGATTTGCTTGAAATTCGGTACATAGGTGGCTTTTTGCTTAGGTTAACAGGAAGACTACACTTCTTTCCGGTAAGTGGAACAGGGACTGACCTATTCGAAAAAAGTTAAGTTATGGCTGGATTCACTTGAAATTTTGTACATAGGTGTTTTTTTGCTTAGATTAACAGGAATATTACACTTCTTTCCGGAAAGTGGGTCAGGGACTGACCTATTCGAAGAAAGTGAGTTTATGGCTGGATTTACTTGAAATTCGGTACAGAGGTGGCCTTTTGCTCAGATTAATAGGAAGATTACACTTCCCTCCGGAAAGCAGGCCTGGGACTGACCAATTCGAAGAAAGTGTGTTTATGGCTGGATTTACGTGAAATTCGGTACATAGGTTTACTTTTGCTTAGATTGATAGGAAGACTACACTTCTTTACGGAAAGTGGGCCAGGGATTTACTTGAAATTCGGTATAAAGGTGGCCTTTTTCTCAGATTATAAAGAAGACTACATTTTCCTCTGGAAAGTGGACAAGAGACTGATCTATTCAATAAGTGTTAGTTATGGTTCGATTTACTTGAAATTCGGTACATCCGTGGCATTTTGATTAGATTAGCAGGAATTCTACACTTGTCTCCGGAAAGTTAACTTTTGACCTATTCGAAAAAAGTTTATTTATGGGTTGGCTTACTGGAAACTGGAATAAAGGTAGCCTTTTGTTTAGATTATTAGGAAGACTACACTTCTTTCCGGTAAATGGGCAAGTGTCTGACATATTCGAAGAAAATGTGTTTATGGCTGGATTTACTTAAAATTCGGTACATAGGTGGCCTCTTGCTCAGAGTAATAAGAAAACTACGCTACCCTCCGGGAAGGGGCAAGATACTGACTTATACACAACACTTATTTATGGTTCTCTTTACTTGAAATTCGGTATAGAAGTGGCCTTTTGCTTAGATTAACGGGACGACTACACTCCTCTCTGAGAAGTGAACCAGATACTGACCTGTTCAATAAATCGTATGCGTGGTTCGGTTTACTTGAAATTCGGTGCAGAGGCGGCATTTTACTTAGTTCAGCAGCAAGACTACACTTCTCTCTGAGAAGTGGACCTGAAAGTGACCATTCAATAAATCTTATTTATGGTTCGATTTGTTTGAAATTCGGTACATAGGTGGCTTCTTGCTCAGAATAACAAGAAGACTACACTTCCTTCCGGAAAGAGGGCCTGGGACTGACCTATTCGAAGAAAGTATGTTTATGGCAGGATTTACTTGAAATTCGGTATATAGGTGGCCTTTTGCT
Organism: Ceratitis rosa; assembly: GCA_037013455.1. Lineage (NCBI taxonomy): Eukaryota > Metazoa > Arthropoda > Insecta > Diptera > Tephritidae > Ceratitis > Ceratitis rosa. The sequence goes on along the minus strand of JAWMAG010000018.1, from coordinate 2,509,939 downwards.
CAGATTATTAAGAAGACTACACTTCCCTCTGGAAAGTGGACAAGAGACTGATCTATTCAATAAGTGTTATTTATGGTTCGATTTACTTCAAATTCTGTACATACGGGGCATTTTGCTTAGATTAACAGTAAGACATCACTGCTCACTGAGAAATTGGCCAGGGACTAACCTATTCGAAAAAAGTTTATTTATATGTTGGCTTACTGGAAATTCGGAAAGTGGACCTGGGCCTGACCTATTCCAAAAAAGTCTATTTATGGCTGGATTCACTTCAAATTCGGTACATAGGTGGCCTTTTGCTCCTATTATCAAAAGACTACACTTTCCTCCAGAAAGGGGACCTGGTACTGACCTATTCGATAAAAGTTTACTTATGCTTGGCTTTACTTTAAATTAGTTTCATGTAAGGCGTTTTGCTTAGCTTAACAGGAAGACTACACCTCTTTCAGGAATGTTGGCCAGGGACTGACCTATTCGAAGAAAGTGTGGTTATGGCTGGATTTATTTGCAATTTCGTACATAGGTGACCTTTTACTCAGATTAACAAGAAGACTACAGTTCCCTCCGGAGAGAGGGCCTGGGACTGACCTATTCGAAGAAAGTATCTTTATGGCTGGATTTACTTGAAATTCGGTATATAGGTGGTCTTTTGCTCAGATTAATAAGAAGACTACACTTCCCTCTGGAAAGTGGAGAAAACTCTGATCTATTCAACAAATGTTATCGATGATTAGATTTACTTGAAATTTTGCTTAGATTAACAGGAATACTACACTTCTTTTTGAGAAGTGAACCAGATACTGACCTGTTCAATACACCTTATTCATGGTTCGATTTGCTTGAAAATCGGTGCATAGGTGTCTTCTGCTTAGATTAACGAGAAGACTACACTTTCCTATTCAATAAATGTTATTTATGGTTCGATTTACTTGAAATTCGAAAAATCCTTATTTATGGACCCGGAATTTACCTTACCTCTGGAAAGTGGACCAGAGACTGACCTATTCAATAAATGTTATTTATGGTTCGATTTACTTGAAACTCAGTACATACGCGTAATTGGCCATTTGCTTAAATTAGCAGGAATTCTACACTTGTCTCCGGAAAGTAAACTTTTGACCTATTCGAAAAAAGTTTATTTATGGGTTGGCTTACTGGGAACTAGTATAAAGGTGGCTTTTTGCTTAGATTAACAGGAATACTACATTTCTTTCCGGAAAGTGGACCAGGAACTGACCTATTCGAAAAGAGTTTATTTATCAGCTGACTTACTTGAAAATCGGTACATAGATGCCCTTTTGCTTAACAGGATTAACAGGAAGACTACACTTCCCTCCGGGAAGGGGCAAGATACTGACTTATACACAACACTTTTTTATGGTTCTGTTTACTTGCAATTCGGTATATAAGTGGCCTTTTGCTTAGATTAACGGGACGACTACACTCCTCTCTGAGAAGGGAACCAGATACTGACCTGTTCAATAAGTCTTATTCGTTATTCGATTTACTTGAAACTCGATATTTAGGTGACTTTTTGCTTAGATTAACTAGAAGACTACAACTCCCTCTTGCAAGTGGACCAGAGACTGACCTATCCAATAAATCTTATTTATGGTCCGATTTACTTGAAACTCGGTACATAGGTGGCCATTTGCTTAGATTACCTAGAAAACTACACCTCCCTCCGAAGAGTGGACTAGAGACTGACCTATCCAATAAATCTCATTTATGGTTCTTATTTTTTAAATTTGATACATAGTTGGCCTTTTGCTTAGATTAACAGGAAGACTACACTTCTTTCCGGAAAGTGGGCCAGGGGCTGACCTATTCGAAGAAAGTGTGTTTATGGCTCGATTTACTTGAAATGCGGTTCATAGGTGACCTTTTGCTCAGATTAATAAGAAAACTACAGCTCCCTCCGGAGAGAGGGCCTGGAGCTGACCTATTCGAAAAAAAGTTTTTTTATGGCTGGACTTACTTGAAATTCGGTACATACATAGGTGACCTTTACTCAGATTAAAAAGAAGACTACAATTGCCTCTGGAAAGTGGACAAGAGACTGATCTATTCAATAAAAGTTTTTTATGGTTTGATTTACTTGAAATTCGGTACATACGTGGCATTTTGCTTAGATTAGCAGGAATCCTGCACTTGTCTCCGGAAAGTTAACTTTTGACCTATTCGAAAAAAGTTTATTTATGGGTTGGCTTACTGGAAACTCGGTATAAAGGTGGCGTTTTGCTATGGTTAACAGGGAGACTACACTTCTTTCCGGAAAGTGGACCAGGGACTGACCTATTCGAAGAAAGTGCGTTTATGGCTCAGATTATAAAGAAGGTCACACTTCCCTCTGGAAAGTAGAAAAGAGACTGATCCATTCAATAAATGTTATTTATGGTTCGATTATCTTGAATTTCGGTAGATACGTGGCATTTTGCTTAGATTAGCAGGAATTCTACACTTGTCTCCGGAAAGTTGTAACGAACCCGGTTCTCCGGTCTATAGCTGGGCTATCACTCAGCCGGATTATGGGTCTCTCTTATATTGTTGATTCCAAAAGAGAAAAGTTACGGACAACACGAGTGGTTCTAATGTTACACACTTAACTTTATTAATTGTATCGTACCGGCAGCGTTTCCACGACACACCATATATCTTAGTCGTATCGTAGTGGCAGCGTTTTCACGTCACACCATATATTTCTATCTACTCCTATTGGTAGCGTTTTCGCGACACACCATATGCACTAGCTACGACAGCACAAACAGAAGTGTCTGATCACTGCTGGTGCTGCCCTTTTTATACTAAACCCTGCCTGCAGGTGGACAGTTACGCGTTGCGTTGTTGGTAGGCCTATCGCCTATTCTTCTTTGCCCTACTTAACAGCGACGGCTTGCTGTATTAGTGCTTGATGCTTGCCTAGCTTAAATGGTTAAATATTTAAAATTCATATTTTAGCTTCATGCGTATGTATATATCTATATCTATATATATATATATATGTACATTTATATTAATATATATATATATCTATATATATTCAATTAATTCTATGAGTATGTGTACTTCAATGTATGTGTGTTCATTGACTATGTATACATATACATGTGTGTACGATTTCTCTTGTTGTTGTTTTTGTTGTTGGTGTTGGTGTTGTTGGTATTGTTGTTGTTGCTGTGAAGGCTTCAAGGCCTTAGACTTGGGGTCTTCACACCCCCCTTTACTTCCCGTAAGGACACGTGATGGTTATCACGTCGGCTTCTGAGACTATTACGCGACACCAGACCCCTCTTGCCTCGTGCCGGAACGTCTGTCGTTTGTCGGGTTGTTGCTGCACCCTTTCCCGGATTTTTGTAACGAGTTCCATTGGTAGCGGGTCGATGTTCGTAAAATTTCGCCAGCCTGATGGTGTTGTTGTTGGTTCTGTTGATTGTTGAAGCCATTTTTCGATTTCGCTGACTACCCCTGGTTCTGCCTGCTGCTGTTCGTTGTCGGCAATCTCCCTCAGCCATTGCTCCAACCCGCGGTCTTCCTCCGCTAACAGGGTGAGCGAAGTCTCCTCCTCGATGTCGTAGTCCTCTTCGCCTACCGTTGTCGTATATTTAATCGCACATTGTTGTTGTTGAGGTCGTGTGTGCGCTGTCCGGTCGTTGAAAATTTTCATTGTCATCGTGACACGTCGGGTGTATTCGGTGTACCCTTCGCCCAGTCGCTGGCTGTATTCTTCCGATATGTTGATTTCGACTCTTCTTATGTCTTCCTCTTCTGCTTCTTCCGTATCGCTGTTGCTTGATGTTGTTGTTTCGTCGTTGACGACGAACTCGACCGTACTAGCTTCACCGACTGTATCCTGGGTTTCGTTCCGCGCTGCGTTTATTTCTGCCTCCGTTAGTCGACGTATGCGCACTTTTAGTGAACCGCAGGTGCTTGTTGCCTTGAACATATTTATTGGTTGCTGATCGCTCTTAAATGTTTCGTTTACTTATGTGCTGTGTCCTTTTATAATATGCTCGCTTCTCTGTGATTTTCTAATGTAACAAACTGTAATTTTCCCTTCTTGCATTTTGTTGCTGCGCTTTCCAAATTTAAGTTTACTGGCCTCTGGCTTTGTTATTGTTTTTAAATTCTTTAACTGTTGGGCAATTTTGTATATATGTTCAACGACAGGGATTTTTGTTCTGCGGATTTTCCCTTTTATATAATATTTTATGTTATAGTAATAACTGTTATTATTATTATATTTTTATTTTTTTGTTGTTGTTGCCATAATTATTGTTTTTATTATTATTTTTATTATTACGATTATTATTGTTATTATTTCTATTATTATTTTTATTATTATTCTTATTGACTTCGGTAGGACTTCTTCAAACTTTGATGGCTTCTGATTTTTTTTCTTCTTCTTCTTCTTCTTCCGTGTGTGTGTTTTTTTTTCTCTTTTTCTTCATCTTCTTCTTCTTCTTTGATTCTACCGCTTTTTCTTCTTTGATTCTACCGCTTCTTCTTCTCTGATTCTTCGGTTTGGGATTGGTCGTTCCTTACTTGGCGATTGCCTCCCTATTTGGTAAATTGCCCTCCTGTATGGCAAATACCCTCCTATTTGGCAGATCCCTTATTTAGCAACTGACGAGTTATCACATTTTAGCTTGAAGGTAAAATTTACATATTCTTCGCATTGCGTCGAATTACGCTCGGATGCTTGCCGGGGAGGGTTGCTTCGGGCGCCTATTATTTTATTTCCCTCCTCGTCTTCAGCGTGGTACGGTTTGAGTTCACCTAGGTACGCAGTTCTTCTTTTTCCGTTATGCATCCTGTCAATTCGACGATTACTGGTGATACGAAATTTTTTACTTTGAACCGTCCGCCGTAACTCGGTGCCAACTTAGCTGCGAAGTTTTTGTTCGCCTTCGATAAATGATGCTCCTTCACGAGGACTCGGTCCCCTATCTTCGGGTGCCACCTTCGTCGACGTAAATTGTAATATCGAGCCTGTTCAATTGATGCCTTTTGTTGGTTTCTTCGCACCATTTTGAATATTTTTCGCATCTTTACTGCCTTGTCTGCCGGGGTTGTGGTTATCTCACCTGTGCCAAATGTAGATTCATCGTATAGTGCTTTCGGTATCCGTGGTTCCCGGCCTTGTACTAAAAATACAGGACTGAATCCAGTGGCCTCACATGTGCTCGTGTTTAGCGCTAGTGTTATTTCTGGTATACTTTCATCCCAATACTTCTGGTCTTTTCCCGTAAACTGTGCCAGCATTCGTTTGATATTTCTGTTTGCCCTCTCCGTCGGGTTTTCTTGCGGTGTGTACGGTTCTGTTAATTGATGTTTTACTCCGTATCCTTGGAGTAACCTTTTGAACTCTTTGCTCGTAAACTGGGTTCCGTTGTCGGTGGTCATAATCTTCGGAACCCCAAATCGGGCGGGTATGCGTTCTTTAAACGCCTTGATGAGGCCTTCGGCTGTCGCTTTCCTCAACGGTACGATTTCTACCCACTTCGAAAATTTATCGATGAACACCAGTAACGCCGTATTTCCATGTTTTGACCGTGGGAGTGGGCCTACAAAATCTGCGCATACGGTTGCCCAGGGTTTCTCGGCAATTTTTGTTAACATCTTACCCGCGGCTTGCTGTTGGTTTGGCTTATATATTTGGAACGTAGGGCACTGTTGGACATACCTCTTGATGTCTCTGAACATCCCCGGCCAGTAATACCGTGCTGTTGCTTTCGCGATGGTTTTTCTGCGAGAAGTCTGGACAGGCTAATACAGGTGCCTCCGTCAGTGCCTTCTTTAACTCTTCGAATACGGTTTGTTGTTCCTCGTTCTACTTCCATCGACAACACTTCTTGAGTAATACTGTCAGCGAGTGGGCAGTGCGTGAGAAATCTGCCACAAATCGTCGGTACCATGACGCTATGCCTAAGAAACGTCTCAATTCTCGTGTATTCGTTGGCGGTGTCAGTTCCTTAATCGCCGCAATCTTGTCGGGATCCGTATGAATTACTTCTTCGCTAACTACGTGCCCTAAATATTTCAGGCTCTTTTTGAAGAATTCACATTTCTCTGGGTTGATCGTAATCGTCGGAATACCTCTCTTAGCTGTTCCATGTATTGTTCTAACGTTGAGCTCGTGATGATGATGTCTTCCAAGTAGGCAAATGCGTGCGGCTCTAGTTCTGGTCCAATGACTCTGTACAAGGTCTTTTGGAAGGTAGCTGGAGCTGAATGTAGTCCGAATGGCATAACTCGCCATTGGAATAGTCCCCGGCCCGGTACGGTAAATGCTGTATACGGCTTACTCTCTTCCTCCATCGGGATTTGCCAGTAGCCATTCTTTAAATCAAGACTGCTAATGAATTTCGCGCTCCTTAAGCGATCTAATATGTGGTGTATTCGGGGGAGGGGGTAGGCGTCTGGTACTGAAAGCGCTTTGAGCTGGCGGTAGTCAACGCATAGTCTCCATTTCCCGTTCTTCTTCTTCACTAGTACGATTGGTGCGCTGTGTAGACTACGGGACGTCTCTATACACACCTTTTCAATAAGTTCGTCTATCTCCTTGTTTATTATGTCTTGCATTTTCGGGTTCTTCGGAAAGTATCGTTGATTTATGGGTCGATCGTCTTTCATGATGATCTTGTGTGACGACATATTCGTCGTACCGGTAATTTTGTCGAATGCTAGCAATTCCTTCATCAGGAAGGCATCGGCCTCTTTCGTGTTCGTGGTGCTTATGTGTGGTTCGGGTGCTATTTCCGCCTTCTCGAGTTGCTTTACCTCGTACATGTTCATTGACGTGCATGCCTTTAACCTCATTGTCTACCCTCCGCAGCTAATGGTTGTGTTGGCTTTTGCCAGGTAGTCCGTCCCAAGGACGACGTCGTCGACTGGACCTGGCAGGACAAGTAGCTAGCTCGTGTGTTCTTCGCCGCCTATTTGTATGACTGCTTCCAATGCTTCAGTGACCGCTCTCGGTCTACCATCTCCCATCACCACCTTCTTGAACACTATTCTTGTCTGTCCCACTTAGCTTAGATTAACAGGAAGACTACACTTCTTTCTGAGAAGTGAACTGTGGACTGAGCTATTCGAAAAGAAATTATTAATGGCTGGATTCACTTGAAATTCGGTACATGGGTGGCCTTTTGCTCAGATTAACAGGAATATTACACTTCTTCCCGGAAAGTTGGCCAGGGACTGAGTTATTAGAACAAACTTTGTTTATCTGTTGGCTTACTTGAAATTCGGCACATAGATTTCCTTTTGCTGGCCTTTTGCTTAGATTAACAGTAATACTACACATCTTTCAGGAAAGTGGGCCAGGACCTGACCTATTCGAAAAGAGTTTATTTATGGTTGGATTTACTCAGTAAATAGGTGTCGTTTTACTTTGATTAATAAGAAGACTACACTTTCCTTCGGAAAGTTAACCAGAGACTAACCTATTCAATAAATCTTAATTATGGTCCGATTTATTTGAAATCCGGTACATAGGTGGCATTTTGCTTAGATTAACAGGAGTACTACACTTCTTTCCGGAAAGTGGGCGAGGACCTGACCTATTGAAAAAAACTTTAGTGATTGGTTGGCTTACTTGAAATTCGGTAAATAGGTCTCCTTTTGCTTAGATTAACAAGAAGACTACACTTTCCTTCGGAAACTTAACCAGAGACTCCGTGGAAAGTGGACCAGGGACTGACCTACTAGAAAAAAAATTTAGTTATGGGCTGGCTTACTTGAAATTCGGTACAAAGATTGACTTTTGCTAAGATTAACAGGAAGACTACAATTCCCTCCGAAAAGTGGGTCAGGAACTGTCCTATTCAATAAAACTTAATTATGGGTCGATTTACTTAAAATTCGGTACATAGGTGGCAATTTGCTTGGACGCTTTTTTCGAGAAAGTGGGCCATGCACTGACTACTTAATAAATATTTTTTATGGTCCGATTTGCTTGAAGTTTGGTACATAGGTGGTCTTTTGCTTAGATGAACTAGAATTCTACAATTTTTTCGAGAAAGTTGGCCAGGGACGGACCTATTCAAAAAATGCTATTTATGGTGCTACAATACTTACTTGAAATTCGGTATATAGGTGGCCTTTTGCTTAGATTAACAGGAAGACTTCTCTTATCTCCGGACCTGGGACTGACTATTAGAAAAAAATCGGTATAAAGATTGACTTTTGCTAAGATTAACAGGAAGACTACAATTCCCTCCAAAAAGTGGGCCAGGAACTGGCCTATTCAATAAAACTTAATTATGGTTCGATTTACTTGATATTCGGTACATAGGTGGCATTTCGCTTAGATTAACAGGAAGAATACACTTTTTTCGAGAAAATGGGCCAGGGACGGACCTATTCGAAAAGAGTTTATTTATGGTTGGATTTGCTTAAAATTCGGTAAATAGGTGGCCTTTTGCTTAGATTAACTAGAATACTGCAGTTCAATTTGATCGTTTGCCGAGAGTAGACGTGCGTTGAAGTGAATCAGAAGTGCATAATATTGAAAAATATATGTACATATGTATACAAAACAAGAACTAAAATTAAAATAAATTAAAATATAGTGAAAGAAAAACTTATAAAAAGACTATTATGAATGAAAAAGATAATAGTAATAACCCCTTCGATATCTTGGGAATACCATTAAACCAAGATGGGACCAAACAAAATCTTAATAGTTCAATAGTGTCAACAGTGCAAAGTGTTGTTGGACAATTGAATATTCAGAAAAATAAATCCCAAGGTGACACCAAATGGGAAGCAGTGAAAAATTAGAACAAGCAATTGAAAACACTAACAACCTAAAAAGTGCAAAAACAATAAACGTAAAGAAACGTAAACAACACAATGACCAGTATGATAGCATGGAGAGTCTTGACGAAGTAGGGAACAGCCGATCAATGCAAGTGTTGCTGCAGTCACTTTCTGCTCAAATACGCTAGCTAAAATCTATCATTTCACGACTTAACTCAGAAAAAGCTACTCTTCAAAAAGAGAATGACCTTCTTAAGAAAAATTCATTGCAACCGAATAGCGACACAACACCTGAATTACTCGATGACACGGAAATGAAACAATTTGACCATGGAGATGTCCTTCGCTACCTAACGTTTCGAGAGAAACTTACTCTGCTGACATTCATACTCGGACAACAACAAAACAGTCCAACTATACAATACCTGCTAAGAAAAAAAGTAAATTGAAAGATAACCCACCTACACTTATCTGTTACAACATAAATCAAAAAGAGATAGCTAATAAGTTAAAGTTACTACTAAATCACAAAAACTTTGCATTTAATATTGTCAGCAAAAATGTCACACACATTAGTACCTGTGTTATAGATGATTATATAAAAATTAAGAGTTTCTTGATAAAAGAGAAGTGTAAATTCTACACGTTCACTCCTAATGGAGAAAAACCACATTCCATTGTTATAAAAAAGTATGTAATGTATGCGAGTATGAGGAAATAATTAATTATTTTACTGAACTTAACTTAATTTAGATATTATTATTATTAAACTTTCAAAATTTAAAAATGATAACTGGTTGATACAATTGTCTCACAATTCTAACTTATATGAATTTTATAATATAAAATATATATTTAATTGTAAAGTGGAATTTGAGAAATTGACGCAATGTAAAAACTGCCAAAGATACACACATGTCGCAAGCAATTGTCATATGCCCTATCGTTGCGTCAAATGTGTCGACCAACATGGTCCAGGTGACTGTAAAATTCCATCAAAGGAAAATAATAACAAAGAACATGTATTTACCGACCCTGAAACCGGACAGCTTGTTAAAAATATAGGTATTCCAGTTAGTTGTGTAAATTGTAAAATCGAAGGGCACCCGGCAAACTATTCAAAATGTCCTAAGAGGCTTGAATTAATTAAACACATTAACGGGCGCAATAATTTAAGTAATAAGGCTAAACCATTGTTAAATAAAGTAACATTTACAAAAGCACCTACCACTGGTGGTGAGTCTCCCTCTTATGCTTCAAATACACAAAATAACTCAAAAAAATTTCCAAAAGTACAAAACGCAAAGACTAAAATTACGAAAATGTACACGAAATCTAAAATCTCCAAAAAAGTATCTGATGTAAAACTGTTTCAAACTGTAGAGAATGAATGTGTAAGACTATTTGGAAGTAATCTATCTGGCTGCATGAAAAAATAGCATCCTTCACAAATACCTACAGACAATTAAAAAAATGATGATGAAAAGTCAATAGCTCTTTTCAGTTTACTTACCGAACTAAGAATTAATCATGAGTAATAATTCTTTCAAGTGCATATTCTTAAATGTAAATTCTTTAATTTCACGACATAGAAGGCATTATTTTAACTTGTTTCTAAAAAATCATAAGCCTGATATAATCTTAATAGCAGAACATAAACTCAGTCATAAACACAATATTAATTTCCGCGGCTACAACTTCATCAGACAAGTTAATAAAGCAAAAAATGTAAATAGCAATAGCAATATGTATAAGAGAGAAGTACAAATTTAAGCTTATTGATATAGGAGACATTAATCATTTAGAAAAGGTAGCACTTAAAATCTTCACTACAAGTGGTGTGGAAATTTCGTTTGTTTCTGTGTATAACCGCCCAACAGATGTACTGAAATGTATTATTATTATTATTATTATTATTATTAAAATTAGTTTATTTAACAATTAAATTATTATAAATAAATAAGCTTAATACTAGGTACTAGCAGCTAATAGGCTATCGACCTGCTAAAATATTTATATATTATATTATATCTTAAATACTGTACAAAATATTGCTAATTCTTAAAATGTTCATTATATTATATACATTTTGTTTAGTGAAGTTATTAAGTAGAGCTGGTATACTGGGAAGACTGAGTTCTTCTTTTGCTTCTTGAATTATTCGACATTCTTCTATGATGTGTTGAATGGAAATGATTTTTTCATTGCAGAGCCTGCATAAAGGTGCATCTATTCGCTCCATCAGGTGTTGGTGTGTGAGTAGGGTGTGGCCGAGCCTTAACCGAGTGAATTTTTTTACGTATAGCTTTTTGCAGTCATCGGGGAAAATTGTGGGTGAGCCGGCTGGGTTGAATTTTTTATAGTGGCGTTCATAGCTTTGCCAAGATTGTATTTTTAGGTTTGTAAAAAACTGCTTAAAAAGGCGATTTATATCTGATTTAGTAATTGTTTGTTGAAGGAGTATGGGTGCTTGAAGTGCGAATTTTGCGTCTTTGTCAGCTGCTTCGTTGCCCTTAATTCCGACATGGCTTGGGACCCACATTAGCTTCAGCTTGTGTTGAAATTGAATGATAAGGTCGCGGATTTCCATGACTGTATTATTTTGATGTGTCGTATTGCTAATAGCTCGAATTGCTGCTTGTGAGTCGGTGCAGATAATGTATTTTTCTTTACGAGTTTTCAGTATTTTTAAAGCGGTCAAAATTGCCTCAGATTCGGCTGTAAAAATGGAGCAATGTTCCTCCAAACGTGCCAGTCTTAACGTTTGGTACTTGTTGTCTACTATACCATAACTGACCCCCATGGCTGATTTCGATCCATCAGTGTAATAGAAATTCCAGTTTTTGTAAGAATCTTTTATTTCGGAAAATAATGTGAGATAAGTTGCAGCGTTTGTGCTTTTTTTATTGTATTGTGTTAATGTATTTATTATATAACTTTTCTTAAAAAAACCTGGCGGGTTTTTTGGAGTAAACTTTTGCTTATATTTTAGTGTGATTCCGCTGTTAGTAGCTATTTGTATTATTTTATGTATGGTGGTAGGGAATTTCGGCGATTTTTGTTTGAGAATTTTATCAACATTATAAAAATTTGGTTTTTCCGTTGGGTTAATAATTTTTGTAAATAGCTTTGCTGCTGCTGCTTGTATTCTGTGCTCCAAAGTTGGTAATCCAGCTTCGGTTAATACATTTGCTATGGGTGTGGATGCGAACGCGCCTATGCAGTACCTTGCTGCTAAGTGGTACAGAGATTTTAATTTGTGTGTATTGGCTTTGGTAGTTTGTCCATATATTGCCAGACCATAGTCTAACTTGCTTAGATATATTGCTTTTGATATATAATAGTAGATTTGATATGTGTGTTACTATGAAACCTTGATAGACATTTGATTAAATTTAATCTGTCTGTTAAATCTTTTTTCAGGGCCTCTATATGGTCCGACCAATTATATTTTTCGTTAACAATAAGTCCTAAAATTTTCAATTTTTTAACTTGAGGAAGAATTGTGTTGTTAAGTGTTAGATTAGAGGCGTTGCATGATATCCTTCTGCAGATATGTAGAATTTTGCATGTTGTAGGTGAAATTAATGCTCCATTTAACCAGCACCATTGGTTTATGTCGGCACTCAACTTATAAAGTCACCTTGTAAATTTTGATTAGTCTTGTAGTTAGCTGTAATATACAAGTCATCTTCGTATATACAATGTTTAAGTTCTCTATGTTGAAGTAAAATCTTATTTAATTTCTCGAAAGCAATTTGAAATAATACAACAGAATGTGGTGAGCCTTGTGGTATCCCATTTTGAAGAGAGTAGGTATCTGAGTAATAGCCGTTTAATAGCACTCTGAACTTCCTGTTTCTTAAGAAAGACTTTATGTACGAAATAATTTTCGTACCAACTTTCCACTCTATTAATTGGTTTAGAATTGTGTGAGCTCCAATTCTATCGAATGCTTTTTCAAAGTCGATTGATATCACAGAAATATGATTCCGGGCTGATAAAGCTTTAGTTGCTATGTAATCCATAAATAAGAGTGCATCTAATGTGTTTTTATTGTTTTTATATGCTACTTGGTTTGGTGAGAGTAATTTGTGTTTAGTCATAAACCAGACGAGTCTCTTTGCAATGATTTTTTCCATCAACTTGCTGACACAAGATATTAGTGAGATAGGTCTATATCCGTCGAATGATTCTTTAGGTTTCTGTGGTTTTGGTAGTGGAATTATTGTAGTTGTTTTCCATTGTTGTGGGATGATACTAGAGTTGAATATTTTGTTGCAGATGGTAAGTAGTAGTTGGGTTGCGATTGGTGGAAGATTTTTCAGCATTTTGTAGTTAATTTTGTCGTATCCAGGCGTGTTTCCCTTTAATGTATTTAAGGCGGCATTTAATTCTGTGAGTGAAATGTTTGATTCGATTTTTTGTGCATCTTTATTTGAAATGTAATTAGCATTGAATACATTATTGAGTGTGTATTTTAAGTTAACATAACGTACATTGAAACTGTTATCATTAGAATAAGAATACCACTCTTTTCCAAAGAAATTTGCTATTTCTGTGGGATCAGTAAGTGCTAAATTTTGATTGACTTTTAAAAATCTTATGGCATTTGGAGTGTATTTTCCGTACAACTTGTTGACTTTGTTTGCCATATTGTTTTGATAGGAGCGTTAGGATTTATTGAGCTCGTAAATTCATAGAAAGCTTCTCGTTTAGCGATTTTCGCGTGCCTTCTAAAGATTGCATTTGCTTTTTTGTAAGCTAATCTGTTTTCGCATGTCATATTGTTTTTAAAGCAATGCCATAAATTTTGTTTGATTGAACGTAGCTCAGCAAAGCTGTCGTTCCACCAATACACTTTCTTAAAGGTATGCTTAGCGTATGTATGTGGAATGAATTCGTTCGCTGCAGAAATTATAAGTTTTTGAAATTTGGCTGCTTCTTTATTTGTATTATCGGAGATAATATTGCTCTTTATTTTAGAGTTAAGCAGATATTGGTATTTCGACCAGTTAGCTTTCTCTGTTTTGAAAACTGCTATGTGCTTGTAAGTCGAGGGTTGCACATCATCTCCATATTTTATGACTATGGGGTAGTGATCACTGCCATGTGTGTCGGTTAGGGTGTACCAGCTTAGTGAAGGTGCGAGGTCTGACGAAGCTAAAGAAATATCTACATGTTAACGTCGAATGTGTAGATAGGTGGGTTGGAGCACCGTTGTTTAATCTGATGAGGTTGGATTGTGCCGCAAGCGACTCTACTAGCTTACCTCTTGTGTTGGATTTGTTGGATCCCCATAATGTACTGTGCGCGTTAAAATCTCCTACCAAGATAACGTTTCTGTTGTACTGGTTAAGTAAACTAGCTAATTAAGCTCGTGAAAAGTTCTGCGATGGTGGGATGTAGACTGATATTATTGTGACTTTAATGCTAACATTAATTTCTACTATGGTTGACTCCAAGGAATGTGTTGAGTTTAGAAATTTGTGTGGGATACTATTTTTGACTAAAATGGCAGTACCGCCTTTTGCATACGTAGTTGATTGGTTTATGCTTGTTGCTGACGTATAGTTGTTCACATTAATCGTTCTGTTTTGTGGTGCGTCTCTTGTAACGCTATAATGTCAGGATTTTCTTTTTTAATTAGTAGTTGTAGTTCAAGTAAATTATTATCGAATCCGTTCAAATTCCACTGCAGAATTTTAAGGTTCATGTTATAGTAGATAATTATAGAAAAAACTGTCAGGATGGTATAGCTTGTATACTATTCGAGAAGTTATTTAAAGTAATTCGTCAAATGGCTCAGAATTTGAGCTATTTATTATTGATTTCGGAAGATTCGCTTGCTTTCAATAGTGCTTGAGTAATTTTAGTGTTAGTTGTGTTTGCTATTTTAGCATGCTTTGCTTTTAGTTTAGCTTTCATTCTTTTAGATGTAGTTCTGGGAAGAATATTTACTTTTTTAAAGTTAGATGTTTGTGGTGCTGTTTTGGCAGAGACTGGGCTGTTTGATATGGACGGATGATCTAGATTTGTGGTTGTGGTAAGATCATCGTATGATATTGTTGTTCTAGAATGCTGGCTTGTATTTGAATTTACGGTACTGTTTGCTGTATTTAATAGCGGCTGTTTTTTCGCTTCGTTAGCGTACATTGAATCGTTTGAAGGGTGTCGGTTTTTGTAAATTGAGTATGCGGTCTTATTCCCCACTTTTTGCAGAGTTTTAATTGATTGGATTTCACGTTCTTTGATAAATATGGGGTAGATTTTGCTTGTTGATGGGTGATTGGTATCCTGTTGAAGGTTATCTGTGCAGTTTACGCACGATGGATTGTCGGAACATAATTCTTTAGATTCCGGGTCTAGGTGAAATATTTTTGAACAATGTCCGCATAGTTTATCAAGGGTACACATTTTGCTTATATGTCTTGTGGTTTTTCCAGGTGAGTCTTTTATCCAATGTAACTCCCAGGTAGGTAACGAATTCTTTCTGAGGTATTGTATTCCCATTTATAGAGATTGAAGGGCATGTGTCTTTTTTTAGCGTAAATGTTACTTGTATACACTTAGACTCACTGACTTTAATTCTCCAAGTTGTTAGCCACTCTTCTATTACTTTTAAATGTTCTTGTAGTCTGTAACTGGCTGTCATGGGGTTTGAATGGACACTAAGTATTGCTGTATCATCCGTAAAAGTTGATGTGATGAGGTTTCGGTTTGTAGGAAGATCGTTCGTATAAATTAAATATAAGACGGGCCCTAAAACACTTCCTTGTGGAACATCGGAAAACACCGAAATTTTCTGCCAATAAGAAAGCTTTCTAAGACATCATAAATTTTTACAGGAAGCGTAACTTTCAGCTTGTATAATAGACCATCTAACCAAACTTTATCAAATGCCTGAGCAACATCGAGAAACACTGCAGTACAATATTACTTGTTTTCAAACGCTGATCTTATGTGTGCTACGATTCTATGCACCTGCTCTATTGTGCTGTGTTTTTCTCTAAGCCCGAATTGGTGGCATGGTATGGTCTGTTTCGATTCCAAAATCGGTAATATTTTTTTTAATAAAAGTTTGTCGAAGATTTTTGATTAAGCTAATAGGCCTATAGGAGCCCACCAAAGAAGGATCTTTACCAGGTTTAGGGATCATAATAATCTCCGAGAGCTTCCAGGAATTAGGAAAATAGTGTAGTCTCAATATACTATTAAATATACAAAGCATGTGTTTAATTGCCACATTTGGAAGCTCTTTTATCATATCACCCGTTATCCTGTCGTATCCAGGAGCCTTCTTTTTCTTTATGTCGTTAGTAATAACATCTTTAAGTGATTTAAAATTAAATTGAATAAAATTTTTATCTGGATCTGCACGAAATTCTGGAAGAGATTTGTATCCAATATTTGGTGTAAATACAGTGGAAAGATGCATGGCAAATGAGATACCCTTTTCCTGGTCGCTTCGAGCCCACTCACCATTGTGAGTTCTCAATGGAGGGTCGCAAGTGACGGGACTTTTGAAACTCTTAATTTTTCGCCACAAAGAGTATCAGATGTATCAAATGTAGCTGACAGAGATTGTACGGACTTTTGAAAATCGTTTTCCTTTTTATGTTTCAGAACATCCCGAAGCATTTTTGTGCATATATTGAGCTCATTTTTTAAGGCCAGGGAACGATACCTCTGCCAATCTCTCCTTAGTTGCCTTTTTTTGGTTACCAGACTTGTAATGTCTTTACCCTTAAGACCGTTGAAAATTTTTCTTCTAAGCCAATATTAACCTAGATCCCCAGAAGGAATGTTTTGCGTTGTAATCACCTGCTACTAGAAACCGTTTACCTAGTTTAGAAAAGAAATCAGTAAATTGAGTTTCTGATATGTTGTATCGGGGCGGATAATATATGGCGGAAATGTTTATTCCACCAGAATTATCATATATATGAACTGAGGTAGCGTGAAGGTAGTCTTTACAGTACTCTTCCATTATATAATGTTTAATTTTTTGCCTGATAAGTATTCCAGTGCGCTTTCCCTTCAGGGTGTTTGGTGTCATAAAACAGAAATGTATCAATATTGAAGTTGTTAAATTTGGTCAAATGAGTTTCGGAGATTAGCATTATATCTATTGCTTGATTTTCTAAGAAGAGTTGAAGTTCATTTTTGTGTTGGACCAAGCCGTTGGCGTTCCAATAACATATCTTAAGGTCATTCATGGCTTAGACAAAATCGCTTGAAGGAGGAGATTTTGATTTTGAATTAAATCTTGCATCATACTTTGCATTGATGTCATATGTTCTTGCATCATGCGTATAAAGTTGTTTAGCGTGTTTTCAAGTGAGTTAACAGACGGAACGGACGGGATGGACGTTTCTTGCGTTGTGAGCTGAAGTACACCTTTTAAAGCTTGGGCGTTGGATATAAAGTTGGTATCAGTATGCTTTGTTTCGGCAGCTTTTAATTGAGGCTAAGGTGAGGCTGAGAGACAGGAAAGTTGCTAGAAGCCCTTTTACTGCCCATGCCATTTAGGGAAATATATATATTGGACAACCCCTATAATTGGCGGTGTGATTTTCACCGCAATTGCTACATTTTTTAGATCTCCACAAATGACACATAAGCGCAATATCGCTTCGTATGGCCAAATTCTTGACAATTATGGCACTGAACAAGACTTGTTCGTTTATGTGGTTCTTCCACGGAAATACGTCGGTGAAGAAGATACCGCAGTTTGTAAATGGGATGAACTTCTCACTTCTTTAAGAGCTGGAAATCTGGCTCAATATCAACCCTAAAAATTGGCTGAGGTATGTTAGCCTTATTTTTAATGTTGAATACATTTCTTACCCTGAAACCTTCTTCTTTAAAGGCACTTTCTATTTCCAAGGGACTTACACTGTGTTCAATGCCCTTTAGGATGACTGCTAAGCCACGACTACTTTTGAGCTGAAAGGTAAGGCAATTATCTGCCACCTTGCGATAGCTATCTTCTCCGTAGGTTTGCACTTTCACTTCTTGAATACGTATATTTCCCTTTTTAAATGGGACTACATGGAAGTTATTTTTCCCAATTAGATCTATCAATTTGTTGACAAGGTTGCTAGAGTTCGCTTCTCTAAGATAAATTGGCGTCGACTTGGACGTTTTCTGCATCAGAAAGCATATGAAATCAATTATTGCTCATGCTGTGTTTTTCTCTTGCTGTTTTGAAAATTTTTTTTTGATTTTGTTCACTATTTTTTTGGGGAGACCGTTTCCTTTTTACAAGAATGTAGCGATCGATTCCCGTTTGAATTACTGCTTTCTTTGCAGCGCTATTTTCGGTGTAGTCTTGCGTTTCGACTCTAGAAGGAGCTGGAGGAGTTGCGGTAATCGGCGATTGAGGCCATGAAGGGGCTGGTAAAGTAGTCCTAGAAGGGACTACAAAAGCTGAGGGCTCATTTTCCAATCGTTGTGTTCGCTGTTGGTGCTGTTGTTGTGGCGTTTGTTGTTGCTGTTGTCTTTGGTTAACGTTTCCACGTTGTGGCGACCGATTTAGTCCAATTTTTGCAAACTGACCAATTTAGTCCCAAAAAAAACCAGTGGATTTTGCAACACAGTTTTTTGGCAACTTTAATTTGGAAACGGCACGAGCAAATGCAAATTTTCCTGCATACTTTTAGGCGCCTTTCTTTAATCCTAGAGCTTTTTATATATGTTTTATTATTATAATTAATATATTTGTCTCTGTTCAACTAGTGTGAACTATTTGTTTATAGTTTTTTTTTTTTTTATTATTTAGTTTTGATGGAGCGCCAATCCATGCAAATAACACAATTTGTTATTTACAAGGTTTCACTTTCACTTCACTTTGTTCAGTTTCAGAGGAGCCACTTGCCTGAATTAGTTTATGTAGTTTGCACAATATATTTTAGTTAAAAATTTAAAATAAATATAGGGCACAGTCACTTTCACTTTGCACTCGCAAGAGTTGCCAGATGAATTCCATTTCCATTTGTTGAAATTAATTTCGATGATTCGAACGGATATCATAATCGTCTAAGAATACACCCATTTGAATCAGATCATAGCGCAGTAGAATTAAATATAATCTTAGATCACAATATCCTCAATTGTCAATTAAATGAACGGTTTAATTACGACAAAATTGATGTCTATAGATTTAATGATGTGCTTTTAGACAAGCTTAAGGAGAATTATCTACCTACTAACTACAATGTCACTGAAAAAGTTATAGATAAATATATCTTAAGTTTAAATTCTGCTATGAACGAAGCTATCAACTCTGGATCCATACCAAAGGTAGTAGTTCGTAATCGCGGTCTTGTAAATTCGCCTCAAAATATCCTTGACTTTATTTCTGTAAAGAAACGTCTGCGTAGGACAATATATCGATGCATCGATCCGCAACGCAAAAACATACTCAATGCTATATTACGAAATTTAACTAAAATTATTCAGGAACAGATTGTCATCCATGAAAGTAGATATTGGTCGAAATTCTTCTCAAAAATAAGGATGAATAACAAAACCTATGAAAAAATCAAAAGTTTATGTGGCTTGAATACGAAGACGCAATCACCAGTTCTAACAATAAGTTGTGATACTGATATAGACATTTGACATACCTAGAATTGTAAATGGTAACACTATTCAATTACGCGAAAATTTTCATAAAACCAATATTGTAACTTATGTGTTTGATGAAATAAATAAACAAAATCTTAGTTTGTGTGACGCCGAGTTTTCTTGACATATCAAACACAATATTAATGATCTACTTGAAAGTAACGACGCAATCGTCACATTTAACAATAATTTACGTGCTGATGGCGAACATAATGCTAGCCATACATTGCAAGAAATAAATGAATTCAGTAAAATATTTACAAATGCAGAAGAAATAGGTTATTCCCTACGTTTTAAAAATAATAAAAAAGCTCGGGTGAAGATGGAGCTTCAAACTTCATCCTAAAGAAAACACATCCGTTTTTCTGGAGGTTTATCGCCATACTTATTAAACATTCTTATAATATGGGTTATTTTCCAGAAGAATGGAAAATAGCGGAGGTAATAAATGTACCAAAGCCAAATTCTGATCCTAAGTCCGCGACTAGCTATCGCCTGATTTCTGTCTTATCTAATATTGTGCCGCAAGCGACTCTACTAGCTTACCTCTTGTGTTGGATTTGTTGGATCCCCATAATGTACTGTGCGCGTTAAAATCTCCTACCAAGATAACGTTTCTGTTGTACTGGTTAAGTAAACTAGCTAATTAAGCTCGTGAAAAGTTCTGCGATGGTGGGATGTAGACTGATATTATTGTGACTTTAATGCTAACATTAATTTCTACTATGGTTGACTCCAAGGAATGTGTTGAGTTTAGAAATTTGTGTGGGATACTATTTTTGACTAAAATGGCAGTACCGCCTTTTGCATACGTAGTTGATTGGTTTATGCTTGTTGCTGACGTATAGTTGTTCACATTAATCGTTCTGTTTTGTGGTGCGTCTCTTGTAACGCTATAATGTCAGGATTTTCTTTTTTAATTAGTAGTTGTAGTTCAAGTAAATTATTATCGAATCCGTTCAAATTCCACTGCAGAATTTTAAGGTTCATGTTATAGTAGATAATTATAGAAAAAACTGTCAGGATGGTAAAGCTTGTATACTATTCGAGAAGTTATTTAAAGTAATTCGTCAAATGGCTCAGAATTTGAGCTATTTATTATTGATTTCGGAAGATTCGATTGCTTTCAATAGTGCTTGAGTAA
Source organism: Ceratitis rosa (assembly GCA_037013455.1). Taxonomy (NCBI): domain Eukaryota; kingdom Metazoa; phylum Arthropoda; class Insecta; order Diptera; family Tephritidae; genus Ceratitis; species Ceratitis rosa. The sequence continues at coordinate 2,489,400 of JAWMAG010000018.1, read as the reverse complement.
TTTTAGTGTTAGTTGTGTTTGCTATTTTAGCATGCTTTGCTTTTAGTTTAGCTTTCATTCTTTTAGATGTAGTTCTGGGAAGAATATTTACTTTTTTAAAGTTAGATGTTTGTGGTGCTGTTTTGGCAGAGACTGGGCTGTTTGATATGGACGGATGATCTAGATTTGTGGTTGTGGTAAGATCATCGTATGATATTGTTGTTCTAGAATGCTGGCTTGTATTTGAATTTACGGTACTGTTTGCTGTATTTAATAGCGGCTGTTTTTCGCTTCGTTAGCGTACATTGAATCGTTTGAAGGGTGTCGGTTTTTGTAAATTGAGTATGCGGTCTTATTCCCCACTTTTTGCAGAGTTTTAATTGATTGGATTTCACGTTCTTTGATAAATATGGGGTAGATTTTGCTTGTTGATGGGTGATTGGTATCCTGTTGAAGGTTATCTGTGCAGTTTACGCACGATGGATTGTCGGAACATAATTCTTTAGATTTCGGGTCTAGGTGAAATATTTTTGAACAATGTCCGCATAGTTTATCAAGGGTACACATTTTGCTTATATGTCTTGTGGTATTTCCAGGTGAGTCTTTTATCCAATGTAACTCCCAGGTAGGTAACGAATTCTTTCTGAGGTATTGTATTCCCATTTATAGAGATTGAAGGGCATGTGTCTTTTTTTAGCGTAAATGTTACTTGTATACACTTAGACTCACTGACTTTAATTCTCCAAGTTGTTAGCCACTCTTCTATTACTTTTAAATGTTCTTGTAATCTGTAACTGGCTGTCATGGGGTTTGAATGGACACTAAGTATTGCTGTATCAGCCGTAAAAGTTGATGTGATGAGGTTTCGGTTTGTGGGAAGATCGTTCGTATAAATTAAATATAAGACGGGCTCTAAAACACTTCCTTGTGGAACATCGGAAAACACCGAAATTTTCTGCCAATAAGAAAGCTTTCTAAGACATCATAAATTTTTACAGGAAGCGTAACTTTCAGATTGTACAATAGACCATCTAACCAAACTTTATCAAATGCCTGAGCAACATCGAGAAACACTGCAGTACAATATTACTTGTTTTCAAACGCTGATCTTATGTGTGCTACGATTCTATGCACCTGCTCTATTGTGCTGTGTTTTTCTCTAAGCCCGAATTGGTGGCATGGTATGGTCTGTTTCGATTCCAAAATCGGTAATATTTTTTTTAATAAAAGTTTGTCGAAGATTTTTGATTAAGCTAATAGGCCTATAGGAGCCCACCAAAGAAGGATCTTTACCAGGTTTAGGGATCATAATAATCTCCGAGAGCTTCCAGGAATTAGGAAAATAGTGTAGTCTCAATATACTATTAAATATACAAAGCATGTGTTTAATTGCCACATTTGGAAGCTCTTTTATCATATCACCCGTTATCCTGTCGTATCCAGGAGCCTTCTCTTTCTTTATGTCGTTAGTAATAACATCTTTAAGTGATTTAAAATTAAATTGAATAAAATTTTTATCTGGATCTGCACGAAATTCTGGAAGAGATTTGTATCCAATATTTGGTGTAAATACAGTGGAAAGATGCATGGCAAATGAGATACCCTTTTCCTGGTCGCTTCGAGCCCACTCACCATTGTGAGTTCTCAATGGAGGGTCGCAAGTGACGGGACTTTTGAAACTCTTAATTTTTCGCCACAAAGAGTATCAGATGTATCAAATGTAGCTGACAGAGATTGTACGGACTTTTGAAAATCGTTTTCCTTTTTGTGTTTCAGGACATCCCGAAGCATTTTTATGCATATATTGAGCTCATTTTTTAAGGCCAGGGAACGATACCTCTGCCAATCTCTCCTTAGTTGCCTTTTTTTGGTTACCAGACTTGTAATGTCTTTACCCTTAAGACCGTTGAAAATTTTTCTTCTAAGCCAATATTAACCTAGATCCCCAGAAGGAATGTTTTGCGTTGTAATCACCTGCTACTAGAAACCGTTTACCTAGTTTAGAAAAGAAATCAGTAAATTGAGTTTCTGATATGTTGTATCGGGGCGGATAATATATGGCGGAAATGTTTATTCCACCAGAATTATCATATATATGAACTGAGGTAGCGTGAAGGTAGTCTTTACAGTACTCTTCCATTATATAATGTTTAATTTTTTGCCTGATAAGTATTCCAGTGCGCTTTCCCTTCAGGGTGTTTGGTGTCATAAAACAGAAATGTATCAATATTGAAGTTGTTAAATTTGGTCAAATGAGTTTCGGAGATTAGCATTATATCTATTGCTTGATTTTCTAAGAAGAGTTGAAGTTCATTTTTGTGTTGGACCAAGCCGTTGGCGTTCCAATAACATATCTTAAGGTCATTCATGGCTTAGACAAAATCGCTTGAAGGAGGAGATTTTGATTTCGAATTAAATCTTGCATCATACTTTGCATTGATGTCATATGTTCTTGCATCATGCGTATAAAGTTGTTTAGCGTATTTTCAAGTGAGTTAACAGACGGAACGGACGGGATGGACGTTTCTTGCGTTGTGAGCTGAAGTACACCTTTTAAAGCTTGGGCGTTGGATATAAAGTTGGTATCAGTAGGCTTTGTTTCGGCAGCTTTTAATTGAGGCTAAGGTGAGGCTGAGAGACAGGAAAGTTGCTAGAAGCCCTTTTACTGCCCATGCCATTTAGGGAAATATATATATTGGACAACCCCTATAATTGGCGGTGTGATTTTCACCGCAATTGCTACATTTTTTAGATCTCCACAAATGACACATAAGCGCAATATCGCTTCGTATGGCCAAATTCTTGACAATTATGGCACTGAACAAGACTTGTTCGTTTATGTGGTTCTTCCACGGAAATACGTCGGTGAAGAAGATACCGCAGTTTGTAAATGGGATGAACTTCTCACTTCTTTAAGAGCTGGAAATCTGGCTCAATATCAACCCTAAAAATTGGCTGAGGTATGTTAGCCTTATTTTTAATGTTGAATACATTTCTTACCCTGAAACCTTCTTCTTTAAAGGCACTTTCTATTTCCAAGGGACTTACACTGTGTTCAATGCCCTTTAGGATGACTGCTAAGCCACGACTACTTTTGAGCTGAAAGGTAAGGCAATTATCTGCCACCTTGCGATAGCTATCTTCTCCGTAGGTTTGCACTTTCACTTCTTGAATACGTATATTTCCCTTTTTAAATGGGACTACATGGAAGTTATTTTTCCCAATTAGATCTATCAATTTGTTGACAAGGTTGCTAGAGTTCGCTTCTCTAAGATAAATTGGCGTCGACTTGGACGTTTTCTGCATCAGAAAGCATATGAAATCAATTATTGCTCATGCTGTGTTTTTCTCTTGCTGTTTTGAAAATTTTTTTTTGATTTTGTTCACTATTTTTTTGGGGTGACCGTTTCCTTTTTACAAGAATGTAGCGATCGATTCCCGTTTGAATTACTGCTTTCTTTGCAGCGCTATTTTCGGTGTAGTCTTGCGTTTCGACTCAAGAAGGAGCTGGAGGAGTTGCGGTAATCGGCGATTGAGGCCATGAAGGGGCTGGTAAAGTAGTCCTAGAAGGGACTACAAAAGCTGAGGGCTCATTTTCCAATCGTTGTGTTCGCTGTTGGTGCTGTTGTTGTGGCGTTTGTTGTTGCTGTTGTCTTTGGTTAACGTTTCCACGTTGTGGCGACCGATTTAGTCCAATTTTTGCAAACTGACCAATTTAGTCCCAAAAAAAACCAGTGGATTTTGCAACACAGTTTTTTGGCAACTTTAATTTGGAAACGGCACGAGCAAATGCAAATTTTCCTGCATACTTTTAGGCGCCTTTCTTTAATCCTAGAGCTTTTTATATATGTTTTATTATTATAATTAATATATTTGTCTCTGTTCAACTAGTGTGAACTATTTGTTTATAGTTTTTTTTTATTATTATTTAGTTTTGATGGAGCGCCAATCCATGCAAATAACACAATTTGTTATTTACAAGGTTTCACTTTCACTTCACTTTGTTCAGTTTCAGAGGAGCCACTTGCCTGAATTAGTTTATGTAGTTTGCACAATATATTTTAGTTAAAAATTTAAAATAAATATAGGGCACAGTCACTTTCACTTTGCACTCGCAAGAGTTGCCAGATGAATTCCATTTCCATTTGTTGAAATTAATTTCGATGATTCGAACGGATATCATAATCGTCTAAGAATACACCCATTTGAATCAGATCATAGCGCAGTAGAATTAAATATAATCTTAGATCACAATATCCTCAATTGTCAATTAAATGAACGGTTTAATTACGACAAAATTGATGTCTATAGATTTAATGATGTGCTTTTAGACAAGCTTAAGGAGAATTATCTACCTACTAACTACAATGTCACTGAAAAAGTTATAGATAAATATATCTTAAGTTTAAATTCTGCTATGAACGAAGCTATCAACTCTGGATCCATACCAAAGGTAGTAGTTCGTAATCGCGGTCTTGTAAATTTGCCTCAAAATATCCTTGACTTTATTTCTGTAAAGAAACGTCTGCGTAGGACAATATATCGATGCATCGATCCGCAACGCAAAAACATACTCAATGCTATATTACGAAATTTAACTAAAATTATTCAGGAACAGATTGTCATCCATGAAAGTAGATATTGGTCGAAATTCTTCTCAAAAATAAGGATGAATAACAAAACCTATGAAAAAATCAAAAGTTTATGTGGCTTGAATACGAAGACGCAATCACCAGTTCTAACAATAAGTTGTGATACTGATATAGACATTTGACATACCTAGAATTGTAAATGGTAACACTATTCAATTACGCGAAAATTTTCATAAAACCAATATTGTAACTTATGTGTTTGATCAAATAAATAAACAAAATCTTAGTTTGTGTGACGCCGAGTTTTCTTGACATATCAAACACAATATTAATGATCTACTTGAAAGTAACGACGCAATCGTCACATTTAACAATAATTTACGTGCTGATGGCGAACATAATGCTAGCCATACATTGCAAGAAATAAATGAATTCAGTAAAATATTTACAAATGCAGAAGAAATAGGTTATTCCCTACGTTTTAAAAATAATAAAAAAGCTCGGGTGAAGATGGAGCTTCAAACTTCATCCTAAAGAAAACACATCCGTTTTTCTGGAGGTTTATCGCCATACTTATTAAACATTCTTATAATATGGGTTATTTTCCAGAAGAATGGAAAATAGCGGAGGTAATAAATGCACCAAAGCCAAATTCTGATCCTAAGTCCGCGACTAGCTATCGCCTGATTTCTGTCTTATCTAATATTGTGCCGCAAGCGACTCTACTAGCTTACCTCTTGTGTTGGATTTGTTGGATCCCCATAATGTACTGTGCGCGTTAAAATCTCCTACCAAGATAACGTTTCTGTTGTACTGGTTAAGTAAACTAGCTAATTAAGCTCGTGAAAAGTTCTGCGATGGTGGGATGTAGACTGATATTATTGTGACTTTAATGCTAACATTAATTTCTACTATGGTTGACTCCAAGGAATGTGTTGAGTTTAGAAATTTGTGTGGGATACTATTTTTGACTAAAATGGCAGTACCGCCTTTTGCATACGTAGTTGATTGGTTTATGCTTGTTGCTGACGTATAGTTGTTCACATTAATCGTTCTGTTTTGTGGTGCGTCTCTTGTAACGCTATAATGTCAGGATTTTCTTTTTTAATTAGTAGTTGTAGTTCAAGTAAATTATTATCGAATCCGTTCAAATTCCACTGCAGAATTTTAAGGTTCATGTTATAGTAGATAATTATAGAAAAAACTGTCAGGATGGTAAAGCTTGTATACTATTCGAGAAGTTATTTAAAGTAATTCGTCAAATGGCTCAGAATTTGAGCTATTTATTATTGATTTCGGAAGATTCGATTGCTTTCAATAGTGCTTGAGTAATTTTAGTGTTAGTTGTGTTTGCTATTTTAGCATGCTTTGCTTTTAGTTTAGCTTTCATTCTTTTAGATGTAGTTCTGGGAAGAATATTTACTTTTTTAAAGTTAGATGTTTGTGGTGCTGTTTTGGCAGAGACTGGGCTGTTTGATATGGACGGATGATCTAGATTTGTGGTTGTGGTAAGATCATCGTATGATATTGTTGTTCTAGAATGCTGGCTTGTATTTGAATTTACGGTACTGTTTGCTGTATTTAATAGCGGCTGTTTTTTCGCTTCGTTAGCGTACATTGAATCGTTTGAAGGGTGTCGGTTTTTGTAAATTGAGTATGCGGTCTTATTCCCCACTTTTTGCAGAGTTTTAATTGATTGGATTTCACGTTCTTTGATAAATATGGGGTAGATTTTGCTTGTTGATGGGTGATTGGTATCCTGTTGAAGGTTATCTGTGCAGTTTACGCACGATGGATTGTCGGAACATAATTCTTTAGATTTCGGGTCTAGGTGAAATATTTTTGAACAATGTCCGCATAGTTTATCAAGGGTACACATTTTGCTTATATGTCTTGTGGTATTTCCAGGTGAGTCTTTTATCCAATGTAACTCCCAGGTAGGTAACGAATTCTTTCTGAGGTATTGTATTCCCATTTATAGAGATTGAAGGGCATGTGTCTTTTTTTAGCGTAAATGTTACTTGTATACACTTAGACTCACTGACTTTAATTCTCCAAGTTGTTAGCCACTCTTCTATTACTTTTAAATGTTCTTGTAATCTGTAACTGGCTGTCATGGGGTTTGAATGGACACTAAGTATTGCTGTATCATCCGTAAAAGTTGATGTGATGAGGTTTCGGTTTGTGGGAAGATCGTTCGTATAAATTAAATATAAGACGGGCTCTAAAACACTTCCTTGTGGAACATCGGAAAACACCGAAATTTTCTGCCAATAAGAAAGCTTTCTAAGACATCATAAATTTTTACAGGAAGCGTAACTTTCAGATTGTACAATAGACCATCTAACCAAACTTTATCAAATGCCTGAGCAACATCGAGAAACACTGCAGTACAATATTACTTGTTTTCAAACGCTGATCTTATGTGTGCTACGATTCTATGCACCTGCTCTATTGTGCTGTGTTTTTCTCTAAGCCCGAATTGGTGGCATGGTATGGTCTGTTTCGATTCCAAAATCGGTAATATTTTTTTTAATAAAAGTTTGTCGAAGATTTTTGATTAAGCTAATAGGCCTATAGGAGCCCACCAAAGAAGGATCTTTACCAGGTTTAGGGATCATAATAATCTCCGAGAGCTTCCAGGAATTAGGAAAATAGTGTAGTCTCAATATACTATTAAATATACAAAGCATGTGTTTAATTGCCACATTTGGAAGCTCTTTTATCATATCACCCGTTATCCTGTCGTATCCAGGAACCTTCTTTTTCTTTATGTCGTTAGTAATAACATCTTTAAGTGATTTAAAATTAAATTGAATAAAATTTTTATCTGGATCTGCACGAAATTCTGGAAGAGATTTGTATCCAATATTTGGTGTAAATACAGTGGAAAGATGCATGGCAAATGAGATACCCTTTTCCTGGTCGCTTCGAGCCCACTCACCATTGTGAGTTCTCAATGGAGGGTCGCAAGTGACGGGACTTTTGAAACTCTTAATTTTTCGCCACAAAGAGTATCAGATGTATCAAATGTAGCTGACAGAGATTGTACGGACTTTTGAAAATCGTTTTCCTTTTTGTGTTTCAGGACATCCCGAAGCATTTTTATGCATATATTGAGCTCATTTTTTAAGGCCAGGGAACGATACCTCTGCCAATCTCTCCTTAGTTGCCTTTTTTTGGTTACCAGACTTGTAATGTCTTTACCCTTAAGACCGTTGAAAATTTTTCTTCTAAGCCAATATTAACCTAGATCCCCAGAAGGAATGTTTTGCGTTGTAATCACCTGCTACTAGAAACCGTTTACCTAGTTTAGAAAAGAAATCAGTAAATTGAGTTTCTGATATGTTGTATCGGGGCGGATAATATATGGCGGAAATGTTTATTCCACCAGAATTATCATATATATGAACTGAGGTAGCGTGAAGGTAGTCTTTACAGTACTCTTCCATTATATAATGTTTAATTTTTTGCCTGATAAGTATTCCAGTGCGCTTTCCCTTCAGGGTGTTTGGTGTCATAAAACAGAAATGTATCAATATTGAAGTTGTTAAATTTGGTCAAATGAGTTTCGGAGATTAGCATTATATCTATTGCTTGATTTTCTAAGAAGAGTTGAAGTTCATTTTTGTGTTGGACCAAGCCGTTGGCGTTCCAATAACATATCTTAAGGTCATTCATGGCTTAGACAAAATCGCTTGAAGGAGGAGATTTTGATTTCGAATTAAATCTTGCATCATACTTTGCATTGATGTCATATGTTCTTGCATCATGCGTATAAAGTTGTTTAGCGTATTTTCAAGTGAGTTAACAGACGGAACGGACGGGATGGACGTTTCTTGCGTTGTGAGCTGAAGTACACCTTTTAAAGCTTGGGCGTTGGATATAAAGTTGGTATCAGTAGGCTTTGTTTCGGCAGCTTTTAATTGAGGCTAAGGTGAGGCTGAGAGACAGGAAAGTTGCTAGAAGCCCTTTTACTGCCCATGCCATTTAGGGAAATATATATATTGGACAACCCCTATAATTGGCGGTGTGATTTTCACCGCAATTGCTACATTTTTTTAGATCTCCACAATTGACACATAAGCGCAATATCGCTTCGTATGGCCAAATTCTTGACAATTATGGCACTGAACAAGACTTGTTCGTTTATGTGGTTCTTCCACGGAAATACGTCGGTGAAGAAGATACCGCAGTTTGTAAATGGGATGAACTTCTCACTTCTTTAAGAGCTGGAAATCTGGCTCAATATCAACCCTAAAAATTGGCTGAGGTATGTTAGCCTTATTTTTAATGTTGAATACATTTCTTACCCTGAAACCTTCTTCTTTAAAGGCACTTTCTATTTCCAAGGGACTTACACTGTGTTCAATGCCCTTTAGGATGACTGCTAAGCCACGACTACTTTTGAGCTGAAAGGTAAGGCAATTATCTGCCACCTTGCGATAGCTATCTTCTCCGTAGGTTTGCACTTTCACTTCTTGAATACGTATATTTCCCTTTTTAAATGGGACTACATGGAAGTTATTTTTCCCAATTAGATCTATCAATTTGTTGACAAGGTTGCTAGAGTTCGCTTCTCTAAGATAAATTGGCGTCGACTTGGACGTTTTCTGCATCAGAAAGCATATGAAATCAATTATTGCTCATGCTGTGTTTTTCTCTTGCTGTTTTGAAAATTTTTTTTTGATTTTGTTCACTATTTTTTTGGGGTGACCGTTTCCTTTTTACAAGAATGTAGCGATCGATTCCCGTTTGAATTACTGCTTTCTTTGCAGCGCTATTTTCGGTGTAGTCTTGCGTTTCGACTCAAGAAGGAGCTGGAGGAGTTGCGGTACTCGGCGATTGAGGCCATGAAGGGGCTGGTAAAGTAGTCCTAGAAGGGACTACAAAAGCTGAGGGCTCATTTTCCAATCGTTGTGTTCGCTGTTGGTGCTGTTGTTGTGGCGTTTGTTGTTGCTGTTGTCTTTGGTTAACGTTTCCACGTTGTGGCGACCGATTTAGTCCAATTTTTGCAAACTGACCAATTTAGTCCCAAAAAAAACCAGTGGATTTTGCAACACAGTTTTTTGGCAACTTTAATTTGGAAACGGCACGAGCAAATGCAAATTTTCCTGCATACTTTTAGGCGCCTTTCTTTAATCCTAGAGCTTTTTATATATGTTTTATTATTATAATTAATATATTTGTCTCTGTTCAACTAGTGTGAACTATTTGTTTATAGTTTTTTTTTTTTATTATTTAGTTTTGATGGAGCGCCAATCCATGCAAATAACACAATTTGTTATTTACAAGGTTTCACTTTCACTTCACTTTGTTCAGTTTCAGAGAAGCCACTTGCCTGAATTAGTTTATGTAGTTTGCACAATATATTTTAGTTAAAAATTTAAAATAAATATAGGGCACAGTCACTTTCACTTTGCACTCGCAAGAGTTGCCAGATGAATTCCATTTCCATTTGTTGAAATTAATTTCGATGATTCGAACGGATATCATAATCGTCTAAGAATACACCCATTTGAATCAGATCATAGCGCAGTAGAATTAAATATAATCTTAGATCACAATATCCTCAATTGTCAATTAAATGAACGGTTTAATTACGACAAAATTGATGTCTATAGATTTAATGATGTGCTTTTAGACAAGCTTAAGGAGAATTATCTACCTACTAACTACAATGTCACTGAAAAAGTTATAGATAAATATATCTTAAGTTTAAATTCTGCTATGAACGAAGCTATCAACTCTGGATCCATACCAAAGGTAGTAGTTCGTAATCGCGGTCTTGTAAATTTGCCTCAAAATATCCTTGACTTTATTTCTGTAAAGAAACGTCTGCGTAGGACAATATATCGATGCATCGATCCGCAACGCAAAAACATACTCAATGCTATATTACGAAATTTAACTAAAATTATTCAGGAACAGATTGTCATCCATGAAAGTAGATATTGGTCGAAATTCTTCTCAAAAATAAGGATGAATAACAAAACCTATGAAAAAATCAAAAGTTTATGTGGCTTGAATACGAAGACGCAATCACCAGTTCTAACAATAAGTTGTGATACTGATATAGACATTTGACATACCTAGAATTGTAAATGGTAACACTATTCAATTACGCGAAAATTTTCATAAAACCAATATTGTAACTTATGTGTTTGATCAAATAAATAAACAAAATCTTAGTTTGTGTGACGCCGAGTTTTCTTGACATATCAAACACAATATTAATGATCTACTTGAAAGTAACGACGCAATCGTCACATTTAACAATAATTTACGTGCTGATGGCGAACATAATGCTAGCCATACATTGCAAGAAATAAATGAATTCAGTAAAATATTTACAAATGCAGAAGAAATAGGTTATTCCCTACGTTTTAAAAATAATAAAAAAGCTCGGGTGAAGATGGAGCTTCAAACTTCATCCTAAAGAAAACACATCCGTTTTTCTGGAGGTTTATCGCCATACTTATTAAACATTCTTATAATATGGGTTATTTTCCAGAAGAATGGAAAATAGCGGAGGTAATAAATGTACCAAAGCCAAATTCTGATCCTAAGTCCGCGACTAGCTATCGCCTGATTTCTGTCTTATCTAATATTGTGCCGCAAGCGACTTTACTAGCTTACCTCTTGTGTTGGATTTGTTGGATCCCCATAATGTACTGTGCGCGTTAAAATCTCCTACCAAGATAACGTTTCTGTTGTACTGGTTAAGTAAACTAGCTAATTAAGCTCGTGAAAAGTTCTGCGATGGTGGGATGTAGACTGATATTATTGTGACTTTAATGCTAACATTAATTTCTACTATGGTTGACTCCAAGGAATGTGTTGAGTTTAGAAATTTGTGTGGGATACTATTTTTGACTAAAATGGCAGTACCGCCTTTTGCATACGTAGTTGATTGGTTTATGCTTGTTGCTGACGTATAGTTGTTCACATTAATCGTTCTGTTTTGTGGTGCGTCTCTTGTAACGCTATAATGTCAGGATTTTCTTTTTTAATTAGTAGTTGTAGTTCAAGTAAATTATTATCGAATCCGTTCAAATTCCACTGCAGAATTTTAAGGTTCATGTTATAGTAGATAATTATAGAAAAAACTGTCAGGATGGTATAGCTTGTATACTATTCGAGAAGTTATTTAAAGTAATTCGTCAAATGGCTCAGAATTTGAGCTATTTATTATTGATTTCGGAAGATTCGATTGCTTTCAATAGTGCTTGAGTAATTTTAGTGTTAGTTGTGTTTGCTATTTTAGCATGCTTTGCTTTTAGTTTAGCTTTCATTCTTTTAGATGTAGTTCTGGGAAGAATATTTACTTTTTTAAAGTTAGATGTTTGTGGTGCTGTTTTGGCAGAGACTGGGCTGTTTGATATGGACGGATGATCTAGATTTGTGGTTGTGGTAAGATCATCGTATGATATTGTTGTTCTAGAATGCTGGCTTGTATTTGAATTTACGGTACTGTTTGCTGTATTTAATAGCGGCTGTTTTTTCGCTTCGTTAGCGTACATTGAATCGTTTGAAGGGTGTCGGTTTTTGTAAATTGAGTATGCGGTCTTATTCCCCACTTTTTGCAGAGTTTTAATTGATTGGATTTCACGTTCTTTGATAAATATGGGGTAGATTTTGCTTGTTGATGGGTGATTGGTATCCTGTTGAAGGTTATCTGTGCAGTTTACGCACGATGGATTGTCGGAACATAATTCTTTAGATTTCGGGTCTAGGTGAAATATTTTTGAATAATGTCCGCATAGTTTATCAAGGGTACACATTTTGCTTATATGTCTTGTGGTATTTCCAGGTGAGTCTTTTATCCAATGTAACTCCCAGGTAGGTAACGAATTCTTTCTGAGGTATTGTATTCCCATTTATAGAGATTGAAGGGCATGTGTCTTTTTTTAGCGTAAATGTTACTTGTATACACTTAGACTCACTGACTTTAATTCTCCAAGTTGTTAGCCACTCTTTTATTACTTTTAAATGTTCTTGTAATCTGTAACTGGCTGTCATGGGGTTTGAATGGACACTAAGTATTGCTGTATCATCCGTAAAAGTTGATGTGATGAGGTTTCGGTTTGTGGGAAGATCGTTCGTATAAATTAAATATAAGACGGGCTCTAAAACACTTCCTTGTGGAACATCGGAAAACACCGAAATTTTCTGCCAATAAGAAAGCTTTCTAAGACATCATAAATTTTTACAGGAAGCGTAACTTTCAGATTGTACAATAGACCATCTAACCAAACTTTATCAAATGCCTGAGCAACATCGAGAAACACTGCAGTACAATATTACTTGTTTTCAAACGCTGATCTTATGTGTGCTACGATTCTATGCACCTGCTCTATTGTGCTGTGTTTTTCTCTAAGCCCGAATTGGTGGCATGGTATGGTCTGTTTCGATTCCAAAATCGGTAATATTTTTTTTAATAAAAGTTTGTCGAAGATTTTTGATTAAGCTAATAGGCCTATAGGAGCCCACCAAAGAAGGATCTTTACCAGGTTTAGGGATCATAATAATCTCCGAGAGCTTCCAGGAATTAGGAAAATAGTGTAGTCTCAATATACTATTAAATATACAAAGCATGTGTTTAATTGCCACATTTGGAAGCTCTTTTATCATATCACCCGTTATCCTGTCGTATCCAGGAACCTTCTTTTTCTTTATGTCGTTAGTAATAACATCTTTAAGTGATTTAAAATTAAATTGAATAAAATTTTTATCTGGATCTGCACGAAATTCTGGAAGAGATTTGTATCCAATATTTGGTGTAAATACAGTGGAAAGATGCATGGCAAATGAGATACCCTTTTCCTGGTCGCTTCGAGCCCACTCACCATTGTGAGTTCTCAATGGAGGGTCGCAAGTGACGGGACTTTTGAAAATCTTAATTTTTCGCCACAAAGAGTATCAGATGTATCAAATGTAGCTGACAGAGATTGTACGGACTTTTGAAAATCGTTTTCCTTTTTGTGTTTCAGGACATCCCGAAGCATTTTTATGCATATATTGAGCTCATTTTTTAAGGCCAGGGAACGATACCTCTGCCAATCTCTCCTTAGTTGCCTTTTTTTGGTTACCAGACTTGTAATGTCTTTACCCTTAAGACCGTTGAAAATTTTTCTTCTAAGCCAATATTAACCTAGATCCCCAGAAGGAATGTTTTGCGTTGTAATCACCTGCTACTAGAAACCGTTTACCTAGTTTAGAAAAGAAATCAGTAAATTGAGTTTCTGATATGTTGTATCGGGGCGGATAATATATGGCGGAAATGTTTATTCCACCAGAATTATCATATATATGAACTGAGGTAGCGTGAAGGTAGTCTTTACAGTACTCTTCCATTATATAATGTTTAATTTTTTGCCTGATAAGTATTCCAGTGCGCTTTCCCTTCAGGGTGTTTGGTGTCATAAAACAGAAATGTATCAATATTGAAGTTGTTAAATTTGGTCAAATGAGTTTCGGAGATTAGCATTATATCTATTGCTTGATTTTCTAAGAAGAGTTGAAGTTCATTTTTGTGTTGGACCAAGCCGTTGGCGTTCCAATAACATATCTTAAGGTCATTCATGGCTTAGACAAAATCGCTTGAAGGAGGAGATTTTGATTTCGAATTAAATCTTGCATCATACTTTGCATTGATGTCATATGTTCTTGCATCATGCGTATAAAGTTGTTTAGCGTATTTTCAAGTGAGTTAACAGACGGAACAGACGGGATGGACGTTTCTTGCGTTGTGAGCTGAAGTACACCTTTTAAAGCTTGGGCGTTGGATATAAAGTTGGTATCAGTAGGCTTTGTTTCGGCAGCTTTTAATTGAGGCTAAGGTGAGGCTGAGAGACAGGAAAGTTGCTAGAAGCCCTTTTACTGCCCATGCCATTTAGGGAAATATATATATTGGACAACCCCTATAATTGGCGGTGTGATTTTCACCGCAATTGCTACATTTTTTTAGATCTCCACAAATGACACATAAGCGCAATATCGCTTCGTATGGCCAAATTCTTGACAATTATGGCACTGAACAAGACTTGTTCGTTTATGTGGTTCTTCCACGGAAATACGTCGGTGAAGAAGATACCGCAGTTTGTAAATGGGATGAACTTCTCACTTCTTTAAGAGCTGGAAATCTGGCTCAATATCAACCCTAAAAATTGGCTGAGGTATGTTAGCCTTATTTTTAATGTTGAATACATTTCTTACCCTGAAACCTTCTTCTTTAAAGGCACTTTCTATTTCCAAGGGACTTACACTGTGTTCAATGCCCTTTAGGATGACTGCTAAGCCACGACTACTTTTGAGCTGAAAGGTAAGGCAATTATCTGCCACCTTGCGATAGCTATCTTCTCCGTAGGTTTGCACTTTCACTTCTTGAATACGTATATTTCCCTTTTTAAATGGGACTACATGGAAGTTATTTTTCCCAATTAGATCTATCAATTTGTTGACAAGGTTGCTAGAGTTCGCTTCTCTAAGATAAATTGGCGTCGACTTGGACGTTTTCTGCATCAGAAAGCATATGAAATCAATTATTGCTCATGCTGTGTTTTTCTCTTGCTGTTTTGAAAATTTTTTTTTGATTTTGTTCACTATTTTTTTGGGGTGACCGTTTCCTTTTTACAAGAATGTAGCGATCGATTCCCGTTTGAATTACTGCTTTCTTTGCAGCGCTATTTTCGGTGTAGTCTTGCGTTTCGACTCAAGAAGGAGCTGGAGGAGTTGCGGTAATCGGCGATTGAGGCCATGAAGGGGCTGGTAAAGTAGTCCTAGAAGGGACTACAAAAGCTGAGGGCTCATTTTCCAATCGTTGTGTTCGCTGTTGGTGCTGTTGTTGTGGCGTTTGTTGTTGCTGTTGTCTTTGGTTAACGTTTCCACGTTGTGGCGACCGATTTAGTCCAATTTTTGCAAACTGACCAATTTAGTCCCAAAAAAAACCAGTGGATTTTGCAACACAGTTTTTTGGCAACTTTAATTTGGAAACGGCACGAGCAAATGCAAATTTTCCTGCATACTTTTAGGCGCCTTTCTTTAATCCTAGAGCTTTTTATATATGTTTTATTATTATAATTAATATATTTGTCTCTGTTCAACTAGTGTGAACTATTTGTTTATAGTTTTTTTTTTTTATTATTTAGTTTTGATGGAGCGCCAATCCATGCAAATAACACAATTTGTTATTTACAAGGTTTCACTTTCACTTCACTTTGTTCAGTTTCAGAGAAGCCACTTGCCTGAATTAGTTTATGTAGTTTGCACAATATATTTTAGTTAAAAATTTAAAATAAATATAGGGCACAGTCACTTTCACTTTGCACTCGCAAGAGTTGCCAGATGAATTCCATTTCCATTTGTTGAAATTAATTTCGATGATTCGAACGGATATCATAATCGTCTAAGAATACACCCATTTGAATCAGATCATAGCGCAGTAGAATTAAATATAATCTTAGATCACAATATCCTCAATTGTCAATTAAATGAACGGTTTAATTACGACAAAATTGATGTCTATAGATTTAATGATGTGCTTTTAGACAAGCTTAAGGAGAATTATCTACCTACTAACTACAATGTCACTGAAAAAGTTATAGATAAATATATCTTAAGTTTAAATTCTGCTATGAACGAAGCTATCAACTCTGGATCCATACCAAAGGTAGTAGTTCGTAATCGCGGTCTTGTAAATTTGCCTCAAAATATCCTTGACTTTATTTCTGTAAAGAAACGTCTGCGTAGGACAATATATCGATGCATCGATCCGCAACGCAAAAACATACTCAATGCTATATTACGAAATTTAACTAAAATTATTCAGGAACAGATTGTCATCCATGAAAGTAGATATTGGTCGAAATTCTTCTCAAAAATAAGGATGAATAACAAAACCTATGAAAAAATCAAAAGTTTATGTGGCTTGAATACGAAGACGCAATCACCAGTTCTAACAATAAGTTGTGATACTGATATAGACATTTGACATACCTAGAATTGTAAATGGTAACACTATTCAATTACGCGAAAATTTTCATAAAACCAATATTGTAACTTATGTGTTTGATCAAATAAATAAACAAAATCTTAGTTTGTGTGACGCCGAGTTTTCTTGACATATCAAACACAATATTAATGATCTACTTGAAAGTAACGACGCAATCGTCACATTTAACAATAATTTACGTGCTGATGGCGAACATAATGCTAGCCATACATTGCAAGAAATAAATGAATTCAGTAAAATATTTACAAATGCAGAAGAAATAGGTTATTCCCTACGTTTTAAAAATAATAAAAAAGCTCGGGTGAAGATGGAGCTTCAAACTTCATCCTAAAGAAAACACATCCGTTTTTCTGGAGGTTTATCGCCATACTTATTAAACATTCTTATAATATGGGTTATTTTCCAGAAGAATGGAAAATAGCGGAGGTAATAAATGTACCAAAGCCAAATTCTGATCCTAAGTCCGCGACTAGCTATCGCCTGATTTCTGTCTTATCTAATATTGTGCCGCAAGCGACTCTACTAGCTTACCTCTTGTGTTGGATTTGTTGGATCCCCATAATGTACTGTGCGCGTTAAAATCTCCTACCAAGATAACGTTTCTGTTGTACTGGTTAAGTAAACTAGCTAATTAAGCTCGTGAAAAGTTCTGCGATGGTGGGATGTAGACTGATATTATTGTGACTTTAATGCTAACATTAATTTCTACTATGGTTGACTCCAAGGAATGTGTTGAGTTTAGAAATTTGTGTGGGATACTATTTTTGACTAAAATGGCAGTACCGCCTTTTGCATACGTAGTTGATTGGTTTATGCTTGTTGCTGACGTATAGTTGTTCACATTAATCGTTCTGTTTTGTGGTGCGTCTCTTGTAACGCTATAATGTCAGGATTTTCTTTTTTAATTAGTAGTTGTAGTTCAAGTAAATTATTATCGAATCCGTTCAAATTCCACTGCAGAATTTTAAGGTTCATGTTATAGTAGATAATTATAGAAAAAACTGTCAGGATGGTAAAGCTTGTATACTATTCGAGAAGTTATTTAAAGTAATTCGTCAAATGGCTCAGAATTTGAGCTATTTATTATTGATTTCGGAAGATTCGATTGCTTTCAATAGTGCTTGAGTAATTTTAGTGTTAGTTGTGTTTGCTATTTTAGCATGCTTTGCTTTTAGTTTAGCTTTCATTCTTTTAGATGTAGTTCTGGGAAGAATATTTACTTTTTTAAAGTTAGATGTTTGTGGTGCTGTTTTGGCAGAGACTGGGCTGTTTGATATGGACGGATGATCTAGATTTGTGGTTGTGGTAAGATCATCGTATGATATTGTTGTTCTAGAATGCTGGCTTGTATTTGAATTTACGGTACTGTTTGCTGTATTTAATAGCGGCTGTTTTTTCGCTTCGTTAGCGTACATTGAATCGTTTGAAGGGTGTCGGTTTTTGTAAATTGAGTATGCGGTCTTATTCCCCACTTTTTGCAGAGTTTTAATTGATTGGATTTCACGTTCTTTGATAAATATGGGGTAGATTTTGCTTGTTGATGGGTGATTGGTATCCTGTTGAAGGTTATCTGTGCAGTTTACGCACGATGGATTGTCGGAACATAATTCTTTAGATTTCGGGTCTAGGTGAAATATTTTTGAATAATGTCCGCATAGTTTATCAAGGGTACACATTTTGCTTATATGTCTTGTGGTATTTCCAGGTGAGTCTTTTATCCAATGTAACTCCCAGGTAGGTAACGAATTCTTTCTGAGGTATTGTATTCCCATTTATAGAGATTGAAGGGCATGTGTCTTTTTTTAGCGTAAATGTTACTTGTATACACTTAGACTCACTGACTTTAATTCTCCAAGTTGTTAGCCACTCTTCTATTACTTTTAAATGTTCTTGTAATCTGTAACTGGCTGTCATGGGGTTTGAATGGACACTAAGTATTGCTGTATCATCCGTAAAAGTTGATGTGATGAGGTTTCGGTTTGTGGGAAGATCGTTCGTATAAATTAAATATAAGACGGGCTCTAAAACACTTCCTTGTGGAACATCGGAAAACACCGAAATTTTCTGCCAATAAGAAAGCTTTCTAAGACATCATAAATTTTTACAGGAAGCGTAACTTTCAGATTGTACAATAGACCATCTAACCAAACTTTATCAAATGCCTGAGCAACATCGAGAAACACTGCAGTACAATATTACTTGTTTTCAAACGCTGATCTTATGTGTGCTACGATTCTATGCACCTGCTCTATTGTGCTGTGTTTTTCTCTAAGCCCGAATTGGTGGCATGGTATGGTCTGTTTCGATTCCAAAATCGGTAATATTTTTTTTAATAAAAGTTTGTCGAAGATTTTTGATTAAGCTAATAGGCCTATAGGAGCCCACCAAAGAAGGATCTTTACCAGGTTTAGGGATCATAATAATCTCCGAGAGCTTCCAGGAATTAGGAAAATAGTGTAGTCTCAATATACTATTAAATATACAAAGCATGTGTTTAATTGCCACATTTGGAAGCTCTTTTATCATATCACCCGTTATCCTGTCGTATCCAGGAACCTTCTTTTTCTTTATGTCGTTAGTAATAACATCTTTAAGTGATTTAAAATTAAATTGAATAAAATTTTTATCTGGATCTGCACGAAATTCTGGAAGAGATTTGTATCCAATATTTGGTGTAAATACAGTGGAAAGATGCATGGCAAATGAGATACCCTTTTCCTGGTCGCTTCGAGCCCACTCACCATTGTGAGTTCTCAATGGAGGGTCGCAAGTGACGGGACTTTTGAAACTCTTAATTTTTCGCCACAAAGAGTATCAGATGTATCAAATGTAGCTGACAGAGATTGTACGGACTTTTGAAAATCGTTTTCCTTTTTGTGTTTCAGGACATCCCGAAGCATTTTTATGCATATATTGAGCTCATTTTTTAAGGCCAGGGAACGATACCTCTGCCAATCTCTCCTTAGTTGCCTTTTTTTGGTTACCAGACTTGTAATGTCTTTACCCTTAAGACCGTTGAAAATTTTTCTTCTAAGCCAATATTAACCTAGATCCCCAGAAGGAATGTTTTGCGTTGTAATCACCTGCTACTAGAAACCGTTTACCTAGTTTAGAAAAGAAATCAGTAAATTGAGTTTCTGATATGTTGTATCGGGGCGGATAATATATGGCGGAAATGTTTATTCCACCAGAATTATCATATATATGAACTGAGGTAGCGTGAAGGTAGTCTTTACAGTACTCTTCCATTATATAATGTTTAATTTTTTGCCTGATAAGTATTCCAGTGCGCTTTCCCTTCAGGGTGTTTGGTGTCATAAAACAGAAATGTATCAATATTGAAGTTGTTAAATTTGGTCAAATGAGTTTCGGAGATTAGCATTATATCTATTGCTTGATTTTCTAAGAAGAGTTGAAGTTCATTTTTGTGTTGGACCAAGCCGTTGGCGTTCCAATAACATATCTTAAGGTCATTCATGGCTTAGACAAAATCGCTTGAAGGAGGAGATTTTGATTTTGAATTAAATCTTGCATCATACTTTGCATTGATGTCATATGTTCTTGCATCATGCGTATAAAGTTGTTTAGCGTGTTTTCAAGTGAGTTAACAGACGGAACGGACGGGATGGACGTTTCTTGCGTTGTGAGCTGAAGTACACCTTTTAAAGCTTGGGCGTTGGATATAAAGTTGGTATCAGTAGGCTTTGTTTCGGCAGCTTTTAATTGAGGCTAAGGTGAGGCTGAGAGACAGGAAAGTTGCTAGAAGCCCTTTTACTGCCCATGCCATTTAGGGAAATATATATATTGGACAACCCCTATAATTGGCGGTGTGATTTTCACCGCAATTGCTACATTTTTTTAGATCTCCACAAATGACACATAAGCGCAATATCGCTTCGTATGGCCAAATTCTTGACAATTATGGCACTGAACAAGACTTGTTCGTTTATGTGGTTCTTCCACGGAAATACGTCGGTGAAGAAGATACCGCAGTTTGTAAATGGGATGAACTTCTCACTTCTTTAAGAGCTGGAAATCTGGCTCAATATCAACCCTAAAAATTGGCTGAGGTATGTTAGCCTTATTTTTAATGTTGAATACATTTCTTACCCTGAAACCTTCTTCTTTAAAGGCACTTTCTATTTCCAAGGGACTTACACTGTGTTCAATGCCCTTTAGGATGACTGCTAAGCCACGACTACTTTTGAGCTGAAAGGTAAGGCAATTATCTGCCACCTTGCGATAGCTATCTTCTCCGTAGGTTTGCACTTTCACTTCTTGAATACGTATATTTCCCTTTTTAAATGGGACTACATGGAAGTTATTTTTCCCAATTAGATCTATCAATTTGTTGACAAGGTTGCTAGAGTTCGCTTCTCTAAGATAAATTGGCGTCGACTTGGACGTTTTCTGCATCAGAAAGCATATGAAATCAATTATTGCTCATGCTGTGTTTTTCTCTTGCTGTTTTGAAAATTTTTTTTTGATTTTGTTCACTATTTTTTTGGGGTGACCGTTTCCTTTTTACAAAAATGTAGCGATCGATTCCCGTTTGAATTACTGCTTTCTTTGCAGCGCTATTTTCGGTGTAGTCTTGCGTTTCGACTCAAGAAGGAGCTGGAGGAGTTGCGGTAATCGGCGATTGAGGCCATGAAGGGGCTGGTAAAGTAGTCCTAGAAGGGACTACAAAAGCTGAGGGCTCATTTTCCAATCGTTGTGTTCGCTGTTGGTGCTGTTGTTGTGGCGTTTGTTGTTGCTGTTGTCTTTGGTTAACGTTTCCACGTTGTGGCGACCGATTTAGTCCAATTTTTGCAAACTGACCAATTTAGTCCCAAAAAAAAACAGTGGATTTTGCAACACAGTTTTTTGGCAACTTTAATTTGGAAACGGCACGAGCAAATGCAAATTTTCCTGCATACTTTTAGGCGCCTTTCTTTAATCCTAGAGCTTTTTATATATGTTTTATTATTATAATTAATATATTTGTCTCTGTTCAACTAGTGTGAACTATTTGTTTATAGTTTTTTTTTTTTTTATTATTTAGTTTTGATGGAGCGCCAATCCATGCAAATAACACAATTTGTTATTTACAAGGTTTCACTTTCACTTCACTTTGTTCAGTTTCAGAGGAGCCACTTGCCTGAATTAGTTTATGTAGTTTGCACAATATATTTTAGTTAAAAAATGAATTCCATTTCCATTTGTTGAAATTAATTTCGATGATTCGAACGGATATCATAATCGTCTAAGAATACACCCATTTGAATCAGATCATAGCGCAGTAGAATTAAATATAATCTTAGATCACAATATCCTCAATTGTCAATTAAATGAACGGTTTAATTACGACAAAATTGATGTCTATAGATTTAATGATGTGCTTTTAGACAAGCTTAAGGAGAATTATCTACCTACTAACTACAATGTCACTGAAAAAGTTATAGATAAATATATCTTAAGTTTAAATTCTGCTATGAACGAAGCTATCAACTCTGGATCCATACCAAAGGTAGTAGTTCGTAATCGCGGTCTTGTAAATTTGCCTCAAAATATCCTTGACTTTATTTCTGTAAAGAAACGTCTGCGTAGGACAATATATCGATGCATCGATCCGCAACGCAAAAACATACTCAATGCTATATTACGAAATTTAACTAAAATTATTCAGGAACAGATTGTCATCCATGAAAGTAGATATTGGTCGAAATTCTTCTCAAAAATAAGGATGAATAACAAAACCTATGAAAAAATCAAAAGTTTATGTGGCTTGAATACGAAGACGCAATCACCAGTTCTAACAATAAGTTGTGATACTGATATAGACATTTGACATACCTAGAATTGTAAATGGTAACACTATTCAATTACGCGAAAATTTTCATAAAACCAATATTGTAACTTATGTGTTTGATCAAATAAATAAACAAAATCTTAGTTTGTGTGACGCCGAGTTTTCTTGACATATCAAACACAATATTAATGATCTACTTGAAAGTAACGACGCAATCGTCACATTTAACAATAATTTACGTGCTGATGGCGAACATAATGCTAGCCATACATTGCAAGAAATAAATGAATTCAGTAAAATATTTACAAATGCAGAAGAAATAGGTTATTCCCTACGTTTTAAAAATAATAAAAAAGCTCGGGTGAAGATGGAGCTTCAAACTTCATCCTAAAGAAAACACATCCGTTTTTCTGGAGGTTTATCGCCATACTTATTAAACATTCTTATAATATGGGTTATTTTCCAGAAGAATGGAAAATAGCGGAGGTAATAAATGTACCAAAGCCAAATTCTGATCCTAAGTCCGCGACTAGCTATCGCCTGATTTCTGTCTTATCTAATATAAGCAAGCATATGGAAGAATTCTTGCTAGAAAAAATTAAATCTCATGTTGAGGAACAAAAAATCTTAAAAGATTACCAATTCGGCTTTCGTCCTTCTCATTAAACTAGTCACGCACTGACAATACTATCTGATTTTGTTTGCACTAACTTAAACCGACGCCAAGCAACTATTTTAGTTAGTCTTGACCTTGAAAAAGCTTTCGATACCACTTGGATAGAAGGTATTATATACAAGATGTATCGAATATTTAAGTTTAATAAAAATCTATGTAGAATGCTTTACAGCTATCTTAAGGATCGATCTTTTTATGTCGCTAGTGATGGCCAAAACCTCCTAGGGAGTCCAACACCAACAAATGTGATATACAAGTTATTATATACGCAGATGACATTTTAGTTTTAGGGTCCCATTCACGCATAGCACAAGCTAATGCTAAAATTAACAATTATCTAAATGACTTACATGTATACTTTAATAAATGGAAACTAAAACTCAATATTTGCAAAAGTGAATGTACAATTATTAAAGGTTTGCGGAAAAATCTATTTCCTAATGCTCGAAAGTTTACTCCGCAAATTTTTATAAATGGAGAGGTTATAAATGTTAAAGATCAGGTAAAATACTTGGGAGTAGTTTTAGATGATAGATTTACTTTTAAAAAATACTTCGACTATACCTTAGCAAAAGCTAAAAAACTATTTTTCAGCTACGCAAACCTAATAAGAAAACCGGTGGGTCTAAAAACTAATATCAAACTTAACATATACAAACAAATAATTAGACCTATTATTTCATATGCGCATCCAATCTGGTTCAATTTCTCTTCAAGCCAAATGGAAAGGCTTCGTGAATTTGAGAGGTATGTACCAAGATTATGTAGGGGAATCAACCGAAAACCTTATTCAGGTAGCACTTTTAGGAAAAGATTCTCGAATCAGTATCTCTACCAAGAATGCAAAATATCGCGAATTGACTGTTTCCTAATCTTATCGTCTGAACGTTTCATATATAAAATGCAATACTTAGATAATGAGCTCATAAAAAACTACCTATCGAAACAAAATGAAGTAATGCTAGAACTCACAGAAAAGTATCTATCGCCATTATATATAAAAATATTAATGGAAAATAATGTCATATAAGATAGCAACAAACTTCTATACTATCACAGACGTTACAATACATGTAATATTAATTAACAAAGCCTTGTATACAATACTGAACAATACTTGAATAACCGACCGAACTAGCTAAAAATAAGCACACAATAGTAAATAAAAAATTCTTATGTAAGTTTCACTTATTCTTAAGACTAGACAAAGAAATTTCCCCTTAGCCCTTTTTTGGAAAAAATTTATTTTAAGTGCCGCATTACGCATTAGTATAATAAACTAATATTAAGTTATTGTATTTAATATTACAAGTCTAATATATAGAAAATTTTAAACTCCTAGATAAATACTGAAGTAGGTATGTTAGGATAACACTATCACCTTTGAAATTTAAGAATGATTTATAAAACAAATTCTATTCTGGGCAAATAAAATGAATTGAATTGAATTGAAAACTAGAATACTACCCTTTTCTCCGCCATGTTAACCAGAGACTGACCTATTCAAAAAATAATATATATGGTGCTAATTACTTCAAATTTGGTACATAGGTGGCACTTTGCTTAGATTAACAGGAAGACAACACTTTTTAGAGAAAGTGGGTCAGGGACTGACCTATTCGAAAAAAGTTTATTTATGGTTGGATTAACTTGAAATTCGGTAAATAGGTGGTCTTTTGCTTAGATTAACTAGAATACTACCCTTTTCTCCGCAAAGTTAACCAGAGACTGACCCATTCAAAAAATATTATTTATGGTGCTAATTACTTCAAATTTGGTACATAGGTGGCACTTTGCTTAGATTAACAGGAAGACAACACTTTTTCGAGAAAGTGGGTCAGGGACTGACCTATTCGAAAAGAGTTTATTTATGATTGGATTAACTTGAAATTCGGTAAAAAGGTGGCCTTTTGCTTAGATTCACTAGAATACTACAATCTCCTCCGGAAAGTGGACCAGAGACAGAACTATTCAATAAATATTATTTATGGAGCTTGTTTAGTTTTCCGAAACGATAAGCCAGCAATTAAAATGTATGGCCATAAATTCATATGCTGTATGACATTTATAGGCACAAGGCAATAAAAATTAAAGTACAAACAGATGTCCATATACACATATTCATGATATGAATATTGACACTTGATGCCCTTACAACAACATAAGGGTTGTTGCATATGCATCTATGTATACTAATGTTCTTATCATGAATGTGTAAAGCAATAAAACTAAAACATAAGATAAGATTATCCATTCGTGGGTAATCTTCTAATGTAAAATATTTAACATACTTAAGTACACATATACATCTATGTATACTGATGAGCAATAAAACTAAAACATAAGATAAGATTATCTATTCGTGGGTGATCATATCATATTTCATATTACAAATTTATATAAATAAACGCTCCACAGATTGTGGAGTCAGTTATACTTAAACCTAGTAAAGCGAAGTGTTATTATTTAGTTAATAGTGTTGTTCCCGACTTAACCATTGGTGACCCCTGGTAAGAATACGTTTTAAATATTTTTAATATTTTGAATTTAAAAATTTAAAAAAATAAGAATAAAAATATTTTTAATTATTAACAACTTAAAATAAAAAAAAAAAAAGTAAAATAATAATAATTATTGCTAAAAATTAAAAAAAAAAAAAAAAATTTTTCTAAAAATGGAAAAAGTAATTTTCGAGCAGCAGGCCATTGGAAGTGAAATTGAGAGCTTACATAATGCGTTAGTAAGCCTCAAAGCAACTCCAGTGACCAGGGAACAGGTTAACGACTGGGGAATACGTATAACTCACCTGTCCCACAAGCTGGAAAATAATGATCGGGAATTAGGGCAACCGTCGGCAACAATGTCACGGAACCCGTATTATACGGAAAACTATGCTCCAAAAGTTAGGGAGCTAATTAAATTGAGTCAGGAGATGTTAAAATCCCTGCAAATAAAAGATATTGAAAAGTTTACTATGAAGGATAGTGAAAATAAGAATTCTGTTCTCCAAATAAAATTCGAATTCGCCGTAAGTGATT
Organism: Ceratitis rosa; assembly: GCA_037013455.1. Lineage (NCBI taxonomy): Eukaryota > Metazoa > Arthropoda > Insecta > Diptera > Tephritidae > Ceratitis > Ceratitis rosa. The sequence continues at coordinate 2,463,311 of JAWMAG010000018.1, read as the reverse complement.
TGGAAGAAAACTTTGAAGCTCTTCTTGCTGGAACAGGGAATCTAGAAGAAGTAAATAAGTGTTCAGATCTGGCGAAAGAATTGTTTTTAAAATATATTGAAGTTCATGCAGAAGATGAACTAACAAGTAAATTTAGGCAATTGAGGAAAAACTTAAACTCAATGCCAAATAAAAGTAAAAATGAATATAAAGTGGAAGAAAAAATAAGAGGAAGACCCCTCAATCTTCCACAAATTGATATTCCTGGTTTCGAAGGGGACTATACTAAATGGAATATGTTCAAGGAACTATTTCATGAATTAGTGGATTCTGAAAATATATCCACAGTGCAAAAAATGTGCATTTTAAAATCAAAATTAAAAGGATATGCGTCCACATTAATTGAAAATCTTCCATCTTCGGAAGAAAATTACTCAGTCGCATGGAATTTGCTAAAAATCAACTTTGATAATAAGCGAGCTTTAACAAACATTTATTTCAAAAATTTAGTAGATGCTCCCTTTACAAATTCCACAGCTGCTAGTGTGAAAAAATTAAAAGAAGTTATCGAAGAAAGTATTCAAGCTCTAAAGGCGACAAATTTATCGTTAGAAGAAATACTTCAAGCGTTACTGAATTTTCTGCTTGTGAGAAAACTTGACGACTCTCTCAGAACAAAATATGAATCTTCTTTAAAAGACTCCAAAGAATTACCGAGGCTAGATTCATTAACACAATTTCTCGGAAAAGAATTTTTTGCTTTAGAAGCAAAACAAAGTGAATACAGAATACAAAAAGCTGTAAATATTCAAAAAAAAGGTAATATTTCAGTAGCAATTGTATTATGAACTGCGGAATGCAGCACTATTTAAATCAGTGTAAGAAATTTCAAGGTTTATCCATAAAAGAAAGATGGAATATAATAAAAAACAAAAATATTTGTAAAAAATGTCTAAACGGTGGGCATGTGTTTAAAAACTGCAGCTACATAAACTGTCGGTTTTGCAATTTGGAGCATCATTGGTTACTCCATAAAGATATAAATGCAGTGGCTAGCACAGTGAGCAGTGTAAATTTAAAAGAAAATAAATATGTCCTTTTATCAACAGCCGTAATTAAAATAAAGGATTTTGAAGGGAAATTCATTAATGCAAGGGCATTAATAGATAATGGATCGCAAGTAAATTTAGTAACAAAGCAATTAAAAAATAGACTAAAAATAAAAGGAGAAAATAAAAAAAGCATTATAGAAGGTATTGGGCAAAACATATCTAAAGCACAGGAGCGGATAATAATTGAAATAAAGTCGAAAGTATCCGAATATGAAACATACATTGAAGCATTAGTAGTGGAAAAAATTATTTCACCATTGCCATCTACTAAAATAGAACGTGGAGAAATTCCTACAAAAATAAAATTAGCTGATCCAGAATTTGATATACCAAGCAAAATTGATATATTACTTGGAGCAGAAATTTATCACTCTTTATTGAAGAGTGGTCAAATAAAAATAAAAAATCAAGAATACAATCTTCAAAATAGTGTGCTAGGATGGCTAGCCGGAGGTAGAGCAGATATTAAATTATACTCAAATCATTGTGGAGTATTAGCCTACCATTGCGAAAGCTTGGATAATCAATTAAGGAAATTTTGGGAACTTGAAGAAATAGATACACAGAAAAGATATTTAACAGAGGATGAGAAAAATTGTGAATATCATTTTAACAAAAATTTCAAAATTTCAAAAGATAACAAGTTTTCCGTAGCATTGCCATTTAAAATTAATCCACTTCAACTAGGTAATTCGGAGTTAATAGCAAAACGACGATTTTTTGCTTTAGAAAGGAAATTAGATAAAGATACACAATTAAAAGTACAATACAAGGAGTTTATGGACCAATATTTAAGCTTGGGCCACATGGAATTAATAAATAACGTCAATCAATTGAAACATAAATATTTTCTACCACATCATTGTGTGTTTCGGCCAGAAAGTAGCTCAACCAAATTACGTGTGGTTTTCGATGCGTCATGCAAAACAACAAATAATAATTCTCTCAATGAATTATTATATACAGGTCCAAGACTACAAGACGATATTTTTAACATATTGCTCAGATTTAGGAAACATAAATATGTAATATCTGCAGATATTGAAAAGATGTTTCGCCAAATTTGGATAAATGAAGAAAATCGTAAATATCAACTAATATTGTGGAGAAACTCCAAGGAAGAACCCTTAAAGACATATGCTCTTAAAACAATAACTTATGGTACATCATCGGCTCCATATTTGGCAACAAAATGTTTAGAAATTATTGCAGAAAGAGAAAAGAATAATTTCCCTGAAGTTGCAAGAATTATAAAGGAAGATTTCTATATGGATGATTTAATGACAGGTAGTAACGACATTGAAGAATTAAAACTTTTCCAAGATCACATAATTAAGATTTTGGAAAAGTATGGGTTTCCGTTACGCAAATGGTGTTCAAATATAAAAGATTTACTTGAAGGGATTCCACCTGAAAATCAGGAAGTAAAGTTAGATTTTGAAGAAGAAGAGCAATGCAAGGTAAAAGCGTTAGGTTTAACTTGGATTCCTACAACTGATAATTTAATTATTAAATGCCATGGAATCAAAGACATAAAACCTACTAAAAGAAATTTACTTTCTGAAATTTCTAAATTATTTGACCCATTAGGCCTAATTAATCCAATCATTGTATCCGCAAAAATATTACTCCAACAACTGTGGAAATTAAAAATTGACTGGGATGAAATGTTACCAACTGAGATCCAGCAAAAATGGAATGAAATAAGATCTGACTTAAATTCATTAAATAATATAAAATTCCCAAGATATTTAATGAGTGACAAAGCCGAGAAAATAGAAATTCACGGATTTTGTGACGCTTCTATGAAAGCTTATGGTGCTGTAGTATACATAAGATCAATTAACACCGACGGAACAGTAATATCACGGTTAGCAACAGCTAAATCTAGAGTTGCGCCAATCAAGATAGCTACATTGCCCAGATTAGAATTATGTGCAGCAGTGTTACTTACTGATCTGGTGAAGCAAGTTTTAAAAAGTCTAAAAGTTAAGTTTAACCAAGTTTTTTATTACACAGATTCCACCATAGTATTAAGCTGGCTACGTTTAGAGCCAGCTACTCTCAAAATATTTGTAGCCAACAGAGTCAGCCATATTCAGTCCAACAGCAAGGTCAAGGATTGGAATCATATAAAATCAGAGGAGAACCCTGCAGACATACTTTCCAGAGGAATAATGGGTAAGGAATTGTCTAAAAATAAATTTTGGTTTACAGGTCCGAAATTTTTAGAAGAAAATAACTTTAAAATAAAAGAAATTATGTTTGACGATGAAATCCCAGACATAAAAAACATTAAAAAAGTCGGGGTAGTAATAGATAAAAATTCAATGTGGGAAAGAATAAACCACAAAAATAATTTTAACCACCTTCAAAATATAATTGCCCAAATATATAAATTTACTCAAATTTGCAAGAAAAAGGAATCGAAACCTTGGGTAGAGTACAGAAAAAAAGCTGTAGATATAATTGTAAAAAACATACAAAGCAAACACTTTAAAGAAGAAATTAAAAACCTACAAAAAAATAAAGTAGTACCCCCGAATTCCAAGATAGCTACATTGTCTCCCTTCTTGGATAATGATGGTTTAATTCGAGTTGGAGGTAGAATAGAAAACAGTTTGCTTCCTTTTGAAGCAAAGCATCCTATTTTACTTCCATACGGAGATGAGCACACAGAATTGATGATAAAATGTCTTCACAGTAAACATCTACATGTAGGACCTCAAGGACTACTTGCAATTGTGAGACAAAAATTCTGGCCATTGCGGGGTAAACAATTAACAACAAAAATCGTAAAGCAATGCTATAGGTGTTTTAAAGTAAATCCACGACCATTACATCAACTGATGGGTAACCTGCCAGAAGATAGAGTCACAAAGACTAGGCCATTCTTAAATGTAGGTATTGACTTTTTAGGTCCGATAAATATTCACCATAAAATAAAAGGGAAAAGAATTGATAAAGCGTATGTGTGCGTTTTTGTGTGTTTTGCAACAAAAGCTGTACATTTAGAAGTTGTATCGGACCTCACCTCAGCAGCATTTATAGGATCCCTAAAAAGGTTTATAGCTAGACGCAGTTGTCCAATAAAGATTTATTCCGATAACGGAACCAATTTCATAGGAGCAGCGAATAGCTTGAACGAAATTTATAAATTGTTTCAAAATAAAACCCACAATGATAGTTTAGAAAAATTTTGCGCAGAAAGACAAATTAACTGGATCAATATACCAGCAAAATCGCCACACATGGGAGGATTATGGGAGGCAGCAGTAAAAAGTGTCAAAAAACACTTCTTCAGAGTAACTGAAGGAACAATGACCTTTGAAGAAATCAGTACCTTAATGGCACAAATCGAAGCAATTTTAAATTCACGACCCCTAATACCCTGTTCCAATGATCCGAACGATTTAAATATAATAACTCCTGGTCATTTCATTATAGGCGAACCAATGGTAACAATTATTGATAATAATGACAATAAATGCTATCATGGGTTACGTGACCACTGGAAGGCAGTAGAAAAGAATACTCAAGAATTTTGGAAAATATGGTCCAATGAGTATTTATGTGAATTGCAAAAAAGGTTTAAGTGGAAAAACCAAGCAGAAAATATTAAAAAAGACACACTTGTACTTCTAAAAGAAGAAAACGTTTCTCCAATGAATTGGAGGAGGGGAAGAATCGAGAAGGCGATTCTCGGTAAAGACGGAAAATGTAGAGTAGTAGACGTACGTACCAGCAATGGCATATCGACCAGAGCGATACACAATGTTTGTCCGTTTCCTACAGAAGAAAAAATTATTAAAGAAGAAACCGTAAATTTAAAGGAAAAAGATGTACAAAATAAAAATAGACAATCACATAGAATAAAAAATAAAAATTGTTTGTTAACAATTCTCTCTTTTTTGTTAATTTTGCCCAGTATTAGCACACAAAATATTTTTGTAGAAAAATTTAAAGATAAGTCAGGAATTTTATTTGAGTCGCGGGGAACAATCGGATTAATCAAAACATCGTGGGATATAATAGTCCACGTAAATTTGAATGACTATTGGCACTACAAAAACACCGTTGATGAAGCTAAGGCAGCGTTGCAGAAAGTGAAGCGCCCCGCAGATGAATTCTACTATTCGGACACCATTAGACAATTAGAAGCGAAGTTTATAAGGATAGAAAGAAGGGATAAAATTATCCTACTAAATAAATCAGCGGCGTTTAAAAAACTGAGAAGATCAGCTCCGTTATCATTTATGGGAAGCCTGATGCATGCCCTGTATGGAGTAATGGATGAAGAACATGCTGAGGAACTCAGAGAAGGTTGAAAGAAGCTACCAAAATGAAAAATACTTGGCTGAACTTTTTAAAAACCAGTCTTCGATTGAAGATATGACTGTAGATGTAATGAGGCATCAAAATGAAATTATTTGGAACAATTTCAAATTATTGAACAATTCCATTTATATGTTCAAAGATGCAATTAATAAGAACATACATCAAAATATAATGGCAAATGTGGTAACATCGGCCTTAGTGGCTATGTCATCCTATGAAGAGCTGCAACAAGATATTATAGGAATGATTTGGAATTCAAAGGGAAAATTCCTAGAAAATCTATTACCGCTACATAAATTTCAAGAGCAGATTAAATTAATTAAAACTCACCTCAATCAGCATTTAATGCTTCCAGATATCGACCCAATCGAACTGGCCAAAATAGCAAAAATAACAACTCGTACAACGGAAGAGATGTTAATATTTGAAATAAAAATTCCGTTAATGAACAAAAATAACTTGCAATTATACTCTGTATTGACATACCCTGTTGAAGCTTGCGCTTAACAGGACACCACCCTAATATTCTGTGCGCACCCTAATGCGACTTTCTCCAGCTCATGCAGCTATATAAGCCTTGCTTGCCAAGAAAAAGGCGAGATTTCTAACAAGCGAATCGGCAAGCGCGCACGGGGCGATAATACTTAAGTTTAAATTAAATTAAATACATGTATATATACATACATATAAAGAGGAAACATTTATTTAAAGGAAAAACCTTTATTATACACAAATATAAAACCAAACCAATAAAACTTAAATTAAATTACTTTTATTCTTTTATAATTTTCAAATCTATATTAAAATTTTCCATATTTATTTAAATAAATAAACTAAACATTTGTACAATTTAAATACGAAACGCGAGGTGTTTTATTGTAAAAGGCTCAAAGAAGGTACCTCGCGTGAACATGGTCCTTCGAGCCACCCTTGAAGTGGCACCTTAATTAGACAATCAAAGTAAAAACATTTAAAAGGCGAAGTGTTTTTGTGAAGAATAAAAAGAAAATAAGAACAAACAATTTTACATAAACAGTGACGGTAAAAAGAAAATTAGAACAAACAATTTTACATAAACAGTGACGGTGACAAGTGAAAAAATACACATACATACAATTGTAAAGTATACAAAAAAAAAACAAAAAAAAGGCTACTTTGATACAAAAAAGTTACATTATACAACCTTACATCTACAATATCGGTCAAGAGAAGGAAGACACCACAAGTCCCATACAACACAGCAAAACATCTACCACTACAACAACTGCAACACCAAGCAACAACAATAGTAGCAAAACATCCCTACTCCAATACCCGGATGCAGGATATGGAAAACAACGCTGGAGCCAATAAAAAAATCAAAAGGAACGTAAGAATTGTACAAATTTAATAAATTTTCCAATAGAAATATTGTATACGTATCCAAAAAAAAAAAAAGTTAAAATTCAAATCTGCATACATTTACGTATGCAAAAGCAGAAACCAAAAAACCCGCGATATTTTGGTACATTGAAATACCTACATACTTTTTATATGTACATATGTATGTATGCCAATAAACTTTGATTTCCCAACAAAGTACAAATCTACAAAATATACTTGCTTTTCCAATAGCAATAAAATTTATTAACGCGATCTTGAAGGTTGTTGACCTCAAGTTCGAATTTAAGTATTTGCAAATTAAGCATTTACATACATATCCCAGAGAATTTATTACAACACTTTTCTCAATATTGTTCCCAAGTTCACAGTTTTCAAAATAGACACTCTCCTGTGTCCATTCTCAACAAAAACAATTGGTCATAAAATAGTGCATCCATTCCCGCGATCACTTCATTAAAATACATACATACTTACAAATACCAACTTTCGACTATAATCTTTCTCTTCTGGCATTTAAAGAGTAGCATAAACGCACAAATTCCCTCTTGTGCTCTGTTTTTCTATTTTCTTTTGTGCTTTCTCAAGCGCAGCTTAAGCATTACAGCGAACACCCAAGCGCACATATACTGCAGTCGCTGAGTGCATTGAAAAATATTGATCTAACTCGCTCTCATTTCAACTGAAGCATAACATTGCAAGCATACGCACACACATACACACATATAAACTGCATCCCAACCCAGCAGTAAACACTTCTGGGTCACTATATATTCAAGTAGTTCTCAACTACACCCGATTTCCTGCAACACTAGTTCCCCGAGGCTAAGTGTAAACTTGTTTAAAAACAAGAATTATAAATTAAAAAATTTTAATAAATTTAAATAACTCAATATTTCAAAATGCCGAAAGATCCAAGTCCACGGCTAAGTATCTCATCCCAGAAACCCCCAAAGAAATCTCCAACGCTACTTAAGGCACACCCCGCCACTACTGCTGCTTCTCCTCATGTAGCAGCTAAAAGCAAACCACACTACCCGTGTGCGCAAATGTTTGACGCAACAAATGATCGCTTAATAAAATATTGTGCCAGATTCACCTCTTCCCCCATAGAGGAATTTTCAGAAAATCTCCTGAAAATTAAAAATAATTCTCTTGACGATTGTTATAAACAAGTTCAAGACGCATACGATGTCTTATTCCAAAAAGACAAAGAAGATCTCCCCGCGAATTTTCTTGCGCTGGCGGAAGGAAAGTATCAATTTACCATTGATACTTATGAAAACACAAAAGCGAAAATTGCTGAGCAACTAAAGTTAATTAGTGCAGTGAATCAGCCAAGTTCTAGATCCCAAATAGGACAAACTCCTAAAATGGCTGAACAATCGGAAGTGTACCTCCAGCTTCCGCCCTGTGACACCGAAACATTTCATGGTGGATACGATGAGTGGCCCTCTTTCCGAGATATGTTCACTGCCGTATATATAAACCACCCCCTACTCTCTCCAGCTCAAAAGTTATACCATCTCCGGTACAAGACAAGAGGCCAAGCAGGAGATATAGTTAAACTGTTCGATTTAACCAACGACAATTTCCAATTGGCCTGGGATGCTCTCCACTCCCGATATGAAAACAAGCGCCAATTAGTCGACAATCAGATTACAAAATTATTGAACTTACCCAAAGTTCGAAAAGAAACCAGCGAAGAGCTTATTGATTTATACTCAACAATCAGTAATTGTTTATTAGTGCTCGAAACTCTCGGCACACCCACTGAAAGCTGGGACCCAATTCTGGTGAATATATGCTCATCCGCGTTACCAGAAAATTCTCTAATGCTATGGGAGCAATCTCTCGCATCCCGAAAACAGTGCCCAACATGGCAACAGATGAAAGAATTCCTCTACAGACAATTCGAAATTAAAGAATGCGTTGAACACAAGCTCGCGAAATCCCCTACTTCGCATAACATAACTAAGCCTATTCTTTCTCCACGGAATAGCCACCCATCGTGTAAATTGTGCCAAAAGAATCACACTCTCAAGCATTGCAAGCAATTCAAGAAACTACCGATACCCCAACGGTACAAATTTATAAAAAATAACAACATTTGTACAAATTGTCTTGCGTTGCACCATACCCTTAAATGGTGTACATCACAAAACACATGCTTGACTTGCAATCAAAGGCATAACTCTCTTTTGCACATAACCCCAACTCATGGATATGACCGACTAAATAAAAGAAATGTGCCCTTGACCTCCCCGCGTCAAGATAAACCCAACCAGGCACACTTGACCATCCCGAGTCAAGACCCACAGAGAAACACAACTTTGACCTCCCCGAGTCAAAATAAACGCAACCAGGCACACTTGACCACCCCGTGTCAAGACCCACAGAGAAACACAACTTTGACCTCCCCGAGTCAAAATAAACACACACAGGCATACTTGACCACCCCGAGTCAAGACACACAGACAGCCACAACTTTGACCTCCCCGAGTCAAAATAAACACACACAGGCACACTTGACCACCCCGAGTCAAGACACACAGAGAAACCCAATTTTGACCTCCCCGAGTCAAAATAAACACATACCGGCACACTTGACCACCCCGAGTCAAGACACACAGAGAGCCACAACTTTGACCTCCCCTAGTCAAAGTACACAAAAGGCTGTGATGATCACCCCAGATCATTATTCCCAATCGGTCAGCAGAAACAACTCGCAATCGCACAGCTCACCTCATGAGAAGATTTGCTCATTTCATACTCTGATCACCCCTAGATCAAAGTTTTTCCAAGGACACATTACAAATAAGTTCTACAAGTCCCGTAGAACAAGCTCCTATCGGCAGCATGACTCTCATTCATGTCTGCGTCATCCAAATAATAATAATCAAAAAATTATGAAAAAGCACTTTCCGCTGCAGTATACTTCCGACTTTTTCTTTCCAGGAAACGGACAGCCAAATCGGGTCATGGGTTTTCATTCCGAAGAAAAACGCAACAGCGGAAATCACATACGAAACCACAGAGTGAACCAGCACTACTCACGGCCTCCACGAAATCTTTGTTTCCATCGCACCCAACGGATTTAATTCAGCACTTCGTGCAGGGTGGCCCAGTATGTTGAAGCTTGCGCTTAACAGGACACCACCCTAATATTCTGTGCGCACCCTAATGCGACTTTCTCCAGCTCATGCAGCTATATAAGCCTTGCTTGCCAAGAAAAAGGCGAGATTTCTAACAAGCGAATCGGCAAGCGCGCACGGGGCGATAATACTTAAGTTTAAATTAAATTAAATACATGTATATATACATACATATATAGAGGAAACATTTATTTAAAGGAAAAACCTTTATTATACACAAATATAAAACCAAACCAATAAAACTTAAATTAAATTACTTTTATTCTTTTATAATTTTCAAATCTATATTAAAATTTTCCATATTTATTTAAATAAATAAACTAAACATTTGTACAATTTAAATACGAAACGCGAGGTGTTTTATTGTAAAAGGCTCAAAGAAGGTACCTCGCGTGAACATACCCAATTAGTCATTCAGAATATTTTGTAAAAATCCAAACTACGTTCAAGCACATTATAATCGACGACAAGAAATCAATGTACTATGGTCTTGCTGATAACAATTTCGACCATTGTGAAAAAATGAAAAAATTAATTTTATGTTCACAAATACATCCACTGTACAACATCGGAAAGGATGCGGAGTGTGAAATACAGCTATTCATAAACAAAAAAGAATTATCTGCAGATTGCGCACTAACCATCTTACCTCGAACCAATTATTGGAGTCAGATGCATTCGGAAAATACATGGTTATTTTCAATTGCTGACAAAGTTTCGGCTGACATCATTTGCGACAACCAAACATCAAGCGTAAACTTACATGAGCAAGGTATTTTACGTTTAAAACCGAATTGCCATTTGAAAGCGGAGCATGTCAATATATGGGCTTACAATACCTACACAACAATTGCAGACTACCGAATACCAAAAGTGAACTTGACCCAACAATTACCAGTTTTTGAGAAACTACAAATAAAAGGGGAAATGCAGACATTTAAAATAGGAAACATTCCAAGGCCGCGAGGTCTAATGGGGTTTCCGATCGATTTCGAATTTCATCATCTAATGCACTACACATCAAACGCCGGATCCTGGGCAATAATCATCATAATCATCATAGTCATCATACTGATAGCAAGGAAAATGTGGAGAATATCGTTAACACATATACCTAATATGATTGTTCTTCCGCGTTTAGCTTAGAAATAATAACATTATGGTATTTATGTGTCAGTAACTAAATAATGTATAAGATTAAAAAAGGGCACAAAATGTACATATATAGATATCAATTATTAAAAGAAAAACAAAAAAAAAATAATTTAAATTTAACGGTTTAAAATTATATATAATCAGATACATCTTTAAAAGACTAAGCCTTTTAACGCGGGCAATATGTTTAGTTTTCCGAAACGATAAGCCAGCAATTAAAATGTATGGCCATAAATTCATATGCTGTATGACATTTATAGGCACAAGGCAATAAAAATTAAAGTACAAACAGATGTCCATATACACATATTCATGATATGAATATTGACACTTGATGCCCTTACAACAACATAAGGGTTGTTGCATATGCATCTATGTATACTAATGTTCTTATCATGAATGTGTAAAGCAATAAAACTAAAACATAAGATAAGATTATCCATTCGTGGGTAATCTTCTAATGTAAAATATTTAACATACTTAAGTACACATATACATCTATGTATACTGATGAGCAATAAAACTAAAACATAAGATAAGATTATCTATTCGTGGGTGATCATATCATATTTCATATTACAAATTTATATAAATAAACGCTCCACAGATTGTGGAGTCAGTTATACTTAAACCTAGTAAAGCGAAGTGTTATTATTTAGTTAATAGTGTTGTTCCCGACTTAACCAGAGCTGTTTACTTGAAACTCGGTAAATAAGTGTCCTGTTGCTAAGATTAACAAGAAGACTTTACTTCCATCCGGACAGTTAACCAGAGATTTACTTTAAATTTGGTACGTATGTGGCCTCTTGCTTAGATTAAGAGGAAGACTACACTTATTTTGGGAATTAGGGCCAGACACTGGCCTATTGAAAACATCTTTTTTATGGTCCGAGTTTCTTGAAATTCGGCACACCAGTTGCTTTTTGCTCAGAAAACCAGGAAGACTACACTTCTCCCCGGGTAATGGATTAGAGACTGACCTATTCAAAAACAGCTTATTCATGGTTCGATTTACTTGAAATTTGGTACGTATGTGGCCTTTTGCCCAGATTAAGAGGGAGACTACACTTCTCTCCTTAATGTGGGCCATGAACTGACCTATTCAACAAAGCTTAATTATGGTTCGATTTACTTGAAATTCGGTACATAGGTGGCTCTTTGCTTAAATGAACGGGAAGACTACACTTTCCTCCAGAAATATAACCAGAGACTGACCTATTCAATAAATCTTATTCTTAATTAACTTTCCTCTATAAACTGGGCCAGGAACTGACCTATTCAATAAAACTTAATTATGGCTGAATTTACTTGAAATTCGTTAAATAGGAGGGCTTTTGCTCAGATTAACTAGATTACTACACTATTTTCGAGAAAGTGGGCCAGGGACCGACCTATTCGAATATAGTTTTTTTATGGTTGAATTTACTTGAAATTCGGTAAGTAGGTGTCCTTTTGCTCAGATTCACACGAATACTACCCTTTTCTCCGGAAAGTTAACCAGAGACTGACCTATTCAATAAATCTTAATTATGGTGCGATTTACTTGAGATCCGGTACATAGGTGACCTTTTGCTTAGATTGACAAGAGTACTACACTTCTCTCCGGATAGTGGGCCAGGGACTGACCTATTGGAAAAAACTTTACTTATGGGTTGGCTTACTTGAAATTCGGTAAATAGGTGTCCTTTTGCTTTGATCAACAAGAAAACTGCACTTTCCTCCGGAAAATTAACCAGAGACTGACCTTTTCAATAAATCTTAATCATGGTTCGATTAACTTGAAACAGGTGGCTTTTTGCTTAGAATAACAGGAAGACTACACTTCACTCCGTAATGCGGGCCAGGCACTGACCTATTCAATAAAACTTAATTATGATCCGATTTACATGAAATTCGGTACACAGGTGGCACTTTGCTTAGATTAACAGGAAGAACACACTTTTGCCAGAAAGTGGGCCGTGCACTGACTACTTAATACGTTTTTTTTTTTCAAATTTGCTTGAAATTTGGTACATAGGTGGTCTTTTGCTTATACGAGTATTAACTAGAATAGGTACTACACTTTTCTCCGGAAAGTGGACTAGACACTGACTTATTCCAAAAATATTATTTATGGTGCTACTTACTTGAAATTCGGTACATAGGTGGCATTTTGCCTAGTTTAACAGGAAGACTTCACTTTTCTCTATAAAGTGGGCCAGTAACTGGATTTTCCTGAATTTCATTAAATAGGAGACGTTTTACTCAGATTAACAAGAAGACTACACTTTCCTCCAGAAAGTTAACCAGAGACTGACCTATTAAACAAATTTTAATTGAGGTCCGATTTACTTGAAAACCGGTACATAGGAGGCTTTTTGGTTAGATTAACAGGAATACTACACTTCTTTCCTGAAAGTGGGCCAGGGACCGGCCTATTAGAAAAAACTTTATTTATGGGTTGGCTTTCTTGCAATTCGGTATAAAGGTGGCTTTTGCTAAGATTAACAGGAAGACAACATCTCTATCCGGAAAGTGGGCCAGGGACTGGCCTATTAGAAAAAAACTTAAGTTATGGGTTGGCTTACTTGAAATTCGGTAAAAAGATTAACTTTTGTTAAGATTAACAGGAAGACTACAATTCCCTCCGAAAAGTGGGCCAGGAACTGGCCTTTTCAATAAAACTTAATTATGGTCCGATTTACTTGAAATTCGGTACATATGTGGCACTTTGCTTGAAATTTGGTACATAGGTGGCCTGTTGCTTAGATTAAGAGGAATACTACATTTTTTTCGAGAAAGTGGGCCAGGGACGGAACTATTCGAAAAGAGTTTATTTATGATTGGATTTATTTGATATTCGGTAAACATGAGCACCAACCTCATCGAGTTTTAGTTTTAAGTAAAAAAGAAATCTAATTTTGTAAAATCTTTAAGATCGTGAATATGTAAATGCATTACTGGCAATTCGAATGCCATTTGTCATTTATCTAAGTTCGAACTTTATTATTGTAAGCGACGGGGTGACCCGACTTCGCCAACATAAAAGACGCAAGTTTGAGTCTACAAATCGCACTTGTCGTAGCAACTACAGGAAAGAAAGGCCCGCAAAGTGGAAAATAAAACAAATAAATACAAAGAAAGTACTAACTCTTATAAAACCAAGAACGGAAATTGTTAAATTCCTATTTATTGAAATGTGGGAAAATAGTTTATAAACCAAAATTGCAAAGAAATAAAAAGTAAAAGAAAACAAGTGAATTTGTTATGCAAAAATTATCTACAAAGCAATTATTAGCAAATTTGTGCAATTAGTTACTACTTTGGTGTAATGAGAAATCTGAAAAGAACAAACTAAATATATCGTGTTTAAAAAAGCACAAAAGTTTTCATTAAATTGAACATAAAAAAGCGTAAAAGTTTTTCATTAAATTGAACGTGGTCCTTCGTTGCCGTTCAAGCGAATTGGCATCCCTATGATACCGACGGCCATCACAGCCATTACAAAACACGAAGCGAAAATAGATAAGTTATCTAAATCAAAAAAAGAGTTCGCGAAATTAATAGCGTCGTGGAAAATAATTTCGAGCGAGTCAAAATAAACGTTAACAATAAAAAATAAATTAAAAAAAAGACAAAAACATTTGAACATTGAAGAAAAAAAACAATTCTGAATAGAAAAGTAAGAGTGTTGTGAAAAGAACCTTTAACACAAATGTAAAGCAGAAAACACAAATTAATACAAAAAAACGTTTCACAACAAAATATTTATATAGGAAATATTAGTCACTGAATGTGTTAGAAACAAACCAAAAAAACTTAGAGAAATCGTGGCTTGTATTTGAACGAGTGTTTTATGATAGCAGAGAGCGTATGACAAGTGTATACAAAAAAAAGAAAAGAAAATACATCGATTCAAGAGCGCAGAAATCGAAAACAGTAATCTAAAAGTAATGTTTGAAAAATAAAAAGAAACAAAACCATATATAACTAAAATACATTTAAGTCAATTTACATCTGAGTAAATAATATATTTTACAATAATACAACTGAGCAACTAAGAATACATAACTAGAGTGTAAAATATTTAAAGCAGCAACGAAATTGTTAAATAAATTGCGTAAAAAAGCATTCCTTTTTGGTGAATTATTTATAACATTTCTCCCTTAAATAGTTAAAAATAGTTTAATCGTACCAATAAGCAAAACAAAAGCAAAAAAGGAGTGCAGCAGGTCAGTCACCCACATTCCGTTTGGAACAGCACCGTTGCGAATTACCAGCGCGGTCATTTACACCAGCAACAACAAATACTGCCAGTACGGTAACAAGAAAAAGCAGGTGGTACCCCAGGTAACAATTATTTATAAGTCTCTCTCGCGCTCAGGGAAATTTACGCGCCACTTATATATACGTATAAACGAAATTCATATACGCTGCTTCAGTAGCAGAGCAATATATATATATAGAAACACACAAATATACATACAAACTGCATTCTAACCCAGCAGTAAACACTTCTGGGTTCCGTGATATACAAGTAGTTCTCGACTACACCCAATTTCATGGAGCACTAGTTCCCCGAGGCTAAGTGCTAACTTGTTTAAAAACAAGAAATTTTAATTGAAAGTATTTTAAATAAATTTAAATTCCGAATGCCACGCACATTCGCACGCAGCCTATAGAAATAGTATTGCACTTATACGCGCTAAGGCAACACATCTCGGATTTTCATCATAATTTTTGCGAAAAAAAAAATTTTAAATTATTAAAATTAAATTTCAATTCTTAAACTAAAAAACAACTAAAACTAATTTAGTCCAGCCCGTCCTAATTCACTTAAGCTCTAACCAATTTAAATTGAATTTATTGGAAAACATTTTTTTGTAAATTTTAAAAAATAAATTTTAATTCTTAATTTTATTAAGCCCCCCTAATTCGTCTTTTCTCAAATCAACTTTATCCTAACTATGAGAAAAGAAACAGCAGTCACTTCTGAACAAAAGGTCTCAGACACCAGCCGTCAGGTTTTCATTTTTGAAAGCAACCGAATGGAATCATTTTACTCCACATGGACAAAATCACTTATATCTGACCAAACAGAGTCTCTACTGAAGGTAAAAACACAGCAACTTGACAGATTGTGGGAATCGCTCGTTGAATCCTACAAAAAGGCCTCATTATCCGCACATTACGTGTAGTCAAGTACATCCATTGAACAAAAATATAAAAAGTGCTCAGGAAGCTACGAAAATTGCATGTCTCAAATTTTAGATGCTATACAGCTTCTGCAACCAACTTCTCAACTCCGTAATCCCACAAACACTTCAAACTCCTCTGAAGTATTGTATATCTCAAAGTACCACCATGTGACACCGAAGTCTTTCATGGTGGGTACGAAGGCTGGCCAGCCTTTAGAGACTTGTTTACGGCAGTTTACGGTAATAACCCTAAGTGAACCTCTGCCCAGAAGCTCTATCATCTGCGACAAAAAACCAGGAGCCAAGCAGGGCTATTGGTCAAGCAATACCCTCTAACAGATGAAAACTTTCAGCTAGCTTGGGACGCACTAAAATCGCGGTATGAAAACCAACGAATATTGGTGGATAACCAATTGAAAACCCTTTTCAATCTCCAACCAATTTATTCCGCAAATGGTGAGCAAATTCAAAAAATGCAAACCACAATAAACAACTGCTCGTCGACCTTGGCAGCACAAAGAATCCCGACCTCCGACTGGGACCCCGTCCTTGTGTATCTCCGTTCATCGAAACTACCTAGCGAAACCCTTGCTCTTTGGGAACAATCTCTAACTTCTGCCATTGTGGGCAGATATGACTGCATTTTTAACATCACGATACGAAGTAGTAGAAAGACTCAATACTTACCACCAAAGTAAGACGAGAACGCCTCTCCCAAATTTCACTACCAGAGCGATTAACCAAAATTCGACTTTTTAAATAAAAGTAAGGCCCAAACCTTCACACTGACCTCAGTCAGCTAGTATCATGCAAATTATGCAACTCAAACAACCCGATGAAAGTCTGCGTGAAATTCAAAGCGCTGCCCTTTTCCGAGCGTCTTAAGTTTGTGAAAAACAATAAATATTGTGAAAATTGTCTTTCATACTCTCATCTCAAGAGTGATTGTCAGAGCAAGTTCAATTGCGTCTACTACCAAAGAAGACATCACTCCCTCTTACATTTTCAACCCCAGTCACAGACCATGGGCAAACTCAAGACCCCAAAGGGCTATGACCCAAATAGCGACTCAAAATAGATTACATGAAAAGCCGCCTACAACATCCAAGCAAGCTGCAAAAAATTCACTAGCGCAAGACTCCAGCGCCTTAAATTCTCAAAGGGTGTCATCTCATTTTTCCGACACCCGTGAAAAAACTCTACTCCCTACGGCAATAGTCTCCATTTATTTCGCCGGTGAATATCATAAAATTCGTGCTCTCATTGATCAAGGGTCCCAAAAAAACCTTTGTGGCATCGCGAATGCAAAAACTACTTGGCCTACCCACCAGAGAAACCCACTATGAAATCTCTGGAATGGGAGGAATGGTAGTACAAAACTTGAACAAAATTTGCGAAATAACGCTATGTTCAGCTGACTTAGGTCAAAAAATCACCACAAGTGCTATCATCCTCACCCAACTCACTCATTTGCTGCCTTCTTTCAAAACGTCTGCTGTTAACACTAACGAATTCCGCTCTCTTCAACTCGCCGATCCCAATTACTCTACACCGGCTAAAATCGACCTAGTAATAGGAAGTGATATAACTACCCAAAAAAATTTTGTTGTTGTTTAGCGTACAAACTCAACAGCATTTATTTACATACACTATTCTTATTATTGTTTACAAACACTTGACCACTTGAATTTAGATTCAACGCTAAATATGATAGTATTCAATTGCCTTTGAGTCCAAGACTAAGCTGAGAATATCTTGGAAAACGTATGTAGCCAATAGAATCACCCAGATCATTCAAAACGTCAGCAATGCCACTTGGCGCCACGTGCCCAGCGGTGACAACCGGTCGGCGTGGATTGCCTCACAAAATTATGTCTGATAATGGAAAAACATTTATTGGAGCACAACGAGCTATTCAGCGAGATTTCGTTATCTTCCTCAAAGAAGCAACTTCCGATGTTGCTGAAAGATATGCGACACAAGGTCTTTCTTGGCAATTCATACCACCGTTCTCTCCTCACATAGGCGGCCTATGGGAAGCTGCTGTAAAAAGCTTTAAATCCCATTTCACTAAGTCGCGGAACACCATAAATTCTCCTTCGAGGAATTCACCACTCTTCTCATTCGGATCGAAGCGGTACTTAACTCGCGTCCGCTCTCCCCCATGTCCCAAGACGCAAATGACTTACTAGCTCTTTCTCCTGGTCATTTCCTCCGCGGCGCTCCTTTGGTTTCTATACCGGAACCGAACGCCGAAAACGTATCCCCAACCACAAAATGGCAAAAATTAAAGGTCCTCCACCATCATTTCAGTTTACGTTGGAAAAGCGAGTATCTACAAGAATTGCATAAGAGAAACAAGTGGAAACACCCTAAACCTTATCTTAAGCAAGGAGATTTAGTGGTCATCAAAGATGATCTCCTGCCACCAACTGACTGGCGTCTCGGTCGTATCACCAAACTCCATCTGGGCGCTGACCAAAACGTACGAGTAGTGGACGTCCGCACACAGACTGGCGTAGTTACCCGAAATATAACGAAGCTATGCGTACTACCAGCATAATATTTCTAAAGGCCCCCGTAAACCTTTAGTCTGGTTTATTCCATACTCAAAGGACCCCACACACTCATATAAAATCCAGCAACTCATTTTCACCTCTGCATTCAACCCATCTAATAACGTCTTTCGAAATTCTTTTCCACAGGTATGGAGTTCAGCAAATGTCGTTTGTGCGGTCGCTTTCACAGCTTACGGTATTGTCACTCGTTCAAGGCAATGACTCCGGAAGAAAGCTACGATTCGGCAAAGATGCACCGATACTGCCTCAATTGTTTGGCCACCTCCCATAAGACCGAAATTTGCGATTGCCCTGACAGCTGCCACAGGTGTGGAAAAGCTCATCACACGGTCCTCCATCGTTCAGCCTCTCCAGCACCAGATCGTCGACGTAAGGAAGAGTTTCGTAAGAAAACAGGTCGCCGTGAAATTGCATCCACTAGTCGGGCCATACAGAAGCCAACCAAGAGAATCCCAGTCCGGACCCCTGCTCAGCAGCGTATAACCGATTTATTTAGCCAGGCGGTCTTGACACTCGAGAAGCTGAAACAACTGCTCCATATCGCTCCGACTACGGCGGGCCGGCATGTTGAGAACATGAGCACCAACCTCATCGAGTTTTAGTTTTAAGTAAAAAAGAAATCTAATTTTGTAAAATCTTTAAGATCGTGAATATGTAAATGCATTACTGGCAATTCGAATGCCATTTGTCATTTATCTAAGTTCGAACTTTATTATTGTAAGCGACGGGGTGACCCGACTTCGCCAACATAAAAGACGCAAGTTTGAGTCTACAAATCGCACTTGTCGTAGCAACTACAGGAAAGAAAGGCCCGCAAAGTGGAAAATAAAACAAATAAATACAAAGAAAGTACTAACTCTTATAAAACCAAGAACGGAAATTGTTAAATTCCTATTTATTGAAATGTGGGAAAATAGTTTATAAACCAAAATTGCAAAGAAATAAAAAGTAAAAGAAAACAAGTGAATTTGTTATGCAAAAATTATCTACAAAGCAATTATTAGCAAATTTGTGCAATTAGTTACTACTTTGGTGTAATGAGAAATCTGAAAAGAACAAACTAAATATATCGTGTTTAAAAAAGCACAAAAGTTTTCATTAAATTGAACATAAAAAAGCGTAAAAGTTTTTCATTAAATTGAACAGGTGTCCTTTTGCTTAGATTAACTACGTGTAGTATTATACCCTTTTCTCCGGAAAGTATACCAGAGACTGACCTATTCGAAAAATATTATTTAAGGTGCTACTTACTTGAAATTTGGTACATAGGTGTCCTTTTGCTTAGATTAACTAGAATACTACCCTTTTCTCCGGAAAGTTAACCAGAGACTGATCTATTCAATAAAACTTAATTATGGGTTCGATATACTTGATATTCCAATTTTCAGCTAATCGAACCTTTTGCCTAGATTAAGAGAAAGACTACACTTTTGTCCGGAAATAAGGCCAGACTCTGAACTATTGAAAACCTCTTTTTTATGGTCCGAGTTTCTTGAAATTTGGCATACGAGCTACTTTTTGCTTAGATTAACAGGAATACTACACTTCTCCCCTCGTAGTGGACCAGAGACTGACCTATTCAATAAATCTTAATTATGGGTTCGATTTACTTGAAATTTGGTACGTATGTGGCCTTTTGCTTAGATTAAGAGGAAGACTGCACTTTTTTCCGGAAATAGGGCCAGACACTAACCTATTGAAAACCTCTTTTTTATGGTCCGAGTTTCTTGAAATTCGGCACACAAGCTGCATTTTGCCTAGATTAGCAGGAAGACTACACTTGTCTCCGGAAAGTGGACCAGAGACTGACCAATTCGAAAAGAGTTTCTTTATGACAGGATTTACTTGAAATTCGGTAAATAGGTGTCCTGTTGCTAAGATTAAAAAGAACACTTCACTTCCATCCGGAAACTTAACCAGAGACTGACCTATTCAATAAATCTTAATTATTGTTCGACTTACTTGAAGTTCGGTATATAGGTGACACTTTGCTTAGATTAACAAGAAGACTTCAGAAGAAGTGGACCAGAGACTGACCTATTCGAAAAAAGTTTACTTATGGGTTGGCTTACTTGAAATTCGGTGTAAAGGTAGCCTTTTGCTTAGATTAGCAGGAAGACTGCACTTGTCTCCGGAAAGTGGACCAGTGACTGGCCTATTCGTAAAGAGTTTACTGGATTTACTTGAATTTCAGTAAATAGGTGTTCTTTTGCTTAGATTAACAAGAAGACTACACTTTCCTCCAGAAAGTTAACCAGAGACTGACCTATTAAATAAAATTTAATTGAGGTTCGATTTACTTGAAATTTGGTACGTATGTGGCCTTTTGCTTAGATTAAGGGGAAGGCTAACTTTTTTCCGGAAATAGGGCCAGACACTGACCTATTGAAAACATATTTTTTATGGTCCGAGTTTCTTGAAATTCGGCACACCAGCTGCTTTTTGCCTAGATTAGCAGGAATACTACACTTCTCCCCTGGTAGTGGACCAGAGACTGACCTATTGGAAAAAACTTTTGTTATGGGTTGGCTTACTTGAAATTCGGTAAATAGGTGTCCTTTTGCTTAGATTAAGAGGAAGAGTACATTTTTTTCGAGAAAGTGGGCCAGGGACAGACCTATTCGAAAAGAGTTTATCTATGGTTGGATTTACTTGAAATTCGTTGAATAGGTGGTCTTTTGCTTAGATTAAGAAGAAGACTACAATCTCCTCAGGAAAGTGGACCAGAGACTGACTTTTTCAATAAATCTGAATTATGGGTTCGAATTACTTGAAATTCGGTACAAAGGTGGCCTATTGCTTAGATTAAGAGGAAGACTACACTTTTTTCCGGAAATAAGGTCAGACACTGAACTATTGAAAACATCTTTTTTATTGTCCGAGTTTCTTGAAATTTGGCACACGAGCTACTTTTTGCTTAGATTAACAGGAATACTGCACTTCTCCCCTCGTAGTGGACCAGAGACTGACCTATTCAATAAACCTTAATTATGGGTTCGATTTACTTGAAATTTGGTACGTATGTGGCCTTTTGCTTAGATTAAGAGGAAGACTGCACTTTTTTCCGGAAATAGGGCCAGACACTAACCTATTGAAAACCTCTTTTTTATGGTCCGAGTTTCTTGAAATTCGGCACACAAGCTGCTTTTTGCTTAGATTAAGAGGAAGACTACACTTGTCTCCGGAAAGTGGACCAGGGACTGATCAATTCGAAAAGAGTATCTTTATGGCTGGATTTACTTGAAATTCGGTAAAAAGGTGTCCTGTTGCTAAGATTAAAAAAAAGACTTCACTTCCAAGTTAACCAGAGACTGACCTATTCAATAAATCTTAATTATGGGTTCGATTTACTTGAAATTCAGTACAAAGGTGACCTTTTGCTCAGATTAACAGTAAGACTACACTTCTCCCCGGGCAGTGGACCAGAGACTGACCTCTTCAAAAAAAGTTTATTTATGGCTAGATTTACTTGAAATTCGGTAAATAGGTGTTTTTTTTGCTTAGATTAGCAGGAAGACTACACTTGCCTCCGGAAAGTGGACCATGGACTGACCTATTCAATTAATCTTAAATTATTAGATTTATTTGGATTCCGGTACATAGGAGGCATTTTTCTAAGATTAACAGGAAGACAGCATGTCTATCCGGAAAGTGGGCCAGGGACTGACCTATTAGAAAAAAACTTTAGTTATGGGTTGGCTTACTTGAAATTCGGTATAAAAATTGACTTTTGCTTAGATTAACCGGCTGGATTTACTTGAAATTCATTAAATAGGAGGCTCTTTTTTCTTTTTTTGCGTCTTCAGTTTGCGGACACATTTCTGCAATTAGCTTTTGCGACAAGTCATGTGGAGTGAAGACAGCGTTACAATCGTCCATTCCGTACACTGGAAATATATTCAGATTGATCAAGTTAAATAACATTGTTCACCACATAACGCTGAATTCTCATGCCAAGAACCGATGAAGCTGAACCCATGTCTTTCATTTTAAATCTAGAAGACAACTCGTTCTTAATACGCTGCGTAAGTTTTTCATCATTGGAGAACACCAAAACGTCGTCAACGTATGTATATAGCTACGTACAACATACTACATTCAGTAACGCAATAATAAATGCATTGATCCATTTCACTTCTAATAAGTACTAGGCTGACAAGCACAGTGTTCAACTTCTCATTCGAAACTTTGCTTGCTTGTTTCAACCCATACAAAGATGTTATCAAACGACATACTCTGTCTGACCCATCATCGTAGCCTTCAGGTTGTTTCATATAAACTTCTTCTTGAAGCTCACCATTCAAGAATGCCGTTACTGCATCCAACTGACTTACCTACAAGTCATACTTCGCCGCCATTGCAAACAGAAAACGTAGTGAATTGTATCTAACCACTGGTGAAAAAGTTTCCACAGAGTCAATTCCTTATTTTTGCGAACAATCCTTTAAAACCAGCCTTGCCTTATGACGAACAAGCGTACCATCGGCATTACGTTTAACTTTGAATACCCATTTTGACTTTATGGCCTTTTTACCATCAGGCAATTTCGTAAGCAGCCATGTGTTATATGATTTTAGAGAATCGATCTCCTCTTCCATCGCGTGTTTCCAAGCGCTCGCTTCAGCACTACTAAATGCTTACTTAACATCTACAGGATCATCAAAATCACACGCCGCACTCATTAACAAATTTCCTTTGGCCTTGTCTGCAATGCGCATTGACCGACGAACTGAACATATGTTGTTGTTGTTGGTATTCACTGTATGCTGAACAGCTGCTTCGCTTTCATCAGGAATAACATACTCACTATCAGAAGATTTGTCGACATCTAAAAATTCTCTTTCGCTTTCCTCCCCAGAATTGTTAATGTCATAATTTTCCCTTATATCACCAATATCAACAATCAAGTTTGGTTCCACTCGCTTTATTTTGTTATTTGTGTTTTCTAAAAATGTAACATCACAGCTCACAATAAACTTGTAATCAGATTATACAGTCTGTATGCTTTGGAAACAGTGCAATACCCTACAAATATGCATTCATCTGATTTCAAATCAAGTTTCATTCGTTTCTGTTTCGGTATGTGAACCATCCCAGTACAACCAAATATACGTAAGTGCTTTAAATTCGGTTTTACACCAGACCACATTTCTTCCGGGCATCGATCATTGCTTCTACAAGGAATTCGATTAACCAAGTAAGCTGCTGTATTCGCTGCTTCAGCCCAAAATATGTTACCCAAGCCAGAGTC
This sequence comes from Ceratitis rosa, assembly GCA_037013455.1. Lineage (NCBI taxonomy): Eukaryota > Metazoa > Arthropoda > Insecta > Diptera > Tephritidae > Ceratitis > Ceratitis rosa. The sequence continues at coordinate 2,439,185 of JAWMAG010000018.1, read as the reverse complement.
TAAGAGCGTGCACCTAACACGCTCAAATAAGGTTCGGTTCATCCGCTCAGCCACCCCAGTTTGTTTGGGCGTATATGGAGCAGTTCTGATGAACGATACCGCAGTCACGCATACTTTTCGTTATTTTGCTCATTGCAATATTCTGTACCATTATCTGATCTAAAAATTTTAATTTAACGTCCACATTGTGTTTCTACTTGACTCTTGAATTGCTTAAATTTCTCAAATACATCCGATTTTCGCACGATTGGTATGGCAAAAACTTTTCGGGAAAAATCATCAACAAACACTAACAAATTCTTGCAGCGCTGAATGACTTTGTGCTTATTGGACCAAGAACATCGGAATGAATTATATCCAATACATTTTGTGCGCGTATTCCGCAAGATTTATCATTCTTTCTCGTTTGTTTACCTTTACAGCAAATACATATACAGCATAGGATGTATCCTTCATCGGTTACGCCACTGTAAGTTACCTCATCTGCTGCTTTCTGCACCTGCTGCATGCTTTACTTACATATATGCGCGAATCTACGATACCAAACTTCAAAATTATCCATGGTAGTCGTTGCTCTGCCTACAGGAGTTTCTTCGCAGTCTAATTTATGCAAATCGTTGTCCTCTGCATGCGCTGTAGCAATTATATTACCGTTCGAATCGAATATCTTGCACAAATCACCTTCGAAAACTACCCTTTTGTTTTGCTTTTTTATTTGCCGAACGGATAAAAGATTAGCGCAAAGGTCAGGAACATATTCCACATTTCGAACATTTGTTGCTATTTTTCTTTTGTTTACATTTAGAATGAGGCTGACGTCACCAATGCCTTTGACATGCCCTCGTTCCTTATTTGCCAAAATTACTTCGCTATGCTCTGCCGCTCTCTCTTTTGAAAGCAAGCGCTGATCATTCGCCATACCTATGTGACGTTACACCTGAGTCGACGTACCACAAACATTTACCACTCTGAGAGTGAAAATACGAGCATGCTGACAACGAGTTGGAAACCATTGCCGTCTTACTCTTACATTCGCTCTCAATACCTCCTTTGGACTGTATAATCTTGCGGCAATCTTTACGCATATGCCCTAATTTACCACTACTAAAACATCGAAATTTTTTCTTCTTTCGAATTTTTGTCGCAGTCAAACTTGACGTCCTGCAACAACAAACTTTTAACGCTGTCGACCGTTAACTTTGCTTTGGAATTTCCCACTGCCACAGCGAGTGCTTGATATTCATTAGGCAACCCAGCGATCAATAATGAAGCAACAACTTCGTCGCCGATGTTAAGACCTGCATTCTGTAGCTTAATTGAAGTCACCACTACTTCATTGAAGTAATCTTGTATAGACCAGAACTGCTCCAGCTTCTTTAAAAGCTCTACCTTGCGAGTTAAACCAGTATCTTCAAATGCTGTCATTAACGAATCCCATGCGTCTTTTGCACTTTGAGCATTCGCTATGTGCGAGAAATTACTTGGCTCCACCATGAGCGTAATCTCCGCCAATGCACGTTCATTTGCGTCACGATCCTTTTCTGTAGAACTCTCAGACACACCCGATTCGGTAATCTTCCAGCAATTTTTTAATACCAAGTACGATTTGGCATTTCTCCTCCAGATATCAAAGTTTTCGCAAATTTTCAAAAGGAAAACTGAGCGTTCCCGTCGTCATCTTAACCGTTTAATATAATATATATAACTTCTAGAACTTTCCAAACATGAATAAGCCCATAACCTGTTGAGCAAAGATAAATGCGCGCAGTTTGAATTCAATATGACGACTGACTTTATTCAGCATATATTCAGTGTAAAATAAGCATGTATTACAGAGGAATAGTGGAATGAAGAAAAGTGATGATAAGTGATACTCGCCAGATATATATTATTTTACAATAAAATCTTAATCATGGTTCGATTTACTTGAAATCCGGTACATAGGTGGCATAGATTAACGGGAAGACTACACTTCTTTCCGGAGAATGGGCCAGGGACTGAAATATTCGAAAAGAGTTTATTTATGGTTGCATTTACTTGAAATTTGGTAAATAGGTGGCCTTTTGCTTAAATTCACTAGAAAACTACAATCTCCTCCGGAAAGTGGACCAGACACTGACCTATTCAAAAAAAGTTTACTCATGGTTCGATTTACTTGAAATTTGGTACGTATGTGGCAAATTGCTTAGATTAAGGGGAGGACTACATTTTTTTCCGGAAATAGGGCCAGACACTGACCTATTGAAAACATCTTTTTTATGGTCCGAGTTTCTGGAAATTCGGCACACCAGCTGCTTATTGCTTAGATTAACAGGAAGACTACACTTCTCACCGGAAAGGGGCCAGACACTGACCTATTGAAAAAAGTTTACTCATGGTTCGATTTTCTTGAAATTTGGTGCGTATGTGGCATTTTGATTAAGAGGAAGACTACACTTCCCTCCGGAAAGTGGGCCAGGGACTGAAATATTCTAAAAGAGTTTATATATGGTTGTATACCAGAGAGTGACCTATTCCAAAAATATTATTTATGGTGCTACTTACTTGAAATTCGGTACATAGGTGGCTTTTTGCTTAGATTACAAGGAAGACTACACTTTTCTCTATAAAGTGATCCGGGAACTGACCTATTCGAAAAGAGTTTATTTATGGCTGGATTTACTTAAAATTCTTTAAATAGGAGGCCTTCTTAATAAGAAAACTACACTACCTTCAGGAAAGTGAACGTGGCACTGACCCACTTGAAAAACCTTAGTTATGGTCAGATTTACTCTAAATTTGGTGCATATGTGGCCTCATACAAAAAAACTTTTTTATGGTTATATTTACTTGAATTTCGGTATATACGTGGTATTTTGCTCAGATTAAAATGAAGACTACACGTCTCTCTGAAAAGTGGGACAGGGACTGAACTTTTCGAAAAAACTTTTTTGTGGCTGGATTTACTTGCAATTCGTTAAATACAATAGGTGGCCTAGATTAAATAGAAGATTACACCTCTCCCCGGAAAGTGGACCAGAGACTGACCTATTCAATAAATCATATTTATGGTTCGATTTACTTCAAATTTGGTACAGAGGTGGTCTTTTGCTTAGATTAAGAGGATCTATTCGAAAAAAATATATTTATGGGTTGGCTTACTGTAAATTCGGTATAAAGGTGGCCTTTTGCTTAGATTAACTGGAAGACTACACTTCCCTCCGGAATGTGGGTCAAGAACTGAGTGGGCCAAGGACTGAGCTGTTCGCAAAGGGTTAATTTTAGGTTGGATTTACTTGAAATTCGGTAAATAAGTGTACTTTTGCACAGACTAACAAGAAGACTACACATCCTCCCGCAAAGTTAACCAGAGACGGACCTTTTGAATAAATCTTAATTATCGTTCGATTTACTTGAAATTCGGCAAATAAGTTGCTTATTGCTTTGACTAACAGGAAGACTACACTTCCCCCGGGAAGTGGTCCAGAAAAAAAAAATTCATTTATGGGTTGGCTTAAATGAAATTCGGTATAAAATTGGACTTTTGCTTAGATTAACAAGAAGACTACACTTCTTTCGGAGAGCCTGACCTACTAGAAAAAAATTTATTTAAGGGGTTGGCTTACTTGAAATTCGGTACATATGTGGCATATTGCTTTGATTAACGGGAAGACTACACTTTTTTCTGTAAAGTGGGCCAGTAACGGACCTATTCGAAATATTTATTTATGCACTCGGAATTGACCTGTTCGGAAAATCTTATTTATGGTTCGAATTACTTGAAGTTCGGTACATACAATAGTTGGCCTTTTGCTTGTATTAACAGGAATACGACACTGAACCAAGGTGTGACCTATTCGAAAAAGGTGTGTTTATGGCTAGATTTAGTTGAAATTCGGTACATATGTGGCCTTTTGCTCAGATTGATAAGAAGACTACATTTTCCTCCGGAAAGTGGACCTGGGACTGACCTATTCGAAAAAAGTTTAGTTATGACTCGATTTACTTGAAATTAGGTACATGGGTGATTAACAGGAATACGTCACTTCTTTGCGGAAAGGGAACCAAGGAGGGACCTATTCGAAAAAAGTGTGTTTACGGCTAGATTTAGTTGAAATTCGGTACATAGGTGGACTTTTGCTGGAAGACTATACTTTCCTCCGGAAAGTGGACCTGGGACTGACCTATTCGAAAAAAGTTTAGTTATGGCTCGATTTACTTGAAGTTAGGAACATATGTGGTCGGTTGCTTAAATTAGGAGGAAGACTTCATTTCTCTCCGGGAAGTGGGCCAGATACTGACCTATACATAAAATCTCATTTATGGTTCCATATACTTGAAATTCAGTATATATGTATGTTTTTGCTTAGATTAACAGGAATAGTACACTTCTCTCTCAGAAGTGGACCAGAGCCTGATCTGTTCAAAAAATCTAATTTATGGTTTTATTTACTTGAAAGTCGGTTCATAGGTGGTGTTAAGGCGTACAAATAGACCCTTGCATGAACATGGTCCTTCAAGGCTAAAATTGAGCCTACTTATTGTGTACATTGTGTACAGCCACCAGTAAACAAAAAAAAAAAAACTAATAAAAAAAAATTAAATAAAATTTACAAGCGAATCAAGGGTATGTGCATATAAACATTAGACAATTAACTAAAACTGAATGTGCACTTTTGAAAAACTTGAAATACAAATTGAAACAAAAACTAAAAAAAAAGAAAACATTAATATTATATACGATTTCCAAAAAAAAAAATACAAATCAAAATTAATACACTACAAACGAAAAACAAAATAACAACAAAGACAACTAAATATATGCATACAACAACAACAACACCGAAACATCCATACTCCATTACCCAGATGTAGGATTTGAGAAACATCGCTGGCGCCAAGTATAGATTTAAAGGAACTTCAGCGTTGGAAGCAAATAAAAGGGCAGTAAGATTGTTTTAAGCATGTGTATATACATACTTGTTGAACCCAAAAACAACAAACATTCAAATCTGCAAGCATACATTTCCATATATGCAAAAGCAGAAACACAGAAAAATCTCCCCGCGATATTACACTGCAATACTTTTTATACGTACATATGTATGCAAATAACTTTTGTTTTCTCAACAAAAGTAAAATCTGCAAATTTACAAAATATACTTTTTTTCCAATAACAAAAATCTCAGTAACGCGGTCTTGAAAGTTGTTGACCTCGATTTCAAATTTAAGTATTTGCATATTAAACATATGTACCTACATACCTACCATACATACATATCCAAGAGAATTTATTACAGCAATAGTGTTCCCAAGTTCACAGATTTCAAAATAGATACTCTCCTGTGTTATTTCCCAGCAAAAACAAATGTTCCAAAAAAAAAAATAGTGCATCCATTCCTGCGATCACTTCATTAAAATACGTACATACTTACAAATACCAAATTTCGACCATAATCTTTCTCTTCTGGCATATCAAGAGTAGCGTAAACGCACAAATTTCTTTTTGTGCTCTGAGGAATCTCAAAAGTTTTTTATTTAAAGTATTGACCATTGGTTTCTACACATTTCGCCCATCTCTCAGGCAAATTATGGATACCATTCCAAAAAACTTTTTCTCTTTCGAGGCAAACCATTCGACGAGCTATTTTTCGACTTCTTCAAAATTAGCGAAGCACTGCTCTGCAAGGGAGTGTCCCATCGATGCGAAAAGGTAGTCGGACGGGGCGAGGTCTGGAGAGTACGGCGGGTGCGATAATATTTTCCAATTAAGTGTTTTTAATGTGTCTTTCACCAGTTTAGCGGTATGAGAAGGCGCGTTGTCATGTTGCAAGATAACTTTTCCATGTCTTCCGCCCACCGTTTTTCGATCAACACATGATTCAAATTGATCATTTGTTGTCGGTAGCGATCCGTGTTCACCGTTTCACCATGTTTTAACAACTCGTACTACACCACACTGGTCCCGCCAAACACAGAGCATTGTCTTACGGCCAAAGCGATTGGCCTTGCAGTCGATGGGCCAGCTTCACCAGGGGAAAGCAATGATTGTTGCAAGATAACTTTTCCATGTCTTCCGCCCACCGTTTTTCGATCAACACATGATTCAAATTGATCATTTGTTGTCGGTAGCGATCCGTGTTCACCGTTTCACCATGTTTTAACAACTCGTACTACACCACACTGGTCCCGCCAAACACAGAGCATTGTCTTACGGCCAAAGCGATTGGCCTTGCAGTCGATGGGCCAGCTTCACCAGGGGAAAGCAATGATTTTTTTCGCTTCGGGTTCTCAAAATAAATCCATTTTTCGTGCCCCGTGATAATTCGATGCAGAAAAGATTTCCTTTCTAATCGTTGAAGCAGCATTTCACAAACGGTTTTTCGATTTGCCATTTGTCTATCGTTCAACTGGTGTGGCACCCATTTTACATGCTTCTGGATCTTTTCCATGGCTTTTGAACGTTAGCAAAATGCTCCTCGAGTCACATGAAGTGTTTCTGCCAATTTTTGTTGCGATTGGGTTGGATCAACATGCAATTCCTCGTCTTCGAACTTTTTCGCTGCACCAGGATGTTCATTGTCTATCAAATCGAAATCTCCACTTTTAAATTGACGAAACCATGTTCCACATGTTCTAATCACTGGAGCATGTTCACCATAAGTTTCTACCAGCTTCAGCTGCTTTTTTTTTCATGAAATAAGAAAAGCAACGAATGCCGCAAATGCGATCTACTTGGAACGAAACTCGACATATTCACTGAGGTAAACAAATATGACGCCATTATTTTGGCGGAATGTGACCTGCGTATTTTTGTAGGTTAATGTCAATAGAAAAAAAGTACATACATGCCAAATCATAGAAATTTTTACAAATTGCTAGCGACATCTACTAGTAAAACCGGCAAACTTCCACTAACACACCTGGTATACTGCAGCCGCTCAGTGCATTGAAAGATATTGATCTAACTCGCTCTCATTTCAACTGAAGCATAACATTGGAAGCATACTCACAAACATACATACATACAAACTGCTTTCCAACCCAGGAATAAGCACTTCTGGGCCCCTTTATATACAAGTAGCTCTCGACTACACCCAATTTCATGTAACACTAGTTCCCCGAGGCTAAGTGTACACTTGTTTAACAACAAGAAATTTTAATTAAAAGTATTAAAATAAATTTAAATTACATAATATTTCAAAATGCCCAAAGATCAAAGTCCACGGCTAAGTATCTCTTCCAAGACACCCCCAAAGAAATCTCCAATGCAACTTAAGGCACAACCCGCCACTGATGCTGCTTCTCCTCATGTAGTAGCTAAAAGCAAACCACACTACTCGTGTGCGCAAATATTTGATGCAACCACTGATGGCTTAATATGATATTGTACCGGATTTACCTCTTCCCCCATAGAGGAATTTTCAGAAAATCTCCTGAAAATTAAAAATAATTCTCTTGACGACTGCTATAAACGAGTTCAAGATGCATATGATGTCTTATTCCAAAAAGACAAAGAAGACCTCCCCGCGAATTCACTTGCGCTGGCGGAAGGAAAGTATCAATTTAGCACTGATACTTATGAAAATACTAAAGCAAAAATTGCTGAGCAACTAAAATTAATTAGTGCAGTGATTTGACTACTGTCCAGTTCTCAAATATAATCCAGACCCGAAATAGTTGAACAACCGGAAGTATATCTCCAACTTCCGCCCTGCGACACTGAAACATTTTATAGTGGATACGATGAGTGGCCTTCTTTTCGAGCATTTTCACTGCCGTATATATAAACCACTCCCTGCTATCTCCAGCTTAAAAGTTATACCATCTCCAGTATAAAACAAGAGGTCAAGCAGGAGATCTAGTTAAACGATTCGCTTTAACTAACGACAATTTCCAATTGTCTTAGGATGCTCTCTGAAAACAAGCGCCAATTAGTCGACAATCAGGTCACAAAATTATTGAACTTACCCAAAGTTCGAAAAGAAACCAGTGAAGAGTTAATTGATTTGTATTCCACAATCACAAATTCTTTATCAGTGCTCGAAACTCTCGGTACACCCACTGACAGCTGGGACCCTATTCTAGTGAATATATGCTCATCCGCATTACCAGAAAATTCCCTAATGCTATGGGAGCAATCTTTCGCATCCCGAAAGCAGTGTCCAACATGGCAACAAATGAAAGAATTCCTTTACAGGCAATTCGAAATTAAAGAATGCGTTGAACACAAGCTTCCGAAATCCCCTACTTCGCATAACAAAACTAAGCCTATTCTTCCTACACAGAATAGCCACCAATCTTGTAAATTGTGCCAAAAGAATCACAAGTATTGAAAGCAATTCAAGAAACTGCCGATACCCCAACGGTATAAATTTATAAAAATTAACAACAGTTGTACAAATTGTCTTGCGTTGCACCATACCCTTAAATGGTGTACATCACAAAACACATGCTTGACTTGCCAACAAAGGCATAACTCTCTTTTGCATATAAGCCCAACTCATGGGTATGATCGACTAAATAAAAGAAATGTGCTCTTGACTTCCCCGCGTCAAAATAAACACAAACAGGCACACTTGACCACCCCAAGTCAAGACACACAGAGAAACACAACTTTGACCTCCCCGAGTCAAAGTACACAAAAGGCTGTGATGATCGCCCCAGATCATTATTTCCAATCGGTCAGCAGAAATAACACGCAATCGCACTGCTCACCTCATGAGAAGATTTGCTCATTGCATACTCTGATCACCCCTAGATCAGAGTTTTTCCAAGGACGCTTTTCAAGCAGGTTCTACAAGTCCCGTAGAACAGGCTCCTATCGGCAGCATGACACACGCTCATGTCTGCATCATCAAAATATTAATAAACAGAAAATTAAGAAATTGCACTTTCTGCTGCAGTATACCTCCGACTTTTTCTTTCCAGGAAACGGACAGCCACATCAGGTCACGGTCTCTCATACCAAGAGAACCTGTCGTAGTTGTGAAGGAATATGCAACAGCACAAATAATATAAGAAACCAGCACCATCCACGGCCTCCACGATAGCGGGTTTAATTCAGCAATTCGTGCAGGGTGGCCCAGTATGTTTAAGCGTGCGCTTAACAGAACACCACCCTAATATCGTGTGCGCACACTAATGTGACTTTCTCCAGCTCATGCAGCTATAAAAGCCGTACTTGGTGAATAATCGATGAGATTTCTAACAAACGAATCGACGAGCGCGCACGGGGCGACAAATTTAACATTAAATTAAATAAAATTAAACTAAATATACGTATACCATATGTACATTACATATATACAGGAAACGTTTATTTAAAAGAAAAACTATGTTATACACAAATACAAAATAAAACTTTAATAAAAACTTAATAATTAATAATTAAATAAAACGTTGTACAATTTAAATAGAAATCGCAAGTGCCGTTTATTTCAAACAACTTCGAAAATGGTACCTCGCGTAAACATGCGGATTTTGGCTTAGATTAGTGGACTAGGGACTGACCTATTCAAATAATCGATTTCCCTCCGGAGAGTGGACCTGGGACCGAATTATTCGAAAAAAGTTTTATTATGGCTGGAAGTACTAGAAATTCGGTAAATAGGTGGCTTTTTGCTTTGAACAACAGAAAGACTACACTTCTCTCTGAGAAGTGTAATAAGAAGTCTTATTTATGGTTTGCTTTACTTGAAATTCGTTACATATGTGGCCTTTTGCTTAGATAAACAAGAAGACCACACTTTTTTCCAGAAAGTGGGCATTGCACCGACCTTCTTAAAAATTCTTATTTATGGTCGAATTTACTTGAAATTCGGTACATACGTGGTTTTTTGCTTAGATTAACGGACGACTACACTTCTCTCTGAGAAGAGGACCAGATACTGATCTATAAAAAAAATCTGAAATATGTTTCTTGTTACTTGAATTTAGGCATAGGTATAGGTGGCTTTTTGCTCACATTAACAGGAAGACTACATTTCTCTCCGGAACGTGGACCAGGGACTGACGTATTCAAGCAAAGTTTATTTACTGGCTTGATTAACTTGAATTTTGGTACATAGCTGACCTTTTGCTTAGATAAACAGCAAGACAAAGTTTTTCCGGAAGGTGGGACAGACGCTGACCTATTCGAAAAAAGTTTGTTTATGGAAGACTACACTTCTCTCCGGAAAGTGGACCAGGGACTGCCCTCTCCGAAAAGGGATTATTAATGTCTCGATTTTCTTGAAATTCGGTAAATAGGTATCCTTTTGCTTAGATTAACCAGAACACTACACCTCTCTCCGGAAAGTAGACCAAAAATTTACCTATTAAAGAAATCTTATTTAAGGGTGGATTTGCTTTAAATTCGGTACATAGGTGTCCTTTACGAAGGTTAAAAGGAAGACTATACCTCCCTCCGGTTCGATTTACTTGAAATTCGGTACATAGGTGACTTTTAGCTTAGATTAACAGGTGGACTACACGTCTCTCTGAGAAGTGAACAAGGGAATGACCTATACAATAAATGTTATTTATGGTTCGATTTACTTGAAATACGGTGCATAGGTGTCATATTGCTTCCGCTTTTTTCAGGAAAGTGGGCCGGGGACATACTTTTTCAACAAATCTTATTTATGGTTCGATTTACTTGAAATTGGGTACATTGGTGGCACTTTGCTTGGATAATCAGGAAGACTACACTCTCTCCGGTAAGTGAGCATGGGACTGACCTATTCGAAAAAAGTGCGTTTATGGCTGGATTTACTTGAAATTTGATACATAGGTGGCCGTTTTACTCAGATTAGCAGGACACCACACTTGTCTCTGGAAAGTGCACAAAAGACGGACCTATTCAAAAAGAGTTTATTAATGGCTGGATTTGCTTAAAAGTCGAAAAATAGGTGTCCTTTTGCTGAAATTAACAAGAAGACTACTTTTTCCTCCGGAAAGTTAACCAGAGACTATTCCTATTCATTCTTATTTATGGTTGGAATTACTTGAAATTTGATACATAAGTGGCCTTTTGTTTAGATTAACAGGAAAACTACACTTCTTTCTGGAAAGTGCGCCAGGAACTGACCTATTCGAAATATTTATTTATGCACTCGGAATTGACCTGTTCGAAAGATCTTACTTATGGTTCTATTTACTTGAAATTCGATACAAGGAATATATACACTTCTCTCTGAGGATAGGACCAGAGACTGTCCTATTAAATAAATTTTAATTATGGTTCCGTTCATTTTAAATTCGGTACATCGGTGGCCTTTTGCTTAGATTAGCAGGAAGACTATACTTCCCTCCGGGAAGTTAACCAGATACTGACCTATTCAAAAAAATCTTATTTATGCTTCGATTTACGTGAAATTTGGTACATAGGTGGCTTTTTGCTTAGATTATAAGGAAGACTACACTTCTCTCCATAAAGTGGACCAGGAGTTTACCTATTCGAAATATTTTTTTATGCACTCAGAATTGACCTGTTCGAAAAATCTTATTTATGGGTCGATTTACTTGAAATTTGATACATAAGTGGCCTTTTGCTTAGATTAAAAGGAATACGACACTTATCTTCGGAAAGTAAAGCAGGGAGTGACCTATTCGAAAAACGTGTGTTTGTGGCTAGATTTAGTTGAAATTCAGTACATAAACGTAAGTGGACTTTTGCTCAGCTCTATAAGAATACTACACTTTCCTCCGGAAAGTGGACCTGGGACCGACCTATTCGAAAAAAGTTTAGTTATAGCTCGATTTACTTGAAATGAGGTACATATGTGGCTTTTTGCTTATATTAACAGGAAGACTACACTTTTTTCGGGAAAGTGGGCCAGAGACAGACCTATTTGAAGAGTTTATTTGTGGCTGGATTTACTTGAAGTTCGGTAAATAGGTGTACATATGCTTAGATTACCTGGAAGAATACACTTCTCCCTGGGAAGTGGACCAGAAGAAAAAAATTTATTTATGTGTTGGCTTACATGAAATTTGTTATGAAAGGCCTTTGGCTTAGACTAGAAGGAAGACTACACTTGTTTCCGTAAAGTGGATCAGGGACTGACCTATCCGAAAAAAGTTTATTTATGGGTTGGCTCACTTAAAGTTCGGTAAATTGGTGTTCTTTTGCCTAGATTAACAAGAAGACTACACTTCCCTCCGGAAAGTTAACCAGAGTCTGACCCATTGAATAAATGTTAATTATGGTTAGATTTATTTGAAACTCAGTACATAGGTGGCCTTTTGTTTAGATTAACAGGAATACGACACTTTGTCACCTCCACTTTTTATTATCAACACTATGTATGTGCGTATGTACATACGTACATACATATGTATACCTACAGTGGCTGTTGGTCAAGCGCCTACCAACAATCACACACGTCAACCAAACAAACTACCGCACAGAAAGGAAATGACAAAACTAACAAAGCGACCGGCCAGCTTGGTGGAGACGGCGTGGGTCAACAGCTTAGTGCAGGAACAACAACTACTAGCGAGAACAAAACCAAGTAAAATGATCACCGCTGACTTAGATACACGAAGATCGCACAACAATAATTAAACACTAGAGCAAAACTAAACGTATATGTACATACATAAAATAAGCAAAATATTTTTTTGGGGTGCACCCGAGGTGTGGCCCAACTAAACTGGTTACGAACCCACTCGCACTACTACCGTGCTGCCGGAGGTAACTTTAAACCGCCTGTATAACTGGGCTCTGGGTGCGGGATGCTATAAGGATGGGTATGGGCAAAACGAAGGAACGACACTGTCGGCACGACAAAAAAGTGGACAAACAATAAATAAACCATATGATACTTAGCGGTTTCTCGGTCGGGTGTGACTACCCAACTTCGGTGCTCCTCCGGTTATGCCGCCAAACTCCGCATCCGCCACTGGAATCCACCAAAAACGGCGATATTCTATGACAAAAAAAAAATCAGGCTCAAACTGCCCTTTCACTATTGCCCGTCTGGAAAAACACTACACTATTCTATGTATATTTAGAAAATATTATTATAAATATATATATATAGACGCACGTCCGCATAAAAAGATGTTCACTCTTTTATAGATTGCTAGAGTCTGATCTGGCACGCATTTACGAGCCAGGCCGCAAGCTACGCGCCGGCCTTCAGAATTCTCAGGCGAGTGTGTATTGGTGCCCAATCATTTGGCGCCGCCCCCATTACCGAAAGGGACAGAGTTATATAGCGCACGCCACCATGGCACACCAAGTACACTGGGATAATTTTCCCCTCGCCGTATAAAAAGAAAGGCGACACCCCTTTTTACGGAATACCCGCGCAAAGCATTCCGTTTTCCTTATATTTGTTAGTGGAGGAACTGTTTTGTCGAACACCTCCTCTTGGAGACTTATACCACTGGGTAGGCACACACCAAGTGCAACCGTGCCAACAATTCATGGCTTTGAATTTTGTTGCGGCCAGTACGCGACAACTTCTCTTCGGAAAGTAAACCACGGACTGACCTATCCGAAAAAACTTTATTTATGGGTTGGCTTACTGGAAATTCGGCATAAATGTGGCCTATTGCATAGATTAACAGGAAGACTACGATCCTCTCCGAAAAGTAGGCCAGGGACTAACCTATTCGAAAAATGTTTATATATGGACCCGGAATTTACCTATTCTAAAAATTTTAGTTATGGTTCTATTTACTTGAAGTTCGGTACATAGGTGGCTTTTTCTTAAGACTAACAACAGTTACACTTCTCTCTGAGAAGTAGACCAGGGACTGACCTACTCAATAAATCTTATTTATGTTTCGATTTACTGGAAATTATTAAGACCGACAGGAAGTCTACACCTTTATCCTGAAAGTTGGACAGGTGCAGACCTATTCCATAAAGTTTCGTTTATGGCTGGATTTACTTGAAATTCGGCAAATAGGTGTTCTTTTGCCTATATTAACAAGAAGACTAAACTTCCCTCTAGAAAGTTAGCCAGAGTCTGACTCATTCAATAAATGTTAATTATGGTTAGACCTATTTGAAATTCGGTACATAGGTGGGCTTTTGCTTAGATTAAGGGGGACATCTGAGTAAAATTTTGAAAAAATCAAAAAATTTTTTTTTCGTTTAAAAGATGCTTTAGGATCTTAAAAATAATATACCACAAGATAGAATCCGGCAAAAGTGTCTAAATGTCCAAATTTTCCATTCTGCGGCAATGCCTCATAGGCATATTCTATATACCATATATATAATAACTTTAAACACGTTTTTCTCGAAACCACTTTTTTTTAGACGGCCGGAAACATAACTCGAGCAAATCTTAACCGATCGATCTGAAATTTTGACAGTATATTCAAAATTCCTTCCTCTATCGACACACGTATAATTTTTTTTTTTATAAACAATTTTTGGACTTTTTTTCCTCGTGAAAATTTGAACTTTTTTTTCGATCACGCACCATTTTGCGAAAAATCAAAAAAAATCCTACGTGTGTCGATAGCTGTTGATGTATAGAAACTAACAAAACTTTATTTTTTGTTCCAGATCAAAAATTAAGGACGTTAGCTTTCCGGCCATGGACCCCCTTCCCAAAAATAGGGCCTACGAAGAAATGCTGCATAGCCGCCATTTTGTTTTCGATTTCTTTCAAAAAATCATATTTTGTACATCGGATCGCATATTATAAAACCTACTTTACAAAATTTCGATTGGCTCTTTCGTTTGGTCAAAAAAAATTCCAGAAAATCCGCTTATTTTTTTTGAGTTACTCAGATGTCCCCCCTTAACAGGAAGACCACACTTTTCCAGAAGGTGGGCCGAGCACTGACCCATTCAATAAAACTTATTTACTGTTCGATTTCCTTGAAATTTGATACATAGGTGGCCTTTTGCTTAGATTAGCAGGAAGAGTACATTTGTCTTCGAAAAGTGTTCAAGGGACTGACCTATTCGAAAAAAAATTATTCATGGGTTGGCTTACTTGAAATTCGGTAAATATGTGTCCTACCAACCAGAGGCTGACCCATTCAATAAATCTTATTTATTTTATTTGATTAACAGGTATACGACACTTTTTCTCGGAAAGTGAGCCAGGGACTGAACTATTCGAAAAAAGTTTATTTATGGGTTGGCTTACTGGAAATTCGTCATAAAGGTGGCGTGTTGCTT
This sequence comes from Ceratitis rosa, assembly GCA_037013455.1. Taxonomy (NCBI): domain Eukaryota; kingdom Metazoa; phylum Arthropoda; class Insecta; order Diptera; family Tephritidae; genus Ceratitis; species Ceratitis rosa. The sequence goes on along the minus strand of JAWMAG010000018.1, from coordinate 2,424,070 downwards.
AGATTAATAGGAAGACTTCATTTCTCTCCCTAAAGTGGGCGAGGAACTGACATATTCGAAATATTTATTTATGCACTCGGAATTGACCTGTTCGAAAAATCTTATTTACGGTTCGATTTACTTGAAATTCGGTACATAGCTGGCCTTTGATTAGATTAGCAGGAAGACTACACTTTTTTCCGGAAAGTGGACCAGGGACTGACCTTCTCGAAAAACATTTATTAATGGGTTGGCTTACTTGAAATGCGGTGTCCTTTTGCTTAAACTAACAAGAAAGCTAAACTTCCCTCCGGAAAGTTAACCTGAGACTGACCTATACAATAAATCGTAATTATGGCTCGATTTACTTGAAATTCGGTACATAAGTGGCCTTTTACTTAAATTAACAGGAAGACTTCACTTTTCTCCGGAAAGCGGACCAAGGACTGACTGAAATTCGGTAAATAGGCATACTTTTGCCTAGACTAACAAGAATACTACACTTCCCTCCGGAAAATTAACCAGAGGTTGACCTCTGCAATAAATCGTATTTATGGTTCGACTTACTTGAAATTCGGTGCATAAGTGGCCTTTTGCTTAGATTAGCAGGAAGACTACACTTGTCGCCGGAAAGTGGACCAGGTCCTGACCTAATCGCAAAGAGCTTATTTAAAGCTGGATTTACTTGAAATTCGGTAAATAGGTGCACTTTTGCTAGACTATCAAGAAAACTACACTTTTCTCCGGAAAGTTAACCAGAGACTGACCTATTCAATAAATACTAATTATGGTTCGATTTACTTGAAACTCGGTACGTAGGTGGCCTTTTATTTTGATTAACAGGAAGCCTTCACTTCTCCCTGGGAAGTGGACCAGAAGAAAAAAATTTATTTATGGGTTGGCTTACATGAAATTCGGTATAAAAGTTACATTTTGCTTAGATTAACACGAAGACTATACTTCTCTCTGAGAAGTGGACCAGAGCCTGACCTAGTCAATAAAGCCTATTTATGGTTCGAATTACTTGAAATTCGGTACATATGTGGCATAATGCTTTGATTAACGTTAATACTACACTTCTTTCCGGAAAGTGGACCGGGGACAGACCTATTCTAAAAAACTTCGTTTATGGCTGGACTTACATACTTGAAATTCGGTAAATATGTGTCCTTTTCTTTAAACTAACAAGAAGACTACACTTCCCTCCGGAAAGTTAACCCGAGACTGACCTATTCAATAAATCGTATTTATGGTTCGATTTACTTGAAATCGGTACATAAGTGGCCTTTTATTTAGATTAACAGGAAGACTACACTTGTCTCCGGAAAGTGGACCAGGGACTGACTGATATTCGCTTAAATCTTATTTATAGTCCGATTTACTTGAAATTTGATACATAAGTGGCCTTCTGCCTGAACTAAAAGAAGACTACACTTCCCTCAGGAAAGTTAACCAGAGACTGACCTATACAATATATCTTAATTATGGTTCGATATACTTGAAATTCGGTACATAGGTGGCATTTTATTGAGATTAACAGGAAGACTACACTTGTCTCTGGAAAGTGGACCAAGGACTGACCTATTCGAAAAGAGTTTATTTATGGCTGGAATAACTTGAAATTCGGTAAATAGGTGTGTTTTTGCCTAGACAAACAAGAAGACTACACTTCCCTCCGGAAAGTTAACCCGAGACTGACCTATTCAATAAATCGTAATTACGGTTTGATTTACTTGAAATCGGTACATAAGTGGCCTTTTACTTAGATTAACAGGAAGACTACACTTGTCTCCGGAAAGTGGACCAGGGACTGACTGAAATTCGCTTAAATCGTATTCATAGTCCGATTCACTTGAAATTTGATACATAAGTGGCCTTTTGCCTAAACTAAAAGAAGACTACACTTCCCTCCGGAAAGTTAACCAGAGACTGACCTATTCAATAAATCCTATTTATGGTTCCATTTACTTGAATTTTAAAAGTTTTATTTTGCTTAGATTAGCAGGAATACTACACCTTTGTCCGGAGAATGGGCCGGGGACTGACCTATTCAAAAAAGTTCATTTATGGGTTGGCTTAATTGAAATTCAGCACATAGGTGTCCGTTTGCTAAAAGTAACAGGAAGACTACCTTCCCTCCGAAAAGTGGGCCTATTCGAAAAATCTTATTTATTGTTCTATTTACTTGAAATTCGATACATGGATGGCCTTTTGCTCACATTAACAGAAAAACTACACTTCTCTCCGAATGGCTCGATTTAATTGAAATTCGGTACAAAGATGGCCTTTTGCTTAGATTAGCAGGAAGAATACACTTTTCTCTGAGAAGTGGACCAGAGACTGACCTATTAAAAAAAATTTATTTACTGTTCTATTTACTTGAAAGTGCTTAGAATGACAGGAAGACTTCACCTATTTCTGGAAAGTGGGCCAGGGACAAACCTATTCCATTGCTTAGCAAATTATCTCCGGTACTTGCCCCGAAAATTCTCCAGATGGTTAAAAATTTAACGTGGAAGAGAAGAAGCCGCGACCAATCGTACAAATTATGCTTCACAAATTCACGCATAATGTATGCAGCCTTATCAGTTAAATCTACGCTTTGAAATGGCAGACAATTAACTGCATTAGTGAGTGCCTTTTTTATATATTCTACATCCTCCTGGTTAAATTTGATTCAGATTTTTAAGTTTTTAATAACACTAGTTCTCGATAGGACTGTGATTGGCTTAGTTGAGTTTGTTCTTGTATTAACACTGGGCAACAAATTTTGAACTTTGTCGCCCCACAGGTAATTGAATTATATTTTTCATTTTGATGTATGACTGTTGTAATTAAATGTTTAAAAAAATAATTAATTTTTAATATTTATAATACAAAAATATTAAAAATGTTGTTTTATGAGTTTCCAGCAATAATCAGCTAACATACTTGGGTGTATGCATCTGAGAAATATCTTGATGGCATCTTTCTCCACTCTAATAGTTCCAGCAGTAAGTCCAAAACATTAATCTTGAGTGACATGTTGCAACCTCAAAGACTAATACCAAAGCAGTGTGACCAATATAAGTTATAACTATTTCGGAAATCACACGTTTTCCCATCATCCCAGCTGGCTTACTGCCACCAATACCTCAACATATATATTCCAGGCGTTCTTTGTGACATTCAATTTTGCAATTGCTGCGAACAAAATCTTTCCTGCGACTGAATTACTATAAAGTTGTGAAAAAAATGTTTACGTGCTAAACCTGGAAGGAAATCATTATTTAAACACATAAATTCCAACATATTGTTCGACAGCGGATTAATTATTTCTTTCTGATGTCAAAATAATATATAAAATAAAATGTATGGTCACTGCCGAGCTCTCGAAAATGTAGCATCTTTGAAAAAATATTAATTTTCGCCTGGAGTGTGTATTAACCTACATAGCTTCGATTGGTTTGCGTGTTTGTGTGACGGATTTTTTCAGCTGATGATACTGATCTAAAGCAATAACCGCAAAGAATCCGTCACTTAAGCTTTTACCACAATAAAAGCATATATAATTGGCGCTTTGTAACCGCTGAAGCGATTTTTCGGCCGAGCTCCTCCTCCAATTTGTGGTTTTGCGTCTTGATGGTTTTCCAACAAATGGGGAGACCTACAGTTTATACTAAGCCGCCTCCGAACGGCTGACGGTTTTTGTCGAGGAGCCTTTTATTTCATGTCCGAAATACACTCAGAGGGGTGGACATTCCCTGCCGAGGGGCTACCGCAACTAGAAAATTTAACTTAACTTTTTATTTAAATTAACTTTCCATAACTTTTGGATGTTGCTGTCACTGGGATATGAACCCGAGCCTTCCGAATGTCAGTACGTAATGCTAACCACTCGGCTATCGCGGCCGCCAATAAAACAATAAAAGCATACTTTTCTAATAATTCTCGACACCCAACACTATTTTCGACAAGCACATTCAAATTAATTTCTTAAACATATTTCAGTAGAAAAATTACTCGCTACGGCAAAATGCTAAAAAAAGGCAGAGCGACAAGGGCATCGGTACGCAAGCGCATGCCGTCTGTGTGAAGGGAAACATCCTATACGCCTATGTCCAGTTTATCGAGGAAAGTCGCCAGAAAAGAAGCTTCGCGAAGCGCTCCTTGGCCAATTTTGCGCCAATTGCTTATCAATGGCCCATCGGGAGAAGAATTGCACAAGTCAATTCAGGTGTCGAAAATGCAATGAGAGGCATCATACGACTCTTCACATCGACGACAGAAGAGCAACAAAACACAAACCAAAGGCGTGTGAGATCATGGGCTGACCAAGTCGCCAGTGAAGAAAGTGACGAGATCTCTATATACGCAAGTGACTCCGGTGACGAATCGCATTCAATGAACCAACCCGATGTAACCACAGAGCCCTCAGCGGAAACACGGCCTTTCCGCGCCACAAATCAAAGGGAAGCGGAGACTCGGACTTTCCGACTCCCTCTTCAGCATGAGAATAATATGGCCTCTGGATCGGAGACCAGGACTTTCCGGCCATGCCATAACGAGCTCCGCAGATCGGAAACACGTCCTTTCCGACCGCACCAATCGCTCCAATATCAAAGCAAAACTAGACTGGTGACCAGGCTTCGCCATCTACCTCACCATTTTAGAAGTGGGCAAATCGGCGCCCAAAACCTACTGGGGCAAAAACTTTGCCCGATGATAGCCGTAGCCCCAACGGCAGTGGTCAAAATAGAGGCAGGAGGTCGCCTCCATTTCGTGCGTGCGCTTATAGATGCGTCTCATTTACTTTAATTTCCACGGGGCTAATGCACGAGCTGAGGCTGCCGCCAGTACAAATGGGAAATCAAAGAGTTTGCATGCTGTGCTTCCGCGGAACAACGACACGCATAATAACGCACGCTGTCAATGATTTACGTCGCGTTTGTCCCAGCACATCGCTGGACTTTGGAATTGCGGGCGCATATTTGCACATAAAACTTGCCGATCCTCACCTTGATCGGTCCAGTCCGGCGCGGTTAGTGCTCGGCCCGGATGTGTACGCCGACATATTGTTGCCAGGGACATTACCCACATCATTTGGCCCGCTTATTGGGCAAAGCACGGTATTTGGATTGGTTCTCTAGGGCATATGCAAAAATTAATAATATTACAATATAGGTATAGTTATAATTATAATAAATTATTAAATAAAGCACAAATGAAGTAGAAACCACGTAGTGGTTTTATTAACTTTATTTCCATAGACAACCACACGCAGATGAGAACATTCATCTTCTTCATGAACGTCCAACAGCCGATTCCAAGATGTTTATGTAAATGGGTGTGATGGTTGGATTCGCCTCTTAAACAGGTCTTGCTTACCGTAAGGGGGCCAGCATGTCTAGGCCAAAAGACTAAATTACCCCTCCTGATGTACCATCCTAATATTTCTATTTACCACTAAAAATCTTTCGTTAAATATTACAAAACACGAATTACGGTTTATCGAATTGATGGCATACGGTAAGAACTTATTTTTCTTATATACCTTTGCGATTCTATCAGTAAAAGCCAACGGACAAGTCATACACAGTGAACCACCACCCATCACCCTCATCAAACACATACCATTGTACAGGTAACAAACCATTTCTCATTTAATAAAAATTTAATCCAATCCAATCAAAATCCAGATTAGTTTTATTCTTTTATTTTATTGGTTTATTTTTATATTAACAAATATACACCGGTGCGCTCCAATCACACGACGCGCCGCTGTATCTAGGTGGTTTTTTGCTTCTCTCCGTGAAGTAAGCCAGATACTGAACTATTAAAAAAAATTCAGTTTTTGGTCGATTTTATTGAAATTCGGTACATAGTGTGTATTTTGCTTAGACAAGAAGGAACGCTACACTTTTGTCCCGAAAGTGGGCCGAAGACTGACCTATTCGAAAAAAGTTTATTTATGGGTTGGCTTACTTGAAACTCGGTACATGGATGTCCGTTTGCTTAGATTAACAGGAAGACTACACTTCTCCCTGGGAAGTGGACCAAGGACTGATCTATTGGGAAAAAGTTTATTTATGACGGGAGTTACTTGGAATTCGGTACATAGGTTTTTTTTTTATACACAATTCATTTATTTACTTGATCTGCTTTCATATAAGCCTAACAGTAAGTGTACAAATCGTAAAAACATGATAGGTCCAGTTATGTAACTCTGAGCCCTTTTCAAACTACGGCGCTCTCCTTAGAAGGCGGAAGTTTCTAGATGGGTTGCATATAGCAATAGATAGTGGATTTGGATGATTTCTCAGCTTTGTGAAGTACTTCGTACTTCTTCAATAGTACTATGCTTTTCACGAAAGCCGAATTGGTGATCTGGTATCACATTGTTACGGTGGAGAAAAGGAGATATTTTTGATAGCAGAATCTTTTCAAATAATTTGGAAAGACTGGGTAGTGGGCTTATTGGTCTGTAAGAAGACGCCTGTGTATGGTCTTTGCCTGGTTTGGCTATCATTAATATGCGACTTTTTCCACGCGTTTGGAAAGTAGTTTAGTTTTAGAATGGCATTAAAGAGTTCGGAGAGCAATGCTTGTGCAACTCTTAGTATCTCTATTAGCATTTTTGGTGTAATAAAGTCGTGGCCTAGACATTTCTTTGGATTCAGTTTCTGTATCGCGTTTACCACTTCTAGGCTTTATATTTTAATTGCCACCTGATATTCCTGGCCGTTTACAACAAATTCCAGCAAAATAAAATTGTTAGTTGCGTCATTTGGCTGGAATACATTTTTTAAATGCTTTGCAAAGCAATTTGCCTTTTCTTCGTTACTGCGTGTCCAGTTACCGTTTGTGTCCCTGATTGACATACTCATTGGAGGCTTAAATTTCTTTTGTGCTTTCCAGAGTAAGTATTTTTTGGCAGAATTTGGCGCTAGTTTTTCTATGTATGCCTTGGCATTGTGATCTTCTGCTGCTTTGTGCACTTTTCAACTTCCTCTCTGCTGCTTTCAACCGTAATTTTGCTGCTGGAGGGCGATATTCTTGCCATTCTCTCCGCAAGCGGCGCTTATTCTTTACTAATTTTTCTATTTCCGTATTTGTTAGGATTTTTGGGCACGTAATAGGCTTTTTACTGTTTGGAGTTGCTATAGTTGCCGCGGAAACAAGGACATTTTTGAACTCATTAATGTAGTCATCAATATCGTTTTCACAATTCAATATTGGGTTGATGATAATATGACTACTAGTATATTTTTTGTATTTTTAGCCAGTTTGTTTCTCTGTTTGTTAGTCTTGATTCATGTGCAACTATCTTCGGGCGCTCATAGATTTTTATTAGAACTGGTGAGTGGTCTGAAGACAACTCAGCAACTGTCACAGCAGATACAAGTTGCCTGTCGATTTTTCTTGAGACAGCAAAGTCTATTAAGTCAGGTATTTTCTTCCGATCGGTAGGACAGTATGTTGGTTGACCTGGGGAAATACAATCTCAATTCTTACGCTTGTTTATAATGGTATTGTATAGCTGACGGTCTTTGGGGTTTATTAGACGAGATCCCCAGTATACATGCTTTACATTGTAGTCTCCTCCCGCTATAAATCTATCACCAAGATTATCAAAAAATTCCTTAAATTGATTTTCTGTGATCTTATATTTTGGAGGGCAATAAATGGCTGAGAGATTTAGCTCTTTGTCATAATTATTCAAAGTTAGAGAGGTAGCTTGTAGATAACTGGTGGTGTAAGGCTGTAAGACGCAGTGTTTAAGGCGGTTTCTTAGAAGTATTCCAGTGCCGCCGTTCGCTTTGCCATCAGGATGGTTAGTGGGGTAGAATATGAACCCAGGTATATAAAAGTTTTATTTATCCATCAAGTGCGTTTCAGACAATAGCATTACGTCTATAGTTGGTTCACACCGTTTGCATTCCAAAAACATATGTTTAGCAAGGTTTAAAATCATCGATTCTATACCTCCATTAGATTGGTTCTGTGGAATATTATCTGAATCATTCTTCAGTACATTCGCATAAGATAATTTATTTGGATTTATATTTTGCACGTTTGGAACAGTTTTATAAGTAGCTTTTTCTACAAATTGGATTTGAGGTGTATTTACCATTTGACTTCGGTGAGTCTGTATATTGTTTGCCAACCTACTTTTAGATCTTTATATATAGGGCAGCCCCATAATTAGCAGTATGATTACCTCCACAATTACTACATTTTTTTCATGGTGGCATCATATTTCTTTGACGTGCACTCAGACGTGGGATGTAGGTCCCCACATGCTACGCAAACACTGCGCAATGTGTAGTAGGATTTAGTATGGCCGAGTTCTTGGCAGTTGGTGCATTGCACTGGGCCGTTTCTTTTGTGTGGCTCTTCTACTGTTACCCTACGATGTGAAAATATTTTAAATTGGATATGGGATGGGTTTCGTTTTTCTTTAACTGACTTGAATTGGGCTCTAGTTCTACCTTAAACATTGGCTGGGAAACTTTGTTTCTATTAAGTATATTTATAACTGATTTAGTACTGAAACCGTTTTCATTAAGAGCCTCTTTTATTTCGTCCGACTTGACTGAGGATTCGATACTTTTAATTAGAACTGTTAGGCCTTTCGAGCTCTTCAGTTGATATGAGTAATAATTTTTATTACTCGACGATAGAAAGCTTACTATTTGCATGAAGCTTTGTTCACTTTAAGTTTGAATTTTGTTTTCCATCGATGGTACTTTTTTTAAGAGCACAACGTGAAAGTTATTAGTTCCCACTATTTTGGTAATATTATTAACTAAAGTGCTTGAGACATGTTCGCGCAAGTAAATTGGCGGTGGTTTGACATTTGAAACTGTGGTAGTGCCCTTTACTCTGTCCTCACTTAATAAAGGTTCTTGGATTTTTATGTTGGTTCTACTCATTTGCACTTTTTTGTTGTTGGTGTTATTAATAGGACTTAATTTCCTCTTGATATTTATCTATCGATCTAGTCCTGTTTCTTTTATTGTGTTCTTTTTTATTTCATTGGACTTACCACTTGCCTGTTCCTTTTCATTTGTATTGCTGGATGTTTGCTTGCTGTTACCTTTGTTTTCTCGTTTTTCTGCAGATTTTGCCGTCTGTTTAGCGCTAGATGAGTACTGCTGAGAGTCTTCTGCTTGCATGTTGCTTTCTTTGGCCTTTGTTTGTGGTGGCGCTGTTTACTCGAAATAAGAAAAATAGGCATTTGAGAGCATTCGATCCGGCAGGTTTAACCGCGACGCACTCATTGCATTGTACTCATTTTTCCGTATGCACTTATTGTTTATTAATATTGCGTTCTATTTTCTAATTTGGAGTTTATTAGTGTTTTCCTTTAAGTGTTCTTCAGATTACACTAAAGGCAGTCGCTTAGTTATTTTGAATTTTTCACTGTATGTTTTATTTTATTTTATTTTATGTTTATGAGCAGTGCTTTATTGCTTGTGTGCTCTTACAGCTCCCTCCACTCAAGTGAACATAGGTGGCCTCTTCCTTAGATTAGTAGGAAACGTAAAGTGGGTCAGACACCTATTTAAAAACTTTTATTTATTGTCCGATTTACATGAAATTCGGTACATAGGTGGCCTTTTGGTTAGACTGACCTATGCGAAGTAAGTTTATTTATGGGTTGGTTTATTTGAAACTGGGTTCATAGGTGACCGTTTGCTTCGATTAAGAGGAAGACTACACTTCTCCCGGGAAGTGGACCAGAAACTGACTACACTTCTACCGGGAAGTGGACGAGGAACTGACCTGTTCAGAAAATCTCATTTACTTGATATTCGGTACATAGGCGGCCTTTCGCTTAGATAAACAGGATGTTCCGACTATGGAAACCAGCAGTATACAAAGCACGACGAATGGTTTGGGGGTTAGAAGTCTTGCCAGTTTCTTTTTCCATTTCAGCCTGTATTTTAGGGGCACTCGTTTTGGGGTTTTTCTGTACCTTTCGTACAATTATCCTGCGTTCCTGTTCCGTGAAAATTTTCGGTCGACCAGTTCTTGGTTGGTTCTTGGTATTACCTTCTCTTTTTAGTTTTTCAGTAATTTTTTGTACCGTGGCGTTGCTTTTATTAACATGTTTTTCAATTTGGCGTTGGCTTTTTTATCTTTGCCCCGAGGAGCCATGACCAAAATTTTAGTTTGAATTCACTTTAAAACTTTAAAAATAATTCGCACTTACACAACAAAACAAATTTGATGGTTTTTGTCGCAAATAAATCACATAAAGACTAACGAAATACACAAATTTGCGAACTGCATACATACTTTTGTTATATGATTTTTACCGTTTCCTACGTAATGACGCCAGACAAGATAACGGAACAATATGTCGGCATCGTGTCTTTTATATTCTTGTTAGGGATTCTGCATAGCAATTACATACATACATTTGATAAAAATATGTCGAATTATTTTGGGAATAAATTCACATATTCGGCTGTTAATCATGGGGCATACTTACTTTAGTAATACACTGTAGGTGGCATTTTGATTAAATTAACAGGAATAATACTTCTTTTCCGGAAAGTGGACCGGGAACTGACCTATTCAAAAAATTTTATTTGTGGTCCGATTTACTTGAAATTCCGTACATAGGTGGCCGCTTGCTTAGATTAACAGGAATAATACTTCTTTTCCGCGAAGTGAACCAGGAACTGACCTATTCAGAAAATATCATTTATGGTTCTATTTACTTGAAATTCGGTATATAGGTGGCCTTTTGCTTAGATTAACAGGAAGACTACACTTTTTCTTGAAAGTGGGCCAGGCACTGACCTATTTAAAAAATGTTATTTTTGGTCCGATTTATTTGCAATTCGGTACATAGGTGGCCTTTTGCTTAGATTTACAAGGAAACTGCACTTCTCTCCGGAAAGTGGACCAGGGACTTACCTGACCAATAAATCTTATTTATGGTTCTATTTACTTCGAATTCGGTACGCCGGTAGTCTTTTGTTAAGATTAACAGGAAGATTTTACCTCTGTACAGAAAGTGGGTCGGGGTCCCCGGGAAGTGGTTCAAAACTGACCTATTGGAAAAAAGTTTATTTATGGCTGGATTTACTTGAAATTGGGTTGGTTTACATGAAAATCGGTACATAGGTGTCCGTTTGCCTAGATTAACAGGAAGCCTACACTTCTCCCCGATGAGTGGACCAGGGATTGACCTATTGGAAAAAGTTTAATTTATGGTTGAATTTACTTGAAATTCGGTACATAGGTGGAGTTTTGCTTAAATTAACAGAAAGAATACTCCAATTTCGGAAAGTGGCCCAGACACCTATTTAAAAAATTTGATTCATTGTCCGATTTACTTGAAATTCGGTACATAGGTGGCATTTGTTTAGGTTAACAGGAATAATACTTCATTTCCGGAAAGTGGCCCAGACACCTATTTAAAAAATTTATTTATATTCCGATTTAATGGAAATTTGGTACACGGTCTGCCGTTGGCTTAGATTAACAGGAAGACTACACTTTATATTATTTGTGGACTGATTTATTTGAAATTCGGCACATGGTGGCTTCTTACTAAGATTGACGTGGAAACTGTACCTCTCTCCGGAAAGTCGACCATGGAAACACTGATCAATAAATCCTACTTATGGTCCAATTACTTGAAGTTCGGTACATAAGTGGCGTTTTATTTACTTGAAAATCGGTACATAGGTGGCCGCTTGCTTAGATTAACAGAAATAATTTTTCTTTTCCGGGAAGTAGACGAGGAACCGACCTATTCAAAAATTTTTATTTATGGTCCGATTTACCTGAAATTCCGTACATAGGTGGCCATTTGCTTAGATTAACAAGAAGACTACACTTCTCCCCGGGAAGTTGACCATGTATGGTTCTATTTACTTGAAATTCGGAACGTCGGTAGTCATTTGTTTAGATATTTTTAGAATATTTAGAATATTTTACCTTTGTACGGAAAGAAGGCCAGGTGCTGACCTATATAAAATATATTATTTATGGTCCGATTTAATTGAAATTCGGCACATAGGTGGCCTTTTGCGCCGGGGACTGACCTTTTCGAGGAAAGTTCACACGGTGTGTCCCAAAAATAACCGAACTTTTTGGATATAAAATCGTAAAAAACACATTATATTATCTTAGAAAGTTGTTATTTATTCAAAATAGGTTCCATTTGATTCAACACAACGTTTGGAACAATCAACCAGCGCATGCATAGATTTTTTTATGTCATTTATAGAAATGTTCTTCAGTACCTCGGTTACGGCTGCTTCAATTTTTTTTATCTTTTATACTTCAATTTCAATTTTTTTCATGTTTGACACAAAATTTTATATTTGCTCTTTGTTCCATTTTTTTGGAACCATTAGCACACTTTTGGTTTTATTGAAATGGCTGTCACTTTTACATCTGTTATCTGACTTACATGAAGTCAGGTGCGTTTGAAAGAGGATGAATGTATCTTTTTAATGTTGCAAATTTTCAATAGATGGCGCTGTATGTTGTATGATTTACCATAAATATAAAGCTCGGTTATTTTTGGGACACACCGTGTATTTATGGGTTGGCTCACTTGAAACTCGGTACATAGGTGTCCACTTGCTTAGATTAACAGAAAAACTGCACCGAAAAGTGGACCACGGACTGACCAGATCAAAAAATCTTATTTATGGTCCGATTACTTGAAATTCGGTACATAGGTTGCCTTTTGCTTAGATTATCAGGAAGGATGGTTTAATGTCCGGAAAGAGGGACAGGCACTAACTTATATAAAAAAATGTATTTATAGTCCGATTCGTTTGAATTTCGGTACATAGCTGACCTTTTGTTTAGATTAACAGGAAGACTACATTTTTTGTGGAAAGTGTGCCAGGCCTATTTAAAAAATCTAAATTATGGTTCGATTTACATGAAATTCGGTACATAGGTTGCCGCTTGCTTAAAATAACAGTAATGCTACACCTCTCCCGGGATGTGGGCCAGAAACTGACTTATTCAAAAAATTTTATTTGTAGTTCTATTTATTTGACTTTCGGTACATAGGTGGCCGCTTGCTTAGATGAACAGGAATAATACTTCTTTTCCGGAAAGTGGACCTGGAACTGACCTATTCAAAAGCTGTATTTATGGTCCAATTTACCTGAAATTTCGTACAAAGGTGGCCTTTTGCTTAGATTAAGAAGAAGTCTACCCCCTTTCCCGAAAGTGGGACAGGCACTTTGTTGAGGACATGGACCTCCTTTCGTTTTCGGAGTGATCCCCTCAGGTGGAAACGCCGCGATGTGCTTCCCAATGTCGCCCAATGTTGCTAACGTTCCGCACCAGCAACACCGTTTGAATTAACTAACCGGATAAAGTAGCCAACAGCGACACATTCAGTTTTAATCGCTTTTCAACCCCCAACGAATCGACACCGCGACCACGGATTACTTGTCGTCAATTGAATCTATACTTTACATTTACTTATATCTTTTTATATCATTTCAAATTAAATAATTTTTATAAAACAACCGTCGGTTGTAGTCTTGAATGGTCTCCAGGACATTCAGAAAATTCATATATTAAAAATCTGTGAACCGAATTTACCTTAAAATAATATACATTTTGTAAATCTTACATACTGTAATTGAATTTAAACTATTATGTTGAACCCGGAATATTTAACGTTTATAAACAAAAAAAAACCTGTACTCATTTTATTTCATTGCATTCGAAACGGCCCATTTTTTATCCCCTTTCAAAATTATACATGGTCCTTCGGTGCCGCCAAAACGAATTGGCACCACTGATCTACCCAGCGGCCATCATACATAAGAGAAAAATCAAAACGGAACCTTGAACCGAGCGGTCGTGTGTGAAAAAAAACATATAAGAAACTGTGCTGTTAAAACTAATATAAAGTGAATAAAAATCGGAGGAAAATAAAAAAAAAATCGCAAAACACCAAATAAAGGTGAAATATTGTGTGGGCCTCCCGCTGTGTGCAAAAAAGAAATAATAGTTAATTGAAAACAAAAAAATTTGTTGATACAAAAAAAACCCATACCCTAGTTTTGCAAGAAATGAACGGTAAAGAGTTAATAGAAAAATAAAACGGAATGTCGAAGTGAGCGTTCGTATGTGAACAAAAAAACATATTATAACAAACTTTGCTGTTAAAACTAATATAAAGTGAACAACCATCGAAATTAATGCAAAAAAAACGCGAAATACCAAATAAAAGTGAAATATTGTGTGCTGCCCGCTATGTGAGAAAAAAAATAAATTGAAAACAAAAATGTGATACGAAAAAAAACATACTGCAAAAAATCAAAAAAAAAAAATACTAAAATACTCAAAATAAAATTCGAGCGGTCACAGAAAAAATAAATACGAGTCGTTTAAATGCTTGCAACTGTGCAGAGACAAAAATACATGAAATTAATTTTTTTAAATTGAAAAGAAAGTTCAAAAAGCATATAAAAATACAATCTTTTTAAATCTGCATGTACAGTAATTATTTAAACAAAAAGTTTCAACAAGCTTGTGACAAGACTATATTAAGTGCTTGGATTACAGTCAATAAACCAATATTAAAAACAACAGCATTAAGAAATTTTGAAATAAATTTTTTTATTCTTTGGAACCAAAGGTGGTAAAGTGGAAAATGAAATTAAAAAATTATAAATATAAGAGCTTTTAAACGGAATGAGTTAAGGTTTTATGTGAATAATAAATTGGAAAAGTCATCCATCAGTTAATTTCAAAGCAACGCAGCAGAAAAACTGAATGGTATATTGGATTGGAATAAACAAGAATATTTAGCCGCTACATATTTTTGCCTCGATCACGCAACGCAACAACCACATAAAGTACAAAACATCAACTAGCGCGTCATTGGACTATTTAATACGGTCAACAACAACAACCAAGCCGCACAACCACAACAACAACCACCAAGGCTTTAGTAAAACCCATGGCGGAGTATGCAAAACCTAATCATCACCCAGTACACACATTATATACTTGCATATAATAAATTTTCTCAAGTACTCAAAAATTATATAATTATTGGTGTCAACTGTACAAGCTTGTATAACACAAAAAAATCCCGTTAGCCACTCCCTCAAATTTGCAATAGCTAAAAAATATATTATACATCTCAATACCGTTTTTCTCAAAAACTTGAAATATACCCATCAAAAAACTTATATACAAATTGAACTGTACAAATTGAACTTTTGTACAGTGGGACAGAAGTGAATAGTTTTATTCGGAAATCACCACTAAAAACCCAATTATTCCAAATAAATAAATTTATTATTCCAAATAAATAAATTTATTATTCCAAATAAATAAATTTATTATTTAGTTGGAACAAATATACACCCAAAAACAAAAAAAAAATTTTTTAATTCTTGCATACACACCCAAATATTTGCGCTCAGACGCGTTGAGGCAAATAGACACATTAAAATTTGCTGCTGGTTAATATATACCACCTAAAAGCAATTTAAAAAAAAAAAAAAAAAAAAAACCCCACCCAATGTTTTTTTTTTTTACAAACCTCACCCAATTTGTTTTTACAATACTAACCCAATTTTTTTATATAAAACCCACCCAATATCAATTTAATTTTTTCGTAAACCCCATTAATTCAAATCCCTAAAATTTCACAAATGCCAGAAGATATGGCAGAAAAAGCAGCATCAACCAAGATGAACAGATACCTGCAAAAGTTCATCTTTGAATCCAACAGGCTGGAGGTCTTCTGCGCAAAATGGTCAACGGACTTGGCGAGTGACCAAACGGAAACCCTACTCAGCGTAAAAATACAGTAGCTGGACAAACATTTGGATAGCCTCCTAGAAGCATATGAGGCTATTTTCATGGCGGACGCATACCCGGAAGTCAGCGAGTCAGTGGAGCAGAAGTACGCTAAATGTTCAGAAAGCTTCCAGAACTGTAAAGCGCAAATGCTAGAAGCATTGCAGCTTTTTAAAGCTCCAACACCCACCCAATCAATCAACAAATACAAACACAAGCTCAGTTTCCAGTGGGGTATGTCTCAAAGTACCAGCATGCGATACTGAAGCATATTACGGAAGTTATGAAGACTGGCCGACATTCCGAGACATGTTTACGGCAGTTTATATAAATCACCCTAAATTAACACCCGCCCAAAAATTATTTCACCTGCGTCACAAGGCAAAAGGTCCAGCAGGCCTTATTGTGAAAAAATACCCACTCACAGCTGAAAGTTTTCCGCTTGTTTGGGAAGCATTAAAATCTCGTTATGAGAACTCAAGAATTCTGGTAAATAACCAGCTCAAAACCCTCCTTAATCTACAAACCATATATGCAGAGAACGGGGAGCAGCTGCAAAAACTGCAGACTACAATAAATAACTGCCTTTCCAATCTCTCATCACAAAAATTTTCCAATAAGAATTGGGATCCCATCCTCATTTATATATGCTCCTCGAAACTCCCGAGCGAAACACTCGCGCTTTGGGAACAATCTCTCAGTTCAAGGAAAGAACTACCACTCTGGTCCGAGCTGGCAATCAAAGCTCCCCATTTGCGAATAAAAGTCGCACGCAAACCTATCACACAGAGTTCCAAAAATCCGTTTCCTGCAAGTTATGCAACTCTAGTCACGGGATGAAAATTTGCATCCGATTTAGGAACCTTTCCGTCCCAGATCGACAAAAATTCGTTAGTGAAAATAATTACTGCGAAAGTTGTCCTTCCTGTTCACACCAGCGAAATCAATGTCAAAGCAAATTCACCTGCGTTTACTGCCAAAGGCGTCATCACTCACTACTCCATTTTCAAAACACAACCCCATACTCAAAACCCCTCTCATCGACAGCACAGGCAGCAACCGCAGTGGAAATAGCAGACGACAGACCATCAACTTCAACAGGAATCAGCCACACCCCCCAGACTCAGAAGAAGACAGTAAAGGTAACAACACACTATGCAAGCAGCAACGAAACCACACTCTTGCCCACGGCTATAGTCCCGATATATCTAGCAGGAGAACACCACAAAATCCGATCAATGATAGACCAAGGTTCGCAAAAAAACCTTTGTCACATCTCGGATTCAAAAAACACTCAATCTACCCACCGAGGAAACCCATTACGAAATCTCAGGAATGGGAGGAACTTTCGTCCAGAACTCAACCAAAGTCTGCGAACTAACTCTATATTCGTCAGACTTATCACACCATGTAAAAGCTAGAGCAATAATATTACCCAAGCTCACACACCTCCTACCCACAACCCAGGTGTTAACCATTGACATCAACCAAATAACCCAATTAGCGTTAGCCGACCCAAAATGTCTCACGTCTTCTCGAATTGACATGGTAATCGGCAGCGACTTAGCACCCTAAATCCTCAAACAAGGAGTGCAACACCTCCACAATGAAACCCTGTAGGCACAACAGACAATATTTGGATGGATAATCAGCGGACCAACAACTCAAAAGGTAGAGTCCTTTTCAAAGCAGGTCAATCTAGCCCAAAATGACCCGATCAGCATCCAACTAAGGAAATTTCGGGAGCAAGAAGAAGTCCCAGATACTCAAACTCACTCAGAAGCGGATGAATTTTGCGAAAATTTGTATCGCAAAATAACAACGCGCCAAAAGAATGGGAAATACACCGTCAAATTAACATTCATAAAGGAGTTTCCCAGAAACGCAGCCCTAGACCACTCCAGACTAGCAGCACATCAACAGTATATCAGCAACGAGTGGACACTAGAGCGAAAACCAGTGCTGCAGCAAAGAGATCAGGAGGTCTTGGAAGAATACTTGGACCTTGGACCACATGGAACCCACTTCACCTCTCGAAGTAATCAACAAGTACTTCTCCTTCTACCTACCCCATCACGCTGTCATAAAACCCGACAGTAAATCCACAAAGGTCCGAGTCGTATTCAACGCTTCCAGTTTATCACAATCAGGGAGCTCATTAAACGACGTACTACATACAGGCCCAACACTCCAAAACAACTTAATGCTAATAATCCTCAATTGGCGACTCTATAAGTGCGTATTTAAAGGTGATATTGAGAAAATGTACTCGTTAACCAGGAAGATGAAGTCTTCCAACGAATACTCTTTCGCAGAACCCCCGACTCTCCAATAGAAGATTTCAAGCTAAAGACAGTTACGCTTGGCGTTAACTGTGCCCCATATTTAGCTATTCGAACCGTACATTAATTAGCCGAAGATTGCAAAACAGAATACCCTCTCGCAAACAATATCCTACTCAATGAAATTTATGTGATGAACGAAGCAAAAACGCGACTCATAACCCTAACTCAACGAAGGCATTATGGTGAAACCATCGCGCAACTCGAAGCCTCAAAACCGATCAGCAAGAAGGACACGTTGCTGACATTAAATCCTAAACTAGACAGCAAAGGCGTACTGCGCGTAAACGGACGGTTTAAATACGCACCCTTAGTTATAACGAACGTCATAATTAACCCGGGAAACTCGATATTCTGAACTATGCTGTTAAAATTTCTGCACACCACCATGATGCATGCTGGAAACCAGTTAATGATGCGAATGGTACAACAAGAGTACTACATTCCCCGACTCAAACCCAAAATAAAAAAGTGCATTTTTCACTGCAAAACATGCACCATACACAAGCAGCAGATGAGATCGCAGATTATGGCAGAACAACCCTCCGAAAGAACCACATATACCCTACCGTTTCACACGACAGGGGTGGACTTCACCGGCCCGTTCCTAGTAAAAGTAATCTGCTCTGACTTGACTACGGAGGCTTTCCGAGCAGCCTTCGCTAGATTTGTTGGCCGTCGCGGTCTCCCCTATAAGATTATGTCCGACAATGGGAAAACATTTATCGGAGCTCAACGCACCTTCCACCGCGAGTTAGCGTGTTCTTGAAGGAAGTAGCAGCTGACGTATCTGCTAAATACGCCCCACTCGGCTTCCATTGGGAGTTTATTCCACCGTATACCCCTCATATGGGTGGACTATGGGAAGCAGCAGTGAAAAGTTTTAAGCTGCACTTCACTGAAGTCGCCGGAAATCACAAATTTAGCTTCGAGGAACTCACAACCATGATGGTAAGAATAGAAGCAGTTCTCAATTCCCGACCGCTCTCAGCTATGTCGCAAGACCCGCAAGACCTACTAGCACTCACCCCTGGACATTTTCTCCGCGGTGCTTCATTGTTATCAATACCCGAACCCAATGCCGAAGACCTCTCTCTGGTTCCCAAATGGCAGAAACTCAAGCTGCTTCACCATCAATATAGTACCAGATGGAAGAACGAGCATCTCAGAGAATAACACAAGAGGTACAAATCGAAAAGGGCGCAAAGCCCCGTAAAGGAAGGAGATCTAGTCGTCGTCAAGGATGACCTCCTCCCCCCCAATGAATGGCGCCTAGGACGTATAACCAAAGTGTATCAAGGTGCAAACGAAAAGATCCCAACATTTTACATTTTCATATACCAACCTACAACTCATATAAAAGCATCTCATGAAATCTTTTCATATACCCTTTATCAACCATGTACTAAAGTCGTATATATTCACTCTTCTCTCCTAGGTCACGACGAGAGGCGACATCGAGGAAGTGCCATTAATGCGGCCGGTTGCATTCGATGCGCCATTGCCCCGCTTTCCTCGCCATGGCACCAGAGTTCAGGTATGAGTGCGCAAGGGTGCACCGGTACTGCATCCCATGCGACCGGCGAATGCGACTCAAGGTCTAGTTGCCATCGGTGCACTCTCAGGCATCATACTCTGCTCCATCGGGCGAAGCTAAGGAGGGTAAGCGGTGTAGCGAATGCAGCCAATTCCAGGCCAGCTTTATCCAGCCGGTCTGCCCAGCAGCGGAAGAAGTTGCAACAATTGGTGAAGAACGTCTGGAGTCTGATTGGCAAGCTGGAGAGAGAGATATAGGCACCAACGCCGGGGGGGCGCCATGTTGAGGACATGGACCTCCTTTCCTTTTCGGAGTGATCCCCCTCAGGTGGCAACGCCACGATGTGCTACCCAATGTCGCCCAATGTTGCTAACGTTCCGTACCAGCAACTCCGTTTGAATTAACTAACCGGCTAAAGTAGCCAACAGCTACACAGTCAGTTTTAATCGCTTTTCAACCCCCAACGAATCGACATCGCGACCACGGACCACTCGTCGTCATTTGAATCTATACTTGACATTTACTTATATCTTTTTATATCATTTCAATTTAAATAATTTTAATAAAACAACCGTCGGTTGTAGTCTTGAATGGTCTCCAGGACATTCAGAAAATTCATATATTAAAAATCTGTAAACCGAATTTACCTTAAAATAATATACATTTTGTAAATCTAACATACTGTAATTGAATTTAAACTATTATATTAAACCCGGAATTTTTAACGTTTATAAACAAAAAAACCTGTACACATTTTATTTCATTGCATTCGAAATGGCCTATTTTTTACCCCCACTCAAAATTATAAAAAACATTATTTATTTTGTTTAGATTAACATGAAGACCTTTTGTCCCGAAAGTGGGCCGGGACTGACCTATTCGAAGAAACTTTATTTATGGGTTGGTTTACTTGAAACTCCGTTCATAGATGTCCGTTTGCTTAGATTAACCGGAAGACTACACTTCACCCGTAAAGTGGACCAGGGACTGACCTATTGGAAAAAAGTTTATTTATGGCTGGATTTGCTTGAAATTCGGTAAATAGGTGGCCTATTGCTTAGATTAACAAGAAGAATACTTCTTTTCCGGAAAGTGGGCCAGACACATATTAAAAAATTTTATATGTTGAAGACTACACTGCTCCCCCGGAAAGTTGACCAGGGACTGACCTTTTGGAAAAAAGTTTACTTATGGCCGGTATTACTTTAAATTCGGTACATAGGTGGCCTTTTGCTTAGACTTACAAGGAGATTGCACCTCTCTCCGGAAAGTGGACCAGGGACTTACCTGACTACACTTCTCCCGGGAAATGGACCAGGGACTGACCTATTGGAAAAAAGTTTATTTATGGCTGGACTTACTTGAAATTCGGTTCAAAGATTGCCGTTTGCTTAGATTAACAGGAATAATACTTCTTTTCCGGAAAGTGGGCCAGACACATATTAAATAATTTTATATGTGGAAGACTACACTTCTCCCCCGGAAAGTTGACCAGGGACTGACCTTTTGGAAAAAATTTACTTATGGCCGGTATTACTTTAAATTCGGTACATAGGTGGCCTTTTGCTTAGACTTACAAGGAGATTGCACCTCTCTCCGGAAAGTGTACCAGGGACTTACCTGACTACACTTCTCCCTGGGAATGGACCAGGGACTGACCTATTGGAAAAAAGTTTATTTATGGCTGGACTTACTTGAAATTCGGTACAAAGGTTGCCGTTTGCTTAGATTAACAGGAATAATACTTCATTTCCGGAAAGTGGGCCGGGCAAAGACCTATTTAAAAAACTTAATTATGTTTCGATTTACTTGAAATTCGGTACATAGGTGGCCTTTTGTTTAGATTAGCACGAAGACCACACCTATGTCCGGAAAGTGGACCGAGGACTGACCTATTCGAAGAAAGTTTATTGATGGGTTGGCTTACTTGAAACTCGGTGTTTAAGCGTGCGCTTAAACAGACCACCACCCTAATTTTGTGTGCGCACCCTAACGAACCTTATTCAGCACATGCAGCTATATAAGCCTTGCTTGCCAAGCAAAAGGCGAGATTTCTAACAAACAAATCGGCGAGCGCGCACGGGGCGACAAAGTTAAAATTACATAAAATAAAATATATACATATATAACAGATTAACGTAAAGAAACATTTACACCAAACCAAACCAATTAAACTTAAATTAAATTATTTTCTTTTTTTGTAATCTGCTAATTTATAAAATAGAATTTCCTATATTTTGTAAATAAATAAACTAAACCTTTGGACAATTTAAAACGAATACGCGGGTGGTTTTATTTCGGACAAGTTCGAAGAAGATACCTCGCGTAAACATGGTCCTTCGAGGCTAAAGTTGAGCCTATCTATGGTTTACAGCCACCGTAACAAAATAAAATCAGAACATTAACATTTAAAACAATACATCAAATAAAGAGACTTTTTGAAGTGCAAAACAATATAAAAAAAAACATACAAAATGTGAATGAACCACAATAAATAAAAACTAGAAAAAACATATTAGACTGAAAAAAGTTGGAAAGCAAAATACAATAGAGGCGATTAATAAAAATCTCAATCCTTGACTATTCAACGAGAAATACCAACAACATAAATAAAATCAAAAACACTACCACCTCCGAAAGCTACTGCTTCAGCAGCAACAACATCAGAGCTCCTAACTCCTATGTCACTTCTCAACAACGTACACGTTTTATCGTTGGAAGCTGCAACATCACTACCAGGAACTACATCCAAACAGCTTAGAGAAGTTGCCTACAGAGGAATTTAAAGCAAGTCCACTAATTTTGCGGGCACCTACATGTATAACCGAGGAACGTAAGAATTGTATAAATCTAATAAGTTTCGCGATTGAAATATCATAATTGTATACGTATCCAAAAAAAAATAAATTCAAATCTGCACACATTCACGTATGTAAAAGCAAAAAACCAATAATCAACCGCGATATTTTGGTACTTTGAAATACTTTGTATATGTTCATATGTATGCGAATAACTTTTGTTTTCTCAACAAAAGTAAAAATCTCCAAATTTGCAAAAAATTTTGTTTTTTCCGATTACAAGAATTTTTGTAGCGCAATTTTGAAGGTTGTTGACCTTAATTACAAAGTAGAGTATTTGCAATTTATACATACCTACATACATAGGCCAGAGAATTAAAACAGTAACATTTTTCTCAATAGTGTTCCCAAGAAAAAATAAGCACTCTCCTGTGACATTTCTCAACGAAAACAATTATTCAAAAAATAGTGCATCCATTCCCGCGATCACTTCATTAAAATAAGTATTTACATACTTACAAATACCAAATTTTGACAATAATCTTTCTCTTCTGGTATTTAAAGAGTAGCGTAAGCGCACAGATTCCTTCTTCTGCTCTGTTTTTCTATTTTCTTTTGTGCTTTCTCAAGCACGGCTTAAGCGTTACAGCGAATATACAAGCGCACATATATTGCAGCCGTTCAGTGCATTGAAAAATCTTGATCTAACTCGCTCTCATTTCAACTGAAGCATAACATTGGAAACATACCCACAAACATACATACATACAAACTACATCCCAACCCAGCAATAAACACTTCTCGGTCACTATATATTCACGTAGTTCTCAACTACACCCAATTTCCTGCAACACTGGTTCCCCGAGGCTAAGTGTACACTTGTTTAAAAATAAGAATTATAAATTAAAAGATTTAAATAAATTTATATAGTATTTCAAAATGCCGAAAGATCAAAGTCCACGGCTAAGTATCTCATCCAAGATACCCCCAAAGAAATCTCCAACGCAACTTAAGGCACACCGCGCCACTAATGCTGCTTCTCCTCATGTAGCAGCTAAAAGCAAACCACACTACCCGTGTGCGCAAATATTTGACGCAACAAATGATGGCTTAAAAAATATTGTGGCAGATTTACCTGTTCCCCCATCGAGGAATTTTCAGAAAATCTCCTGAAAATTAAAAATAATTCTCTAGACGATTGCTATTAACGTGTTCAAGATGCATATGATGTCTTATTCCAAAAAGACAAAGAAGACCTCCCCGCGAATTCACTTGCGCTGGCGGAAGGAAAGTATCAATTTAGCACTGATACTTATGAAAATACTAAAGCAAAAATTGCTGAGCAATTAAAATTAACCAGACCCAAAATAGTTGAACAACCGGAAGTATATCTCCAACTTTCGCCCTGTGACACTGAAACATTTTATGGTGGATACGATGAGTGGCCGTCTTTCCGAGACATGTTCACTGCCGTACATATAAACCACCCCCTGTTATCTCCAGCTCAAAGGTTATACCACCTCCAATATAAGACAAGAGGCCAAGCAGGAGATATAGTTAAACGATTCGCTTTAACTAACGACAATTTCCAATTGGCTTAGGATGCTCTCCACTCCCGATATGAAAACAAGCGCCAATTAGTCGACAATTAGGTCACAAAATTATTGAACTTACCCAAAGTTCGAAAAGAAACCAGTGAAGAGTTAATTGATTTGTATTCCACAATCACAAATTCTTTATCAGTGCTCGAAACTCTCGGCACACCCACTGATAGCTGGGACCCTATTCTAGTGAATATATGCTCATCCGCATTACCAGCAAATTCTCTAATGTTATGGGAGCAATATCTCGCCTTCCGAAAGTAGTGCCCATCATGGCCACAAATGAAAGAATTCCTTTACAGGCAATTCGAAATTAAAGAATGCGTTGAACACAAGCTTCCGAAATCCCCTACTTCGCATAACAAAACTAAGCCTATTCTTCCTACACAGAATAGCCACCAATCGTGTAAATTGTGCCAAAAGAATCACAAGTATTGAAAGCAATTCAAGAAACTGCCGATACCCCAACGGTATAAATTTATAAAAATTAACAACAGTTGTACAAATTGTCTTGCGTTGCACCATACCCTTAAATGGTGTACATCACAAAACACATGCTTAACTTGCCAAGAAAGGCATAACTCTCTTTTGCACATAAGCCCAACTCATGGGTATGATCGACTAAATAAAAGAAATGTGCTCTTGATCCCCGCGTCAAAATAAACACAAACAGGCACACTTGACCACCCCAAGTCAAGACACACAGAGAAACACAACTTTGACCTCCCCGAGTCAAAGTACACAAAAGGCTGTGATGATCGCCCCAGATCATTATTCCCAATCGGTCAGCAGAAATAACACGCAATCGCACTGCTCACCTCATGAGAAGATTTGCTCATTGCATACTCTGATCACCCCTAGATCAGAGTTTTTCCAAGGACGCTTTTCAAGCAGGTTCTACAAGTCCCGTAGAACCGGCTCCTATCGGCAGCATGACACTCGTTCATGTGTTTGTCATCCAAATAATAATAAACAAAAAATTAAGAAAAAGCACTTTCCGCTGCAGTACACTTCCGAATTTTTCTTTCCAGGAAAGTAAACTCGGAACTGACCTATTCAAAAAATCTCATTAATTACTTGAAACTCGGTTCATAGGTGGCCGCTTACTTAAAATGACAGTATTGCTACACCTCTCCCCGAGAAGTCAAACAGGATCTAACCTGTTGAAAAAATCTTATTTATGGTCCTATTTACTTGAAATTCGGTACATAACTGGCCGTTTGCTTACATTAAAAGGAATACTACACTTCTCACCGAAAAATCGACCACGAAATCTATTCAAAAAATAAATTTTATGCTTCTATTTACTTGGAATTCGGTACGTAGGTAGTCTTTTGCTAAGTTTTACAGCAAGACTACTCCTTTGTCCGGAAAGTGGGCCGGGGACTGACCTATTCGAAAAAAGTTTAATTGTGGATTGTCTTACTTGAAGCTCGGTCCAAGGGTGTCCTTTTGCTTAGATGAACAGGAAGACTACACCTTTGTCCGGAAAGTGTGCCGGGGACTGACCTATTCGAAAAATCTCATTTACGGTTCTATTAACTTGAAATTCGGTACGTAGGTAGTCTTTTGTTGAGATTAACAGGAAGACTGCACCATTGTCTGGAAAGTGGGCCGGGGACTGACCTATTCGAAATATCTCATTTATGGTTCTATTTATTTGAAATTCGGTTCTTAGGTGGCCGTTTGTTTAGATTAACAGAAATTGTACATTTTTTCCGGAAAGTGGGCCGGGGACTGACCTAGTCGAAAAAAGTTTATTTATGGGTTGGTTTACTTGAAATTCGGTGCATAATTGACCGTTTGCTTAGATCAACAGGAAGGCTACACTTCTTCCCGGGAAGCGGACCAGGGACTGACTAATTGGAAAAAAGTTTATTTATGGGTTGGCTTACTTGAAATTCGGTGCATAATTGACCGTTTGCTTAGATCAACAGGAAGGCTACACTTCTTCCCGGGAAGCGGACCAGGGACTGACTAATTGGAAAAAAAAATTTTGTGGCTGGATTAAGTTGAATTTCGGTACGTAAGTAGTCTTTTGTTTAGATTAACAGGAAGATTATACCTTTGTCCGGAAAGTGGGCCAGGGACTGACCTATTCGAAAAATCTCATTTATGGTCCGATTTACCTGAAATTCGGAACAACGGTAGCTTTTTGCTCGCTAAGATTAACAATTAAACTGCACCTTTCTACGGAAAGATCAACAAATCTTATTTATGGTTCGATTTACTTGAAATTCGGTACATAGGTGGCCGCTGGCTTAGAATGGACCAGGAACTGAACCATTCAAAAAATCTTATTTATGTTTCTATTTACTTGAAATTCGGTACATAGTTGGCCGTTTGCTTAGATTAATAGGAAGACTACATTTTCTGGAGAGGTTAATTATGGCTGGATTTATTTGAAATTCGGTACAAAATTGGCTTTTTGCTTAGATTAACAGCAACACTACACTTCTCTCCGATATGTGGCCCACGGAAGGAACTATTCGAAAAAATTTTATTTATTGAGATTAACAGGAAGACTATACTTCTTTCCGGAAAGAGGACCAGGGACTGACTTATTCGAAAAGTATATTTATGGCTGGATTTAGTTGGTCCTGGTTTACGTGGATGAATTAAATATTTTTGTTATAACAATATAAATAATAATAACATTATTTGCACGTATGGTTCCCTTTACTCGACATTTGGTGATTAGGTGGCTTTTTATTTTATGAGCAGGAAAACTACCCATCTTTTCGGGACGTGATCGGGGACTAGCCTATTCAAAAAGTCGGTATATTCCTCTCAATGGTAAAACCAAAAATTATGTTTTCCCATAAGGGAATGGCCACAGACTGATCTATTCACAAAATCTTATTTATGGCTCGAACTACTTGAAATTCGATATAAACGTGGCATTCTGCTTAGTTTAAAGGGAATTTACTTGGAACTAAGTACGTAGATGGCTTTTTGCTTAGATTAACTGGAAGACTACACTTCGCTCCGAGGCGTAAACCTGGGACTGAACTATTCGAAAAATAATATTTTATGTTCGGCATACTTGAAATTCGGTACATAGGTGCGTTTTTGTTTAGATTAACCGGATGACTACACTCCTCTCCGAAGAGTAGACCAGAGGCTGGCCTATACAAAAAATCTTATTTTTGGTTCAATTTACTTGAAATTCGGTACATAGGTACAGGAAAGATTTCTGCTCTTCGGAAAGTGGGAAGAGACTGACCTATTCAAAAAATGTAATTTATGGTTCGATTTCCTTCATATTCCGTACATAGGCGGCCTTTTGCTTAGGTTAATAGGAAGACTACAATCCTTTCCTTCCACGGAATGACCTATTCGAATAGTTTATTTATGACTGGATTTACTTGAAACTCGGTACATAAATGGCTTTTCTGCTTTTATTATCAGGAAGACTCTTCTTCTATCTAGAATGTGGTCCAGGCACTGACCTATTAAAAAAATCTTATTTAGGGTTCGACTTATTTGAAATTATGTGCGACTGCGAAGCGTTGCCAGGTACAGCTATCTTATGCATTAAAATCTTAAGTCCGTTAGGAAAAATCCATTACTCTCCAAAAATGCTCAAACCATATTGACCGATTGACTTAAAATTTTGTCAGATTGTTTCTATGGTTCCTGGGAAGGTTTGCAAGAAAACTTACCAAAAAAATTTGGGGAAGTGGACTGGGAACTGACCTGTTCGAAAAAAGTTTATTTATGGCTCGATATATTTCAAATTCGATACATAAGTGACATTAAGCATAGATTAACAGGTAGATTACAGCTCTCTTCGAGACGTGGACACTTCCCTCCGAGACCTGCGACTGAACTCTTCGAAAAATTTGTACTTATTGCTTGATTTGCTTGAAAGTCGGTACATAGGTGACCTTTTGCTTAGACTAACAGGGAAATTTTCCTGTTCTGCGGAAAGCGGGACAGGGATCGACCAATTTAAAAAAATTTATTTAAGGTTCGATATACTTCAAATCCGGTACCTAGGTGACATTTTGCTTTGATTAACAGGAAACTACACTTCACTAAAGGAAGTGGGCCAGGGACTGAACCAGTCGCCCGGTAGCAGGTAGATTACACTTATCTCCGAGACATGGACCTGGGACTGATCTATTCGAAAAATTTGTATGGCCTTTTGCTTAGATTAGCAGGAAGATTACACTTCTCCCCGGGAAGCGGACCAGGTGCTGATGTTTTCGGAATTTTTTTTATTTATTCCTCGATTTGCTTGAAATTCGTTACATAGTTGGCCTTTGCTTAGGTTAACGCTACGCTTTTCTCCGGAAAGTTACCCAGAGACTGACTTATTCAAAAAATCTTATTTAATGTGCGATGGATAATGTTCGATGGCGGCCGCAGCAGCCGACTGGTTAGCATTGTGTACTGATATTCGGAAGGCTCGGGTTCAAATCGCGATGCCATCAACATCCAAAAGTTATAGAAAATTAATTTAAATAAAAAATTAAGTTAAATTTTATAATTGCGGTCGCCCCTCCGGCAGGGAATGTGTATTTCTGACATGAAATTAAGCTCCTCATAAAAAACAATCAGCTGCTCTGAGGCGGCTTAGTATAAACTGTAGGTCGCTACATTTGTCGGAAACACATCAAGACGTTAAACCACAAATTGGAGGAGGAGCTCGGCGTAAAGTCGCTTCAGCAGTTACAAAGCGCCAATATATATACATATATAATTATATATATGTAATCTTCGATTTACTTGAATTTTGGTTTATATTTATATTTACTAACAGGAAGACTCTTCTTCTCTACGGAAAGTGGGACAAAGACCGACCTGTTTGAGAAAT
This sequence comes from Ceratitis rosa, assembly GCA_037013455.1. Lineage (NCBI taxonomy): Eukaryota > Metazoa > Arthropoda > Insecta > Diptera > Tephritidae > Ceratitis > Ceratitis rosa. The sequence continues at coordinate 2,395,193 of JAWMAG010000018.1, read as the reverse complement.
TTTATTTATGGTCCAATTTTTGCTTAGTTAGTTTATTTTTTTCAGGAGGATTTATTTGAAATTCGCTACGCAAGTAGCTTTTTACTAGATTTATTTTCTAGATTTAATTGATATTCGCTAAGTACCTAGGTGGCCTTTTACTAATATTCAGAGGAATACTATTTACACTTCTCTCAAGAAAGTTGACCAGAGATTTAGATATTCAATATACTTGAAATACTTGAAATTCTGTGCAGGTAGATTTTTACTTAGATAAGCAGGGAGACTACGCTTTTGTACGGAACGGGGACCAGGGACTGAGCTATTCGAAATTTTTATTTATTGCTCGATTTGATTGAAATTTGGTACATAGGTAGTCTTTTACTTCGATTAGCTGGGAATGACCAATTCGAAAAAATTTTTATTTTTTTCTGGATTTACTTGAAATTCGCTACGCAAGTAGCTTTTTGCTAGATTAACAGGAAGATTACACTTCTCTCCGGAACGAGGACCAGGACATAGGTAGCTTTTTGCTTAGATTAACGGGAATACTCTTTTTTTCTGTGGAAAGCGGACAAGACAAGATACTGAATTGGATTTTTTTAATGGTATTGTTGCTATGCAACTCTCTTTGAGTAGTGATTTGGACGGACTTTCTTCTTATGTACCTAAAAAGTGCAGTTCGTCTATTTCAGCTCCCTTAGAATACATTTTTAATCTTTCGTTGTCGTCTGACGTTTTCATTAATCGTTGGAAAATTGCTTCTATCTCCCCGTTGTTTAAGTTTTGTAAAAAAAAAATTATGTTAAAAATTATTGACCTATATCTAAGTTATCGAATTGTTCGAAACTTCTCGAGAAAGTAGTAAAGGATAAATTGTTTTTTTGCGGTTAAAGCCTCCATTAGCCCGCATCAGCATTGTTTTGTCGGCGGTCGTTCTATTCTCTCTAACCTAACCTTTCTCGTTATTTCATTGCATCTTTTAAGAAGAATATCAAGTTGATTTCGTCTATACCGATTTTTCCAAAGCCTTTGATACTGTCCCACAGTGCCTAGGTTCTCACTCTTCTTTCCTATCTGGCTTAGATCATATCTCTCTGACTGACTCTCTTTTGTTGAATTGGAAAATACGAGATTTTATTCCTTTGAGGCCACCTCTGGGGTATCTCAAGGCTGCATTCTTGGTCCTATATTATTTCTCCTTTTTAGAAATTACATTGGATCTTGCTTTAGGAATTCAAACTTCCTGCTTTTTGCAGACGACCTAAAACTATTTAAACGCAATCGATGTTTTGCCCCTTATTATAAAAAAAATGTTTAACATTACTTTTTCAAAGTGTTGAAATATGCTCTGATCGCCTTATTATCTATTTGATAATAAGTTATCTTTTGTAAATGAATTTTTGGATCTTGGAGTGTTGTTTGATGTGGGATTTACCTTCATTAACCACATCAAATGCATCATTACTAAAGCTTATTCTAACCTTGCTTTTTTACGGCGGTATGGAAGTGATTTCAAAGATCCCTAAGCGCGTAAAATTTTATATAATTTTTTGGTTCGTTTAATTTGGAATCCAATTTATCCTGCGCATTCTTTAGGTTTATTGGATTTGCTCTTACTCCGCTTCATTTCTCTGATCCTCTACTTTCTTATACTTCTGGATGTATACTAATAAATCTGATATATTTTGCTCTTCGCCGATCTATCCAGTCATTACTATTCATTTAAGTATTTAAAGCCAATTATCATAATTATGATCCTATTGTTAGAGCACTCTCTGAATTTAATAGAATCTCTAGATGCCTTGAACTTGATTTCGCATTCCCTAGATCTCGTTTTATCCTATCCTTGATACTTTTTATTCTTAGTATACTCATAGTTTTAAGTTTGTTTTAATTAATTTGTACTTCTAGTCTGTAATATTTGTAAATCATTGACTGAATGAAAAAAAAAAAAGATTGAGTTGAATTAAATTGAATTAAAAATGCGGCACATAGGTAGCTTTTTACTTAGATTAACATGAAGACTAGACTTCTCTCCCGAAAGTGGACTGTGGACTGACCTATTCAAACAAAATCTTATTTATGGTTTGATTTACTTGAAGTTCAGAAGATAGGTAGCCTTTTACTTAGATTGACATGAAGTCTACACTTCTTCTCTCTTCTAGTCTGTAAGATTTGTAAATCATTGACTGAATAAAAAATAATAATTGAATTTAATTAAAAATTCGGTACATAGGTAGCTTTTTGCTTAGATTAACAAGAAGACTACACTTCTCTGAAAGTGGACTAGGAACTGATCTATTCAAAAAAATCTTACTTATGGTTTAATTTACTTGAAGTTCAGAAGACACTTAGCATTTTACTTCGATTAACAAGAAAACTACACTTCTCTCCGGGAAGTAAATCAGGGACTGACCCATCCGAAAAAGATTTAGTTATTTCTAGATATACTTGAAATTCGATACATATTTAGCTTTTTACTTAGATAAACTCGGCCGCGGTAGCCGAGTGGTTAGCGTTGCGTACTGCCATTCGGAAGGCTCGGGTTCATATCCCAGTGCCACCAACATCCAAAAGTTATTGAAAATTAATTTAAATATATTTTCTAATTGCGGTCGCCCCTCGGCAGGGAATGTCCACCCCTCCGAGTGTATTTCGGACATGAAACAAAGCTTCTCATAAAAAAACCATCAGCCGTTCGGAGACGGCTTAGTATAAACTGTAGGTCCCTCCATTTGTTGGAAAAACGTCAAGACGCAAAACCACAAATTGGAGGAGGAGCTCGGCCGAAAATCGCTTCAGCGCCAATTATATATATATACTTAGATTAACAGGAAGACTAGGGACTGACCTATTCAAAAAAAGTCTTATATATGCGGCCGCGATATCCGAGTGGTTAGCATTGTGTACTGACACTCGGAAGGCTCGGGTTCATATCCCAGTGCCAGCAACATCCAAAAGTTATTGAAAATTAATTTAAATAAAAAATTAAGTTAAATTTTCTAATTGCGGTCGCCCTTCGGCAGGGAATGTCCACCCCTCCGAGTGTATTTCGGACATGAAATTAAAGGCTCCTCGTAAAAAAACCATCAGCCGTTCGGTTACAAAGTGCCAATTATATTATATATGCTTTGATTTATGTACATAGGTGGCTTTTTGCTTAGATTAACAGGGAACCATTTCCTTTCTCCTCGAGGTGGACAAGAGGCTGATCTATTCAAAAAATCGTATTTATAGTTCGACTTACTTGAAAGCCTGTACATAGGTGGCTTTTTGCTTTGGCTAACAGAACAATTACCCTTCTCTGCGGAAAGTGGACCAGAGGCTGACCTAATCAAAAAATCGTATTTATAGTTCGACTTACTTGAAACTCGGTACGTAGGTGGCTTAGGTAGATAGGTTTTTACTTAGATTAACAGGAAGACTACGCTCCTCTCCGGAAAGTGGACCAGGGACTGACCTATCCCAAAACACCTCATTTATGCTTCGATTTACTTAAAATTTTATACATATGTGGGTTTTTGCTTAAATTAACAGAAAAATTACACTTCTCTCCGGAAAGTGGATCAGGGACTGACCTTTTCAAAAAAAGTCGAATATATGGTTTGATTTACTTGAAATTCGGTACGTGGGTGGCCTTTTTCTTAGATTAACAGGGAATCTCGTCTTATATCCATGAAGTGGAACGAACGAGTGTTCTCCAAAAGTTACTGACCGATTAACTTGAAATTTCGTCAAATTATTTCCAAGATTCCTGATAGGTTTTTCCGAAAAAGAATTTTCGGGAAATTGGCCTGGGACTAATCTTTTCGGAAAAAAATCATACGTCCGTTTGTAACGGATGTTCTCCAAAAGTATCCGATCCGTTGAAATGAATTTTTTTTCACATTGTTTCTATGATGGGAAGGTTTTTTCCAAAAAAATATTTCGGGAAGTTGTCCAGGGAGTGACATTTTAAAAACAAACTATTATTTCCATTTGCAACGGGTGTTCTCCAAAAGTTTCCGACCGATTGACTTGAAATTTTTTCGGATTGTTTCTATGAATATTGGGAAGGTTTTTCGGAAATGCACCAAGGACTGACCCATTCCAGGAAATCATATTTATGGTTGGATTTCCTTGAAATTAGGTATGTACGAGATGTGGCAATTAAATAATGAGACTGTTTCAATAAAAACCCTATAATTCAAAATTATTCCACAACTCTGCCATCCCCTTCAAAGTTGTCCCCTTGGGCAGCTGCACAACGATTCCAGCGCATTTCCCATGCTTCGTAACATTTCTGGAACGTTTCGACTGGAATGTCCGCGGGTACCCTCGTCACGGCCGCCTGGATATCATCAATCGACTCAAAAGGGGTTCCTTTGACCACCGATTACTTTCTCGGAAATAAAAAAAATTCCCGGGGTGACATATCGCGCGAATAACGTGGTTTTTGCAACACGGCGATCCTTTTAGAGGCCAAATACTGGGACACGCTGCGGGCGGTGAGGCACGGCGCATTGTCCTGATGAAGGGTCCAGATACGAGCGATGTCTGGGCGCACCGTGTTGACTCGTTTTCGCAATCTTTCGAGTACTTGGCGATGGTAGACTTGATTTAAGGTTTGCTCCGGTGGAAGAAATTTTTGATGGACGATGCCACGGCTATCACAAAGGGCAGTAATCATCGTTTTCACTTTCGACTTGCCCATGCGAGCTTTACTTAAACTTAAACTCTTTATGCCATCGAAACACCTGGGCACGACTAAGAGCACTGTCACCATGCACTTTTAAAATTTTAGCGTACCTTTCTGAAGCTGTTTCGTACAATTTGGCGTAAAATTTTATCGCGACGCGTTGCTCCTGATTTCGTTTTTCCAATTTCGTGACGAACACCATGAACACACGTTTACTCAACACGACACAGCAGGAGAACTAAACAAGCTAGAGCAATGGCAAACATATTAATGGAGAGGAGAAGTATGCCGGGAGAAGGAAAAGGAAATTTCAAGATCGTATAATCAGTCTCATTACTTAATTGTCACACCTCGTTGGTAGCTTTTAACTAAGATTAACAAGAACACTACATTTCCCTCCGGAAAGTGGACCAGAGACTGACCTATTCAAAAAAATCTTGTTTATGGTTGGATTTACTTGAAATTCGGTACGTAACAGGAATATAACATTCTTCTCCGGAAAGCGGACCAGGGACTGACCTATTCGAAAAAAGTTTATGTATTGCTGGATTCCCTTTTAGCTCGGTTGACTCTTTTTTTCTCCGAAAAGGGACCAGAGACATAGGTAGATTTTTACTAAGATTAACTGGCCCATTCAAAAATACGGACTATTCCTCTCCCCGGGAAGTGGACCATTTTCAATGTGGACCATTTTCAATTTTGTAATCCCACAAGTACTGATTAAATAAAATTGTGATGAAAAGATATCCCATGATAAATTTGTCATACGTTGAATGAATATGTGCGACAGCGAAGCGTTACAGCTATAACACTGCATTCAAAAAATGTTATCATGAGTAGAAACTGATTAAAGTTTTGTATTTTCTGCTTTGATACAAGGTTTGGCATTAAGCACAATTGCATCCACAGTCCAAAAAGCAAGATCAAATTCAGAATAAAATTAATTCGAGCTTCTTGGTATAAAGTTAAACTCGTGGTGCTTTATTCAGTTCCTACGCCACCATCCGAGTCTAAGCGAGATTCTTCAACATATCGTTGATAGCACCACGTCCCGATGGAAGAGAGGAGCGATGTAAACAAATATACCTTTTGCGAGCGCTTAGAGGATACCTACTTATGAGCTCGTGCTTGGCGATCTCAACGTCAAAGTGGGCAAATATGGTATCTCTGGTACAACTCTTGGAAAATTCAACCCCCACAACGAAACTTCCCCAAATGGGTTGATTCTGATCGCCTTCACCTGGGCCAGAAATATGGTTGTCTGTGGAACTAGATTCCAGCCAAAATTATCAAGGAACTTGGAAGTGTCCAGATCGAAAAACTCAAAACTCGAACTATCACATTGTGATAGTCGGAAGACATGTGTTCAGTGTTCTTGACGTGCGTACACAGCAAGGACCCAATATCGACTCCGACCACTTTTTTTTAGGGGCAAGGCGACACTTCTACCTCTGTGTAGCAAACCCGTCAACAAACACAAGGAAAGTTCGAGGTTAAAAAGCTGCTATCACCATAGACTGCCGAACGATTTTCTGCTCAACTTGAACTCCTGCTCTCTGAGGGCACTCATCAGCAACTCGATATTAAAGAACAGTGGGAAGGTATTTCAAGCTCCCTAAGTACAGCTGCAAACGAAGCTATTGGATTTCGGAAAGTTCGCAAAAACAGTTGGTACAAATTCGCAGTGGACAGAAAGCTGGCCGCCTATCTTGCAAATTTGCAACCGGCCACAACACGTGCGAAACAAGACGCATTTTCCAGAAAAAAAGAAAGAGGATGAGATGCTGGCCAACAAGGGTATCGTTCGAAAATCTTCGAAGATACGGTGAATAACATTTCATTTCATGACCGGAGCAGACTCTTGTAGGACACAAAGAGATGATCTAGTAACCGATGTCCAGAAAATTATTCAATAATTTGAAGGTAGTTTCCTTTTCTCTTCGCAGTAGGCTTCATAGCTATCTGTCGTTAAACGTGTTTCGGATTATTCGTGACACCTTCTTCTCTTAAAAAAAAGTCTACCATTTTGAAATAAAAAATATGTGGAGAATTTTCATTTTTTTTAAATATTGAATATTGAATAAGTGATATTTAAACACTTATTATTTGTGGACTTCATCGAATGTTTTCCTATCATGATTTTTGTATTACAACTTTACTAAGTTGTAAGAAAGTATCATAAAGAAAGAAAGAGGTTCGCCCACCAAAATTTAAATCGAATTCAAGATGGCTAGATTTGCCATATCTACGTTTGAATGCAACTCAGCCTCACAGTTTTATTGATGTTTCCAGGAAGATTTGTAAACAAACAGGATATTGTTTTAATAATTGTTGGTTTTTTAGAGCAGTGCAAATTCATTATAAAAATAGCATAATTACGCTAAAAGTCGTTTCGGTCGATTAAACATTCAAAACTCTTAATTGATATTAGCCAGTTAGTTAGTAAAATAGCTTGCTCGATCCCGGGACCCTAATCTTTGATACCTATGAGTATGTTGGGCTTGCTAAGGAGACTCCTCTCACCTTTTCAGATGCTCAAACCACTTGGCGTATTTTACGAAATTCGGGAGATTAATGACGCCTTGACAAACTATCTTAGCAGTCGATGATGAACTGACAAGGTGCATGCATCAGCTACTTTTCTGGAGAAAATAATAGCCTTGAAATCCAGCGCATAATACCTTCTGCAAAAAAGTTGCTCATCGTCCCCGTCCTGCTATATGGTGCGGAGGCATGGACGATGACAACATTTGATTGGTTGGCGTTAAGAGTTTTCAAATTACAGGGTTTCCGTAAGATTTATGGTCTGCTACGAGTGGGTAACGGCGAATACCGCAGCCGATGGAACAATGAGCTGCACGAGAATTATTTCCAAGATTCCTGATAGGTTTTTCCGAAAAAGAATTTTCGGGAAATTGGCCTGGGACTAATCTTTTCGGAAAAAAATCATACGTCCGTTTGTAACGGATGTTCTCCAAAAGTATCCGACCCGTTGAAATGAATTTTTTTTCACATTGTTTCTATGATGGGAAGGTTTTTTCCAAAAAAATATTTCGGGAAGTTGTCCAGGGAGTGACATTTTAAAAACAAACTATTATTTCCATTTGCAACGGGTGTTCTCCAAAAGTTTCCGACCGATTGACTTGAAATTTTTTCGGATTGTTTCTATGAATATTGGGAAGGTTTTTCGGAAATGCACTAAGGACTGACCCATTCCAGGAAATCATATTTATGGTTGGATTTCCTTGAAATTAGGTATGTACGAGATGTGGCAATTAAATAATGAGACTGTTTCAATAAAAACCCTATAATTCAAAATTATTCAACAACTCTGCCATCCCCTTCAAAGTTGTCCCCTTGGGCAGCTGCACAACGATTCCAGCGCATTTCCCATGCTTCGTAACATTTCTGGAACGTTTCGACTGGAATGTCCGCGGGTACCCTCGTCACGGCCGCCTGGATATCATCAATCGACTCAAAAGGGGTTCCTTTGACTACCGATTACTTTCTCGGGAACAAAAAAAATTCCCGGGGTGACATATCGCGCGAATAACGTGGTTTTTGCAACACGGCGATCCTTTTAGAGGCCAAATACTGGGACACGCTGCGGGCGGTGAGGCACGGCGCATTGTCCTGATGAAGGGTCCAGATACGAGCGATGTCTGGGCGCACCGTGTTGACTCGTTTTCGCAATCTTTCGAGTACTTGGCGATGGTAGACTTGATTTAAGGTTTGCTCCGGTGGAAGAAATTTTTGATGGACCATGCCACGGCTATCACAAAGGGCAGTAATCATCGTTTTCACTTTCGACTTGCCCATGCGAGCTTTACTTAAACTTAAACTCTTTATGCCATCGAAACACCTGGGCACGACTAAGAGCACTGTCACCATGCACTTTTAAAATTTTAGCGTACCTTTCTGAAGCTGTTTCGTACAATTTGGCGTAAAATTTTATCGCGACGCGTTGCTCCTGATTTCGTTTTTCCAATTTCGTGACGAACACCATGAACACACGTTTACTCAACACGACACAGCAGGAGAACTAAACAAGCTAGAGCAATGGCAAACATATTAATGGAGAGGAGAAGTATGCCGGGAGAAGGAAAAGGAAATTTCAAGATCGTATAATCAGTCTCATTACTTAATTGTCACACCTCGTTGGTAGCTTTTAACTAAGATTAACAAGAACACTACACTTCCCTCCGGAAAGTGGACCAGAGACTGACCTATTCAAAAAAATCTTGTTTATGGTTGGATTTACTTGAAATTCGGTACGTAACAGGAATATAACATTCTTCTCCGGAAAGCGGACCAGGGACTGACCTATTCGAAAAAAGTTTATGTATTGCTGGATTCCCTTTTAGCTCGGTAGACTCTTTTTTTCTCCGAAAAGGGAAAGATTAACTGGTCCATTCAAAAATACGGACTATTCCTCTCCCCGGGAAGTGGACCATTTTCAATGTGGACCATTTTCAATTTTGTAATCCCACAAGTACTGATTAAATAAAATTGTGATGAAAAGATATCCCATGATAAATTTGTCATACGTTGAATGAATATGTGCGACAGCGAAGCGTTACAGCTATAACACTGCATTCAAAAAATGTTATCATGAGTAGAAACTGATTAAAGTTTTGTATTTTCTGCTTTGATACAAGGTTTGGCATTAAGCACAATTGCATCCACAGTCCAAAAAGCAAGATCAAATTCAGAATAAAATTAATTCGAGCTTCTTGGTATAAAGTTAAACTCGTGGTGCTTTATTCAGTTCCTACGCCACCATCCGAGTCTAAGCGAGATTCTTCAACATATCGTTGATAGCACCACGTCCCGATGGAAGAGAGGAGCGATGTAAACAAATATACCTTTTGCGAGCGCTTAGAGGATACCTACTTATGAGCTCGTGCTTGGCGATCTCAACGTCAAAGTGGGCAAATATGGTATCTCTGGTACAACTCTTGGAAAATTCAACCCCCACAACGAAACTTCCCCAAATGGGTTGATTCTGATCGCCTTCACCTGGGCCAGAAATATGGTTGTCTGTGGAACTAGATTCCAGCCAAAATTATCAAGGAACTTGGAAGTGTCCAGATCGAAAAACTCAAAACTCGATCGATCACATTGTGATAGTCGGAAGACATGTGTTCAGTGTTCTTGACGTGCGTACACAGCAAGGACCCAATATCGACTCCGACCACTTTTTTTTAGGGGCAAGGCGACACTTCTACCTCTGTGTAGCAAACCCGTCAACAAACACAAGGAAAGTTCGAGGTTAAAAAGCTGCTATCACCATAGACTGCCGAACGATTTTCTGCTCAACTTGAACTCCTGCTCTCTGAGGGCACTCATCAGCAACTCGATATTAAAGAACAGTGGGAAGGTATTTCAAGCTCCCTAAGTACAGCTGCAAACGAAGCTATTGGATTTCGGAAAGTTCGCAAAAACAGTTGGTACAAATTCGCAGTGGACAGAAAGCTGGCCGCCTATCTTGCAAATTTGCAACCGGCCACAACACGTGCGAAACAAGACGCATTTTCCAGAAAAAAAGAAAGAGGATGAGATGCTGGCCAACAAGGGTATCGTTCGAAAATCTTCGAAGATACGGTGAATAACATTTCATTTCATGACCGGAGCAGACTCTTGTAGGACACAAAGAGATGATCTAGGAACCGATGTCCAGAAAATTATTCAATAATTTGAAGGTAGTTTCCTTTTCTCTTCGCAGTAGGCTTCATAGCTATCTGTCATTAAACGTGTTTCGGATTATTCGTGACACCTTCTTCTCTTAAAAAAAAGTCTACCATTTTGAAATAAAAAATATGTGGAGAATTTTCATATTTTTTTAAATATTGAATATTGAATAAGTGATATTTAAACACTTATTATTTGTGGACTTCATCGAATGTTTTCCTATCATGATTTTTGTATTACAACTTTACTAAGTTGTAAGAAAGTATCATAAAGAAAGAAAGAGGTTCGCCCACCAAAATTTAAATCGAATTCAAGATGGCTAGATTTGCCATATCTACGTTTGAATGCAACTCAGCCTCACAGTTTTATTGATGTTTCCAGGAAGATTTGTAAACAAACAGGATATTGTTTTAATAATTGTTGGTTTTTTAGAGCAGTGCAAATTCATTATAAAAATAGCATAATTACGCTAAAAGTCGTTTCGGTCGATTAAACATTCAAAACTCTTAATTGATATTAGCCAGTTAGTTAGTAAAATAGCTTGCTCGATCCCGGGACCCTAATCTTTGATACCTATGAGTATGTTGGGCTTGCTAAGGAGACTCCTCTCACCTTTTCAGATGCTCAAACCACTTGGCGTATTTTACGAAATTCGGGAGATTAATGACGCCTTGACAAACTATCTTAGCAGTCGATGATGAACTGACAAGGTGCATGCATCAGCTACTTTTCTGGAGAAAATAATAGCCTTGAAATCCAGCGCATAATACCTTCTGCAAAAAAGTTGCTCATCGTCCCCGTCCTGCTATATGGTGCGGAGGCATGGACGATGACAACATTTGATTGGTTGGCGTTAAGAGTTTTCAAATTACAGGGTTTCCGTAAGATTTATGGTCTGCTACGAGTGGGTAACGGCGAATACCGCAGCCGATGGAACAATGAGCTGCACGAGAATTATTTCCAAGATTCCTGATAGGTTTTTCCGAAAAAGAATTTTCGGGAAATTGGCCTGGGACTAATCTTTTCGGAAAAAAATCATACGTCCGTTTGTAACGGATGTTCTCCAAAAGTATCCGACCCGTTGAAATGAATTTTTTTTCACATTGTTTCTATGATGGGAAGGTTTTTTCCAAAAAAATATTTCGGGAAGTTGTCCAGGGAGTGACATTTTAAAAACAAACTATTATTTCCATTTGCAACGGGTGTTCTCCAAAAGTTTCCGACCGATTGACTTGAAATTTTTTCGGATTGTTTCTATGAATATTGGGAAGGTTTTTCGGAAATGCACTAAGGACTGACCCATTCCAGGAAATCATATTTATGGTTGGATTTCCTTGAAATTAGGTATGTACGAGATGTGACAATTAAATAAGGAGACTGTTTCAATAAAAACCCTATAATTCAAAATTATTCCACAACTCTGCCATCCCCTTCAAAGTTGTCCCCTTGGGCAGCTGCACAACGATTCCAGCGCATTTCCCATGCTTCGTAACATTTCTGGAACGTTTCGACTGGAATGTCCGCGGGTACCCTCGTCACGGCCGCCTGGATATCATCAATCGACTCAAAAGGGGTTCCTTTGACCACCGATTACTTTCTCGGGAACAAAAAAAATTCCCGGGGTGACATATCGCGCGAATAACGTGGTTTTTGCAACACGGCGATCCTTTTAGAGGCCAAATACTGGGACACGCTGCGGGCGGTGAGGCACGGCGCATTGTCCTGATGAAGGGTCCAGATACGAGCGATGTCTGGGCGCACCGTGTTGACTCGTTTTCGCAATCTTTCGAGTACTTGGCGATGGTAGACTTGATTTAAGGTTTGCTCCGGTGGAAGAAATTTTTGATGGACGATGCCACGGCTATCACAAAGGGCAGTAATCATCGTTTTCACTTTCGACTTGCCCATGCGAGCTTTACTTAAACTTAAACTCTTTATGCCATCGAAACACCTGGGCACGACTAAGAGCACTGTCACCATGCACTTTTAAAATTTTAGCGTACCTTTCTGAAGCTGTTTCGTACAATTTGGCGTAAAATTTTATCGCGACGCGTTGCTCCTGATTTCGTTTTTCCAATTTCGTGACGAACACCATGAACACACGTTTACTCAACACGACACAGCAGGAGAACTAAACAAGCTAGAGCAATGGCAAACATATTAATGGAGAGGAGAAGTATGCCGGGAGAAGGAAAAGGAAATTTCAAGATCGTATAATCAGTCTCATTACTTAATTGTCACACCTCGTTGGTAGCTTTTGACTAAGATTAACAAGAACACTACATTTCCCTCCGGAAAGTGGACCAGAGACTGACCTATTCAAAAAAATCTTGTTTATGGTTGGATTTACTTGAAATTCGGTACGTAACAGGAATATAACATTCTTCTCCGGAAAGCGGACCAGGGACTGACCTATTCGAAAAAAGTTTATGTATTGCTGGATTCCCTTTTAGCTCGGTAGACTCTTTTTTTCTCCGAAAAGGGACCAGAGACATAGGTAAATTTTTACTAAGATTATTTGGCCCATTCAAAAATACGGACTATTCCTCTCCCCGGGAAGTGGACCATTTTCAATTTTGTAATCCCACAAGTACTGATTAAATAAAATTGTGATGAAAAGATATCCCATGATAAATTTGTCATACGTTGAATGAATATGTGCGACAGCGAAGCGTTACAGCTATAACACTGCATTCAAAAAATGTTATCATGAGTAGAAACTGATTAAAGTTTTGTATTTTCTGCTTTGATACAAGGTTTGGCATTAAGCACAATTGCATCCACAGTCCAAAAAGCAAGATCAAATTCAGAATAAAATTAATTCGAGCTTCTTGGTATAAAGTTAAACTCGTGGTGCTTTATTCAGTTCCTACGCCACCATCCGAGTCTAAGCGAGATTCTTCAACATATCGTTGATAGCACCACGTCCCGATGGAAGAGAGGAGCGATGTAAACAAATATACCTTTTGCGAGCGCTTAGAGGATACCTACTTATGAGCTCGTGCTTGGCGATCTCAACGTCAAAGTGGGCAAATATGGTATCTCTGGTACAACTCTTGGAAAATTCAACCCCCACAACGAAACTTCCCCAAATGGGTTGATTCTGATCGCCTTCACCTGGGCCAGAAATATGGTTGTCTGTGGAACTAGATTCCAGCCAAAATTATCAAGGAACTTGGAAGTGTCCAGATCGAAAAACTCAAAACTCGATCGATCACATTGTGATAGTCGGAAGACATGTGTTCAGTGTTCTTGACGTGCGTACACAGCAAGGACCCAATATCGACTCCGACCACTTTTTTTTAGGGGCAAGGCGACACTTCTACCTCTGTGTAGCAAACCCGTCAACAAACACAAGGAAAGTTCGAGGTTAAAAAGCTGCTATCACCATAGACTGCCGAACGATTTTCTGCTCAACTTGAACTCCTGCTCTCTGAGGGCACTCATCAGCAACTCGATATTAAAGAACAGTGGGAAGGTATTTCAAGCTCCCTAAGTACAGCTGCAAACGAAGCTATTGGATTTCGGAAAGTTCGCAAAAACAGTTGGTACAAATTCGCAGTGGACAGAAAGCTGGCCGCCTATCTTGCAAATTTGCAACCGGCCACAACACGTGCGAAACAAGACGCATTTTCCAGAAAAAAAGAAAGAGGATGAGATGCTGGCCAACAAGGGTATCGTTCGAAAATCTTCGAAGATACGGTGAATAACATTTCATTTCATGACCGGAGCAGACTCTTGTAGGACACAAAGAGATGATCTAGGAACCGATGTCCAGAAAATTATTCAATAATTTGAAGGTAGTTTCCTTTTCTCTTCGCAGTAGGCTTCATAGCTATCTGTCATTAAACGTGTTTCGGATTATTCGTGACACCTTCTTCTCTTAAAAAAAAGTCTACCATTTTGAAATAAAAAATATGTGGAGAATTTTCATATTTTTTTAAATATTGAATATTGAATAAGTGATATTTAAACACTTATTATTTGTGGACTTCATCGAATGTTTTCCTATCATGATTTTTGTATTACAACTTTACTAAGTTGTAAGAAAGTATCATAAAGAAAGAAAGAGGTTCGCCCACCAAAATTTAAATCGAATTCAAGATGGCTAGATTTGCCATATCTACGTTTGAATGCAACTCAGCCTCACAGTTTTATTGATGTTTCCAGGAAGATTTGTAAACAAACAGGATATTGTTTTAATAATTGTTGGTTTTTTAGAGCAGTGCAAATTCATTATAAAAATAGCATAATTACGCTAAAAGTCGTTTCGGTCGATTAAACATTCAAAACTCTTAATTGATATTAGCCAGTTAGTTAGTAAAATAGCTTGCTCGATCCCGGAACCCTAATCTTTGATACCTATGAGTATGTTGGGCTTGCTAAGGAGACTCCTCTCACCTTTTCAGATGCTCAAACCACTTGGTGTATTTTACGAAATTCGGGAGATTAATGACGCCTTGACAAACTATCTTAGCAGTCGATGATGAACTGACAAGGTGCATGCATCAGCTACTTTTCTGGAGAAAATAATAGCCTTGAAATCCAGCGCATAATACCTTCTGCAAAAAAGTTGCTCATCGTCCCCGTCCTGCTATATGGTGCGGAGGCATGGACGATGACAACATTTGATTGGTTGGCGTTAAGAGTTTTCAAATTACAGGGTTTCCGTAAGATTTATGGTCTGCTACGAGTGGGTAACGGCGAATACCGCAGCCGATGGAACAATGAGCTGCACGAGAATTATTTCCAAGATTCCTGATAGGTTTTTCCGAAAAATAATTTTCGGGAAATTGGCCTGGGACTAATCTTTTCGGAAAAAAATCATACGTCCGTTTGTAACGGATGTTCTCCAAAAGTATCCGACCCGTTGAAATGAATTTTTTTTCACATTGTTTCTATGATGGGAAGGTTTTTTCCAAAAAAATATTTCGGGAAGTTGTCCAGGGAGTGACATTTTAAAAACAAACTATTATTTCCATTTGCAACGGGTGTTCTCCAAAAGTTTCCGACCGATTGACTTGAAATTTTTTCGGATTGTTTCTATGAATATTGGGAAGGTTTTTCGGAAATGCACTAAGGACTGACCCATTCCAGGAAATCATATTTATGGTTGGATTTCCTTGAAATTAGGTATGTACGAGATGTGACAATTAAATAAGGAGACTGTTTCAATAAAAACCCTATAATTCAAAATTATTCCACAACTCTGCCATCCCCTTCAAAGTTGTCCCCTTGGGCAGCTGCACAACGATTCCAGCGCATTTCCCATGCTTCGTAACATTTCTGGAACGTTTCGACTGGAATGTCCGCGGGTACCCTCGTCACGGCCGCCTGGATATCATCAATCGACTCAAAAGGGGTTCCTTTGACCACCGATTACTTTCTCGGGAACAAAAAAAATTCCCGGGGTGACATATCGCGCGAATAACGTGGTTTTTGCAACACGGCGATCCTTTTAGAGGCCAAATACTGGGACACGCTGCGGGCGGTGAGGCACGGCGCATTGTCCTGATGAAGGGTCCAGATACGAGCGATGTCTGGGCGCACCGTGTTGACTCGTTTTCGCAATCTTTCGAGTACTTGGCGATGGTAGACTTGATTTAAGGTTTGCTCCGGTGGAAGAAATTTTTGATGGACGATGCCACGGCTATCACAAAGGGCAGTAATCATCGTTTTCACTTTCGACTTGCCCATGCGAGCTTTACTTAAACTTAAACTCTTTATGCCATCGAAACACCTGGGCACGACTAAGAGCACTGTCACCATGCACTTTTAAAATTTTAGCGTACCTTTCTGAAGCTGTTTCGTACAATTTGGCGTAAAATTTTATCGCGACGCGTTGCTCCTGATTTCGTTTTTCCAATTTCGTGACGAACACCATGAACACACGTTTACTCAACACGACACAGCAGGAGAACTAAACAAGCTAGAGCAATGGCAAACATATTAATGGAGAGGAGAAGTATGCCGGGAGAAGGAAAAGGAAATTTCAAGATCGTATAATCACTCTCATTACTTAATTGTCACACCTCGTTGGTAGCTTTTGACTAAGATTAACAAGAACACTACATTTCCCTCCGGAAAGTGGACCAGAGACTGACCTATTCAAAAAAATCTTGTTTATGGTTGGATTTACTTGAAATTCGGTACGTAACAGGAATATAACATTCTTCTCCGGAAAGCGGACCAGGGACTGACCTATTCGAAAAAAGTTTATGTATTGCTGGATTCCCTTTTAGCTCGGTAGACTCTTTTTTTCTCCGAAAAGGGACCAGAGACATAGGTAGATTTTTACTAAGATTATTTGGCCCATTCAAAAATACGGACTATTCCTCTCCCCGGGAAGTGGACCATTTTCAATGTGGACCATTTTCAATTTTGTAATCCCACAAGTACTGATTAAATAAAATTGTGATGAAAAGATATCCCATGATAAATTTGTCATACGTTGAATGAATATGTGCGACAGCGAAGCGTTACAGCTATAACACTGCATTCAAAAAATGTTATCATGAGTAGAAACTGATTAAAGTTTTGTATTTTCTGCTTTGATACAAGGTTTGGCATTAAGCACAATTGCATCCACAGTCCAAAAAGCAAGATCAAATTCAGAATAAAATTAATTCGAGCTTCTTGGTATAAAGTTAAACTCGTGGTGCTTTATTCAGTTCCTACGCCACCATCCGAGTCTAAGCGAGATTCTTCAACATATCGTTGATAGCACCACGTCCCGATGGAAGAGAGGAGCGATGTAAACAAATATACCTTTTGCGAGCGCTTAGAGGATACCTACTTATGAGCTCGTGCTTGGCGATCTCAACGTCAAAGTGGGCAAATATGGTATCTCTGGTACAACTCTTGGAAAATTCAACCCCCACAACGAAACTTCCCCAAATGGGTTGATTCTGATCGCCTTCACCTGGGCCAGAAATATGGTTGTCTGTGGAACTAGATTCCAGCCAAAATTATCAAGGAACTTGGAAGTGTCCAGATCGAAAAACTCAAAACTCGATCGATCACATTGTGATAGTCGGAAGACATGTGTTCAGTGTTCTTGACGTGCGTACACAGCAAGGACCCAATATCGACTCCGACCACTTTTTTTTAGGGGCAAGGCGACACTTCTACCTCTGTGTAGCAAACCCGTCAACAAACACAAGGAAAGTTCGAGGTTAAAAAGCTGCTATCACCATAGACTGCCGAACGATTTTCTGCTCAACTTGAACTCCTGCTCTCTGAGGGCACTCATCAGCAACTCGATATTAAAGAACAGTGGGAAGGTATTTCAAGCTCCCTAAGTACAGCTGCAAACGAAGCTATTGGATTTCGGAAAGTTCGCAAAAACAGTTGGTACAAATTCGCAGTGGACAGAAAGCTGGCCGCCTATCTTGCAAATTTGCAACCGGCCACAACACGTGCGAAACAAGACGCATTTTCCAGAAAAAAAGAAAGAGGATGAGATGCTGGCCAACAAGGGTATCGTTCGAAAATCTTCGAAGATACGGTGAATAACATTTCATTTCATGACCGGAGCAGACTCTTGTAGGACACAAAGAGATGATCTAGGAACCGATGTCCAGAAAATTATTCAATAATTTGAAGGTAGTTTCCTTTTCTCTTCGCAGTAGGCTTCATAGCTATCTGTCATTAAACGTGTTTCGGATTATTCGTGACACCTTCTTCTCTTAAAAAAAAGTCTACCATTTTGAAATAAAAAATATGTGGAGAATTTTCATATTTTTTTAAATATTGAATATTGAATAAGTGATATTTAAACACTTATTATTTGTGGACTTCATCGAATGTTTTCCTATCATGATTTTTGTATTACAACTTTACTAAGTTGTAAGAAAGTATCATAAAGAAAGAAAGAGGTTCGCCCACCAAAATTTAAATCGAATTCAAGATGGCTAGATTTGCCATATCTACGTTTGAATGCAACTCAGCCTCACAGTTTTATTGATGTTTCCAGGAAGATTTGTAAACAAACAGGATATTGTTTTAATAATTGTTGGTTTTTTAGAGCAGTGCAAATTCATTATAAAAATAGCATAATTACGCTAAAAGTCGTTTCGGTCGATTAAACATTCAAAACTCTTAATTGATATTAGCCAGTTAGTTAGTAAAATAGCTTGCTCGATCCCGGGACCCTAATCTTTGATACCTATGAGTATGTTGGGCTTGCTAAGGAGACTCCTCTCACCTTTTCAGATGCTCAAACCACTTGGTGTATTTTACGAAATTCGGGAGATTAATGACGCCTTGACAAACTATCTTAGCAGTCGATGATGAACTGACAAGGTGCATGCATCAGCTACTTTTCTGGAGAAAATAATAGCCTTGAAATCCAGCGCATAATACCTTCTGCAAAAAAGTTGCTCAACGTCCCGGTCCTGCTATATGGTGCGGAGGCATGGACGATGACAACATTTGATTGGTTGGCGTTAAGAGTTTTCAAATTACAGGGTTTCCGTAAGATTTATGGTCTGCTACGAGTGGGTAACGGCGAATACCGCAGCCGATGGAACAATGAGCTGCACGAGATATATGGCGGCATTGACATAGCTCAGCGAATCAAAAGACAGGGGCTATGATGGTTAGGTAATATGGACCAAATGGATAAGAAAACTAAAGCATTGAAAACTTTCGGTGCAGTACCCATCGGTTGAAGCAGAGACATCCACTCCGTTGGAAAGACTAGGAAGAGAAACACCTGGCTGTACTTGGTATTTCCAAATGGCGCCAAAAAAGAAGAAGAAGAAAATTATATTCAGTGAAAATTCCCCGATATGTACTATTCCTCGCGGTATGGAGTCAAGATATACAACTTAAAAACCGTTATTCCAACTAAAGAATATAAACTGATGAAAAAAAAGTGTGAAACAAAAATATTCACATTAAAGTCCTTTTTTAATCGGTGATAATCAGAAGCGTATATCAAAATTCAATAAAAAAATGCTGTTAACAGATTGTTATGTCTTCACAGCACAGACAGACATCATGGACAAGCCGATTTATTGAACAAATTATATACAGATCCCATAACTTGTATTGACTAACGTGTATATTTCCACTCTGTATTTGGTCATTCATGTTAGACCCACTCTATTTTCTGTTATAAGACGCCGTTGGCTAGATAAACACCAAGTCCACTGAAAGAGGAGTTCATGAGTAAGTGTGTGCCGCATCATCTATTTCGTGAGTTCCATCCAAAGTTAACAGAATATACCCCCATTAACCAACAGGCACAATTGAAGGTAAACAAAAAAATTAGCAAGTGTTGAGGACATGGATCTTCCTACGTTTTCGGAGTAATCCCCCTCAGGTGGAAACGCCCTGATGTGCTGCCCAATGTTGCTAACGTTCCGCACCAGCAACACCCTTTGAATGAACTAACCGGCCATCAGCGACACATTCATGTTTTAATCGTTTTGCAACCCTCAACGCATCGACATCATGACTCACGTACCGCTCTTCAGCATTTGGAATTCTTAAACTTTATATTTATATCCTGTCATTTCAAATAAAATTTATAATAATTGTCACAATTAAATGGTCTCAAAGACACTAAATACAAAATTAAACTAACATATAACTAATTATATTTTATGTGAAAATAATAATAAGAAACTATGGGAAAATGGAGTTGGTAAAAACTTGGCAGATTAAATACTGAAAAACAGCAACAAAAACCACGGTTTGCGCATGAGGGCAGTTAAATATATTACAACAACAAACAAATGAGAAAAATAAAACAAAAACAAAAGGTAAATGCAAGTACAGTGCAGGCGTGTTTAGTAGGCATATAAAGCCGCAGGAAGCAGAAAAAAGTAATAGTAAAAAGTAAAATTTATCAAGATATGCGAAATTTAGCAAGGAAAATAGGCTAAAAAAAAGTGCACCAAAAATGTAGTAAAGCATAAATACTACTAAATTTAAAATAGCGATAAGCAAATATAATATAAATTGAAAACAAAAAATTTCAAAAAAACCTACTGTAAGAAATTAATTAAATTAATAGTTATTTACTAAATAAAAGCTAAATTTACAAAAAAAAAAGAAAAAAAAATTAAATAAAATGTTCTTTATTAAATAAAAGCTAAATTTACAAAAAAATTAAAAAAACACAGTGGAGATCAAATTATAAAAAAACGAAATAAAAAGTTCTTTAATAACTAAAAGCTAAATTTACAAAAAAATAAACAACAAAGACGGTGGAAATCAAACTGTAAAAAAGAAAAAAAAAGTGAAAACACAAAACCCTCATCTTCGAAAAAATTAAATAAAAAGTTCTTTAATATATAAAAACTAAATTTATATAAAAAATAAAAAACAAACACGGTGGAAATTAAATTGTGAAAAAAAGTGAAAACAAAAAACCATCATCTTCGAACACCAACAACAACGACCAAGTCGCACCACCAACAACAACAACAACCAGGTCGCACCACCAACAACAACAACCAAGTCGCACCACCAACAACAAAAACCAGGAGGCACAAACATCATCAAAAACCCGTTACAGTAGTAGTAAAACCTATGGCGGAGTGAGTATTTTCCAAATTACATGTATTTATGTAGGTAAAACCATACATGTGTATGTATGCATGTATTGGTGAGGCTATACTCAATTCCTAATCTTGCGTCCACGTCGCGCACCCTGGAAACGTGAGCAACCCTTGTGCAAGATACGGTAACCAACCCGTGTGGTGCCTTAGGTCACGGTTAATGAGAGAGGAAGCTTCAGTGGGGCCACTCCGACTTAATCGGTTTAAGGGTCCGCTCAAGTCTAATTGCAGCGTCTGTTCACCAGAGGTGCGGCTGCGAGTGGGCGTCGGTCTTGAAACAAGCGGCTCGCTATATAAATGTATAACAACTTTAAATTTACTCGCCTAGCGGTGTAGTGCGCTGCGTTTGGGACCCGCCACGTAAAAACCAGCCCCAATGAAAATGTTAACAACACCTCGGATGAGATACCCCCTTATGTTGACGACTCCCGCAAACGAATTAAAGATCACCATTTGAGGGCATGCATCTGGAATGTTCGGTCCCTTAATTAGGAAGGTGCCGCTGCCCAGCTAGTTGATGTCTTCGTAAGAATAAAGGCTGACATCACCGCCGTCCAAGAAGAGCGATGGACGGGACAAGGACGAAAGCGAGAAGGTCCTTGTGACATTTACTACTGCGGCCATATACAGGAGCACAAATTTGGTGTCGGATTTGTGATGGAAGAGAGACTCCGTCGTCGAGTACTGGTATTCACCCCGGTGGATGAGCGTCTCGCCGCAATCCGCATAAAAGCGAAATTTTTCAACATATCTTTGATTTGCGCCCACGCCCCGACGGAAGACAAGGACGATTTGGCCAAAGATGCCTTTAATGGGCTCCTAGAGCAAACTTGTGAGCACTGCCCCCGACACGATGTGAAAATCGTGCTTGACGATTTTGATGGCAGGGTGGGCAAAGAAGGTATCTTTGGTGCGACAGTTGGAAATTTCAGCATTCACAATGAAGCATCCCCTAATTTGTTGAGGCTGATCAACTTCGCCGAGGCCCGAAATATGGTTGTATGGATGTGTAGTACTGATTCCAGTACAAAAAAATACATGAAGCCACTAGGCTGTCCCCTGATCGAAAAACACAAACCAGATCGATCATGTTGTGATAGATGGACGACATGTCTCCAGTGTTCTTGACGTGCGTACACTCCGAGGACCCAACATCGACTCAGACCACTATCATGTTGCAGCGAAGATATGCACGCGCCTCTGTGTATCGAAGAATGCCCGTCAACAAACACAAGGAAAGTTCGACGTCGAAAAGCTGCAATCACAACAGACTGCCCAACCATTTTCTACTCGACTTACACTCCTGCTCTCTGAGAGCACTCATCAGCAAAACGGTTACGGGACCTTTGGGACGGCATTTCAAGCTCCCTACGTACAGCTGCAAACGAAACTATTGGATTTCGTAATGGTCGTAAAAACAGCTGGTACGATGAAGATTGCCCTGTCGCAGTGTTCTTGACGTGCGTACACACCGAGGACCCAACATCGACTCGGACCACTATCTTGTTGCAGCGAAGATATGCATGCACCTCTGTGTATCGAAGAACGCCCCTCAACAAACACAAGGAAAGTTCGACGTCGAAAAGCTGCAATCACAACACACTGTCGAACGATTTTCTACTCGACTTGCACTCCTGCTCTCTGAGCGCACTCATCAGCAACTCGGTATACGGGACCTGTGGGAAGGTATTTCAAGCTCCCTACGTACAGCTGCAAACGAAACTATTGGATTTCGTAAAGGTCGTAAAAACAGCTGGTACGATGAAGACTGCCCTTTCGCAGTAGAGAGACAACAGACTGCCTACCTCGCAACGTTACGATCAACCACAACATGTGTGGGATGGGATAGATACCGAGAGTTGAAGAGAGAAGCAAGACGCACCCGCAGACAAAAAAAAAAGATGCCGAGATGCGTGAGTATGAAGAGCTTGGGAAGCTGACAACTTACAGAGGTTTTAAGACCGGAGCAGACTCCTGTAGGACACAAAGAGGTGATCTAGCCACCGATGCCCAGAGCATATTAAATTCCAGCCTGCTGAATAGCAGTAAAACGAAGTAACCGGAGGTAGTGAACCCAATCGACGACGATGGAAAAGACGTTCCACTACCTGGCCATGAAAAAGTTCGAATAGCAATTGCTCGCTTAAAAAACAACAAAGCGGCTGGAGCTGACGGTCTACCTGCAGAACGATTCAAACATGGCGGTGAAGAGCTGACAAGGTGCATGCATCAGCTACTTTGCAGAATATGGTCGGACGAAGGCATGCCCGACGATTGGAATTTAAGTGTGCTCTAACCAATCCATAAAAAAGGGGACCCCACAGTCTGCGCCAATTATCGTGGGATAAGCCTCCTTAATATCACCTACATATAAGATCATGTCTAGCGTATTGTGTGAAAGACTTAAGCACACCGTCAACAAACTGATTGGACCTTATCAGTGTGGCCTTAGACCTGGTAAGTCAACCATTGACCAAATATTTACCATGAGCCAAATCTTGGAAAAGACCCGTGAAAAGAGAATCGACACCCACCACCTTTTTGTCGATTTTAAAGCCGCCTTCGACAGCATGAATAGGAGCTGCATTTACGCCGCTATGTCTGAATTTGGTATCCCCGCAAAACTTATACGGCTATGTAAACTGACGTTAAGCAACACTAAAAGCTCCGTGAAGGACCTCTCCGAGCCGTTCGATATGAAACGAGATTTCAGACAGGATAATTTTTTTTCTAAATCTTTTAATTTCCGCATACACACCCACATATTTGCACTCAGACGCGCTGAGTCAAATAGACACATTAAAATTTGCTGCTGGTTAATATATACCAAATAAAAGCAATTTTTTTTTTACAAAACTGACCAAATTTTTTTTTCAAAACCCAATTTTTTTTTACATTTGTACAACACTCACCCAATTTTTTTACGAAACCCACCCACAATCAATTTAATATTTTTTCGTGTACCTCATTAATTCAAATTTCGCAAAATGCCAGAAGATATGGCAGAAAAAGCAGCATCAACCAAGATGTACAGATACCTGCAAAAGTTCATCTTTGAATCGAACAGGTCTTCTGCGCAAAATGGTCAACGGACTTGGCGAGTGACCAAGCGGAAACCCAGCGTCAAAATACAGCAGCTGGACTAAAATTGGGACGGCCTTCTAGAAGCATACGAGGCTATATTCATGGCGGACGCATACCCGGAAGTCAGTGAGTCAGTGGGGCAGAAATACGCTAAATGTTCGGAAGGTTTCCAGAACTGTAAAGCGCAAATGATAGAAGCATTGCAGCTTTTTACAGCTCCAACACTCACCCAAGCAACCCAGCAATCAACAAATACAAACACAAACTCTGTTTCCAGTGGGGTATGTCTCAAGGTACCAGCATGCGATACTGAAGCATATTACGGAGGTTACGAAGACTGGCCGACATTCCGAGACATGTTTACGGCAGTCTATATAAATCTCCCCGCCCAAAATTATTTCACTTGCGTCCCAAAGCAAAAGGTCCACCAGGCCTTATTGTGAAACAATACCCACTCGCAGATGAAAGTTTTCCGCATGCTTGGGAAGCATCCAAATCTCGTTATGAGAACCCAAGAATTCTGGTAGATGACCAGCTCAAAACCCTCCTTAATCTACAACCCAACTATGCAGAGAACGGGGAGCAGACTGCAGACTACAATACAATCATTTATATATGCTCCTCGAAACTCCCGAGCGAAACACTCGCGCTTTGGGAACAATCTCGAGGAAAGAACTACCACTCTGGTCCGAAATGAACGCATTCCTGACCAGTAGATACGAGGTAGTAGAACGACTGGGAACATACCGCCCAGGTAAACCCAAACCCCACTTCAATACATTCACACCCAGAGCTGGCAATCAAAGCTCCCCATTTGCGAACAAAAGTCGCATGCAAACCTATCACAGAGTTCCAAAAACCCGTTTCCTGCAAGTTACGCAATTCTAGTCACGGGATGAAAATGTGCATCCGGTTTAGGAACCTTTCCATCCCAGATCGACAAAAATTCGTTAGTGAAAACAATTACTGCGAAAATTGTTTTTCCTGTTCACACCAGCGAAGTCAATGTCAAAGCAAATTCACCTGCGTTTACTGCCAAAGGCGTCATCACTCACTACTCCATCATCACAATAGAACCCCATACTCAAAACCCCTCTCATCGACAGCACAGGCATAGACCGCAGTGGAAATAGCAGACGACAGACCATTAACTTCAACAGGAATCAGCCACACCCCCCAGGCTCAGAAGAAGACAATAAAGGTACCAACACAGCATGCAAGCAGTAACGAAACCACAATCTTGCCCACGGCTATAGTCCCGATATATCTAGCAGGGGAGCACCACAAAATCCGAGCAATGATAGACCAAGGTTCGCAAAAAACCTTCGTCACATCTCGGATTCAAAAAACACTCAATCTACCCACGGAGGAAACCCATTACGAAATCTCAGGTATGCGAGGAACTTTCGTCCAGAACTCAACCAAAGTCTGCGAACTAACTCTATGTTCGTCAGACTTATCACACCATGTAAAAACTAGAGCAATAATATTACCCAAGCTCACACACCTCCTACCCACAACCCAGGTGTCAACCATTGACTTCAACCAAAGAACCCAATTAGCGTTAGCCGACCCAAAATGTCTCACGTCTTCTCGAATTGACATGGTAATCGGCAGCGACTTAGCACCCTAAATCCTCAAACAAGGAGTGCAACACCTCCACAATGAAACCCTGTAGGCACAACAGGCAATATTTGGATGGATAATCAGCGGACCAACAACTCAAACGGTAGAGTCCTTTTCAACGCAGGTCAATCTAGCCCAAAATGACCCGATCAGCATCCAACTAAGGAAATTCTGGGAGCTAGAAGAAGTCCCAGCTACTCAAACTCACTCAGAAGCTGATGAATTTTGCGAAAATTTGTAATAAATAACGCGCCAAAAGAATGGTAAATACACCGTCAAATTAACATTCATAAAGGAGTTTCCCAGAAACGCAGCCCTAGACCACTCCAGACTAGCAGCACATCAACAGTACATCAGTAACGAGCGGACACTAGAGCGAAAACCAGAGCTGCCGCAAAAATATCAGAAGGTCTTGGAAAAATACTTGACCTTGGACCACATGGAACCCACTTCACCTCTCGAAGTAATCAACAAGTACTTCTCCTTCTACCTACCCCATCACGCTGTCATAAAACCCGACAGTAAATCCACAAAGGTCCGAGTCGTATTCAACGCTTCCAGATTATCACAATCAGGGAGCTCATTAAACGACGTACTACACACAGGCCCAACACTCCAAAACGACTTAATGCTAATAATCCTCAATTGACGACTCTATAAGTGCGTATTTAAAGGTGATATTGAGAAAATGTACCGACAAATACTCGTTAACCAGGATGATCAAGTCTTCCAATGAATACTCTTTCGCAGAACCCCCCGACTCTCCAATAGAAGATTTCAGGCTAAAGACAGTTACGTTTGGCGTTAACTGTGCCCCATATTTAGCTATTCGAACCCTACATCAATTAGCCGAAGATTGCAAAACAGAATACCCTCTCGCAAACAATGTCCTACTCAATGAAATTTATGTAGAGAACATATTTTCAGGCAGTAATGAAATACAGTCCACTATCAACTCACTCACCCTAGTTATCGAAGCTTTTAATTCAGCAGGATTCCCTCTTAAGAAAATTACGCAAATCAGCCGAAAATACTCGAAAATATTCCGGATTCTGAGTTGCTAGAAGCCGACTTTCTTAAATTCAGCGACACAAGCTCAACAAAAACGCTAGAAATACGCTGGAACGCGCTTATAGACACCTTCTCATACTCATACGAACCTCAACCCGCTGCAAAGTGTAGTACTAAACGTCAGATTTTTTTCGGCTGTGACAAAACTATTCGACCCGGCAAGATGGTTATCACCAATTATGATAGTAGCCAAAGTACTACTCCAAACACTTTGGCTAGAAGGAACGGATTGGGACGAAAACGTAAAATCCGGATCCCTACATAAATGGAACTCGTTTCATGAGAATCTCCCGGCAATCAAAGACGTTCACATACCCCGATGGGTGCAGTACTCCCCCGACAAACCGATTCAACTGCATGGATTCTCAGATGCCTCAGAGAAGGCATTCTGCGCTTGTGTGTATATGAGGGTACAACAAGGCGAAAACTCCTTCACCCCACATTTACTGGCTACAAAAAAAAAGGTAGCTCCTCTCTGTGGAGCAGTTCTACTGGCAAGGTTGGTAAACCAAATACAAACAGAATTAAGTTTACCGCCTTACTAACTTGTTCTGTGGACAGACTCGACCATCGTTTTAGCATGGCTAGAAAAACCACCACACTGTAGCAAACAGGATATCCCAAATCCTGCAACATATAAGTAATGCACGTATGCAGCATCGACAACCCAGCTGACCTAGGTACCCGAGGAAGTCGACCTCAGGATCTCGTTGAAGCCACCATCTGGTGGAAAGGTCCTAAATGGCTCGCCAAACCCGCCAATGAATGGCCTAGCTCTCGCCCCCAACACTCATCGCTTACGGAGCAAAGGCACATCGCCGCATTCCATACCTCGCCATCCGAAGATATCTTGGAGAGATTTTCTTCCTTCCCGAGCCCTTAGAGTAATTGCCTACATATATCGTTTTATTCAGAGGTCACGAAAATTGCCATCTCGGATGAGCATGACTCTCAGCCACGAAGAGATAAACGAAGTAACAACGGACGACTTAAATACGCAGCCCTTAGTTATAACGAACGTCATCCCAAAATTATCCCGTGAAACTCGATATTCTGAACTATGCTGTTAAAATATCTACACACCACTATGCTGCATACTGGAAATCAGTAATTGATGCGAATGGTACAACAAGAGTACTACATCCCCCGACTCAGAACCAAAATAAAAAAGTGCATTTTTTACTGCAAAACATGCACCATACACAAGCAGCAGATGAGATCGCAGATCATGTCTGCACTACCCTCCGAACGAACTACATATACCCTACCGTTTCACAAGACTGGGGTGGATTTCGCCGGCCCGTTCCTAGTAAAGGTATCTACCCATCGGTGAGCTTCATATTCAAAGGCTTGGTTTGTATGCTTCTCCACGAAAGCAGTACACCTCGAAGTCTGCTCTAACTCGACTACGGAGGCTTTCCGAGCAGCATTCGCTAGATTTGTTGGACGTCGCGGTCTCCCCTATAAGATTATGTCCGACAATGGGAAAACATTTGTCGGGGCTCA
The DNA here is from genome assembly GCA_037013455.1 of Ceratitis rosa. NCBI lineage: Eukaryota > Metazoa > Arthropoda > Insecta > Diptera > Tephritidae > Ceratitis > Ceratitis rosa. The sequence goes on along the minus strand of JAWMAG010000018.1, from coordinate 2,366,984 downwards.
ACACACCTTCCACCGCGAGTTCGGCATGTTCGTGAAGAAAGTAGCAGCTGACGTCTCCGCTAAATACGCCCCACTCGGCTTCTATTGGGAGTTTATTCCACCGTATGCCCCTCATATGGGTGGACTATGGGAAGCAGCAGTGAAGAGTTTTAAGCTGCACTTCACTAAAGTCGCCGCAAATTACAAATTTATGTTCGAGGAACTCACAATCCTAATGGTAAGAATCGAAGCGGTTCTCAATTTCCGACCGCTCTCAGCCATTTCGCAAGACCCACAAGACCTACGCCCCAATGCCGAAGACCTCTCTCTGGTTCCCAAATGGCAGAAACTCAAAATGCTTTACCATCAATTTCATACCAGATGGAAAAAAAGTATCTCAAAGAATTAAGAATTGTCGTCAAGAATGTGCTCTTCCCCCCGAATGAATGTGGCCTAGGACTTATAACCAAATTATACCAAGGTGCAAACGAAAATATCCGTGTAGTCGACATAATCACGCAGAACGGAACGATAACCCGAAATATAGCCAAATTGTGTGTGCTGCCCGCTGTGTGCACCTCGAACCCTATGACTTAATCCCAACATTTACATATACCAACCTGCAACTCATATAAAAGCATCTCATGAAATCTCTTCATATACCCTTTTGCAACCATGTACTAAAGTCGTATATTCTCACTCTTCTCTCCTAGGTCACGACGAGACGCGATATCAAGGAAGTGTCGTTTATGCGGCCGGTTGCATTCGCTGAGCCATTGCCCTGCTTTCCTCGCCATGGCGCCGGAGGCCAGGTATGAGTGCGCAAGGGTGCACAGGTACTGCATCAACTGCCTGGCAACCTCCCATGCGACCGGCGAATGCGACTCAAGGTCTAGTTGTCATCGGTGCACTCTCGGGCATCATACTCTGCTCCACCGGGCGAAGTTAAGGAGGGTAAGCGGTGCAGCGAATGCAGCCAATTCCACGCCCAGCAGCGGAAGAAATTGCAGCAATTGGTGAAGAACGACCGGAGTTTGATTGGCAAGCTGGAGAGAGAGATACAGGCACCAACGCCGGGGGACGCCATGTTGAGGACATGGATCTCCTTACGTTTTCGGAGTAATCCCCCTGAGGTGGAAACGCCGCGAAGTGCTGTCCAATGTCGCCCAATGTTGCCAACGCTCCGCACCAGAAACACCGTTTTTAATTAACCAACCGGCCAAAATAGCCAACAGCGACAAATAGTTTTATCAGTCGCTTTTCAACCCCCAACGAATCGACATCGTGACCACGGACCGCTCTTCCTCATTTAAAATCAATATATTTCCTTATATCTTTAATTGCAATTTCAAATAATTTTCAAAGACCTAGTCTTTTAATAACTAAATAGTCTCAGAGACACTAAGACGATTTGTGTCTAAAAATTTGTACAACGAATTTTAAATCTATATTATTCTTAATTTTTTCAATAATTAATTTTATAACTTAAAAAACTGAATAAACTTGAATTGATACCGTTTATAAACGAAAAAACCTATACTTCTTAATTCCATTGGAAACGGCCCATTGTTTACCCCCACTCAACATTATACACTTGGCAAGGCTGAGCTTACCCCAGCCAAGTGGAAAACTCCGTTACAACACAAAGTGATCTAGTAACCGATGCCCATAGGATATTAAATTTATGGAGGGAACACTTCTTTAGCCCGCTTAATGGCAGTGAAAATGGAACACCCGGAGATGGTGTACCCGAAACTCAATCGATGGCGATGGAAAGTTGTTCCGTTACCTGACTATAACGAGGTTCGAATAGCGATTGCTAGCCTAAAGAACGTCAGAGCGGCTGGAGCTGACGGCCTACCGGCAGAACTATTCAAACATGGCGGTGGAGAGCTGACAAGATGCATGCATCAGCTATTTTGCAGAATATGGTCGGACGAAATCATGCCCTACGATTGAAATTTAAGTGTGCTCTGCCCAATCCATAAAAAAGAAGGCCCCACAGTCAGCGCGAATTATCGTGGGATAAGCCTCCATAATATCGCACATAAGGTCTTTCGAGCGTATCGTGTAAAAGACTAAAGCTCACCGTCAACAAACTGGTTAGACCTTGTCAGTTTGGTTTGAGACCTAATAAATCAACCATTGACCAGATATTTAACCCGACCCAAATCTTGTAAAGAGGATCGACACACACCACCTATTCGCCGTTTTAAAGCCGCCTGCGACAGCACGAATAGGAGCTGCCTTTACGCCGCAATGTCTAAATTTGGTATACCCGCAAAACTTATACGGCTATGTTAATTGATGTTAACAAACACTTAAAGCTCCGTCAGTATCGTGAAGGACCCCTCCAAGTCGTTTGATATGAAACGAGATTTCAGACAGGGTCATTCCTTATCGTGAGATTTCTTCAATTTATTACTGGATAAAATAATACGAGCTGCAGAGGAAATTGAGAAAGTACAATCTTCTATAAGAGTGTCCAGCCGCTGGCGTATGCCGATGATATCGACATTATTGGCCTCAACAACCGCGCCGTGAGTTCTGCTTTCTCCAGACTTGATAAAGAAGCAAAGGATATGGGTCTGCTGTCATCAGGCAAGCAGTCATCGCATTCGCGACTCGGCTCTCAAGTCACTGTTGACAGTTAAAACTTTGAAGTCGTAGATAACTTCGTCGGTCTTGGAAACAGCATTAACACCAACAACAATGTCAGCCTGGAAGTCCGAAGCGGAATCAGTCTTGCCAACATGTGCTACTTTGGACTGAGTAGGCAATTGCAAAGTAAAGTTCTCTCTTGACGAACGAAAACCAAACACTGCAAGTCACTTATCGTTAACATCCTGCTGCTGCGGAAGAATGGACGATGACAACATTTGATAAGACGGCGTTAGAAGTTTTCGAGAGGAATGGTTTGCTTAAAATTGATGGTCCTCTATAAGTTGGGAACGGCGAATACCGCAGCCGTTGGAACAATGAGCTGCACGAGATATACGGCGACGTTGACATAGTTCAGCGAATGAAAAGACAGCGGCTACGATGGTTAGGTAATATCGACCAGATGGAAAAGAAAACTCCAGCATCGAAAGTTTTCGAAGCAATACCCGCCGGTTGAAACAGAAGCCGGGGAAGACCTGCACTCCATTGGAAAGACCAGGAAGTGAAGGGCCTTGATGTACCTGGTATTTCCAATTGGCGCCAAATAGCGAAACGAAGAAATTAATGACACAATGTTAGAATTAGGCTTACGCGATTACAGTAAGCGGTCTCTACGCCAGCAAAGAAGGAGAAGAAGAAGACTACTCTTATTCTTCTATATCGTCATCACTCTCCATGTTCATTGAAGTCGGCTTAGGATTGTTCAGGGAATTTTTAAACATGGCTATGCAAAATAGTAACTTTTATGATACTTAACAATTTAAACTGCAAAAATTAGTGAGCATGTCGTCAATTATTTCGCGTGTTCTGACTGCATTCACACAATACCATACCACAATATCTACGAGTATATTAGACAGTGCTTTTTCAAATGGTTTGTGCTTCATCAAACGACGAATGTCGGTCCATTAAATATTCCTGTAAAGAAACAAAGCAATGAAATGAAATATCAATTGACGAGTATTCAAATTCAAATAGAGTACCTTCTTGTATTTACATTCTTGTATCGATTAAATCAAATCGCGGATATCAGTGCAATAAGCTAGTGAATTATATTCGGTAAATCTGAAAATATTCACTTGATTCAGAACGTGAAGGATGTATTAGCGTTGTGATAATTTCAAGCGCCGTATCATATTATCTAAACGATGGGTGACATTGGATAGTTAATACGCGGATACAACTGCTTTCTGAGTTCCCAGTGATTGGAATGTTGGTGTCATATGCTCGTATTCTTCTGGTCCCACCAAACACAGATCATTGTCTTACGGCCAAAGCGATTTGGCCTTGCAGTCGATGGGCCAGCTTCACCAGGGGAAAGACATGATTTTTTCGGTTCGGGTTCTCAAAATAAATCCATTTTTCGTCCCCCGTGACAATTCGATGCAGAAAAGATTTCCTTTCGAATCGTTGAAGCAGCATTTCACAAACGTTGATTCGATTTTCCATTTGTCTATCGTTCAGCTGGTGTGGCACCCATTTTCCATACTTCTGGATCTTTCCCATGGCTTTTAAACGTTGGCAAATTGCTCCTCGAGTCACGTGTAGTGTTTTTGCCAATTTTTGTTGCGATTGGGTTGGATCAGCATGCAGTTCCTCGTCTTCGATTTTTTTCTCTGCACCAGGATGTTCATTGTCTGTCAAATCGAAATCTCCACTTTTAAATTGACGAAACCATGTCTCACATGTTCTAATCACTGGAGCATGTTCACCATAAGTTTCTACCAGCAACTGCTGTTTTTTTCTTTTGATGAAATAAGAAAAGCAACGAATGCCGCAAATGCGATTTACTTGGAACGAAACTCGACATATTCACTGAGGTAAACAAATATGACGCTTTGGTGGAATGTGACTTGCGTAATTTTGTAGGCTAATGTCAATAGAAAAAAATTACATACATGCCAAATCATAGAAATTTATACGTCGTACAAACAGTAAATGGTGCCCAATCTAAATTACGAATTGTTATTGTTTGGGAAAAATATTGTTAATATAATGTAGATGTTTTAACATTACTTTTAAGCCGATTGGACACAACTATAATCAGTACAATTTTCTACTCACGCAACAAACATTTTCATAACCAGCGACCTTAAAATATCCCGAGTAAGGAGATTCAAGTGATTTTGATTGATTTTAAAAACTTGAATGCGCTTCAAGCGCCATCCAAATCTTTTTTATTTAGAAAACAATATTTTTTTTTTGTGATATATAATTGGCACTCGGAGGGCTTCAAATTCTCTGCCCAGTGGCAACCGCAATTAGAAAATTTAACTTAATTTTTCTCTTAAATTAATATTCCATAATTTTTGGATGTTGGTCGATCCAGGAAAGTAAAAACGGGAAAATTTAGAAAATGGGAGCTAAACCATAAATCTTCTGAAAGTTTCTAACGCCGACTTATCAGAAATTATCATCGCCTATGTCTCCACACCATATATCAGGACAGGAACGATGAGCGACTTGTAGCGTTTGGACTTCGTTCATCGAGAGAGGATTTTAGCGATTCAGAACTCAAGGCCGGTTGTTGATTGATGTCAATATCAGCGGAGTACGCCAGCAGCTCCACACTCTTACCTCTTATATTCAGGTTCACAGCTCTTATTATTTTCTCCAGCAGTAAATTAAAGACGTCGCGTGATAATAAATCAAATTATCTAAAACTACGTTTGGTATACAACGGCTCAGAAATGTCGTTCTTAATCCTGTTTGAGCTTTGGTGTTGCTTAACGTCAGCTTACCGCATTTGCGGGGATACTGAATTCAGAAATATCGGCGTAGAGGCAGTTCCTTTCCGTGTTGTCGAAAACTGTTTTAAAATTGACGAATACGTGGTGTGTGTCGATCGGTTAGATTTTTACACAATACGCTCGACAGGACCTTATATGCGATATTAAGAAGGCTTATTCCACGGTAATTAACCCAGACTGTGAAAACGTCCTTTTTGTAGACTGGACAGAGCATGCTAAGATTTTAATCTTGGTGCATGTTTTCCTCCGGTCATATTTCGCAAAGAATCTGATGCATACAATTTATTATGTATTTGAATATCTCGGCCGGTCATTCACCGCATCGCCGCCTTGTTGCAATTGCTATTCAAACTTCTTCATTATCAAGTAATGTAGCATTAGTTCCATCGTTCTCGCCTGGATTCCTGGTGTCCCTGTCATTCAGTGTTCGAGTGTACACTCCATAATTTCAGTATACTCTGGGCATCCGTTACGAGATCACCTCTTTGTGTTCTACAAGAATCTGGTCCGGTCTTCAAGTCTCTTGTAATTCGCCGTATCTTTTCATAAAGTTTTTGAGCATTGCGTTTGTCGGCCAGCTTCTCAAGCTCTTCATACTCACGCATTGCGACCTTTTTCTTTTAATTTTTGCAAATGCGTCTTTCTTCTCTCTTCAGCTCTCGGCATCTACCCCATACCGCACATGTTGTGGTCGATCGCAACGTAGCACTGCTGCGTCTTCCGTCTTTCACAACTTGTTCCAATTGGTTTCGCGATTTTCAACAGCCAATTAGTTTGATGGATTTTCTTGTGCTTAAATGTTCTACTGCACACAATAATATTTCAGGCCTCGCCAAAGTCGATCAGCGTCAGCCCATTCGGGAATGCTTCGTTGTGGAGGATGTTGTGCCAAAAATACCACACTGGCGTTAAAATCGGCAAGCGCGATTTTCGCATCGGGACGTGGGCAACGCTCATGAATACGCTCATGAATATCCTTGGTCGCATCGTCCTTCTCTTCACGAAAAACCAGAAAAGTCGGAAGATATACTATAATACTTTCGTTAGTACTAAACTTATATTCGATTTTAACTTCTCAAAACAACCAACTTATTGTACTACATGCTAAATTGAATGAAGAGCCAGGTTAAAATCAGTACACTTCACGCTGCACTATATCCAAAACTAAGTGGTCCCACTCATCATGATCATCATTTCCACTAAAAAATCTCTTTGGAAAGTTCGCAATAATTTTAAGCCACCTCTAATATTGAAATAAAGTTTAAGCTACGTAACGCTTTCTGGGCCAGTGTAGCTCAGTATGGTATTTCAGCTAAATACTGCTTCAGATAAATCACCTATGTCATGAAATCATAATGCTAAACAATTTCGCTTAGATGCGTACTGTGGCGAGACGTTCGTCCACCGGGGTGGTTGCCAGGACTCGGCGGCGGCAGTGGTCAACATTAAAAAGGGGTATCTCATCAGTGCCATTGTGTAGCTTTTCATTGGAGCTGGTTTCTACATAGCGGGCCCGAAACCCAGCCCACAACCTCGATGAATTTTTAACTTTTATTATTTTTGTTTTACTTTACCTTTTTTTCATTATTATTACAGTTTTTTATTACTTATTACATATTACAGATTTAATGTGAATTGCAATTATAAAAATTGTTCAATTAAAGGCGAGTCTGAGCGCTTCGTTTCTTATTGGCTATGCGATGGACTCGCCCATATAAAGTGTACTAGCAAAATTCTTGATTCGATTAACGATCGCAAGGGATTAAGATGGTCATGTCTTAAATGTAGATCGACCGACATCGATTTCAAACTGTTTAAGCAAACCCCTGATGAATTTAAAGAGATTGGCCGTGAACTTGGATCACTATGGGATAAGATCAAGCTCTATGAAAGCATGTTCCAAACTTTTAAGTGATTGAATGATTCTCAAGGTGATCCCAGGCTAGCCAATAAGCGTAAACGGGTGAACTGTCGATCTTATGTTGAAACTGTGCCTATTCCTTCCCAAAAGATATTCCTTCCCACCACTTCCGATTCAAGATAAAACTTCACTTCCAGCTCCTAATTTAAAAAAGTTTGTCCTCACCTTGCCCTATACTTAAAATACCGCCCACTTATCAGGTGCAAAGTTCGTCTGAAGTTTGTTTAATTCCGCGACAACAAACCGTTGATATCATAGTTTGTTAATTATTGAGCATAGTTTCAGGAAGTTGGTCGTTGTTCCACCCAGAAAGTCTGTATGTGTTTCTAGATTTGCATATGATACTACTGTTGATAAGTTAAAGCATTACATCTCGTCAAAATTAAATACTAACGACTTAAATATTCGTAAATTTAATTTTAATTACGAAAGGAACATATATTTTTTTAAAATTGATATTTCTATTGACGTATTTGAAAATTATTTGGAAAATATATAGGAATATTGCTCAAATTCCAAGTGTGGAACCAAAAAGCCAATAAATAACTGATCTGTACTGAAGCAGTCTTCATCGCAATTTCGATGTAATTTCATTTACCATAACCAGACTAAAACCACACGTTTTTTGATAATGAGATATTATGAAATGAGTATCAAATTTACAGATGTGATCGCTTGAACAGAATCGGCCTGGGAGTTCTACTTGCGGCTCATTCTTCTATACCCTCTCTGGAAGTATGCGTTTCCTTTGTAGATCCCATTCAGTTTAAATGCATCTTCGCTCGTACTTGTAAGAACATTATTTATGTGACATCATCTTACATACATCCACCTTCGGACTTATCTGCTTATTAACTCATTTAAAATTATTGTTTCAATGGCGAAAAATTCCGACTCATGGATGGAAATCGATGACAACACCATCCCACCTTGTACTTGAACAAGTTTTTAGGAGAAATGCCCGAAATTTGCATTAACCAGATTAATCAAGTACCAAATAATTTTAACAAAATCTTGGATTTAGTATGTATATGTCGACAATTTCCGTGACTCTATGCGACCCTCTTGTTCTTAAGGAGTATATTTATCACCCTGCTTTGGAGATAACCTTAGTAGTACTACTAGTACCAAATATACAGATTTGTAGTTCACGAAGGAATTAAATCTTTTGAAAATTGAAAGTCTCGCGCTTTTAAACTGTATAAGGAAACTAGCTACATTTAGACGTAGACTACATGAATTACTCTGAGTTACGTCGCAAGTACTTTGAACTTCACAAAAAATGTTACAACGCTTACTTAGTTAAGGTTAAAAAGAACATTGAATGTAATCCTAAGACGTTTTATGATTTCGTTAACTCCAAACGCAGAGTCTCTTTGTTTCCGTCCGCCATGTAATACAAAACTACTACATCAAGTCACTCTCATAATGTCTCGAATATGTTTGCACAATTTTTCAAATCTAATAACTCAATTAATTCACATAGAACCAACGTTGCATATCCCTATTACCCCAGTTGTTTGAAATGTTATGTTAGTTGATTCCAACATCCTTCCTTAAATATTGCGCTGAAAACTTGTAGCATCCTTTAACGAACGTCTTTAATGCAACCCTAAAACAAAGTACTTTTCCCTTGTTATGGAAAAGATCGTATATAATTACCTAGCATAAGATTGGTAGTAGATCTTCGAATGAAAATCATAGGGGGATCGACTTTAGTAAAACGTTCGATAGAGTAAATCTTCTTATCAATATATGTATATACATATATAAAAATTAATTCCTGTTTTCGTTGTGGTGTCATAACTCAACGGGCTCATCTATCCAAACCAAATTTTAAGGCTTTGTTCGGACATTTTAGTAGATGGTTTATGGTCCAGCAGTTCTTTATTTATCCAATTTTTTTAACAAATGAATTCAATAAATGTAGACAGTACAAGCATGTTGTGTCAAATTGAAGCTTTTTTTAAAACGGGACTGTGCTGTCATATTGAAACTTTTTTCCATGTTGAAGTACTACTTTCTTCACTCCTTTGCAACGAACTGGTTGAAATCAACTCCAATCGCTATTAAAAATACGGTAGTTGACCTTGCATTGGCTGCGATCTACTTTCCGCCATGCTTTGTGATAACAAAAAAAAAAAACAATTGAATGACTTATAGGAGATATACGTGTATATTTAGCTGGAGGTGATTACAGGGCAAAGCAAGCCCATTGGGGTTCGAGATTAATAGCCCAAAAGGTCAACATTTATATAATAAGATCACAAATACCAAAACTAGATACGATTTCATCTCCACAAGAGCTTTTTCGATCAAAAAATAGAAAATTGGTTAAAAGACGGGATTATACAACATACTAGTTCAGCCTATGCATTGCCGGTGTTAGTTGTTCCGAAGAAAGATAGCAGTAAGCGAATATGTTGTGATTACAGACGCATTTTCCCCATATTTGACTTATCTAATGGCTTTTTCCACGTGCCTGTAAAGAGTGATCTATTTCGGGGTCCCTACCTTTTTAAGTAAAAAACATATAAAATTCAAATTTAACGGGGAATGTTAATTATCATTCGAAAGAACATGCTTTGGCATTTATTTTTTGAAGATTATCTCCTTCAAAGGTTGAGTTAAATTTTCGATGACTCGTTCGAGCATTGCATCAATGAAAAAATATGTATCCATTAAACAGCTGCGCGAATGCATTCGTTTTTGGAATCATTCACTACAGAGAACGTAAATGCAACGAGAAGGTTCAATTGCGGACCAGCGTGTAAACTGTTAAAAGATACCAAGTTTCGATGGATGCATTTCACCACAGGCCGCCAGAAACTAACAGAGTTTGATATTGATGCATAACATTACTGAGCGTAGTAAAAATATATATGCTCAGAAATGTAGTGCTCTGTCTCCAACTAACATTGTTTATGTTAACTTCAGATAACACATTTTTGTAGGCGTGTTATCAAAATACACGATGTGTCCCAAAAATAACCGAACTTTATTTTTAAATCATACAACATACAGCGCCATATATTGAAAATTTGCAACATTAAAAAGATACATTCATCCTCTTTCAAACGCACCTAACTTCATGTAGGTCGGATGACAGATGTAAAAGTGACAGCCATAAAACCAAAAGTGTGCTAATGGTTCAAAAATAAAATGGAACAAAGAGCAAATATAAAATTTTGTGTCAGACTTGAAAAAAAAATTTGCTGAGACATACGAATTAAAGAAAAAAGTTTATTGTGATGATTGTATGAGTCGTACGCAAGTTTATACGTGGTTTACACCATTTAAAAATGGTCGTGAGGATTTAAATGACGACCCTAGAGCAGGACGTCCAGAAACTAGTAATCGTGCTGAACTGGTGGAAAAAGTCCGTGAAATCATTGGTATCGATGCAAATTTTACTACGAGAATGTCGGCTGAAGAATTGAATACGAGTAAAAACGCTATTTGGAGAATTTTAACTGAAGATTTGGGGAAAAGAAAGGTCTGTGTGCGATTTGTTCCACATGAATTAAATGACGACCAAAAAATCGCTCGCGTGGAGCATTGCAAAGACATTATTGAAACTGCTGAAAACAATCCTGACTTCCTTGATTCGATCGTAACTGGTGATGAGACATGGTACTTTAAATATGACCCTGAAACTAAGCGTCAATCTGCTGAATGGAAGTCCAAAGGCGAGCCAAAACCAAAAAAATTGCGTTTTCAGAAGTCTCGAATCAAGACAATGTTGATTACTTTTTATGATTCAAAGGGTATTGTCCACAAGGAATTTGTTCCAGAAGGTCAAACTATTAATGGAAAATACTATTTAGGCGTTTTACATCGTTTGTGGAAAAGAATCGGTCGTGTTAGACCAGAATATCCAGCAGGAAAACAGCTGTTTTTATTGCACGATAATGCACCACCTCACAAGACCAAAAAAGTGAACGAATTTTTAATGAAAAAAAGGATTTCTCATCGACCAACCTACGTATTCGTCTGATCTATCACCATGTGATTATTTTTTATTTCCAAAACTGAAAACCAAGATGAAGGGAGCATTTTATGATGATATCCCAGTCATTCAAGCAGCCGTAACCGAGGTACTGAAGAACATTTCTTAAAATGACATAAAAAATCTATGCATGCGCTGGTTGATCGTTCCAAACGTTGTGTGGAGTTAAATGGAACCTATTTTGAATAAATAATAACTTTCAAAGATAATATAATGTGTATTTTATTTTATATCCAAAAAGTTCGGTTATTTTTTAGACACACCGTGTAAACGAAAATATTATTTTCAAATGTTAATACATTTTTTGGAATAGGGGTGAAAGGATAAATTTCATTAGTAAATGTTGAATATACGTCCTTATAAAGAGACGATTTGCCGTCGGCATTTCGCATAAGCGTTTTTATAAGGAGGGTTGTTGAAGACATGAATAAGGATGACCACATCATCCTATAAGTAACATTTTTAAGAAAAATATTTTAATCAAATGAATTACGGAATAACATAACGAATAAAATTTTAATTAAATGAATTTATAAATAATCCCCTGAATACTTACCCGAATACTTACCTGGATAATTACCTGTATACTCACCTCACATTTACTCCCATTCTAAACATACTTACCGGCAACCCTACCCCCCGGAGTGAACCGAAATAACAATATAAAAGAACTTTTTATACATAAAAAATTAAGAAATAAATAAAATTGTAAGCAACAACCAAAAACGCAAAACTTAAAAAAAAAACTAAAAGCAAAAAACAAAATATCCGTGGTGACAGTAAATAAAAAGAAATATTCTTGTGTACATACAAATACTTAAATACAATAATACAAAAAAAAATAATGAGCTATTCAAAACAAAAAAAAAAACCCTATGAATTATCGTGCCGGCAATATGAAAAGTGATCTCTAACTCCTAATAAATAAAAAAGTTTATACATATGTACCTACATTGTACTTACCACTTTATTTTGTGTGCGATAAAAAAAAGAAAACCACAAAATTGGAAAAAAACATATGTATACTCGTATATAAAACATACATATTTACATAGATTATATACTTTCCACCTACCAGTGTGCAAAAAAGGAAAAATATAATAATATATAATATAAATATAAATAATAACATGTGAAACATTAAATACATAAAAATAAAATTTGTAACCCAAGTGACAAAACGGAAAACAAAGTGAAGTACATAGAAAAGTGAATTCGCAAATATGCATACAAACATAAATGAAAAAATAAAGTGAAAATTATAAAGTCAAAAACTTTTACATACACGTAAAATTCTAATTGTTTGAATAAATAAAGTGCAAGAGAAGAAAATATATACATATATGGTATGCATACATACCTATATTCATATCTATATACATACACGTACACAACTACATAATAAATAAAATAAATAATATATGTACATAGGCAACAATATAATAAACAAAATAAAATTCAAAAAGTGAAAAATAGAAATACAAACATAGGTATTTACATATATAAAAGGTGCACAAAAATAAATAAAACTTTAAAATATAAAAAAAAACGTAAGCGAGCACGTAACATACATACAGCAGATCAAAGTGGACACTCAAAACTAAAAACTTGAAAATAACAGGAACCTCAGCACGTCATCCCCTTCTCAAAAAATTGGTTTGTACTCGTCCGGATGCCAAAGTAAGTCCCACCCATTCTTACTCAATAATATACCATTTGTTTAGCGGATTTTGCTCGTGCTGTGTATGATACTCTTTTGCCATACACATACCTAATCTCATAAATTAAATTATAATTTCTTATGGAAATCCCAAAATCCGCTAAACAATAAGATATAACTTATTATATATAATACATATAGCGGATCCCCCAAAGTCGGTAAATGAAAAACCTCTACTTTCATTTACCGCACATAACAGCGCTCATATATAAAAACTCATATGTGAAAATTTCGCTTTCCCCACTTTAAATATGTTAACATACGAAATTCCGCTATTTACATATCCCCTAATGTATAAAAACTCCCGCTTCATATAAATCCGACTGGACCGAAAACCGCTTCTAACAGGATCAGAAACGGATCAGTGATCGCTCATAATATACTACCACGTTTATATATTGTATATTCTCATTATATACAAACCCAACTGGCCCCAAAAACCCTCCCAGCTGGACCACAACCGGACCAGTGAAAACATATCACATTGCCCGAAGTTACCACCCTCATAGGAAGTCACCGCTACCCAACCGTGGTACATGGATATACCTATACATACACATATTTACATAAAGCGGCTTTTTCGCATTCCGGTAATTTCCACTCCTTCGCTATTTACAATATCAAGTGGGCAAAGATACGTATGTACATAAGTATATACACGTATGTACATACTCGTATAAGCTAAGCTAAGGCACCCAGCATACAAAAAAAAAAATTAAATAAAAATATAATAAAACCCAGTTTACATTTATCCATTACTGTGCTCAGACACTACAGTACACAATATAAAAAGCCACCCCATAAATAAATTAGGCCCGTTTTCACAATGTCCGGTTAAGCACTTAATCAGAACTTAATCGGAAGGTAGCAAAAAATTCGTTTTCACAATGTTCGGTTAAGGCGCATCTGTCAATTAAGTTGCGGTTAACTTAACGCCAACATCGAGTGGCGATTAGCTCTTAACCAGAAGATAATTTGACAGCTGCAAATTGTAAAATAATAAAGGAAATAGTATTCCGACAGTGGTTTTAAAATAAATTTTATTATGGAAAATTTGGAACGCACTGCCTATCTGGCTGCGTTGATGCAGAGGCGTATTTATAGGGAAAGAACGTGCCGTACACAAATAAATTTTTTTGAGAAATATGATGAAGAAGTTTTTATTCGTAGATTTCGTCTTTCCAAAAATAGTGCAAAATACGTTTTGGAAAAAATAGAAAATAAAATTAGAAGCCGCACTGAAAGGTTTGTGAATATAGTAAGCTTGGAGTAAATAAACATTGTTGATAATTTATTTGATTTTGCAGGAATCAAGCACTTAGGCCAGCGGAAATGTTGCTTTTGACATTGCGCTTCTATGCATCAGGAAGTTTTTTGATTTGTGTTGCTGATTTCTGCGAAGTAAGCGTGGCGACTGCAAGCCGGGTGGTGAATAAAGTTTCTATTGCTATAGCGGCACTTTCACAATCATTCATCAGAATGCCACAAACAAGCAGAGAAATTGAGAACGCAATGCGCACATTTCACCGAATAGCGAAGTTTCCAAAGGTGGTGGGGTGTATAGATTGCACTCATGTCAGAATTCAATCACCTGGAGGAGAAAATGCCGAAATTTTTCGAAACAGAAAAGGGTACTTTTCCTTCAACGTACAAGCTGTCTGTAATGCAAAATTGGAAATAATAGACCTTGTATGCAGGTGGCCCGGTTCTGCACATGATAGCAATATTTTTAATAATAGTCGTCTGAAGCACCGGTTTGAACAAAACGAATTTAGGGACTGTTTTTTACTGGGTGACAGTGGTTATGGAGTCAGTAGCTACATGATGACCCCACTTTTACATCCCAATCTTCGCGCTGAACGGCTTTACAATGAATCTCAAATACGTACTCGAAATTGCATAGAGAGGTGCTTTGGAATATGGAAACGTCGTTTTCCAGTACTATCCCTTGGATTGAGAGTTTCACTCAGCACAGCTATGAACATCATTGTTGCCTGTGGAGTGTTGCACAATATTGCCATCCAGAACAATGACTCTAATTTGGATGAAGTAGAATTTCAAGTGCATGAACCAGCAGAAACATCCTTTGATGCCGACGAAAGCATACACATAGCTGAGGTGCACAGAAACGCTATTGTAAGGTCTAGTCTAATTAGAGATTATTTTGCAAGGTTGGTTTTTTATAATAATTTATAAGATCATTTATAATTATTGTTTTCTTTCAGGTTATAACCATAGATATATATTACATATGCATATTCTATACCTGTACGTCTTTTTTCCAAATAAAAATATATTAAGCGAATTTCATTTAACAAAAATTTTATTTTTATTTATTAAACAAAAAAGAAAGGAATTCAGGTACATTATTTTTTTCAGTAATAAAATAGATGCTTAAATTAATTCTAAATTAATGAGATCCCCAAAACTTCAAAAGGAACCAAAAAAAAAAAGTAAATTATATTATTTCAGCTATTTACATTCTGGAAAAGAATTAAAAATGAAAATAGAATTTTTACAAACAGAAATAGTTCAAAGCCATTCACTGGGAACTTTCTGCGCCTTAGAATCAATTTCTATTTTTAAAAGTTCTAATTTCATTTTTAATTCTTTTATTTCAAGATCATGCTTCTCCTTCGCCATTGCATGTTTTTCTGCCGCCCTTTTGTTTTCTTCCTCCCAAAACAAATTTTACGAATCAGAATTAGATTTCTTCGATTTTTTTTGACCTCTATCTATAAGTTTCTCATCTTTCCTCATCCGCAATCTATTTGGATTCCATGAGCTCCAGTCAGGCGTAGGAATCTGGAGGTGTTTTATATAGATTAAATAAAGTGAATTTAAATATAATTATATTAAATTACAACCTCTGGACTCCCAACAATTTCAACACACTCCTCCGCTGTTTCACTCGGCAAAGAAACACCCAAACACTGGTACGCTGGGTGCGCTGATTTTTCATATGTGGGGGAGAGTACGCTGATGGCTGAAATAATATATGTATTGCTAAAAATCCCACTGCATAGAATTTCATGCGAAATATCTTACCATCGCTGTCAAAACTATTTTCCAACCCGGTTGCAGATTGTCCCATTAAAGCAGCAAGCCTTTCAGTATTAGCATCTTGCCGCTGCTTAAAGAGTCCGCCACCTGTTTTATACAAATCTATTTCTTCTTTCGCCAGAGATTTCCTAGCCTTTCTCTTCAAATTTTCATATTTGTCTCTTAAATTTTTGGGCCCTCTCCGAATTCCCACTTGAACCTCAAATTCCACATCAATGTTTTCCCAGGCTTTTCGTTTTTCCTCCCAGGCCACTGCGTCAGTCTTTTTATTTTCAATTACATTGGAGTAGCGCTCCGCCAATGTTATTAAAACACTTTCTTCAGTGCTTGAAAAATTTGGAAGACGATTTCTGATTTTATTTTCCATTATATTAGAATAATTTAAAAAATACAACGGATAAATTTAAAAATTGCATGCAAAAATGTAAAAAAATATGAGCTGTCACGCAGTTTTTGTCTATTCACAAGAAACATTTTTGTGAATTTACCTTAAAATATTCACAATGATCAAACTAACCAAAAGTTAAGTAACCAGAACTTGGTGAAAACGAAAGTGTCACATCAGCCTATCTGACGGTTAGCTATCCTCCGGTTAAAATTAAATTAATCGGACATTGTGAAAACGGGCCTTAATCAAGAATAATATGTATTTTACATATATATTATATAAATATATATATATATTTATATGTATAACAAATAAATAAATATTTTATATTAAATTTAATAACATCAATATTTCACAATGGAGGACCAAATGGAGAAACCCCAAACATTCCACCCCCTTACAGGACCCCGAACTCGGTCGAAATCCCAGGCGGAAGAAGAGGAATTCTCCCAGCTGCATAAAAAAATGGAAAAATTCTGCGGTAAATGGTGGAACACTAGTGAAGAGACTCACTCCGAAGCAGCCTTTAAAATTTTCAAGGACCATCTGGAAAGGCACATGGAGCTAGTAGAGGCAGCCAACCAAAACCTACAGATGAGCAACGTGGAAGATGAGAAGACACATTCAGCATGCGCAGAGGCCTACGAGACCACAAATGACAACGCAATGCTCACGAAAATCCGAATAAGTGAGCTTCTTGGTCAAATCCAACAAAATATGGATTCTTCCCGGTCAAATACCCCCATCATAAAGATGCCCCCCACCAACACAAGCTGACTCACTCAGCTTTCTTAGCATGGACCCATTTCTGACAGCTCGGTACGAGGTCGTGGAGCGACTCAGCACATACAGACCCAATAAGCCGAAGATCAGTCAGCCCAGCTGCCCCCAACGGACACCAGCGGTCCCTCCACCAACACTCAATTATCGGAACAAAACCCAATCGTTCCATACTCAAAACAAAAGGCAAGTTTCATGTAAACTATGCCAATCAAACCACTCGATGACAACGTGCGTAAAATTTCGAGAACTATCCATCTCAGACCGGAACAAGTACATTAAAGACAACAACTCCTGCAAAAATTGCCTGGCGTACTCGCATTTACGTGCGTTTATTGTCAAAGACGTCACCACTCCCTCCTCCATTACACTGCGAGCAACCACACGCCTTACCCCCCAAAACCTCAAAGAAACGTCACTACTTCTCAAGTGACAGTCGAGGAAGAACAGCCCTGCACCTCTAAGCAGGCATCCACAAACTCAAAGGCAAATGAAAGCGGTAGAACAAAAACTCTATCCCACTACTCGAGTAACAAAGAAAGGACATTGCTTCCCACAGCAAATATTCCCATTCTCCACAAAGGAGAAGTAACTCACATCAGAGCTCTCATTGACCAAGGCTCTCAAAAAACTTTTGTAACATCCCGTATACAAAAGTTACTTTGTCTCCCCACCACAAAAGCCAACTACCAAATTCTTGGCATGGGCGGTAACACAGTCCAAAACTCAAATAGAATATGCTCTATTACGATATGCTCAGCTAATCAATCAATAAAAATCGCGGCTCAAGCGATAATACTGTCTCAATTGACTCATACTCTCCCACCCTTCAAAATAAAAGAATTAGATTTAACAGAATATCTCTCACTACCATTAGCAGAACCCAACTGCTTTACACCAGCTAGAATAGACATGGTCATTGGTAGCGATATAATCCCATAAATACTCACCCCAGGTCTCAAAATTAATGTAGGCGGCAGCTTAATAGCCCAAAACACAATATTAGGGTGGATATTAAGTGGACCAGTTGTGGAAGAAATCTCCTCATTCTTTACTCAGGTGATTGAAACCCCTTCAGAATCACTAGGAGATTTACTCAGGAAATTCTGGGAACAAGAAGAGGTACCACCGGCCCCCACATACACAGACGATGATGAATACTGTGAAGCACTCTACAAAAAAACCACTCACCGTCGAGAAGATGGTCGGTATGTAGTAAAGCTGCCATTCAAATCATCATTCCCGGACTCCATCGCACTTGGGCACTCCAGACCCGCAGCACAGCAGCAATACCTCAGCGTGGAACGAACTAACGAAAAGAAAGAGGAGCTTCGGAAAACCTATTCAGAAGTCCCAGAGGAATACCTAACGTTAGATAACATGAAACCATCCCATTCACGAGAAATCATACACGACGGTAAATATTTCTCCTTTTACCTACCCCATCACGCGGTGATTAAACCTGGAAGTAAAACTACTAAAGTCCGTGTAGTTTTCAATGCCTCAAAAACCTCGCATTCCGGTCTCTCACTCAATGACGTATTACATACTGGTCCCGTTCTCCAAAATGACTTAATGCTCATTATTTTAAAATGGAGATTATATAAGTATGTATTTAACGGCGACATTGAAAAAATGTCCCGCCAAACATACGTCCGTAAGGAAGACCAAGACTTCCAACGCGATCTATTCCGTAGAACCCGCAGTAGTCCGATAGAAGACTTTAAACTAAAAACGGTGACATTCGGTGTCAACTGCGCTCCATACTTGGCAATAAGGACACTCCACCAATTAGCCAAGGACTCTAAGGAGATATGTCCCCACATATCAAAAATATTAAGAGGAGAGACATACGTAGATGACATCCTCTCAGGCGGACACAATCTAGACTCAGCCGGCGAATCGATACATCAAGTTTTCGAAGTACTCAAGTCAGCCGGGTTCCCGTTAAGAAAGATTACAGCAAACCACAAGTCACTGCTGAAAGACATCGCCCAGTCTGATTTTTTAGATGAAGAATTTCTCCAATTCCAAGAGGCAAGCTCTACAAAAATCCTCGGAGTAAAATGGAATGCTCTCACTGATACATTTTCGTACTACGTTGACCCCCCATTATCCTCAGACATTGCCACGAAACGACAGATCCTCTCATCTGTCGCGAAACTTTTCGACCCGGCAGGATGGCTATCGCCCATAATGATAGCAGCGAAAACTCTTCTTCAACAACTATGGACGGGAGGAACAGACTGGGACGAAACCGTGAAACCGATCTCACTCCACAAATGGAACACCTTCTGGAAAAATCTCGCCGCAATCGAAGAGATAAGGATACCTCGATGGGTGCAATTTAGCCCAAACAGTTCCATTCAGCTACACGGATTCTCAGATGCTTCCGAGAAGGCATTCTGCGCTTGCGTATATTTACGAGTCCAGCAAGGTGAAACTGCTACATCTCACTTACTCGCAGCCAAGAGTAAAGTGGCCTCCTCACAAACCGTCTCTCTACCTAGAATGGAACTTTGCGATGCAGTTTTACTAGCAAAATTAGTAAAGCAGATCCGATCTTCCCTAAATCTGCCATCTCATGAACTAAATTTATGGACAGACTCCTCAATTGTATTAGCATGGCTGGAAAAACCCCCATGGACGTAGAAAACATACGTAGCGAACAGGACATCACAGATCCTCGAATTTGTGAACAATGCTACGTGGCGACATGTCTCCAGCGCTGACAACACAGCTGATCTAGGTACGCGTGGAGCTAAACCCCAATAGCTCTTCAACTGTTCACTCTGGTGGAAAGGCCCTGAGTGGTTAACTAGGCCATCCCCTCTTTGGCCGAAAAGCTCACCAACTCATTCGTCCCCTCCCGAACAACGACAAATTGAAGCATTCCAAGCTTTAGAATCCCCTGATTTTCAGGACCGTTTCTCCTCCTTTTCCACCGCTCTCAAAGTAACAGCGTACATATTTCGTTTCGCACAAAAGGCCAGGAAGCTGCCAAATCCGCCCTCTACCACTCTCACTCAAAGCGACATAAAGCTCGTAAAAACTTGCCTCATAGCTGTCAGTGGAGTCGAAAGGTCCGATAGAAAAAAGAAATCCCCTCCGTAGCGTATCTCAACCCCTTCTTGGATAAATCAGGACTGCTGCGTGCAAATGGACATCTCACTCATTGCGCCCTCAGCTACGATGAGCGTCATCCAATTATCATACCCGATAATTCCCGATATCCTCTTCTCAACTCTACTGCACGCGGAAAAGCAGCTGATGATTCGAATGGTCCAACGGGAATACCATATTCCCCGAATCCGCCAGAAGGTAAAATCTTGAATTTTTCGGTGCAAGACATGCACGATATACAAGCAATACAAGCAGAAGATGAGCACGCAATTGGTGGCAGCGTTACCCACTGAACGGTCCACATATACACTCCCATTCCATACTACCGGTTTAGATTTTGCCGGCCCATTCCTCGTCAAAACCTCGATTCTCCGCCGAGCATACCACTCCAAGGCATACGTGTGTGTATTCGTATGTTTTTAAACGAAGGCCATTCATCTCGAAGTATGTTCCGACCTAACAACAGAAGCGTTAAAGGCAGCATTCGCACGATTTGTAGGACGAAGAGGCATTCCCCACAAGATAATGTCCGACAATAGGAAAACTTTCGTAGGAGCACAGCGAAGCCTACAAAGAGAACTATCCGCCTTCCTTGAGGAAATTTCGGACAAAACACAACGGAATACACCATTCACGGACTTACATGGCAATTTATACCTCCTTACGCTCCACATATGGGAGGACTTTAGGAAGCGGCAGTGAAATGCTTCAAAACTCACTTCACTAAAGTCGCTGGAAATCGAAAGTTTACCTTCGAAGAGTTTACCACTCTCCTAATACGCGTCGAAGCGGTACTTAACTCCAGACCACTCTCTCCTATGTCTCAAGATTCCGAGGACTTGAAGGTACTAACCCCAGGCCACTTCTTACGAGGCGCACCCTTACCTCTCACTTATTAATAAAGAGGAAAAATTAAGAGTACTCCATCATCAGTTCGGCAAGCGCTGGAAAACTGAATATCTCCACCACCTTCAAAACGCTATAAATGGAAAGGATCCCAGTGAAATATGAAGGAAGGTGATCTCGTCGTCATCAATGAAGAAAACTAGGCGAAACATTAAAGTAACAAAAACAACTACCATTCGTAAACCTCCTTTCCTTCAGCTCTTCCTCTACAAACAGTTTCCTCAAGTCAAAGTCAAATTTTAGCAAAAATTTACAAATTGATGTTGAACTCACGACAAGGTGAAAACCCTTACAGGCAAGCAATTTACTATGTTTACGCAAAACGCAAACAATCTTAATAAAGCCCGCGCCCTTCCTCTTACACCGCGCCATCCACAAACGATTTCTTCGCGACAATCACAAAATTTTTGCCAGAATTCATATTTTTCGCATTTTGGTGTACGAACACAGGTAGAGTAAACTTTGTACTCGTATATCACGAGTATATCAATCACTAATCAATAACTATAGGAGTGATTCTTATTTAACTTCATAGAGTTGAAATTTTTATTGAAATCTTTAATTGTCCTATATTTTTCATAATTAAAATATGTTTTAACTGAATAATCGAAAAGAAGTTTTAGAAGTTATATGAGTCATTTGTATCCTCATGGATTTCAAGTTCCTATTAAATTTTACATTTTCTCGAATTGCTAAAAAAAATTAAATTAAAAAATTCATGTTTAAAAATAATTAGACTTTTTTTCTAAACATTTGCTTGGCATTGATTTAAAATACGGTTTGTAATTCTATCGAGAACGCGATTTTCTGTTGTCGAAGAAGACACAAATTTCTTCAACTTCCAATTTTTGGCACTTTGGTTTGTAGGCAAGTAGCATGCGGGGAGATGTGTGCTGCTTTGTTCGTTCGTCTTGAGAATTTTTTTGCTATTAAAATAGTGTTGTCGTGGTGATGGCTGAATGTGTACTTTTTTTGCTCCTTCTTAATACATTTATATGACAATACATATGTACATAGGTATATACTATGTACATACGCACGCTCATACATTTAAATGAATGAATGAATTTTGACTTGTTTACTTATTTCGATATTTACCCCAAAAATATAAAACATATAAAAGAATTTAATCAAATACCTTTTATTATATCTAAAATATCAGGACTACCAATAATTGTATCTTTAAAAAATTATTACAATAGTTAAAATGAGAAATACGTAAATACATACTATTATATGCTTTGATAAAGTACAAAAATGTTGAAATTTGCAATTTATTAAAAGCAAGTAAACAGAAATTGAAATCAGAAACTTCTGATAATACAAGCAATTTTACATTTATTTTGCATGGAAATTCATATTCTCTTGTTTTGAGCACGTTTCTGCTAGTTCTCTGTTAAATTGTGGTGAACAGGGCACTCATAAAAATCTGCAAAACGGAGCGAAATGACAATCCGAACGTCCAGGACCTTCTCGTTTAATTTACGTTATATGTTCACTATAATCTCAAAACATGTGTAATACTTGTGTTGAAGCCAAAAGCCTTCAATATTTGGGAGTCACTGGTAAATTTCCCACATCGCTGCTCGCATCAATGCTGCTGGAAATTTATCGGCGATACCTTTCGAATCAACATTAAACTATTTAACCCTTATATTAGTAACCAACTTTACCGACGTCTTTTAGCAACCGGGTACCCGGGTACCTAATAATGATAATATATACTCGTATGTACATAATTCTGAGTGTTAAAAATTTTGTTTATTTTGTTAAAAAATTTTTTTCCAAATTATTTTTTTCTTGAAATATTAATAGTAAGTGCTTAGACCAATGGCCTAAATATAAGGTACCACCCTAATGTGCATGTAACCCTACATGCATATACACGCACATATGCATATGTAGCAGACGTTCTCTTATACAAAAAAAGAAACGGTCCTTTTTCTGCTTCTTAAAATACTTTCTTTATTTTTTACTTTCACTTCTATAACGTTTGTCTAATGAGATACACCAGCCACTGCGCCACTCAAGGTAATTGCCAATTATATATATATATATATGTATTGCAAACTTATTATTAGCAAATTGTACAAATATTATTAATATTCTTTAATAAAGCCATTGTACTGAATCTAATTCGAACATTTTCTTTTCTTTTAATTGTTTTTACGTGTGAGCGCCATTATCGCCCGCACGTAAATATTGGTCCTTCGAGCCGGATAATATTGAAATTGATCAAGCGGATACAGATTCACGTCACTCATCACAAGCTTTGCTCTTTTTATTACTTCAAGTGAACATTTGGATAACCACCACTATATTGTGCCAACTCCATAACTGCATCACCGCACCACAACTGCATCACCGCAACACAACTGCATCAACGCAACATACTCGTATTGCCAAACACACACCAACGTGCCACACAATATTTTTTTGTCAACAACTAATAATTGCAAGGTACGTGGTTTTTTTATTTCAATGCACTTAAAAAAAGGTTGTAAAAAAATTCGTGTTTTTAAATAAAACTAAGAAAATAATAAGTGAAAAAAAAAAAAAAAATTGTGCACCATTATCGATTACGCGTTTATCTCCGAAAGCAAAAAAGAAAAGGGGAACACATCAGTATAAATCGCGAGTAATTTTTTTTTCGATAAAATTGTTATAGCGAATTCACTTTAATAATTTATATAAACGGAAAAGATACTTAAACCGCGAGAAACAGCCATTTCATGTTATCACATATTGTTGTTGTTCTTTGGAATTCAATATAGCGGAGTGTATTTTTGATACCATATATATATACACATACACATTAACAATTATCGTTGCAATAATTCACTTTTTAGTTTGCTCGGCCGCGATAGCCGAGTGGTTAGCATTGCGTACTGACATTCGGAAGGCTCGGGTTCATATCCCAGTGCCAGCAACAACCAAAAGTTATGGAAAATTAATTTAAATAAAAAATTAAGTTAAATTTTCTAATTGCGGTCGCCCATCGGCAGGGAATGTCCACCCCTCCGAGTGTATTTCGGACATGAAATAAAAGGCTCCTCGTAAAAAACCGTCAGCCGTTCGGAGGCGGCTTAGTATAAACTGTAGGTCCCTCCATTTGGTGGAAAAACATCAAGACGCAAAACCACAAATTGGAGGAGGAGCTCGGCCGAAAAATCGCTTCAGCGGTTACAAAGCGCCAATTATATATATATATATATATATATATATATGATTCTTTAATAAGTTTTTTAATTGGCTTTGTTTCACTATCGCGACATTTTTTATATTTTATTTTGAGCCAAAATAGCACAGATTGTCTCCCGCAGACACAAAATATATTATTTTAGCATAAAGTTGGGTGGCTGGTGATTAATAAATATACACCACGATCGATTTTATATATTTCACTACGTTTTTTTTTTATCACAAATATATACACCCACTTAACGTTGGGTCAGTTTTGTATTTTTCGTGGCTGGTGATTAATAAATATACACCAAGATTTTGTACATATATCACTGCGTTTTTCTTATTACAAATATATGCACCCACTTGACGTTGGGTCAGTTTTGCATTTTTTCGTGGCTGGTGATTAATCAATATACACCAATATCGGTGTCACATATTTCACTGCGTTTCTTATTATCACAAAATATATACCCAGTTGGGTCAGTTGGCATATCATTCGTGGCTGGTGATCAACAAAATATAAATATTCACGCAGAAGACGAGTCTTGAGTTTTTTTGACACTGCGTTTTATATTGGAAGCATATATACACCCACTCCGCATTGGGTTTTTTTGTTGCATCTTTTCTTGCTTTTTCTTCTTGGCTAGCTATAAAATTAGACAAAATTACAAAAAAATACAATCAAATTTTTCAAATCATTAATATTATAGTCAAGGAAGTGTCTCTGTTTTTGGTCCAAATTTCTTTTTTTTCTCAACAATGGAATCCTTCATTAGATTGGCCGATGCCATTACTGAATTTGAAGCTGATTTTCAAGAGACTCCATCCGGAGATCAGAATAAGCACACCTCAGCTATACTTCAAGATGAGTTGAAGGCTATGTGGCGAAAGGTCAAATCAGCCCAAGACAACCTCAATAACTCAGACCTCTCTAAAGAGGAACGGCTGGCTATAAAAAGTAAACAAAAAAGCAGTTTTGCCTGCTACATGAGGTGCATGGCTGCCTTAGCGGCTGATGCCGAAAAAGTAGAAAAATCTACAAAACAAAATGAGAATGTGTCCATTCGGGAGCACACCATACATCTGCCTCTTTGCGACACTGAAGTTTTCAAAGGTGATTACCTTTCATGGCCGTCATTCCGAGACATGTTAACGGCAATTTATATTCAAAATCAACGCCTATCCTCAGTTGAGAAGTTATTCCACCTCAACCAGAAAACACAAGGGGAGGCAAAGGAAATAGTACGAAGGTGTCCATTGACCAATGATGGTTTCGAATTGGCTTGGAGAAGCCTAATTGACCGATACGAAAATAAACGTATTCTGGTCAATACACAATTGAAAATTCTATTCAATTTAAAGGCAATTGAGAACGAATGCGGTAGCTCCATAAAGAAATTGCAACGAGACATCAATAATTGCATCTCGTCACTTCAATGTCATAACATTGATATTTCGAATTGGGACGCTATTTTGACATATTTATGTTCAACCAAGCTTCCGGAATGCACCTTAGCTCTATGGGAACAAACCATAGAAAACAAAACGGAGATTTCCAAGTGGAAGGATATGGATAGATTTCTGTCAAACCGGTTTCAAACACTGGAGACCGTCTCAGGCCTAAAGGAGAACAGGCCCAGCAAGTTGCCAAAGCAGCAGCCGCCCACACAACACCTTGTAGAAGCACACCCGAAAAGACCTGGCACTTTTCAAGCGAGTGTTAACAACAATGTGTGTAAAGTGTGCCGATGATCGGAGCATAAATTACAAAACTGTGGGGAAATCCGAAAATTAACACCTGCACAGTGGATTGAATTCATTAAAGCAAATCGCCGTTGCCTCAATTGCTTGTCAGCTGGACATACGGTTACAAGATGTAAAAGTCCATTTAATTGCAGCATATGTCGATCCAGACATCATACGTTGCTTCATCTCCCACAAGCAAGTCAGCCAGAAGCAACAAGTTCTAGGAGATTTCCACATCCAGGACCTTCGACTTCCAGACAGGCTCAGCAAAGAATGGAATCTGCATCTGAAAATCATAATCCAATTAGAAACGTATATTCATGCCATGCAAACACAAACAGAGGAGTTTTACTAGGGACAGCACGGGTACAAATCCATTTCAATGGCATCAATTTCTCGGCCAGAGCATTCCAGAGTCTATGGATCTGAATGTACTTTCATAACTGAAAGACTAAAACGCCGAATTAATCTGCCATCTAAGCGCTTGCATGCCCAAGTATCGGGCATCAACAATTCGATATCTGCGCAGGTCAAAGAAGCTTGTGCCATTCAATTACGGTCACCCATTGACCCTCTAATAAATCTAGGGGCAATTGCTCTAATCTTGCCAAAATTGACAGGGGACTTGCCTACTTGCCAAGTAAGTGCACTGACGCAACAAGCATTCCCAGAATTAGTTTTGGCAGACAAGAGATTTTTCATATATGAACCAGTTGATCCCGTCTTAGGAGGAGACATTTACCCCCAGATAATGCTAGGTGGGATCAGAAAGAACGTGTTAAGTACACTTCTCGCTCAAGAAACCGTATTCGGTTGGATTATAACCGGTAGTGCCGAAACTTCCCATTCAGCCCACAATATTGTCTCCTTTTATAATGAAGTCAATTTGGAGAAACAATTGACTGCGTTTTGGGAATCGGAAGATCTTCCAAAGAAAGCAAGCCTAAACGAAAATGATAAATACTGCGAAGAGCTATTTAAAGCAACTCCCAGAAGGAATGTTGACGGTAAATATGTGGTCTCATTACCCTTCAAACAGGACTACCCAAGTGATATTTCCCTGGGACCATCACTGAAAGGAGCGTGTGCTCAGTTCTACCGCAACGAAACGCGTTTGGCAAAGAAACCTGAGTTGCAGACGGATTACAGCAGAGTCCTATGCGAATACGAGACTTTGGACCATATGTCCAAAATTCCGTACAGCATACAAGCAGACTCCACTGACTGCTACTTTTTGCCTCATCACGCAGTGTTGAAAGAGGAAAGCACTATCACTAAAGTTAGAGTGGTATTCAACGCCTCATGCCCCACAGCTAATAGCGTGAGCTTAAATGATGTTCTATATCCCGGCCCAATTCTGCAAGCAGACCTACCAATACTAATAATACGATGGAGGTTTTACAAGTATGTCTTCAACAGCGAAAGAAAATGTATCGACAGATTTTGGTAAATTATGAACACACGAAATTCCAGAGAAATGTTTTTCGTAAGAGCCCTGAGAAACCTATCAGTTTGTACGAGCTGAAGACGGTTACCTTTGGCATTAACTGCACGCCCTACTTAGCTATAAGGACTTTACATCAATTGGCAGATGATGTAGAGAAAAACTACCCGATAGCATCGAGCATTCTCCGTAACTGTATGTACGTAGATGACATACTTACAGGTGGACATACTCTGGATTCCACAATACGGGCTCGAGAGGAAATATCAAAAGTAATTACATTATTTGGTTTTCCCTTGCGCAAATGGACATCCAACAACACCTCAAGTTTTAGATGGTATACCAAAGTCACACTTGCTAAGTACAGACTTTTTGGAATTCGAAGACACTAGCACCGTAAAGGCTCTTAGAATCAGATGGAATGCCCGGTCTGACTATTTCTACTTCATTACAAAACCTATAGACAACCAAGGAATCATTACGAAAAGAGCGATTCTCTCCGCGATCGCCAAGCTATTCGATCCACTTGGATGGCTTGCACCAATCATAATAGTGGCCAAAATCTTAATGCAGAACATTTGGCTTGAGGGGACTGATTGGGACGAAACTGTGTCGTCAACTACCTTGAATCGGTGGCAGACCTTTGTAAACGGGTATACAGAAATTAACAATATCCGTATACCAAGATGGGTCAACTTCACACCGTGTGCCACTGCAGAAATACATGGATTCTGCGACGCATCGGAGAAGGCCTACGCAGCCACAATTTTTCTAAAAATTATGATTGAGGACAAAGTTAACGTAAGCCTACTAATGGCGAAAACACGAGTCGCTCCAGTCAAAACGATATCGTTACTTCGACTAGAATTATGCGGCGCAGTTCTTCTAGCAGAAACAATGGAATCCATTATCAATCAACTTAATATGGGTCATTTAACCACTCATTTCTGGACGAATTCTACCATCGTATTAGCATGGATACGAAAACCACCGTATTCCTGGTCAACTTTTGTTGCCCATAGAGGGACAAAAATAGTCGAAAAGGTTGGAAACAAGAACTGGCGCCATGTAGACTCAGAGTCCAACCCAGCAGACCTGGCCAGCAGAGGATTACCAGCCGGTGAATTGGTCGACAATTTGCTGTGGTGGCAGGGACCTTCTTGGTTACAAGAAGACGACAGTAGTTGGCCTGTAAACGAAATCGAACAACAAACAACTATAGAAGAAAAAAGAGTGCATGCTCACACAACATCAACAGTAAACGACTCCCAGGATATACTGAATAGATTTTCTAATTTCTCGCGAGCTTTGAGAGTTATCTCCTATATAAGGAGTTTCTATCAAAGAATACATCCGAAAACAAAATCTTCTTTTAAGATAGAGTCTAACTTAATTTCGCCCGACGAAATCAAGTTGACGACTCAGTGTCTAATAAATATTTGTCAAAAACGGTATTACCCCGAAGAATACGAAAGATTGAAATCCGGAAAATCCATTGGGGGAAAAAGTGAAATCTTGCCTCTTAATCCATTCATTGATAGAAATGGCATTATGAGAGCCGGTGGACGTCTCAGCGCATCGTCGGACCTATCTTATAGTGAACGCCATCCTATTCTTCTTCCTTATAGTGCCAGGTTGTCCCGTCTTTATGTCCAGTTTGTCCACCAAGTGTCCATCCATGGTGAAAATCAGCTGATGCTGCGGCTCATCCGATCCCAGTTCTGGCTGCCGAGGGTCAAAAATATGATCCGATCCGTCATTCACAACTGCAAGGTCTGCACAATTTACAAAAAAAGGTCGCAAACCCAACTTATGGGAATCCTTCCATAAGAACGCACTACCTTTTCCAGAGCGTTCACAAATACCGGAGTGGATTTTGCTGGACCTTTCGACATTAAATCCTACCGCGGTAGAGGTTGTAGAATTTCCAAAGGTTACCTCTGCCTATTTGTCTGCTTTTCAACAAAAGCTATCCATCTAGAAGCCACCAGTGACCTTAGCACTGCTTCCTTTTTAGCAGCCTTTGCTAGGTTCATAGCCAGGCGTGGATGTCCAAAAAACGTATGCTCGGACCAACTTTGTAGGGGCTTCTAGATCTTTGAAGGCCGAATTTAAGGCCTTCATAGCTGATGAACGTTCTAGTGCATTGTCCAGATTCCAACATCAGGTCCTAAATTGGCATTTTATACCCGCTGCCGCTCCTCATATGGGTGGTCTTTGGGAAGCAGGGGTAAAGAGCTTTAAAATTCATTGTAGAAAAATCGCAAATGACCATAAGTTCACGTTCGAGGAGTTTAGCACTCTCCTATGTCGAGTTGAATCGTGTCTCAATTCTCGACCATTAAGTCCCTCGTCAAACAATTCTACAGACTTGGAGCCGGTTACTGTAGGTCATTTTCTAGTGGGTAGTGTTCTCCTTGCACCACCAGAAATCAATATTGACGAAAACCGCGTGTCAATCGTCAACAGATGGGAAAAACTTAAAGCCCTACACCAAACTTTCTGCAAACGATGGAAGTCTGAATATCTTAGCGAATTGCAGAAGCGCAACAAATGGAGGCACCCTCAATCCAACCTCAAAATGGGGGACCTAGTTATCATCAAAGAAGACAACCTTCCACCCAACGAATGGAGACTGGGAAGAATCACCCAATTACACCCAGGTCCCGACAACCGAGTACGGGTAGTGGACGTGGAAACATCGAAAGGAAAAACCACAAGACCAATCGCGAAATTGGTCTTACTTCCCCCCTACGACGAAAATTAAGACAAAAAAATCCGTTTAAGTGGGACGTTTAGGAGTATGTATAAACGCCTTACTTACTTACATAAGTACATGCAAACGCACATACCTATAGGCATACATACATGTATGTAGATATGTGCACTTTACGTGTATACAAATGTACATACATATAAACACGAACATACATACGTACGGACATACATATCTTCATGCGTACGCACATATGTATGTACATATGTACATACCTACACGTACCCGCATACGTATATGCATACCCATATACATATATACTCGTACTTACATACGTACGGACCTACATACGTACACCCATGTATATGCGTAACTAATGCATGTCTACATACGTACATACTCGTGCATACATACTTATGTCCCAAACTCCACTAATTATACTAATTATCCCTATTAATATTTTAAATAATTAATTTTCATCAACATATGTAGAAAATTCCCAGAGTGCTGACCCCGAAATCCATAAACGTTCAACGTCTATTTTCCGATTACATTCTATGTATGGATGGAAATAACCAAAGAATTTTCAAAACATTTTAAGTATAGTTTCTCAAAGATTTTTGAAGCCAATTCAATATATATATATATTTTCGGAGATATATTTACATAATAAAAAAATTTACAACCAATTTAATATACATAAATTGATTGTACCATATGTACATATATCAGCACATGAGAAAAAAAACGATTTATCTAACTACAATACTTCTGAAAACCTTTTTTCATTTCTTCTCAAAAACGAGTTTTCAAATTTAATGAACACAATTTCTCAGAAATAACTCAAGCGATCTGCTTATACGAGTATACTTACATATACATATGTATTTCTCAAATATGTACATATGTACATAAATCATTTAAGCATTTGTTCACTTGTCTGCCTTTGTGCCGCTCAATACAACAAACTAAATTTTAATCCATATGTATATTACAATCATTTGAAGATCAGTTGTACAATTGTTTGCAAAATTAATTATATGTATGCAGACAATTTTTAACTACTAGCATGCGAATATTTGCACTTCGTTACTGGGATATAGACAACATATATATGTATATAGATATCTACTTAGTCGCAGCAAACAAAAAACAACAAAAGGCGCACACGCACTACTAGCTGCCGATATGGTTACATCACAATCCACTTGATTTTTCGCGGTTCCGTTTTAGCATAATCACGATATGTTTGGTTCATTTGTTCAAGGAAGAGGAAGGTCAATACAGTATGTGGTCCCAAGCGACAGAAGTATGGTGTGAAAACTTTCCATAAAGCAAGCACACCTGCTTGACGTGCCACCTTCATCAATACATCGACAATGCCGCGATATTCTGGCTTGGCACCTTCAGCCGTTTTCATATTCTGTATACGTGTCTTAGCAATGTCTTGCGCCATAGAAGTGATAGCAGTCAGCAGGCCACTCAACATACTTGCACAGAAAATAAATGCCTTCTTCCATCCTAAGTGGGCCATTTTTGAAGTAGGCCTTAAATTGTGAGTATGAAGCAAGTTGCGTCATATTCACCACCATACCGCGTCCCATAGTAGGGATACTACCACGCCATAATGCGGTAGCACCCTCCTCACGCACGATACGTGTCAACGCGTTAACCACATTGGTGTAGTTGCGTCGTTCAGCTGGCGGCAAACTTCCATCACTGGCCATGCGAATTAAAGCTACCTCCGCTGGGGTACCACTAAAGGCGCCACAAGCACCGACTACAACACCCATTGCCATGCTGTCAACTACACCGGGTGAACGTTTTGAATTTTGTGTGGAATATATCCACCAAATAAGTGTACATGCCAAGTCTACCAGTGGTATATGTGGTCTGACGTAACAAAGCAGCGCCGATACCCTTATACAAACCCAATGGGCCTTCATTTTTCACTACTGTCTGTATGCAGTGGAAGGAGTAACGATATTCCATCTTACCACCGCCAACACCAGATATTTGCATTCTTGTCTTAACCAAATCTAAGTGGCTGGACAATGCAGGTGGCGCCCATGCCAGCAAGGCCACCAAACTAGAGTTTTAAACCATTTGGTATGGGTGTTACTGCTTCAGCTGCTACAGGTTTGGCTGCTACCGGCGCAGCTATCGCCACTTTCGGTTCACTTTGACTTGACATTTTGTATCTTTGCAGCAAACCGCGCGACTGCTCAGGAAATCAACGAGCTTAGTTTACAATCTTTCCACGACCAACTGAATGCACCAACTAAACTTCGCAAATAAACAGCACCACCCTTGTAGTTTCTGTCTGGAATTTGGAGCACTCTATAAACGCCGAAGTGATTGAGTAGCAAATTTATTTCAATTGTGCAATTGCCAATATATTTATGTACTCATATCAAATTTATTAAATGAATTTTGAATTTTTAGTGCAGAGCGTTCCAGTTCTTTGTTTTTTGTAAAAGCAATAACAGAGCAAAAGCCAACCAATAAAACCGAAATTCCGACCGAAAAGCCGGTATTGCCCAATCATATTAAAATAATTTTAATTTTTTTTTTTGAAAGCTAAATAACTATACATTTTATTTCTCGCGTCAGCAATTATATAAAAAACATAAATTATGTAATTACTATATTTCATGAATATACATATATGTATAAAGATATTGAAAAATCAAAATAATTGAACAATTAATTTTTTTTCTCGTACTGATTCAATCGCTATGCGTCTTCATGTCGCGCATACGTTTATAAATGCAACATTTCAAATATGAAATTAAGTAAACAAAATATTTGTGAAAGTTTTTGGGCAGACAAATATGTACATACACCCGTATTTGGAATGTTCTAGCAACGAATAAAATTGATGAATATGAAAATAATTTAATGAACAGCTGCATAAAACAATTTAATTTCAACACAATCTCAATTATGATTATTCAGCAAAGCTCTCTATAAATGCCAAAATCGTCCACATTATAAATAGGTGAATTTTAAGTGCAACCCGAAAAACGATTCAACTTCTTCATATAAGTTATTAAAACAACTTTTTTTATTTAATATTAAAAAGAGAGGACTATGTCCTCTATGTCTTTTATTTGATTTGTTTTAATATTAGCACTAGAAGACTATGTCTTCTTTCTCTGGGTGCGAGTTTACAACTGAACTTAAAATTAACTTAAAATTACCTGAGCCATGATCATCACATTGAGTGCAACGTGATCAAGTGTAGTTGCATTCAATGCAGACAGTGCGTCAGCTTTTTTTCGACGCGCGTGTGAAAAGAAATAAAAGAATGAAATTGGATAGAAGACCGGAAATGTGCGCAAGCATTATAATTGTTGCGAAAGAAGTGAATTTAATGCAAAATATTCCACGAAAACATTTTTGGTGTTAACTCCTCCCATCTTAATCTGATTGTCCTCAATCATTTAAAAGAAAGGAATATTGTTTAGCCTTGGTGGTTTGATGGGGGCTTGGAGTTCTATTGGTTTTTGGGGATCATTGCTAATTTGCAAAGTTGTTGCCCTTAAAAATAGGGGAGTTGACCTTACTTTAGCTGCAATTTACTGTCCGCCACGCTTCGTAATAACAGAAAAACAATTTAGCGACTTTTTTATGACTCTAGGTGATAGGTTCCTAGCTGGAGGTGATTACAATGCGAAGCATACTCATTGGGGATCGAGGCTAATTAACCCGAAAGGTCGTCAGTTATATAACACGATCATAAGTTCAAAAAATAGTTACGATTTTATCTCCCCAAGACAACCAACCTACTGGCCTACGGACTCAAGGAAATTACCTGACCTGATTGACTTTGCAGTCACTAAAAACGTAGATAGGAGTTTAGTACTTGCTGAAACCTGTGCTGACTTATCTTCTGATCATTCCTCAATAATCATAAAATTGAACGAACAACCAATTGAAAGTGAGCATGCTTTTCGACTTACTACATCAAGAACTAACTGGCTTAAATATAAAAAATACATTAGCAGTCATATACAGACCAATCCGCAAATAGGGAGAGGAACTGACGTTGAAAATGAGTTACTTGTATTTAACAGTATACTAGCAACAGCAGCAACTATAGCCACACCAGAGCAGAAAACAAAAGCAAAGGCATTGATAACTAATAGTGGAATAGAATTACTGGTCCGTAATAAGCGACGTTTGCGTCGCGAATGGCAAGCCTGCCGATCTCCCGATGCAAAAATTCGTCTTAAGGCGGCAGAAAACAAACTAAAAAAAGCATTAGTATACGAAGAAGAAAGAAATATCAAACATCTTATAACGTCTTTGTCTCCCAACGCTTCTACTAAAAAATCTCTATGGAAAGCTAGCAAAAACCTTAAGCCGCCAGTAAGCACTGAAGTACCGTTGAGAATGCGTAATGGTTCATGGGCGAGAACGGATGAAGAAAAGGCGTCTTGTTTCGCAGAGCACCTCAGCACAGTATTTCAACCAAATACTGCTACATATAGTGCACCTTTGTCACCGTCCCATACTGCTCCTAGATACACTGTTGCTTGCGGAGCATCTGTGTCTGATCTAAAAAACACTATTGCCGCCTTAAATCCAAAAAAATCTCCAGGAGACGATCATATCTCGCCTAAAATGCTAAAAGAATTGCCAAGCATTGCTCTCGTTTTTCTTGCAAAGCTTTTCAGTGCCATTTTGATGCTGGGATATTATCCACAAATCTGGAAAAAGTCGCAGATAATTATGGTAGCTAAACCAGGTAAAGACGCAACCCTGCCGTCATCATATAGACCAATCAGCCTGTTGCCTTGCCTATCAAAACTTTTCGAAAAAGTGCTGCTATCAAAAATTACTCCTTTTCTCCATCAAAATGATATTATTCCTACACATCAATTTGGTTTTCGGGAAAAACACGGCACAATTGAACAAGTAAATCGTATAACAAATGAAATAAGGAAAGCTTTCGAAATGCGAGAGTATTGCTCGGCTGTTTTTCTTGATGTGGCGCAAGCATTTGACAAAGTGTGGTATGATGGCCTCATTCATAAAATTAAAAAATCATTACCTAACACGTTCCACAATATCCTTGAATCCTACTTATCCAACAGGCGATTCACAGTAAAAGTAAATGATTACATAACAGAAGAGTGTCCGATTTCGGCAGGTGTTCCGCAGGGTAGTGTTCTTGGACCAATATTGTACATTCTGTTTACCGCAGATATCCCTACAAGTGACGAAGTAATTACGTCAACATTTGCGGATGATACTGCTATACTAAGTCGACATAAATGCCCAATTACAGCCACAAAGGTGTTACAGCAGCATCTTAAACAAATTGAAGAATGGCTAGCGAAATGGCGTATAAAAGTGAATGAAAACAAGTGCAAACACATAACTTTCACATTAAGGCCAAAAACGTGTCCTACTGTTAAGCTCAACAATGTATCAATACCGCAAGCTGACGAAATTACATACCTCGGAATCCACTTGGACAGGCGCTTAACCTGGAGACGACACATTGCAGCTAAAAAGCTGCAGCTTAAACTCAAATCTGCCAGTTTACATTGGCTTTTAAACAAGAAATCTGGACTAAGCCTTAGCAACAAAGTCCTCTTATATAATGCAATAATAAAACCGATATGGATGTATGGGATCCAGTTATGGGGCACAGCTTGCGCGACGAATATAGATATAATTCAAAGATTCCAATCGAAAACGTTAAGAGTAATAACGGGCGCACCATGGTACATGCGTAATGAAAATATTCATAGAGATCTAAATATACCTACCATCAAGGAAGAAATTGAAATCGCAGCAAAAAAATACTTAACAAAACTGCGTAACCATCCGAACCCTTTGGCTAACACCTTGGCCTATGCAACAAGTCAAACCCGCCTGCGGAGAAAAGACAAAGCAGCCTTCTAAAGAGCAACGTCAAGCCAGCAGCCCATTCCTACTAATGGGCTTTATGTTTTAATTTAGTTTAAGATTTTAATACTTATTGTTAGGCTTCCGAAGTCGAAGTAGATTCAATAAATAAATATTAATGTTTCAAAAAAAAAAAAAAAAAAAAAAAGTTGTTGCCATATGAGGTTCGTCACTAGTGTGAGGAATTTGGGGTTCCCAAACTATTGTTTTTTTAATGGACTTAAAGAAAAATTTCAAGCACACAATTGAAACTATGATCAAACAAATTATTACGGAGATTGACCATCCTCCGATTTCTAAGTGTTTTTGAATAGTTGAAATAATTTGTGTGTTATTGATTTGTAGCTCATTAAGAGCTTCGAGTGATAACAGGTTAAGGTGGTCAATTTCAAAAGGGGTTGGTTGCATCAGTGCTGGGATAACTTGAAGAGGGGAAGCCTCCAAATTAATGAAAGTCCTGTTATTAACTTTTATCGTGCTGTTATGAAATTTTATTATGAAAGTTCCTATTAAGGTATGGTTGGTTTCGTCTATTGAGATTCTTCCATTAAAACCGTTAAGGAGGATTACTCCCGCTTCTATTTCTTCAATTAAAGCAATGTGATGATCGTTGCTCGTTGGACAAGAGGAATTGCGACTTTCTATTAGATTAGGGATACATTTATTGTTTGATATATTTATTATGTCGCTCTCTTTACAAATCATTAATTTACTTACAGTTCTACATTGATTTATTATTGCATAAATTAGTTTTTCTGTTCTCAAGATATGTTCATATTTTACATTAATTATACTTTTATTTTTTCTTACAGGTTTTACGATCGTATTTCTATACGTTTCTTTTGTAGTGATCGGTATCTTTACTAAATATAATATTTTCTTTTTGTTGTACAAGACTGATACTTTGGCGAATTCTAATGCCTCTTCTGGGCTTACATAAGCAATATTTTCTTCTTTGATTTTATCTATGGCTAATTTAATTTCCTTTTTATCTAATATTAATGGGTTGACTATTCCAAGTCTTGCCCACTCAATACCAATTTGGATGTTTATTATTTCTTCCTTAACTAACCTTACTCTATTTTGTAAATAGACGTCTTTTCTTATTATATTTGACATTTTGTTAATTATTTCGGTTAGATTGTTTATTCTTTTATTAAATTTCTCGTTAACATAAACTTGCTTATTATTATTCTTATTTAAATCATTCATATTGCTTGTTACTATCTCGAAGTCATCATGGTCAGGACTTCCTGCAATATATTTCCAGATCGTGCCTATGGCATTTATTGATCTTTTATTTCTATCATAAGATGTTGGTGTTATGTTTTCTAAAACAGAGATGGCTTGATTTAATTCGAGGAGAAGGAGAGGATAAAGGTTGTGGTTATTTGGGATGTTTTCTTCAATGAAGGTTCGAGCGTCAAAAATAGTTTTTCCATATTCTTCCAAATCTATTGAATGAATGATTGTTGGATTTTTGCAGCTCCATTGTCAATAGTGACAATGTAGGACGTAGTGTAGTCCAATATTTGAAATTCTGCTAGGGCGTAGGTGATGTACAGCCTGAAAAGTAAATTCATTTTCTTATATTGTTTTTATGGACAATCCTGCCTGACATGGTAAGGACAGTCGTGTTTTTGTCTTCCTTTACCGTTTCTTCTCTATACCTCGCAGAGAGTTTCGATCCTAGTCTCTTATTAATTTTTACGAAAATTTTTTGTCCTACAGAGTAAGTTTTAGGTTCCTGTCTATTCTTGTTGTGATATTCTAAATCTTGTTTTTGCTTGTCCGTTAGCCTATTGATGATTTCTTCCTTTTCTATTAAAGCTTTTTGTGGATCATTGTTTCTATTGAAAAATATGTCTACCGGTTTGCATTTTGTAGTGGAGTGAATCGATGAATTGTATTCACAAATCGCTCTGATTAATAAGTCGTGAAAAGAGTTGTGAAGCTTATCTGGTTTGAGACATCTCATGATTTCGGCAAGGGTGGAATGCAATCTCTCTATCTGACCGTTTACGGTGCTAGAGTAGGGAGGAGTGGTAAAGATATTTATTCCAAACTGGTTTTTAAGTATAAAAGTTATTGAGGCGGAGTTTAATGACTTTTCGTTATCAATAACAATTAACTTAGGGATTCCGTATGCTAAAATGAGTTCTTTTAGTGGCTCTCTAATGTCTTCTATTGCCCTAGATTTTAATATTTTCGCTTGGACATATTTGGAATACTTATCTATTGCGGTAAGTACCAAATGTCCTTCGGTTGAGTAAATGTCTATATGAATGATTTCCCCCGGATTCCTTGGGATGGGTGTTGGTTGTAATTTAGGTTTATTTGGCTGACGGTCATATTTTTGCTCTTTACACGTCCTACATGTTTTC
Source organism: Ceratitis rosa (assembly GCA_037013455.1). Lineage (NCBI taxonomy): Eukaryota > Metazoa > Arthropoda > Insecta > Diptera > Tephritidae > Ceratitis > Ceratitis rosa. The sequence continues at coordinate 2,328,286 of JAWMAG010000018.1, read as the reverse complement.
GCGATTCTATCTGTTTTTTCGGCCATTTTAGGGAAATAAAATTTTCGTTTAATCTGTTCTCTGTTTTCTCTTGAATTTCGATGGGCTCTTTTGTGTTCGTTAATCATGATCTCTTCTTGTTCGGTCTCATCAGTTACGTCTTTAACCTGTGTCTGGGTAAATCTTATTTTGAAGTTCTTAAAATGTTCTGAATAAAATTCCTGTAAAATTCCCATGATTGGCTCGCTCGTGAATAAACCGTTTACTATGCTTGGATTAAGGTATTTCTTAAAAATTGAGATTAGGTCTTCTTTTGAATAGTGAGGCTTTTTTACCATATGTCTGTGATAAGTCGGAAAAGGTATTTCGAATTTATAATCTTCTTGTTCGTCTAATAAGATATGCAGTTGATTTTTAAAAACATTTATTAGGCATTCTACTGCGGGGATAAGGTTTTCTGAAGAACTATTGTCACTGTGTTGTGTTGCTGTCATAGAATTTATTTGAGGTGGCCTAGATAGTGCGTCTGCAACCACATTCGTTTTACCTGGCTGGTACTTCAGTTCGTAATTATATTCCTCTAAGATGGCTTTCCATCTTTTCATCTTACTGTTCGTATTTTTACTACTGAGAGCGTACGTCAGGGGTTGATGGTCGGTGAATATGTTAACTTTTCTGGACCCATAGAGATAATTTCTAAGCGAATTTAAGGACCAAATTATTGCCAGCATTTCTTTTTCATTTGTGGCGTAACTTTCTTCGGTTTTACTGAGTGTTCTCGAAAGGAATTTTATTGGTCTTTTGTCCTGGGAAAGGACTGCGCCTATTGCATAGTCAGAGGCATCTGTGGTCAAGTCAAAGCTTCTTTCAAAGTCGGGGTGAGAGAGAATGATATCATCGGAGACTAATGAATTTTTTAGTTTTTGAAATGCATCTAAGGCATTTTGATCTAAGGAAATTTTAGCATTTTTGGAGGCGTTTTTCGAAACGCGTCCTTCCTCCCCTCTTAAAAGGGATGTCAGGGGCTTGGCAAGCTTCGCATAATCTTTGATGAAGCGCCGGTAATAACCTGACATGCCTAGAAAACTTCTTAGATCTTTAAGCGTTTTTGGTGGTGGTATTTCGGCTATTGCTTCTACTTTTTGCTTATTAGCTTTAATTCCTGAGGCTCCTACGATAAATCCTAAGAACTCAATTTCTGATTTAAAAAATTCACACTTGTCTAGTTGTATTTTAAAATTTGCAGATTCTAATGTCTCAAATACTTTTCTAACATTTTCGAAATGTTCTTCTGCATTTTTTGAGAATATAACTATGTCGTCTATATAGACGTAGCATATTTTTCCAATGAGGTCTCTTAAGACGTCATCTAAGGTGCGCTGAAAAATTGATGGGGAGTTTTTTAGCCCGAATGGAAGTCGCACGAACTCGAACTTTCCATTATTTACCGAAAAGGCGGTCTTCTCTATGTCACATTCCTTTAGAGGAATCTGATGAAAACCACTTTTTAGGTCGACAACTGAAAAGTAACTGTTATTTCCTAGATTCGCGAGAACTTCATTAATATCTGGAATTGGGTATCGGTCGGCTACGGTAATCGCATTTAGTTTCCTATAATCGATTACCATTCTAAATTTTTTCTCTCCGGATGCGTCCATTTTTTTTGGGACAATCCAAACGGGTGCGTTGTACGGAGATCTGGAAGGCCTTATAATTCCGTCATTTAACAGTTCTTTTATCTGTTTTTCCACTTCGTTTTTGAGGGCCATGGGGTAAGGATAAGATTTTGAATAGATTGGTGAGTCTGACTTGGTTCGAATTTCTCCTTTAATTCGAGAAGTGAAAGTAAGCTTATTATTGGGGTCTTTAAACAGATTAGGGTAGTCGTTTATGACTTTTTCTAATTGCAATTTTTGGGCTGTGTTCATGTGACTAGTTCTGAATTCCATTTTATTTACTGCTTGAGACACATGTTGATGAATTTTTATTTTGATTCTATGGTTTATAAGCATAAACTGTTCTTTTATGTGGATAATGGCATTTAATTCCTCTAAGCTGTCGTGCCCTAAGATGCTATGAAATGATTTTAAAGAAGGAAGTATGTAGAACTTAATTGAGTGATTGGGTAAATTGAACAGATTAACCAAGGTGTGATGAGTAATTTTAATATCGCCAGAAACTGAGTTTGCAAAAAAAGGTTTCTCGTTTTGGGTAGGATTATTAACAAGGGATGGTTGAATATAGTTTTTATTAGATCCTGTGTCGATTAGAATTTTTAAAATCTGGCCATTCTTCGCTTTGCATTCAAAATATGGGAGCGAAGAATGTGTTAATCTAAAAAATAGATATCGGTTAAGTCTTGGGTCGGAGTTTCATATTGCTGATCCATTTGATCATAAGATTCTGCGTATTTTTCAATATCTTCATTTTGTAACAATTGGAAATATTCGTTTTCATCAAAATTTGCTGTTGGCTCTTCTTGATATTCCATCTCGCTATCAAGATTTTGTTGTATACTTTCTATATGAAAATTTCGTTGTTGCTTATATGGCGGTGGCACAACGTTTAAGGAAGCAGGCCTTTTGTCTTGAAATTGATTTTGACGGGGTCTATTCTGGTAGTTGACATTTGCTGTCCTCATTGACTGATCAATTTCCATTGGTTGTGGCCTTTGCGGTTTTGGAGCCATTGGTCGCGGCGGCGGAAAATTTGGTTGAAAAGGCTGGTGTGTTTGAAAACGTGGTTGAAAGTTTCGATTAGCGTTAGGAAACGATTGTTGTTGCCTGAAAGCATTTTGTTGTGGACTATTGGTTGGCCTATTGTAACCATTTGGCACATTATTTATTGGTCTATTATAAAGATTCGGGTTTTGGAAGGTTGAGATGGTGGTAGATTGCGTTGCCTATGGCCTTGATAGTTATTTGCATATTCGGTTCGGTAATTTTGGTTTTCTAGTTTTAAGCATAAATGCAGTGCTTGCGGAAGATCCGCAGGTTCGCGAATACCTAAAAGTCTTGATAGGTCTCCATTTAATCCTCGAATAAATGTATCGAGAGCCTTATCTCGATAAGTTTGAGTTAAAAGACGTAATGACTCTTTTCCCATTTCCATGCAGCCAATTTTGATCAAAATCAAATATAGGTGTGAATAAACTTCTTGGTAGAAATGCTGTATTGAATTTCTGCCCTGAATCAATGATGTCATCTGGTACTCTAATGTTCCCAGATCTCGTTTGTCAGCATAATGCATTGACAAACATTTTACCATACAATGCCAGTTTAGTGGAGTATTGTATGACTCCAATGCTATATCGGCATTTCCTATTATTTTATTTCTTATGACACTAAGTATTCCGTAATACTTAGGTGTGCCTACTATTGAGCTATAGATCTGAAGTACCCTATCGACACTTTTTTTCCATGAATTAAACTCGGCAGGGTTTCCAGAAAAGTCTCTAAGGCTCCGTACTATGTCCGGTATTTTGTCTAATTCTCCTAAATTGTTTCTGTACCTTTCTTCTATGCCCTGATCACTTCCAAGGCTTAAATCCGCATTTGGGTTTATCATGGATTGCACTATGTTTCTACATTGCTGCGCACAAATACGTGCTATTCTAATTTCGATGTCTTCATTGGGTTGCGCTTGTGCTTCTTGGTTTGGAATTTGAGGTGGAGAAGGAGGAACAGGAAGGTTAAGGAGAGCTGGTCTTAATAGGTTGTTAGGGTTAGCCATGTTTAGTGATATTTTTCAAGTTAAATAAAAGATAATAATGTGTTCCTTTGTTTTTTTTTTTTTTCTTAGGGAATTCTTCTTCTTCACTTTTGTAAAATTAAAATCGAGCTTAACTATGCTAGTAAAAAAAATTCTCTATTAACATAAAATTTGCATCACTTACAAGATAAAACACCTTTGTTTCATACTGTCGATGTAATTGAAATAGCTTGTTTGGTTTGACTGAAGTTAAAGCTGCTGCTGATGTACTGGAAAAAGCTTGGTTGGTTTGGTTGAAGTTAAAGCTGCTATCGATGAACTGGAGATGGCTTTTGTTGGTTAGATGGATGTTGAAGCTGCTACCGATGAACTGGAAATAGCTTGGTTGGTTTGGTTGAAGTTAAAGCTGCTATCGATGATTTGAAGATGGTTTTTGTTGGTTAATTTTTTTTGGAGATTGGATACAGGTTTTTTTGCATTGAATTTTTCAGGATTTGTTATTTTTTACTTTCAATTAAAGTTAATTGTTTTAAATATTAAATATAAGTTTTTTTGCATTAAATTTTTCAGGATTTGTTATTTTTTACTTTCAACTTAATTTAACTTAACAGAACACCGTTCCGAGCGCGCGAATTCTTCCCGTTTTACTACTCGTTACTAAGGGTTCTACGCGATACTTTAATGAACGGTTGCCTGCGGACTGACACGTACAGGCTGTGGGTTTCGTGGTACTTTTTATTTTTTTTAGCACTAAAACGTTGGGCGCCAGTTATTAAAACAACTTTTTTTATTTAATATTAAAAAGAGAGGACTATGTCCTCTATGTCTTTTATTTGATTTGTTTTAATATTAGCACTAGAAGACTATGTCTTCTTTCTCTGGGTGCGAGTTTACAACTGAACTTAAAATTAACTTAAAATTACCTGAGCCATGATCATCACATTGAGTGCAACGTGATCAAGTGTAGTTGCATTCAATGCAGACAGTGCGTCAGCTTTTTTTCGACGCGCGTGTGAAAAGAAAAAGAAATAAAAGAATGAAATTGGATAGAAGACCGGAAATGTGCGCAAGCATTATAATTGTTGCGAAAGAAGTGAATTTAATGCAAAATATTCCACGAAAACATTTTTGGTGTTAACTTATACTACTTCCGCATCTTTTCGCATATTATATATCTCATCCAGCAAAATGAGCAAACGATTACGTGCACATAGTTTGATGCCATGGTTTTTTTTTCTCCAACGTCAAAACATTTTTTTTAATATTCCAATAAAAGGGAAAACGACTCGTATCGAAGAAATATATCAAGCGACGCAAACTCGCAATTATATTATCAACCACAGATTCTTTACGTGTTTTAATAGGACCTTTTGGCCATTTAGTATACATAAATTGAGTCTCACCATACAATTCAATTGAACTTACTTGTTGAAACTCCAGCCGCTGGACCTTTATGTATCCGCCTCTCTGATGCTGCCGCTAATTGATGGTCGTTGGTAAAAAGACCAGTTGAAAAATTTGGTCGTGTATTGACAGCTTCTTTTGGCACGGTATCGGCACTGAAGATATCGTATGAATGGCATTGCCTTTATGTTGCTGCTTGACAAGTTGAAGGAAGGTGTAATGTGCGCCTTAACTTTTCAGCGAATTGATCCAGCTCCTTCTCCTTTTGAAAATCGTATGCGTTTTCAATATTAGCCTGAGGAAATGAATTTGGTCAGATACTTTGTGGTTATGAACATTTTCCTCGAGGTTATGTGTTGATATAGTTGTCATTGTATCAAGGAAGTATGTTTTTTTTTTTAATTTTTCGATGAATTATGCCAGTCACGGGCGTTGACGCTATTAAATGCTGGAATGCTGAAACTGCACCTAAAATAGAAGAAAAATTTAAATCTAAAAATTTTTTAAAGGAGTTGCATACCGAATAGATGAATGATCCTCATGGCTGCAAGAAAATGGCGCAGGAAATTTTCTGCTGCGCCGCTGCTTCAAACATGACAGAAGAATATCATTCACAATAAGTCTCCAAAACAAATTCTCATTTCAGTGATGTTGCCAGCCCAACATTTCTTAAGTTTTTTTTTTTTTTACTCATGATTTTATTTGCACAATTTTTAGAATGTTCTTAGAAATAAACAACTTTTCAAAATACAATACACACAAAATATTGCAATACATTGGCATATATTTATATGTATTATATATTTTACAAACAAACGTAAAATAATTACTCACATCCAAATAACACATGAAATAATTTTTGAGCAAACTTATTGCACTTGCTTATTAAAAACTACAGAGTGTTGTGTTTTGTATCCTTAGAGCATACAACGAATTTAAAAAAAAAAACGATTTTCTTATCTACTTAATTTTTTGGGGTGGCAGGCCAAGTTGCTGAATAAACAAAATTCACCAACAAAAAACCAACCACAACTCTCCTGTAACCAACAGGTCACAATGCATTGACCTAAGTGAATGTACGGGGGGGTTGCTCGCTGCTCATACATACCTATCCATTTTGAGCACGCATTCTTAGAAAGTTCATTTTTAATTTTTATTTTTTTTGTTCTACACAATGTTAAAATTGATGTAAACAAGCTCAGCACGTAATTTGAGCCGCAAGCTAAGTTTTAATTCATTCAACTTACTTGCCAGTAAAAATACTTTCAAAGATTACTCCGCAAAATTATACGGTGCACATTGAAAAGGTTCTCGCAGTGTATTTTATGCTGTCGAAACCGTGCTATTTATCGATCACGGCAGATTGCCTGACGCCGATAACGCATGCAGTCCAGCGATTATAGGCAATTATGCCAGATTCACACGCCACGATTGGTATGTGCGTTAAGCACACAACTCTTATTCAACTACGCAATGCGACGTAGTACATAAAATATGCCCAATGCCACAAACAAACCATAAATAGGTCACTAGCCACCCAGCAAAACCCCTAAATTAATAAAAAAAAAAGTAAGAAACCCACTTTTCAGGATGACTCGTTTCACAGCAACACGACAGAAGAGGGAACAGAGTGCGGAGAAGTTTACGATCCCCTGTCGTCTGTGCGGCAAAAACCATGGAGTACGACTCTGTCCCGTATATCGGGCAAAATCGGCAGAGGAACGCCTACGAGCCGTACTTATACATAAGTACTGCCCGAATTGCTTGAGCCCGTTCCATAAGGTCGAAATATGCACAAGCAAGGACCAGTGCCAACGATGCGCCGAGAAGCATCATACCACGCTGCACATGGCCGAAGATATCCCAAACTTGACGACGGTTGAAGTCGTCGATGACAGCGACTATCAATCAACATCGACGATAGTCACAAGTCATGGGCGCAATTAGTTGAGGAAGAAGAAGAGGGAGAACAAACAGCGGGCACCCCATTACCTAGCGACAGTAACACCGAGGGACGCCAATTTCGCCCACTACTGCGACATGAACAGGCGTGTCTCACAGACGATGGCGCGGAAACTCGTCCTTTCCGCTCATCTACATTTAAGCGTCGTTACGACCGACATGATGGCGCGGACACTCGTCCTTTCCGCCCATCTGAATCTAAGCGTCGTTACGGCCGACAGGATGGCGCGGAAACTCGTCCTTTCCGCTCATCCAAATCCAAGCGCCGTTACGGCCGACAGGATGGCGCGGAAACGAGTCCTTTCCGCCCACCTCTCCGCAATGGTCACAGGACCACGCCATATAACAAGTCAAAATCACCTTCCCTTACAATGCAACGGCTCCCTGCAGAAGGTTTTAGGTCAGGCCGTTTAAATAGGAGCACGGCACCCCCGCCAATAATGCGACCGTTTGTCGCGATTGCACCAACGGCTATAGTGCCCATCGAGGCGAGCGGCCGCCTTCATTTAATCCGCGCCCTAATCGATCCGTGTGCACCAACAAGTAGCATCGATGGAAGTCTAGCCCGGGAGTTAAAGCTAGAAAGAAATCAAACGTGGTGCTCCCTAATAATACGTGGGAAATATGGAGTAGCACAACGATGGCTCAACCATCTATTTTCGGACTAGTTATTTCGGGGGCCGCCCAAACGTAGTAATCACAAACAAAAAAAAAAAACATATCAAAACATATTATTATACTATAATTAAAAAATAAAAAGTGCATTGAATCTTTAAACCACGGTACTTTATTTCATTTAAATTCTTTTCTTTCTAATAACTGACAAGGAGCGACGCGGAATTCATTACATAGCCTATAAACATCCTGGTTGGAGCAATGGTTGGTGGAATCGCTATAAGTCTGTTGCTTACCGCAAGGGGGCCGGCATGTTTAGACCAATGGCCTAAATATAAGGTACCACCCTAATGTGCATGTAACCCTACATGCATATACACGCACATATGCATATGTAACAGACGTTCTCTTATACAAAAAAAGAAACGGTCCTTTTTCTGCTTCTTAAAATACTTTCTTTATTTTTTACTTTCACTTCTATAACGTTTGTCTAATGAGATACACCAGCCACTGCGCCACTCAAGGTAATTGCCAATTATATATATATATATATGTATTGCAAACTTATTATTAGCAAATTGTACAAATATTATTAATATTCTTTAATAAAGCCATTGTACTGAACCTAATTCGAACATTTTCTTTTCTTTTAATTGTTTTTACGTGTGAGCGCCATTATCGCCCGCACGTAAATAGTAAGTGACAGAGTAAAGAAAAAAAAATATTGGGTGTATGCATTAATTCGTGGGGTTTTCTAAGAGAGGGCTCTACTAGTATTATTTCGCGTCGTGTTCATCTGTGGCTATATTAATTTCAAAGGTACTGTCATTTCGCGTCGTTTTCAGTAGATGTCATTTGTTTTAGCGTGAACAACAATTTGTTTCATTCATTTGAAAATATCGAAATTTGTACCAGAAAAAGTGTTTTTGTGGGGAGTTCTTCTTCATTACTTTAACATGAAGAAAAGTGCTACCGAAAGCCATCATATTTTAGTGGACTTGCAAAAGTATTAGGAGTTGCTCAAGACCATTTTTTCACAATAAAGTCTTAATTTTCGAAAAAAACCCCACGAGTTAATGCATACACCCAATTATAACAACGTAGAGTTATGAATGACATCTGAAACGTATTGGGGCACTCCAGGTATAATACTCGAAGTCAACGTAAAAAAGAAGACAAGGCAGCTCCAATTCGTGATGTGTGGACAATGCTGAATTCTAATCTAGCTTAGATGTACAAACCAACCGCAAACTTAACGATTGATGAACCGCTATGTCCATACCGTGGCCGTACTGGGTTTACTCAATACATACCATCGAAACCAGCTAAATATGGTATAAAGATCTGGTGGATTTGTGATGCAGAAAACGCATATCCTTTGCAAGGGATTATGTACACTGGTAAAACAGGTAACACTCGAGAACAGAATCAAGGTGAAAGATTAGTGAAAGAATTGGCGGCTCCGTACCGAAATAGTTGTAGAAATATCTGCATGGATAATTTCTTTACTACTCTACTCGTTGCTAAACATTTGTTATCGTGGAAAATTACTATTGTTGGCACGGTAAAAAAAAATAAACCTTACATACCTAGTGTTATGGAAGTAAATAAGACAAGGGAGCAGTATTCCACAGTTTTTGGATTTCATGAAAAGGTTACCATGTGTTCTTACGTTCCTAAAAAAAATAAAGCTGTCATTCTGACGTCTACGATGCATTCCGATGCATCAGTTGGTGATGATGCTAAAAAGAAACCAGAAATATTTAATTTTTATAATAAATATAAAGCTGGCGTCGATACAATGGACCAAATGGTGCGGAGATACACCAGTCAACGACGATCTTCGAGATGGCCAATGGCAATTGGCTAGACATGTTTTTCAACATGCTAGACATTTCGGCACTTGCGGCATATACAATTTATTATGAAAATAATAAAATGATTGCCAAAAAAAACGACAGAACGTCGTCAATTTATGCGTAAGCTAAGTGAAGAACTAGCATTGCCGGTGATTGAACATCGTACCGCGAATCCACAAATAATGCGCCATTTCTCAACAAAGAATACCATTCAAAGTATTTTAGGCCATGTACTGACAGAACCAGTCGTGGTAAATCCTGGTCCACAGGCTCCAAAAGATAAAACCGGAAGGAAAATAGTTATAGGATCCAAAAGATAAAACCGGAAGGAAAATAGTTATAGGATCTTGTCATGTCTGCAATGCTTTGCTAATAAGAAGACGGCGAAAGACACGTAAGGATTGTGCCAATTGTCACCAACCTGTATGTGACGAGCACTCAGTTTAATCGTGTAGAATGTGTTCAATGTCATTAATTATAAAAATAATGTAATATGTTTCAATAAATTTAGTTGCATGCATTTATAGAACTTGTATTCAATTTATTTCCTATGCTTTCCACTGTGGGTACCCGGGTACCCGGATGCTAATGGCGATGGCTGGAGTTTAAGCTTATTTAAAAACAAAAATAAATAAATAAATCAATTAAATGAACTCACAACTAGCTTTCTTTTATGTTGAAAAACGACAATTTGAGAGCTTAAAATGAAATATTGAACTTTCTTTAAACTATTCACACAGATACACCGCGGTGGGTACCCGGTTACTAACATAAGGGTTAATGCTATGTTCGCTTTGAGCTCTCTGTCTATGATTCGATGACAGCAGCCCAAGCGACACCAGCATACAAGCAGTTTAGCACAGCACATATTTACACGTATGTACATATATATAATATATAATTGGCACTTTATAACCGCTGAAGCGATTTTCGGCCGAGCTCCTCCTCCAATATGTGGATTTGAGTCTTGGTGCTTTTCCAACAAATGGAGGGACCTACAGTTTATACTAAGCCGCCTCCGAACGGCTGATGGCTTTTTATGAGGAGCTTTATTTCATGTCAAATATACACTCGGAGGGGTAGACATTCCCTGCCGAGGGGCGACCGCAGTTAAAAATTTAACTTATTTTTTTATTTAAACTAACTTTCTATAAATTTTTGGATGTTAATACGACACCGGGATATGAACCCACGCCTTCCGAATGGCAATACGTAATGCTAACCACTCGGCTACCGCGGCCGTCACGTATGTACATACTTAATGTAATATACGAGTATTGTATTCGTCGTATGTACTTTTCTTCATGATAATACGTATACATTCAAAGGGGAGCAAAAGTGATTCCACGACCAATGTTTTCATGTTTGAGCTCACATAAGTATTAACCGAATAAAGTAAATGACAAAAACTTTTTTTTTATTGAAGACCTTGTTTATTTTTTACCATTAGACGTATATAGCAAAATAGAAAAAGAAGAAATTGAATAGTTATGATTTAAAAACCAAAACAAGCGGCTTGTACTCAGTCTTACACAATCTGTTATTCGCTCATATTTTTGCTCTTCTTACTTTCTTATCAGCAATAGATCTGCAGATTTACCGTTAAGTGCCTTTTGCATTTATTATTCGTTGTCAGAATTCAGAAAACCACTCTCTTCCACTAGTTTATAGTTGATTTGTTGAATTTGGAACTTAGTCTCTAACTATTCACTGAAAAATTAAGAAGCTGTCTTCTGATAAAGAAAATAGTATTATCTCCCTGACTAAAAGCGGGTATTCGACCCGCATTATTGCTGGGAAGCTGCAAATTAGTCAATCAGTGGTTGTCAAAGGTGCAGAAAAGACAAAATGTTTGTGCTGAAAAGAAGTTTAATGGTCGCCGTTGCCATCTAACAGACTCTGACGCTCGACTTATGATGTCTAAAATGAGAAAAAATAGACTTTTAACTCCAAAAGAAGCTTATACAGAAATAAATAATAGCGTGAGTCGATGGACAGCTAGAAGAGCGTTTGGTAGGATTGGGTACGTCGCAGCAGTGAAAAAAAAAACAAACCAGTTTTATCCGAGAAAAATGTTAAGGCTCGGCTAAAATTCGCAGAGGAACACAAGAACTGGATAATAGAAGACTCGAAACGTGTTATCTGGTCGGACGAATTTAAGTTTAATCGTTTTCAATCGGATGGAAAGCAATACTGTTGGCGGAGACCTGGTGACAAGCTTCAAAGGCATCATGTGAAGCAAACCGTGAAACATGGAGCCGGCAACATAATGGCATGGGGATGTTTCACGTATTCGCATGTTGGACCGTTGCACAAAATTGACGGGATTATGCGAAAGGAAGACTATTTGAGCATTTTGCAGACCCATCTTCCCCATTTTCTTAACCAGTGTAGGTAATCAGAGCAGGAAACTACTTTTCAACAAGATGGGGACTCCAAACACATTGCGAAAATTGTTAAAGAATGGCTCGGAAACCAAATATTAAAGATGATGGAGTGGCAAGCGCAAAGTCCCGACCTCAATGCGATTGAAAACCTATGGTCAATCGTAAAGCGACGGCTCGGACAGTATCAATCAGCCCCATCCAACTTGGACGGTCTTTGAGGGCGTGTTGAATAAGAGCGGAATAATATTCCGAAAGGAATATTCGAATAATTAGTTGAAAGTTAAGTGAAACGTATGAAAAATGTCATAGAAAATAATGGTCTCTGGACAAAATATCAATAATGAATTTATTTTGTATTTTTTCTTAAATGGTGCAAAACTGAGTACATGCCGCTTGTTTTGGTTTTTGAATCATAACTATTCCATTTCCTCTTTTTCTATTTTGCTATATAGGCCTAATTGTAAAAAATAAACAAGGTGTTCAATAAAAAAAAAGTTTTTGTCATTTACTTTATTCGTTTAATATTTATGTGAGCTCAAACAAGAAAACGTTGATCGTGGAATCACTTTTGCTCCCCACTGTATATGCTCTCTTGGTATATAAGTATACCGTCTTTTGTAAATATATTTCTCGAGACATATATCGTTTTATATACCTTTCCTTTTATAAACTTTTAATATATTTTTTCTAATAAACATTTGTTAGCCTTTTTTATATTTAATTGAAATATTGCGGTGAGTTCATATCGGCATTCTTCGGTTTCTCATAGAAACATTTGGTCTTTCGAGCCGTCTAACTCCCTCAATAAACGCAGTGGTGAAATAACGAAGTCTGAAACATTCTAGCAAAACGGAGCACAACAATCAACATTGGAGAACAATTATACCCACAAGTCATTGAACGATAACAAATCACAAGCAAATATCAAATCTACGGCATCAACAAATACAGGTGCGTGCTTAAAATTATTAATTTGTTGAGTTTGTTTTTACACAAAGTCCGAGTTAAATTGTAAAAAAGTTCGGTCTAAATAAAAATAAGTGCGAAAATTTGGTTTCCACATATGTACATAACTACATAAATTGAAGTGAAGTGATCGGTGAAAGAAAATACAAGCTAAAAGCAATAAATAAATAAAAAACTAGCGTGGTGATAGTTTTGTCGTTATATTAAATAAAAATTGAAAAACTAAATATATACAAATTCATTAAAATTTTAGTTTTTTTTCAATATTTCTTTAACCATTTACCCGTTATTTCAGTTCGAATTTATATATTATACATAAAACTATCGGTCCGAATATACCATATACATACCGCTTCCAGTGCGAATATATAAAGACAGCTATTAGTGCGAGTATATAATGTAAAGTGTGACAAACAGATATACATACATACCTTCTGTTCAAATATAAACGAGACTGGCTCAATAAAACAAAAACGGTTAATTATTCTTCAATATTTATATTATCCCCATCAAAATAGTCACCATTAGAGCCGATACACATATGCCACCTTTTTTTCCAATCTTCATAACACTTCTGGTAGGCCGCTTTAGGTATGGCTTTCAGTTCCTTCTTCGAATTCTCTTTTATGACTTCAATCGACTGAAAATGCTTTCCACGAAGCGGCAATTTGAGTTTAGGGAAAAGAAAAAAGTCACACGGTGCCATGTCGGGTGAATACGGTGCTTGCGGAACAATTTACGTTGTTTTTGGTCAAATAATCGCGTACAAGACGAGACGTATGAGCAACAATTTTGCAGCAAGTCGAGCAGACACACGTCTCATGCCCAAAACATCGTGAATAATGCTATGAGCGGATCCATTTGATATGTTGAGCTCACTAGCTATCTCTCTTCCAGTCACACGACGATTTCCCAACACAATTTTCTTTACTTTTTCGACGTTTTCTTCGTTTATTGACGTTGCTAGACGACTATCATGGGACAAGTTCTCCAGCGATGTACGGCCGTCCTTGAACGACTTATACCAATCAAAAATACGTGCACGTGATAGGCAATACTCCCCATATGCCTTCTGCAACATTTTCATTGCGTCCGTCGCACTTTTTCCATTGGAATAACAAAATTCCAAACAAACTCTTTTGCTCAACGTTAATTTCCATAGTAAAATTCGAAAAACACACTCGAGGTTGACTTTTTTATAGCGCCGTAAAATAAAACTATGGGACAGATCGCGCTCAAATTTGACATGCAAACATATAACAGTCCTGGCAACCTAAGCAAAAAAAAGTATGGCCATATGTCTTGTCCTTGTCGAGTTATGGATAAAGTCTCGTTTATATTTAAGCAGAAGGTACATGCATAAGTTACATGGTGATTTAAAGTGGATTTCGTTCTGCAATTAAAAAAAAATTTCATATTCTTTCGGTATTTTCAGTCCCACCGCCCTATATGCATATGTATGTTTTCCTTTTAATTTTTAATCTACTTACATAAAATATATAATTATTATTATATGCATAATTGTTATATATAAACTTTTATATATATATTTTTCTATTTACATACATATTTTGCTATATACAATACATATTTGCATTTATCTTCTCTCGAACTGAGAGATTTCTTAAATTTTTTATATTCTGGTGAAATTTTAATAAAATATTCCTATGTGTATATAACATATAATATATTTTAATTTATTCGCGTTCAATATTTTCGTTCATATTTGAATTTTTGTTCGCGCCCTTTTCCGTACATATCACTTGCATAAGCAAATACAGTGTGTATAGGTGAACAATTTTTCGAACAATTTAAATCTTCCGCCATGTGACACTAATATATTCTATGCCTCATATGCTTCGGAACGACTTTAAGCTTCCGTTTACGAAGACAAATGCGATTATTTCCGGGTTGAATAAAAAATCGTGCAATAGGTCATCGAAATCTTGTTCGTTTATCTTGAGCTCACCCCGTGAACCAACTATTTTCATAGAAGCTAATGCATTCGTGTTACCTCAAATCACAGGTAACTTACCTTCAGCTTGGATAGATGCATCTATCAACTGCCTAAAGTACCTTTCGCAAATTCAAAACTTTACAAAGCGGTCCTATTGATGTTTTGAACGGAAGAGTTTTGTATCCCCAAGTATTGTTGGATGGGGTAAAGCGTAGTAGTCATCATAATCTTCTGTCCCAGGAGACCGTGTTCGGGTAGATTGTCACTGGAGGCTCCTCCTCTGCACACGTTTCCTGCTTTACTACAAAAGTCTCAATCGGAGAGGACATTTCGTTGGACATTAGAGGAAATTCCGAAAAGAAACCTTCAATCACATAAGAATACGTTTTGTGAAGAACTTTACTCGAAAACTACTATCATGAATTCGGAGGGTGGATATGTAGTTTCCCTTCCTTTTAAAAGTTGTTATCCTACGGATATTAAACTAGGATTATCAAGACATATATATATATATTCAAAATGAAGTCAGATTGGTGAAAAAAGCCCTGGTTTAAAGCAGAATATGATAGCGTGGTAAAAGAATATTTGGGTTTAGGACATATGGAGAAAGTGGATTCTCCTTGCTTTGAATATTCGCCAAATCATTTTTATTTACCCCATCATGTAGTCATGCAACCAGAAAGCACTTCGACTAAGCTTCGGTTCGTTTTTAATAGCCTATTTCCACAAAGCACTTAAATGCATTTAAGGACTCTGTTAAGTGTCAAACGTTTCCACCGAAAGTGAGTTAACTCAAACAGCTGATTTGTTTACATTTGCAGTTTGCAAAATTTGTAACAACTATTGAAATCATGAGTTCAAGAGACCGCATTCATTTTATTTGGCTACTTATGCAATCTTATGATTTGTAAGTGCAGATTATTGCAGCATGGACAAACGCTGCTGAAACGAAAGTGCTTTTATGCATGTTTCCATTTTCAATTTTGCATGTTTGTTTCCTTAAATTATTTATTTTGCTCAATCAGCTGTTAGCTGCCAGAGCCACGCATATTTTTATATTGAGGGGATCGTTTGAAATTCCACAATTGCTTTTTGTTTGTTTCTTATTTTTATTTCTTTAAAGAGGGGAAGCATTTTCTTCATCAATTACTTAATATAGGTTTTAATGTTAATATTAATGCAAAAAAGTAACTTTTGCAGAAAAAATTTCACTATGCAAAATAAAAGTTTCGTCCCTCATTAAATCCGAAAATACACGACTCTGGCAAGAAATATACCGAAACGTCCGAAAGGATTACATTAGTAGTGACAGCATCGACCGTTAACATAACATTTTCTGTTAAGTTACCTTAAGTGAGTTAACTCACTTTGAAAAGTGAGGTAACACACTTTTATACAACAACAAACACATGGGAATTCACGAATTTAAGTGCGATGTTTAAATGCAAATTAGTTTTTTACTTAAAAATAAAAAAAGGATTTTAGTTGCGCGCTAATTATTCGGCAGCGTGAACATCTTTATTTAATTTCAACTGTACAAATGATAACTAAAGCTAAGCTTAATCCTATATTTATACTAGTGTCAAAACAAGTTTCTATGCTAAGGCGTGACAATTCCTAACGGTATTCGTAAACAAAAATATACGCTGCTTAAGTAAAGCAAATATATTATGTTAACTTACACATGACGACTTGCGTATGTTATATTTTATTATGTTAATTCACATATGTTAACCTATATGTTAGTTTACAGAATTTAGCTTGTGTTATGTTAATCCCTTCTTTAAATCGATCGTCCTCGATCGGCTTACTGACACGGTTTTTTTTTTATTGTATAGGATTTCGAACGGTTTTTCATTAGTAACCGAATGTATTGAGATATTGTATTGTTGAACCGCTCTGTAAATGGCTTCAATATCGCTAATTAAATGAAATTCCTCTTTTAAACATCTTGACATCTCAAGTACAGTCGAATGAACTCTCTCAACCTGCCCGTTTGTAGCACTGTGAATCCTGGCTCGTTATCTAAGGTGATCTCTTTTGCTTCGGGGAAATTTATAAGCATCTCCATAATTTTTTCATTAAGTTTAAGTTTGTCCTCAATTTGTTTAATGACTAAAAATTTTGAATAAGCATCAACGCATGTAATAAATTTTAGTTTTTGAACGTAAAAAATATCTATATGGATCTGCTCCCCCTCTTTCTTAGGAATTGGAGCCTCTCCAATTGGTACTAGTTGAGGTGTCCTACAATATTTGTTTATTTATTTATTATAAATTTCACAGCTCTTAATGAATTGCTTAAATTCCTGCCTCATATTTGGCTAATAGTATTTATCGCAAACCTGCTTGTGATTTTCAATATAGTTTCTATGGGCTCTTGTATGGGTTTGCTCAATTATAATCTTTTGATCATCTGTATTGACTATGTCTATGGGAAAATTTCTAGTGAAAACAAACTTGTTTATAAAGTTATCTTTTACTGGTTGCTGAATTTCGTATAAGACTTCCGGTGTGCAGTGTATTCCTGTTACCAGATTGGGTTGCAAAAACTCTTTAAAAATATTTATTAAATTATCCACTGTATCATACTCTATTATATGTCTTGTTCTATCAAAGTTTTTTACGGATTCATGGATTGTGAATTTTGGATTTTTCCCTAATAAAACTTGTTGTTTACCAGGTGTACAAGTATGAAATGTCGGTTCGAACATATAGATGTCTCGCAAACGTAAATATTTATCGATTGTCATAAAACTTTGACCTTGTGAAGTGTCAACCTTGACTGTCGAACCACCATAGTTTTGCGCGAATCGAACGTCATTATCGTTTACTCTCAGTGCAGTCAACATGTCGAGTTTCGTGCCGAATAAAGAGCAAACGCGGACAGTGTTAATTTTCTGTTTTCATTTGAAGAAAACAGCTGCGGAATCGCACCGAATGCTTGTTGAAGCCTTTGGCGAACAAGTACCAACTGTGAAAACGTGTGAACGGTGGTTTCAACGCTTCAAAAGTGGTGATTTTGACGTCGACGACAAAGAGCACGGAAAACCACCAAAAAGGTTCGAAGACGCCGAACTGCAAGCATTATTGGATGAAGACGATGCTCAAACGCAAATACGGCAAGCTACCAACAACAATTGATCAATTTGAGCCGTGCGCTTCAGAGAAAACGACCGGAATATCAAAAAAGACAACACAAGGTCATTTTTCTCCATGACAACGCTCCATCACATACGGCAAGAGCGGTTCGCGACACGTTGGAAACACTCAATTGGGAAGGGCTTCCGCATGCGGCTTACTCACCAGACCTGGCCCCATCCGATTACCACCTATTCGCTTCGATGGGACACGCACTCGCTGAGCAGCGCTTCGATTCTTACGAAAGTGTGAAAAAATGGCTCGATGAATGGTTCGCCGCAAAAGACGATGAGTTCTACTGGCGTGGAATCCACAAATTGCCCGAGAGATGGGAAAAATGTGTAGCTAGCGACGGCAAATACTTTGAATAAATGATTTTTTCTTTTTCCACAAAATTTAACGTGTTTTTTGATTTTAAAAAAACGACATTTCATACTTGTACACCTGGTAAATTCATTCAATGGTTTCGGTGTTACTTTTATTACTTCGTTTAATGTGCTTTCGCACGAATGTTGTGTGTCATTGGTTGATGAAGAATCGGAAAGACTATTTATATATTGCCTGGACAAAGCGTCAGCAACAACGTTTGTAGTTCCTGGCTTATATACCATTTTAGGGGAAAATTCTTCTATAAATGCCGACCATCTCTTAATCTTTAAGTTTGGATTTTTTGTTGAAATTGCGAAAGTAAGCGGCTGGTGATCTGTATGAATTTCTAAGACAGATACTCCATACAAATAATTTCTCAGTTTCTTTAATGCCCAAACGATAGCGTAAAGCTCTTTTTCGTTTGTGGCGTAATTTGACTCTGTGCTATTCAAGGTTTTTGAAATAAAAGTGATTGGTTTTCCTTCTTGTTGTAGTACCGCTCCTATTGCGTTATTTGATGCGTCGGTAGTTAATATAAACTTTTTTTTCGAAATCTGGTTGCGTTAGCTCCACTTGACCCATTAATAAATTTTTAATTTTATCCACTGCTAAAATTCCTTCTTGGTCTAATGTTATCAATTTTTTTTGACATATATTGTGACACCATTCCATTTTTTCCCGACAAAAATTTGGTTAACGGCTTCGAAATTTGTGCATAATTTTTTATAAATTTTCTATAATATCCGGCCATTCCTAAAAAACTTCTTAACTGTCTAAGTGTAGTTGGTATAGGGTAATTACTTATTGCTTCAATTTTTTTAGGATCTGTCTTAATGACATTATGACTAATAATATAGCCTAAAAATTCTACATCCTCTATAAAAAATATAGATTTTCCTATTGAAATTTTCATGTTGGCATCCCTGAGGATTTGGATAATTTTTTCCAAGTGCTCAGAATGTTCTTCAATCGATTTTGAATAGATGATTATATCATCTATGTAGACGTGACAAAACTTTCCAATGTAATCCCTTAAGATGTCGTCCATCGCTCTTTGAAAAATACTGGGGGCATTCTTCAACCCGAAGGTCATCGGTAAATACTCGTATTTACCATTGTTAACTGAAAATGCCGTCCTTTCAACATGTTCCTTTTTCATGAGTATCTGGTGAAAACCAGATTCGAGGTCAATTGTTGAAAACCACTTGGCCTCTCCTAAATTTGAAAGAATGACATTAGAGTCTGGAATCGGATACTTATCCGAAATTGTGTGCTCATTTATGTTTTTATAATCAATCACCATTCTTAATTTTGGTGTTCCATCTTCATTTATACCCTTCTTTGGAACCACCCATACCGGGGAGTTATAGGGACTTTTACTTGGTTGTATTATATTCTTTGCCAACATTTGTTGAATCTCCTTATTTATAAATGAATTAACCCCCAAGGGATAAGGATACTGTTTGCTCCATATAGGCGCTTCAACAGTTGTCCGGATTTCTGCCTGAACATCCGTTCTAAAAGGTAAACTCAAATCTATGTTTGTGTGCATTAATTTAATTTTTCGCTCAATATTTTTCTTAATAATTTCAACTTTTTCTACCATACTCTTCCTTAAAGGACTTTCCTGGTTGCCCTCAATTAACCTTAAATTGCAAATATTATAGTGGAGTTTGGGTATCGGCTCATTTGGTTGACTTGAAGTATATATTCTTTCCTTACCCTTTTCTGTTTCAAGAATTATTTTTTTTAAATCAATTCTGGCCTTTGCTTTAATAAGCAAACTCATTCCTATTAAGATATCTGTATCTAGATTAGTGATTTCATAAAATCGGGTTTTAATATTATAGCTTCTGAAAAATGTGTTATAATTGTATATCCGTTAATAGTTTTTACTCTTTTAAATATTTCTAATTTTTTCCTATTGGGTAAGGTGTTTGGTTTGCAGTAGCAACATGTTGCTCCTGTATCCAATGAAATTTTTACTTCCCTTCCGGAATTTCCGATTTTTCTAAATATATGGGGCAGTTCTGTTCCTGTCCCCGATTTTCCCCTAAAAAAGTTACTTCGTTCAAATTATTAATTCTCTGTGCCTTAAAATATGGTTGGTTGCTAAATTGGCTGCTAACTGCTGGTCTTTTAGATGGTTGGTTGAAATTTGGACGAGTTGAATAATTTTGTTGATTGGGGCTGTTGGCAAAGTTTGCCTGGTTAGTTTGATATTGAGAAAAATTTCCATTATAATTATTTTGTTTTAACCTTGATAAGGAAGGTTCCATTGGTTGTGGTTGGTAACGAAATCTATAATTTCCGCTACTTGGTATGGCAGTGTTGTCCTTTATTGGAAATCTTAAATTATTTTTGAAGTTGCTAAAAGGTTTCTGTGTTATCTGATTATAACTTTTTTCCGTTCTATGAAATTGTTCAACAAAGTTCGTTCTCATACGATTTGCCTCTGTTTCCTGTGCTTTGGCTAGGGCATTTGGAAGATCTTCGGGTGATAAAGAAAATAAAATGTCGTTTAAAGGGCTTTTCAAACCCGTAATAAAAACTCGCAGGGCATATTGCCTATTCTTTTTGTTAATTTCCCTTGTTATTTCTGTTTTATTAAGTCATTATAGTTTTATTTATTAAGAGCGTTAATTTTTGGTTTATTTCACTGTAGTAGTCTATTACTGACTTATTACCCTGCCTCATGATTCCTAATTCTTGCTCCAATATGTGAACCGGCCTCTTATCTGCATATGCGAAATCAAGCCTACTTATAATGGCATCGAAATTAAGTATTGTTCCATGATTGGATAGGACATCATTCGCGTCACCTATTATTTTGTTCTTTAGTATTGTCAGGGCAGCGAAATATTTTCGACAATCTCTCGTGTATAGACTCATAGAATTATGCGCTGCTTCGCGCCAGCTAACGTATGAATTTCCATTACCTGTGAAAGTTGGCATTGATTTTATAATGTCCAAACTTTCCTCACACCCTATGCTGTCATTTATAACTTGTTGTTCATATTCGGCTACTGTCGTACTAACAGTAAGTAGCTCTAATTTTCTACACAGTGTTTTTAATTCAGCCTGAAGCGGAGCTGTACTAATTTCAATCATCCTAGTTACCAAATTTGCATCTATTGTATTGGTTGCCATTTTAGTAAATTTTTCAATAAAATCGTCCAGGATGTATTTCCTTTTATTATATTATATTATTTTGGTTTTATTTTTACAAATTTCTAATAAAAATAGATCTGATCTTTCATGTACTTAGTTAAATGGTGTTTTTGCTATAAAAACAGTGGTTTTTATTAAAAACTTTACTACTACAAAATTTCGGTAATTTCCGCTTCTAATAAATCTCGAATATCTTTTTTTGCTTATCTTTTTCTGTTTACTTATATATTTAATATTTTCTTGTTCGTTTGAATATTTAAAAAAAAGTTATTTTATTTCATATTTTGTGTAAAATACGTTGATTTTATATACTTATAAAATATGACCTAATTGAGAAACATACATTAACCAATCTATAAATCTGTTAATTAATTAAAGCTGTAATAATAACAATAAAAATATAATTTTTAATTTTAATCTATAATGATAATAATAATTATAATAATGATGAGAATAACAATGAGAATATATAATTTTATTGCGTTTAATTCATATGATTTCGCTTTTTATTTAATAATTTGAAAATTGTTTGTTTAAGTTTTTCTTTGTACTTTTTTTTCTACTGTTGTATTTATACTCGTTACCTTGTTTGTATGTATATAGACTCTCTAAACATCATTTATGTATGTTGTGCAGCATCTCTTTTTAACTCGAACCTTCTTTCCCACGCTGCTCAAATTTTGATATTTTTTCGTAGTTAAATCTGCGCTAAACTCGAAAACACTCCACAATTTTAACTCCTTCACCAAGTACATCAATATTCCTCCATTGGACCCATTTCGAACGGCCTTTTTAATGTCGTTTTTTATGTATGTTTATTTGTTTCTTTTACATATTTTTCAGCTTGCAGTTTTTTTGTCGTTTGAGTTCTTTTTTTTTTGTTTTTTTTTTTTTTAAGAAAAGTTCACTTTGATTGTATATATTTTGTATACTATTTTAAATGTGATTATTTCAAGATTTTCGTTAGTTTTCTTGTTTTTCAGACTCTTATGATTTTGTTTTAATTTTGTATTAACTTCTTTCATAGTTTCCGTGTTTTTCAAACTTTAATTATTAATATTTTAATTTTGAATTAACTTCTTTCATACTTGTTTTGTTTTTTTATTTAATTTTATGTTTTCTTTACAAGCATACTGTCACAATTTCACAATTTACAACTATCAGAGTTAAGCAGAAACAAATCTTTGTGATATTCTTTAAAATGTTTTATTTCTGGGTGCGGAGTTTTCATATCTTTTTTTAACTTTTTATTCGTTTGTATTTGTTTTTTTTTTTAAATTTTTTTTTATTATTTAATTGAATATTTTATTAAATTTGAGTTTTTTATTCACTTCTAGTCTAGGTAATTATTTATTAGAATATTTTTTTTAAATCTTAGTAATTTATTCACTTTTAGTCTTACTATTGTAGTTATTTAATTGAATTTTTTTATTATATTTGATAAAAATCCTGCGATTTTTTGTTTTATTTTTTCCCTTTTTTAAGGGAATTATTTTTTTAGCACTCGACGAATCCTTACTTATTTATTTTCAGGATTTTCGCGTTAGTGCCCCACGTTGGGCGCCAATTTGTTTTTTACTTAAAAATAAAAAAAGGATTTTAGTTGCGCGCTAATTATTCGGCAGCGTGAACATCTTTATTTAATTTCAACTGTAGAAATGATAACTAAAGCTAAGCTTAATCCTATATTTATACTAGTGTCAAAACAAATTTCTATGCTGTGGCGTGACAATTCCTAACGGTATTCGTAAACAAAAATATACGCTGCTTAAGTAAAGCAGCAGTTAACTTACACATGACGACTTGCGTATGTTATATTTTATTATGTTAATTCACATATGTTAACCTATATGTTAGTTTACAGAATTTAGCTTGTGTTATGTTAATTTGCAAATGTTAACTTGCATTTAAGCTAAAATGCATTTAACGTCCGGTAGAAATAGGCTATAACGCATCGAGCAACACTTCCAACGGAGTTTGTCTTAACGACATCTTGCATGTATGCCCACTCTTCAAGCAAAAATGTATAGGCAAATTGTAGTTTATCCAGCGCATAGGCCTTATCAAAGAATTCTTTTCAGAAATGATCGGAACAGTAGCATTCAAAGTTGGAAATTGAAAAATTTTGTAGTAAATTGTGCGCCATACTTGGCAATTAGGACTCTTCTGCAACTAGCTCAAGATTCTCAAGAGTTACACCCTCTAGCAGCTTAAATTTTGAGGAACTCAATGTACGTAGATGATGTGTTAGCGGGTTTACATTCCAAATCCACAGCCTTAAAAGCCCGAGATGAGCTAATAGAAACACTCAGTAGTGCAGGTTTTCCTTTGAGAAAACGGTATTCAAATAGTAAGGAAATACTAGCAAATATTCTGTAGATTCACTTACTCGATAAGTAATTTTTTGACTTTGATGAGACGAGCACTATAAAAGCGTTGGGTACTAGATGGAACGAAAAATTAAATCATTTCATTTTCCACATATAGCCTATCCCGTCCAAGGAAAGCTACACAAAACGAGAAGTTTTAGCGACTATAGCGAAACTTCTTGATCCAGCGGGTTGGCTAGCTCCTGTTGTAGTCATAGCAAAAATAGTATTGCAGCAAATTTGGTCAGATGGTACTATCTGGGATCAACATATTAGTTCTTTAACCCTTTCTAAATGGAAAACATTTGTATTGTAGAAAATTATAGGCAGATAGAAAAAGTTGTGTGAATTCCACCAATGAAGCACGTTTTCAAATTCATGCCTTTTCCGACGCGTCGCCGGGGTGATTTATTCGCGGTTAGATCCCTGGCTTTCTAGTATCATCACAACTGTTGTTAGCAAAAACTAAAGTAGCACCAATTAAAACTATTTCGCTTCCTCGTCTAGAACTATGCAGAGCAGCTCTCGTTACTGATATGCTTGGGACTTTGGTGAATGAACTACCTTCCAAAGTGAAAAAAGTTTTTAAACAGACTCTACTATTGGCATCTCATGGTTAAAAAAGCGTCACTGTTCATGGCCTACTTTTGTCCCTAATCGAGTGATGAAAATTCAAGAAGTAGAAGGCTTCAAGCATTGGAATCACCTTGACTCTAAGGACAATCCAACGGACCTTGGCAGCAGTGGAGTACCCTCAGGATTTATGCTCAAATAGACTGCGGTGGTATGGGCCTTCTTGGATAGCTAGAGATGAGGAACAATAGCCCGTATCAACAGATGTGATAGATGACGTCACCACGGAAGCTAGGAAGATACAAGCCAATCAATGAAGACGTGTTAGAAAGATTTTCGTCATTTTCGCGGGCTTTGCGTGTTTTACGATTTTTCAACCTAACTAACCGTCACACTCGTCGATTCCACTCGTACACTTCGCGAACAATTTTGGGGATGAAATCGCCTCATAATTCTTGCCCAAACTAAACACTTTCCTGATGAGTGTAGGAGGTTAGACTCGAAAATCCCAATTTCGCCAAAAATCAAAATACTTAGTTTGAATCCATTTTTCGACAGTCAGAGTATCAACGGCCGACTTGCAAATTCAATGCGTTTGTCATAAAATAAGAAGCATCCCATTCTCTTGCCATATAGTAGCTCCTTCGCTAAGTTGTTGGTAACATTTATCCATCAAATTTCTCTTCACGGAGGAAATCTAATGTTACGTTTACTTCGTCAGCAGTATTGGATTCCTCGGGCAAAGAATCTTATAAAAACCGCTTCATACAACTGCAAGATTTGTGTCATTCATTAAGAAAAAATTCAATCTCAGATCATGGCGGCTCTTCCAGAAGAGCGAACTACAACTTCTAGACCTTTCACTCTACCGGAGTTAACTTTGCAGACCTTTCGACATAAATAGCTTCACCAGCAGGGCATGTATTGTACTACTAACGCTGTTTGTATATTCGTATGCTTTTCAACGAAAGCGATTCACTTAGAAGCAATAACTGATCTATCCACTGAAACATTTCTCGCAGCACGGAATATACATCGAATTGACATATTTATTGAAATCGCATTCTAACATACATATATTAGGTCAAGTAAACAGTTCATTCGGTTTTTATCTAAGATATAGCGTTACTGTCCGTAGTACTAGTGTTACGTGTCGCATCATGTCATACTATACAGCGCTGAAAACGTTTTACGATTGATTGACTCAGTACGTTGTGAGCGCTCGTCAAAGATGGACACCAGTAAAGAGAAAATTCACTATAGTTTACAATTTTTCTTCGATCAAGGCGAAAAACCAGCCAAAGCGCCTGAAAAAATTAATTTAGTTTATGGGCCCGATACTGTAAACGAACGTGTAGCACAAAAGTGGTTTGCTATGTTCCGTTACGGTAATTTCGATGTCAAAGATGCACCACGCGTCGGGAAGCCTGTCGTCGAAAATTGCGATAAAATCATGGAAGTAGTGCAAACAGACCGTCACGTGAGCACTTATTTAATTTCTGAGGAACTAAAAATAAGTCAGAAAACCGCTTGGAACCATTTGCATAACTTTGGATTCAAAAAGAAGCTCGATGTTTGGGTGCCACAGGAACTAACGCAAAAAAAAAAGATGGACCGAATTTCCATCTGCGAGTCGCTGCTGAATCGCAACAAAATCGACCCATTTCTGACGCGTTTGGTGATTGGCGATGAAAAGTGGATCAATTACGACAACGTCAATCGAAAACGGTCGTGGTCGAAATGCGATGAGACGGCGGACACGGTAGCCAAGCCAAGATTGACGCCCAGGAAGGTTTTGCTGTGTGGCTGGACCCCATGAAGGCAGCAGTCATCCAGAAGAGGCCATCTTTGATCAACAGAGGCCGAATTGTGTTCCATCAGGACAACGCCAGGCCACACACGTTTTTGGTGACGCGCCAGACGCTCCAGGAGCTCGGATAGGAGGTGCTAATGCACCCACCTTATAGCCTGGACCTAGCACCAAGTGATTACCATCTGTCCATGGCGAACGCGCTTAATGGTGAGAACTTGGCCTCAAGAGAGGCCTGTGAAAATTGGCTCTCCGAGTTTTTTGCCAATAGGGACGCAGCCTTTTACGAGAGGGGTATAATGAAGTTGGCATCTTGCTGGCAACAAGTTTATGAACAAAACGGCGCATTTTCGACTTAAATCGGACAAATGTACACAAAGTTATCATATTTTGAAAAATCAATGAAAAATTTAACGAACTGCTTACTTGACCTAATATATTTTTCTTTTCTTTGAAACATTAATATTGATTTATTGAATCTGCCTTGACTTCGGAAGCCTAACAATAAGTAATAAAATCTTAAACTAAATTAAAACATAAAGCCCATTAGTAGGAATGGGCTGCTGGCTTGACGTTGCTCTTTAGAAGGCTGCTTTGTCTCTTCTGCCCAGGCGGGTTCGACTTTGTTGCATGGTCCAAGGTGTTAGCCAAAGAGTTCGAATGGTTACGCAGTTTTGTTAATTATTTTTTTTCTGCGATTTCAATTTCTTCCTTGATGGTAGGTATATTTAGATCTCTATGCGGTATCGACACATTGTTGAGTTTAACAGTTGGACGAAAAAGTTATGTGTTTGCACTTGCTTTCATTAACTTTTATGCGCCATTTCGCTAGCCATTCTTCAATTAGTTTAAGATGCTGTTGTAACACTTTAATGGCTGCAATGAGGCATTTATGTCGATTTATATAGCAGTATCATCCACAAATGTTGACGGAATTACTTCGTCCCTTCTAGGAAAATTTGCGGTAAACAGTATGTACAATATTGGTCTAAGAACACTACCCTGCGGAACACCTGCTGTAATTAGACAATCTTCTGTTATGTATTCATTTACTTTTACTGTGAATCGCCTGTTGGATAAATGTGGAACGTATTAAGTAATGATTTTTTAATTTTATGAATGAGGCCATCATACCACACTTTGTCAAATGCCTGTCGAAAGCTTTCCTTATTTCATTTGTTATACGATTTACTTGTTCAATTGTGCTGTGTTTTTCCCGAAAACCAAATGGATGTGTAGGAATAATATCATTTTGATGGAGAAAAGGAGTAATTTTTGATAGCGGCACTTTTCAAAAAATTGTGATAGGCAAGGCAACAGGCTGATTGGTCTATATGATGACGGCAGGGTTGCGTCTTTACCTGGTTTAGCTATGAAAATTACCTGCGACTTTTTCCAGATTTGTGATAATTTCCTAGCATTAAAATGGCACCGAAAAGCTTTGCAAGAAAAACGAGAGCAATGCTTGGCAATTCTTTTAGCATTTTTGGTGAGATAGGATCGTCTCCTGGACACTTTTTTGGGTTTAAGTCTTTAATAGTGTTTTTTAGTTCAGACACATATGTTCCGCAAGTAACAGTGTATCTAGGAGCAGTATGGTTCGGTGACAAATAAGCACTATATGTAGCCGTATTTGGTTGAAATACTGTGCTGAGGTGCTCTGCAAAACAAGACGCCTTTTCTTCATTGAGGATTGGTCTGTATATGGCTGCTAATATTTTTTATATTTAAGCCAGTTGGTTTTTTTTTGCTTGTTCGATCATTTTAATGATTATTGAGGAATGATCAGAAGAAAAGTCAGCTTAGGTTTCAGCAAATACTAAACTTCTATCTACGTTTTTAGTCGCTGCAAAGTCAATCAGGTCAGGTAATTTCCTTGAGTCCGTAGGCCAGTAAGTTGGTTGTCTTGGGGAGATAAAATCGTAACTATTTTTAGTACTTATGCTGGTGTTAAATAATTGACGACCTTTCGGGTTAATTAGCCTCGATCTCCAATGAGTATGCTTCGCATTGTAATCACCTCCAGCTAGGAACCTATCTCCTAGAGTCATGAAAAAGCCGCTAAATTGTTTTTCTGTTATTACGAAACATGGCGGATAGGAAATCGCAGTTAGGTCAACCCCCCTTTTTTTTTAAGGGTGATCTAAGTTGACTGCAACCAGTTTGCTGAAAAGGAATTAAGAAAGCTGTGCTTTAAACGGTTCCTTATGAGTATAGCTGTGCCACCACGTGCCATTCACTGGGTTAGATTAAGAATCATGGTTTCCACTCCAGTACTGGATGAAGTGACTGGTGGGGCCTGTTGAGCTGAGCTTGGCGATAAGAATACTTTAAACATAGGCTGCAACACTTTATTTCTGTTAATTATGTTAACGACCGCCCTAATTTCAATCACTTGCTCCTCTAGAGCTTCTTTTATGTCACCAGAGTCAACAGTGGCTTCGATTCCCTTAATTACAACAATCAGGCCTTCCGCACTCTTCAACTGGTATGAGTAATAATTCTTGTTGTTTGCAGAAAGAAACAAAACGACTTCAGGAAAGTCTTTTTCACTGTGTACTTGTATTTTTGTCTCGTCTATGTTTCCTTTTATAAGAGGTACAATGTGAAAATTCTTGGTACCTATTATCTTGGCCATGTTCGTAACGAGTAAATTAGAGTTGCGCTCCCGCAACTAGATTGGTTTCCTTTTAGTGCATTACCATCAGCATCGATAATGGAGCCAACGGTATTATGCTTCTTAGCATTAATCATTCTTTTGGGAGGACTAAATTTTTTTCATTTTGGCTGTCTCACCTTGTTCAGTATTAGTCGCCCGCACTGGAGTTGCTGCTGCTGCTGCGCTGCTTGACTGCATAGCTGTTTGTTTTTCTGCTATTACTGGTGAACTTACACATGTTGGGAAGAGAGTTTTTTCACTTTTTGCTTTCTGTGTTGTTGCTAAGGTCTGCGTTGGCTTCTTTAAAGTTGAACTGCTTGCCGTTGCACTGCTGTTAGGTGGTGATTTACTCGCAACAACAGTGAAATAGGCATTTCTCTCTGCAGTCGCGACTGAATGCCGTCGCTCTTTCTGATTTGAGCGTTGATCACACACTACATCGCCTGTTCACTTTCCACCTCTCGTTTTCGTTTCTCTGTTTATTTGGAAATGAATTTGGTTTTTGTGATTTTTTCTGTTTATTTTATTTTAATTTTTTTTTATTTGTTTATTGCCAACTTAAGTGGCTATACACCCACTACAGTCGATATATAAATTTAAAAGATTTAATATTTTCGTTTTTCTTAAACTTTAAGTGAAGTTATGGAGCCGATTAAACAACAAGTCCGTACACTAAAGCAGTTGAATATATGATATAATATACATTGAATTTAATATATATATATATGTACATATGTATATATGAAAAATTAATCGTGGGATATCTTTTTATCACAACTTTATTCACTCAATACCTTTGGTATTTCATTTAACCATTGACATTGGTCCACTTTACGGAGAGAAGAATAGTCCGACTATTTGAATAGGCGAGTCACCGGTTCACTCCCAGGAGAGCAGAGCAGTTCGACGTTTTTTTTTTATATATAGATCGGTTCCTGGTCCACTTCCCACAGAGAAGTGCAATCTTCCTGTTAATGTAACCAAAAGGACACCTATGCACCGAATTTCAAGTAAATCAAATCATAAATAAGATTTCTATGACTGGTCCACTTTCTGGAGAAAGATTTCATGTTAATCTAAGCAAAAGGCCAGCTATGTACCGAACTTCAAGTAAATCGAACCATAAATAGCATTTTTCGAATAGTTCAGTCCCCAGTCCACTTCTCGAATTTTTTTTTCGTAAAACCCTTCCAAGGTATCATAGAAGCAATTTGACGTAATTTCAAGTCAATCGACCGTTAACTGTCAGACAACACTCCTTACAAACGTACATAGAGCTTTTTTAATAGATCAATACGCGCTCCATTTCCCGAATTTTTTTTTTGGAAAAACCATCTCAGGGATCATAGGAATAATCTAACGAAATTTCAAGTCATTCGGTTTGGTAACTTTTGGAGAACACCCGTTCCGTGGCAACATAAGAGTTGTTTTCGAATAGGTCAGTCCGCGGTCTACTTCCCGAAATTTGTTTTCTTTAAACCTTTCCAGTCTGTAAGACCTGTAAGAGCACACAAGCAATAAAGCACTGCACATAAAAATAAAATAAAACATACAGCGAAAAATTCAAAATGAGTGAGCGAGTGCCTTTAGTGTAATCCGAAGAGCACTTTAAAAAGGAAAACATTAATAAACTCCAACTTAAATAATAGAACATAATATTAATAAACAATAAGTGCAAGAAGAAAAATAAACAAAAAGTTATCCAGTGAGTACAAAAACAATGAGTGCGTCGCGGTCACACCCGCCGAATCGAAAGCTCTCAAATGCTTATTTTTCTTATTTTGAGCAAACAACGCCAACATTAACAACGGCAAAAGAAAGTAACATTCAAGCAGCATGTTCAGCTGGCGCTAAACAGACGGCGAGGTCGGCAGAAAAACATGAGAAAAAAGGTAACAACAAGCAAACACCCAGCAGGAAATCGCCCACCACAAATGAAAAGGAACAGGCAAGCGGTAAGCCCAATGAAATAAAAAAGAACACAAAAATACAGACAGGACTAGATCGATATATAAATGTCAGGAGGAAATCAAGTCCTATTAATAACACGAACAACAAAAAAGTGCAAATGCGTGGAACCAACGTAAAATCAAAGAACCCTCCAGTAGCAACCGATTTACTTTATTAAATGAGGACAGCGTAAAGGGTACTACCACAGTTGCAAATGCCAAACCACCACCAATTTACTTGCGCAAACGTGTCTCAAGCACGTTAGGTAATAATATTACCAAAATAGTCGGAACTAATAACTTTCACGTTGTGGCTTTAAAAAAAGGTACCATCGATGAAACAAAAATCCAAACTTACAGTAAAAAAAGGTTCAATAATAAAAATTATTACTCATATCAACTGAATAGCACGAAAGGCCGTACAGTTGTAATCAAAGGTATTGAATCCTCAGTCAAGTCGGACGAAATAAAAAAGGCTCTTAATGAAAATGGTTTCAGTACTAAATCGGTCATAAATATACTTAATAGAAACAAAGTACCCCAGCCAATGTTTAAGGTAGAACTAGAGCCCAATGCAAGTCAGTTAAAGAAAAACGAAACCCATCCCATATCCAATTTAAAATATTTTCACATCGTAGGGTAACAGTAGAAGAGCCACACAAAAGAAACGGCCCAGTGCAATGCACCAACTGCCAAGAACTCGGCCATACTAAATCCTACTGAACATTTCGCAGTGTTTGCGTAGCATGTGGGGACCTACAGCCCACGTCTGAATGTACGTCAAAGAAAGATGACGCCACCATGAAAAAGTGTAGTAATTGTGGTGGTAATCATACTGCTAATTATAGGGGCTGCCCTGTATATAAAGTTATAAAAGTTAGGTTGGCAAACAATATACAGACTCACCGAAGTCAAATGGTAAATACACCTCAAATCCAATTTGTAAAAAAAGCTACTTATAAAACTGTTCCAAACGTGCAAAATTTGAATCCAAATAAATTATCTTATGCGAATGTACTGAAGAAAGATTCAGATAATATTCCACAGAACCAATCTAATAGAGGTATAGAATCGATGATTTTAAACCTTACGCAGTGCATGACACAGTTCATGTCAACTATGCAAAGTATGATCCAAGACTTGATTAAAGCCCAGAATAACATGCTACAAATCTTCATGCAAAAAAAAAAATGAGCGTGCTAAACATTTGTTTTTGGAATGCAAACGGTGTGAACCAACATAAATTAGAATTGGCACGATTTTTATCAGAGTATGCTATAGACGTAATGCTATTGTCTGAAATGCACTTGACGGATAAATATAACTTTTTTATATCTGGGTTCATATTCTACCCCACTAACCATCCTGATGGCAAAGCGAACGGCGGCACTGGAATACTTCTAAGGAACCGCCTTAAACATTGCGTCTTACAGCCTTACACCACCAATTATCTACAAGCTACCTCTTTAACTTTGAATAATTATGGCAAAGAGCTAAATCTCTCAAAATTTTTAAATTTAAGATCACAGAAAATCAATTTAAGGAATTTTTTGATAATCCTGGTGACAGATTTATAGCAGGAGGAGACTACAATGCAAAGCATGTATACTGGGGATCCCCTAATAAACCCCAAAGGCCGTCAGCTATACAATACCATTATAAACAAGCGTAACAATTTAGATTGTATTTCCCCAGGTCAACCAACATACTGTCCTACCGATCGGAAGAAAATACCTGACTTAATAGACTTTGCCGTATCAAGAAAAATCGACAGGCAACTTGTATCAGATGTGACAGTTGCTGAGTTGTCTTCAACCCACTCACCAGTTCTAATAAAAATTTACGAGTGCCCGAAGATAGTTGCACTAGAATCAAGACTAACCAACAGGAAACAGACTGGCTAAAATACAAAAAATATAATAGTAGTCATATTAACATCAACCCAATATTGAATTGTGGAAACGATATTGATGACTACATTAATGAGTTCAATAATGTCCTTGTTTCCGCCACAACCATAGCAACTCCAAAAAGTAAAAAGCCTATTACGTGCCCAAAAATCCTAACAAATACAGAAATAGAAAAATTAGTAAAGAATAAGCTCCGTTTGCGGAGAGAATGGCAAGAATATCGCTCTCCAGCCGCAAACTTACAGTTGAAAGTAGCAGAGAGGAAGCTAAAAAGTGCACTGAAACAAGCAGAAGATCATAATGCCAAGGCATACTAAGAAAAACTAGCGCCAAATTCTGCCAAAACATACTCACTCTGGAAAGCAAAAAAGAAATTTAAGCCTCCAATAGAAGTGAATTTGCCGATCAGGGACCCAAATGGTAACTGGACACGTAATAACGAAGAAAAGGCAATTAGCTTTGCAAAGCATTTAAGTAATGTATTCTAGCCAAATGACGCAACTAACAAGTTTATTTTGCAGGAATTAGTTTTAAACGGCCAGGAATATCAGGTGGCAATTAAAATATCAAGCCTAGAAGTGGTAAACGCAATACAGAAACTGAATCCGAAGAAGGCCACGACCTTATTACACCAAAAATGCTAGTAGAGCTACCAAGAGTTGCACAAGCATTGCTCTCCGAACTCTTTAATGCCATTCTAAAACTAAATTACTTTCCAAACGCGTGGAAAAAGTCGCATATTAATGATAGCCAAACCAGGCTACAGGCGTCTTCTTACAGACCAATAAGCCTACTGTCACCTCCACTTTTTATAATTAACAATATGTATGTGCGTATGTACATACGTACATACATATGTATACCTACGGTGGCTGTTGGTCAAGCGCCTACCAACAACCACACACGTCAACAAAACAAACTACCGCACAAAAGGAGATGACAAAAACCAACAAAGCGACCGGCCAGCTTAGTGAAGATGGCGTGGGTCGCTAGCTTTGTACACTAACAAAACTATGACAAGTTCGACGCTGGTATAAACAAATGCACGACAACAATTAAGCAACGATATAAAACAAAATAAACAAACTATATTTTTGGGGTGCACCCGAGGTGTGGTCCAACCAAACTGGTTACGAACCCACTCGCACTACTCCCGTGCTGCCGGGGGTAACTTTAACCCGCCTGTATGACTGGGCTCTGGGTGCGGGATGCTAAAAGGATGGGTATGGACGAACGGAGGGAACGGCACTGTCGGCACGACAAAAACAACGTACGAAAACAATAAACAGGCAAAATGATACTTATCGGTTTCAGTCGGGTGTGAGTGCCCAACTTCGGTGCTCCTCCGGTGATGCCGCCAAACTTCGGTTCCGCCACTAAGCAAGGAAAAAGAAATAAATGTCGACCCCGTTTTACTATACAAAAAAAACCTCACTAGGCTTCAACTGCCTTTACTCTAACGCTCTCACTAGGCTTCAACTGCCTTTACTCTAAAACTTAATTATTTTTTATTTTTTTTTTGCAAAGACAAACGCACGTTCGCTCAAAAAGGTCTTTACGCTTTCGTAGATCGTTCGAATCTGATCCGGCACGCACTTACGAGCCAGGCCGCAAGCTACGCGTCGGCCTTCTGAATTCTCAGGCGAGTGTGTATTGGTGCCCAATCATTTGGCGCCGCCCCCATTACCCAAAGGGACAGAGTTGTATAGCGCACGCCACCATGGTACATCAAGTACACTGGGATAATTTTCCCCTCGCCGTATAAAAAGAAAGGCGACACCCCTTTTTACGGAATACTCGCGCAAAGCATTCCGTTTCCCTAATATTTGTTAGTGGAGGAACCGTTTTAGTACTATTGAACAAGTTAACCGAATAACTAATGAAATCAGGAAGGCATTCGAGCTCAAGGAGTATTGCTGTGCAATCTTTCTTGACGTAGCACAAGAGTTCGACAAAGTCTGGCATAAAAGTTTACTGTACAAAATACATAAAGCTCTGCCTGTTCAATTTTATATGATACTTAAGTCATATCTGACTAACAGACAATTTACAATTAAACAATCTGAATTTATCAGTGAGGAGTATCCGGTAAAAGCTGGTGTTCCGCAGGGTAGCGTCCTTGGGCCTATTTTATATATTATATAGGTACACTGCAGACATCCCACTAAACCGAAAAGTGCAGAACATCTACCTTTGCGGATGACACAGCTGTTTTATGCCGGGATAAATGCCCTGAATGAGCAGCAAAAACGATTAGTGATCATTTACTCCTCATCGAAGAATGGCTAGAAAACTGGAGAATCAAAGTTAATGAGCAAAAGCGTAAGCACGTTACATTTACTTTAAGACCGCAATCATGTCCTGCAATTCGCTTAAATAAAAACTCCGGTCTAAAACTAGACTACAAAGTCCTTATTTACAACGCAGTGTTAAAACCAATTTGGATGTATGGTATTCAACTGTGTGGTACGACCTGTGCAACTAACATTGATAAAATACAGAGGTTCCAGTCCAAAATTTTAAGAGCACTAACGGGCGCACCATGGTACGTTCGTAACGTAAACATTCATAAAGACCTTGGTATTTTACTGGTTAAGCCTGAAATTGAAAGAAGCAGGACGAAGTACTTCATCCAAGTCCGCTAGCTAATGCTTTATGCAACCCAACAAGAAGTTCCCGCCTGCAGCGAAGAGATGTTCCCGCCTTCTAAGAAGAGCGCCGTAGTTTGAAAAGGGCTCAGAGTTACATAACTCGAGCTATCATGTTTGTAATTTAGTTCTTAAGATTTGTACACTTACTGTTAGGCTTATATTAAAGCAGATCCAGTAAATAAATGAATAGTGTAATAAAAAAAAGGTATCATAGAAACAATCTGATGAAATTTCAAGTCATGCGGTCGGTAACTTTTGGAGATTTTTTGATATTACTGGACTTTTCCATGCGGACATAAGATTTTTATATCTACCTATATATATAAAAATTGACAACAAGTTTTCATACGTTTTTATAACTCAAATATCGCCGAACCGTTTGCCTTGAAATTTTCAGAAGACTTCCGTATAGTTATGTAGATGGTTTATGTACAAGCATGAAGCATGTCTGCTTATATTTGCTTTGAGGGCGTTCAAAAATCATAGTCATTCGAAAGGAGCATAAAATGTGTGAA
Organism: Ceratitis rosa; assembly: GCA_037013455.1. Taxonomy (NCBI): domain Eukaryota; kingdom Metazoa; phylum Arthropoda; class Insecta; order Diptera; family Tephritidae; genus Ceratitis; species Ceratitis rosa. Next base: position 2,292,330 of record JAWMAG010000018.1, on the reverse strand, counting down.
TGTGTGAATATTGCTGCTAGCGTGAGTGTATTTGAAGAAAGATATGAAGCAAACGACAAAAAAAAACGAACGACATGCAACGACATTTGTATATTGAGCGGTAAACACGTGTTTTTCTATTTCATTCAATTTTGTGCTTTTGGAAATCAAATTGGATATTTTATTTGGGATTCATATTCCATGTAAGTATTTTGCATCATTCTCGAATTCGTTCATCAATCAGTTCACGTGCATAGGTGTGTGTTGATTTTTATAGTTTTGCTTGTTGTTCTTATGTAGTCGTGCAGCTATATGATTAGTTTCGTTACTACAAAGTATGTGTACAAATTTCATAAATTAAACGTGCCACAAATTTCATCATACAGCAAAAAAAAATGCCACGACCAAGGCGTGCTAATATTGGTCGCCGTACACGTAATGCTTCTTCTTTATCGTCGAATAGAAGATTGCAAAGTGAGGAACAGCGTGCACAAATTAATGTCGACAACAGAGATCGATATGCACGAAATCGAAATTCACCTAATCGATCTCTTGATAGCCAGCCACCTCGAAATCGGCCAATGCGAGCGGGAGTTCGTGTTTTGCAGCAAACGCTCCTTGCTGCTTTTAATTACGATAGTGCGATTGATTACAGTGCTTATGGCTGTATTGGTGGAATGACGGTGAGATGTGAACATTGTGATACAGCCAAATTTCCAAATGAAACAGATGGCATGTGCTGTGCTAACGGCAAAGTGAAATTGCCAAAATTTGAATCTCCACTACTTTCGCTGATTTTTGGAATGTCACCAACGTCGACACATTTTTTGTCTCACATTCAAGAATACAATGCATCATTTCAAATGACTTCTTTTGGTGCGACAAAAATTGTAAGAGATAATTTTATGCCGACGTTCAAGGTGATTAGATCATGTGTAATATCTCATGAAAATTGCAATCAGAGCAACAATTTCTTCGAGGTTTTCGAAAATTCAGACCCAAAATTGAATTACATACCTCACATATTACAGATTCAGGGTCAGATTTACCATCGCGCTGGCTCATTATTACCATATCCTGATACCGATCATCAATTCTTGCAAATCTATTTCATTGGAGATGAAAATCGCGAATTGGAACGGCGATGTACAATTGCTTCGAGATTAAGGTGACAAATTGTTTCTGAGCTTCAAACATTTTTTCATCAACAAAATGAATTAGTTCGATTATTCAAAATCGCTCTCGATCGTATGCCATCGCATAACCACAAAATCATTATAAAAGCCGATAGAACACCCTTCGGAGAGCATGCAAGATTTAATGCACCGACAATCGATGAAGTGGCTATTGTAATTGTTGGGGACCAGTTTCGATCTCGCGACATCGTGCTACATCGAAGAAATGAGCAATTACAGCGTGTTTCAGAGCTTCACCGCAGCTATGATGCATTACAATATCCATTATTGTACTGGAAAGGTGATGACGCCTATCATATCAATATACCAATGATAGATCCACAAACCGGTAAAATATAATATGAAATCAATATGCATTCATTTTAACACAAGAAGACATTTAAAATTTTTGATAATGCATTCATTACAGGTCGTGACATACAAGAGAAAGTCAGTGCGATGAACTATTATTCGTACAGATTCATGATTCGCCCACAAGAAGACAATTTCATTTTAAGATGTGGCAAACTTTTCCATCAATACGCTGTTGACATGTACGCAAAAATCGAAACAGAACGTCTTAATTACCTTTGATTCAATTAAGCAAATTTACGATCAGAAGAATATATACACTTGCGAGATGCAATAGTGAATGATGGTAATGCAAATGATATCGGACGTTTATATTACCATCCACATATGTATGTCGGCAGTCCGCGTCACATGCATGAATACACGCAAGATGCAATGTCATACGTCCGCAAATATGGTCGACCAGACTTATTTATAACATTTACAAGCAATCCACAGTGGGCGGACATAAATGATAATTTATTTGTTGGTCAAAAACCAATTGATCGGCACGATATAACTGCGCGAGTATTTCGACAGAAATTAAAGGCATTGATGGATTTGATTGCCAATTTTAAAATATTTGGAGACGTGCGTTGCTGGATGTATTCGATTGAATGGCAGAACCGAGGGCTACCACACGCACACATATTGATATGGTTGATTCAAAAAGTTACACCAAATGAAATTGATCGCATTATATCAGCCGAAATTCCAGATCAAAACAGCGATCCACAATTATTTGAAGTTGTTACGAAAAACATGATTCACGGCCCATACGGTAAACTAAATTTAAATTCGCCATGCATGATCGATGGAAAATGCTCAAAGCGGTATCCAAGAGCATTGATCTCCGAAACAATAACAGGCAATGACGGATACCCATCGTATCGACGTCGGTCACCAGACGATTTTGGTCATACAACAACAATTAGAGTTCGAAATCAAGACACTATCATTGATAATCGATGGGTAATGCCATATTCACCGCAATTATCAAAAATATTTGAAGCTCACATTAACGTTGAATATTGTCATTCAGTGAAGTCGATCAAATATATACATATGCAAATATGTCAACAAAGGAAGTGACATGGCTGTTTTTGGAGTAGCTGGTGACAATAGATATGATAAAATTTCACAATATCAAATGGGACGTTACATTAGCACTAATGAAGCTCTTTGGAGAATTTATTCATTTCCAACGCATGAGCGATATCCTGCTATGGTTCATTTGGCTGTTCATTTGGAAAATGGACAACGTGTTTATTTTACTGATGCAACTGTGGAGCAGAGAGCGGCACAGCCACCAGCAACAACATTAACTGCATTCTTCCAATTGGGTGAAAGTGATGAATTTGCCAGAACATTGCTGTATTCGGACGTACCACACTATTTTATTTGGACTGCAAAAAAATGGCATCGACGTAAAAGAGGAGCACCAGTTGATGGTCATCCAGGCGTTTTATTTGAAGATACTGTGTACAGTTTCATCCAAACAACGCAGAGTGCTATTATTTGCGATTGTTGTTGGTAAACGTTGTAGGATCACGTTCATTTCAACATTTGAGAAGAGTTAATAGTCATTTATGTCAGACATATCGCGAAGCATGTGAACACTTACATTTGTTGGAAAATGATGCAAATTGGGACTTGACACTCAACGATGCATCGATTTCTTCTTCTACACATCAAATACGTATGTTATATGCCATAATATTATCGACATGCTTTCCATCAAATCCACTTGATTTGTGGAATAAATATAAAAATTTTATGGCCGAAGACTTTTTAAATCGAATGCGTCATCACACCAGAAATCACGATTTGCTGATCTCATTGGAAATGTAAAACGAGGCATTGCTATCGATTGAAGTTATGTGCCTTGCGATGGCAAATAAAGCATTAGGTCAACTAGGTATGCCTTCACCCAATCGTCCAATGCATGATTTATTTGATCGAGAATTGCAACGTGAACAACAGTACAATATAAATGAATTGCAAATATTTGTGAATTCGAATTTACCCAAATTGAACGACCAACAAAAACATGTTTACGATACCATTATGCAAGCAGTACAAAATGATGCTGGTTGATTATATTTTTTGGATGCGCCTGGAGGTACGGGTAAAACATTTGTTGTATCATTGATTTTGGCATCCATTCGGTCAAAATAAAAAATTGCATTGGCACTTGCTTCGTCTGGAACTGCTGCTACTTTATTGGATGGTGGACGAACAGCACACTCAGCATTAAAATTGCCGTTAAATGTGCAGGTTTGTTTGTCTTCATTGATTGATCGATTTAAAATACATTAGCGCTAATTATTTCGTATTGACAATCCCACATACAACATTTCAAGAAATTCTGCAATGGCAAAAGTTTTGCAGCAAGCAGGAATTATTATATTGGGTGAATGTACAATGACCCATAATTCAATCTCTGGAAGCATTAAACCGTACAATGCAAGATCTACGTCGCAATCAACAAATTTTTGGTGGCGCACTAATATTTTTGTCAGGTGATTTCCGCCAAACATTGCCCTTGATTCCACGAGCACAATGATCAATCTGCAGATCGGTTTTCGAAGCAATTGTTAGAAATCGGAAGTGGCAAAGTTCCAAATACAAATGGCTTGATCACTTTGCCAAACAATTTTTGTACAATTCTACAATCCAAAGGCGAATTAATTAAACGCGTGTTCCCAAATATTATTCAAAATCACAGAAATCACGATTGGTTGACAGAAGGAGCAATATTGTCACCAAAAAATGTACATGCCAATGAAATCAATTTTCATATTCAAGAAAAATTGCCAGGCGCACTGACATCATATAAATCTTTTGAGAGCGCAATGAATGAAGATGATGCAGTGAAATATCCAGTTGAATTTTTCAATTCCCTAGAACCGCCTGGTATGCCACCGCATCGTTTGAATTTAAAAATCGGCTCATCAATAATTTTACTACGGAATTTAAATGCACCAAAATTGTGCAATGGCACAAGATTGGTTGTAAGAAAATTGATGCCAAATTTAATTGAAGCCACAATATTGACTGGCAAAGCGAAAAGAGAAATTGTGCCATTTGAATTCAAGCAAGTGCAATTCCCAGTGCGTCTATGATTTGTCATCAATAAGGCACAAGGACAAACGCTTCAAGTATGCGGATTGAATTTGGAAGAGCCGTGTTTTTCTCACGGGCAGCTATACGTGGCCTGTTCCAAAGTTGGCATACCAAACTCTTTATTTGTGTACGCTCCAAATGGACAGACGAAAAATATAGTTTATCCAAATGTTTTGGATTGAAAATAAAAATTTGGAAATAAAATAAATGACTTTCATATATAAAATTCTAGGTTTTCTCATTGCATTTTATGACTGCATGCGGCGAAGCGCATAGGGGTCCGCTAGTTATATATAAAGATAAATATGCATGCATAAAAAATAGAATAGCAGAAAATGTACATAGGTATATACATATAGGTATGTATACATAATCAGCATTAGAGAGGAAAACTCTGTAAGCAATCATTTATCAGAAAATTATCTGTTTATATATAGACGTATACTCTTGAAGTCTCTGTTCGTACACATCTGCTTAGCCTGCCCAAGGCCAAATATCTAACATAAAATCATCAACATGTATGTATGTATGCATATATGCATACTTTTAGGGTCCTTACTTATATATAGGTAAGTATATACATACACACGCATAGAATTAAGAGAAAATGTTTTTATTATAAAATAGCGTTCTGCCTGCGTACAGAAAGGTATAAAAAGAGCGATCATAGTTTGAAAATTTAATTAGCCAGTAGATGGTCCGTGAATATCGCCGACAAAAGTAGTACACCTGAGGGTTTCCACCTCACGGGTACTTAGTTTATATTCAACGTGGTTTTCATTTAGTTGAACGAAAGTTAGTGGAGGGAGTTCCACCTCCGCAACTTTTATGACAGCAGTAGAATATATTCGGAAGAGGGATTGCACCTCACCGAACGGAAGACCAGTGGAGGGTGTTCCACCTCCGCGATCTTTACGAACACTGGCGCCCGAGCAATGACTCTAAAATAATAAAGAGGAAGTACATAGAGTTGAGAAGAATTTTGAAACATGGTAAAAGTGTTTTGGATATATTACCTCAACCGAGAGGATTTGTTGAGATACGTCGCAGAGTACGGATTCGACGGATCTGGAACAGTGGATGAGCTATGAAAGCATTTCGCGAGCTTTATACAAGCACAAAGTGGAAGAGAAGACCTGAAAGACCGTTTCACAGACCTGACCCTTCGACATGCCCGCCCAACTGTAACAATGGAGCCGCCAACGCCAAGAGATCATGCAGAATCGCCCTTACCAAGAAGGCACGACGAAGGTGCACGATATATATTTGCGGAGGACTAGCCAGCACCTACATTTACGACGCCCTCGTTTGCGAGTATCATTGTACGACAGTGGTAAGAATCCACTCGGGTTTGTGGAACGAGTGGAGGAACTAGCGGACGGCTACGAGATAGATTGACACTCAATCCCAAGAGCACTACCAGAGTTACTGAAGCACAGAGCTCTCGTGTGGTTCCGCAATAACAACCGAAACTGGCAGGAGTGGGAGTCACTCAAAAGAGATTTCTTGAAATTCTTTCTTAGTTCGCATTATTTCGATACGAATCCAATGAACAGGTGAAAATTTCAAGGACTACGTGCTGGCACTCCAGGGGCTTATGCGGCACACAAACAACACCGCCGAAGAGAGATTGACCCGAATTTACAGAAACTCCCGCCTGGAATACCAGCTCTGTGTGAAACGGTATTAGTTTAGCGGCCTGGAAAAACTAGTGGACCTGGGGGAGGATTACGAAAACCTGCCACCTGAGAGATATCCGTTAAGGCCAACAGCAAGGCCATTTGCACCACGTCAGAGGGAAGACCGCTACCAATACCTGAACGTGGAGGAAAGGCGATTTGAACCCGAAACAGCAGGAACATCAGTGGGACAGCTTGCCCCGCAACAGTATGGAGAGCGTTACTAACACCTGGGAAAAGATCGCAGAGAAGCACTTACTAGACCAGAGCCGCGAAACGTGGGCCACCCGCTGTAGCTTCGACATAAGTAAGTAGACCCAAGCGCCTTGGGTCACGACTAAAGAGAGAAGACGCTTCACTGGAGCCTCTCCCATTTATTCGGGTTAAGGGTCCGCTGAAGTCTAATTGCAGCGTCTGTCACCGGAGGTGCGGCTGCGAGCGGGCGTCGGTCTTGAAGCAAGCGGCTAGCTATATAAATGTATAACAACTTTAAACTTACTCGCCTAGCGAGGTTGTGCGCTGGGTTTTGGGACCCGCCACGTAGAAACCAGCTCCAATGAAAAGTTATACAACGCCTCGGATGAGATACCCCCCTTACGTTGACGACCCCCGCAAACGAATTAAAGATCACCATTTGAGGGCATGCATCTGGAATGTTCGGTCCCTTAATTAGGAAGGTGCCCCTGCCCAGCTAGTTGATGTCCTCGTAAGAATAAAGGCTGATATCACCGCCGTCCAAGAAGAGCGATGGACGGGACAAGGACGAAAGCGAGTAGGTTCTTGTGACATTTCCTACAGCGGTCATAAAAAGGAGCGCAAATTTGGTGTCGGTTTTGTGGTGGGAGAGAGACTCCGTCGTCGAGTACTGGCATTTACCCCGGTGGATGAGCGTCTCGCCGCAATCCGAATCAAAGCGAAATTTTTCAACTATCGTTGATTTGCGCCCACACCCCGCCGGAAGAGAAGGACGATTTGGCCAAAGATGCCTTTTATGAGCGCCTAGAGCATACTTATGAGCCCTGCCCCGACACGATGTGAAAATCATGCTTGGCGATTTTAATACCGGGGTGGCCAAAGAAGGTATCTTTGGTGCGACAGTTGGAAAATTCAGCCTCCACAACGAAACATCCCCTAATGGGTTGAGGCTGATCGACTTTGCCGGGACCCGAAATATGGTTGTCTGTAGTACTATAACAGATTCCAGCACAAAGAAATACATCAAGCCACTTGGCTGTCCCGTGCTCGAAGAACACAAAACCAGATCGATCATGTTGTGATAGATGGAAGACATGTCTCCAGTGTTCTTGACGTGCGTACACACCGAGGACCCAACATCGACTCGGACCACTATCTTGTTGCGGCGAAGATACGCATGCGCCTCTGTGCTTCGAAGAACGCCCGTGAACAAACACAAGGAAAGTTCGACGTCGAAAAACTGCAATCACAACAGACTACCGAACGATTTTGCACTCCTGCTCTCTGAGAGCACTCATCAGCAACTCGGTATACGGGAACTGTGGGACGGCATTTCAAAGTCCCTACGTACAGCTGCAAACGAAACTATTGGATTCCGTAAAGGTCGCAAAAACAGCTGGTACGATGGAAACTGCCGTGTTGCAGTGGGGAGAAAACATACTGCCTACCTCGTAACGTTGCGATCGACCACAACACGTGCGGGATGAGATAGATACCGAGAGCTGAAAAGGGCAGCAAGACGCATCTGCAGACAAAAAACGAAAGAACCCGAGATGCGTGAGAATGAAGAGCTTGAGAAGCTGACCGACTAGGGTATTGCTCGAAAATTCTATGAGAAGATATGACGACTTACAGAAGGTTTCAAGACCGGAGCAGACTCCTGTAGGACACAAAGAGGTGATCTAGCCACCGATGCCCAGAGCATATTAAATTCATGGAAGGAACACTTCTCCAGCCTGCTGAATAGCAGTGAAAATGGAGTAACCGGAGATCGAAAAGACGTTCCATTACCAGACCATGAAGAAGTTCGAATAGCAATCGCTCGCTTAAAAAACAACAAAGCAGCTGGAGCTTACGGTCTACCGGCAGAACTATTCAAACATGGCGCTGACAAGGTGCATGCATCAGCTACTTTGCAGAATATGGTCGGACGAAAGCATGGCCGACGACTGGAATTTAAGTGTGGTCTGCCCAATCCATAAAAAAGGGATCCCACAGTCTGGGCTAAATATCGTGGGATAAGCGCCCTTAATATCGCCTATAAGGTCATGTCGAGCGTATTGTGTGAAAGACTAAAGCCACCGTCAACAAACTGACTGGACCTTATCAGTGTGGCTTTAGACCTGGTCGCCGCTATATCTGAATTTGGTATCCCCGTAAAACTTATACGGTTATGTAAACTGACGTTGAGCAACACTACAAGCTCCGTCAGGATCGGGTAGGACCTCTCCGAGCCGTCCGATACCAAACGAGATTTCAGACAGGGTGATTCGTTATCGTGTGACTTTTTTAACTTATTGCTGGAGAAAATAATACGAGCTACAGAGCTCAATAGAGAAGGTATAATCTTCTATAAGAATGAGGACCGGTATGATGAGCGACTTGTAGAGATATGACTGTCAACAGTGACATGGGAGCTGAGTCACGAATGCGATGACTGTTTGTTTGATGACAGAAGATATTTCGTGAATCTATATATATATCTATATATGCATACTTTAGGGCAGCCTGTTTTAAGTTTAAAAACCTAATTAGTCAGAAGATGGTTCGTGAATATCGCCGACAAAAGTAGTACACCTGATGGTTTCCATCTCACGAGTACTTAGTATATATTCACTTGAACAAATACGTAATCACAAGTACTTAAATTTTTGGGAATGAAACTATTTTCTTTATTGTGGTGTATTACTTTCGATTGAACAAGTGAGAAATGTTTTCTTAATTTAGAAAGAATTTCATTTGCATTTTCGATTTCGTTATTATAATTATTATTGGAAACAATAAGTTCAACCGGAAGCCTCAGTGTTTGGTCATAAACTAATTCAGCAGAAGAACATTTTAAATCTTCCTTAATCGCTGTTCGTAAACCTAAAAGAATCCACGGGGAAAATTTCAGACCAATGAACTGGATCATTTGATGCTGTAATTGCAGTTTTCAAAGTTCTATGAAATCTTTCAATCATTCAATTTGACTGTGGATGATAAGGAGAAGTGTGTATTTTCAGAGAACCTAACAATTTTGTTATTTCATTAAATAATTTTGAAGTAAATTGTGTTCCTTGATCTACCGTTATATTGAGTGGAATACCGAAACGAGGAACATAATTTTGAATAAATGTAGTTGCAACAAAAGCCGCTGAAATGTCTTTAAGTCGATATGCTTCCGCCATCGAGTATGTCTGTCAATGATTGTTAATATGTATCGATTCTCCTTTGAAGCTGGAAGAGGTCCTAACAGATCCATATGAATATGTTCAAACCGTCCAGAAGGAATATTAATCTTTTAAATTGGAGTTTTTACAATATGTTCTTAGTAACATTAGATTTATGACAGTTAATGCAAGATGATGTCCAACTATTAATTTCTTTACGCATATTAGGCCAAAAATATTAAGATTGAATATGGCGTCCAGTTGTTCGAACACTTATATGTGAGAAAGAATGAATTTTTTCACAAATAATTTTTCTCATTGAATTAGAAACAAATGGTCTAAAAGGTGTTTGTGTAACATCACACCAAATATTGAGATTTAGAATAGGTACATATATTTCTTTTAAATTACTATTAGCATTTGGATCTGAAATAATTTTTTTAAGTATTTCGACTTTTTGTTGTTCTTCATAAAGATATTGAAAATTAATGTCTTTTGTTGAAATTGAATTAATGTCTGGGATACGAGAAAGAGTATCAGCAATTTTATTATCTTCACCACAAATATATCTAATATCATTAGTAAATTGGGCAATATATTCTAAATGTCTAATTTGACGAGGAGATTTATCTGCTTTAGACTTTACCTAGAACATGTGTACGTGTAAGTGGTTTATGACCAGTGTAAACAGTGAAAAATCTACCTTCGAGAAAATGTGTTAAGTGTTTAATTGAATTATATATTGCCAAAAGTTCTCTATCGAATGTTGAATAATTAATATCAGTTGGAGTTAATTTTCGCGAAAAATATGCTAATGGTTCTAATGTGTTATTACTCTTTTGTTGTAAAACAGCTGCAATACCAAAATTTGAAGCATCTACTGCAATTGATAATCCCCCGTTTTTGTCAAAATGTGTTAATAAAGTTTTTTGTGCGAAAAGTTTTTTAACATTTTCAAAAGCTTGTGTGGTTTCCTCTGTCCATTTTAATCCTTTGAGTTTATTTCATTTGTAAATGTTGACATTTCGTGCAGAGGACTTAATTCTGCTGTTAACATTTTAATATACCTATGATAATAATTTACCATACCTAAAAATTTTTGTAATTTGTTAATCGACAGAGGTTTTTCAAATTATAAAAGTGTTTCAATACGTTCTAAAGAAGGTCTGATACTTTCACTTGAAATTTCATAGCTAAGAAAATTTAATTTATTTGTACCAAAAACACATTTAGCAGGTTTAATATTTAAGTTGTAATTTTCAAGTCTTTTAAATACTGATTTTAAATGATCAATATGTTGATCTTCATTATCACTAACTACTAGAATATCATCGATGTAAACAAATACGAAATCTAATCCAGAAAATACTTCATTAATAAATCGTTAAAGTGTTTGAGCACTGTTTCTAAGTCCGAAATGCATACGTACAAATTCAAACATTCCGAAAGGGGTGGTTATTGCTGTTATGTGTATATCTTCCTTAGCCATTGGTATTTGATGATATGCACGAACTAAATCAAGTTTTGAAAATATTGTTTTATCTTTTAAATCAATAATTAAATCGTGAATGTGAGGTAACGGATATCGATCTGGAATAGTTATGAAATTTATTCTTCTATAATCACCACAAGGGTCTCCAATCATTTGGTTCTTTTTGGGAACTAAATGAAGAGGAGATGCAGTATATGAATTTGTTTAACTAAAAATTCGAATTCAGTTTTTGCTATCTTTAATTTAATAGGATCAAGACGACGAGGTTTAGAACAAGGAAGAATCCCTTTTGTTTCAATTCTGTGAACCGTACGGTGTTGCACTTTGTCGCGTACTGGCCGCAACCAAAAGTTCTTTTGTGTTTGTTTGTTCATTTCCTTTGTTTTGCCTAATATTCCTTTCACTCCAAGCCTTGGCAGTGGCATCTGTCGGCAAATAGTTGTATAATTTATGGTAAAGCCATGAATTGTTGGCACGGTTGCACTCAGTGTGTGCCTACCCAGTGGTATAAGTCTCCAAAAGGAGGTGTTCGTACAAAACGGTTCCTCCACTAACAAATATTAGGGAAACGGAATGCTTTGCGCGGGTATTCCATAAAAAGGGGTGTCGCCTTTCTATTAATACGGCGAGGGGAAAATTATCCCAGTGTACTTGGTGTGCCATGGTGGCGTGCGATATACAACTCTGTCCCTTTGGGTAATGGGCGGCGCCAAATGATTGGGCACCAATACACACTCGCCTGAGAATTCAGAAGGCCGACGCGTAGCTTGCTGCCTGGCTCGTAAGTGCGTGCCGGATCAGATTCTCGCAATCTATAGAAGAGTGCGTATCTTTTTTTTATGCGATCGTGCGTTGTAAATTTCGATCTATTTTGTTTTAGCAAATCTTGATTGCCAATTGAGTCAAAGTAGAGTAAGGCCAGTCGAGGCTAAGAGCTGGTCGGTTAAATATAGTTTTTTCGGTAAAATAAGTGCTAGTGAGCAGGAGGCAGTTGAAGCCCAGTAGTTTTTAGCGACATAGCGGAACTTTGCGGACATCGTCCGGAGGAGCACCGAAGTTGGGTACCCACACCCGACCGAGTAGCTGATAAGTATCATTTTGATGATTTATTGTTTGTCCACTTTTTGTCGTGCCGACAGTGTTGCTTCCTTCTTTGTCCCCATACCCATTCTTTTAGCATCCCGCACCCAGAGCCCAGTCATACAGGCGGGTTAAAGTTACCCCCGGTAGCACGGGAGTACTGCGAGTGGGTTTGTTACCAGTTTGGTTGAACCACACCTCGGGTGCACCTCAAAAACATATTTTGTTTATTTTATGTGTGTACAAGTATATATACGAATAGTTTTGCTCTGATATTCAACTATTGTTGAGCGATTTGCGTTTATCTAAGTCAGCGTCGACCATTTCACTTGGTTTTGTTCTTGCTGGTAGTTGTTCTTCTTGCACTTAGCTTTGACCCACACCGTCTCCACTAAGCTGGCCGGTCGCTTTGTTAGTTTTTGTCATCTCCTTTTTGTGCGGTAGTTTGTTTAGTTGACGTGTGTGGTTGTTGGTAGGCGCTTGACCAACAGCCACTGTAGGTATACATATGTATGTACGTATGTACATGCGCACATACATAGTGTTAATAAAAACGCGGAGGTGACAACTTGTTTAGTGTAATCTGGTTCACAAGTAGTGGAGGGAAGTTCATTTAAAATATTCGTGAATTTCTTTTAAATGATTTGAATTTTGAAGAAGATATAACTGAAATGATTGCGCCTGTACCAATCAAAAAATTTAATTTTTTAAATTTATCGAAAATAAAAAGGCGACGTGTAAGTTTACTAATATTTCCATCATCAGCCACCGTCATAATAGAACGTTTTAGTTTAAAAAATTTGCATTTGAAATATTTGTGTTTATTTTAAAAATGCACGGGTGAACACATTTGAAGGCATTATTCTTAAATTTTTGACGATACCAACAAATATTATTTTGATTATTATTATTTATTTGTCCTGAGGAATTCCGTGATCTAGATCTATATCTAGCTCTAGATATAGATCTAGACCTAATTTGTAATTCATTAGTAACTTCTGTAATTTTGTTCAAAGTTTGATACATTCCAGTTGCTAAGTCAGTTAAATTATTAATACATTGTTCTAAAATATTATTATTATTAAAGGTTGAAGGTATTGAAGATATTTGAGGTTTATTAATTAAATGTAAAATTTTATCAGCCAAAATAATAATTTCATCTTTATTTTGAATACTAGAAGAAGCTAAATGATTTGAATTTGTTGAGGTAGTTTACAAATCCATAATTTAAAAAGTAATTCGTGACTAACAATTGAATCTGAACCAGTTAAAGATTTCATATATCTAAAAAGCTCTGAAGGTGAACGATCACCAAGTTCAGTATTTGAAAATAATTGTTCCAATCTCTTTTCTTCACTAAGAGAAAATCTCTCACAAAGAACTTTCTTAATTGTTTCATATTTATTCGAGAACGGAGGTGGATTAATAACATCAATAATTTTGAAAATAGTTTCTCGTTGAAGAGCAATTAAAACATTTTGAAATTTAATGTTATCATTATAATTGTTGTTAACTTCAAATTGTCCTTCAATAAACAAAAACCATGCTTCAGGACATTCATTCCAAAACGGAGGTAATTTAATACAATTGAAATTCGGTCTAAAATTATGTGTATATAAATCTGGATTAGAGTTCGTGATTTCATTTTGTGTTTCTGTTGTTGTAAAATTACGTGTGCGTATGGGTGATCTATGCATGTTTGGAGAAAGAGTTTACGAAAACTTGATAAAAATTAATTAAGATTTAAACTATTTAACTTAATTTAAAAAGTTAAATAACATATATATTAGGGTGCTTTTTTTTTTGAACAATTTTTTTTCTCGATCCCATGGTAAAATTTTGTTGGGAGTACCAAAAAAAAAATTCTCAGAAAGTTTAATATTACGAGGTAGACCAAGGCGTATAAAGATTTCCCATTTAAAATACACGTAAAAATTGATTTTTTTTTTTTAATTTTATAACTCAGCGGCGTTTAATGGGATTATCTCACCCGAAATCACGTATTCCTCAGAATTGAACGCTCTACAAAAGTGTCCATTACGGTAAAGTCATAACTTGCACGTACGGGGTAGTACGGGCCTCTAAACCTAATTTTTTCATAAAATTTGCGCTTTTTTGGATTTATGTCGTAAAAACACACGGAAAAATTGTAAATGACAAACTTGTAGGAAATTAAATTTCCTACAAAAAAAGACTCCGGCGTCAAATCGCTAAAATCAATACATTTTGAGATACAGAGATTTTAAGTTGAGGAGATAATTTATCAATTAAGCCCAGAAATCCATAAAAATTCCATACCCCATCAACTTAAAATCTCTGTATCTCAAAATGTATTGATTTTAACGATTTGACGCCGCAGTCTTTTTTTGTAGGAAATTTAATATCCTACAAGTTTGTCATTTACAATTTTTCCGTAGCTAGTGTTTTTTACGAGATAAATCCAAAAAAGCGCGAATTTTATGAAAAAATTAGGTTTAGAGGCCCGTACTACCCCGTACGTGCAAGTTATGACTTTACCGTAATGGACACTTTTGTAGAGCGTTCAATTCTGAGGAATATGTGATTTCGGGTGAGATAATCCCATTAAACGCCGCTGAGTTATAAAATTTTAAAGAAAAAAAATCAATTTTTACATGTATTTTAAATGGGAAATCTTTATACGCCTTGGTCTACCTCGTAATATTAAAATTAAGGGCTCAAACTTTCTGAGAATTTTTTTTTTTGGTACTCCCAACAAAATTTTACCATGGGATCGAGAAAAAAAAAATTGTTCAAAAAAAAAGCACCCTAATATATTAATTTAAAGATTAATAATGATTTGTTACAGTTAATAAAAACCTCATATTTATCTGTTCTATTAGATAATATTGTTGATTGCTGTAATTCTTGTCATTTATAGAAGTCAAATTCTTCAATTATATTGATTTCATTCAAATGGAATTGATAAGCATCAGCTGAAATCGATGCAAACAAATTGATGTTATTTCGGATTGAGCATTTTTCAGGTTTCCAATATTTCTGTTTGTTTTCCTTTCTTATACAAGTTTATTTTTGATAAAAAGTTTTTTAAATTTTGAATACCGCATAGATAATTTTGTGTTGCTTTTCACAGATTTTCAAAAATTAAATTTTGAAAATATCAATTTATTTTATTAATTATTATATTTAAAATATGAATGTGTATTTGTTCCAAAGGATTGACAAAATTTAATAGATATTTGATATTTGTTATTAGATTGCTTCGATGCGTTGATGTTGCTGCAACTGTTGTTTTGTGTTCGTAGATAAAATGGAAAATTAAAATTCTAATTGTAGTTGTTGATTAATGTTCCACAAACAAATTTTGAAATTTGCATATGTACTTAAAATTCAGTTGCACACATTTTTGGTAATACACAAACCCGTACATATATACATATACATATGTAGGTATATATATTTAAAAGCTTATTTTAAAAAGTTTTAATTCGCAGGATTACTAATTATATAGACGTATTTAAATATTTATTTAAATAAAAACTTTAATTTTTAAGTTTTTTAAATAAAATTTATTGCACCTAAGCTTTATGTTTGAAAATGAAAATTATAATAATTCAGAGAATGAAAATATTTAAAGTTGAAAATTTAGTAACATAAAAATTGAAAAGTTGAAAAATTGTGAGTTTCAAATGTTAAAGTAGATTCCTACACAGTCATGAAGAGATTTCGTGGAACTTTTGAAGAATTTCAAGCACTCCTTTGTTAAATTGAAGCTTGCCTCAATTCTCGACCAATATCGGCAAATTCTAACGACGCTACGGATTGTGCACCCCTTACATGTGGTCACTTTCTAACTGGCAGTCCGATATTTTCGCCCCCGAGCCTTCCATTAAAGCGGACCCAATTTCGTTGATAAATCGGTAGCAAAAATTAAAAACCTTTACACAACAACACTTTCTTTGATGGAAAGAAGAATACCTAAAGGAAATACATAAACGCTACAAGTGGAAGTTTCCTCAAAAGAATATTTCTATTGATGACCTTGTCGTGGCTCGTCATTAGAATCTTTCTACTAACGAGTGGCGCTTGGGAAGAGTTACAAAAATTTAGCCTGGTAATGATCGAAAAGTTCGAGTAGCCGACATACGTACACAAAAGAAAATGATAACGCGCCCAATTGTATAATTAGTCTTTCTACCAAACTAATATCTTTATGCTACCTGTTTTTCCTATCTAGCTCCTTATCCTGGGTCTCTTACATCCCAAAACACAATTTCCGTTGGGTCCTTTCAGGACTGAGTGTCCTTAAAGGCTCCTTTTAAATATTATTAGTTCCTTTATTTAGTTATATTGCAGTTATAATGTATTCGTTCGGGTCTTCCAGACCAGTGTGTCCCTCTAGACTCCACGGTTTATTGTAGCTATAATATATTCGTTCGGGTCTTCCAGAACCGTGTGTCCCTCTAGACACCACGGTTTCTTGTAGCTAGAATATATTCGTTCATGTTTTTCAGACCCGTGTGTCCCTCTATACACCACGTTTGATTTTAATTATGGTATTATATCTCGTATTTTGAATTTTCGCAATAAAGTACTAATCTATGAATAAAACTACTTATTCACAGCTCAACAATTTAGTTTTTTTTGCACGCACAAATAAATTTATCGATTTATAGTTTTAAGCCATATTTGAATTCTCTATAGAAGAATTGTTAATTATATTCTTATTTTTTACTTGAAGTAGTTGCAGATTAAGCTTTTGAAATCCCGAATATTGCAAGGCCGGAGCCGGAGTGGTACCTTTGGAATCAACATTAAACTATTTACTAATGCTATGTTCGCTTTGAGCTCTCTGTCTTTTATTCGATGACAGCAGCCCAAGCGACACGAGCATATAAGCAGTTTATCGCAGCACATATTTACACGTATGTACATACTTAAGGTAATATTATATTAAATTGTATTAAACTTATATATACTTTCTTTATAACAGTACGTATACATATATACACTATTGGTATATACCTAAGTATATCGTTACTTTGTATATTTCGCGGCATATTTCGTTTTATATGCCTTTCCTTATTTTAACTGTTATTATTTCTTTCTAATATAGTACGTTTTTCTCTTATTCTTCGGTTTCTCAAAGAAACAACTTGCAAATGATATCTACAAGAGAAAGCGAATGAATGAGAATAAAATATTTGAGTATTGGAATGGTAATCTTACGTGTATAACGGAGTATCCCTTATTTTCGTTCCGATGATCTATGGTTTAGCTTTTTCAATATCAAATAAGCGAGTATGTATTTAAAAGTACTCCATGTCAAGCGCAGCTATATACGAATAAAAAGTACAAGACTGCGACATACATACGTGTACATACATATGTACTTATACAGATTGGCAAATGTTCATCAACAAAAAGATATATTATAAAGATGATTCATGAAACACAGCGCAATTTACTTTCAGAAAAAAGAACACCGATAAGGAATTAAATATTTAATTATTAATGCTGGAGAAAATGATTTAAAATATAATTTTTAAATTTTACTTAAAATATGTATCCATTAGAGTTTTACTTTAAATAAATTTTTCTCTTTCATTTTGGAACCCATCACATGAGAAACAAACTCCAATTAAAGCAATATATGCCTCGGATGAGAGAACCCTCCCGGAAATGTTTTAAGGTTGCGATTTGAGGCCATGCTGCCGCTGCCCTCTTGGTTGATGTCATAATAAATTTAAAGGCTGACATCACCGCCGAACAAGAAGGGCGATGGACGGGACATGGATTGAAGAAGGTGGGCCCTTCTGACATTTACTACAGCCGCCAAATAAAGGATCCCAAATTTGGTGTCGGATTCGCGGTGGGAGAGAGACTCCGTCGTCGAGTACTGGCATTAACTTGGGTGGATGAAGGTTTTGCATCAAACCCAAATTTTTTAACACTACGCTGATTTGCGACCACGCCCCGTCGGAAGAGAAGGACGATGTAACCAAGGATGCCTTTTAAGAGCGCCTCAAGCATACTTATGAGCGCTGTACCCGCCACAATGCGAAATTGTGCTTGGCGACTTAAACGCCAGTGGGAACAATTAGCCTCCACCACGAAACGTTCCCAAATGGGTTGAGGCTGATCGACTACAGCGGGAATCGAAATAGATTCCAGCACTAGAAAGAACAACAAGCTTCTTGGCTGTGCCCAGATCGATCATATTGTGAAAGACGGAAGACATGTATACAGTGTCTTAAATGTGCATGCGTTCCGAGGTCCTAACATCGACTCGTAGCGAAGATATACACGCGCCTCTGTGTATCAAAGAACGTCCGTCAACAAATATAAGGAAGATTTGGCGTAGAAATGCTGCTATCACAACAAACAGCCGAACGTCTACGCGTCTTACACACGTGCTTTCTGAGAGCACTCATCAGCATCTTGATTTAAGGAAACCGTGGACCGGCATCTCAAACTTCCTATGCACCGCCGCTAGGGAATTAATTGGTTTTCGGCAGTATCAGAAAAAGAACTGGTTAGGTGAGGAATGTCGAACTGTAGTGGAGAGTAATCAGACTGCCTGCCTCGCAACCTTCGATTTGGCCATAACACGTGCGGGGTAGGATAGATACCAAGAACTGAAGAGGTAAGTAAGAGCTGAAGGGTAATGCTCGAAAATTTTACGAAAAGATTCGGCGACATACGGCAGGTTTCAAGACCGGAGCAAACTCTTGTAGGACCAAGAGGGGTAAATCTTTTGAAAAGACCCGTGAAAAAAGGATCGCCACACACCATCTTTTCATCGATTTTAGAGCAGCCTTCGACAGCACGAAGAAGAGCTGCCTATACGCCCCTATGTCTGAATTTAGTATCACTGCAAAACTTATACGGCTGGGTAAACTGACGCTAGACAGCAACAGAATTAATTTGATGCTGGAGAAAATTATAAGAGCTGATTAGAGAAGTTACAATCTTCTGTAAAAGTGTACAGTTGTTGGCGTACGCCGATAATATCGACATTATTGGCCTCAACTACCGCACCGTGAGTTCTGTTTTCTCCAAACTTGATTAAGAAGTGAAGCGAATGGGTCTGATATTGAACGATGACAAGACGAAATATCTCCTGTCATCAAGCAAACAGTCATCGCATTCGCGGCCACGTCACTGTTGACTGTCCTAACCTCGAGGTCGTAGATAATTTCGTATATCTACGAACCAGCATTAACACCAATAATAATGCCAGCCTTGATATCCAACGCAAAATCACTCTTGCCAGGTGCCACTTTGGACTAAGTAAGCAATTGAAAAGTAAAGTCCTCTCGAATGTTGAGAATATAAATAATCTTTGTGATATTTACGATATTTATTTTATTCCATTCTATTCCTCTTTTATTGTATCCTCATTCACATTCGGTTCAATTTAAACCTTAAAAACTCGGCCAGTTTTTTAAAAAGATTCAAATCTCGAACGAAATCACTTAAATCATTTGTTAAAAAGCATGGGGTTTTTGAAATTGATGTTTACAACTTGGGTCGCTATCTTGAGATAGCGTATCGTGCTGAATTAGGGCGATTTCCTCACTGGAATACTTTCCAAATTGATCGATTTGAAGGCTTTGGCACATGCAGGTCGGCTGAGACTTTTGGCGGAACACAAGTTTCGATAGTGGATAGTGTCCTTGGACTTGGTTGTAATACACTTTTGAGTCAAACAAAAATAACAATCACTTACGTGATCGTTTGGTTCTGCCCAAATTATGGGTATAGCAAATGACAAATATCTAGGTTGTCGTTTAGCGGAACCTAATACAAGTCTCGCAAAGATTACACAGTAATCCAATATAGTCATTACAGCACTGTTCAACTAATGTTGTGAAATTTCTGCGCCGAGACTTGAAAGTTAATTCTCCACAAACATAAGAGAAACTAGTAGTTGTTTACGATGCAATTAACGCAAATTTAATGTGTGTTAATTGAATGCAGTACTTACAGTGGGGCGCAAAGTGATTCCACGACCAATGTTTTCATGTTTGAGCTCACATAAGTATTAACCGAATAAAGTAAATGACAAAAACTTTTTTTTTTATTGAAGACCTTGTTTATTTTTTACCATTAGACGTATATAGCAAAATAGAAAAAGAAGAAATTGAATAGTTATGATTTAAAAACCAAAACAAGCGGCTTGTACTCAGTCTTGCACAATCTGTTATTCGCTCATATTTTTATAGTTGATTTGTTGAATTTGGAACTTAAAAATGATGAAGCTGTCTTCTGATAAAGAAAATAGTATTATCTCCCTGACTAAAAGCGGGTATTCGACCCGCATTATTGCTGGGAAGCTGCAAATTAGTCAATCAGTGGTTGTCAAAGGTGCAGAAAAGACAAAATGTTTGTGCTGAAAAGAAGTTTAATGGTCGCCGTTGCCATCTAACAGACTCTGACGCTCGACTTATGATGTCTAAAATGAGAAAAAATAGACTTTTAACTCCAAAAGAAGCTTATACAGAAATAAATAATAGCGTGAGTCGATGGACAGCTAGAAGAGCGATTGGTAGGATTGGGTACGTCGCAGCAGTGAAAAAAAAAACAAACCAGTTTTATCCGAGAAAAATGTTAAGGCTCGGCTAAAATTCGCAGAGGAACACAAGAACTGGATAATAGAATACTCGAAACGTGTTATCTGGTCGGACGAATTTAAGTTTAACCGTTTTCAATCGGATGGAAAGCAATACTGTTGGCGGAGACCTGGTGACAAGCTTCAAAGGCATCATGTGAAGCAAACCGTGAAACATGGAGCCGGCAACATAATGGCATGGGGGTGTTTCACGTATTCGCATGTTGGACCGTTGCACAAAATTGACGGGATTATGCGAAAGGAAGACTATTTGAGCATTTTGCAAACCCATCTTCCCCATTTTCTTAACCAGTGTAGGTAATCAGAGCAGGAAACTACTTTTCAACAAGATGGGGACTCCAAACACATTGCGAAAATTGTTAAAGAATGGCTCGGAAACCAAATATTAAAGATGATGGAGTGGCAAGCGCAACGTCCCGACCTCAATCCGATTGAAAACCTATGGTCAATCGTAAAGCGACGGCTCGGACAGTATCAATCAGCCCCATCCAACTTGGACGGTCTTTGAGGGCGTGTTGAATAAGAGCGGAATAATATTCCGAAAGGAATATTCGAATAATTAGTTGAAAGTTAAGTGAAACGTATGAAAAATGTCATAGAAAATAATGGTCTCTGGACAAAATATTAACAATGAATTTATTTTGTATTTTTTCTTAAATGGTGCAAAACTGAGTACATGCCGCTTGTTTTGGTTTTTAAATCATAACTATTCCATTTCCTCTTTTTCTATTTTGCTATATAGGCCTAATTGTAAAAAATAAACAAGGTGTTCAATAAAAAAAAAGGTTTTGTCATTTACTTTATTCGTTTAATATTTATGTGAGCTCAAACATGAAAACGTTGATCGTGGAATCAGTTTTGCTCCCCACTGTATGCAGTCGCTGAAATGAAGCTGTTCAAACAAAGGAACGTATATAAGGTAAGAAATGAATATGTGGATGTGATTGAAACAAACTAATTATAAATTTTTAATGAGGTACACGGACATAAATAAAAATCGTTCGTTTGACATAAAACAGTATTTATCAGTGCTGCTCTAAATCGAATTCACTAAAAGTGTTATACATATACATTGTACTCACTCACATTAATTTATAGGGGACTAACCATCAATTAGCTTGTCTGTCACATATTGCTGTTCGCTCCCATTGGAGCACCGCTACTGGCCAAAGTCAGAATTATTCAATGCAGTGTAAAAGAAGGCGTTTTCGTAGGAGCGAGATAACGCAGAGGATGGGTTCAATACTTGCTCAGAATCAGCTTATTATGTAGTTAAGCTGATGAGTACAAAAGAGATAACTAATTACCATGTACATACGCAGGTGTAATGTCTTTATAGCCATTTCGATTTCGAAACAATTACTGAAGAGCGCATGCGATGTTCTTAACCAATAACGGAAGCGGACTCCCAGCTAAAAAACGCCAATACCTTAATTCTAAAATATGAATAAATAAATAAAGAGCAAATAAACGACTTTTAGCTATTGCGGTTATGATTTTGTAAAACAAGTACCTATATATAGACGCAGACGGAGTTAATTTTATGCTTGCAGTAAGAACCTTCTTCTTCTCTTTTAGACTAAAAAGGGCTCAAAAGGGTAAAAAAATAGCACGTCATCAAAAGGTGTCCTGCTAAATTCGTTCGGTGTTTTACTTGATCGTACAAAACTTCGTATCGAATAAGTAGGTCAAGAAAAAAGAAATAGAGGCATCCGGGAGTGACGAGGGAAGTAAACCCTTTGAGAAATAAGTGTTAATTTTTTGAATCGTCAAGAAATATTTTACTTTGCACGAAGCACTTTTAAATAAAATTTATTTTTATTCATTATTCAAAGCTTCTACTATGAAATAATGCCAGAGTTTCTATTTAGTGCGATACTGTATTATATTATAGGTATATTGCTCAAAAGTTAAATTTATATGTGAAATTTATTTAATTTTTAACCCTCGAAATAAATATTAATGGATCTTATGATTTCTCTTAAAAAATGTAACAATTGCTGCCGTCATCTCTACTATTAAATAATGCCACAGTTTCCATTTAGTGCGATATTGTATTATATTATATATTGCTCAAAAGTTAAATTTATATGTGAAATTTAGTTAATTTGTAACCCTCGAATAAATATTAATGAATCTTATGATTTCTCTTAAAAAATTTAACAATTGCTGTCGTCATCTCTAATATCATTGTAATATAATTTATGGTAACTAAAATGTCAAAAACATTTTTGATTCGAATTGACTTAATTACATACTCGTCCATAGTTGTTTTATATTTCGTTGTGCTAAGATCGCAATAATTGGTTATCGCGAAATCAAATTATCAGTGCCAACTATAGATTGTTCGTCATTAGTGACGAAAAAATATATTGCTTATGTGCATTAGAAGCTTGTGAAAAACCCCTGAATTGAAACTTTTTTCAATTACAAAATTTCCGTCAGAAATATATTAATCAATATTTTTCAACCCTTTGCAATGCAGAATAATCATTAACATTGATTTCAAGGTGAACTGACAAAAGAGCCATGATCTTTTAATTGACTGCTTATAACATTTGCCAGTACAATTAAAACTAATCGTTTAGAATTTTATATTCATGCTGTCTCATTTCGGTTAAGAACGATAAAATTAATACTAATGTTTACAAATTTTTCATTTAACATTACGATGCATACTTCTCAAAAAATGCCAAACACACATGAAGAAGATTTCACGCCAGTTATTATGCACTACACATAGTGTATATACAATATACATTTCTGTATGGCTGTTATTATTCAGAAAATATTAACAAACAACACAAAACAATACATACACGTATTAAGGTGTAAGGGTCTAAAAATATACCTTGTATGAAATTAGAAAATGTGATTTAGGCATTGTTGGACCTCTGCCTATTTCAAATATGTTTCAAATGTGTTTAGTGTGACATAAACATTTGTGCTACGAAAACGATTTCATAACAAATGTTTTGGTGGTTGTTCGCACTTGAATGAGGTCATGTCAATACAATACATAGTTTCAGAATACCACCTATTTTTAACTAGCGTGAGATTTTAAGGGTGAAGTCTAATCGTCAAATATCGAAATCTATCGAAGAAACGAACGATGGAAAAAGGTTATTCTACAAAATGGTCAACAAATATTTCAAAAACAAACATTAATATGAATAAAATATCTGTGCAAAACATTGAAAATTGAAGTGAATTATCGCCACACTCGATAGTACGCAGAAGATTTATCTTGATTCCTCACAGAAAATCCAATATATATAAACAGCACTGTTCAATTATTGTAGGATTTCTGCGCTGAGATTTGAAGTTTAATCCTCCATAAACATAAGAGAAACTCTCGTAGTATTTAGAATACTCTATGGAGTAAATGACGCTATCTTTGCATTTTTGTTAAAAATAAAAATTATTAGATTTGAAAGGAGAGTATTATGAAACAGATTTAAATTTTGGTATATTTAAATACAAGCAATACAATAATAAAAAAACAATGTCTTTAATTTTTAAGTTAAAAATAAGAGTTAAAATTGAACGCCTTTTTATTCAAAAAATCTTTCACGATTGGAATTGCGAAAAAAATTAAATCATATTTATTTTAGAATATTTTCGATAATTTAAGTGTTTCAATATTTCTACAAATGTTCAAATAATAAAAAAATAAAATATTTCTATCTGACTTTTTCAATTGTTATTTCAAAAAACACCGCTGTTTTCAAACTATTTTCCCGAATTTATTAGTGCGCTGGATGTACCATAAATTATAAATATATAATACAGAATTTATAATCAATCCACTTTAAAATTCAATCGATGAGACACACATGTATGTATGTGTACGTTCGTTATATTTTCGCCACGTTTAATTTGTGTATTACGAAATAAATATTATTTAAATGTTATTACCATTTTTCAAATCATTTGACACAAAAATTAATCATAAAAAAATTTGAACAGAAAATTGTGAAATATTTTTGTTTCGAAATTATTCATCTTTGCACTAGAATATTTCTATGGAAAATTACCGATATGATCAAAATGAAGCTTTAAACTGCGACGTTTTACCGCGTGGTGTTCTGGCCTACAGTTGTGCACTAAATTCAAATCAATCGTTAGCAAGTGGCTAGCAAAGGGCTAGCTAGCGTGGTCAGCATGTACCCCTAATTTTTCTCTTTTTATTATTAGCCGCAATTACGAGCACCATTATATTCGTATGTTATACCAAAAAGGGGTAGGAACGATAGGCATTACGTTGTAGCTTTATCAATATGCATACATATGTACATATGTACCATGTACAAGGGTAAAGCGAGGTATACCCCATATTTCCCATTGTCGTTTCAGCTAACTGTAATATATTATTTTTGGTTTTGTTATTACTTATTTGAGCTTGTCGCAGTGTACATAGAGCAAGTGGATTGAACCTAATAAAACTAAGAGTACACCTACATGGCAAGTGAAATTCATATTTATGGTATATATGGAGGCAACGCACATAGGCAGGTAACAAAGAAAATAACAATAAAAATTAGCTGAAAATATGCTAACGCGAAAAAAATCGGTATACTCAGATAGAATACCAACAGTGGTCCTAATACACTTCAGAGTACCCAGACAATCCTTCATATAACCGCCCCCTTTGTATTCTTGGAACAGCTAAAAACTCATATAAAGACTACTTATGCCACTACTAAAAGCAGTTATCATCGCCGCTGGAGCCCTTTCACAAAAGCAATATGTTTTTAGATTTGGCAGATCAAAATTGATACAATTGAAGATGTAATCAAGAGTGTCGAAAAAGCCGAATGAACAAACTTCAAATCTAAGCGCATTGTTCTTATAACTACTCTAGACTTCCGAAATGATTTTAACCGTACCCAATGGCTCGGGTTCATATCCCAGTGCCACCAACATCCAAAAGTTATTGAAAATTAATTTAAATAAATTTTCTAATTGCGGTCGCCCCTCGGCAGGGAATGTCCACCCCTCCGAGTGTATTTCGGACATGAAATAAAAAAAAGCTCCTCATAAAAAAAACCATCAGCCGCTCGGAGGCGGCTTAGTATAAACTGTAGGTCCCTCCATTTGTTGGAAAAAACATCAAGACGCAAAACCACAAATTGGAGGAGAAGCTAGGCCGAAAATCACTTCAGCGGTTACAAAGCGCCAATTATATATATAATGGAAGGACATGGCTGAAACTTATGATACCAAATTCAACATACTCACGTATCTTGGTATAAAGACTAGACTCCAGGCCCGTCGGGGATACTCCAAGTTATGTCCGGGGTGGGTTTTCCACCTATACATCTGCAACATCAGCTACGAGGGTATAATAAATGGAAGGACATGATTGAAACTTTTTATATTGTACAAAAATTAACACCGTCTAAAACTCGTCCCAGGGAAATCCCACGGTGTTACTTTCAACGGTGATGTACAAAACCTCCAATATGCTGAGAACGACAAAAGTTATTAATTACCTAGAAATAAGATTGGACTATAGACTCAGTTCCTAGGCGCAAATCCAGTCCGCTGTGAAAAAACCCAGCAGACTGATGGCCACATGTTATCCCCGCCCTTCGGCAGGGATTGTCAACCCCTGCGACTGTTTTTCTGCCATGAAATAAAAGCTCCTCATAAAAAACTATTGGCCGTTCAGAGCGGCTTAGAATAAAATGTAGGTCCATCCGTTCATTACAAAAACATCAAGTCGCATACTACAAATTGAACGAGAAGCTCGGCTGAAAATCGCTTCAGCGGTTACAAAGCGCCGATTATGTTGTTATATAATTTCGAAAGTTGAACGGACCAGGACTCGAATCCTGGCCTTTCGAACGGCAGTACGGATTGCTAACAACTCCGCTATTCGGCAAAACAATTACCATTAAATTTAAATAGTTTTGAATAGGTGTGTTAAGGGGTTATATACAGTTATGATTTGCAAAAAATCGATTTTTTTATTTTATTTTCTGTATCTACATATATTTAAGAATACACACAAGAAATTCCAAATCGATCCGGCAAATATTTTCGAAGTTACACGCACATTTGTAAAGACGTTTCGGAGCGCTTGGAAGTACAAGTATAACTTTAAACGCGTTTTTCTCAGAATGGTGTTTTCAAAGTCGCTGACCACTATAACTCGAAAAAGGCTGAACCGATTCACAAGCTTCTTGAATATATTTTTCAGTGATTAGTCTAGGGTTTTATTTTTTCGATAAATACTTTTTTTATAAACAATTTGAAATGGAAATTTTGCTGAAAAATATAATTTTTTCTTTGAGAAGGCGCCATTTTGACAAAAAAATTTTTTGCTTATTCCTTCATGATTAATCACTAGATTTAACATTACCTTAATGAAATCTGTTTGGTTTTTTAATTTCAGATGATCCAGTTAAGAGATAGAGTGGTCACCACAAGACGTCTCTTTTCAGAGGACCTCCTGGAGATCAGCTGTAGCTCTTCTCCAGAGAAATATTTTTACTAGTTATAAGGATTACAATATTGCTGAATAATACCATAGTAAGTATGTAAACTTTTTGAATCAATAAATTCTAAAGACTTCTCAAAAAAAATTCTTAAAAATTCGCTATTTTGGCCCATTAACTGTCCGCCACGTAACTTTTTTTTTTTTAAACAGTGCGCACAAGATCGATCGTAACGTTGGCTGTGTGGCACGGAGCGCCGTCTTGCTGGAACCAAATGTTGTCCAAGTCCTACTCTTCGATTTGACGGAAGAAAAATGGGCCAATGATGCCGCCGGCCCAAAATCCGCACCAAACAGTAACTCTCTGAGGATGCATTGGCTTCTCTTCGATCACGTGCCGGTTTTCCGTCCCCCAAATACGACAATTTTGTTTATT
Source organism: Ceratitis rosa (assembly GCA_037013455.1). Taxonomy (NCBI): domain Eukaryota; kingdom Metazoa; phylum Arthropoda; class Insecta; order Diptera; family Tephritidae; genus Ceratitis; species Ceratitis rosa. Next base: position 2,264,609 of record JAWMAG010000018.1, on the reverse strand, counting down.
GACGTAGCCGCCAAGATGGAAATGAGCTTCGTCGGAAAAGATGATTTTTTGGTAAAATTCCGGGTCTTCGGCCAAGCGCTCATCTGCCCATTCCTCAATCGAATACACAACCATTTTCGTTCAGCGGAAGGATAAAACTAACTTTCTGTAAAATCAGATGTAACATCAGTGTTACCACACTCAAAATAACCACTAGTTCAAAAAAAAAGTTAGATAGCGGACCCTGTATAACCCCTTAATATAATTAATTATATGAAATTAAGACCGTTAACTACCGCCACCGCAGCTACAGAAATTTATAAACTTTTTATTTAAATTAATTGCATTAATTTTGCATATTGGAAGAGCCGGGGCTCAACCCCAGGGCCTTCCGCATAGTAGTATGCACTGCACTCAGCTATTACTGCAGATATGGTTATACTCGTCTTCATTATTGCGATGGCAAATTATTTGCTGTGTAGTCAAGCTTCTGGGTATGTAGTAAAAGTCGCGGTGTTATACTCAATTCCTACTCATGCGTCCATGTCGTCGCGCACCCTGGGAAAGTGAGCAACTCTTGTGCGAGATGCAGTAACCAACCCTTGGGGAGCCTTGGGTCACGGTTTCAGCGGAGCCATTCCGACTTATTCGGTTTAAGGGTTCGCTGAAGTCTAAATGCAGCGTCTGTTCACCAGATTAACCGGCTAAAGTAGCCAACAGCGACACATTCAGTTTTTAATCGCTTTTCAACCCCCAACGAATCGACATCGCGACCACGGACCGCTTATCGTCATTTGCATTTCAATATTATATTTACTTATATCTTTTAATGGTAATTTCAAATAATTTTTAAAGACCCAACGTCGGGTTGTAATCTTGTAATAATTAATTGGTCTCAAAGACACTAAGACAATATGCGTCTAAAAACCTATACAACGAATTATAAATCTAAATTATTATTATTTTTTTCAATAATCCATCTTATAACGTAAGAAATTGAATAAACCTGAATTGATACCGTTTATAAACACAAAAGACCTAGACTTCTTCATTTCATTTGAAACGGCCCATTTTTTACCCCCACTCAAAATTATACATGGTCCTTCGGTGCCGCCAAAACGAATTGGCACCACTGCTCTACCCAACTGCAACAGCGACCATCACACATAATAGACAAATCAAACGGAATCTTAAACCGAGCGGTCGTGTGTGAACAAAAAAACATATAAAAACTGTGCTGTTAAAACTAATATAAAGTGAATAAAAATTGCTGGGAAATAATGCGAAAAGCGCAAAACACCAAATAAGAGTGAAATATTGTGTGTGCTGCCCGCTGTGGGAAAAAAAGAAAATAAATAAATTGAAAACAAAAAAATTTGATCCAAAAAAAAAAAAGAAAAAATATTATAGTTAATTGAAAACAAAAAAATTTGTTGATACAAAAAAAAAACCATACTTTAGTTTTACAAGAAATAAACGGTACAAAATTAATAGATAATAAAACGGAATGTCGAAGCGAGCGGTCGTGTGTGAACAAGAAAACATATTATAACAAACTTTGTTGTTAACACTAATATAAAGTGAATAAAAATTGGTAGAAAATAATGCGAAAAGCGCAAAACACCAAACAAAAGTGAAATATTGTGTGTGCTGCCCGCTGTGTAAAAAAAAAGAAAATAAATAAATTGAAAACAAAAAAAAAATACTGCAAAAATCAAAAAAAAAAATATTAAAATATTCAAAATAAAATTCGAGCCGTCACAGAAAAAATAAATACGAGTCGTTTAAAAATACATGAAATTAATATTTTAAATTGAAAAGAAAGCTCAAAAAGCATATAAAAATACAATATTTTTAAATCTGCATGTACAGCAATTATTTAAACAAAAAGTTTCAACAAGCTTGTGACAAGACTTTATTAAGTGCTTGGCTTACAGTCAATAAACCAATATTAAAAACAACAGCATTAAGAAATTTTGAAATAAATGTTTTTATTCTTTGGAACCAAAGGTGGTAAAGTGGAAAATGCAATTAAAAAATTATAAATATAAGAGCTTTTAAACGGAATGAGTTAAGGTTTTATGTGAATAATAAATTGAAAAAGTCATCCATCAGTTAATTTCAAAGTAACCCAGCAGAAAAATTGAATGGTATATTGGATTGGAATAAACAAGAATATTTAGCCGCTACATATTTTTGCCTCGATCACGCAACGCAACAACCACATCAAGTACAAAACATCAGCCAGTGCGTCATTGGACTATTTAATACGGTCAACAACAACAACCAAGCCGCACAACCACAACAACAACCACCAAGGCTTTAGTAAAACCCATGGCGGAGTATGCAAAACCTAATCATCACCCAGTACACATATTAATATATACTTGCATATAAAGGGTGGTTAAATTTTCAAGGGCCGATGTTGATTTTGAATAAAACACAAACTATTTAGGAAATTATTGAAATTTTATTTTATTATGATATATTGGTATTACTCAATTATGTATGTAACAAAATATCGGCCAAATGAGCGCCGCAACCTCGGCGGCACACCTCCATACGATGGTCCAAATTTTCGATGACGCTGAGGCATAATGGAGTTTCTATGCCGTTAATGTGCCGAATTATCTCATCCTTAAGCTCTTGAATTGTTGCTGGCTTATCGACGTACACCTTTTCTTTCAAATAACCCCAGAGAAAAAAGTCCAACGGTGTCAAATCACATGATCTTGGGGGCCAATTGACATCGCCATTACGTGAGATAACACGGCCATTGAATTTGTTGCGCAAAAGAGCCATTGTTTCGTTAGCTGTGTGGCAAGTGGCACCGTCCTGCTGAAACCACATATCGTCCACATCCATATCTTCCAATTGTGGCCATAAAAAATTCGTTATCATCTCACGATAGCGAACACCATTCACAGTAACTGCCTGACCGGCCTCATTTTGGAAAAAATACTGCCCGATGATGCCGCCAGCCCATAAACCGCACCTAACAGTCACTCTTTGTGGGTGCATTGGTTTTTCGACAATCACTCTTGGATTCTCATTCGCCCAAATGCGGCAATTCTGTTTATTGACGAATCCACTGAGGTGAAAATGTGCCTCATCACTGAAGATGATTTTCTTCGAAAATTTTTTTTTTTTGAGCTGGTTATTTACCAGAATTCTTGAGTTCCCATAACGAGATTTTAATGCTTCCCAAACAAGCGGAAAACTTTCAGCTGTGAGTGGGTATTTTTTCACAATAAGGCCTGCTGGACCTTTTGCCTTGTGACGCAGGTGAAATAATTTTTGGGCGGGTGTTAATTTAGGGTGATTTATATAAACTGCCGTAAACATGTCTCGGAATGTCGACCAGTCTTCATAACTTCCGTAATATGCTTCAGTATCGCATGCTGGTACTTTGAGACATACCCCACTGGAAACTGAGCTTGTGTTTGTATTTGTTGATTGATTGGGTGGGTGTTGGAGCTTTAAAAAGCTGCAATGCTTCTAGCATTTGCGCTTTACAGTTCTTGAAGCTTTCCGAACACTTTGCGTATTTCTGCTCCACTAACTCGCTGACTTCCGGGTATGCGTCCGCCATGAAAATAGCCTCATATGCTTCTAGGAGGCTATCCAAATGTTTGTCCAGCTACTGTATTTTTACGCTGAGTAGGGTTTCCGTTTGGTCACTCGCCAAGTCCGTTGACCATTTTGCGCAGAAGACCTCCAGCCTGTTGGATTCAAAGATGAACTTTTGCAGGTATCTGTTCATCTTGGTTGATGCTGCTTTTTCTGCCATATCTTCTGGCATTTGTGAAATTTTAGGGATTTGAATTAATGGGGTTTACGAAAAAATTAAATTGATATTGGGTGGGTTTTATATAAAAAAATTGGGTTAGTATTGTAAAATGAGTTTTTAATTTTTTTGACAGTGTTCCACCACTTCAAAAAATCTGAAAAAATTCGTGAGTGTAGAGGGGTACAAAATACATGTTCTGACAAATTTTGGTGATTGACATATTTCAAAAACCCTAAAAAAAAAAAAAAAAAAAAAAAATTTCTTTCCATCGTTAAAAAATCGACATTTCGTTAAAAAATCACGATCATACGATTTTTTTATGTTTTATACTCCTAAGAATAAGAAAAAAAATCACCATCGATTAACTCCGAATTTCAGTAAGAAAATAAAATTAAAATCGAAAAAACAGGGTTTTTTGAAAATCTCGAACACCGTTCGAGTTAAAAGGCTAAAAATTGGTGTGAATTATTTTTATTCGATGCCAAATCGATCCCCCAAGTGTAGGTCGAAAAAGCCGTGGGGGCAAATTTCCCGTATTTATCCGGCTATGCCCTTTTATTTTATTATGATATATTGGTATTACTCAATTATGTATGTAACAAAATATCGGCCAAATGAGCGCCGCGACCTCGGCGGCACACCTCCATACGATGGTCCAAATTTTCGATGACGCTGAGGCATAATGGAGTTTCTATGCCGTAATGTGCCGAATTATCTCATCCTTTAGCTCTTGAATTGTTGCTGGCTTATCGGCGTACACCTTTTCTTTCAAATAACCCCAGAGAAAAAGTCCAACGGTGTCAAATCACATGATCAATTGACATCGCCATTAAGTGAGATAACACGGCCATTGAATTTGTTGCGCAAAAGAGCCATTGTTTCGTTAGCTGTGTGGCAAGTGGCACCGTCCTGCTGAAACCACATATCGTCCACATCCATATCTTCCAATTGTGGCCATAAAAAATTCGTTATCATCTCACGATAGCGAACACCATTCACAGTAACTGCCTGACCGGCCTCATTTGGGAAAAAATACGGCCCGATGATGCCGCCAGCCCATAAACCGCACCAAACAATCACTCTTTGTGGGTGCATTGGTTTTTCGACAATCACTCTTGGATTCTCATTCGCCCAAATGCGGCAATTCTGTTTATTGACGAATCCACTGAGGTGAAAATGTGCCTCATCACTGAAGATGATTTTCTTCGAAAATTTTCATAATAAGTCTGGATAACTTTAACACGTTGTTGGATTGTGTATCTCTCCATGGTTCAAATTGAGTAAGTCTGAAATAGAGAAATGTCAAATTAAATTCGGAAAAAAACTTGGCGTTTAGGTGTGGTTCACATTCAACATCGGCCCTTACAATTTAACCACCCTTTAATAAATTTTCTCAAGTACTCAAAAATTATATAATTATTGGTGTCAACTGTACAAGCTTGTATAACACAAAAAAATCCCGTTGGCCACTCCCTCAATTTTGCAGTAGCTAAAAAATATGTAGCATACATCTCAGTACCGTTTCTCTCTAAAACGGTTGACATATACCCATCGAAAAAAATATATACAAGTACCATACATACTCGTACTACATAGCATATCTGTATACGTATATTCAAAACCTCAATCCCGTCACAGCGCAGCACACACATTTGATTCCCACTCAAACGCGCTCACAAACAGTAAACATATTGCACTCAGACGCGCTGAGGCAAAATAAACAAAAGGAGTCGCAGCCCAAGACACAGTGGGCCGCGACCAAGCAATTATTACACTTTTGTACAGTGCGACAAAAGTGAATAGTTTTATACGGAAATCATTTTTTAATTTTAAAATATACACCCAAAAAAAAATTTTTTTTTAAGTTTCGCACACACACCCAAATATTTGACCTTAGACGCGCTGAGGCAAATAGAAACATTAAATTTTTGCTGCTGGTTAATTTATACCAAATAAGAGCAATTAAAGAAAAAAAAAAAGAAAAACCCAATTTTTTTTATTATTACAAAACTCACCCAACTTTTTTACAAGACTAACCCAATTTTTTTTTATAAAACCCACTCTATAACAATTTAATTCTCTCATAACCCCATTTATTCAAATCCTAAAAAATTCCACAAATGCCAGAATATAAGGCAGAAAAAGCATCGACCAAGATGAACACGTACCTACAAAAGTTCATCTTTGAATCCAACAGGCTGGAGGTCTTCTGCGCAAAATGGTCAACGGACTTGGCGAGCGACCAAACGGAAACCCTACTCAGCGTAAAAATACAGCAGCTGGACAAAAATTGGGATAGCCTCCTAGAAGCATATGAGGCTATTTTCATGGCGGACGCATACCCGGAAGTCAGCGAGTTAGTGGAGCAGAAATACGCAAAGTGTTCGGAAAGCTTCAAGAACTGTAAAGCGCAAATGCTAGAAGCATTGCAGCTTTTTACAGCTCCAACACCCACCCAATCAATCAACAAATACAAACACAAGCTCAGTTTCCAGTGGGGTATGTCTCAAAGTACCAGCATGCGATACTGAAGCATATTACGGAAGTTATGAAGACTGGTCGACATTCCGAGACATGTTTACGGCAGTTTATATAAATCACCCTAAATTAACACCCGCCCAAAAATTATTTCACCTGCGTCACAAGGCAAAAGGTCCAGCAGGCCTTATTGTGAAAAAATACCCACTCACAGCTGAAAGTTTTCCGCTTGTTTGGGAAGCATTAAAATCTCGTTATGGGAACTCAAGAATTCTGGTAAATAACCAGCTCAAAAAAAAAAAATTTTCGAAGAAAATCATCTTCAGTGATGAGGCACATTTTCACCTCAGTGGATTCGTCAATAAACAGAATTGCCGCATTTGGGCGAATGAGAATCCAAGAGTGATTGTCGAAAAACCAATGCACCCACAAAGAGTGACTGTTAGGTGCGGTTTATGGGCTGGCGGCATCATCGGGCAGTATTTTTTCCAAAATGAGGCCGGTCAGGCAGTTACTGTGAATGGTGTTCGCTATCGTGAGATGATAACGAATTTTTTATGGCCACAATTGGAAGATATGGATGTGGACGATATGTGGTTTCAGCAGGACGGTGCCACTTGCCACACAGCTAACGAAACAATGGCTCTTTTGCGCAACAAATTCAATGGCCGTGTTATCTCACGTAATGGCGATGTCAATTGACCACCAAGATCATGTGATTTGACACCGTTGGACTTTTTTCTCTGGAGTTATTTGAAAGAAAAGGTGTACGTCGATAAGCCAGCAACAATTCAAGAGCTAAAGGATGAGATAATTCGGCACATTACGGCATAGAAACTCCATTATGCCTCAGCATTATCGAAAATTTGGACCATCGTATGGAGGTGTGCCGCCGAGGTCGCGGCGCTCATTTGGCCGATATTTTGTTACATACATAATTAAGTAGTACCAATATATCATAATAAAAAAAAATTTCAATAATTTCCTAAATAGTTTGTGTTTTATTCAAAATCAACATCGGCCCTTGAAAATTTAACCACCCTTTACAACCCATATATGCAGAGAACGGGGAGCAGCTGCAAAAACTGCAGACTACAATAAATAACTGCCTTTCCAATCTCTCATCACAAAAATTTTCCAATAAGAATTGGGATCCCATCCTCATTTATATATGCTCCTCGAAACTCCCGAGCGAAACACTCGCGCTTTGGGAACAATCTCTCAGTTCAAGGAAAGAACTACCACTCTGGTCCGAGCTGGCAATCAAAGCTCCCCATTTGCGAATAAAAGTCGCACGCAAACCTATCACACAGAGTTCCAAAAACTCGTTTCCTGCAAGTTACGCAACTCTAGTCACGGGATGAAAATCTGCATCCGATTTATGAACCTTTCCGTGCCAGATCGACAAAAATTCGTTCGTGAAAACAATTACTGCGAAAAAGTCAATGTCAAAGCAAATTCACCTGCGTTTACTGCCAAAGGCGTCATCACTCACTACTCCATTATCAAAACACGACCCCATACTCAAAGCCCCTCTCATCGACAGCACAGGCAGCGACCGCAGTGGAAATAGCAGACGACAGACCATCAACATTGACAGGAATCAGCCACACCCCCCAGGCTCAGAAGAAGACAATAAAGGTAACAATACACCATGCAAGCAGTAACGAAATCACACTCTTGCCCACGGCTATAGTCCCGATATATCTAGCAGGAGAACACCACAAAATCCGATCAATGATAGATCAAGGTTCGCAAAAAACCTTTGTCACATCTCGGATTCAAAAAACACTCAATCTACCCACGGAGGAAACCCATTACGAAATCTCAGGAATGGAAGGGACTTTCGTCCAGAACTCAACCAAAGTCTGCGAACTAACTCTATGTTCGTCAGACTTATCACACCATGTAAAAGCTAGAGCAATAATATTACCCAAGCTCACACACCCCCTACCCACAACCCAGGTGTCAACCATTGACATCAACCAAATAACCCAATTAGCGTTAGCCGACCCAAAATGTCTCACCCCATCTCGAATTGACATGGTAATCGGCAGCGAATTAGCACCCCAAATCATCAAATAAGGAGTGCAACATCTCCACAATGAAACCCTGTTGGCACAACAGACAATATTTGGATGGATAATCAGCGGACCAACAACTCAAAAGGTAGAGTCCTTTTCAATGCGAAAATTTGTATCGCAAAACAACAACGCGTCAAAAGAATGGTAAATACACCGTCAAATTACCATACAAAAAGGAGTTACCCAGGGACGCAGCCCTAGGCCACTCCAGACTAACAGCACAGCAACAGTACATCAGCAACGAGCGGACACTAGAGCGAAAACCAGTGCTGCAGCAAAAATATCAGAAGGTTTTGGAAGAATACTTGACCTTGGACCACATGGAACCCACTCCACCTCTCGAAGTTATCCACGAGGGGAAGTACTTCTCCTTTTATCTACCCCATCACGCTGTCATAAATCCCGACAGTAAATCCACAAAGGTCCGAGTCGTATTCCACGCGTCCAGATTATCACAATCAGGGAACTCGTTAAACGACGTACTACATACAGGCCCAACACTCCAAAACGATTTAATGCTAATAATCCTCAATGGGTGACTCTATAAGTACGTATTTAAGGGTGACATTGAGAAAATGTACCGTTAAATTGTGAAGACCCCTAGTCTAGGGCCTTCACAGCAACAACAACAAAAATAGAAATTACACACACATATATATATATATAATCTATGAACAAACATATATGTACACACATACATTGAAGTACACATATAGATATACTTATAGAATTAATTAAATATATATAGATATATATATATATTAATATACATATACATATATATAGATATAGATATATACGTAGGAAACTAAATGGTAAATTTTAAATATTTAATCATTTAAGGTAGGCAAGCACCAAGCACTAGCATAGCAAGCCGTCGCTGTTAAGTAAGGCAAAGGAGAATAGGAGAGACCCATAATCCGGCTGAGTGATAGCCCAGCTATAGACCGGAGAAACGGGTTCGTTGCTAAATACTCGTTAACCAGGAAGATCAAGTCTTCCAACGAATACTCTTTCGCAGAACCCCCGACTCTCCAATAGAAGATTTCAAGCTAAAGACAGTTACGTTTGGCGCTAACTGTGCCCCATATTTAGCTATTCGAACCCTATATCAATTAGCCGAAGATTGCAAAACCGAATACCCTCTCGCAAACAATATCCCACTCAATGAAATTTATGTAGAGGACATATTTTCAGGCAATAATGAAATACAGTCCACTATCAACTCACTCACCCAAGTTATCGAAGCGTTAAATTCAGCAGGATTCCCTCTCAAGAAAATTACAGCAAACTACGCGAAAATACTCGAAAAAGTCCCAGAGTCTCTTTTGCTAGAAGCCGACTTTCTTAAATTCAGCGACACAAGCTCAACAAAAACTCTAGGAATACGCTGGATCGCGATTACAGACACCTTCTCATACTCATACGAACCTCAACCTGCAGCAAAGTGTAGTACTAAACGCCAGATTTTTTCGGCTGTGGCGAAACTATTCGACCCGGCAGGATGGTTATCACCAATTATGATAGTAGCCAAGGTACTACTCCAAACACTTTGGCTAGAAGGAACGGATTGGGACGAAAATGTAAAATCCGGATCCCTACATAAATGGAACTCGTTTCATGAGAATCTCCCGGCAATCAAAGACATACAAATACCCCAATGGGTGCAGTACTCCCCCGACAAACCGATTCAACTCCATGGATTCTCAGATGCCTCAGAGGAGGCATTCTGCGCTTGTGTGTACAAGAGGGTACAACACGGCGAAAACTCCTTCACCTAACATTTACTGGCTGCAAAAACAAAGGTAGCCCCTCTACAAACGATAAGTCTCCCCCGTCTAGAGCACTGTGGAGCAGTTCTACTGGCAAAGTTGGTAAACCAAATACAAACAGAATTAAGTTTACCGCTTCACGAACTTGTTCTGTGGACAGACTCGACCATCGTCTTAGCATGGCTAGAGAAATCACCACACTCTTGGAAAACACATGTAGCATGCAGGATATCCCAGATCCTGCAACTGATAAGTAATGCTACGTGGCGGCACGTATGCAGCAGCGACAACCCAGCTGACCTAGACATCCGTGGATGTCGACCTCAGGACCTCGTTGAAGACACCATCTGGTGGAAAAGTCCTGAATGGCTCGCCAAACCCGCCAATGAATGGCCTAGCTCTCGCCCCAACACTCAACGCCTCCGGAGCAAAGTCACATCGCCGCATTCCATACCTCGCCATCCGAAGATATCTTGGAGAGATTTTTTTCCTTCCCCCGAGCCCTTAGAGTAATTGCATATAGGTATATATCATTTTATTCACAGGTCACGAAAATTGCCATCTCGGATGAGCATGACTCTAACGAAGAGATGAACGAAGCAAAAACGCGACTCATAACCCTAACTCAACGAAGGCATTATGGTGAAACCATAGCTCAACTCGAAGCCTCAAAACCGATCAGCAAGAAGGACACGTTGCTGACATTAAATCCTATACTCGACAGCAAACTTAAGTACGCACCCTTAGTTATAAAGAACGTTATCCCATAATTAACCCGGGAAACTCGATATTCTGCACTCTGCTGTTAAAATTTCTACACACCACCATGCTTCATGCTGGAAACCAGTTAATGATGCGAATGGTACAACAAGAGTACTACATTCCCCGACACAAACCCAAAATAAAAAAGTGCATTTTTCAGTGCAAAACATGCACCATACATAAGCAGCAGATGAGATCGCAGATCATGGCAGTACTACCCTCCGAGCGAACCACATATACACTACCGTTTCACACTACTGTGGTGGACTTCGCCGGCCCGTTTCTAGCAAAAGTATCTACCCATCGGCGAGCTTCATATTTAAAGGTATATGTTTGTGTGTTCGTATGCTTCTCCACGAAAGCAATACATCTCGAAGTCTGCTCTGACTTGACTACGGAGGCTTTCCGAACAGCATTCGCTAGATTTCTTGGCCGTCGCGGTCTCCCCTATAAGATAATGTCCGACAATGGAAAAACATTTATCGGAGCTCAACGCACATTCCACCGCGAGTTTGGCGTGTTCTTGAAGGAAGTAACAGCTGACGTCTCTGCTTAATACGCCCCACTCGGCTTCTATTGGGAGTTTATTTCACCGTCCCCTCATATGGGTGGACTATGGGAAGCAGCAGTGAAGAGTTTTAAGCTGCTCACCCTAATGGTAAGAATCGAAGCGGTTCTCAATTTCCGACCGCTCTCAGCCATTTCGCAAGACCCACAAGACCTATTAGCACGCACCCCTGGACATTTCCTCCGGGGTGCTCCATTGTCATCGATACCCGAAACCAATGCCGAAGACCTCTCTCTGGTTCCAAAAGGGAAGAAACTCAAGGTGCTTCCCCATCAATTTAGTACCGGATGGAAGAACGAGAATTTCAGAGAATTACACAAGAGGTACAAATGGAAGAGGGCAGAAAGCCCCGTAAGGGAAGGAAATCTAGTTGTCGTCAAGGATGACCTCCTCCCCCCGAATGAATGGCGCCTAGGACGTATAACCAAATTATACCAAAGTGCAAGTGAAAAGATCCGGTGGTCGACATAATCACGCAGAACGGAACAATAACTCGAAATATAGCCAAACTGTGTGTGCTGCCCGCTGTGTGAATCTCGATCCCTATGACTTAATCCAAACATTTTACATTTACCTATACCAACCTAACTCATATAAAAGCATCTCATGAAATCTCTTCATATACCCTTTTTCAACCATATACTAAAGTCGTATATTTTCACTCTTCTCTCCTAGGTCACTACGAGAGGCGACATCGAGGAAGTGCCGTTTATGCGGCCGGTTGCAAGGGTGCACCGGTACTGCATCAACTGCCTGGCAACCTCCCATACGACCGGCGAATGCGACACAAGGTCTAGTTGCCATCGGTTCACTCTCGGGCATCATACGCTGCTCCACCGGACAAAGTTAAGGAGGGTAAGCGGTGCAGCGAATGCAGCCAATTCCAGGCCAGCTCTATCCAGCCTGCCCGGCAGCGGAAGAAGTTGCAACAATTGGTGAAGGACGTCCGCAGTCTGATTGGCAAGCTGGAGAGGGAGATACAGGCACCAACGCCGGGGGACGCCATGTTGAGGACATGGACCTCCTTACGTTTTCGGAGTGATCCCCCCCAGGTGGCAACGCCGCGATGTGCTGCCCAATGTCGCCCAATGTTGATAACGTTCCGCACCAGCAACACCGTTTTGAATTAACTAACCGGCTAAAGTAGCCAACAGCGACACATTCAGTTTTTAATCGCTTTCCAACCCCCAACGAATCGACATCGCGACCACGGACCGCTCTTCGTCATTTCCATTTCAATATTATATTTACTTATATCTTTTAATGGTAATTTCAAATAATTTTTAAAGACCCAACGTCGGGTTGTAATCTTGTAATAATTAATTGGTCTCAAAGACACTAAGACAATTTGCGTCTTAAAATCTATACAACGAATTATAAATCTAAATTATTATTATTTTGTTTTCAATTATCCATCTTATAACGTAAGAAATTGAATAAACCTGAATTGATACCGTTTATAAACACAAAAGACCTAGACCTCTTCATTTCATTTGAAGCGGCCATTTTTTACCCCCACTCAAAATTATACATACAGGAATACATTTATACTTGATATCAGATATAGGAATAATACGGACAACACGGAAAGAAAATTAACAAACAGACGGACGTCACGAATATAGTATCCTACGAGAATGGACACTAGCAAAACGTATGCGAGAACATAACACACAATCCAATAACACATATATAGAGAAACATGTGTTATTGCCTCTCTTCTCTCTCCCTTCTCAACCGTATGTGAGAGAATATTGTCTCTCCCATCCCTCCTAACCTATACTATAATCAACACCTGGATGCATATTGATAAAACTTTACTCTTCATTCATATTTAAATTTCATTTACGTTACATGTACACGTATTTGTATTAGTGAATTGCGATTCGCAGAATAAATCGTATGTTATTACAATGATCTATTAAAAAAAAAATTGAATTCGAAACTAGTTATAAAATGCAATAACAGCAACAATTCTAATAAACGATATAAGAAGCAGACGAGAATAAATGAATACGGCTTCGTTCTATGCTATGATTTTCTCTTCTCTTTTATATTTGCTTTAATGTTATGTATAAGACATTTACGTACCTTAACCCTGGTCGATCCCACAAAGTTTGCGCAAGCTTGGTGTCGTAGGTTTGAAAAATAATTTGTTGATGAATATTCTTATTGAAATTCCTACTATATTTACGAATACCTTCTATTCTCGCCTCTTACATTACAAATGACTCGAAATATATTTAAATTTGAAAAAAAATTCAAAATTATACAAAGTAAACGAAAAATTATATTCAACTTTTAAACAATGTTTTCTAAGACTGATTTTGTTGAAAATTCTCCATAAATTTGAAAGTAATTCAAGTGCACCAGGTGTAGTGTGTGTCTGGTGGAATGCGGTAGATTCTGGTTTAATAGTTAACTGGGAAGCAGTGTCCTAAAATAAAGGAAATCCCCGAATACCAGAATGCTGATGAAATTTTAACGTTCAGACATTTATACGTACTTTCAGCGTTGAAGCTGAGGATGTCCGTGTTCAGTCAAGCGTCATGTACAGCGGAACTCTAGGGCTGCTGCGTGCTATAGATATTGAGCACCCGCTTCGTATAAATTTGATACCACTACAAAGTAGATATGAATTTTGAATTTACACGCCTAATATTAGGCTTATAATCGCCACCATTTCAACACGATTTTTTTAGCTTCACTTGTATGTCAGTCTGTCTGTCTGTCATCTTTTTGCAGTTTCTTTGAAATACTGAATGCACTCTACATATCACCCTGTTTCTTGGAATATTTTGTTAATTGCAACGCCACGATGTATGCAACGATTCGCATTTTAAATATTTCGTATTGGGATCGCGTCACAGCTAAATTAGTCTTTTACCGAAAACTGTTATTTTAACATCTGGGAGAAATACAAAAATATAGCATGAGAGAAAAAATAATGAAAACAAATCCCACATCAAAATCAGATGGAATATAATAAATAAGATTAATAAAACTGCAATGAAAGGCATTAAATTAAATTAAGGAGTAAGGCCAATGTAAACGCCAAAAAAAAAAACAAATGTTTTCGAGATTTTTTTTTATGTGGAAAGTAAGGCAATACAATTATGTTTTGAAATTTTATTAGTCTCATATTTAAATAGAAAACAATTTGGTTCACACCAATATTTTAAAATTGCGGAACTATGGACATTTTTGTAAAGTGATTTTTCTTGTAAAAGCTCCGCGGCATCTTTTATTAGTCTAATATTTAAATAGAAAAAATTTTAGTTTACAACAATATTTTAAAATTGCGGAACTATGGACATTTTTGTAAAATGATTTCTCTTCTAAGAGCTCCACGGCTTGCAGCCAAAGGGTGCAAAATAGAATCTGCAATAATTGTTTATCTTCATGAGAATAGCTAGAGAATGACGTATGGATTTTAAAAAATATTGATTTTTGTGAAATTTGGAACCAATTAGGTTATCTAAAATCCCGTATGTCACTCTCTTTGAACTATTATTAAAAAGGTCTAAGAAAAAAGTCAATTGAAAAATTGGAAATTTTTTGAGTTATGCTGTGAGGCAATATAAGTATATCCGAGCGGCCCGGCGCATTCGGTAAGACCTTTTGTTCCTTATTCTAGAAGGTCCAAAGAATATTTTTAGGCAATAAGAAACAATCTTTTTTGATGTATCTACGGTGCGTCATTCTTTAAGTAATTTATATTGACATAAGGAAGGTAAAAATAAAATCAATCAAAATAAGATAAAAATAAAATAGCATAAAATAAAATAAAAAAAAATAATAATTAAATTAGCTGAGTGGTTAGCATTGCAAACTGACATTCGGAAGGCTCGGGTTCAAGTCCCGGTGCCACCAACATCCAAAAGTTACGGAAAATTAATTTAAATAAAAATTTAAGTTAAAATTTTTTAATTGCGATCGCCCCTCGGCAGGGAATGTCCACCCCTCCAAGTGTATTTCGGACATGAAATAAAGGCTCCTCGTAAAAAAACCATCAGACGTTCGGAGGCGGCTTAGTATAAACTGTGGGGCCCACCATTTGTTGGAAAAATATCAACACGCAAAACCACAAATTGGAGGAGGAGCTCGGCGGAAAACCGCTTCAGCGGTTACAAAGCGCCAATTATACCTATATATATATTTATATAAGAAATATTAAAACAAAATAAAATAAAATAAAAAAAGAAAATGAGTCAATAAAATTAAATTAAACAAAATTAAATAAATTGAAACAAAATATTATACAATAATATAAAATTAAATAAAACAAATTAAAGGAAATTATAAAATAATTTTTGAAATAAACTTAAGGCAATTTATATATATTTATATACTATTGCTTAAAAAAATTAAAAAAACACGTTTTTATAGAATATTAAATTAAAAAGTTGAAAATAATTTTTGGAATAAACTTAAGACAATAGTATATTTATAAACTATTATGCAGTGCATATCTGTGTTATTCCATACTTTGTTAGAAATGACTGAAACTAATGCTGGTACTCCAAATATGTCAAAAACATGTTGTTTTAGAAAATTCGCTATTGGTGTTGTTATAAAATTTTCCAAAGGACATAGAAAAGTAACTTTCGAAAACTGATCTAACAGAATCAGTATACCAATATGTTCGTTTTTCGATTTTGGAAACGGTCCTGTAAGGTCTATATAAAGCCTTTAAAATATTCGTTCTGTTGGTACATAGTTTACCATTGGAGGTCTAGTATATATTGCTTGTTTTGCATGTTTTACATTTCCCTATGTAATCACGTACCGAACGTAAAAGAGCTGGCAAGAAAAAGTAACGCCCAATCCGCTCAACGGTTTTACCGATACCTCCGTGTGCACATGTTGGATTATCGTGTGCATTGCGAATTACTTCTTCCCTTAAACTTCCAGGTGCTACTAACTTTCATGTAAAATTTTGTTGTTCATGTTCACCTGTATAGTATTCAGTACGATGATTTGTATAATTATCGTCTATTTCAAAATCGGGGTATTTATCCTTGTTACTTAAAATTTTATCGTGAAGCTCGGTATAATCTGTGTTCTTGAATTTTGGAGATGTAAGCTCATAATCTATGTGAGCGCTATCGATCCCACAAAGTTTGCGCAAACTTAGTGTCGTAGGTTTGAAAAATAATTTGTTGATGAATATTCTTATTGAAATTCCTACTCTATTTACGAATACCTTCTATTCTTGCCTCTTTTTACATTACAAATGACTCGAAATATATTTAAATATGAAAAAAAAATTCAAAATTATACAAAGTAAACGAAAAATTATATTCAACTTTTAAACAGTGTTTTCTAAGACTGATTTTGTTGAAAATTCTCCATAAATTTGAAAGTAATTCAAGTGCACCAGGTGTAGCGTGTGTCTGGTGGAATGAGGTAGATTCTGGTTTAATAGTTGACTG
Source organism: Ceratitis rosa (assembly GCA_037013455.1). Lineage (NCBI taxonomy): Eukaryota > Metazoa > Arthropoda > Insecta > Diptera > Tephritidae > Ceratitis > Ceratitis rosa. Next base: position 2,247,741 of record JAWMAG010000018.1, on the reverse strand, counting down.
GGAAGCAATGTCCTAAAATAAAGGAAATCCCCGAATGTCAGAATGCTGATGAAATTTTAACGTTTAGACATTTATACGTACTTTCAGCGTTGAAGCTGAGGATGTCCGTGTTCAGTCAAGCGTCATGTACAGCGGAACTCTAGGGCTCTTGCGTGCTATAGATAGTGAGCACCCGCTTCGTATAAATTTGATACCACTACAAAGTAGATATCTTTCAGATTTCAGTATCTTTTTAATTTTGAATTTACACGCCTAATATTACGCTTATAATCGCCAACATTTTAATTAGTAATATTTATCACTTACTGAAAATGATCTTAACGTTTTCACAACCAAATATGATGTGTTCTCGTTGGAGGTTTCGAGTAAAATGAACGATTCGCGAATGAGGCTTAGGATACGTTGTTTTTGAAAGAAAATTATAGTTCAGTGGGAAATTGTGCTAGAGTTAATTTTTTTTGTTTAATATTGTACTAGACAAAGCGTAGCAAAAACAATAAAGGGAGAGTTTAAATGACAAAAATATAAAAAAAGTTTAATAAGGACCTGGATAAGATGGTCTTTTAAAATTGAATTTTCGCAGACATCACAAGCACAGATTAAAAATTTGAACCAGTCGAGAGTTTTGAAGCTGGAAAAATGGATGCATGTGGATATATATAATTTGTGTTTACGATTGTGTTACCAAGATTTTGTAGAGGCTGCATATCCTTGCAATGATATGTTCCGATTAATTTACCAAACTCATCTTCTGCTTTTGAAGTTTTTGCTTTGGTTGCTTTGAGCAAATATTCTTCGCACTGCCAGCTGACCTTAAATTGTATGTTTTCTCAGTAGTGTCATGTGATTTTTGTATATTTGTAAGTAAGTCGTGTCGGTTATAATTATTTTGGAAACGTGCTTTCTCGAGCATGCCTATCCTCCTTACGGTTTTAAGTTATCTCCGTGAGTCATCATATGTTGACTAAATACCGTATAGGAAGGACTTTTTGATGTTGACTGATGTACTGAGTTGCATAATGCACAATTAACACTGCTCAAGTGCTGATCCCATTCGCGCTGGTCGTTTTTAATATCAGGTACAGTAAAAAGTTAGTTCGGTTTTTCTCTAAGAGATAGCGTTATTGTCCATAGTACTAGTGTTATACTATATGGCGCTTAAAACGTGTTTATTCGCGCTAAAAGTTTGTCTTTGACAGTTTTTCAATTGATTGACTCAGTACGTTGTGAGCGCTCGTCAAAGATAGACACCAGCAAAGAGAAAATTTGCTATATCTTAAAATTTTTATTCGATCAAGGAGCAAAAGCAGCCAAAGCGGCTGAAAAAATTAATTTAGTTTATGGGCCCGATACTGTAAACGAACGTGTAGCACAAAAGTGGTTTGCTAGTATGTCTTTTACAAGAGTGTGCAGCTGCTGGCGTACGCCGATGATATCGATATTATTGGCCACAACAACCGCACCGTGAGTTCTGCTTTCTCCAGACTTGATAAAGAAGCGAAGCGAATGGATCTGGTAGTGAATGAGGACAAGACGAAATACCTCCCGTCATCCAACAAACAATCATCGCATTCGCGACTCGGCTCCCACGTTACCCTTGACAGTCATAACTTCGAGGACGTAGATAACTTCGACTAGCTAGGGACCAGCATTAACACCAACAATAATGCCAGCCTGGAAATCCAACGAAAAATCACTCTTGTCTAGCACCTGTTTGGACTGAGTAGGCAATTGAAAACCAAACTCTACAAATCGCTCATCATACCGGTCCTACTATATGGCGCAGACTCTAGGAGACTTCGAGTGAAAAATTTTGCGAACGATTTTTGGTCCTTTGCGCATTGGCAACGGCGAATACCGTAGAGAACGGAACGATTAGCTGTACGAGCTATATGATAATATTGACATAGTTCAGCGTATGAAGAGACAGCAGCTACGCTGGCTAGGTCATGTCGTCCGAATGGATGAAAGCACTCCAGCTTTGAAAATATTTGATGCAGTACCCGCTGGTGGAAGCAGAGGGAGAGGACGACCTCCACTCCGTTGGAAGTATCAAGTGACCTGGGCTCATTTGGCATTTCCAACTTGCGCCAGGCACCGCTTATATTGATTCGGCTATAATCGCGTAAGCGGTGCCAACGCCAATAAAGAAGAAGAAGGTCAATATCTGGTACATAATCTCTCTGAGCGCTATCTGAATAAGTCCGCGTTAGTGCATCGGGGACTACATTTTGACTGCCTTTCCAATGCCCTATACTAAACTTGAATGCTGGCAGTGTAAGTGCCCATCGTGCAAGACGACCATTCAAGTCAGTTTGATTCATAAGCCACCGTAAGCTTGCATGATCTGTTATTATTTTGAGCTATTGTCCTTCTACGTACGGACGAAACTTTTTAACTGCAGAAACGGCAGCCAAACACTCCTGCTTTTTTCGGGTTTCATCTCTCCAAAAATTAACGCCTAGGTATACATCTTGTGACAATGATGGAATAATATAAATTTCTATAGGATTACTGTCTTGTTTATAGGTAACTATTAGTTCCACAACCCCTTCTACTCTTTGTTTTGTCCCGTTCGCGGTTTGCGCATGTAATTTCTGTATTTTTACACAACATCGTAGAAAATAATTGAATTCGCTTTTCATTTGTTTATTTCCAATGATCTTTTACGCGAAAGATAGAGTGGGTTCCCTTAAAAAATTGTTCACGTTTCGGTTTATACTCTTCTAATCGTTCATTTTGGGAATAAGTTTTTTCTTTAAAGATTAAAATTTATTTATTGAATCTGCTTCGATTTCGGAAACCTAACAATAAGTAATAAAATTTTATATTAGGTGTACAACTTTGCTTTCGCCGTTTTTTTTCAAAATCAAAAGCCCAGGGCCTTGAGACGTTTTAAAATGGCTTGCTGACTCACTCCCAACGATTCGGCAAGCTGTTCTTGGGTTTGGTACGAATCTTCGTCAAGCAATGCTTCTAGTTGTTCATCTTTGAAGGTTTTTTCTCTTCCACCACCATGTTTGTCTTCGACATCGAAATCACCTTTTTTAAAACGTTAAAAACACACCCGACACATTCTTTCACTCAGAGCAGCATCATCGTAAGTTTCTGAGAGTATTCGATGCGCTTCAGCTGCATTTTTTTTTCGAATTGTAACAGAAAAGTAAAACTCTTACCAGACATTTCTGACACTACTGAAACCCACAGATGATTCCTCTTCCATCATGCTCTATCTCAGATATATGTCTCGATGGAACACTAAATGGTCTAGGTTGGAATCGTTGCGGTCCTTGAACCGTTTCAATAAAATTCTTACGCTTGAGACAACCCCGCCTTTAGTCATTAAGAGCTGTGATCTCGAAATGTAATAACTCCAAACGTATGTCCGCCCGTAAATTTCTGATAAGAGTTTCAACGAGTTTTCCCTCCTTCATGGGCGTATTGAAGCTGTCACACAAACCCATTATACTTTCTAAAAATTTCGCAAATGATTCAACGGGTTTCTGTATCTATTGCGAATCAGTTCCTTTGAAATTCGTCATTAAAGCGTCACAAACGTCAAACTAGTCCATTATCTTAGTGTCCCGTGATACATCCAATACCAATTCTTAGCTTTACCATCAAAAAAAATGTGAGCATTCTGACATAGAACATTAATGTTATCACGTAGAGAGGTTACTTCCAGTGCCTTTATTCTATAAATGAATTCATTAACGGATATTCCGTTGGAAGACCCATCAAAAGTCAGCTTCCAGTTGAATATGATTTTTGAGATTACATCGCTATCTGTTAAAGAGGAATTGCCTTCATCCCTATTCGTAGGACGGGCTTCCATTTGGGATTGAATCCCATTCAAAGTCAATGCTGAAAAACGATTTTCCAAAGAATTGGAAATTATTTGTTCAATTGTTGTTTGTAGCTCTCTAGAAACTTGTTTATGTTGTCGCCCTACAGAAATTTCTACAATTTCTTAAATTCGAGCGATGTTATTGGTATTGCTACTATTTTGTCTATTTCTGTTATTATGAGTTGGTCTACGTTGAATAGGAGTGGAGCGAGGTACTACAAGACTACAAGTGAACGCACAAATGAATTTGTATTTGAGTGAGCAAGTCGTGCCCTAGTTATTGTAATTACATTCTATAGAAAGAGAATGCCCATGGGAATCCGTAGAGGAATTACTATTGCATACTTGACGACACAAAGGACAAGTGCTATTATCCCTTAGCCAAGTGGAGATGCATGATTGATGGAAAAAAGATGAGTGAATGCCAGATCATCAGATTCTACAATTACCGCATTACATACCATATAGTACACGACATTTCCAATGCACCTGACAATATCAGGTTTTCATTACTATGATGTACTACCATTTTGAAATACAGCAATCGGTCAAGAGAATCCAGAGTAAAATTAAAAATTTTTAAACATGCTAAAAGTTGTTGCAGAATTATTTCAATTAGTATTATTTTAATTATTTTCTAAATTATTATTATTATCAACGTGATCCTTTTAGGCGTTGGTTAAGGTGAAGAGATTTATGTGTTATTCGTTCAGTGTCGTTTCGCGAAAAGAAAAAACTACTACTGTGTTTAAGAAGATGCAATTGTCAGTATTTGCAAGGAATCAGCTGAATACGTGCCGACTCAAGTCTCACAAAAGTCTAACAGGTTGAGAACAAATACACCAATTATTTACAATGGCAAAGTGTACCAATACTTCAACTCTATTCCAATTGAAACGCAAGAGTGTTCAAAGTTCCCTGGGAGAAAATTTGACAAAGTTTACAGAGTTTGGTTAGGTATACGTCATATCGCATTTACAACTAATTCCGTCACCTCAATAGCCTAGTCAAGCTGCGTAATACAGGAAAAAATTGTTTTTGAGCACGCACGAAATTTGGGGTCCAACTTTGTGCACCATTTTTATGTAACGGACTGTATTATTTCGTTGATTTTTAAGCGGCAGTGATATTTCATACTAGGTCTAAGCTCTTCCAGTGGGGTGGATTCTTGTATGAAACCATTGCACTGCATACATACATAAAAAAAAATAAAATCATGCACAGAAATTTATTTATACTTGAAATCCAAAAAAAACAGGGTAAAAGAAATAAACATCTTCAAGCATATCGGACTAATACGGACAAGACGGAAAGAAAATTAACAAACAGACGGACATCACGAATCTACGAGCTGCGAGTCCTACGAGGATGGACACTAGCAAAACGTATGGGAGAACGTAACACCCAATCGAATAACACATATATAGAAATACAGGTGTAATTGTCTCTCCGTATGTGAAAGAATATTGTCTCTCCCATCCAACGCACATCACATATTGACAGAACTTTACTCTTTATTCATATTTACAGCGGCATTCAGTAATTTGATACACGGCAGTCTCAATTTGTGGTAAGTATGAGTGAGCTCCAAAACGTCAGTTGTAAAGCAACCATGCATTGTTACACATTCCTAAATGCAACTGTGCAAACTTTGAAGATGTATCATGTTCCGGTACATGAATCGGTAAAGTTATTGTTGCGCAAACAAAAGCAAACTGCGCATTGATAAGGTCTGCGATGCTTTATTTTATTATAAATTCTTAACAACAATGGCCGGACGTCGGAGGGGAGCTTTTTGGCGCTAGTTTAGCCAGTGAAAATAAACTTATTTGCACGAGAAGCGTACGAAAATATCAGAGTTTGCAAAGTATTTATAGAATGCAGGGTTGTATTGTAATGATACGGTTGCGAAACGGAATCATTATAAAGTATTTTGACGTTTTGGAACTCACCCTATGTAGATAATTTACTAGCGGTCTTGAGTTTATTTAATTAAATTAATTATTTGGCGGGATGGGGCGATAGAAGTTCAAGCAAAATGAGGAAAGTTTTTGATTGCCATTCACCTGGGAGTGGCCAGAAATGATTCTTTTGCATATTGTTCAAGTAGCTCACGACTTCCGGTCTTAGACCAAGTATTCCCTGGGTAGCCAACAAACATCCGTTCGGAGGTAAGCTAAAGTAAGAAGGCGAATCCAATGCGGTTATGCGTAGGTGGTGGGACCCACCACATGAAAAGCAAAATACTTCTTAAATATGAAAATTAAGATCAAAGTTATACAAAGTAAACGAAAAATTAACTTAAATAGCTTTTAAGTACTTAAATAGCTTTTATACTTGTAGCAAGAATTATTAGAGATGGTCAATTACACATAGCTGATGTTTTGTAAGACTGATTATGGTGAAAATTCTCCATAAATTTGAAAGTAATTTAAGTGCACCAGGTGTAACGTGTGTCTGGTGGAATGCGGTAGAATCTGGTTTAATAGTTGACTGGGATGCAGTGTCCAAAGTAAAGGAAATCCCCGAATGTCAGAATGCTGATGAAATTTTAACGTTTAGACATTTATATGTACCGAAAACACCAACTGGGAAACCTTTCAGCATTAAAAAAGTGCTTAGCTAACAATAAAATCTCCAAAAGCTGAGGATGTCCGTGTTCAGTCAAGCGTCATGTACAGCGGAACGATAGGGTTGCTATAGATAGTGAGCACCCGCTTCGTATAAATGTGATACCACTACAAAGTAGATATCTTTCAGATTTCACTTTCTTTTTAATTTTGAATTTACATGCCTAATATTACGGTTATAATTGCCACCATTTTAATTAGTAATTTTTATCACTCACTGGAAATGAATTTAACGTTTGCACAACCAAATATGATGTGTTCTCGGTGGAGATTTCGAGTAAAATGAACTATTCGCGAATGACGCTTCGGATACGATGTTTTTAAAAGAAAATTATAGTTCAGTGGGAAATTGTGCTAGTTATTTTCTTTTTGCTTAATATTGTACTAGAGAAAGCGTTGTAAAAGCAATAGAGGGAGAATTTTTTAATAAGGACCTAGATAAGATGGTATTTTAAAATTGAATTTCCGCAGACATCACAAAGCAAAGGGCTCGCTATATGAATTTGTAAAAAAATTTAAACTTACTCGTCAAGAGAGTTTGTGTGTTGGGCTTGGTATCCGCCATATAGACACCATCCTCACATTCTTAATTTTTAGTTCTACTATGTGTTTCAATACTTACAACATTAAACGTTAGGAAATAAACATAAGAAATGCAATTAATAATTTTTCATCCTCTTCTTTTCTGTAAGCAATGTTTAATGATATAAAAAATATGCATTTCAGTTATAAAGGGTGGTTAAATTGTAAGGGCCGATGATGAATGTGAACCACACCTAAACGCCAAGTTTTTTTCCGAATTTAATTTGACATTTCTCTATTTCAGACTTACTCAATTTGAACCATGGAGAGATACACAATCCAACAACGTGTTAAAGTTATCCAGACTTATTATGAAAATTTTCGAAGAAAATCATCTTCAGTGATGAGGCACATTTTCACCTCAGTGGATTCGTCAATAAACAGAATTGCCGCATTTGGGCGAATGAGAATCCAAGAGTGATTGTCGAAAAACCAATGCACCCACAAAGAGTGACTGTTTGGTGCGGTTTATGGGCTGGCGGCATCATCGGGCAGTATTTTTTCCAAAATGAGGCCGGTCAGGCAGTTACTGTGAATGGTGTTCGCTATCGTGAGATGATAACGAATTTTTTATGGCCACAATTGGAAGATATGGATGTGGACGATATGTGGTTTCAGCAGGACGGTGCCACTTGCCACACAGCTAACGAAACAATGGCTCTTTTGCGCAACAAATTCAATGGCCGTGTTATCTCACGTAATGGCGATGTCAATTGACCACCAAGATCATGTGATTTGACACCGTTGGACTTTTTTCTCTGGGGTTATTTGAAAGAAAAGGTGTACGTCGATAAGCCAGCAACAATTCAAGAGCTAAAGGATGAGATAATTCGGCACAATACGGCATAGAAACTCCATTATGCCTCAGCATTATCGAAAATTTGGACCATCGTATGGAGGTGTGCCGCCTAGGTCGCGGCGCTCATTTGGCCGATATTTTGTTACATACATAATTAAGTAGTACCAATATATCATAATAAAATAAAATTTCAATAATTTCCTAAATAGTTTGTGTTTTATTCAAAATCAACATCGGCCCTTGAAAATTTAACCACCCTTTATTATCATAGTTATGTATGGTACATTCGTTTAATTAATAAAAAAGAACTACTTAATTTTTTCTATATTCCAGGCTATAGGGATTTACTATTTTTCTTCCCTTTTTTGTCGCATGTTATCTTGATTATATATATAACTAGCTTTTACCCGCGGCTTCGCTCGCATTAAATCCATCCAATAAGAGATCATTATAGTACAAACGGGTCAATATAAAGAATATATTTTATTGCTTGTCTGAGATTATCTATTTGAAAAAATTACTACATGCAAATTTCAAAGTATACTTTATTGAATCAATACAACAAATATTAAAATATATATGTCACTATAAAGAAAGTAAATAATTCGGAATGGTAACAATTGAAAATATAAAATGCAGATTATTAGTCAAGGATTTATTTATTTATTTATAGAAGATATAGCTTACAACATAAATCTTATAAGCTATTTGTTTGGGAGCTATAGCTACTAGGCCTTAAGCTCAATATTTATTTACATATTTACATTTCAAGTTTAGATACTTTTGGTTAAATCTTATGAAAGAGATTCGTTCTTTTGAGAAAGTTTGTTATTAAAAGGATTGATTCGGCTGAGGGAATTGAGAGGTAAGAAGTTGGGTTTGTGTTAGTAAAAATTCGTTCTCTATGGGTGGCATATAGTGGGCAGTTAAGTAGAATGTGGTTAACTGTGACTATGATATTTGCGCTGCAAGTACAGTATATAGGGGTTGAGTTATTGATAAGATGCCCATGTGTTAATTTGGTGTGTCCTAGTCTAAGGCGCTCGAATTTTGTAACGTCGAGTCGTGAAGGGATTTTTTTTGATTTATGTAAGAAGTCCATTAGATGGGTCTTTGTGTAATTTATACTTTTATACCAATTATTAGTTAGGTTCCATTCGAGGCGTTGTTTCGAGAAGAAGTATTGCTTTATATGATTTTTTACGTCTAGGAGGTTTAAATTTTCTGTACTGATAACTGGACCTTGGTTCGCTTGCTTGGCGGCTTGGTCGGCAAGGTTGTTGCCAGATATATTTGTATGTCCAGGTACCCATATTAATATGATTTTTGGGTAGTGCTGTGACAGAATATTTCTAATTTGGGTGGTATAGTAGCTATTGTTTTTTATGTCGGCTATGGAATTAAGAGCGGAAAGTGAATCCGAACATATAGCGAATAATTCTTTTTAGTGTGTAACTAGTTTTATAGCTTCAGATATGGCAATAATTTCAGCTGAGTATATTGAACTATAATATGGAACAATTGATGTTTTGATAATTTCATTTTCTGTGGTTATGCTATATGAAGTGCTGTGATTGGATTTGGATCCATCAGTATAAATGAATGTGTAGTTATAGTATTTACTTTTGATCTCGTTGAACATCAACTGGAACTGAAGCGGATTTGTGTTTGACTTGTTTAAGGTGTATAGTGCAGTGTTAATTGTTTTTGGGTTAAATAACCATGGCGGAAAATCGGAGGCATTATTTATAGTTAGATTTATAGGCAAATCTACTGCTGACCATTGTTCTATAATTCTACTTAAGGCAGGTTTAATTTTAAGGGGATTTTTCCTTTTTTTGAGGTTCTTACCGATATTGTAAAGTGGATTGTCTTGTTTTGATAATACAGCTTTAAACAGTTTAGCTGTAGTTAAGTCTCTTTGGTTTTCAAAGTTCATTATTTTTGATTCAAAAAATATATTTGTGGTTGGTGTATGGCGTAGTGCACCCAAAGCAGTTCTTATTGCAGCGCAAATTTGTGCTTTAACTTTGTTTAAAAGGTATTTAGGGGCATATCCGTAAAGAAAAATGCGGTAACTTATTTTAGATATTATTAAAGTACGAACAATTGTTAAAATTGATTGAGTATCGCAGTTAAATTTGGGTGTAGCTAGGCATTTTACAATGTTTAACTGTGTGGCTAAAGAAAGGCTTAGGTAATCTATGTGGGAGTTCCATCTGCACCTGTTGTTGAAGATAATACCTAAAATTTTCAACTTTTCACAAGGGATAAGGCTTGTGTTTCCTGATAGTACTATACATTGACAATTCTGTTTTCGGCATAAATGAATGTACCGATTTTTTGATGGCGATACGTTAGCCCTTGAGTACTCGCACCAGGTTGAAATGTCTTGGAAAAGGTTATTTAAGTCAATTACAGGACATTTTTCATTTTTTGACTTAACTATAATATGGAAATCGTCTGCGTAAGCGCAAAAGTCGATTTCCTTGTAAAAAGAAATTACGGAGCATAATTTTTCATAAGCAATTAAGAAAATATTTTCCGGAAATCCGACCAGTGGTTGCCTACTCGTGCCGTAAACTTACGGTTTGACATAAAGTTAAGGATACAGTTAATGACTTTGGGGCCGACTTTCCATTTCACTAATTGGTCTATTACTGCGTGTATACCTATTTTGTCATACGCCTTTTCAAAGTCAAGGGATATGATTGTTAAGTGACCTTTTGACGAGAGCTTAGGTGCAGCCAGATAGTCTAACAGTAGTAGAGTATCCGCTGTAGATTTACCTCTCTTAAAGCCCATTTGCCGGCTATTTAGTAATTTGTTTTTTGTCACAAACCACCACAGCCGATTTGCCACTATTCTATCAAGAATTTTAGCGAAACAATTGTTTAAGGATATGGGTCTGTAAGATTTTGCTTGTGTTTTGTCTGATTTTAGTTACGGATCATCGAGTAGGTTATTCTGTTTATACCTGGAGGTTTTCCTTTTAGTTTAGATAGGGCAGATGTTAGTTCCAGATAGCTTATATTTTTCTCTAAAAACACTGCATTATTGCACGGTTGTGTATTTATTACATTTTGTACAGTCGTCCTTTTCCTGTTTTGGAAAAGACTTGGAAACTGTTGATCTGATGTTACTGAGCACCAGTATTTAGCGAGCTCATTAGCAATATCTTTTGGATCGGTAAAGGTTTGGTTGGGATTACTAAAAGATTTTAGGCAATGTATACCGTAAGATAGTTTGTAACCACAGAAACGTTTTATATTCATCCAAATTTGTTTAGTAGGTGTGTTTGGGTTAATTTCTGTTGTAAATTTTTAAAATTTTTTTTTAGGTTTTGGTTCCACCACGGTACTGATCTCGGATTTTTGTAATTTTGTGTTTTGGGAATGGATTCATTAGCAGATTGAAAAATGATTTTTATAAGGTTTGCTGATTCGGCATTAACATTAAGGCTAATAGGTCGAGTTGACTCAAAATTTTTACATTTTTTTTTGAATAGTTCCCAATTTGCAAGATCTGTTTTGAATAAAATTTTTGTTTTTGTGTGTGGTTGGTTAACTGACGGGAATAGTGAAATGAGAACGGGGAAATGATCACTACCATTTAAATCATTCAGAGTTTTCCAGTCAGCGTGAGGTACAAGGTCAGGGGAACAAAAGGAAAGGTCGATATGTGTTAAGGTGTTGTTGATGGAGAAGTGAGTTGGTGATTTGTCGTTTAATAATATGAAGTTAGATTGATTAATAAAGTTCGACAGAAGTACGCCCTTTCGGTTATTGGTTGGCGAACCCCAACTCTGATGCCAGCAATTGAAATCACCAGTTATAAGGGTTGAGTGGTTGTTTTGACTAAAGGCATTTTCTAAAATGTGGGAATGGAAACTGAACGTTGGGGGACAATAAGCTGACGTGATTCTGAATTTCTTTGTAGAATGTATTTCTAATGTTATGTGGTCAAAGTCTTTTTCATTATGAATTAGTTCGTGTTGTACAGATTTGTGTATTAGTATACCTACACCACCGTATGATGAGTGTGAGTTGAATGAGTGTAGAGGGAAATTGTTTGGAATTGGAATATTTTGGTATTGTGTTGGGGTGTGGGTTTCTTGTATACAAATGATTTTAGGATTATGGTTTTTAATGAGGACTAGTAGTTCATTATAATTGTTAACATAACCATTCATGTTCCGTTGTATGATATGTAGAATAATGATAAAATATATGTAATATATAATATAAATTAATGTATTGTATAAGTATAAATTTGTATAAATATAAATTTAGGATTAGTGGATTATTGATCCATAGACATTGATTCTGATGAATCGGAATCATTGTCTTCAATAGGTAACGTTATGACCGAGTCTTGCTTGCCTACACTTTTTAGCTTGTTCATTTTTTTTTAACAAAGCTCTTGTTCTTTTGGATATGTTTTTTGGGTAGACTCTCGTTTTGTTATCTTTTGATATTTGTTGTGCATTAACTTTCGTTAAGATATTGCAATCGAGTATGTCGGAGTAGTCTGCTTGCTCTCTTTGCATGTTTGCTGATGAGTGTGGTAATTGGGATGTATGTGGTAGATTCTTAGAGTTGAGTGGGAGTTCGCTGTTGTTGCTTGAAGTTGGGAGTAAGCTGCTTACTGTGGTGGGTTTCACTGTGTTTGTTGCTAGTGTTGACGAGTGAGGTAAGTCGGTGTTATTGGCATAAGAGTTGTTAGTGTGATTGTTAGTGACTAATTGGCTGGTTTTTCTTATTTTTGATGAGTATGTTTCTGAGCTGTGTTGATGTCGTTCTTCGTATATGGCTATTGCTCTTCGTCTATCAACTTTTTCTAATGTTATTATTGCTTGTATTTCTTTTTGTTTAACGAAAATTTGACATTTTTTATCGAGTGCATTGTGGTCGGCATTTTCAGATCCAGTATTGGTGCAGTTTGTACAAATGGTTGTGTAAGAGCACTTTTCGTTGGTTTCAAGGTCAACATGAGCGATATTTGAGCAATTTGCGCATACTTTTGTGTTTTTACATATTTTTGATGAGTGACCGTATCTTAGGCAATTCATGCATCTTAGTGGAGGGGGTATGTAGGGTCTTATTCTAATTTTTTCATAACCGATCAAATATCGCTTGGTAGTTCAGATTTGTCGAAAGTAAGGATTATCAATCCTGTTTCGACTAAGGTTTGGTCAACTTTTTTCATTATTTTTTTTATTTCGCTTACTGCTTGGGATTTAAGTTCATTTTTTATTATTTCTTCCGATACTCCTACTAACTCGCGAGAGAATATTACATCTTTTGAGTTGTTGAGAGAATTGTGTTCAGACACTTCGACTTTGATATATGGCATAAGGTCAGACAATGTTATTAGTTTACTTGCTTGCATGAATGTTTTTGTTTTAACTAAAATACTTCCATTTCTTAATTTCTTACACATTTCGACTTCACCGCCGCACACTGAGTCAATAACCTTTTTTATTAGAAATGGAGACACATTTGAGAGAGTTTCATCACTTTGAACTCGATTAATTACCAAATATTTAGCATTTTTGGAATTACTTTTTAATAGTTTTAGATTGTTGGTTTGGTATAACAGCTGTTCCACAGCTTTGCCTCGATCGGGAGGGTCAGACATTTGGATAAAGTTTGAAAATTCACTTGGTTTAGATAGAAATGCACTCAATATAGAAAGCTATAACTATTTGCACAAAGTAAGCGAATGAACTGTTCCGTGTGGGAGTCAAACGTAAACTGAATTAGTCAAGGATATTTCTATAAACTATATTGCACGTTTTTCCGTTGGGTGTAAATATTTGTAAATTCCGGGCATTAGACACACGCGAACAGGCTACATATAGTTGACCATGAGAAAAGCATGACTTTTCTAAATGCACTCGTGCTACCTGTAATGTGCGTCCTTGTGCTTTGTTTATAGTTACGGCAAAGCTAAGTTTGACCGGAAACTGAACTCTTTTAAATTGGAATGGAAGGTCAGTGGGAATAATTGGAATCCGAGGTATGATTACACTTTTTCCTTTACCGACACCTGTTAAAATAGTAGCACCAAGTATATTCTGTCCCAATTTCGTTATCCGAAGTCGTGTTCCATTACATAGCAGAGGAGCATTTAAATTTCGCATAAGCATTACTGGTACATTTAGTTTCAACTGAAGCTTATGTGATGGTACACCCGACAATTCAAGTGAATTTAAAAACTCTACAGGATATGATGTACTTAATTCTGTATCCATAATTGTATCCATTGATAAATATTCCACCATTCCCCTTCCACCTCTTTTAAAATGTCATTGTTGATTCTATTAACAACTTCATTTTTTGGTGCTAATATTGTTCTTGCGCACAGCCACTGATCACAACCCAAATTCTGTTGCAATGCGGGAAAAACATGAGCAATGAGATCCACATCATTTTCTACTAAATTACAAAATTCTCTTGAAAGTGATACGCAACCTTCAGCATCAACATCTAAACGACCATCACCAATTTTCAATAACATTTCAGCGTAAAGTCCTGAATCCACGTCATTATGAAGATGCACTCTCATATTTGTTTTTAGGCTCAGCTTTTCAACTCTCGACCATAAGCTCGATGATTTTAAGCATGCTTGAATTTCATCTGCTGGTGTTCCCCTCTGAATAACTGGAAGGGTTTGACGAAAATCACCAGCCAGTAAAACTACCATTCCTCCCATTATATCTGTACTATCCCGCAGGTCCTGAAGAGTCCGGTTTAAAGCTTCTATAGCCTTTTTGTGAGACATTGTACATTCATCCCACACTAAAAGCTTACATTATCGCAGCATCCTACCTCGAGAACTATTTTTACTGAAATTACAGATGGGCGAATCTTCATGTGCAAGGTTCAATGGTAATTTCAGAACGGAATGTGCCGTACGGCCGCCGTTTAAAAGCGTCGCGGCAATACCCGACGAAGCTACTGCAACTGCTATTTTTCTGTTTTTTCTGATGTACATTAATAATAAGTTGAGCAAAAACGTCTTTCCGGTTCCACCTGGTGCATCGAGAAAGAAGAGTCCACCTTTACCGTATTCTATTCTACGTAAAACTTGATGGAGAACATGAGCCTGCTCTGGAAGTAACAAAGTAATTAATTCTTCTACTTGTCGCTGCAGTGCTATGAAATCATAATCTAACTCTCGAGCAATTCCATTGTTGAAATCATCCTCATTATCTCTTTGAGGGCTTTGCATCCCAAAATCTTCTAATTTTTTTTCCAACCATTGTGAAATCCTTGTTTTCAATTAGAATTAGCGTTTGGTTGTAAATATGTTCATTAGGGTGATTCAAAAAAACAACAAATATTTTTTTCTTCTTTCCAACATGCTTAAGAGTTCAATATAGATGCAAAAAGATCCCAGTTAAAATTTGAGCGCTTCATATTAATATTAAGGACGTCCGCATCACACTTTTCTATTTCCTATAAGAATAACATAGGCAAATATTTGTTTGCGCCTTCTGACCTTTTTTATAGAGCGTTCAATTTTCTACAAAAATATGTGCGCTCAAATTTTAACTGGGATCTTTTTACATCTATATTGAACTCTTATGCATGTTGGAAAGAAGAAAAAAATATTTGTTGTTTTTTTGAATCACCCTAATGTTCATTGAAAGTCATATCTGTATGTACTTGCTGAAGTCGATGTAAAATATCTTTAGCTTTTACCCGCTAAATGGCGTTAACGTAGCGCTCAGCAAATAGATGACCAGGCCACCGCCATACATGTACGTATGTATGCTCACATTTGATGGCCACCATATATGTAGATATGTATGCTGTATACTGTATACTCCCATACACACATACCACACTACTCTCAATGCAGCTACATATGTATAGTTCCACCCTCTCTCTCTCTCTGTGCATATGGGGCGTTACTTTATGCATGCGTAAGTATGTGCTCTATTGTGGCTATTGGACAAAAAAGTTTCTTTATTTTATTTAAAAAATAATTATTTTTATTAAATAAAAAGTAGCCTATGTTCATTCTGATACCTCCATGAGTATGTGTACAAAGTTTCATGATGATCGGTTAAGTAGTTTTTGCGTGAAAGCGCAGCAAACGAAACGACTTTCGCATTTATAATATTAGTATAGATATAAATAGATTGGCGCTTTGTAACCGCTGAAGCGATTTTCGGCCGAGCTCCTCCTGCAATTTGTGGTTTTGCGTCTTGATGCGTCAGAAATACACTTGACATTTAACTTAGGTTTTTATTTAAATTGATTTTCTTTAAATTTGGAAGTTGGTCATACCAGGACTTGAACCACTGTCGCGGTATCTTGATTCTTTCTCTTGTCCCTTATACTTATTATGTAATATGTTCCTTGATTATCTATTTGATCTTCCTTCTCTAATAGTTTTTTCAAAATATATTGCCTATTTCTCCTGTACAAAGTACCACCTGCATCTTTAACTACGAACAATCTCGGCTCTTTACAATGATCAATCATTTTACCTGGTAGCTAAACTGTTGCAGATGATTTTTTGTACATAGGTACATACATTACATGTTCTCCTTTTCCTATAAGTTTTCATGATGTCGTTGTTTTGTTAAAATTTTTTGCTGATATAGTTTTCTATGAACAATTATGGTTCCAAAATTTTTGGACGCTGCTGGTAATTTTGTTCTGTTTTCTTGACATTAATAATTCACTTGGCATATTTTGTTTACAAGTTGTTCTATAATGCAAGAATGCTGTGTATGGATGAAATTTTTTGTCAGGGCGTTTGTTTAATATCTTTTTTATCGGCTAAGTCATTTGATCACAAGTACGGACTGGATGTGTAATGCTGAATTTCCCACTCGTCACACAAAGCTATAAATTCGTTTGAACAGAAAGGTGGACCATTCACATCATGTTTCAGTAGCCTTTGACGTGAAATACCATTTTTTTACCGCATACATGTTTCGAAGTTAGATACAAAATTATAAGTATTTTGCTAATAATAATAATCGGTCGGTGACTTTTCGAGATATGCGGATCTTTACAAACGAACGTTAGATTTTTTAATGTATAATATTGTACATGCTATACGTATAATACATATAGATGGCGTACATTTCTAACTAAGTGAAATGTAAACAAGATCAGCGACTATTGTTAACTCAAAAAAAGTACTGGAATCGCACACAATATAGAGTATTTGTGAGAAATATTTATCAAAAATATATCGTATCGTGAATGAATAAGTTTGTTTTTGATTCGAATTTTCTGAATAATCATGTTTTTTAAAACATTCTTTGGTAGTAAGTATGCAGATTTTTCCTTAACTTTTAAAGCTTATAACTATTATATAAGAATTTTATAGTTTAGTTTTAACGGCTTTTGTATTTTTCCGCAAACTTTGAGAAAAACTAAAAATTTAAATTTATGGGACTGAGAATATGTATAGTTAGGGAGAATCATATACCGTATGGAATAATCAGCTGCACTAATATATAATTGAGTGGGAACAGTATGACTTACTTTGGCATCCGAACTAACCACTTTTTAGAAGAGAAGGGGGGTGAATTTTCCTCTGTGCAGTGGGGGTGTTCTATCTTCGGTTGCGTTATCTTCTTAATTGTGGTTTTCATAACTGCTTAATGTTTTATTAATTTGAAGTTTTTTATTATTGTTATTTTATTATGTGTTATTAATAAATATAATAATGATAATTTGTATTTTTTTCTTTTTAAATTTAATTTTAATTTTTATATTTATATTTTGCCAGAAAAAACCATGCGTACACACTCAACGCATAACTTTGATGGCAAAAAGAAGTATAGTTATATTAAAGATATCAACTTGGTTTATTTTTATGTTATAAGCCCATTTATTACTATTAATATTCATACGTTTTTTTAGTCTTAAATATATAACTTATACTAATAAAAATAAAAAAGTAAAAATTCATATGACTTAGCACAAGAAAAAGTATGCGTACAAACCAAAAACTTTAAGTGCAGAATCTTGTTACGCAGCTTTGGGTACAGTTAGATCAGAATTAACGGTGATAAAAGCACTAAAAACTTTTTGATGAACGTTGTTTTAGTGAATTTCATCATTCTATAAAAAGGATCGCATTGGGCAAGAAGGAAAAAAATTGACCCCTGAGGAAAATCATTGTAAAACTTCGTAATGAAGGGAAATCGTTGCGGAAAGTTAAGAAGAATGTATGTAGAACCCACTCCTCAGTACAAAGAGTGCTCGAAAATTTTAATTCAACCGGCTCCGTTGAGTCAAAACAACGCTCTGGAAGGCCGTCAAAATTTACCGATCGCGCAAATTGGACAGGATATTAAGCAGAAGTTTAATAAAGAGCTGCATGATGATACCATTCTCAAAATTAAAAAAAAGAACCACCTACATGCCCGTACTGCACGGAAGAAACGCCTCATATCGCCAGTCAACAAAGAGAAGCTCTTAGCTTTCGCCTGCAGCTTTCTGGAGTAATGTTTTATTTAGTGATGAGAGCAAATTCTGCATTTTTGGCGTAAAAGGGCGAAAACTAGTGTGGCGTAAAAGCGGTACAGCCTTCAATGCGCAAAACCTCACTCCAAATGTTAAGCACGGTGGTGGCGGAGTGATGGTGTGGGGCTGTATGGCGGCAAATGGAGTTGGCAATCTCGTTTTTATTGATTCCATTATGGACCACAAGGCTTATTTACAAGTCTTAAAAGACAATTTGCAGGAAAGCAGGGAAAAATTGGGGTTGGCTGCTGACTTTTGGTTCCAGCAGGATAATGATCCAAAGCACACTGCACATACTGTGAAGCTTTGGTTGCTCTATAGTCTGAAAAACCAGTTGCACTCGCCACCACAATCGCCAGACTTGAACCCCATAGAACATCTATGGGATTTCCTCGAGCGCAGGATTCGTCTATGGACAATTACTTCGAAATATATGTTGAAGGAAGTGATTATGAAGGAATGGAATAACATCTCGCAGGACCTTACCCAAAAATTAGTCCAATCGATGCCAAAACGTTTGACAGAAACAATAAAAAGAAAAGGGTATTCAAATTCTTATTAAATTTTGTTACTTTTATCAATTAGTGTCTTTTTGTAATTGTCTTTTACTTTGTACGCATACTTTTTCTTCCGTCAAATCATATTGTTTAAGCGCGCAACCTAAAATGTAATTGTAAATGCCGTGCGCGCCAACTTCCGGTATCCCATTCTCCCATGTCTCCTTTCACGCGGTTATCCTTCTTTCCGTGTATACCTTACTTCGTTAGCCAAACTATCGTTTAACCGCGGTAGTTCGAGCTAACGAAGAAGGGTATGCAAAAAACACTTAGCATCCAACTACCTATGCTCGCGCACGGCATATCTTATCGCGGCAGCTTAAGAAGTTTAAAAAAAACTAAAGTGTAAAACTATAGAAGAAAAATACATAAACTCATCAAGGTGAAATTGTGAAAAGAAAAAGAAAATAAAACATAGTGATTGGTGTTTGTGCACAATCTTAACTTATTTCCTTAATTATCTCGGGCCGATTGGCACCGGAACTCAAGGCAAGTTATTCATGGTCCTTCGTGGCCAAACAAAAAAAAATTTTAACTAACATACATTCCACAACCGTCGCTCCCCCGTGCGTTCGCTTTAATAACAAAAAAAAAATGTAAGCAAAATTAAAGTGACAAGCATAAAAAGTACAAGTACAAAGAAATATATATGAGAAAATAACAGAAAGTGACAGCCTAATGAGATACTGTGCAAAATTCTGCCTTTGATAACGTTTTTTCCAAAACGGATGACTGCTTGCCTGACAAGTTCAAACAGTCAGCTCAAGGCAAGTACGACGCATGCCTTGACATCTACGAGATTACACAAATCAAGATGTCAGACCAGCTAAAAATGCTCAAACTAGTCGATGCTCCGAGTCCACCATCCCGTGTGGACCCCACTTCAGAGCAATCAAGTGCTTCCCATGTTTTCCTACAAGTTCCTCCATGCCACACAGAGACTTTTTATGGGGGTTATGAAGAATGACCGGCTTTCGTTGACATGTCGTGTACATTAACCACCCGAAGCTCTCTCGTCAAAGCTATACCACCTCAGGTATAAAACAGAAGGAAAAGCCGGTGCTATTGTCAAACAATATCCTTTGAGTGATGATAATTTCGATTTGGCTTGGGAAGCGCTTCGGTCTAGATACGAAAACAAACGCATTTTAGTAGATAATCAGGTCAAAATTTTAATGAAGTTGCCTGCTATTCAATCCGAAAATAGCGAACAATTACAAAGGCTACAAACAAGCATCAACAACTGTCTGTCTCTCTTGCATGCTCAAGGCGTTTCAACAGACAGTTGGGATCCTATCCTGGTATACATTTGTTCAACAAAATTACCAGAAACAACACTGTCACTTTGGGAACAATCGCTCTCATCAAGACGAGATCTACCCCAATGGTCTCAATTAGACGACTTTCTAACTTCTCGGTACGAAGTTGTAGAAAGACTAAATAGGCTTCATCCTAATAAGCCTAAACCCAGTGCTCCATATGCCGCTCAGCAAAAACCTTTAATTGGACACAAAATTTTATGGTAGAACCAAAGAAGGCTTATTCCTGCCAGGTGTGCAACTCCACCCACCCCCTAAAATTCTGTCAAAAATTCAGAAAAATGTCAGAACAAGAACGTTTTAAGGTTGTACAGAAAAACAATCTATGCAAAAACTGCCTTGCTTATAACCATAACGTCAAAGACTGTCAGAGCAAGTTTACATGTGCGAAATGCCAACAAAGGCATTATACTCTACTGCACATAGATGTTAAACCACAAGCTCAACGTAACAGTAGCCGACCCCATGAAGCTACAGTGCAACATATCTTCTGCTCAAATATAAACGAGATTTTATCCATAACTCGACAAGGACAAGACATATGGCCATACTTTTTTTTGCTTAGGTTGGCAGGACTGTTATATGTTTACATGTCAAATTTGTGCGCGATCTGTCCCATAGTTTTTTTTTTACGGCACTATAAACAAGCCAACCTCGAGTGTGGTTTTCGAATTTTACTATGGAAATTAACGTTGAGCAAAGAGTTTGCTTGAAATTTTGTTATTCCAATGGAATAAGTGCGACGGACGCAATGCAAATGTTGCAGAAGGCATATATGGAGTCTTGCCTATCACGTGCACGTATTTTTGATTGGTATAAGTCGTTCAAGGACGGCCGTACATCGCTGGAGAACTTGTCCCATGATAGACGACTAGCAACGCCAATAAACGAAGAAAACGTCGAAAAAGTAAAGAAAATTGTGTTGGAAAATCGTCGTGTGACTGAAAGAGAGATAGCTAGTGAGCTCAACATATCAAATGGATCCGCTCATAGCATTATTCACGATGTTTTGGGCATGAGACGTGTGTCTGCTCGACTTGTTGCAAAATTGTTGCTCATACGTCTCGTCTTGTACGCGATTATTTGACCAAAAACAACGTAAATTGTTCCGCAAGCACCGTATTCACCCGACATGGCACCGTGTGACTTTTTTCTTTTCCCTAAACTCAAATTGCCGCTTCGTGGAAAGCATTTTCAGTCGATTGAAGTCATAAAAGAGAATTCGAAGAAGGAACTGAAAGCCATACCTAAAGCGGCCTACCAGAAGTGTTATGAAGACTGGAAAAAAGGTGGCATATGTGTATCGCCTCTAATGGTGACTATTTTGAAGCGGATAAAATAAATATTGAAGAATAATTAACCGTTTTTGTTTTATTGAGCCAGTCTCGTTTATATTTGAGGAGAAGGTATAACGGCAAAGTCGACAATTCCCGCTCGACAGCCGCAAACCAGCTCCAATCGCGACGAGCAACCGTGCTGTTGAAAACATACACACATACATTATTTACATTCAAACATTGAAGACAAAGTTCTTCTTCCAACAGTCATGGTGGCAGTTGAACATGAAGCAGAATTATTTCAATTACGGGCCTTGATTGACCAAGGTTCTCAAAGGACTTTTATTTCCTCAAAAGTCCAGAAAAAATTGAAATTACCGTTCGAACATTCCAGGTTCGAAATTTCAGGCATGGGTGGCCGAGTGGTCCAAAATTCCTCTAAGCTTTGTTCTTTGACACTGGTTTCTTCCAAAACAAAGCATTAAGGCCCATGCACTAGTATTACCTCAGTTAACAAAGCTTCTTCCGACCTTTACAACGAGTCGTGAAAAATGGCATGAACTGAGTAGTCTCGAGCTAGCTGACCCAAATTGTCACATTCCAGCTCAAATCGATATGGTTATCGGCAGCGATCTTATTCCACAAATCCTAGTGGTAGGGCTGTAAAAAGGTTGCGGCAATCTTCTTGCGCAATATATCATATTTGGATGGATACTTAGTGGTTCGGTGACCGAAAAGGTATCCTCATTTTCCACCCAAATAGAACGAGTTTCCAATGACCAATGAACCAGTGCACAACTGAGGCAATTCTGGGAACAGGAGGAAATCCATATACCTCAACAAAGTACGCCTGAAAATCAGGCGTGTGAAGATTATTATGTGGCAACAACGACCCGTAATTCAAGCGAACGCTACATTGTCAGGCTTCCATTTAAAGAAGCATTTCCAGAAAAACTCATCCTAGGCCATTCCCGGTCTGCGGCATTCCAGCAATTCCTTAGCATGGAACGCACGCTTCAGAAGAAAGGGGAGTTAAAGACAATGTACAACGATGTGTTGCAAGAATACATAACGTTGGGCCATATGGAACTCACAAATCCCCGTGAAATCACTTTCAATGGCAACTACCATTCGTTCTATTTGCCTCATCATGCGGTTAAAATCACGACAAAAGTGCGAGTGGTTTTCAACGCATCGAAAACATCAAGTTCAGGTAATTCCCTTCACTCCAACCGGACATCATGTTGCTAATTTTACAATGGCGCATGTACACATGCGTGTTCAATGGAGACAGTGAAAAAATGCATCGGCAAATCCTCATCCATGAGGATGATAAAGATTATCAGCGAATTTTGTTTCGTGAATCAGAGGATTCCCCATCTCTATTTAAAATCTTAAAACAGTGGCATTCGGGGTTAATTGTGCGCCATATCTCGCTATCCGTACTCTGCATCAATTGGCAGAATATACAAAAGCGAAGTTTCCACTGGCCACACCAATACTCAAAACCCAAACGTATGTTGATGATGTCCTGTCCGGAAGTCATGATATTGACGATGCCACCGATTCACTATTCCAAGTGATCAAAGCGCTAAAGTCAGCCGGCTTTATTCTAAAGAAATTAACGGCCAATAACCCGGCCATAATGGAGACATTCCCGAGAGAAGACCTTCTCGACTCCAATTTCTTGAAATTCGAAGATTCTTCCACAACCAAAACTCTCGGTATCCGATGGAACGCATTAACGGACAGGTTTTCATACACCATCCTGCCAGTTTCAGCAACTACAGCTGCAACAAAACGGAAAATTCTGTCGTCGGTCGCAAAACTTTTTGACCCGGCAGGATGGCTATGGCTAGTTATGATACGAGCAAAGATTCTACTTCAAGAACTTTGGCTCGATGGCATTGATTGGGATGAATGCGCAAAACCCACTTCAATGGTAAAATGGCAACAGTTTACTCAAAACTTGCCAGCCATTTCCGACATCGAAATTCCTCGATGGCTCAATTTTACTCCGGGGCAGAATACCCAAATCCATGGGTTCTGTGACGCCTCGGAAAAAGCCTTCTGTGCAACCATATATGTACGCACAGAAGCGAATACTCATGCAACATCCACCCTACTGGTTGCAAAAAGCAAAGTTGCACCTTTGAAAACGATAAGTCTTCCTCGCTTAGAGCTGTGCGGAGCAGTACTGTTGGCAAAACTGCAACCGTCCAAAACCAGCTAGGCCTAGAAGCGTGCAACACATTTTTATGGTCAGACTCTGAAATAGTACTGGCATGGCTCGAGAAACCACCGTGCACATGGAAGACATACGTGTCTAATCGCACCTCCCAAATTCGGGAACATGTCCTAAGCGGAGTATGGCGTCATGTAGCAAGCGGAGATAACCCCGCTGATCTCGGCACACGTGGTTGCAAACCCCAAGACTTAGCCACCAATTCTCTCTGGTGGCACGGACCAAAGTGGCTCATACACCACATCGACTCTTGGCCTAATTCAAAGGCACGCAGTACCTCTCCGCCAGAAAAGCGGAAAATTGAGGATTTTCATGCACTCGAAGAAGAACTCGATTTTCTTGATCGATTCTCTTCACTCCCTCGAGCAATTCGCGTGACTGCGTACATGTTCCGTTTCGTGAATAATGTCCGGAATAAATCAAGGATGCAACCAACAACTACCATGCCACATCTGCCTCATGCTGAATGCCAATTCGCAAAACAGCGTCTAATCGAAGTAACGCAATCCCGCTATTTTCCTGGCGAAAAAGATGCGTTACAAAACAAAAAGCCAATTGACAAAAAAGGTTCACTCCTCAACCTGAATCCATTTCTGGATAAAAACGGACTTCTCCACGTCAATGGCAGACTAGCGCATGCCACACTCAGCTATAACGAGCGGCACCCAATCATCATCCCAAATTCTTCAAGATTTTGTCAATTACATTTGAAGTTCTTACGCGCACTGCTTCTCCATGCAGAAACGCGCCTCATGCTTCAAATGGTCAGGCAAGAATACTTCATACCGAAGCTAAAGCCTTTAATAAAAAGGTGCATTTTTCAATTCAGACCTTGCACTCTATACAAGCAAAAAACGCGCTCCCAGCTAATGGCCGCTCTACCCCCTGAGCGGTGCACAATGTCCCTACCATTTTCTGTAACTGGAGTGGACTTCGCAGGACCGTTTTTAATAAAGGCCTCAGTTTTAAGATCCACTACACCCATCAAAGGGCACGTTGCCGTATTCGTTTGTTTCGCGACGAAGGCAGTACATCTTGAGTTATGCTCTGATCTTACCACTGAGGCATTTAGAGCAGCATTCGCCCGATTCGTGGGCAGGCGAGGATATCCCGCCACAATGATGAGCGATAATGAAAAAACGTTCATCGGAGCACAGAGAGCAACTGAACGCGAATTCGTTAAATTCCTTAACGAATGTTCAGCAGACATCACCCAGAAGTATGCTCCCCAAGGCATCAATTGGCAATATATACCACCCAGCGCCTCACATATGGGCGGCCTGTGGGAACCCGCAGTAAAGAGTTTTAAAATTCACTTCAAGAAAACCGCTGCACCCCACAAATTTACATTCGAAGAGTTCACGACACTCTTAGTTCGAATTGAGGCTGTACTCAACTCTCGGCCACTTTCGGCTTTGTCATAGGACCCAGCTGACTTCACAGCATTAACTCCGGGTCATTTCATTCGAGGTGCTCCGCTATCATCGTGGGCCTGATAATCACCTCCGCACGCAAAACGGGATTATCACGCGGCCCTTAGTAAAACTGTGCTTCATTCCAAATGAGCAACCTTCGCTCGAAGCACAGCAATAAAGAGAAATTCCCCTCTTAATACAATTGCTTACTACATATGGCAACTACCAATTGTTCCGTTTCTTTCCATTTCCAGACGAAGGATACCAATGGCAACGCGCAGTGCAGTGCCTCTCGCGCCGACGGCAGATACCAGAAACTGCCTACAGTGTCGACTGTGTCACCGCTACCACGCCTTGCGCAATTATGCCGCTTTCCGCTACACTTATACACGGCCTCCTCAGCGCATCGCGGTGGCCAACGCGCAAGGGTATTGCAGCAACTGCTTGGCGCTCACCCGCGTCATGGATGAGTGTAACTCCCGAGGAAAGTGCAGACGATGCAAAAAGGCGCATCACACTATGCTGCACCCATCAGAGCCGCAACATAGCGAGCCAGCACCAGCACCCGCCGCAACCAACAAGAAGAAGTGGCAACAAAAGCGCGTACAACAGCAGCGTATAACCCAGCAGCACGTAACCCACAACGCATCAAAAATTCACCAAGCAACGTGCCATCCAACAGTGTGCCACCCAAGAACGTGCCACGCAGCAGCGCGCCACCAATCAGCGGGCCACAAGGAAAAGCAGCGGTGAAAGGTTGCGGTCAATAAAGCACACGACCACCGGGCTGCAAACCAAGGTATTCCGAAATCGGACCACCAAGGGCGCTATAGGCGAAGCAATACGCGCCCTGCAAAAGCTGCAGAACGCGTTAGCCAGCGCATTCCTGCAGGGCGGGCAGGATGTTTAAGCGCGCAACCCAAAATGTAATTGTAAATGCCGTGCGCGCCAACTTCCGGTATCCCATTCTCCCATGTCTCCTTTCATGCGGTTATCCTTCTTTCCGTGTATACCCTACTTCGTTAGCCAAACTATCGTTTAACCGCGGTAGTTCGAGCTAACGAAGGAGGGTATGCAAAAAACACTTAGCATCCAACTACCTACGCGCGCACGGCATATCTTATCGCGGCAGCTTAAGAAGTTTAAAAAAAAACTAAAGTGTAAAACTATAGAAGAAAAATACATAAACTCATCAAGGTGAAATTGTGAAAAGAAAAAGAAAATAAAACATAGTGATTGGTGTTTGTGCACAAACCTAACTTATTTCTTTAATTATCTCGGGCCGATTGGCACCGGAAATCAAGGCAAGTTATTCACAAATGAATTTTTACTTTTTTATTTTTATTAGTATAAGTCATATATTTAAGACTAAAAAAACTTCTGAATATTAATAGTAATAAATGGGTTTATAACATAAAAATAAACCAAGTCGATACCTTTAATACAACTATACTTTTTTTCCTTCAAAGTTACACGTTGAGTGTGTACGCATAGTTTTTCTGGCAAGTGTAATTGCTTTTATGGTCTATGTTGCGTGTTTTATGCATGTTTTGTATGCATGTTACCATGACACCTACTTATGTGTATGTATGTATGTATTTACTTTTTAGCTTTTTTGTTCACTTTGTGGGTACAATATATATTTACAATAATATTTATTATTTAATTATTTTTGTATTTTTAAATTGCTTATGCATATATGCACTTTCTGTTTTAGAGGTAAATATTTCAACTTAAGGTTATTTTGTTGATGTAAGTATACGATACAATTTTATTATTTTGCACTTTAATTAGAGGTAAGTATTATTGCTATTATACACATATTGTTGTATTTATGAATATAAAAGTAAATGTATTGCATGCTACACTTATACACGGCATTTTCAATTAGTGGTAAGTATGTAGATAATTTACTAGCGGTCTTAAATTTATTTAATTAAATTATTTGTTTTGTAAATGTTATGTACATAGGCACATATGTACAAATCCATGTATAGTGTATTGTACTTATTTTCACAAGCACTTTTGCACAAAAGAGTTTTATATTTATATTCTTAGGATGTAAATTTTCACCCTGATTTTTCTTTTATTTTTTATGTTTTTTATACGAGTGTACTGAATTATTTTCATCGGCACCAGCGCGTTTATTTTGCTATTTCATATATGGTTTAGTTACATACTTATTTTCCTTATTTCAGCAATAAGCTTATGATGGCCCGGGGAAAAATAATACGATGCTTTACCTCGCTCTGTTTTTATTATACGGCGGAGTTCACGCTTAATTTTATTTATTCTATTTTATAAAACTTTTTATTTCTACGGTTCTGTCCGACACGCGGGTTTCGGCATCATGTATTCAATTTCACCACCGTGGAATACTATGTGTCTATATGTTTGGCGGCCGCGGTAAACGAGTGGTTAGCATTGCGTACTGCCATATGGAAGGCTCGAGTTTCAAATCCTGATGTCGTACTAACTACCAAAAAATTATAGAAAAGTAATTTAAATAAAAAGTTATGTTAAATTTTCTAATTGCGGTCGCCCCTCGGCAGGGGGAATGTCAACCCCTCCGAGTGTATTTCTGACAAAAAATAGGAGCTCTTGATAAAAAATAGTAAGTCGTTCGGAGGCGATTTTGTAAAATTATCAAGTCGCAAGATTACAAATTGGAGGAGAAGTTCGGCAGAAAATCGCTTCAGCGGTTACAAATTGCCATCTCTATATATAGGTACCTATATGTTATATTATATACTGTAAAAGAGAAAGGCACGTTTTCTTATCGTGAACGCGCAATCATAATTATTTTTATTTCAAAACTAGCAGGATTGCAGGGTACAACGCTTCGCTGTGCACCGAATAAAAAGTAAACCGAACCATAAATACAATTTTTTCGAATATGTCGGTCTCTTGCCCAATTCCCGGCGAAAAGAAGAGTATTCCTGTTAACGTTAGCAAAAAGACACCTACATATCAAATTTCAACCGGAATTTCTAGTCATTCGATCCATAAATAAGTTTTTTTTTATTTAAAAGGCCAGTTCTTGGTCCACTTTCTGGAGGGAAGTGTAGTCTTCCTGATAATCTAAGCAAAAAGCCACCGATGTACCGAAATTTAAGTAAATCAGGCCATAAAAAACCTTTTTGAGTGACTTCCCCACTTTACGAAGAGAAGAAGAGCCTTCCTGGTAATCTAAGCAAAACGCCACCTATGAACCGAAATTCAAGTAAATCCGGCCACAAAAATCAGGACTGTCCCCGGCCCACCTTCCGGAAAAAAAGGTAGTCGTCTTGTTAGCCTAAGCAAAGGGCCACCTTTCAAGTAAATCCGGTCATTCGGCATTCCGGAAAAGGTGTGGTCTTCTTGCTAGTCTAAGCAAAAGGCCACCTATGTACCCAACTTCAAGTAATTCGAACCATAAAAAAAAGTTTTTTAATATGGTCAATCTCTATTCCACTTTCCGGAAAAAAGTGCAGTCTTCCTATTAATATAAGCAAAATGCCACGTATGAACCGAATTTCAAGTAAATCGGACCATAAATAAGATTTTTTTAAATGTTTAGAAAAAAGTCTAATTATTTTTAAACATGAATTTTTTAATTTAATTTTTTTAGCAACTCGAGAAAATGTAAAATTTAATAGGAACTTGAAATCCATGAGGATACAAATGACTCATATAACTTCTAAAACTTCTTTTCGATTATTCAGTTAAAACATATTTTAATTATGAAAAATATAGGACAATTAAAGATTTCAATAAAAATTTCAACTCTATGAAGTTAAATAAGAATCACTCCTATAGTTATTGATTAGTGATTGATATACTCGTGACATACGAGTACAAAGTTTACTCTACCTGTGTTCGTACACCAAAATGCGAAAAATATGAATTCTGGCAAAAATTTTGTGATACTCGCGAAGAAATCGTTTGTGGATGGCGCGGTGTAAGAGGAAGGGCGCGGGCTTTATTAAGATTGTTTGCGTTTTGCGTAAACATATTAAATTGCTTGCCTGTAAGGGTTTTCACCTTGTCGTGAGTTCAACATCAATTTGTAAATTTTTGCTAAAATTTGACTTTGACTTGAGGAAACTGTTTGTAGAGGAAGAGCTGAAGGAAAGGAGGTTTACGAATGGTAGTTGTTTTTGTTACTTTAATGTTTCGCCTAGTTTTCTTCATTGATGACGACGAGATCACCTTCCTTCATATTTCACTGGGATCCTTTCCATTTATAGCGTTTTGAAGGTGGTGGAGATATTCAGTTTTCCAGCGCTTGCCGAACTGATGATGGAGTACTCTTAATTTTTCCTCTTTATTAATAAGTGAGAGGTAAGGGTGCGCCTCGTAAGAAGTGGCCTGGGGTTAGTACCTTCAAGTCCTCGGAATCTTGAGACATAGGAGAGAGTGGTCTGGAGTTAAGTACCGCTTCGACGCGTATTAGGAGAGTGGTAAACTCTTCGAAGGTAAACTTTCGATTTCCAGCGACTTTAGTGAAGTGAGTTTTGAAGCATTTCACTGCCGCTTCCTAAAGTCCTCCCATATGTGGAGCGTAAGGAGGTATAAATTGCCATGTAAGTCCGTGAATGGTGTATTCCGTTGTGTTTTGTCCGAAATTTCCTCAAGGAAGGCGGATAGTTCTCTTTGTAGGCTTCGCTGTGCTCCTACGAAAGTTTTCCTATTGTCGGACATTATCTTGTGGGGAATGCCTCTTCGTCCTACAAATCGTGCGAATGCTGCCTTTAACGCTTCTGTTGTTAGGTCGGAACATACTTCGAGATGAATGGCCTTCGTTTAAAAACATACGAATACACACACGTATGCCTTTGAGTGGTATGCTCGGCGGAGAATCGAGGTTTTGACGAGGAATGGGCCGGCAAAATCTAAACCGGTAGTATGGAATGGGAGTGTATATGTGGACCGTTCAGTGGGTAACGCTGCCACCAATTGCGTGCTCATCTTCTGCTTGTATTGCTTGTATATCGTGCATGTCTTGCACCGAAAAATTCAAGATTTTACCTTCTGGCGGATTCGGGGAATATGGTATTCCCGTTGGACCATTCGAATCATCAGCTGCTTTTCCGCGTGCAGTAGAGTTGAGAAGAGGATATCGGGAATTATCGGGTATGATAATTGGAAGACGCTCATCGTAGCTGAGGGCGCAATGAGTGAGATGTCCATTTGCACGCAGCAGTCCTGATTTATCCAAGAAGGGGTTGAGATACGCTACGGAGGGGATTTCTTTTTTCTATCGGACCTTTCGACTCCACTGACAGCTATGAGGCAAGTTTTTACGAGCTTTATGTCGCTTTGAGTGAGAGTGGTAGAGGGCGGATTTGGCAGCTTCCTGGCCTTTTGTGCGAAACGAAATATGTACGCTGTTACTTTGAGAGCGGTGGAAAAGGAGGAGAAACGGTCCTGAAAATCAGGGGATTCTAAAGCTTGGAATGCTTCAATTTGTCGTTGTTCGGGAGGGGACGAATGAGTTGGTGAGCTTTTCGGCCAAAGAGGGGATGGCCTAGTTAACCACTCAGGGCCTTTCCACCAGAGTGAACAGTTGAAGAGCTATTGGGGTTTAGCTCCACGCGTACCTAGATCAGCTGTGTTGTCAGCGCTGGAGACATGTCGCCACGTAGCATTGTTCACAAATTCGAGGATCTGTGATGTCCTGTTCGCTACGTATGTTTTCTACGTCCATGGGGGTTTTTCCAGCCATGCTAATACAATTGAGGAATCTGTCCATAAATTTAGTTCATGAGATGGCAGATTTAGGGAAGATCGGATCTGCTTTACTAATTTTGCTAGTAAAACTGCACCGCAAAGTTCCATTCTAGGTAGAGAGACGGTTTGTGAGGAGGCCACTTTACTCTTGGCTGCGAGTAAGTGAGATGTAGCAGTTTCACCTTGCTGGACTCGTAAATATACGCAAGCGCAGAATGCCTTCTCGGAAGCATCTGAGAATCCGTGTAGCTGAATGGAACTGTTTGGGCTAAATTGCACCCATCGAGGTATCCTTATCTCTTCGATTGCGGCGAGATTTTTCCAGAAGGTGTTCCATTTGTGGAGTGAGATCGGTTTCACGGTTTCGTCCCAGTCTGTTCCTCCCGTCCATAGTTGTAGAAGAAGAGTTTTCGCTGCTATCATTATGGGCGATAGCCATCCTGCCGGGTCGAAAAGTTTCGCGACAGATGAGAGGATCTGTCGTTTCGTGGCAATGTCTGAGGATAATGGGGGGTCAACGTAGTACGAAAATGTATCAGTGAGAGCATTCCATTTTACTCCGAGGATTTTTGTAGAGCTTGCCTCTTGGAATTGGAGAAATTCTTCATCTAAAAAATCAGACTGGGCGATGTCTTTCAGCAGTGACTTGTGGTTTGCTGTAATCTTTCTTAACGGGAACCCGGCTGACTTGAGTACTTCGAAAACTTGATGTATCGATTCGCCGGCTGAGTCTAGATTGTGTCCGCCTGAGAGGATGTCATCTACGTATGTCTCTCCTCTTAATATTTTTGATATGTGGGGACATATCTCCTTAGAGTCCTTGGCTAATTGGTGGAGTGTCCTTATTGCCAAGTATGGAGCGCAGTTGACACCGAATGTCACCGTTTTTAGTTTAAAGTCTTCTATCGGACTACTGCGGGTTCTACGGAATAGATCGCGTTGGAAGTCTTGGTCTTCCTTACGGACGTATGTTTGGCGGGACATTTTTTCAATGTCGCCGTTAAATACATACTGATATAATCTCCATTTTAGAATAATGAGCATTAAGTCATTTTGGAGATCGGGGCCAGTATGTAACACGTCGTTGAGTGAGAGACCAGAATGCGAGGTTCTTGAGGCGTTGAAAACTACACGGACTTTATTAGTTTTACTTCCAGGTTTAATCACCGCGTGATGGGGTAGGTAAAAGGAGAAATATTTACCGTCGCGTATGATTTCACGTGAATGAGTTGGTTTCATGTGATCTAACGTTAGGTATTCCTCTAGGACTTCTGAATAGGTGTTCCGAAGTTCATCTTTCTTCTCGTTAGTTCGTTCCACGCTGAGGTATTGCTGCTGTGCGGCAGGTCTGCAGTGCCCGAGTGCAATGGAGTACGCGAATACTGACTTAAATGGCAGCTTTACTACATACCGACCATCTTCTCGTCGATGAGAGGTTTTTTTTGTAGAGCGCTTCACCATATTCATCATCGTCTGTGTATGTGCGGGCCGGTGGTACCTCTTCTTATTCCCAGAATTTCCTGATTAATTCTCCTAGTGATTCTAAAAAGGTTTCAATCACCTGAGTAGAGAATGACGAGATTTCTTCCACAACTGGTCCACTTAATATCCACCCAAATATTGTGTTTTGGGCTATTAAGCTGCCGCCTACATTAATTTTGAGACCTGGGGTGAGTATTTTTTGGATTATATCGCTACCAATGACCATGTCTATTCTAGCTGGTGTAAAGCAGTTGGGTTCTGCTAATGGTACTGAGAAATATTCTATTAAATCTACTTCTTTTATTTTGAAGGATGGGAGAGTGTGAGTCAATTGAGGCAGTATTATCACTTGAGCCGCGATTTTTACTGTTTGATTAGCTGAGCATATCGTAATAGAACATATTCTATTCGAGTTTTGGATTGTATTACCGCCCATGCTAAGAATTTGGTAGTTGGCTTTTGTGGTGGGGAGACCAAGTAACTTTTGTATACGGGATGTTACACAAGTGTTTTGAGAGCCTTGGTCAATGAGAGCTCTGATGTGGGTTACTTCTCCTTTGTGGAGAATGGGAATATTTGCTGTGGGAAGCAATGTCCTTTCTTTGTTACTCGAATAGTGGGATAGAGTTTTTGTTCTACCGCTTTCAGTTGCCTTTGAATTTTTTGATGCCTGTTTGGAGGTGCAGGGCTGTTCTTGCTCGACTGTGACTTATGAAGTAGTGAAGTTTCTTTGAGGTTTTGGGGGGTGAGGCGTGTGGTTGTTCGCAGTGTAATGGAGGAGGGTGTGGTGGCGTCTTTGACAGTAAACGCACGTAAAGTTGCATTTGCAATTTTTCTCCAAATGCGAGTACGCCAGGCAATTTTTGCAGTAGTTGTTGTCTTTAATGTACTTACTCCGGTCTGAGATGGATAGTTCTCGAAATTTGACGCACGTGTTTTTGTGAGGGGGGTATTTGACCATATTTTGTTGGATTTGGCCA
Organism: Ceratitis rosa; assembly: GCA_037013455.1. Taxonomy (NCBI): domain Eukaryota; kingdom Metazoa; phylum Arthropoda; class Insecta; order Diptera; family Tephritidae; genus Ceratitis; species Ceratitis rosa. The sequence continues at coordinate 2,214,394 of JAWMAG010000018.1, read as the reverse complement.
ATTAGCTCACTTATTCGGATTTTCGTGACAACGCAATCATTTGTGGTCTCGTAGGCTCATCTGTAGGTTTTGGTTGGCTGCCTCCACTAGTTCCACGTGCCTTTCCAGATGGTCCTTGAAAATTTTAAGGGCTGCTTCCCCGTTGGAATGAGTTTCGGTCCAGTTGGGGTGTATATACCGAGAATATATATATACTTGGGAGGATGTATGAGAGCGGAAACTGGGCCGATTCTGGTCCTTTTAGAAGGTGTTTTTGGACCAGTTGCTGTATATAAAAGGGGAGTTTATATACGTGATGGGATATATAATAAGCCGTTTTTTGAGTTAAATATTACTTTTGATGAGGAAAGCGCGCGTTTTCCATATATACGTTTTAATATATTTTAGGTATATGAGCGCGGTTATATTCCGTAAATGAAAATTAGAGGATTTTCATTTACCGACTTTTGGGACCCGCTATGTATATTATATATATTGTGATTATATCTTATTGTTTAGCGGATTTTGAGATTTTGCTCGAACTTTCCATAAGAAGTTATAATTTAATTTATAAGATTATGTATGTGTATGACAAAAGAGTTTCATACACAGCACGAGCAAAATCCGCTAAACAAATGGTATATTATGAGTAAGAATAGGTGGGACTTACTTTGGCATCCGGACGAGTACAAACCACTTTTTTGAGAGGGGGGCGACGTGCTGAGGCTCCTTTTATTTTGCAGCTTTGCTCTGCTGTATGTATATGTTCCGTGCTGTTTTTTTTTTTTTTTAAATCTGTATATAATTGTTTTTAACTTGAACTTACATACATATATTATTATTATTTTTTATTTAAATTTTTGTAAATATGTTTTATGTATGTTTTCACGACACTTCTATGCGTATGAATGTAGGTAGGTAATTTTTGGAATTTCTATTTTTTTTATTTTTACCGCATATTTTGGGCAATTATTTATATACATATGTATGTATATGGTTAATTTTTTTTATATATGTATGTATATGTGTATTTCATTTTCCACTACCCCTTTTTTGTGATATTTTTGTTTCGTAACACATGTATGCAATTGTATATGCATGCATGTACATATATATATACTAGCTTTTACCCGCGGCTTCGCTCGCATTAAATCCATCCAATAAGAGATCATTATAGTACAAACGGATCAATATAAAGAATATATTATATTGCTTGTCTGAGATTATCTATTTGAAAAAATTACTACATGCGATGAAGTTTCAAATTTCAAAGTATACTTTATTGAATCAATACAACAAATATTAAAACATAATATATATATATAAAAAGGAAATAAATAATAAATAATATTCTGTCCCAATTTCGTTATCCGAAGTCGTGTTCTATTACATAGCAGAGGAGCATTTAAATTTCGCATAAGCATTACTGGTACATTTAGTTTCAACTGAAGCTTATGTGATGGTACACCCGACAATTCAAGTGAATTTAAAAACTCTACAGGAAATGAGGTATTTAATTCTGTATCCATAATTGTATCCATTGATAAATATTCCACCATTCCCCTTCCACCTCTTTTAAAATGTCATTGTTGATTCTATTAACAACTTCATTTTTTGGTGCTAATATTGCTCTTGCGCACAGCCACTGATCACAACCCAAATTCTGTTGCAATTCGGGAAAAACATGAGCAATGAGATCCACATCATTTTCTACTAAATTACAAAATTCTCTTGAAAGTGATACGCAACCTTCAGCATCAACATCTAAACGACCATCACCAATTTTCAATAACATTTAAGCATAAAGTCCTGAATCCACGTCATTATGAAGATACACTCTCTTATTTTTTTTTAGGCTCAGCTTTTCAACTCTCGACCATAAGCTCGATGATTTTAAGCATGCTTGAATTTCATCTGCTGGTGTTCCCCTCTGAATAACTGGAAGGGTTTGACGAAAATCACCAGCCAGTAAAACTACCATTCCTCCCATTATATCTGTACTATCCCGCAGGTCCTGAAGAGTCCGGTTTAAAGCTTCTATAGCCTTTTTGTGAGACATTGTACATTCATCCCACACTAAAAGCTTACATTCTCGCAGCATCCTACCTCGAGAACTATTTTTACTGAAATTACAGATGGGCGGATCTTCATGTGCAAGGTTCAATGGTAATTTCAAAACGGAATGTGCCGTACGGCCGCCGTTTAAAAGCGTCGCGGCAATACCCGACGAAGCTACTGCAACTGCTATTTTTCTGTTTTCTCTGATGTACATTAATAATAAGTTGAGCAAAAACGTCTTTCCGGTTCCACCTGGTGCATCGAGAAAGAAGAGTCCACCTTTACCGTATTCTATTCTACGTAAAACTTGATGGAGAACATGAGCCTACTCTGGAAGTAACAAAGGGATTAATTCTTCTACTTGTCGCTGCAGTGCTATGAAATCATAATCTAACTCTCGAGCAAATCCATTCTTGAAATCATCCTCATTATCTCTTTGAGGGCTTTGCATCCCAAAATCATCTAATTTTTTTCCAACCATTGTGAAAACCTTGTTTTCAATTAGAATTAGCGTTTGGTTGTAAATATGTTCATTGAAAGTCATATCTGTATGTACTTGCTGAAGTCGATGTGAAATATCTTTAGCTTTTACCCGCTAGATGGCGTTAACGTAGCGCTCAGCAAATAGATGACCAGGCCACCACCATACATGTACGTATGTATGCTCACATTTTATGGCCACCATACATGTAGATATGTATGCTGTATATTGTATACTCCCATACACACATACCACACTACTCTCAATGCAGCTACATATGTGCCTATACCTATGTATAGTCCCACTCTCTCTCTTGTATGCTCACATTTTATGGCAACCATACATGTAGATATGTATGCTGTATACTGTATACTTCCATACACACATACCACACTACTCTCAATGCAGCTACATATGTGCCTATACCTATGTATAGTCCCACTCTCTCTCTCTTGTATGCTTACATTTTATGGCCACCATACATGTAGATATGTATGCTGTATACTGTATACTCCCATACACACATACCACACTACTCTCAATGCAGCTACATATGTGCCTATACCTATGTATAGTCCCACTCTCTCTCTCTGTGCATATGGGGCGTTACTTTATGCATGCGTATGTATATGCTCTATTGTGGCTATTGGACAGAAAAGTTTCTTTATTTTATTTAAAAAATAATTATTTTTATTAAATAAAAAGTAGCCTATATTCATTTTGATACCTCCAAGAGTATGTGTACAAAGTTTCATGATGATCGGTTAAGTAGTTTTTGCGTGAAAGCGCAGCAAACGAAACGACTTTCGCATTTATAATATTAGTATAGAAGTATAGATATATTTTCCGCGTTTATATTTTCACCGCTTTTTTCACTTTTTTTATGTTTTATGTACATACACTATGTATATGTATACATTTTTATACTTAAAAAAATTTTTGTTTGTTTTAATTTTCTATTTAATTGTGTACGGTTTTTAATTTTGTTATTTTGCAGCACAGCACTTTCAACTTTTTTATGTTATTTTTTTAAACTTTTTTATGTTTTTACACAGCACTTTTTGTATGCATTTTTGGTCACAGCACTTTTTTAACGCCCGAGTTATAACACACGACTTTTCGCTTGCTTTGTTTTGCTACATAAATATATATATGTATATATTTTCTTTAACTTTATGAAGAAAACGCACCTTTTTATTTTTATTAGGCACAATGTGCAAAAAATATATTTATTTAATTATTTAGAGTTCACAACCGAGTATTCGGAATGTATACACCATATTTAATACTTCAACACGGCTTATTTTAATATATGTACTTATGTATATATTTATTTTCCTTATTTATTTTTTATTTACAAGGATCAATTTAACACGTTAGGGTTCTTTTGCGAATGCGAGCGAATAGGATCGAATATAAGCGAATACTAGCGATTGATTTTACAAATACTGTAAGCTTATTATTTATACAAAATACTTAGCTTAGTTTTATATTAACGGGGAAGGAGTGAAAATTTCAGTTTCCGTTTTCTCTTCAATTTTCTTTCCTTTACAGGAATTGGAAATTAAGGTAGGTATTCCAGTGGATAAAGGGTGAGTATTTCAGGTTAGGGTAAACAATTCAGGGTGAGTATAATGATCTTACATACATATATACATGTACATTTAATTTCTATTTTTCTTTTAGAACTCTATGAGATCGACACTCATGTCTTCAACACCTGTTAATCTAAACAAAAATCCACCTATATACCGAACTTCAAATAAATCCGGCCATAATTTTTTTTTTTGTAATTTGTTAGTCCCCGTCCACTTTCCGGAAAAAAGTGAAGCCTTCCTGTTAATCTTAACATAATGCCATTTTTTGCCGAATTTAAACTAAATAGAAACACAAATAAGATTTTTTGATTAGGTCAGTCCATGGTCAACTTTCCGGAAAAAGGTGTAGTCTTCTTGTAGGTCCAAGCAAAAGGCCACCGATGTACCGAATTTTAACTAAATCGAAACACAAATAAGATTTTTTGATTAGGTCAGTCCCTGGTCAACTTTCCGAAAAGATGTGCACTCTAAGCAAGAAGCGAACTATTTACCGAATTTCCAGTAAAATGAACCACATATCAAATTTATTGAATAGGTCAGTCTCTGGTCCACTGCTCAGAGAGTAGTCTACTTTTCCTGTTAATCTAAACAAAAAGCCACGTATGTACCGAATTTCAAGTAAATCCGACCATAAAAAAACGTTTTTGAAATATGTCAGCCCCTGCCCACTTTCCAGAAAAAGGTGTGGCCTTCCTGCTAGTCTAAGCAAGACGCCACCTATATACCGAATTTCAAGTAATTCGAACCTTTAAAAAGATTTTTTAAAAAGGTCAATCTCTGCTGCCCTTTCCGGAAAAAAGTGTAGTCTTCCTGTTGATCTAAGCAAAATGCCACCTAGTGTATGAACCGAAATTCAATAAAATCTAGCAATAAATGTATAATTTGAAAAGGTCAGTATCTGGCTTACTTCCCGAAGAGAAGTGTAGACTTCCTGTTAATCTAAGCAAAACGCCACCTATGTACCGGAATTCAAGTAAATAGAACCATAATTAAGGTTTTTAGAATAGGTCAGTTCTAGGGGTTTTCCGGTTGATCTAAGCAAAAAGCACAGCAGGAGCATTGGCGGAAACAGCTCTTAGGTTTCGCCGTGTTGACGTTTGCTCTTTGGCGCTTCGTATTTGTTTCATTGTTCTTGATGGTTGATTGGTGCGCCGAGTGTCAGCCGGCTACCTTTCGCGTTCTCGGTTTGCCATGTTGCATTGTTAACGTTCTCGAGAATTTGAGCAGTCCTATTCGCTACGTATGTCTTCCACATCCAAGGCGGTTTGTCAAGCCATGCTAAGATGATAGAGGAGTCTGTCCATAAGATGAGTTCGTGAGAAGGCAGGTCCAGTTGAGATCGGAGTAGAGATACAGTTTGTAGTGGTGCAACTTTAGTCTTTGCTACGAGTAGGTGTGATGGTGCGACTTCACCATGCTGAGCTCTTAAATAAACACAAGCGCAAAAGGCCTTCTCGGATGCATCAGAGAACCCATGTAGCTGAATTGAGCTATCTGGGGTGAATTGCACCCATCGAGGTATTTTGATTTCTTCGATTGCAGCGAGATTTTTTTTGAAGACGTTCCATTTGTGGAGTGAGAGTGGCTTCATCGTTTCATCCCAGTCCGTTCCTTCCATCCAGAGTTGTTGGAGAAGTGTTTTTGCTGCTATCATTATTGGCGATAGCAATCCTGCCGGGTCGAAAAGTTTCACACCGGCTGAGAGGATCTGTCTTTTCGTGGCAGTATTTGAGTCGGGATATGGATCTACTGAGTATGAAAATGTATCAGTGAGGGCATTCCATTTTACCCCAAGAGTTTTTGTGGAACTTGCTTCTTGAAATTGGAGAAATTCCTCATCAAAGAGGTCAGATTGAGGTATTCCTTTGAGTAGTGATTTATGATTTCCTGCAATCTTCCTTAGTGGAGATCCGGCAGTACTGAGAGTCTCGAGGACATTATGCAGGGCGTCGCTTGTTGAGGCTAGATCGTGTCCACCTGATAAAATATCGTCTACGTATGTTTCGTCTTTTAGGATCTTTGAGGTCTGAGGGGATGTGTCGTTGACATCCTCGGCGAATTGATGTAAGGTCCTTATAGCCAAATATGGGGCGCAATTGACTTCGAACGAAACTGTTTTCAGTTTAAAATCTTCTATCGGACTATCGGGGGATCTGCGAATTAGGATGCGTTGGAAGTCCTGGTCTTCCTTGTGGACGTATATTTGGCGGTACATTTTTTCAATGTCGCCTTTGAATACATATTGATAGAGTCTCCATTTGAGGATTATGATCATTAGGTCATTTTGGAGAAAGGAGTGAGAGGGTTTTGACGCGTTGAAAACTACTCTAACTTTAGTAGTCTTACTACCAGGTTTTATTACTGCATGAAGGTAGAAAGAAAAATATTTTCCGTTGCATACTATTTCGTGGGGATGTGTCGGCTCCATATGGTCTAGCGTTTAATACTCTTTCAGAACAGCTGAGTAAGTTTCACCGAGTTCTTTTTTCTGATTGGTCCGTTCGACGCTGAGATATTGCTGCTGAGCAGCGGGCCTGGAATGTCCTAGTGCCACTGTTTCGGGGAATGAAGATTTGAACGGCAGCTTTACCACATATCGACCATCCTCTCTCCTGCAGGTGATGGCTTTGTATAATCGTTCGCAGAAGGCGTCATCTTCTCTCTGAGTTGTAGTCGGAGGTACTTCTTCCTGTTCCCAAAACTGTCTCAACAAGTCTCCTAGAGGTTCTGATGAACTTTCTACCGCCTGCGTGGTGAATGCTGACACCTTTTCTGCAATTGGACCACTTAATATCCATCCAAAGATGGTATTTTGGGAGTTCGCGGGGTAATGGAGAAGAGAGTGATGGCGTCCTTGGCAATAAATGCACGTGAAATTGCTTTTACACTCCTTTTCTGAATGCAAATATGCCAGACAATTTTTACAATATTTGTTCTCTCTTATATATTTATTCCGATCGGAGACGGAAAGCTCTTTAAATTTTATACAAGTTATCATTGAGTGGTTTGAGTTACAGAGCTTACATGAGAATAGCCTTTCTTGTTCAGTATGGAACGTTTGGGTTTTGTTTCTGAAGGTATATGAGGGGGTCTGTGCGGGTGTGTTGCATTGGGATATGCTAGCTGAGTTGAGCCTCGGTTTATTCGACCTATAGATGCTTAACCGTTCTACAACTTCATATCGAGTTATGAGAAATTGGTCCATTTCCGACCATCGCAGTAACTCTTTCCGTGAGTTTAGGGACTGCTCCCATAGAGTGAGGGTTTCTTCTGGGAGTTTTGAAGAGGAGAGGTAAATTAACATCGGGTCCCCCATTGCTTTCAGTGTTGAGAGGCAGTTGTTGATAGTCGTCTGTATTTATAGAATCCTCTCGCTGTTTTCGTATCGAGATTTGAGGGCGTCCGAGGCTAGCGTGAAGTTGAGATCATTGAGCGCATAATTTTTTATGAGAAGAGCAGCTTTCATCGAGTCTTCTGTCTTAAATGGTACAACTTTTGTACTTGGGATAATTTAGGGTGATTTATGTATACTGCAGTGAACATATCTCTTAAAGAGGGCCAGTCTTCATATCCCCCATAAAAGATTTCGGTGTCACAAGCAGGGACCTTGAGGTAGCTGTGTGCTTCTAGCTGGGTTGGGCGTGTACTGGTGACGGGTGTGTTATTTCGGCTTGTTTCCGTGGTTGCTCTGAACTGGCTGAGTAGCTCTCTTATCCTGATCTTCGTTAGCATGGCGTTATCGAAGGAGGTTTCATACGCTTCTGCACTTATCCGGAGTTTGTCTTCATCCACATTGCTCAACTGTAAATTTTGATTGGCTGTGTCCACCAGAGTCATGTGTTTGTCCAGTTCTTCTTTGTATATCTGAAGACAAGCGAATTCGTCTTCTTCTGTCTAGGATTTGGATCGGGTTCGGGGTCCCAACGGAGCTTGAAGAGAATGAGGCTTTTCTTGTTTTTCTTCAGCCATTATTTAAGATTTAGTTTATTTATTTCTGTTGTAAACTTTATTCCTAATAATACGCACCTTCCACTGGCTTATTTTATAGCTAGATAGTGTGAAAGAGGGTGAAAGCAAAGCAGTGATGTTGTGAACTGCGAGAATGCACCGCGAATGGGAACCGGTGGCTTTGAAAATGGGTGTGAGATTCGTGCAAAAGAGGTTTGCTTAAGTTCGTTCTGGATGAGAATGGATTCCGAACTAGTTAAATGCTTGTTGAGCCATATATTGTATGGTCTTATATACGTGAGGGTATATAAGTGTATGCTTATTGACTTACATATGAGTGGGATCTTACTGAACCCCTAGGAATGAGTTGCGGACCAGTTGGAAGACTATGGGTTGCTATGTGGGGTATATCCTTTAACACGAGAGGGTATGCAGATAAATCTACGCTTAGCGACTTTACAATATATTTGAGTGGTGTTTTACTGGTCCTGTGGGAATGGGTTCCGGCCCAGTTGGGATACTATAGATTGCTATGTGGGGTATAGTCTTTCAAGTATATGAGGAGTGTAAATATATATGTATATATACTTAGCGGATTTGTGTATTAGTATTTAAATGCATGTATGTATATATTTTGTGAGGGGAAACCGAGAGACAAAGTTTACATATCTTCACGGTGGTTGCGCACTGTATGCACTTTCAGCGTTAGTTTTTTAACTTTTTTTTTTTAAATTCTTCAACTATTTTACTTCTTTTCCAGCAATAAGTCACTTTTATTGCCGTTGTTGTAACAATTAACCGGTTTTGCCAGTTTTCACTTTGTAATTGTTTCTTTTGAGTGTGTAGTTTTCTTATTTAATCCATGTAAAAATTTCGAAATAAAGTTAACACACTTTTTTTGCTTTCAAATCCTTTTTTATTTAATATTGTTATTATTAATTCATTCACACCGAGAGAATTGCTTGTTAACAGCTAGCGAATACCTTAAAAACCACTTTATTTTATGATTTTATACATTTTTAATTTTTTTTTTTAAGGAAGGGGGTGTGTTGTTTTTTTTTTTGGTAGTGATGATTTCCTCTGTCGCTTATGTACCTAAGCTGGTATTTTATTATATTTATTCTTATTTAATTTATTTAAGGTTTTTTCTTTTAATTTTAAACTTTAAATTTTTATATCTTAGCGACAGGTATATGTTTTGTCTTTGATTGTGTGCACCTTTAGAAATTTGCTTCAAATTTTTATTTTTTGTTTTCTTCTTCACACGCATATGTATTTAGATATGTATGTAGGTAGTTTGATTTTAACCTCTTTCTATATTCTCATTATGATTTTTCTTAGGTAAATAATTTTTTGTTATTTGATTTTTAGTATGTTTGTGTCACTTGTTTAATTTTTGTTTTGTTTTTTAGAATTTTATGTATAAGTTTTTCACTTTATATGTATTCGGATAATGGCACGAACTTCGTTGGAGCCAACAAGGCGTTGAAGCATGATTTCAGGAAATTCATGGCTGAAGCATATCAGCTCACCATGCGGTCATATGCGCATGAGGAAATCAACTGGCACTTCATACCTCCAAGGGCTCCTCACATGGGAGGATTATGGGAAGCAGGAGTGAAGAGCTTCAAAACGCACTTTCGAAGAGTAGGAAGTGCCATCCGCTTTACCATGGAGGAATACTCGACGTTACTGGCCAAAATCGAAGCCTGCCTCAACTCTCGGCCAATAAGTCCATTCTCCGATAATTCTGAGTCAATTGAACCTCTAACCCTAATTACCCTAATTAGAAAATTGGAAGTCCGCTGCTCGCGATCGCTGAACCCGAAATCAGCGGAAACTCGATGACAATCATCAACCGATGGAACCGAAGAAAATGAAAGCACTTCACCAAGGATTCTGTCAGCAATAGATGGTGTTATATCTAAAGGAACTGCACAAGAGAGTAAAGCGGCAGTTTCCTCACCGGAACCTTGAGGTTGACGAGGACGATCTACCCCTGAACGTGTGACGACTTGGCAGAGTGGTTAGGGTTTTCTTAGGTCACGATAACAGAGTTAGAGTTGTTGATCTACTTACGACGCGAGGCATAATTACACGTCCAATTGTGATATTAATTATACTTCCCGTCGTAAAAAACACGAATGATATTTATAATTCCAGAGATTTTCAACATGGTATGTGCCAACAACAACAGCAAACAACAACCGTAGGAACAACACCGGTGCCCTGCATGCAACCACAATCACCGGTTGCTGTTCTGCCGACAGATGCGTTGACTGGAGCCAGCGGAGAGACTGAGGGCTGTCCTGCTCCATCGGCATTGCGTCAATTGTTTGTCCCCGAACCACATAGCCAACAGCTGTCGAAGAACTGCGACCGCTGTCAGGAGCGGCCCCACAGTCTCCTGCATCTGTGGAAGACAGAGAGGAGCGAGGAAAACGTTCCGCCGGTCGTAGACCCCGTTGATCACTAGAGTAAGAGATGGCACTGTCCCTACCGGGCCCAAGCCTTACCAGATGACTCCAGTGATGACGAGGTGCTGTAGATCGACGACAGTGACGATGAAGTGCTGGAACAACCTCAAAATGCATCGACTAGCACTCCAAACCCCCCCTTACTCAGACCGCCTCTGTCGGGTATCCGGTCCGTGGTTCAGCGGCCACACCCACCAGCAGAAGATAGAAGTGCCTCATCAAGAAGGCGCAATAACAAGACACAAAGACGGCCTCAGGCGGTGAAAGCGCCCGCGAGCGGAGCAAGGGACTCCCTCGAAGTGCATTGGGCATGTCTGTCCTTACGCCAACTGTGATGGTGAGAGTGGTGGCAAGTGGCCGAGGACACCCGGTCCGTGCTTTGATCGACCCAGGGCAATCGAGGTCGTTGATATCAAGAACGCTGGCGAGACGACTGCACCTGCTGCCACGCGAATATGAAGAAAATATTAGCATGACGGTAAAAGATTGGCGGGATCGGATCAATCTGAATGCCAAGTTAGTGACAAGCCTCATGAAGACCACACCGGTACGCACTTTGGACGCAAGGGTCGTCGACTAGTTCGACAACTTGCGGTTGGCAGACCCAACGTTTTACATGTCCAGTGCAGTGTAGCTAATTTTCGGTGCCGATGTATACGGCATGATATTGCGGCCAGGACTTATGCCATATTTAGATGGGTGATATCTGGCTGTTTACCGTACTAGACGGCATCGATGGAGGCAGAAAATTTAGTTTTAAGTCAAAATGAAATGTAAATCAAAAACAAAATGAAATGTACATTTGAATATTAAATTGTATTTTTATTAAGGTTTTGAACTTTAATACTTCAATGAATTGTAAAGTTTTATAAAACTGTAAGATTATTTTTTGCAGCGTAGCTGCAAGGCGGGTGGCATGTTTATGCGTACAACACTGGGCAGCATCCATAACATTCACCAACAGATGGCGCTGCTGTTTTTCCTTAATATATGACTCTTCAAAGTTATGAGAAGAATCCTGTTAGTCCCGTCTCAAATTTCCACCTTCTGTGGAAATCTTTCAAAGACCATTTTTACCGGTCTTCCATCCCTTTTTCCAACAACAGCAACGTCTTTGAATCTGTCGTGATTTTTTTTAAGAAAGCTTAGGGATTTTTTGCAGCTCCCTGAAGGACTGGCACCTCCCTCAATCCCCGTTGCTGGAATTCAATTACCCCCAAACGAAACACTGGCCATAAAAAAAACTTTTTTGAAATATATCAGTCCCCGTCCACATTTCGGAAAAAAGTGAAGCCTTCCTGTTAATCTAAGCAAACAGCCACCTGTGTACCGAGTTTAGAGTATATATAACCATATTTACGATTTTTAGAGTAGGTCAGCTCCGGGTCAACTTTCCGGAAAAAGGTGTTTTTTGAACAAGACAGTGACTTTCCCACTTTAGTAAGAGAAGAAGAGTCTTCTTCTTGATCAAAGCAAAATGCCATCTTTGTACCGAATTTCAATAAAATCGAGGTCAGTATCAGGCCTAATTCCGTAGAGAAGTGTAGCCTTCCTGTTAACCTAAGCAAAACGCCACCTATGTACTGAAATTGAAGTAAATAAAGGGTGGATAAATTGTAAGGGCCGATGTTGAATGTGAACCACACCTAAACGCCAAGTTTTTTTCCGAATTTAATTTGACATTTCTCTATTTCAGACTTACTTAATTTGAACCATGGAGAGATACACAATCCAACAACGTGTTAAAGTTATCCAGACTTATTATGAAAATTTTCGAAGAAAATCATCTTCAGTGATGAGGCACATTTTCACCTCAGTGGATTCGTCAATAAACAGAATTGCCGCATTTGGGCGAATGAGAATCCAAGAGTGATTGTCGAAAAACCAATGCACCCACAAAGAGTGATTGTTTGGTGCGGTTTATGGGCTGGCGGCATCATCGGGCCGTATTTTTTCCCAAATGAGGCCGGTCAGGCAGTTACTGTGAATGGTGTTCGCTATCGTGAGATGATAACGAATTTTTTATGGCCACAATTGGAAGATATGGATGTGGACGATATGTGGTTTCAGCAGGACGGTGCCACTTGCCACACAGCTAACGAAACAATGGCTCTTTTGCGCAACAAATTCAATGGCCGTGTTATCTCACTTAATGGCGATGTCAATTGATCATGTGATTTGACACCGTTGGACTTTTTTCTCTGGGGTTATTTGAAAGAAAAGGTGTACGCCGATAAGCCAGCAACAATTCAAGAGCTAAAGGATGAGATAATTCGGCACATTAACGGCATAGAAACTCCATTATGCCTCAGCGTCATCGAAAATTTGGACCATCGTATGGAGGTGTGCCGCCGAGGTCGCGGCGCTCATTTGGCCGATATTTTGTTACATACATAATTGAGTAATACCAATATATCATAATAAAATAAAAGGGCATAGCCGGATAAATACGGGAAATTTGCCCCCACGGCTTTTTCGACCTACACTTGGGGGATCGATTTGGCATCGAATAAAAATAATTCACACCAATTTTTTGCCTTTTAACTCGAACGGTGTTCGAGATTTTCAAAAAACCCTGTTTTTTCGATTTTAATTTTATTTTCTTACTGAAATTCGGAGTTAATCGATGGTGATTTTTTTTCTTATTCTTAGGAGTATAAAACATAAAAAAATCGTATGATCGTGATTTTTTAACGAAATGTCGATTTTTTAACGATGGAAAGAAATTTTTTTTTTTTTTTTTTTTTTTTAGGGTTTTTGAAATATGTCAATCACCAAAATTTGTCAGAACATGTATTTTGTACCCCTCTACACTCACGAATTTTTTCAGATTTTTTGAAGTGGTGGAACACTGTCAAAAAAATTAAAAACTCATTTTTTCCCGAAATTCTGCGTTTTAACACACTTTTATTTTTTTTTTTTTGCTTGAAAACGTACGTAGAAAATTTTTCTGTGCCCTAAAGCGACTATGTATTTTAAAATTAGCGCCAACTTGATGCTAAAAAACAAAAAAAAAAAAAAAAAAAAATGAGTTTTTAATTTTTTTGACAGTGTTCCACCACTTCAAAAAATCTGAAAACATTCGTGAGTGTAGAGGGGTACAAAATACATGTTCTGACAAATTTTGGTGATTGACATATTTCAAAAACCCTAAAAAAAAAAAAAAAAAAAAATTTCTTTCCATCGTTAAAAAATCGACATTTCGTTAAAAAATCACGATCATACGATTTTTTTATGTTTTATACTCTTAAGAATAAGAAAAAAATCACCATCGATTAACTCCGAATTTCAGTAAGAAAATAAAATTAAAATCGAAAAAACAGGGTTTTTTGAAAATCTCGAACACCGTTCGAGTTAAAGGGCTAAAAATTGGTGTGAATTATTTTTATTCGATGCCAAATCGATCCCCCAAGTGTAGGTCGAAAAAGCCGTGGGGGCAAATTTCCCGTATTTATCCGGCTATGCCCTTTCAATAATTTCCTAAATAGTTTGTGTTTTATTCAAAATCAACATCGGCCCTTGAAAATTTAACCACCCTTTATAACTTTATAACCGTAAATAAAAATTTCAAGTAAATCGAAGCACAACTAAGATTTTTTGATTAGGTCAGTCCGTGGTCCACTTTCCGGAAAAAAGTGTACTCTTCCTGTTAATCTAAGCAAATAGCCATTTATTTACCGAAATTTGAGTACATCGAACCATAAACTTATTGAATAGGTCAGTTTCTGGTTCATTTCTCAGAGAGTAGTGTACTCTTTCTGTTAATCTTACCAAAAAGCCACCTATGTACCGAAATTCAAGTAAATCGAACAATATATAAGATTTATTGAAGAGGTCAATCTCCGGTCCACTTCTCAGAGAGAAGTATACTCTTCTTGTTAATCTAAGCAAAACGCCACCTATGTACCGAATTTCAAGTAAATGGAACCATAAGAAAGATTTTTCGAATAGGTCAGTTCCTGGTGCACTTTCCGGAGGGAAGTGTCGTCTTCCTGTTTGCCTAAGCAGAGAGCCACCTATGCACCGAGCTCCAAAAAAATCCGGCCATAAAGAAACATATTTTTGAATTCGTCAGTCCCCGCCCCATTTCCGGAAACAGGTGTAGTCTTCTTGTTGGTGTAAGCAAAAGGCCACATATGTACCGTATTTCAACAAATTCGAACCATAAATAAAATTTATTATAAAGTCAATCCCTGGTCCGCTTCTCAGAGAGAAGTATACGCTTCTTGTTAATCTAAGCAAAACGCCACCAATGTACCGATTTTCAAGTAAAGCGAAACACAAAAAAGATTTTCTGATAAGGTCAGTTCCTGATCCACTTTCCGGAAAGAAGTGTTCTCTTCCTGCTAATCTAACCAAAAAGCCAACTATTTACTGAATCTCAAATAAATCGGACCATAAATAGTCTTTTTTAAAAACGTCTGTCTCTGTTCCACTCTTTAGGGAGGAGTGTTATTTTCCTGTTAATCTAAGCAAAATGCCACCTATCGAGAAGTGCATTCTTCCTGTTAATCTAAGCAAAATGCCACCTGTGTACCCAATTTCAATGAAATCGAGCTATAAATGCATTTTTTGGAATAAGTCAGTATGAGGCTTACTTCCCGAAGAGAAGTGTAGTCTTCCTGCTAGTCTAAGCAAAACGCTACCTATATATCGAAATTAAGTAAATAGAACCGTAATTAAGATTTTTAGAATAGGTCAGTTCCCGGTCCACTTTCCGGAGAGGTGTAGTCTTCATCTTAGTCTAAGCAAACGGCCACTTAAACACCGAATTTCAATTAGATTGGACTTTAAATAGGACTTTTTAATAAGGTCAGTCCCTTGCCCACTTTCTGGAAAAAGGTGTAGTATTCTTGTTAGTCTAATCAAATGCCGAGATATGTACCGCATTTCATGAAGAAGAAGTGTAGGCATCCTGTTAATCTAAGAAAAACACCACCTGTGTACCGAAATTTAAGTTAATAGAACCATAATTAAGATTTTTAGAATAGGTCAGTTCCCGGTCCACTTTCCGGAAAAAGGTGCAGTCTTCTTGTAAGTCTAAGCAAAAACCACCTCTGTACCAATATTTGAGTAAATCGAAACAAAAATAAAATTGTTTGATTCGATCAGTCCTTGGTCTACTTTCCGGAAAGAAGGGTACCCGTCATTACCCAACCATTACCGAGTTTCAAGTAAATCCGACCATAAAATCATTTTTGAAATATGTCAGCCAGTATGTTTCAAGTAAATCGAAGAATAAATAAAATTTATTCTCTCTGTCCCACTTCTCAGGGAGTAGTGTATTCTTCCTGTTAGTCTAAGCAAAATGTCACCTTTGTACCGAATTTCAACAAAATCGAGCACTAAATGCATTTTTTTAATAGGTCAGTATCTCGCTTACTTCCCGAAGAGAGGTGAAGTATTTCTGTTAATCTAAGCAAAACGCCACCTATGTACCGAATTTCAAGTAAATCAAATAGGATTTGTTGATTCTCTCTTCCTGCAAAAAAATTTAAGCAAAAGGCCTACTATTCACCGAAATTCCAGTGAATTGAACCATAGATAATCTTTTTTCGAAAAAGTAATCTCTGGCCCACTTTCCGGCGGAAAGTGTAGTGTTCCTGTTAATCTAAGCAAAAAGCCACCTATGTACCGAATTTCAATAAAATCGAGCAATAAATGCATTTGTTTGAATAGGCTTAGGATCTGGCTTACTTCCCGAAGAGAAGTGTAGTCTTCCTCTTAATCTAAGGAAATCGCCACCGATGTACCGAATTTCAAGTGGATTCGACCTTAAATAAGATTCATTGAATAGCTCAGTCTGTGGTCTAGTTCTCAGAGAGTAGTGTACTCTTCCTGTTAATCTAAGCGAAAAGCCACCTATGTACTGGATTTCAATAAAATCGAGCAGTAAATGAATATCTTTGAATGGGTCTGCCTTACTTCCCGAAGAGAAGTGTAGTCTTTCTGTTAATCTAAGCAAAACGCCACCTATGCACCTAAATTCAAGTAAATAGAACCATAAATAAGATTTTTAGAACAGGTCAATTTATGGTCTGTTAATAAACTTTTTTCGAATAGCATTATGCCACCTATACGTATGTATCGAATTTCAAGTAAATCGAACCATAAATACGGTTTTTTTAGCAGGACAGTCCCTGGTCGACTTTCCGGATAAAATTGAAGCCTTTCTGTTAATTTAAGCAAAAAGCCAACCATATACCAAAATTTAAGTAAATCGAACCATAGACATTAGGTCGGTCTCTGGTCCACTTCTCAGAGAGTAGTGTACTCTTCCTGTTAATCCAAGCAAAGAGCCACCCCTATGCCGAATTTTATGCAATGCGATCCATAAAAAAGTTTTGTTTGAATATGTCAGTTCCCGGTCCACTTCCCGGAGAGAAGTGTGGTCTTTCTGTTAATCTAAGCACAAAGCTACCTATGTACCGAGTTTCAAGTAATTCAATACATAGATAAGTTTTTCTTGAATCGGCCAGTCCCCGGCCCACTTCCCGGAGAAGTTGTAGTATACTTATAAATCTAAGCAAAGAGCCACCTTTGCACACTTTCCGGAGATAAGTGTAGTCTTCCTGTTATTTTAGCAAAAAGCCACATATGTACCAAATTTCAAGCAACTCGATCCATATATAAGTTTTGTTTGAATAGGCCAGTTCCCGGTCCATTTCCTGGAGAGAAGCGTAGTCTTATTTTTAATCTAAGCAAAAAGCTACCAATGTTCCGAATTTTAAGTAATCCAATCCATAAATAATTGTTTCTTTAATTGGTCAGTCCCTGGCCCACTTTACGGAAAAAAGTGAAGCCTTCCTGTTAGTCTAAACAAAAAGCCACTTATGTACCGAATTTCAAATAAACAAAACCATAAATAAGATTTTTCGAATAGGTCATTTCTAGGTCCACCTACCGGAGGAAAGTATAGTATTCCTGTTAGTCTAAACAAACACCTACCTTCGTACCAAATTTCGACTAAATCCGGCCATAAAAAATCTTTTTTGAAATATGTCAGTCCCTGCCCACTTTCCGGAAGAGGTCTTTTTGCTTGTCTAAGCAAAGAGCCACCTATGTACCGAAATTCAAGTAAATAGCACAATATTAAGGTTTTTTAAATAAGTCAGTTCCAGGTCCAATTTCCGGAAAAAGGTGAAGTCTTCTTGTAAGTCTAAGCAAAAGGCCACCTATGTACCGAATTTTAAGTAAATCGAAACACAAATAAGATTTTTTGATTCTCTCTTCCTGTTAATCTAAGCAAAAAGCCACTAATGTACCGAAATGCAAGTTAATCGGACCATAAATAGGATTTTTAAAAACGGTCACTCCCTGGTCCACGTCCCGAAGAGATATGTAGTCTTCCTGTTAATCTAAGCAAAAAGCCACTTATGTACCGATTTTCAAGTAAACCGAACCATATATACATTTTTTTCGAATAGGTCACCTAAATACGCAATTTCAAGTAAAACCAGCCGTAAATAAACTTTTTTCCAATCAGTCAGTCCCTGTTCCTCGTTCCGGAGGAAGTGTAGTCTTACTGTTAATCTATGAAAAAAGCCCCCTATGTACCAAATTTTAAGGAAAAAGGACCATATATAACCTTTTTTCGAATAGGTCAGTTCCAAATACCAAATTTCCATAAACCAAATTTCACGTAAATCGAAGCATAAATAAAGTTTTTTTCGAATATGTCAGTCCCTGGTATACGTTTCGGAGAGAAGTGTAGTCTTCCTGTTAATCTAAGCAAAAAAAACACCTGCACGTATGTATCAAATTTCAAGTAAAGGGAACCATAAATAAACTTTTTTTTTTGAAAAGCACAGTCTGCGGTCCTCTTTCCGGAAAGAAAAGTTATTCTAAGCAAAAATCCTGTTAATCCTAGCAAAAAGCCACCTACCATATATACCAAATTTCAAGTAAATCGGACCATACATGGGATTTTTTATTATTATTATTATTATTTATTATTTATTATAATTGAAAAATACAATAAATTGGAAACACTAGCTACTAGGGCTATCGGTTAATTTCGGTATATATAATAAGAATCTTACATTAAAATATGAAAATATTTTTGATATTATCTTCAAGGTTGGTCGGTAACGATTTAGAGATGGGCATTCTTTAAGCATGTGGGTAATTTTTAGTTGGGATGAATTGCAAAAATGGCACGTTGGCTGTAACTCTTTCTTCATCAAGTGAAGATGTGTAAGACGGGTGTGCCCAAGACGTAGCCTTATAAAACATTTGTTCATTGCAGTAGTAGTTGTAGTTGGTAGTACTAATGCGACTTTGTTTGGGTTAATATTTTTGTACTGACTGGTCTCACTGTTCCATTTAGTTTGTGTAGTTTTGAAGAATTCCTGCAGTACCTCATTTCTGATTCGTTTTTTCATAAATGGAATGAAAAGCTTAAGAAGAGATGTTGATGCAGGTTTTGCTGCTTTATCTGCTAATTCGTTTCCTGTAATGCCGGCATGGCCTGGTATCCACATGAGTTTAACCTTTTTTTGAAAATTTATTAGGAGAGACCTAATGGTACTGATCTCTTCTGAGTTATTATTAAGGTTATGAACTCCATGTAAAATTCCTTTGATATCTGTACAGATGTTAAAGAAAATGCGTTAATAACTGAATCAGATGAAAGTAGCCAATGGGGAGCAGTGTGTTCTCTATAGTTTTTGTAAACCCATTTATGTGTTTGTTTTAACATATTAAACATCTCCGTAAGTCCAGATTTCATATTCATGGTGCTTTTTCGGGATTTAAGCAGCCTTATTTCTTTTTCGTAAATGGACCTTTTGTTAGAGCATAGAATGTTAACTGAGCGTGCTCTAATATAGACAGCACGTTCTTCTAATGGGAGAAAACCACCTTGGGCTAAAAGATTTTTAATAGGAGTTGTCCGAAAAGCTCTCAGGCTTAATCGGACCGCTGCATGATAAAGCCCCGTAATTTTACTGAGTGAGGACTTGGAGGTCTTGCCATAAATTTGCAATCCGTAGTCAATTTTTGCGAGAATGGTAAGTTTAGTAAAGGTTAGGAGCGTGTTAGTGTGGATATGACTCTTGTTTGAAGAAAGATATTTTATTACATTGAGCCTGGAGGCGAGATCTTGCTTAATATATGTAGGTACAATGTTGGTTAAATGTATTTCTTTTATCAAAAAGTAAACCTAAAATTTTTATGGTGTCAGTATTTACAATTGTTGTGTCATTAAATTTAATATTTACTATGCTGCACTTGAAATTTCTACAGGCATGAAAATGCTCACATTTCTGTAAAGAAAGTTTAGCTCCAGACCTTTTTGACCAGGTATGGATACTTTTTAGTCTCTGCTCGGAGATAGATTTAATGTCATTGGTAATATTGATAATCTGCATAAAGGCAGAAATCTACGTTTCCTTGTGTTTTAAGACTAAAAAGAGAACTACAGACAATGGGGAGCCCTGTGGAATTCCATTTGACAGAGGGAATACTGGAGAAAAAACGTTTTTTACTCTAACTCGAAGTTTCCTATTTGTTAAAAAGCCTTTTATGTAGCTGTACATCCTTTCACCTATTTTCCATTCTAGGAGTTTGTTTAGAACAACATGTACTCCTATGTTGCCAAATGCACTTTGGAAGTCAATTGTTAGTATAGACAGGTGATTTTTTTCTGATAGGTTTTTACTTATCAGATGGTCAATGTATAAAAAGGCATCTGTTGTGCTAGATCCTTTTTTGAAACCGACTTGCTGCTCCGAAAGTAGTTTAGAAGAATGGAAGTACCATGTTAGTCTATTTGCTATCATTTTTTCTTGTAGTTTTCCTCAGCACGGAAGTAAAGATATAAGTCTATAGTTTTGTATAGAATTATAGTTTTTGTTTGGTTTCAGTATGGGTACAACTATGGCTATTTTGAAGTTTTGTGGAATAATTTTCCTTTCGTACGACTGGTTATATAACGTCAGTATTCGCTTTTTAATGCCAATAGGTGAATTGGATATCATTTTATAACTTATCATGCCCTGGTGTTGTACCTTTGGAATTCCTCAGAGCTGCTTCGAGTTCATTCATTGTAAAGTTTGTTTCTAAAAAATGTGCGTATATATTTGGGGAATAATTAATTTCAGTGTTAAGGGTTCTAGTTTTTTCTGTTTGGAATTCAACAGGAAAGTTTGATGAGTCAGAGTTGGAAGAGTATGGTAAAAGTCAGCGAATTCGAGGGCGATGTTTTCTGGATTTGTTATGTTGTTGTTGTTTACTGAGATATTTTTGATTCCAAAGGGCTTGTAAGTATTTGAGAGGAGGTGAATCTTTTTCCAAATTTAGGTTATTGGAGAGGAGATCTTCTTCTCTGTGAGATCTTCAAAGGATTTTGCTTTGGATATTTTCTTTTGTCTGATAAACTGAGCATTTTTTTATAGTCTATAAGACTTTCTACGTTTTTCACTCGACGATATGTTTTCCAAGCGTCTTGCTTTGCCTGCCTTAATGAGTTAAGGTGAGGATTCCTCCACGGAACGTTTTGGCTGGTCTTTCTACGGATAGTTTTTGGGATAGATTCATTAGCAGCATTTCTTAGTATTTTTTGTATTTGTGCGGCTTCTTTGTTAATGTGCCAAAAAAAAGTGAATTTTTAAAATTTTTTTTTGAGAAGTCTTTAGAAAGACGTCTTGTGGTGACCACTCTATCTCTGAACTGGATCATCTGAAATTAAAAAACCAAACAGATTTCATTAAGGTAATGTTAAATCTAGTGATTAATCATGAAGAAATAAGCAAAAAAAAAAATTTTTGTCAAAATGGCACCTTCTCAAAGAAAAAAGTCGATTTTTCAGCGAAATTTCGATTTTAAATTGTTTATAAAAAAAAAATATGTATCGAAAAAATAAAACCTTAGATTAATCACTGAAAAATATATTCAAGAAGCTTGTGTTAAAATTTTAGACAAATCGGTTCATCCGTTTTCGAGTTATAGTGGTCACCGGCTTTGAAAACACCATTCTGAGAAAAACGCGTTTAAAGTTACATATACCATACTTACCGTATACTTCCAAGCGCTCTGAAACGTCTTTACAAATGTGCGTGTAACTTCGAAAATATTTGCCGGATCGATTTGAAATTTCTTTTGTGTATTCTTAACTATATGTAGATACAGAAAATAAAATAAAAAAAACGATTTTTTGAAAATCATAACTGTATATAACCCCTTAATATTGGGGGAAATTACATAATCATTTGTGCCTGCTATGTCTTGAAATTTTTTCCAGTCTGCACGATCACAATTGAATTGAGAAATTGAAGAGGGTATCTGATTTGAACGGGGTAGTAAGTCAAAAGTACATTGTATATGAAAATGGTCACTGTTGTGGAGGTCATCTATTACATTCCAGTAGGCAATACTGCGGCGAGCATAGAGATAAGTCTACGTAGCTGAATGTGCCATGTGTTGAAAAGTGGGTTGGTACATTTTCGTTTAGAATTACTAGATTGGAGCTCAGTATAAAATTTTCAATTATTTGTCCTCTGGCGTTGCAGTACTGGGAACCCCACAAAGGACTCCAACCATTGAAGTCTCCCAACATAATAATAGTAGTATTTATGGTATGTTATTGGTTAAATTATGAAGGTCAGCTTTGGTACCAGATTTTTGTGGGGGAATATAAATACAGAAAATTGTTATTGGACAGGGAAAATTTATTTCTACAGCTGTAACAATAAGACTTGACTGAAGTTTTTGTTCCTGTCAATCTTTGCAAAAAGCCACCTATGTACTGAAGTTAAAACTAATCGAAACATAAATAAACTTTTTTTGAATACCTCAGCCCCTGGTTCTTTTTCCGGAGGGAAGTATAGTTTCTTACGAATAGGTCTGTCCCTGGTCCACTTTCCGGAGATAAGTGTAGTCTTCTATTAATCTAAGCAAAAATCCACCCATGTACCAAATTTCACGTGAATTGAAATATAACGAATATTTTTTCGAATAGTCAGTCCCCGGTGCACGTTCCGAATAAAAGTGTAACCTTCTATTAATCTAAGCAAAAAGACACCAACGTGCCGATTTTCAAGTAATTCGGACAATAAATCACATTTTTTCGAAAAGAACAGTCGCGGGTCCACTTTCCAGAGAGAAGTGTAGTATTCTGTTATTCTAACTGTTGAGGCGTTCGCTTAACAGGACACCACCCTAATATTGTGTGCGCACCCTAATGCGACTTTCTCCAGCTCTTGCAGCTATAAAAGCCGTGCTTGGCGAACAAACAAGCGAGATTTCTTACAAACGAATCGGCAAGCGCGCACGGGGCGACAAAGTTAAAATTAAATAAAATAAAATATATACTTATTATATATAACATATATACATAAAAACATTTACATACCAAACCACACCAATCAAACTTAAATTAACTTAATTTAAATATATGTATATATATATATACATAGAGACATTTATATAACCAAAACTTTGCTATACACAAACAAAAGTGACTTTTATAAATATAGTAAAATATCTAAATAAAACTATTTTGTACACATATGTATTTAATTAAAATAAACAATTGTACAATTAAATACGAAACGCGAGGTGTTTTATTTCGAAAGGCGTACGAAGAGACTCGCGCGTAAACATGGTCCTTCGAGCCGGATGTTGAGACTATCTATGGCGTATAGCCACAAGCAAAAAAAAATAATACAGTGACATACATTAAAACTATTTTTAAAAAAGTGAAGACTGTTCGCAGTGACCATCAACAG
The DNA here is from genome assembly GCA_037013455.1 of Ceratitis rosa. Lineage (NCBI taxonomy): Eukaryota > Metazoa > Arthropoda > Insecta > Diptera > Tephritidae > Ceratitis > Ceratitis rosa. The sequence goes on along the minus strand of JAWMAG010000018.1, from coordinate 2,191,125 downwards.
AAAACTATATAAATAATTTTGAAAAATAGACAAAGTATTAGTGAACTGCAATAAATAAAACCTATTAAAAGTGCATAGATATACTATGTATAAACAAAATAAAACTTCAAAAAAAAAATATTAAATAAAATTCACAAGTGAATCAAAATGTGCATATAAACATTACACAACTAACTAAAAGTGAATGTGCACTTTTGAAAAAGTTGACATACAAAAAAAAAATAAGTGAAAGCAAATTCAAACTTACAAATTTAAACAAAAACTACAAAAAAAGAAAGCATTAATAATATATACAATTTACAAAAAGACACAAATCTAAATTAATACACACATACATATATACAAACGAAGAGCAAAGTTACAACGAAGGCAACTAGGAACAGGAACTTGCAGCAAGAGGTTGTCACCACAACAACAACAACAACAACAGTATCAAAACATTCCTACTGCATTCCTACTCCAACACCAGGATTTGAAAACAACGCTGGCGCCAATAAAACAATAAAAAAGGAACGTAAGATTTGAATAAATTTAACAAATATGCGAATTAAAATTTTTTTTTCATACGTGTCCTAAAATAAGGAAATCCAAAGCTGCATGCATACATTTACGTATGTAAAAGCAGAAAACCAAAAAATCAACCCGCGATATTTTGGTACTTTGAAATATTTGTGTATGTACATATGTATGCGAACAACTTTTTTACTCAACAAGGATAAAAATCTCTAAATTTACAAAATATACTTGCTTTTTCCCATAACAAGAATTTTTGTAACGCAATTTTGAAGGTTGTTGACCTTAATTACAAAGTAGTAAACTTGTTTAAAAACAAGAATTATAAATTAAAAAAAATTAAATAAATTTAAATAACTTAATATTTCAAAATGCCGAAAGATCAAAGTCCACGGCTAAGTATCTCATCCAAGATACCCCCAAAGAAATCTCCAACGCAACTTAAGGCACACCCCGCCACTAATGCTGCTACTCCTCATGTAGCAACTAAAAGCAAACCACACTACCCGTGTGCGCAAATATTTGACGCAACAAATGATGGCTTAATAAGATATTGTGCCAGATTCACCTCTTCCCCCATAGAGAAATTTTCAGAAAATCTCCAAAAAATTAAAAGTAAGTCTCTTGACGATTGCTATAAACAAATTCAAGACGCATACGATGTCTTATTCCGAAAAGATAAAGAAGAATTTTCTTGCGATGGCGGAAGGAAAGTATCAATTTAGCATTGATACTTATGAAAACAATAAAGCAAAAATTGCTGAGCAACTAAAGTTAATTAGTGCAGTGAATCAGCCAAGTTCTGGATCTCAAATAGGACAAACTCCTAAAATGGCTGAACAATCGGAAGTGTACCTCCAGCTTCCTGTCGGGTTGTGGTAACTGCGTAAAGGTTTTCACAGTACTCATCTTCTTCTGAGTGGGTTTGCCTCGTGATGATTTCTTCCTGCTCCCAGAATTTCCGCAAGAGTGTATTGAGTGTGTCGTTTATGGGCTCAGTCACTTGGGTCGTGAATGATGTTATTTTCTCCATCACTGGGCCACTTACTATCCATCCGAATATGGTATTTTGCGCCAATAGCGTTCCTTCTGCTAGGTGACATAGTCCTTGGGTGAAAATTTGGGGTATAATATCACTACCGTGACCATATCGATTTTCGATGGGGTACAGCAATTTGGGTCTGCTAGTGTTAGTGTATGCAATTCTGGGAGGTTTGCGGTTGACACTCTACCACTGGGTAGAAAATGAATAAGCTGGGGTAGAATTATTGCCTGGGTTAGAACTTTTTGTGAAAGATCTGTTGAGCAAAGTGTTAAATCGCAAACATGTTTTGAGTTCTGGACGACCAGTCCTCCCATACCTGAAATTTCGTAATGGGCTTCTCTAACGGGTAAATTTAGAGTTTTTTGGATTCGAGATGCTATAAATGTTTTTTGTGAACCTTGGTCGATCATGGCACGGACCTTGTGGTATTCTCCGGCGTAATATATGGGAACGATCACGGTGGGTAACAACGTGGTTCCATTGCTACTGGAGAAGTGAGTCGAGATTTTGTGGACAGCTTTATTGTGAGTTTGTGCATTATTTGAGATTCCTGCTGATGTTGAGGGTGTGTCATCTAAAATTTCCACTGTGGTTGCTGCCTGTGTTGTCGTTGCTTTGGGTTTTGAGGAGGGGTTTGAGGTTTGGGTGATATGACTATGGAGTAACGAATTGTGGCGCCGTTGGCAGTAAACACAAGAAAATTTACTATGACATTGGCTCTTTAGATGAGAGCAGGAAAGGCAGTTTTCACAATAATTGTGTTCACGGACGAATTTGAGTCGGTCTGGTACAGAAAGATTCCTGAATCTAAAGCATATTTTCATTGCGTTGTTGGCGTTACACAGTTTGCATGACACCGGCTTAACAAACTCCGTGTGAAAATTTTGTGTGCGATTTTTGTTGGTATATAGGAAACTTTGATTGCCAACTCTAGGGTTTGGGTTGTTATAATGGGGTTTGAGTTTTCCAGGTTGATACGTTCCGAGTCGTTCGACCACTTCATATCTGCTTGTCAGGAATGTGTCCATTTCTGACCACAGTGGCAGTTCCTTTCTAGAGCTGAGAGACTGTTCCCATAGGGAAAGTGTCTCATTCGGGAGTTTTGACGAGCACAAGTGTACGAGTATAGGGTCCCAGTCCTTGGTACATACCTTTTGAGAAGAGAGGGTAGAGAGGCAATTATTTATGGTTGTTTGCAGTTTCTGCAACTGCTCTCCACTCTCTGAGTATATTGGTTGAAGGCTAAGTAGGATTTTTAACTAGTTATCTACTAAAATTCTGGGATTTTCATATCGGGATCTCAGTGCTTCCCAAGCAAGCGGAAAACTTTCATTAGTAAGTGGGTACTGTTTAACAATAACGCCTGCTGGACCCTTTGTTTTGTACCGTAAATGGTATAGCTTTTGCGCAGGGGTTAACTTTGGGTGCTGTATATAAACTGCCGTAAACATATCCCGAAATGTCGGCCAGTTTTCATAGCCACCGTGAAAATCTTCTGTATCACACGGTGGTACTTTAAGGTAAACTTCCTCAGACGGTGAGTTATGAGAAGTATCGAGTGGTTGTTGGGTTGTTTGGGTGATGGGATTAATTCTAAAAAGTTGTAATGCTTCTAGCATTTGTGCCTTGCAGTTTTGGTAGCTTTCGGAGCATTTTCCATATTTTTGTTCGACCGACTCGCTCACTTCCGGGTAGGCATCTGCCATGAATATAGCTTCATAAGATTTTAGGAGGCTGTCCCAGTTGCTGTCCAATTGTTGTATCTTGACATTGAGCAATGTCTCTGTCTGGTCACTCGCCAAGTCCGTTGACCATTTTGCACAAAAAATTTCGAGTCGGTTACTTTCAAAAATAAATTTCTGCAGATATTTGCTAATTTTGCTTGAAGCTGATTTCACTGAATGCTCTTCCGTCATATTTGCGAACAAAAGTTTTTTATTCAAAGGGATGGGTGAGATAATCTAATTTAAACGTATTTAGAATTTATACGAATATAGTTCTATTGTATTATTATAGAACTTTGTACCACTGTACTCAAGTGTGCGATTTGATAAGCTGAGACCCACTGTGTTTTTCGGAATTGAGTATAAATACGTTTGGGTAGATTGTGAGTGTGTGTGGGTGGAAATTATTCGATACATATTTTATGTATGTATGTACATATATAACCGTGCTTATACTTTTGCGGGTTTTGATGGTATTACGGTTTAATTTTTTACCGATTAGAAAAATTAGGACAATGACCTTTCAATGTAGGCGGGTTTTAATAATTATAATGTACGTATGGTTTTATGTTGTTGAATTGTTGTTGGTGTAGTTGGTGTTGTTCAGCAACGTAACGTAAAATATTTAATTTCTTGCAAATGTTGTTGAATTGTTGTTGGTATAGTTGGTGTTGTTCAGCAACGTAACGTAAAATATTTAATTTCTTTTTTTTTTATTTTTACCAATCGCTTTCTGTGTTTAATTTCCGTAATATATATACATACATATATTATATATATATAGACAAAGAAGATCTCCCCGCGAATTTTCTTGCGCTGGCGGAAGGAAAGTATCAATTTAGCATTGATACTTATGAAAACACTAAAGCAAAAATTGCTGAGCAACTAAAGTTAATTAGTGCAGTGAATCAGCCAAGTTCTAGATCCCAAATAGGACAAACTCCTAAAATGGCTGAACAATTGGAAGTGTACCTCCAGTTTCCGCCCTGTGACACTGAAACATTTTGTGGTGGATACGATGAATGGCCGTCTTTCCGAGATATGTTCACTGCCGTATATATAAACCACCCCCTACTCTCTCCAGCTCAAAAATTATACCATCTCCGGTATAAGACAAGAGGCCAAGCTGGAGATATAGTTAAACTGTTCGCTTTAACCAACGACAATTTCCAATTGGCTTGGGATGCTCTCCACTCCCGATATGAAAACAAGCGCCAATTAGTCGACAATCAGATCACAAAATTATTGAACTTACCCAAAGTTCGAAAAAAAATCAGCGAAGAGCTTATTGATTTATACTCAACAATCACTAATTGTTTATCAGTGCTCGAAACTCTCGGCACACCCACTGAAAGCTGGGACCCAATTCTGGTCAATATATGCTCATCCGCATTACCAGAAAATTCTCTAATGCTATGGGAGCAATCTCTCGCATCCCGAAAGCAGTGCCCAACATGGCAACAAATGAAAGAATTTCTTTACAGACAATTCGAAATTAAAGAATGCGTTGAACACAAGCTCGCGAAATCCCCTACTTCGCATAACATAACTAAGCCTATTCTTTCTCCACAGAATAGCCACCAATCGTGTAAATTGTGCCAAAAGAATCACAAGTATTGAAAGCAATTCAAGAAACTGCCGATACCCCAACGGTATAAATTTATAAAAATTAACAACAGTTGTACAAATTGTCTTGCGTTGCACCATACCCTTAAACGGTGCACATTACAAAACACATGCTTGACTTGCAATCAAAGGCATAACTCTCTTTTGCACATAACCCAACTCATGGATATGACCGACTAAATAAAAGAAATGTGCCCTTGACCTCCCCGCGTCCAGATAAACCCAACCAGGCACACTTGACCACCCCGAGTCAAGACCCACAGAGAAACACAACTTTGACATCCCCGAGTCAAAATAAACACACACAGGCACACTTGACCACCCCGAGTCAAGACACACAGAGAGCCACAACTTTGACCTCCCCTAGTCAAAGTACACAAAAAGCTGTAATGATCACCCCGAATCAGTATTCCCAATCGGTCAGCAGAAATAACACGCAATCGCACTGCTCATCTCATGAGAAGATTTGCGCATTGCATACTCTGATCACCCCTAGATCAGAGGTTTTCCAAGGACGCATTCCAAATAAGTTCTACAAGTCCCGTAGAACAGACTCTTATCGGCAGCATGACACTCATTCATGTCTGCGTCATTCAAATAAAAATAATCGAAAAATTATGAAAAAGAACTTTCCGCTGCAGTATACCTCCGACTTTTTCTTTCCAGGAAACGGACAGCCAAATCGGGTCACGATTCCTCATACCAAGAGAACCTGTCGTAGTCCCGAAGAAAAGCGCAACAGCAGAAATAATATAAGGGACCACAGGGGGAACCAGCACCATCCACGGCCTCCACGAAAACGAGTTTAATTCAGCACTTCGTGCAGGGTGGCCCAGTATGTTGAAGCGTTCGCTTAACAAGACACCTTCCTAATATTGTGTGCGCACCCTAATGCGACTTTCTCCAGCTCTTGCAGCTAAAAAAGCCGTGCTTGGCGAACAAACAAGCGAGATTTCTTACAAACGAATCGGCAAGCGCGCACGGGGCGACAAAGTTAAAATTAAATAAAATAAAATATATACTTATTATATATAACATATATACATAAAAACATTTACATACCAAACCACACCAATCAAACTTAAATTAACTTAATTTAAATATATGTATATATATATATACATACATAGAGACATTTATATAACCAAAACAAAACAAAACAAAAGTGACTTTTATAAATATAGTAAAATATCTAAATAAAACTATTTTGTACACGTATGTATTTAACTAAAATAAACAATTGTACAATTAAATACGAAACGCGAGGTGTTTTATTTCGAAAGGCGTACGAAGAGACCCGCGCGTGAACACTAACCAAAAATCCTCCTTTGTACCAAATTTCACGTAAATCGAATCATAAATAATATTTTTTCGAATAGGTCAGTACCCGGTGCATCTCCCGAGAGAAGTGTAGTCTTCTGTTATTCTAAGCAAAAATCCACCTATGTACCAAATTTCACGTAAATCGAAGCATAAATAAGATTTTGTCGAAAAGGTCAAATCCTGGACCACATTCCAGAGAGAAGTGTGGTCTTCTATTAATCTAAGAGAAAAGCCACTTATGTACCGAATTTCAAGTAAACCGAACCATATAAAATTTTTTTTCGAATAGGTCATCTTAATACCCGATTTCAAGTAAAACCAGCCGTAAATAAACTTTTTTCGAATCAGTCAGTCCCTGGTCCACTTTCCGGAGAGAAGTGTAGTCTCCCTATTACTATTGTATATGTATATAAATATATAAATATATACAGTAAATTAATGCAGGTATATCTGACTGCATACAGCTTGCAGGGTGCTGAAATAGGTGACCCAACATCCTGGCCCCGTTGAAAGAACTTTCAAACTGACAATAATGCCAATTTTTGGATGGGGCGGCGAATGACTCCCTTCGGCGTTTGTGTATCGACGACTCTAATGCGGGCATCCCTTCCAAGTATGGCATCTAAAATGCGTTCCAATTGCCATCGTAAGCAATGTTTGAATGGTCAGCGGCCCATTTTTGTTCGGTATAGATGACCCTTTGCTGACTTGACAGCTGCTTCCTAAATGCCGCCAAAGTGAGGTGCTCTAGGTGGGATAAAATGAAAATTGACGAATTCATTAGTACAGTAATTGACAATGACATCTTGATTTTCCTTCTGGAATAAATATGTATTCAATTCAGCAAGTTTTCTGCAAGCGCTGACAAAGTTGGTTGCGTTATCGCAGAATATATCTGACGGAAGACCTCTCCTTTCAATCAATCGCTTGAGTGACGCCAAAAACGCGTCCGTAGATAAATCCAAGACAACTTCAATTTGAACCGCCTTTGTTGCAAAACACACAAAGATAGCTACATACACGTTGTAAGACGTCTTGCCTCTGATGCGTAAATAAACGTTGAAGGGACCACAAAAATCCACACCACACTTGGCGAAAGAGCGCGATGGGGTTAGGCGTTCAACAGGCAGATTACCCATCATCTCCTGGAGTAGTTTTGGCTTGTATCAATACTTTAGGTCCTGCGTGATAGTTTTTGATGTGCAGGTATCGAACGTATCGTGAGACGAATTCACACTTACTGGGCAACAAAATGGGATGTTTTTGTGTTTCAGGTAGATCAGTTAGTTCAAGCCGTCCACCGACCTTTAAGAGCTCAAATCCATGAGTTTTTTCTAAGAACGAGTTAAGATTTCCTATTGCGCTATTAATTGTTGCTGACTGAGAGGTCCAGTCGCTATTCCTGCTCCTGCTTCCTTAAGCCTTGTGTAGAATCGCATCATCCATGCTACGATACCTGTTCAGTGTATCGAAAATGTAGTTGTAAACTGTACACAGTTACCTTAAAAACAGATTTTCGAACATCGGATTTTACTACTTCCATGTCAATGTCGCTGTTTGTTTGTTTGGGCCATTTGCTTACATCTTCGCAAAGAAACGTGGGTCCGGTGAACCAAATTGAGTTAACGAGCTCAGATGCCGTACTTCCTCTGGACACAATGTCAGCTGGATTGCTTTTTGTTGGTATATGTCTCCAAATGGCATCCGCTGTCAAATTTTGGATTTCTGACACTCGGTCGCCAACAAAACCTGAAAGTGTCGCCGAATGCATTTGAAGCCAGTGAAGCACTATTTGCGAATCTGTCCAAAGAATCGTGTTGAAATTTAAATTTGTTAAAATAGGTTGAGTTTTTGCCGTTTGCCGCTTAGTAGGTGTTACTCGTGATTTCGCTGTGAGAAGGTGAACATGAGCAGTGTCAGCGTTGTCTACGATGCGTGTATAAAGACCGCAGCCATAGGCACGAATCGATGAGTCACAAAATCCATGAATTTGAAGGGATTTTATGTTAGTTGAAAGACAATACTTGGAATTTTAAAAGATTCAAGATCCGAAAGATTGTTTACAAAAGGATGCCAAACCGATTGTATATTTTGAGGAACCGATTCATCCCATTCCAGTTTAAGGAGCCACAGCTCTTGAAGTAGAATTTTAGCGGAAACGATTTTCGGTGATAGCAGGCCTAGTGAGTCGAACAACGACGATGCAATGGACAGTAATGCCCGCTTCGTATCTCGATCCTTTATTGGCTGCTTTGTTAAAAAGGACAAAAGAAAATTGTCATGGTTCTGATCCCATTTAAGACCAAGAACACTGGTAACGGAGGTATCGAGGTTGAAATCTTTATCAGCATGCTCGTAACTGAAGTGCTGGTGATTAGAATGCCATTTCGCTAGCTCCAATCCACATAATTTTAACAATTCGGTTACCTCATATTTAATCCGAGACAGCTCTGCTAGAGAACGATGAATTATGATACATATTGATCGACGAGATAATGTAGACTACCTACAGCGAGATATGGTGCAGTTGTCATTCCGTACGTAACCATGTTGAGCTGGAAGGTTTGAATAAACTGCGATAACTGCGATGTTCCTCACTTACTAATACCTGCCTGTACATTTTTACAATATCTGCTGTAAGCATGTAGCGATGTAAACGAAAACAAAGTAAAAGAATAACGAGTTCGCTTTGGATTGTCGGCCCAACCATTTGGATGTCGTTTATTGACTTCTGGGTTGTTGTCTTACAAGATGCATCGAAGACGACCCTCAGCTTCGTCGATGTGCTACTTGCATATGTCCTAAACGTTCATATGCATCCATAAATGCTACATACTCTGTCCTGAGGCTAGGTTGTACAATTTTTCGCAGCTATGTTGCTCACTAGTCCAAGTGTCTGCTGATGCATTGACTTCTTCGATCTACCACAGACGTTCCAACTTTTCATCTATTGAATCGTGTGCCGGTAAACATTTAGTACTACAGGCGTTGAAGCTTGCTCTGTAGCGTCCAGAAACGACCCAACCCAATAGCGTTTTCTGTTAAACAGGTAAATTATCTCCGAGTTTTATTTGGCCTACAGAAAGTAAACTGAAAAAGCTGTCTGTGCCTAATAGCAAGTCGCTTATCAGCAAGTACAATATTGGATGGGATTTTCTAAGAGGATGTACCTATTTCCGGTTCAGGTTGATAAGCTATGTTTGAAGTGATGCAAAATATAAGTGGTAATTCAACTCCCGTTAATTGAGACTTTATATTAGTGGAAGTCTTGTACTTAATATTAGTGGAAGACTTACCAATACCTTGAATTTCAATATTATGTTTAGTCCGCGAAAGCATTAACTTTTGCGACAGTTCATCCGTGATGAAGTTAACTTGTGAGCAAGAATCGGCCAAGCCGATAGTTGCCGGACGAGAATATTGTGATCCGTTGAAGAGTTGTTCATGTGTGTATGAAAGACGGATAGCAAATTTGAGCTCGATGAGTCTGGCGTATTTCCACGATGTAACAAAGTATGATGTTGACGAGAGCAAGTTCTGCATTTATAGTTTGATGGACAGTTTAATAGCTGATGACCTTTCCACAAACAATTAATGCAAAGTCCCTTTGTCTTTACATGGTCGAAACGTTGTTGAACATTCAGAGCTTTGAAGCGGTCGCAGTTATGTATTTTGTGGCTGGTACTCGAACATACTGAGCAAGTTGGATGCAAACAAGCAAACGAATACGGAGGTGTGATGTACTGGAACGACGGCGTGAGCACTATCAATTGACTCGAGATATTGACAATGTCTCTCCAATATATTTGTGCAAACTTCCCAGCTCGGTAGGGTTTTAAAATCCAGAGACTCCTTCTGTTTAACTTGCCTTTTTTTTTTCTATGCCACTCGGCCCGAAATAATTAAAAGAAAATAAGTTCGTTTTTGTGCACAAACACCAATTACTAAGTTTTATTTTATTTAGTGGTTTTTCACTTTTCTGATTATATAAATATTTATATATATATTTTTTATAAAATCGTTGTTTCGTTTTTATAAAATTGTCAATTTGAATTCAAAAACCCTGAAACCTTTGCACTTTTTGGTGTTTGTATTTCAAAGGAATTTTTTGCACTTCTCTAAAGCCTTGAGCCGCCGCGATAAAGTATGCCGTGCGCGCGCGTAGGTAGTTGGATGATAAGTGATTGTATAAATATCAGCTACTTGCTGTATTTATTTATTGTTTTTTAAATTTATATAAATCAGCTACTTGCTGTAGTTATTTATTGCTTACTTTATATATTTTCCGTTTTAATTAAAAAACACTTTGGTTTTCCTTTAAATAGTTTTCACAAATTTATTTTATTTTATATTTTTTTATTAAGTTTCCTTTGTTTTATATATTTATAATTTGGACACAGCCGTCGAGATGTAGCGAGCGAAAATATTATTTTGACTAATACTTAAATTACTAATACATACATATTTATACATTTTGTTTTGCTCTCTCTTTGGAAGTAATAGCGGAAGTAGGGTTGCTGGTAAGTATTTTAATTAGGAGTAAATTCATGGTGGGTAAGTATAAGGTAAGTAATTCAATATTTCATTATTAGTTTGAGAAATTTTATATATTGTATATATTTCTAAAATTTATAATTCGATGAGGTCTTCGCTCATGTCTTCAATATGCCGGGGGGCCTGCGGGGTCGTAACAAGCACCAAGTCCTCGAGTTTTTGTAGTGCCTTCTTGGCCTCGCTGACCAGGCCAGTGAGTCGACGTTGGAGGGCCGAGGTGGAATGCCTTCGGGATTTTGGGGCGTCAACCTTCCGGTGTTCTGCTCTTTTTGATACTCGTCCACTGGCAACAGGTTTACCTGGCGGCGGTTTGGGGCTCTCTTCGAGCTGCTGGGCGTGGCTCGTGTTGATGTCGTGCGTGTAGAGCTGTGCAGCAGAGTGTGGTGTGCAAGCCCACAGCGGTGGTAGCTGTCTCGCGAGTTGCAGCTTCCCGTCGAATGCGAGGTCGCCAAACAATTTATGCAATATTTGTGCACCTTCGCAGACTCGTATCGCTCGTCTGGGGTCATTGCGAGGAATGCACGACAGTGACGCAACGAGTGGGTGCGGCAGCACAGCCGACACTTGCCGAAGTTCTGTGATCTGAAAAGACATCGTTCGAAAAGCAATTTTAGTATGAGATGATGGAGAGTAGAGGCGTGCAGAGTTTAGCTTTTCGAGAGAGAGAGAGAGAGAGAGAGAGGGATGTGTAAGCTAAGCGGGTGGCAGAAGGCAGAGTTTGGTTATGTTGCGGGTGACCGTTCCGCCTTGAATGCGGATGTCTACTACGCGAACGTTTTGGTCGGGTCCGGGATGATGAAGTTTCGTTATGCGACCTAGTCGCCATTCGTTTGGTGGTAGGAGGTCGTCTTTGATGACGACGAGATCACATTCCTTCATATTTCGCTGGGATCCTTTCCACTTATAGCGTTTTTGAAGATGGTGGAGATATTCAGGTTTCCAGCGCTTGCTGAACTGATGATGGAAAACCCTTAATTTTTGCCATTTATTAATGAGTGAGAGATTTTCTGAGTTTGGCTCAGGGATCGAGAGTAAGGGTGCACCTCGTAAGAAGTGGCCTGGGGTTAATACCTTCAAGTCTTCGGGATCTTGAGACATAGGAGAGAGTGGTCTAGAGTTGAGTACCGCTTCGATGCGTATTAGGAGAGTGGTAAATTCTTCGAAGGTGAACTTTTGATTTCCAGCGACTTTAGTGAAGTGAGTTTTGAAGCTCTTCACTGCCGGTATAAATTGCCATGTAAGCCCGTGAATGGTGTATTCCGTTGTGGTTTTGTCCGAAACTTCTTCAAGGAAGGCGGATAGCTCTCTTTGGAGGCTTCGCTGTGCTCCTACGAAGGTTTTGCCGTTGTCGGACATTATCTTGTGGGGAATACATCTTCGTCCTACAAATCGTGCTGCCTTAAACGCTTCTGTTGTTAGGTCGGAGCATACTTCCAGATGAATGGCCTTCGTTTAGAAACATACGAATACACACACGTATGCCTTGGAGTGGTATGCTCGGCGGAGAGTCGAGGTTTTGACGAGGAATGGGCCGGCAAAATCTAAACCGGTAGTATGGAATGGGAGTGTATATGTGGACCGTTCAGTGGGTAACGCTGCCATCAATTGCGTGCTCATCCTCTGCTTGTATATCGTGCATGTCTTGCACCGAAAAATGCAAGATTTTACCTTCTGGCGGATTCGAGGAATATGGTATTCCTGTTGGACCACGCGAATCATCAGCTGCTTTTCCGGTGCAGTAGAGTTGAGTGGAGGAACTCGAGGAGGAGGGAGCAATATCACGAATTATCGGGGATGATAATTGGATGACGCTCATCGTAGCTGAGGGCGGCATGAGTGAGACGTCCATTTGCACGCAGCAGTCCTGATTTATCCAAGAAGGGGTTGAGAGTACGGAGGGGATCTCTTTTTTCTATCGGAAATTTCGACTGCAGTGCTATGATGGTTTTTCCGAAGTATTTTCGCTGGGTGACAGCTATGAGACGAGTTTTTGCGAACTTTATTTCGCTTTGAGTGAGAGTGGTAGAGGGCGGATTTGGCAGTTTTCTAGCCTTTTGCGCGAAACGAAATGTGTACGCTGTTACTCTGAGAGCGGTGGAAAATGAGGAGAAATGGTCTAGAATATCAGGAGATTCTAAAGCGTGGAATGCTTCAATTTGTCGTTGTTCGGGAGGGGACGAATGAGTTGGTGAACTTTTCGGCCAAAGTGGGGATGGCCTAGTTAACCACTCGGGGCCTTTCCACCAGAGTGAACAGTTGACGGGCTCTTGGGGTTTAGCTCCACGCGTACCTAGATCAGCTGTGTTGTCAGCGCTGGAGACATATCGCCACGTAGCATTGTTCACGAGTTCGAGGATCTGAGATGTCCTGTTCGCTACGTATGTTTTCCACGTCCATGGGGGTTTTTCCAGCCATGCTAATACAATTGAGGAGTCTGTCCACAAAATTAGTTCATGAGATTTAGGGAGGATCGGATCTGCTTTACTAATTTTGCTAGTAAAACTGCGCCGCAAAGTTCCAGCCTAGGGAGAGAGACGGTTTGTAAGGGGGCTAGTTTACTCTTGGCTGCGCGTAAGTGGGATGTAGCAGCTTCACCTTGCTGGACTCGTAAATACACGCAAGCGCAGAGTGCCTTCTCGGAAGCATCTGAGAATCCGTGTAGCTGAATGGAACTGTTTGGGCTGAATTGCACCCATCGAGGTATTCTTATCTCTTCGATTGCGGCGAGATTTTTCCTGAATGTGTTCCATTTGTGGAGTGAGATAGGCTTCACGGTTTCGTCCCAGTCTGTTCCTTTCATCCATAGTTGGTGAAGAAGAGTTTTCGCTGCTATCATTATGGGCGATAGCCATCCTGCCGGGTCGAAAAGTTTCGCGACAGATGAGAGGATCTGTCGTTTCGTGGCAATGTCTGAGGATAATGGGGGGTCAACGTAGTACGAAAATGTATCAGTGAGAGCATTCCATTTTACTCCGAGGATTTTTGTAGAGCTTGCCTCTTGGAATTGGAGAAATTCTTCATCTAAAAAATCAGACTGGGCGATGTCTTTCAGCAGTGACTTGTGGTTTGCTGTAATCTTTCTTAACGGGAACCCGGCTGACTTGAGTACTTCGAAAACTTGATGTATCGATTCGCCGGCTGAGTCTAGATTGTGTCCGCCTGAGAGGATGTCATCTACGTATGTCTCTCCTCTTAATATTTTTGAGACATGGGGGTATGTCTCCTTAGAGTCCTCGGCTAATTGGTGGAGTGTCCTTATTGCCAAGTATGGAGCGCAGTTGACACCGAATGTCACCGTTTTTAGTTTAAAGTCTTCTATCGGACTACTGCGGGTTCTGCGGAATAGAACGCGTTGGAAGTCTTGGCCTTCCTTATGGACGTATATTTGACGGTACACTTTTCAATGTCGCCGTTAAATACATACTTATATAATCTCCATTTTAAAATAATGAGCATTAAGTCATTTTGGAGAACGGGACCAGTATGTAATACGTCATTGAGTGAGAGACCGGAATGCGAGGTTTTTGAGGCATTGAAAACTACACGGACTTTAGTAGTTTTACTTCCAGGTTTAATCACCGCGTGATGGGGTAGGTAAAAGGAGAAATATTTACCGTCGCGTATGATTTCTCGTGAATGGGATGGTTTCATGTTATCTAACGTTAGGTATTCCTCTGGGACTTCTGAATAGGTTTTCCGAATCTCCTCTTTCTTTTCGTTAGTTCGTTCCACGCTGAGGTATTGCTGCTGTGCTGCGGGTCTGGAGTGCCCGAGTGCGATGGAGTCCGGGAATGATGATTTGAATGGCAGCTTTACTACATACCGACCATCTTCTCGACGGTGAGTGGTTTTTTTGTAGAGTGCTTCACAGTATTCATCATCGTCTGTGTATGTGGGGGCCGGTGGTACCTCTTCTTGTTCCCAGAATTTCCTGAGTAAATCTCCTAGTGATTCTGAAGGGGTTTCAATCACCTGAGTAGAGAATGAGGAGATTTCTTCCACAACTGGTCCACTTAATATCCACCCTAATATTGTGTTTTGGGTTATTAAGCTGCCGCCTACATTAATTTTGAGACCTGGGGTGAGTATTTATGGGATTATATCGCTACCAATGACCATGTCTATTCTAGCTGGTGTAAAGCAGTTGGGTTCTGCTAATGGTAGTGAGAGATATTCTGTTAAATCTACTTCTTTTATTTTGAAGGGTGGGAGAGTATGAGTCAATTGAGACAGTATTATCGCTTGAGCCGCGATTTTTATTGATTGATTAGCTGAGCATATCGTAATAGAGCATATTCTATTTGAGTTTTGGATTGTATTTCCGCCCATGCTAAGAATTTGGTAGTTGGCTTTTGTGGTGGGGAGATTAAGTAACTTTTGTATACGGCATGTTACAAAAGTTTTTTGAGAGCCTTGGTCAATGAGAGCTCTGATGTGAGTTACTTCTCCTTTGTGGAGAATGGGAATATTTGCTGTGGGAAGCAATGTCCTTTCTTTGTTACTCGAGTAGTGGGATAGAGTTTTTGTTCTACCGCTTTCATTTGCCTTTGAGTTTGTGGATGCCTGCTTAGAGGTGCAGGGCTGTTCTTCCTCGACTGTCACTTGAGAAGTAGTGAAGTTTCTTTGAGGTTTTGGGGGGTAAGGCGTGTGGTTGCTCGCAGTGTAATGGAGGAGGGAGTGGTGACGTCTTTGACAATAAACGCACGTAAATGCGAGTACGCCAGGCAATTTTTGCAGGAGTTGTTGTCTTTAATGTACTTGTTCCGGTCTGAGATGGATAGTTCTCGAAATTTTACGCACGTTGTCATCGAGTGGTTTGATTGGCATAGTTTACATGAAACTTGCCTTTTGTTTTGAGTATGGAACGATTGGGTTTTGTTCCGATAATTGAGTGTTGGTGGAGGGACCGCTGGTGTCCGTTGGGGGCAGCTGGGCTGACTGATCTTCGGCTTATTGGGTCTGTATGTGCTGAGTCGCTCCACGACCTCGTACCGAGCTGTCAGAAATTGGTCCATTTCTGACCATCGAGGTAACTCCTTCCTTGAGTTGAGTGATTGCTCCCAGAGAGCTAGTGTTTCATCCGGCAGTTTTGAGGAGCAGAGGTAAACAAGCATTGGGTCCCAGCTTTCTGTTGATACTCCATTTGCCTGTAGGGTAGAAAGACAATTATTTACTGTCGTCTGGATCTGTTAAATCCTTTCTCCGTGCTCTGTGTGGGTAGGTTGGATGTTGAACAACGTCTTTATTTGGCCATCCACTACTATTCCTCTATTTTCGTAGCGTGCCTTGCGAGGAGTGCAGCTTTACCTCTTGTTTTCTGTCTCAAGTGGTATAGTTTCTGCATTTCGGATAATTGGGGGTGGTTTATGTACACAGCTGTGAACATGTCCCTAAATGAGGGCCAATCTTCATATCTTCCATAGAAGATTTCTGTGTCACATGCAGGTACCTTGAGAGAGCTGAGTGAGTCAGCTTGTGTTGGGGGGGGGGGGGCAACTTTGTGATGGGGGTGTTTAAATGGGAGGAATCCATTGGAATCCATTGTTGGATTTGGCCAAGTAACTCACTTATCCTGATTTTCGTGAGCATTGCGTTGTCATTTGTGGTCTCGTAGGCCTCTGCGCATGCTGAATGTGTCTTCTCATCTTCCACGTTGCTCATCTGTAGGTTTTGGTTGGCTGCCTCAACTAGTTCCATATGCCTTTCCAGATGGTCCTTGAAAATTTTAAGTGCTGCTTCGGAGTGAGTCTCTTCACTGGTGTTCCACCATTTTCCGCAGAATTTTTCCATCGTGGATAGCTCATATAAAAATTTTTTATGTAGCTGGGAGAATTCCTTTTCTTCCGCCTGGGATTTCGAGCGAGTTCGGGGTCCTGTAAGGGGGTGGAGGGATTGGGGTTTCTCCATTTTGTCCTCCATTGTGAGGTATTGATTTTATAAAATTTTATTATAAAATATATATTTATATTTATATATATGTAAGTATATATATTATTATTAATTAATTAATTTAGTGGGTAGCTTTTATGTTTTGTATTGTACTGTCTCAGCGCGTCTGAGCACAGCAATGTATAAATGTATACTGGGTTTTTGTTATACCTTGTTTGTATGCTGGGTGCTTAGCTTAGCTTACACGAGTATGTACGTATGTATACTTATGTACATACGTGTCTTTGCCCGCTTGCTATTGTAAATAGCGAAGAAGTGGAAGTTGCCGGAATTTGAATAAACCACTGTATGTATATATGTACCACGGTTGGGTAGCGGTGACTTGCTATGCGATGGTGACTTTGAACAGTGTAATGTGCTTACACTGGTCCGGTTATGGGCCCGTGGGAATAAGTTTCGGTCCAGTTGGGGTGTATATACAGTGAGTATATATATAATTGGGAGGATGTATGAGAGGGGCAACTTGTCCGATTCTGGACCTTTTCGAATGCCTTTTTGGATTTAGAGGATTTTCATTTACCGACTTTTGGGACCCGTTATAAAGGGTGGTTAAATTTTCAAGGGCCGATGTTGATTTTGAATAAAACACAAACTATTTAGGAACTTATTGAAATTTTATTTTATTATGATATATTGGTATTACTCAATTATGTATGTAACAAAATATCGGCCAAATGAGGGCCGCGACCTCGGCGGCACACCTCCATACGATGGTCCAAATTTTCGATGACGCTGAGGCATAATGGAGTTTCTATGCCGTTAATGTGCCGAATTATCTCATCCTTTAGCTCTTGAATTGTTGCTGGCTTATCGACGTACACCTTTTCTTTCAAATAACCCCAGAGAAAAAAGTCCAACGGTGTCAAATCACATGATCTTGGGGGCCAATTGACATCGCCATTACGTGAGATAACACGGCCATTGAATTTGTTGCGCAAAAGAGCCATTGTTTCGTTAGCTGTGTGGCAAGTGGCACCGTCCTGCTGAAACCACATATCGTCCACATCCATATCTTCCAATTGTGGCCATAAAAAATTCGTTATCATCTCACGATAGCGAACACCATTCACAGTAACTGCCTGACCGGCCTCATTTTGGAAAAAATACGGCCCGATGATGCCGCCAGCCCATAAACCGCACCAAACAGTCACTCTTTGTGGGTGCATTGGTTTTTCGACAATCACTCTTGGATTCTCATTCGCCCAAATGTGGCAATTCTGTTTATTGACGAATCCACTGAGGTGAAAATGTGCCTCATCACTGAAGATGATTTTCTTCGAAAATTTTCATAATAAGTCTGGATAACTTTAACACGTTGTTGGATTGTGTATCTCTCCATGGTTCAAATTAAGTAAGTCTGAAATAGAGAAATGTCAAATTAAATTCGGATAAAAACTTGTCGTTTAGGTGTGGTTCACATTCAACGTCGGCCCTTACAATTTAACCACCCTTTATATTATTATATATTGTGAGTTATATTTTATTGCTTAGCGGATTTTGAGATTTTGCGCAAACGTAATAAAACTTTTTATTTTATTATTATTTTTTTTTTGAGATCAGTATGTATGATGAGGAGGTATCATACACCGTTTGGCAAAATCCGCAAAACTTTATGCAATATTTAATCGAGTGAGAGAGTGGGACTTACTTAGACATCCGGACTTATTACAAACCAAAATTTTGTTCTGGGAACGGGACGGGAGAGTGTTGTCTTCTGAGTAGTGCTGTTTCCGTGTTGTTGAGGTTTTGCTGGTGTCCTCTGCAGCTTTTTGTTTTGAGTGTCTTGGACTGTTGCTGTATGTATGTAGGCACACGCAACGACTTTTTTTGTTTTTTTTTATATTTTTAAATTTTATTTATTTCTTTTCTCTTTTTTTTATGTATGTATGTATATGTCTATTTTATTTTCCACTACCCTTTTATTGTTTGTATGCAATTGTATATGCATGCATGTACAATATATATATATATTTTCCGCGCTTATATTTTTTTGCTTTTTTCACTTTTTTATGTTTTATGTCACTGCATGTTCGACACTGTTGAATGCTTTGTATTTTATATGTATATATACATATATGAGTATATATCAAATTTTTATTTTGGGGTTTTTTTTGTTTTAATTTTCTTTTAAACTTTTGTTTAGTATGTATTTTGTAGCACAGCACTTGCACTATATTTACGAATTTTTTTTTATTTTTTTAAAACTTTTATATGTTTTTAATTTTGCAAGTTTTTCACACCGCACTATATATATACGTGTATATTTTTTTTCACAAGCACTCACTTTTTTCCGGCGCCCGAGTTTTTACACACGACTTTTCGCTCGCTTTACGTTTTTTTTTACGATGATCGCGTTAAATTTTGTTTTTAGGTTGTTTTTTTTTTAAATAAAATATCTTTATCTTTTTTTTCACAGTTCGCTCCTATAAGCGGGTTTCGGCACCATGTATAAATATCAGCTACTTGCTGTATTTATTTATTGTTTTTTAAATTTATATAAATCAGCTACTTGCTGTAGTTATTTATTGCTTACTTTATATATTTTCCGTTTTAATTAAAAAACACTTTGGTTTTCCTTTAAATAGTTTTCACAAATTTATTTTATTTTATATTTTTTATATTAAGTTTCCTTTGTTTTATATATTTATAATTTGGACACAGCCGTCGAGATGTAGCGAGCGAAAATATTATTCTGACTAATACTTAAATTACTAATACATACATATTTATACATTTTGTTTTGCTCTCTCTTTGGAAGTAATAGCGGAAGTAGGGTTGCTGGTAAGTATTTTAATTAGGAGTAAATTCATGGTGGGTAAGTATAAGGTAAGTAATTCAATATTTCATTATTAGTTTGAGAAATTTTATTTATATATGGTATTTTATGTTGCGCGCTTAAACATCCTGCCCGCCCTGCAGTGATGCGCTGGCTAGCGCGGTCTGCAGCTTTTGGAGGGCGCGTATTGCTTCGCCTATAGCGCCCTTGGTGGTCCGATTTCGGAATGCTTTGGTTTGCAGCCCGGTGGTCGTGCGATTGATTGAACGCAACCTTTCACCGCTGCTTTTCTTTGTGTCCCGCTGGTTGGTGGCACGCTGCTGCGTAGCAGGTTGTTGGGTTGCACGCTGTTGGATGGCACGTTGCTGCGTGGATTTTTGATGCGTTGTTGCCCGCTGTGATGTTGCTTCGCGTGCTGTTTAGTGGCACGTTGCTTTTGGGTTACGCGCTACTGGGTTACGCGCTGCTGTGGTACGCGCTTTCGTTGCCGCTTCTTCTTGATGGTTACGGCGGGTGCTTGTGCTGGCTCGCTATGTTGCGGCTCTGATGGGTGCAGCATAGTGTGATGCGCCTTTTTGCATCGTCTGCACTTTCCTCTTGAGTCACACTCTTCTGTGACGTGGGTGAGCGCCAAGCAGTTGCTGCAATTCCCTTGCGCGTTGGCCACCGCGATGCGCTGAGGAGGCCGCATGGCCCGGAAAGCGGAGCAATTGCGCAAGGCGTGGTACCGGTGACACAGCCGACATTATAGGCAGTTTCTGGTGTCTGCCGTCGGCGCGAGGGGCACTGCACTGCGCGTTGCCATTGGTGTCCTTCGTCTGGAAATGGAAAGAAACGGAACAATCGGTAGATTTTTATATGTCGTAAACAATTGTATTAAGAGGGGAATTTCTCTTTATTGCTGTGCTTTGAGCGAAGGTTGCTCATTTGGAATGAAGCACAGCTTTACTAAGGGCCGCGTGATAATCCCGTTTTGCGTGTGTAGGTCCACGACCCGGTTGTGATTATCAGATCCACGATGAACGTTTTGGATTCGTCCGAGACGCCACTCGGTCGGCGGTAGACCGTCGTCTCGGATTACGGCGCAGTCGCCAACTTGAGGCTCCTTCTGTGGAAATTTCCACTTGTACCTCTTTTGGAGATCATTGAGGTACTCCTCTTTCCAGCGGCGACTGAATTGATGGTGAAGTGCTTTGACTTTCTCCCATCGGTTCATTAACGAGAGGGTATCTGCATTTGGCTCGGGAATGGCTAATAGCGGAGCGCCTCGAATGAAATGACCGGGGTTAATGCTGTGATGTCAGCTGGGTCCTGTGACAAAGCCGAAAGTGGCCGAGAGTTGAGTACAGCCTCAATTCGAACTAAGAGTGTCGTGAACTCTTCAAATCTAAATTTATGGGATGAAGCGGTTTTCTTGAAGTGAATTTTTTTTTACTGCGGATTCCCACAGGCCGCCCATATGTGGGGCGCTGGGTGGTATGTATTGCCAATTGATGCCGTGGGGAGCATACTTCCGGGTGATGTCTGCTGAACATTCGTTAAGGAATTTAACGAATTCGCGTTCAGTTGCTCTCTGTGCTCTGATGAACGTTTTTCCATTATCGCTCATCATTGTGGCGGGATATCCTCGCCTGCCCACGAATCGGGCGAATGCTGCTCTAAATGCCTCAGTGGTAAGATCAGAGCATAACTCAAGATGTACTGCCTTGGTCGCGAAACAAACGAATACGGCAACGTGCCCTTTGATGGGTGTAGTGGATCTTAAAACTGAGGCCTTTATTAAAAACGGTCCTGCGAAGTCCACTCCAGTTACAGAAAATGGTAGGGACATTGTGCACCGCTCAGGGGTAGAGCGGCCATTAGCTGGGAGCGCGTTTGTTGCTTGTATAGAGTGCAAGGTCTGAATTGAAAAATGCACCTTTTTATTAAAGGCTTTAGCTTCGGTATGAAGTATTCTCGCCTGACCATTTGAAGCATGAGGCGCGTTTCTGCATGGAGAAGCAGTGCGCGTAAGAACTTCAAATGTAATTGACAAAATCTTGAAGCATTTGGGATGATGATTGGGTGCCGCTCATTATAGCTGAGTGTGGCATGCGCTAGTCTGCCATTGACGTGGAGAAGTCCGTTTTTATCCAGAAATGGATTCAGGTTGAGGAGTGAACCTTTTTTGTCAATTGGCTTTTTGTTTTGTAACGCATCTTTTTCGCCAGGAAAATAGCGGGATTGCATTGATTGTTGGTTGCATCCTTGATTTATTCCGGACATTATTCACGAAACGGAACATGTACGCAGTCACGCGAATTGCTCGAGGGAGTGAAGAGAATCGATCAAGAAAATCGAGTTCTTCTTCGAGTGCATGAAAATCCTCAATTTTCCGCTTTTCTGGCGGAGAGGTACTGCGTGCCTTTGAATTAGGCCAAGAGTCGATGTGGTGTATGAGCCACTTTGGTCCGTGCCACCAGAGAGAATTGGTGGCTAAGTCTTGGGGTTTGCAACCACGTGTGCCGAGATCAGCGGGGTTATCTCCGCTTGCTACATGACGCCATATTCCGCTTAGGACATGTTCCCGAATTTGGGTGTTGCGATTAGACACATATGTCTTCCATATGCACGGTGGTTTCTCGAGCCATGCCAGTACTATTTCAGAGTCTGACCATAAAAATGTGTTGCACGCTTCTAGGCCTAGCTGGTTTTGGACGGTTGCAGTCAGTTTTGCCAACAGTACTGCTCCGCACAGCTCTAAGCGAGGAACACTTATCGTTTTCAAAGGTGCAACTTTGCTTTTTGCAACCAGTAGGGTGGATGTTGCATGAGTATTCGCTTCTGTGCGTACATATATGGTTGCACAGAAGGCTTTTTCCGAGGCGTCACAGAACCCATGGATTTGGGTATTCTGCCCCGGAGTAAAATTGAGCCATCGAGGAATTTCGATGTCGGAAATGGCTGGCAAGTTTTGAGTAAACTGTTGCCATTTTATCATTGAAGTGGGTTTTGCGCATTCATCCCAATCAATGCCATCGAGCCAAAGTTCTTGAAGTAGAATCTTTGCTCGTATCATAACTGGCCATAGCCATCCTGCCGGGTCAAAAAGTTTTGCGACCGACGACAGAATTTTCCGTTTTGTTGCAGCTGTAGTTGCTGAAACTGGCAGGATGGTGTATGAAAACCTGTCCGTTAATGCGTTCCATCGGATACCGAGAGTTTTGGTTGTGGAAGCATCTTCGAATTTCAAGAAATTGGAGTCGAGAAGGTCTTCTCTCGGGAATATCTCCATTATGGCCGGGAATCGGTGGTATCGTCAATATCATGACTTCCGGACAGGACATCATCAACATACGTTTGGGTTTTGAGTATTGGTGTGGCCAGTGGAAACTTCGCTTTTGTATCTTCTGCCAATTGATGCAGAGTACGGATAGCGAGATATGGCGCACAATTAACCCCGAATGCCACTGTTTTAAGATTTTAAATAGAGATGGGGAATCCTCTGATTCACGAAACAAAATTCGCTGATAATCTTTATCATCCTCATGGATGAGGATTTGCCGATGCATTTTTTCACTGTCTCCATTGAACACGTATGTGTACATGCGCCATTGTAAAATTAGCAACATGATGTCCGGTTGGAGTGAAGGGAATTACCTGAACTTGATGTTTTCGATGCGTTGAAAACCACTCGCTCTTTTGTCGTGATTTTAACCGCATGATGAGGCAAATAGAACGAATGGCAGTTGCCATTGAAAGTGATTTCACGGGGATTTGTGAGTTCCATATGGCCCAACGTTATGTATTCTTGCAACACATCGTTGTACATTGTCTTTAACTCCCCTTTCTTCTGAAGCGTGCGTTCCATGCTAAGGAATTGCTGGAATGCCGCAGACCGGGAATGGCCTAGGATGAGTTTTTCTGGAAATGCTTCTTTAAATGGAAGCCTGACAATGTAGCGTCCGCTTGAATTACGGGTCGTTGTTGCCACATAATAATCTTCACACGCCTGATTTTCAGGCGTACTTTGTTGAGGTGCTGAGCGTTTCATTGGAAACTCGTTCTATTTGGGTGGAAAATGAGGATACCTTTTTGGTCACCGAACCACTAAGTATCCATCCAAATATGGTGTTTTGCGCAAGAAGATTGCCGCTAACTTTTTGCAGCCCTTCCACTAGGATTTGTGGAATAAGATCGCTGCCGATAACCATATCGATTTGAGCTGGAATGTGACAATTTGGGTCAGCTAGCTCCAGACTACTCAGTTCATGCCATTTTTCACGACTCGTTGTAAAGGTCGGAAGAAGCTTTGTTAACTGAGGTAATACAATTGCATGGGCCTTAATTCTTTGCTTGGTTTTGGAAGAAACCAGCGTCAAAAAACAAAGCTTAGAGGAAGTTTGGACCACTCGGCCACCCATGCCTGAAATTTCGAACCTGGAATGTTCGAACGGTAATTTCAATTTTTTCTGGACTTTTGAGGAAATAAAAGTCCTTTGGGAACCTTGGTCAATCAAGGCCCGTAATTGAAATAATTCTGCTTCATGTTCAACTGCCACCATGACTGTTGGAAGAAGAACTTTGTTTTCAATGTTTGAATGTAAAGACTGTATGTGTGTATGTTTTGAACAGCACGGTTGCTCGTCGGGATTGGAGCTGGTTTGCGGCTGTCGAGCGGGAATTGTCGACTTTGCCGTTGTATGTTGTACTGTGGCTTCGTGTGGTCGGCTACTGGTACGTTGAGCTTGTGGTTTAACATCTATGTGCAGTGTGCTGGAGTTGCACACCTGGCAGGAATATGCCTTCTTTGGTTCTACCATAAAATTTTGTGTCCTAATTAAAGGTTTTTGCTGAGCGGCATATGGAGCACTGGGTTTAGGCTTATTAGGATGAAGCCTATTTAGTCTTTCTACAACTTCGTACCGAGAAGTTAGAAAGTCGTCTAATTGAGACCATTGGGGTAGATCTCGTCTTGATGAGAGCGATTGTTCCCAAAGTGACAGTGTTGTTTCTGGTAATTTTGTTGAACAAATGTATACCAGGATAGGATCCCAACTGTCTGTTGAAACGTCTTGAGCATGCAAGACAGACAGACAGTTGTTAATTCTTGTTTGCAGCCTTTGTAATTGTTCGCTATTTTCGGATTGAATAGCAGGCAAGTTCATTAAAATTTTGACCTGATTATCTACTAAAATGCGTTTGTTTTCGTATCTAGACCGAAGCGCTTCCCAAGCCAAATCGAAATTATCATCACTCAAAGGATATTGTTTGACAATAGCACCGGCTTCTGTTTTATACCTGAGGTGGTACAGTTTTTGAGCACGAGAGAGCTTTGGGTGGTTAATGTACACGGCTGTGAACATGTCACGGAAAGCCGGCCATTCTTCGTAACCCCCATAAAAAGTCTCTGTGTCGCATGGAGGAACTTGTAGGAAAACATTGGAAGCACTTGATTGCCCTGAAGTGGGTTCCACACGGGATGGTGGACTCGGAGCATCGTAAAGTTTGAGCATTTTTAGCTGGTCTGACATCTTGATTTGTGTAATCTCGTAGATGTCAAGGCATGCGTCGTACTTGCCTTGAGCTGACTCTTTGAACCTGTCAGGCAAGCAGTCATCCGTTTTGGAAAAAACGTTATCAAAGGCAGCTTGCAAGCGAACAAAATAGTCATTTAGACTTTTGTGTTTGACTTCAAGATACGATTTGGTACGATCTTCAATCGGTGAATTACCGAATTTTGCACAGTATCTCATTAGGCTGGTTTTTCTGTTATGAACTTTTGCGCACAGGGGTCGTACGCTTTACTTCTTGAGCGTGTTTGTGAGGATTTCTTCTTCGCACTTGCGGAATCTAGCGAAGTAGTTTTCGCTTTACCCTCAGTATCAGACATCTTGGCAAATTTCGTTTCTTGCTCTAGAGATTTTTTGGGACTGTGTCCAATTGGCATTGAGGGATTTTAGGAAAAAAAAACCTTTTTACGGCCGAAAAAAATTTAATAAAGCAAGAAACTTTGAGAAATACCCACCCAGCAGGTAGTCAAATTAATCTTTGCACTACTGCCCACAGAAAATTTTTAAAATTCGGAAAATGAATTTAGTAAATGTGCGAGTGTGTGTGTGTGTGTGTTTTTTTTTTTTTTTTGTCGGAAATGGTAATTCAAAATGTGACTTATAGAAAATCGTGAAGCTATTGTTTTGAAACAAACAAGCCATGAAAACGAAATTTGAAAATTATTATTAATTTTTTTTTTTTTTAATTTAAAATAAAAGGAAATCACACACACTTGCACTTATGTATATACATGTATTGAAGTATTCGTGTGGAAATATACGTGTAAAAGTATATAGTATAATTAATATATAATATAATAATATATAATTAATAATATTTATGTAAATATGTAATATATTTTTAAGTCGATGACAAGATATTAAGAAATATATCTTTTATGTTATTTCATGCAGGCATTCGTTTATGTATGTATTTGTGTGCTAAATATGTAAACAAGATACACCAGCTGTTCTGGTACAGTGTTATAATGTCTCCCATTATTCCCTCAACACGAGTTAATGTAATATAAATATATATATATACTTAAATGAATACACACATTTACCTACCTTATTTAAAAGCAATTCCAAGAACTGTTTATGCATTTATTTAGTTCATCCACCCTAAATAAATGCAACTCCAAACACAGACAAATTTATTAGGAATTGTTTTGCATTAAAACATTCCCTTACCTTTCTTTATTAATTTCTCGGAATTGTTTTTCAATAATTAATATTATTAATAATCGACATTTTAATTATAAGAGAAAAATTGTAAAACTAAGTATAAAAAGAGGTGTCAGAAGAAAAATAAAGTGAGTTGGATTTTGACTTCTAAAAAGTGAAGGTGGTTGTGTTTTTTTTTTAAACTTATATCTTTAAGTTTGTTTCTGGCGCAGTCGGTAGGATACCGCAGTCCTTTTAAAAAAAAAAAGGATAAAATAACATCCTTAAACACTCCTTTAAAAGATTAAAGGATAAAAAAAAAAACTTTTTTTCGAAATTTTTTTTTTTATAAAAATTTTAAAATACTCCTTTATAAGATTAAAGGATATAAGAACTTTTTTTTTCGAAATTTATTTATATAAAAATTTTAAAATACTCCTTTATAAGATTAAAGGATATAAAAACTTTTTTTTCGGAATTTTTTTTTATATAAAAATTCTAAAAATAAAAAAAAAGGGGAAAATATACCTTTTTTTTCAACAACCAACCAAACGAGGAACCAGAACCAACCCCATAAAAACTGAATCAACAAACCCATCAAACAACATTGAACCAACAACCAACCAAACGAAGAAACCAAAAGCTAAACAACATTGAACCCAACGAAGAAACCAAACTAAATCAACAACCCCATCAGCAAAAACTGAATCAACAAACCCATCAAACAACATTGAACCAACAACCAACCAAACGAAGAAACCAAAAGCTAAACAACATTGAACCCAACGAAGAAACCAAACTAAATCAACAACCAGAACTGGATCAACAAACCCATCAAACAACATTGAACTAACAACCAACTAAGCGAAGAATCCAGAATCAACAATAAACCCATCATCCCTAAGGTAATTTAAGTAATATTTAAAGTATAAGTTAGTTTTTATTATCTAAAAAAGTGCATTTTAACAAAGAAAAAAAAGAAGCTTTATATTTTCCCTTCTCAAAGTGATCAAAGTCTGTTTAATGAGTGATACTGATTCATTGTCTGATTATCCTTCAGATATAGATTTTATCGAAGACAATATAGATACTTACCCAGACTATAATTTGGACTCAGGGATCGAATCAAACGACGGGTATCTAACGGACATTAACATAGAGCAAGATAGGAATAGAAGAGTTACTAGAAATACACGCCATCTCAGAAAAAGACTAAGATATATTTACAGAGGAATATTAGAAAGATAAAACATAATTGACAAGATGACCGAACAAGCCCAACCACTCTCTATTACTATTAACCCTTTAAAATATTTAAATCAACACCCAGAATTTAACGGCGATTACCGCGATCTACAGACTTTCGTCAATTTAATAGATAGGGTTCACCCTCTATTAACAGCGTACGACCTACCATCACAACTATTATTTTCTGACATTATTAAGGGTAGACTTACTTGAAAAGCAAGAGAAGTTATAGAAATTAACTGCCAGGCTCAATCATGGACAGACATAAAGAACGTATTAAATAATAATTTCGGTGATAGATGCAGTTTAGAGGAACTTTTTGACAGGCTTAAAAGTACAACTTTCAAAACGAATAGTGTAGAATTTTATAATGAAATTAAACAGAGACTCAGAAATCTCAACAACAAAACCGTTTTGTCAATTGGTTCTGGCCCAGCAGCCAACGAATGTGCCAAGAACAATATGAAAACCGCCCTAAATATATTTAAAGAAAAGGTACCGGAACCCATGCGAACTATTCTAATATGCAGAAATCCTGACAGCCTAGAAACAGCAATGGAAATCCTATTTCAGTCCGGCTATGCATATGTGACTTCACCAAACACGACATTTTCCAATCATAGAACGCCAAACCAAGAATACAAAAATCTACGGACTCAGAAGCATAATAACAGATCTTATAATAACCAAAATTTAGCAAGAACAAATAATCGCGATACACAAAAGAACCTCTCGTACCAACAACCTAATTTCCATAACCACCATCGGAATAATCCAAATAACCCCCATAATTGGCAAGGAAATCACAAAAATTCTGGCCACAATGGTCAACCGTTCCAAAGACAAAACAATTGGAACCCCTTCCGACAACAGGAAATACCACATACAAATAATTTTCCAAGACCAGAACCTATGGACGTTAATAAGTTCGAAAGACAGACTAAACCAACCGAGGACGAAAATTTTCATTATTCAGCCTCAGGGAACTTCCATATATAAAAGTTAAAACAAAATTAGGACACCTAAAGTTAATCATAGATACGGGCGCAACTAATTCCATTTTGAACCCAAATATATGTCATCCTAGATGGATACAGAAAATCGAACCAATTACCATTAAAACTTTGCAACACAGGATAACCCTTTACGAAAAAGCCATAATCCCTACATTTGAAGAATTCGGCACAAACCTAGAAAGAATAGAATTTTCCATAATATAATTTCATGAATTTTATGACGGTCTTATCGGTAATGATTTACTAAGGGCAATGAAAGCAAAAATCAAAACCAATACAATTAGATTAGGAGAAAATAAAATTCCCCTTTATATTAAAAGTGATGAAGAAAAACTAGACGACGAAAATAACTATATTAAAGAATTACACAAGAATGGAATAATGAACACAGAAATTAATAGTATGGAGTTTAATTTTGTATCAAATTCTAAACCAATAAATGATCAGATTAGAACAGAACATTTGAATTCTGAAGAAAGATCACAATTATTACACGTAATAAATAAATACCGTGACATCTTTTACCATGAAAATGAAAAACTTTCATTCACCTCTGCTATAAAGCATAGAATACGAACAACCAATAATGCACCCATATTCTCAAAATCGTATAGATACCCATACGTTCATAAAAAAGAAGTAGAAGACCAAATTAGAGACATGTTGGAAAATAAAATAATTAGAAATAGTAGTTCACCATATTCAGCCCCGATTTGGATAGTGCCAAAGAAGGCAGACGCTAGCGGAAAACAAAAATGGAGACTAGTTGTTGACTATCGTAAACTAAATGAAGTTACGATCGACGACAAATTTCCTATTCCAAATATAGACGAGATACTGGAAAAATTGGGAAGAAGCCAATATTTTACCACTCTCGATCTAGCGAAGGGTTTCCACCAAATCGAAATAGAAGAAGAGGACATTCACAAAACTGTATTCAGTGTCGAAGGAGGACACTATGAGTTTTTGCGTATGCCATTCGGACTGAAGACAGCTCCGGCAACATTTCAGAGACTTATGAATAATATACTACATGATTTCATTAACAAGATTTGCTTAGTGTACTTAGACGATATAATTATATTTTCGACGTCCTTACAAGAGCACATAAATTCACTTACACTTATATTTGAAAGACTACGAAAAGCAAACCTAAAGATTCAATTATACAAGTCAGAATTTTTAAAAAAAGAAACTGAATTTCTTGGACACATAGTTACTACGGCAGGAGTTAAGCCTAATCTTAAAAAGATAGAATGCGTCGTTAATTTCCCAATACCCAAAACTACAAAACAAATTAAACAATTCCTAGGATTAACCGGCTATTACAGGAAATTTATTAAGGACTATTCATTGATAGCTAAACCCATGACTAAATACTTAAAGAAGGATTGCAAGATGAACATAGATGACCCAGAATACCAAAAGAGCTTTAATACTCTTAAGACATTATTAACACACGATCCAATATTAAAATATCCAGATTTTACGAAGACATTTACACTAACAACTGATGCCAGCAACTATGCCTTGGGAGCAGTACTTTCCCAAAATAATCACCCAATATGTTATGCCAGTCGTACCCTCAACTCACATGAAATAAACTACAGCACAATAGAAAAAGAGTTATTGGCAATAATATGGGCCACAAAATACTTTAGACCTTATCTTTTTGGTCGTAAGTTCACAATAGAAACTGATCACAAGCCTTTAACATGGCTTTTCTCTATTAAAGAACCTAACTCAAAACTTGTAAGGTGGAGGCTAAAACTATCAGAGTTTGATTACGAAATAAAGTACAAGAAGGGAACTAAGAACACTAATGCTGATGCCTTGTCCAGGATCGAAACCGAACCTGTTACTGTAAATATATTGGAATCCAACAGTAGAATAATAAAGACAAAATCACCAATAAATATGTTCAAAAACCAGGTCATCATAATAAAAACTACCTCCGGATCGCTAAAGATAAAAAATAAATGTATATTTGGTAATAAAAGAAAAATTGTTTACATGAAAGAAATGGATAGGGAAACTGCTATCACTCTACTTAAAAATCACTTTAACCCCACACAGCTAAACGCTATTTTAATGGAAGAAGAATTTTATACAACTTTTAGTAATACTTATGAAGAATTGTTTGCTGACAACGAAAAATTTAGGATAATAAGATGTACACTCCAAACCGAAGATATAGAGGATGAAAACCGGTTAGCCGAAATTATAAAAAGCGAACACCTTGATAAAAACCATCGCGGAATAGACGCAGTATATAGAGAGTTAGTCACACGCATATACAATCCAAAGCTCAAACTTAGGATAACGCAATTCATAAACAACTGCGAAGTTTGCAACCTTGAGAAGTACGACAGAAAACCTCCAAAGATACCTTATAAAATCACAGAAACTCCAAATAAACCACTCGAAGTACTACACATAGACATCTTTTATACTCTGAATGTATGGAAAAATAAATAAAATCATTGTAGACAACGAACTGGGATTCAAAGCCATACCGATGCAAGAGTTCTTAAAAAAGGAAAATATTGACATTCATTATACTTCAAATAGTAACCATACGTCTAACGCGGACATTGAAAGACTACATAATACTATTAATGAACACATAAGACTACTAAGACATGATAAGGAAAACCAGGGCGAAACTATTGAAGACAAAATGATGAGAATAATAGGCTGTTATAATAATACGGTACATAGCACTACAGGTATTAAACCAATTGACTTTGTAAACGGCAAAGTACACGAAGACAAATACAAGGAAATTCATGACTTAATAGAATTAAAAAAAAAAAAATATATACAGAAATTAAACGAAAATAGAAAAGATATAGAACTAGAAAATGGAACAAATTATATTAAAGAAATAAAAGGTGGTAAAAACCACAATAAATATAGGAAAATTAATGCAGTTAAAATAGACGACGACCATTTGCAGACAGTTAGAACTGGACACAAATATTATAAGACACATGTGAAACCTAAAAAGAAATACCAAGACAGAGACAACCCAACTGTAGTATTCACAAAATAATATCTTTTCAGATGACGACTTTGACTTTGGTATATACTCTCATTATGGCTACTAGTGCACAATACATAGATATCCAAGATCTAACGAACAATAATGGATATATTCCAATAAAACTGGACGAAATCAGGCCTATAGAAAATTACTCCAAGATAATACACATCGTTAATACGACCATGTACAAAGAAACCCTCGATATAATTTCAGACAATGTAGCAACATTAAAACAAACCACTAGGGACACAACGACACTATTAGACACAGTTGAAAAGAATTTTGCAATACTCAAAGCAAAAATAGATAACTTATACCCACAATTCAGACAAAAACGAGGATTAATTGATATATTAGGCAAAGGACTAAAAATCGTAGCAGGGACAATGGACAGTGAGGACGCAGAAAACATTAATAATTCTTTAAAATTACTCTATGAAAACAACGGACTGTTGACAAATACAGTACATAACCTTACCCAGGTCAACACTATCTTAACAATACAGATAAATAACATAACTAAACATATTAACACACAACAAAAACAAGTAGAAAGATATTTAAATCAGTTCAAAAACACTTTCCAGAATAAAATAGCGACATTAGAAGACGAAGTTACATTCATGCAACATATTTATCAGATTAATAATGATATAATGCTCTTACGTAACCACATTGACGACATAGGACAGGTAATCTTCTCCAGTAAATTAGGAATCATTCCAACAGATATTTTAACCCCAAAAGAAATGGATCTAATAACAGACTTTAACAGTTACATAAACATAAAAACCTCTGTAGCATTGCATGATGAAACTATACTATTAATATTCAGGATACCCTCGTATTCCAAAAACACTCTTAGCAAAATCACCTTCGAACCAATCCCAGATATTAAGAACATGACATTAGCATTAAACTCACACACAATACTCACCGATCACAACGGGAAAATGTATGAACCATTTCTTCAAGACAATTTAAAGAAGAACCTAATTGAAATTAAAAGTGATTGTATGCAAAATATTTTAGAATATAAAGATGCAAATTGCCCTATGAAAAACTCAGAAACAGAAGAAATAGTAGAAATATTTCCTGGATTACTCATATTAAAAAATTATTATCAAAATTTTAAACACAACTGCAATAAAGCGGAAATTAATATTAAAGGAACTTTTCTTATAAAATTTGAAAATTGTAAAATTATTACAAAAAACAGAAATTTTACAAATGTTAATTTAAAAATTAAAGACAAAATAATACTACCAAATATTGTAACAAAAATCAAAAGCAATAAAAATATTAGTCTAAACGATCTAAAACTAGAAACTTTATACCTTAAACAAATAAAATATGAAGAAAACTTAAATAACATATTATACCACGATAGAGAAACAAAAACTATTAGCATTAGTATCAATATTGTAATTATTTTATGCGTAATAATTTTTGGAATTGTGTATAGTATAAGATCAAAACAGATTTTTCATGTTTCGTCGGAGCCTCAAACAAACGGTGGGGGTGTCATAATGTCTCCCATTATTCCCTCAACACGAGTTAATGTAATATAAATATATATATATACTTAAATGAATACACACATTTACCTACTTTATTTTAAACCAATTCCAAGAATTGTTTTTGCATTTATTTAGTTCAGTTACACTAAGTAAGTGCAACTTTAAAAACAGACAAATTTACTAGGAATTGTTTTGCAATAAAACATTCCTTTACCTTTCTTTATTTCTCGGAATTATTTTTTTAACAATTAATACTATTAATTTTTTTAGTTCATTGACATTTTAATTTACCTACCTTATTTTAAAGCTATTCCAAGAACTGTTTATGCAACTCCAAACACAGACAAATTTATTAGGAATTGTTTTGCATTAAAACATTCCCTTACCTTTCTTTATTAATTTCTCGGAATTGTTTTTCAATAATTAATATTATTAATAATCGACATTTTAATTATAAGAGAAAAATTGTAAAACTAAGTATAAAAAGAGGTGTCAGAAGAAAAATAAAGTGAGTTGGATTTTGACTTCTAAAAAGTGAAGGTGGTTGTGTTTTTTTTTTAAACTTATATCTTTAAGTTTGTTTCTGTACAGCTCATATTAGAATAAATAAATATATGTATGTTGGTGTATCAATGTTTTGATTTATTGTCTTTGCTGCCAAAGAGAATTGCAGCTGACCTATGCTGTGAAATAGCAATGGTAAAGAGTGTTAAAATATGAGCGTGGGAGTGTGCACAATGCTCTTGAATTAGTTTGATGCTGTAAAGTGCACTGCTCATCTATTGCAATAAGCGGATATCGCACAAAGGAGAATGGTGGATAATGGTTTAGTGAGAAGATCACTTGTTATTATAACTCTCTTTTTTATGCGCTCAGTGTATGTATGTAAATTATTTGCCTTTGATGCGCTGTCGAGTTCGTTCAACTCGGTAACCGCTACCAAAGTTGTTGACAAGTCGCTCTTTTAAAGGTCTTTGAACTTTACATTTACTGTAGAATAAGTAGGTCAAGAAGGCAATGACCTTAGAGCCTGCAATAGGAAGATTGCTAAGAGCCGTAAGTAGGCAAATTGAAAGAACTGCAATTAGATGTATGTATATAGTTAAGTTTGTACGGAATATGGATATATATGTACTGTATATGAAAAACAGATTTGATTTACCGGAATTAAATAAATTTATTAGCGGCAAGAAGAACCGCTTTCCGCAGGAATTAGCAGATTAAATTTTCTATTTTAATGTTTTTGGCGGGAATGAAGATCCGTCTAAAAAAACCTCATTGCAGTTAAAAAAAATAATGGAAACAGGCCAATAAACTTTGTATCTTTTTAAAGAAAATTAAAAAGTTTGCCTACTTACTACTTATTGGCTTCTTTACTTTCCTTTTTTTTCTGTTTGTAGGCCGCTTCTTGTATGGGAGGGGGCCTCTGAAGTGGATTTTCTGTGGTGCTGATGTGGTTTCCGTTTCCTCCTGGCTTGCTGTTGATTGATGTTGATGTTGTGGCCAACACTCTTTTGGCTGTTGTTGTTGTTGTGATTGATTTTGTGACTGACAATTTTTCGTTTATTTATGTGTGTGTGTACGTATTTGTGTGAAATTAAAATTTTTTTT
The DNA here is from genome assembly GCA_037013455.1 of Ceratitis rosa. Taxonomy (NCBI): domain Eukaryota; kingdom Metazoa; phylum Arthropoda; class Insecta; order Diptera; family Tephritidae; genus Ceratitis; species Ceratitis rosa. The sequence goes on along the minus strand of JAWMAG010000018.1, from coordinate 2,156,476 downwards.
TTTGATTTACGTTGGTGCACTTTATATATACATATGCGGTATTTTTTTTTTCTTCAAAACCTCTTTTTTTTCAAAAACTTTTTCTTTGAGTGTTTTTCAAAAACTTTTTTTTGTTTTTTCAAAAACTTCTTTTTTTCATAAACCTTTTCTTCGTTTGACTGTATATTATTTCATCATGGGTGTGCACTCTTCTTTTTTCCAATTATTGTATATGTGTTTGTATGTGTTTGATTTCGCACTTTATGTGTATGTGACACTTGATTATTTTCAAAATTTAAAATTTTTTTTTTTTTCAATTATGTATGTTTGTATGTAATACGGTACATAGCACTACAGGTATTAAACCAATTGACTTTGTAAACGGCAAAGTACACGAAGACAGATACAAGGAAATTCATGACTTAATAGAATTAAAAAAAGAAAAATATATACAGAAATTAAACGAAAATAGAAAAGATATAGAACTAGAAAATGGAACAAATTATATTAAAGAAATAAGAGGTGGTAAAAACCACAATAAATATAGGAAAATTAATGCAGTTAAAATAGACGACGACCATTTGCAGACAGTTAGAACTGGACACAAATATTATAAGACACATGTGAAACCTAAAAAGAAATACCAAGACAGAGACAACCCAACTGTAGTATTCACAAAATAATATCTTTTCAGATGACGACTTTGACTTTGGTATATACTCTCATTATGGCTACTAGTGCACAATACATAGATATCCAAGATCTAACGAACAATAATGGATATATTCCAATAAAACTGGACGAAATCAGGCCTATAGAAAATTACTCCAAGATAATACACATCGTTAATACGACCATGTACAAAGAAACCCTCGATATAATTTCAGACAATATAGCAACATTAAAACAAACCACTAGGGACACAACGACACTATTAGACACAGTTGAAAAGAATTTTGCAATACTCAAAGCAAAAATAGATAACTTATACCCACAATTCAGACAAAAACGAGGATTAATTGATATATTAGGCAAAGGACTAAAAATCGTAGCAGGGACAATGGACAGTGAGGACGCAGAACACATTAATAATTCTTTAAAATTACTCTATGAAAACAACGGACTGTTGACAAATACAGTACATAACCTTACCCAGGTCAACACTATCTTAACAATACAGATAAATAACATAACTAAACATATTAACACACAACAAAAACAAGTAGAAAGATATTTAAATCAGTTCAAAAGTTACATTCATGCAACATATTTATCAGATTAATAATGATATAATGCTCTTACGTAACCACATTGACGACATAGGACAGGTAATCTTCTCCAGTAAATTAGGAATCATTCCAACAGATATTTTAACCCCAAAAGAAATGGATCTAATAACAGACTTTAACAGTTACATAAACATAAAAACCTCTGTAGCATTGCATGATGAAACTATACTATTAATATTCAGGATACCCTCGTATTCCAAAAACACTCTTAGCAAAATCACCTTCGAACCAATCCCAGATATTAAGAACATGACATTAGCATTAAACTCACACACAATACTCACCGATCACAACGGGAAAATGTATGAACCATTTCTTCAAGACAATTTAAAGAAGAACCTAATTGAAATTAAAAGTGATTGTATGCAAAATATTTTAGAATATAAAGATGCAAATTGCCCTATGAAAAACTCAGAAACAGAAGAAATAGTAGAAATATTTCCTGGATTACTCATATTAAAAAATTATTATCAAAATTTTAAACACAACTGCAATAAAGCGGAAATTAATATTAAAGGAACTTTTCTTATAAAATTTGAAAATTGTAAAATTATTACAAAAAACAGAAATTTTACAAATGTTAATTTAAAAATTAAAGACAAAATAATACTACCAAATATTGTAACAAAAATCAAAAGCAATAAAAATATTAGTCTAAACGATCTAAAACTAGAAACTTTATACCTTAAACAAATAAAATATGAAGAAAACTTAAATAACATATTATACCACGATAAAGAAACAAAAACTATTAGCATTAGTATCAATATTGTAATTATTTTATGCGTAATAATTTTTGGAATTGTGTATAGTATAAGATCAAAACAGATTTTTCATGTTTCGTCGGAGCCTCAAACAAACGGTGGGGGTGTTATAATGTCTCCCATTATTCCCTCAACACGAGTTAATGTAATATAAATATATATATATACTTAAATGAATACACACATTTACCTACTTTATTTTAAACCAATTCCAAGAATTGTTTTTGCATTTATTTAGTTCAGTTACACTAAATAAGTGCAACTTTAAAAACAGACAAATTTACTAGGAATTGTTTTGCAATAAAACATTCCTTTACCTTTCTTTATTTCTCGGAATTATTTTTTTAACAATTAATACTATTAATTTATTTAGTTCATTGACATTTTAATTTACCTACCTTATTTAAAAGCAATTCCAAGAACTGTTTATGCATTTATTTAGTTCATCCACCCTAAATAAATGCAACTCCAAACACAGACAAATTTATTAGGAATTGTTTTGCATTAAAACATTCCCTTACCTTTCTTTATTCATTTCTCGGAATTGTTTTTCAATAATTAATATTATTAATAATCGACATTTTAATTATAAGAGAAAAATTGTAAAACTAAGTATAAAAAGAGGTGTCAGAAGAAAAATAAAGTGAGTTGGATTTTGACTTCTAAAAAGTGAAGGTGGTTGTGTTTTTTTTTTTAAACTTATATCTTTAAGTTTGTTTCTGTACAGCTCATATTAGAATAAATATGTATATATGTATGTTGGTGTATCAATGTTTTGATTTATTGTCTTTGCTGCCAAAGAGAATTGCAGCTGACCTATGCTGAGAAATAGCAATGGTAAAGAGTGTTAAACTATGAGCGTGGGAGTGTGCACAATGCTCTTGAATTAGTTTGATGCTGTAAAGTGCACTGCTCATCTATTGCAATAAGCGGATATCGCACAAAGGAGAATGGTGGATAATGGTTTAGTGAGAAGATCACTTGTTATTATAACTCTCTTTTTTATGCGCTCAGTGTATGTATGTAAATTATTTGCCTTTGATGCGCTGTCGAGTTCGTTCAACTCGGTAACCGCTACCAAAGTTGTTGACAAGTCGCTTTTTAAAGGTCTTTGAACTTTACATTTACTGTAGAATAAGTAGGTCAAGAAGGCAATGACCTTAGAGCCTGCAATAGGAAGATTGCTAAGAGCCGTAAGTAGGCAAATTGAAAGAACTGCAATTAGATGTATGTATATAGTTAAGTTTGTACGGAATATGCATACATATGTACTGTATATGAAAAACAGATTTGATTTACCGGAATTAAATAAATTTATTAGCGGCAAGAAGAACCGCTTTCCGCAGGAATTAGCAGATTAAATTTTCTATTTTAATGTTTTTGGCGGGAATGAAGATCCGTCTAAAAAAACCTCATTGCAGTTAAAAAAAATAATGGAAACAGGCCAATAAACTTTGTATCTTTTTAAAGAAAATTAAAAAGTTTGCCTACTTACTACTTATTGGCTTCTTTACTTTCCTTTTTTTCTGTTTGTAGGCCGCTTCTTGTATGGGAGGGGGCCTCTGAAGTGGATTTTCTGTGGTGCTGATGTGGTTTCCGTTTCCTCCTGGCTTGCTGTTGATTGATGCTGATGTTGTGGCCAACACTCTTTTGGCTGTTGTTGTTGTTGTGATTGATTTTGTGACTGACAATTTTTCGTTTATTTATGTGTGTGTGTACGTATTTGTGTGAAATTAAAATTTTTTTTTTTGATTTACGTTGGTGCACTTTATATATACATATGCGGTATTTTTTTTTTTCTTCAAAACCTCTTTTTTTTCAAAAACTTTTTCTTTGAGTGTTTTTCAAAAACTTTTTTTTGTTTTTTCAAAAACTTCTTTTTTTCATAAACCTTTTCTTCGTTTGACTGTATATTATTTCATCATGGGTGTGCACTCTTCTTTTTTCCAATTATTGTATATGTGTTTGTATGTGTTTGATTTCGCACTTTATGTGTATGTGACACTTGATTATTTTCAAAATTTAAAATTTTTTTTTTTTCAATTATGTATGTTTGATGTACATACATATGTGTTTGTTTATTCGATTTCGCACACACTTAATTATTTTCAAAATTAATTTTTCTTTTTTTTTTTGAGCGAACGCACGGGGGAACGACGTATATTAGTTAAAGAAATTTTTTTTTTTTTTACAAAAACTTTCTTTTATAAGTATAGTGCTGGTCAAGTTTGGCCTCGAAGGACCATGTTTAACTTGCCTTTTTTTTTCTATGCCACTCGGCCCGAAATAATTAAAAGAAAATAAGTTCGTTTTTGTGCACAAACACCAATTACTAAGTTTTATTTTCTTTAGTGGTTTTTCACTTTTCTGATTATATAAATATTTATATATATCTTTTATAAAATCGTTGTTTCTTTTTTATAAAATTGTCAATTTGAATTCAAAAACCCTGAAACCTTTGCACTTTATGGTGTTAGTATTTCAAAGGAATTTTTTGCACTTCTCTAAAGCCTTGAGCTGCCGCGATAAAGTATGCCGTGCGCGCGCGTAGGTAGTTGGATGATAAGTGATTTTTACATACCCTTCTTCGTTAACTCGAACTACCGCGGCTAAACGATAGTTCGGCTAACGGAGTAGGGTATACACGGAAAGAAGGATAACCGCGTGAAAGGAGACATGGGAGAATAGGATACCGGAAGATGGCGCGCACGGCATTTACAATGGTATTTTATGTTGCGCGCTTAAACACCTTCCATTTTCGATTGGTCTCTTCATCTGATTTCTGCAAAACTAAGTATATGAGCATGGTATCTGAAATCTGTCTTTCGGATCCTAAGGATAACAGCGAACCGTCAATTGCAGATGCTTTATCAATCAGGCTTCTCAACTGACTTCCATTTGGCTTAGATATAGGCGCATGCTCAAATAGCGAGGAAATATTTTCTAAAAATATAAGTGTTGGATTACTGTTAGGTCACCCTGTTATAGGTATTTTAACAGGCTAATCTTAGTTCTCTTATGTTATCATTCTTTGCTTGTCACATCCTAAATACATACGTGTATGTGCATATTTATATGGTTAACGGGACCATTAACGGTCACCGTATTTAGTATAAATAGAGAAGCTCTGCAGTAAGCGGGACAGTTTTTGCAGACGTGTCAAAGCAACACAATAATAAAACAGAAAGTTACCAAAGCTATAAAGTTGTAATAACGTTATTCTATATTTTGATTTAACAGTTACCATATCTAGCCTTGAGTCTGCCTAATGCTTTCGAGTTTCTAATGCTAGACCGTGAAGACAGTTTCGCAAATGGTTAAATTTCTCTATGTTAGAAAATTCACGATCGATGATTTGTTTGAAAGATGTAATGAAATTTTGATATTCAGAATACTTTCCACTAAATGAGGGAAGTTTTAGTTTGGGTAGCTTCGAACCAGCTAGCTTTACACATGTAGTGTGTGGCATTGGAGTCTTCGGAAAGTTGTGACTGAATTATTAATTTTGTGGTTATGTATAACTCTTCTAGATCTACACGACCGCCACCATCCGGATCCAGCATTTCGACTTCCGTTTGTGTAGATAATATATTTTTAAAATATGCTTCAAGAATGCCAAGTCGGCACAGAAATCACCCTACCACCTGGTTGTAGACTACCTTCAACAATGTTTTTAATACGAGAAATATTCTTCTTAATACTGGCTCGTTGTTGCTTAAACTCCTCTAATGACATCGTGAAAAATATGTTTTAGAGATGAGAAAATGTAATACGTGACAAAAATGTTTGTGGTTAGATAACCTACACGTATGTTGTGGCGCTAATCCGCCAAAAAAGGTGTAGCAATGACAAATGTCAGGATATTTTCCTAGACAGTGGCGAAAAGTTAGGCAGCGAAATAACAAAGTGGGCGGTGTCGTGGCAAAGACGATAGATGCAGAGGCGTCAGTCGAGAAGAATGAACGATAGCGAATGATAGCAAGCGCTAAAATGTACACGCGATTTTGCGTGTTTGCTTAGCAGTGGTAGTAACGAAAGCGAAGTAAGTATGCGATGAGCTGTATTGTAATGAACGTCCTGCTCCAATTTCCGAAGAGAAATACAGTCTTCCTGTTAACTTAAGCAAAAAGGTACGAATGTGTCCAATTTCAAGTAAATCCAGCCATTCCTGTTAATCTAAACCAAAAGTCACCTATGTATCAAATTTCAAGTGAATGGAGCCATAAATAATCTTTTTTCGAATAGGTCAGTCCCTGGTGCACTTTCCACAGAGAAGTGTAGTCTTCCTATTAATCTAAGCAAAAAGCCACCTATGAAATGAATTTTAAATAAACGGAACCATAAATAAAATTTTTTTGGATAGGTCAGTCCCTGGTCCACTTCCCGGAGAGAACTACAGTCTTCCTGTTAATCTTAGCAAAAAGCTACCTAAATACCAAATTTCAAGTTAATTCAGCCTTAAATATATTTGCTTTATTTTGAATAAATCAGTTCCTGGTCCACTTTCCGGAGAAGAATTTTAGCAAAAAGCTACCTAACTAACAAATTTCAAGTAAATCGAAGCATAAATAAGATTTTTCTTTTAATAGATCAGTCCCTGGTCCACTTTCCGCAGAGAAGTGTAGTCTTCTGTTATTCTAAGCAAAAAGCCACCTACGTGTATGTACCAAATTTCAAGTAAATGGAGCCTTAAATTAACTTTCTTCGAATATGTCAGTCCCCGGTTCACTTCCCGGATAGAAGTGTAGTCTTCCTGTTAAGCTAAGCAAGAAGCCATCTTTGTACCAAATTTCACGTAATTCGAAGCATAAGTAAAATTTTTTCGTACAGGTCAGTCCCTAGTCCACGTTCAGGAGAGAAGTGCAGTCTTCCTGGTAATCTAAGCAAAAAGCCGCCTATGTACTAAATTCCAAGTAACTGGCACCATAAATTAGATATGTTTTGCTTAGGTCTGTCCCTGGTCCACTTCCCGGAGAGAAGATTAGGCTTCCAGCTTATCTTAGCAAAAAGCCACCTATAAACTGAATTTCAAGTTAACCGAACAGTAAATAAGATTTTTTCTGCTCCAATTTCCGAAGAGAACTATAGTCTTCCTGTTAATTTAAGCAAAAAGGTACCGATGTGTCCAATTTCAAGTAAATCTAGCTATTCCTTAAGCTTAAAGTCACCTACACGTATGTACCGAATTTTAAATAAACGAAACCATAAATAAAATTTTTTGGAATAGGTAAGTCTGCTGTCCACTTTCCGGAGAGAAGTTTTGGCTTCTGTTATTCTTAGCAAAAACCCACCTTTGTACCAAATTTCTTGTAAATCGAAGCATAAATAAAATTTTTTCGAACAGATCAGACCCTGGTCCCTTTCCCGGTGAGAAAATGTGATGTTGCTGTTGATCTAAGCAAAAAGTTACCAATGTGTTCAGTTTCAAGTAAATTCCGCCATTAATAAATTTTTTTTAATAGGTCAATCCCTGGTCCCGTTCACGGAAAGAAGAAAAGTCTCCCTGTTAATCTAAGCAAAACGCCATCTGTTGGAACAAGAAGCGTTTTTCTTGCTTTTTTAGAAAATATTATAGTTGGTGTGTAAATTCAGTCAAGGGCGACTTGCATGTAAAAATAAAAACTGTATTTTATTTTTTCGACCAACCAAATAATTAAACTCCGATGTGCTACTGTTAGCAATTCATTACGAGTGATTTATTTTTAATGTTAATCATGCGAACAAGAAAGTTTGACAAATGATATAAGTGATAAAGAGTTTATGAGTACAATGCGTGTATGTAAATGTATACTTGCATGCGATGGTACAAATTAAAGTATGTTGAATGTTGAGTTCTATGAAATGAGAACTTTGACATTATTTTATCCGGAGCGTATGTATGTAAGTATGATTAGGGTGACCCTACATCCCGGCCCCGTTGAAAATACTATCTTTCAAGAAATCGGAAGAATGGCCAATTTATGTATTGGCCTGCAAACGGCTCCATTGGCAGTTGGGATATTCGCCACTCGAACATGGCCGACTCGTCCAAGCACGGTTGATTCAACGCGGCCAAGTCTCCATCGTTGTGGTGGCAGGTTGTCATCGTGTATGACCACTAAAGCACCCTCCTTGAGATCCGGTGAAGGTGTTGTCCACTTCACACGGGCTCGCAGTTCGTTTATGTATTCCGCAGACCAGCGACGCCAAAAACTTTGCTTGATGGCAGTTATTGTGTTATAGCGATCAAGATGTGAAATGGTCTTCAGCTCTAGTGAGGGCTCAGGTAAGCCCCGCAATGAATCAACGACCAAAAAATATCCAGCTGTGAGTGCCCCGAAGTCGTTAGGATCTGATGACATTGGGCATAGTGGTCGTGAATTAAAAATGGCTTCTACTTCTACAGCAACGGTGTTTAGCTCTTCGAATGTCAGCTTAGTGTTTGCCAACGTACGATTTAGCAGCCCTTTTGCGCTCTTTACCGCAGCTTCACAGAGGCCGCCGAAATGAGGTGCCCTGAGTGGAATAAAGTGAAAATTAATAAAATCAGAGGAACAATATTTATAAATTTCATTTAACGTTTCACTCTTGAATAGAAATTGCTTGAGCTCTTTTAATTGGTTAGATGCGCCCACAAAATTTGTAGCATTGTCGCAAAAGATATCATAAGGCATTTTGCGACGGGCACTCATTCGCTTTAATGCATTTAATAATGCCCCATGATCTGTTGTAGCAATACAGGCTTGTAACGAGCACAATGCACGCAGAAACGAACGATGCGACGAGCGATATCTCTAGCGTTGACAATCCAAAATTCTAATCTGATAAGGGCGACTAATGCCTTTGGGCCAGCGTGAAAGTTTCGTAAATGTAGGTATCGAACGTACTTTAGTAAAGGGTGGTTAAATTGTAAGGGCCGATGTTGAATGTGAACCACACCTAAACGCCAAGTTTTTTTCCGAATTTAATTTGACATTTCTCTATTTCAGACTTACTCAATTTGAACCATGGAGAGATACACAATCCAACAACGTGTTAAAGTTATCCAGACTTATTATGAAAATTTTCGAAGAAAATCATCTTCAGTGATGAGGCACATTTTCACCTCAGTGGATTCGTCAATAAACAGAATTGCCGCATTTGGGCGAATGAGAATCCAAGAGTGATTGTCGAAAAACCAATGCACCCACAAAGAGTGACTGTTTGGTGCGGTTTATGGGCTGGCGGCATCATCGGGCCGTATTTTTTCCAAAATGAGGCCGGTCAGGCAGTTACTGTGAATGGTGTTCGCTATCGTGAGATGATAACGAATTTTTTATGCCCACAATTGGAAGATATGGATGTGGACGATATGTGGTTTCAGCAGGACGGTGCCACTTGCCACACAGCTAACGAAACAATGGCTCTTTTGCGCAACAAATTCAATGGCCGTGTTATCTCACGTAATGGCGATGTCAATTGGCCCCCAAGATCATGTGATTTGACACCGTTGGACTTTTTTCTCTGGGGTTATTTGAAAGAAAAGGTGTACGTCGATAAGCCAGCAACAATTCAAGAGCTAAAGGATGAGATAATTCGGCACATTAACGGCATAGAAACTCCATTATGCCTCAGCGTCATCGAAAATTTGGACCATCGTATGGAGGTGTGCCGCCGAGGTCGCGGCGCTCATTTGGCCGATATTTTGTTACATACATAATTGAGTAATACCAATATATCATAATAAAATAAAATTTCAATAATTTCCTAAATAGTTTGTGTTTTATTCAAAATCAACATCGGCCCTTGAAAATTTAACCACCCTTTACAAATTGAGAATGGCTGGGTAGTAAAATTGGGTACTTCTGAGCGATTGGTAAATCTGCATGATCCAAACGCCCACCAACCTTCACAAGTTCAAACCCAGTTGCTTTATCCAAGAATGGAGTGAGAAGCTTCAAGCTACTTTTGAACTTTCCGAAGTAGTTGAATGTCGTTTGAAAAGTATTGTTGTTGAATGTTGAAAATAATGCAATATGATGCGCGCCGTAGTTCGTCAGGAGATGGAGATATGGTTCTTGATGTTGATCTTTGTCTGCATATGTCACTGAGCCGAAATAGCCAGGCGATGAGACGCAGACAACAAAGATAGGAACTTATGCCATCAATGACTTCGATCAAGTAATTTGTCTCCTTAACTACAGTGAATAGTCTTCTTTCGTTTTTCTGTGTTCACAATATGCATGTCAAGCTCAATATCGCCTTTGTTTTTTGGCCAATTTAGGGCATTTTCTCGCAGAACCTGAATACCATATCGAACTTTTGAGTTCAGCAGCAGGGCAGCGTCGAGAAACTAGGTCCACTGGATTCTCCTTGGAAGGCACGTGCCTCCATTGTCCACTTGCAGTCAGTTCCTGTATATCAGATACCCTGTTGCCCACGAACGTTGACAGCGTAACAGAGTGTTGTTTTAACCAATGCAGGACTAGTTGCGAGTCAGGCCAAAAGAAAGCCGTTATGGGACTAGAGTTGAAAATTTCCTTTATTTTCTCATACAAGCGAGCGAGGAGGTGAGCACCGCAAAGCTAGAGTTTTGGGAGCGACTGCCTTTTTACTGGTGCAACCCTTGATTTCGAGGTGAGTAAATGTACTGAAACTTGTCCATCGGCGTCTTCTGTGCGTATGTAAATCGCGGATCCATATGCCCGAATTGATGCGTCGCAAAACCCATGTAGCTGTATATTGCGAGCATTTGGCAGCAGACAATACCGAGGCAAATTGAGTGATGAAAGTGAATTAAGAGACGCTAAGCAATTCTTCCAGGCTTGATGTATGTGCTGTGGCACCGACTCGTCCCATTCTAATTTTAGCAACCACAATTCTTGCATGATTATTTTGGAGGTTATCACGAGTGGTGAAAGCAGTCCAAGTGGATCGAAAAGCGTTGATTCCATGTCACCCCACGTGCGGTTGTGACAGAATCATCGGTAGTATTGAGCTCTTTCATGGTTTGGCTTTCTATGAAGTCTGGATGATTGGAATGCCATTTGGACAGTGGAAACTGACCGCGCCGAAGTATCTCAATGACTTCTGCTTTTAATGTGGGTAAGGCATCCGTATCATCCGCACCTCACAGAAGATCGTCAACACAAAACGAAGTCTACAGCAGCACCGCTCATTGGAAATTCACTCATATGCTTGTCTGCCAAGTAGTGAAGACTTCGTACTGCTAAATATGGCGCTGAGGCAGTGCCATAAGTCACGGTGTTGAGCTAGTATGTGAGGAGATCTGCGTCTGGGGAAGCTCGCCAGAGAATATAATTAAATTTACGATCATTTTTATTCAAAGATACTTGCCTGTACATTTTGGTAACATCAGCGGTGATAGCGTAATGATACAACCGGAAGTGCAGCCAAAAGTAAATCGTTGAGATGTTTGTGTCGTAGTTCGTCACGAGGCATCGAACACTACTCGAAATTTTGTTGAGGAGCTATTAGGTTTCAGCACGCAGTGGTGTGGAATATAATAATATGGTTCTTCTAAGTTCGGCGCCTGTACTACAGACATGTGACTAAGATTTCCGTACTCTTCCATGAGCGAAACATACTGGGAATAAGTATCTGGTGAATGCCAAAGACGGCGTTTAATTGCGAGGAATCGGCGACGAGCGATGTCAAATGAGGCTCCAAGTGCAGTGGAATTGTCCTTGAATGGCAGCCTCACAATCAGGCGTCCTATAGTATCTTGATGTGTTGTGGCTCTAAAGCAGTGCTCACAAATCTGATGCTCAGGTTGAATAGGTTTAGGTAGCCAATTCATAGTTTCGAGTTCCCACAGTCGTTGCATATTTGAGTCGATAGAGTATTTGCTAAATAGCAGACATGACTGTGAAGGTTGATAGTGTTGCGACTGGTATCTTTCAGAAACCACCCAGCCAAATAGTGTCTTTTTCAATGCAGGTAAATTTGGTCCAAGTTTAATTTGACCAACAGCGATGATGTGCGTGACTTAGTAGTTGTGGTGGCTCGAGCTTTAAGGTTGGTAAGCGAATCACTTATACTTCGAACGCCAATGTGATGTCTTTCTCGGCACAGGTGAAACCTTTGAGCGAATTCATCGGTCATGAAGTTCACTTGAGAACATGAGTCAAGAAGAGCTCTTCCAAGCTTGTATGCACCCGTGTAATCTTTAACTAGAACTAAAGCTGTTTCCAGGATGACTTGCCCATAATCCGTAGCCTCCATATGCGAATGTGTAGCTGCTAGCTGGTTGAATGGTTGAGGTTTGGTTGGATACGATGTCGACGAGGCTTGAAACGATTGCGAAGCGGTAGGAGGTATTGGAGTTGCGAATGTAGGCAGCGATGCGTTGTCATGATGCAAGAGCGCATGATGCGTCCTGTTACAGGTACGGCAGCGATGCTTCGACGGGCACTGAGCCACTTTATGGCCATTGTTCAAACAGTTAATACAGAGGAAGCGTTGATTCGTATTCATGTTCTTGAATTGAGAACAACCAACAACTTTGTGCTTAGCGCTCGAACACAACACAAGAAGGCTTAGTGCGAATGATGAGTTTTGGCCCCGGTGAATACCAGGAACCTTCTTTATAGTATCGGATTTGTGGTGTGACGAGGAGTCGGATGAATGCAGAAACTGACAGTGGCGTTCTAAAACCTGGGTGCAATGTAACCAGGTTGGAAGCGATTAGTAGTCTAGCGATTCGTTCCGTTTTATACGAGTTTGCTGATCACATTTTCCTATGACAATGTAAATCAGCATTGATTATGTGATATTGGAGCTAGTTGGCAGCGATTCTAGTGAACTGAATATCGCTGATGCCTTGTCAGTCAAACTACGCAATTGTTGATGGTTTGATTTCTCGGCTGGTTGTAAGGTAAATAGCGAGGCAATACCTTCCAAAAATATCAGAGTAGGATTATCGAAGCGTTCCCTGAGTCTATCCAAAGCCTTTGGGTAGTTCTCGCTGGTTACCTGAAAGGCTCTTACATCCCTTAAGACAAGACAACAACTAGTTAAATCGCTCTATATTTGAAAGTCTAGGTTCACGAGAGATAAGTTGAGTGAAAGATGCAATAAAGTTTTTATATTCCGCATAATTCCCGCTAAAGGTAGGTAGTGACAACCTTGACAGATGTGACTGCGTGGAAACGGGAGCTTGCGGTCTCGGGGTAATTAACCGTGATGTTCCCATCCTCCGCCAGTTGTGCTAGAATGCATAGTTTGGTTGTAACATAACTATCCTCTAACTACTCTGCGTGACCTGAATCTGATGGATCCAAATCCTCAATATCAGCTTGGACTGATAGTGCTTGCTTTAAGTATGACTCCAGTATTCCTAGCCGATATTGTAACTCCGCATGTGAAGGTTTTTCATCAGACTCTTTTGATACCTCAACTATAGATTTAATGCGCGATATATTGCGTTTTATATTCGCATGTTTGCGTTTGGAATGTTCAAGCGACATGATTCTTTTTCGCTGAGAATAAATATCGACGGTCAACGATAGCGACGAAAAACGCAAATTTGTATACGGCCCAATAACAACGTGTAGTGTCACTGACCGTTTAATAACAGCAGATTATGCAAAGAGCAAAATGCGCGACAATAACTGCAGCTAGAGGCAAGCAGATTTGCGATCGAAGCGAAGAGTTGGCCGAACAGCGACAACAGAGCAGCAGCAGCCAGGTGCCTGACGCTTCGAAGTGCCGACAGAGCTACGTAAGGTCAGCTAAGTCGTGCAGCGTAGGCAGAGCGATGTGAACAGTTTTTATACATACGCTTTCCAGTGAGCGGTAAATTCTGCAACTATCAAAATCTTAATATTTTGCCAGAAAAATCATCCATTGCAAAACAGTTATGTGCAAGTTCAACGAGAGTAACTGTTCAAGGTGACCTACCAGCAAATGCGACTGCAACGCATTAATGATGTTATGATGTTTTCAATTAATGCACCAATTAATTTTTGGGATATGTATTTTTGTATATGTTTTGTATGTTTTAATTTTTTTTTTTACAAGCACGATTAGTCTATTTTAAGCTGATTTACACACATGCCTCACGTCAAGCGCCAAAAAATTGGAGCAAGAAGCGTTTTTCTTGCTTTTTTAGAAAATATTATAGTTGGGGGTGTGTAAATTCAGTCAACGACGACTTGCATGTCAAAATAATAACTGTATTATATTTTTCGACCGACCGAATAAATAAACTCCGATGTTCTACTGTTAGCAATTCATTACGAGTGATTTATTTTTAATGTTAATCATTTGTATATGCATAACTATGCGAACAAGAAAGTTTGAGCAAATCGGATAAGTGATAAAGAGTTTATGAGTACAATGCGTGTATGTAAAAGTATGTAAGCACGTGATAGTACAAATTAAAGTATGTTGAATGTTGAGTTCTATGAAATGAGAACTTTGACATTATTTTATCCGGACCGTATGTATGGTATATAGGTATGAGTAGAGTGACCCAACACCACCTATGTACTGAATTTCAAATAAACGGAACCATGAATAAAATTTTGTTGAATAGGTCAGTCCCTGGTCCACTTTCCGCAAAGAAGTGTAGTCTTCTGTTATTCTAAGCAAAAAGCCATCTATGTACCAAATTTCTAGTAATTCGAAGCACGTTCCGGAGACAAGTGTAGTCTCCTGTTAGTCTAAGCAACAAGATACATATGTACCAAATTCCAAGCAACTGGCACCATAAATAACCTTTTTTCGAGTGGGCCAGTACATGGTCCACTTCCCGGAGAGAAGTGTAATGTTCCTGTTAATCTTAGCAAAAAGCCACCTATGTACTGAAGTTCAAGTAAACCGAAGCATTTGTTTGAATAGGTCAGTCCCTGGACCACTTTCCGACGAGAAGTGCAATGTTCCTGTTAATGTTAGCAAAAAACAACCTATGTACCAACTTTCGAGTAAACCGAACCATATATAAGATATATTTTGATTAGGTCAGTCCCTGGTCCACTTCCCGGAGAGAAGTGTAGTCTTCCTGCCAATCTAAGCAAAAAGTCACCTATGTACAAAATTCCAAGTAAGTGGATCCATAAATAACCTTTTTTCGAATAGATTAGTCCAGGGTCTTCCACTTCCCGGAGAGAAGATTAGGCTTCCTGCTTATCTTACCAACACGCCACCTATGTACTGAATTTCAAGTAAACCCAAGCATAAATAATTTTCTTTTTAATAAATCAGTCCCTGCTCCAATTTTCGAAGAGAAGTACAGTCTTCCTGTTAATCTAAGCAAAAAGTCACCAATGTGCCAAAATTCAAGTAAATCAAGCCAGTGAATAAACTTTTTTTGAATAGGTCAGTCCCTTGTCCACTTTGCAGAGAGAAGTGTACCAAATTTCACGTAAATCTAAATATAAAGAAGATTTTTTCGAATAGGCCAACCCCGGTGCACTTACCAGAAGAAGTGTAGTCTTCCCTTATTCTAAGCAAATATCCACCTATGTACCAAATTTTACGTAAATCGATACAAAAAAAATATGGTTTCGAATAGATCGGTCCCTGCTCCAAGTTCCGAAGAGAAGTCCAGTTTTTCTGTTTTTCTGCAGAAAGGTACCTACGTGCCGAATTTCAAGTAATTCGGTAAATAAATAACCTTTTTTCGATAAGGTCAGTGCCCGGTCCACGTTCCGGGGAGATATGTAGTCTTCCTGTTAACCTTAGCCAAAAGCCACCTATGTAAAGGATTTTAAATAAACGGAATCATAAGTAAATTTTTTTTGAATAGGTCAGTCTGGGGTCCACTTTCCGGAGAGGAGAGCTGTCTTCTGTTATCCTTAGCAAAACCCCACATTTGTACCAAATTTCACGTAAATCGAAGCATAAATATCCTTTTTTCGAATACGTCAGTCCCTGGTCTACTTCCCGAAGAGAAGATTAAGCTTCCTGCTTATCTTAGCAAAAAGTCACCAATGAACTGAATTTCAAGTAAACCGAACCATAAATACGACTTTTTTTTTGAAAGAGAAATACAGTCTTCCTGTTAACTTATAGCCTATTTCCACCGGACGTTAAATGAATTTTAGCTTAAATGCATTTAAACATCGGAGTTAAATGCTAAATTCCCATGAGTTTGTCGTTTTTCAAAGTGAGTTAACTCACTTTCGGTAATTTAACAGAAAATGTTATGTTAACCGTCGATGCTGTCACTACTAATGTAAACATTTCGGAAGTTTCGGTATATTTCTTTCGGATATAATGAGGGGCCAGACTTTTATTTTGTATGGTGAAATTTTTTCTGCAAAAGTTACTTTTTTGCATAAATATTAGCATAAAAACATATATTAAGTAATTGGCGAAGATAATGCTTCTCCTCTTTAAAAAATAAAATAATATACAAATAAAAAACAAACAAAAAGCAACTGTGGAATAAAAAACGATCCCCTCAACATAAAAATATACGCGACTCTGGCAACTACCAGCTGATTGCGCAAAACAAATAGTTATGTATTTATAATTGGCACTTTGTAACCGGCTAAGCAGTTTTTCGGCCGAGCTACTCCTCTAATTGTGGTTTTCTAGAAAAACAAAATAAATAATTACTGAAAAAAATAAACTAAACTGAAAATGGAAACAAAACGACGGAAATGGAACCTTACGGAGGAGCAAAGTTTCATGGATTGCTGGGAAGGAACAGCTCAGGAATTGAGAGGTTGCCGAAAAAACTTTCATGTATATAAAGAAATGGCGGTGGAGTTACCGCAATCGGGGATCGAAGTCACTGGCATTGTTGGCAAAGTTGTAAGCATTCAAAAAAGCATTTTCCTTTCAGCAGCGTCTGTTCGTGCAGCAATAATCTGCACTTGCAAATCATAATATTGTACAAATAGCAAAATAGAATGAATGCGGTTTCTTGAATTCATGATTTTAATACTTGTGACAAATTTTGCAAACTGCAAATCTAAACAAAAATCAGCTGTTTGAGTTAACTCACCTTCGCTGGAAACGTTTGACATTTCATTCACTTAACAGAGTCCTTAAATGCATTTAAGTGCTTGGTGGAACTATGCTATTAAGCAAAAAGGTACCAATGTGTCAAATTTGAAATAAATCCAACCATTACTGTTGTTCTAAGCAAAACGTCACCTGTGTACCGAATTTAAAATAAACGGAACCACAAAAAAATTTTTTTGTATAGGTCAGTCCCTGGTCCACTTCCCGGAGAGAAGTGTTGTCTTCTGTTATTCTTAGCAAAAATCCACCTTTGTACCAAATTCCATGTAAATCGAAGCATAAATAAGATATTTTCGAATAGGTCAGTCCCTGGTCCCTTTCCCGGAGAGAAGTACAGTCTTCTTGTTAATTTTAGCAAAAAGCTACCTTAATACCAAATTTCAAGTAAATTCAGCCATAAATATATTTTATTTTGTATAAATCAGTTCCTGGTCCACTTTCCGCAGAGAAGTGTAGTTTTCCTATTAATTTAAGAAAAAGCCACCAGTGTATCAAATTTCCCGTAAATCGAGGCATAAGTAAAATTTTTTTTCCAATAGTTCAGTCCCTTGTCCACTTTCCGGAGAGAAGTGTAGTCTTCCCGTTAATTTAAGCAAAAAGCCACATACACGGTGTGTCCCAAAATTAACCGAACTTTATATTTAAATCATACAACATACAGCATTATGTATTGAAAATTTGCAACATTAAAAAGATACATTCATCTTCTTTCAAACGCACCTAACTTCATGTAAGTCGGATGACATGTAAAAGTGACAGCCATTTCAATAAAACAAAAAGTGTGCTAATGGTTCCAAGAAAAAATGGAACAAGGAGCAAATATAAAATTTTGTGTCAAACTTGAAAAAAAATTGAAATTCAAGTTTAAAAAATTAAAAAAAATTGAAAAAAATGAAGCAGCCGTAACCGAGGTACTGAAGAACATTTCTATAAATGACATAAAAAAATCTATGCATGCGCTGGTTGATCGTTCCAAACGTTGTGTTGAGTCAAATGGAGCCTAACTTGAATAAATAGTAACTTCCAAAGATAATATAATGTGTATTTTACTATTTTATATCCAAAAAGTTCGATTATTTTTGGGACACACAGTGTATGTACCAAATATCAAATAAATGGCGCCATAAATAACCTTTTTTCGAATAGGTCCGTCTGCGGCTCACTTTCCGGAGCGAAATTTCGTCTTCTGTTTTTCTCAGCAAAAATCCAGCCTTGTGCAAAATTTCAAGCAAATGGAGCCTTAAATAACCGTTTTTCGAATTGGTCAGTCCCTGGTCCACTTTAAGGCTAGAAGTGTAGTATTCCTGTTAATGTTAACAAAAAGCCACCAATGACCGAATTTCAAGTAAACCAAACCATAAGTAAGATATTTTTTGATCAGGTCAGTCCCTGGTCCTCTCCCCGCAGAGATACTTCCTGTTAATCTTAGCAAAAAGCTACCTAAATACCAAAATTCAAGTAAATTCAGCCATAAATATACTTTATTTTGAATAAATCAGTTCCTGGTCCACATTCCGGAGAGAAGTGTTGTCTTCTGTTTTTCTTAACAAAAATCCACCTTTGTACAGAATTTCAAGTAAATGGAGCCAATAATTACCTTTTTTCGAATAGGTCAGTCCCTGGTCCAATTTAAAGCGAGAAGTGTAGTCTTCCTGTTAATGTTAACAAAAAGCCACCAATGACCGAATTTCAGGTAAACCAAACCATAAATAAGATATTTTTTGATTAGGTCAGTCCCTGGTCCATTTCCAAGAGAGAGTCTTCCTGTTTATCTTAGCAAAAAGCTATCTAAATACCAAAATTCAATTAAATTCATCCATAAATATACTTTATTTTGACTAAATCAGTTCCTGGTCCACTTTCCGGAAAGAAGTGTAGTATTCCTATTAATTTAAGAAAAAGTCACCTATGTACCAAATTTCAAGTAACTCGAAGAATAAATCAGATTTTTCTTTTAATAGATCAATCCCTGCTCCAATTTATGAAGAGAAGTACAGTCTTCCTGGTAACTTAAGCGAAAATGTACCAATGTCTCCAATTTCAATTAAATGGAGCCAAAAATAATATTTTTTCGAATATGTCAGTCCCTGGTCCACTTTCCGGAGAGAAGTGTAGTCTTCCTATTACTCTAAGCAAAAAGCCGCCTATCTATCGCATTTTAAATAAACGGAACCATAAATAAAATTTTTTTGAATAGGTCAGTCCCTGGTCCACTTTCCGGAGAGAAGTGTTGTCTTCTGTTTTTCTTAGCAAAAATCCACATTTGTACCGAATTTCATGTAAATCGAAGCATAAGTACGATTTTTTCGAATTTTTCCCGGTACCCTTCCCGGAGGGAAAAAGTAATGTTCCTGTTAATCTTAGCAAAAAGGCACCAATGTGTCCAAATTCAAGTAAATCCAGCCAGTAATGAATTTTTTTTTTAAAAGGTCAATCGCTGGTTCCTTTCACGGAAAGAAGAAGAGTCTTCCTGTTAATCTAAGCAAAAGCGACCTATGAACCGAATGTTAATCTTAGCAGACATATACCAATGCACCAAATTTCACGTAAACCGAACCATAATTAAGATTTTTTTTGAATAGGTTAGTCTGCGGTCCACTACCCGTAGAGAACAGTAGTATTCCTATTAATCTAAGCAAAAAGCCTTCTATGTAACGAATTTCAAGTAAGCTAAACAATAAATAAACTTTTTTCGAATATGTCAGTCCTCGGGGGACTTCCCGGAGAGAAGAATAGGCTTCTTGTTTATCTTAGCAAAAAGCCACCCTTGTACCGAATTTCAAGTTAACCGAACCACAAATAAATTTTTTCGAATAGTTCAGCACCTGGTCCAAATTCTGGAAAGAAATGTAGTCTTCCTATTAGTCTAAGCAAAAATACACCTGCGTGTATGTACTAGATTCCAAGTAAATGGCACAATAAATAATCTTCTTTCGAACAGGTCAGTACCTGGTCCACTTTCCGGAAAGAAGTGTAGTCCCATTAATCTAAGCAAAATACACTTATGTACCGAATTTTAAATAAACGGAACCATAAGTAAAATTTTTTTGATAAGCTCAGGCCCTGGTCCACTTTCCGCAGAGAAGTGTAGTCTTCCTATTAATGTAAGAAAAAGTCACCTATGTACCAAATTTCAAGTAAATGGAAACATAAACAACCTTTTCTCGAATACGTCAGTGCCTGGTCCACATTCCGGAGAAAAGTATGGTCTTCCTATTAATCTAAGCAAAAATACACTTATATACCGAATTTCAAATAAACGGAACCATAGATAAACTTTGTTTGAATAGGTCAGTCTGCGGTCCACTTTCCGGAGAGAAGTGTAATATTCCTGTTAATCTAAGCAAAAATCCACCTATGCACCAAATTTCACGTAAGTCGAAGCAAAATCAAGATTTTTTCGAATAGGTCAGTCCCTGGTCCATTAACGGAGAGAAGTGTAGTCTTCTTGTTAATGTAAGAAAACGCCACCTACGTATATGTACCAAATTTCTAGTAAATGGAACCAATAATTACCTTTTTTCGAATAGGTCAGTCCCTGGTCCAATTTAAAGCGAGAAGTGTAGTCTTCCTGTTAATGTTAACAAAAAGCCACCAATGACCGAATTTCAGGTAAACCAAACCATAAATAAGATATTTTTTGATTAGGTCAGTCCCTGGTCCATTTCCAAGAGAGAGTCTTCCTGTTTATCTTAGCAAAAAGCTATCTAAATACCAAAATTCAATTAAATTCATCCATAAATATACTTTATTTTGACTAAATCAGTTCCTGGTCCACTTTCCGGAAAGAAGTGTAGTATTCCTATTAATTTAAGAAAAAGTCACCTATGTACCAAATTTCAAGTAACTCGAAGAATAAATCAGATTTTTCTTTTAATAGATCAATCCCTGCTCCAATTTATGAAGAGAAGTACAGTCTTCCTGGTAACTTAAGCAAAAATGTACCAATGTCTCCAATTTCAATTAAATGGAGCCAAAAATAATATTTTTTCGAATATGTCAGTCCCTGGTCCACTTTCCGGAGAGAAGTGTAGTCTTCCTATTACTCTAAGCAAAAAGCCGCCTATCTATCGCATTTTAAATAAACGGAACCATAAATAAAATTTTTTTGAATAGGTCAGTCCCTGGTCCACTTTCCGGAGAGAAGTGTTGTCTTCTGTTTTTCTTAGCAAAAATCCACATTTGTACCGAATTTCATGTAAATCGAAGCATAAGTACGATTTTTTCGAATTTTTCCCGGTACCCTTCCCGGAGGGAAAAAGTAATGTTCCTGTTAATCTTAGCAAAAAGGCACCAATGTGTCCAAATTCAAGTAAATCCAGCCAGTAATGAATTTTTTTTTTAAAAGGTCAATCGCTGGTTCCTTTCACGGAAAGAAGAAGAGTCTTCCTGTTAATCTAAGCAAAAGCGACCTATGAACCGAATGTTAATCTTAGCAGACATATACCAATGCACCAAATTTCACGTAAACCGAACCATAATTAAGATTTTTTTTGAATAGGTTAGTCTGCGGTCCACTACCCGTAGAGAACAGTAGTATTCCTATTAATCTAAGCAAAAAGCCTTCTATGTAACGAATTTCAAGTAAGCTAAACAATAAATAAACTTTTTTCGAATATGTCAGTCCTCGGGGGACTTCCCGGAGAGAAGAATAGGCTTCTTGTTTATCTTAGCAAAAAGCCACCCTTGTACCGAATTTCAAGTTAACCGAACCACAAATAAATTTTTTCGAATAGTTCAGCACCTGGTCCAAATTCTGGAAAGAAATGTAGTCTTCCTATTAGTCTAAGCAAAAATACACCTGCGTGTATGTACTAGATTCCAAGTAAATGGCACAATAAATAATCTTCTTTCGAACAGGTCAGTACCTGGTCCACTTTCCGGAAAGAAGTGTAGTCCCATTAATCTAAGCAAAATACACTTATGTACCGAAATTTAAATAAACGGAACCATAAGTAAAATTTTTTTGATAAGCTCAGGCCCTGGTCCACTTTCCGCAGAGAAGTGTAGTCTTCTGTTATTCTTAGCAAAAATACACCAATGTACAAATTTTAGGTAAACCGAACCATATCTAAGATTATTTTGAATAGGTCAGTTTCTCACGTTCCGAAGAGAAGTGAAAACTTCCTGTTAATCTAATCCACTTTCCGGTGAGAAGTGTAGTCGTCTTGTTAATCTTAGCAAAAAGCCACCTATGCTTTGAATTTCAAGTAAACCGAACCAGAAATAAGCTTTTTTGAATAGCAGAGTCCCTGCTCCCCTTTCCGGAGAGAAGTCTAGTCTTCCTATTAATGTAAGAAAAAGTCACCTATGTACCAAATTTCAAGTAAATGGAAACATAAACAACCTTTTCTCGGATACGTCAGTGCCTGGTCCACATTCCGGAGAAAAGTATGGTCTTCCTATTAATCTAAGCAAAAATACACTTATATACCGAATTTCAAATAAACGGAACCATAGATAAACTTTGTTTGAATAGGTCAGTCTGCGGTCCACTTTCCGGAGAGAAGTGTAATATTCCTGTTAATCTAAGCAAAAATCCACCTATGTACCAAATTTCACGTAAGTCGAAGCAAAATCAAGATTTTTTCGAATAGGTCAGTCCCTGGTCCATTAACGGAGAGAAGTGTAGTCTTCTTGTTAATGTAAGAAAACGCCACCTACGTATATGTACCAAATTTCTAGTAAATGGAACCATAAAAAAACTTTTTGTACATACGTCCGGCCTGCTCCACTTTCCGAAGAGAAGTACATTCTTCCTGTTAACTTAAACAAAAATGTACCAATGTGTCCAATTTCAAATAAATCCAGCCATTCCTGTTAATCTAAGCAAAAAACTACCTATGTACCAAATTTCACGTAAATCGAGGCAAAATCTAGATTTTTCGAATAGGTCAGTCCCTGGTTCATGTAAAGGAGAGAAGTAAAGTTTTTCTGTTATTCTAAGCAAAAATCCAATCTAATCATAAATACTAGTCTTTCAAATAGATCAGTACCCGGTGCACCTCAAGAAGGAAGTGTAGTTGTTGACCAAAGATAAATGCACGCAGTTTGAATTCAAAATGACGACTGACTTTATTCAGCATATATTCAGTGTAAAATAAGCATGTATTACAAAGGAATAGTGGAATGAAGAAAAGTGATAATTATAGTTGCCAGATTTGTATTCTTTTACAATACTTCCCTTTAATAGAACATCTGGCAAACTTACAAAAGAATATTAAGTTTTAAGACTATTAATATTATTTATAATTGTCATTTAGAAATTCAGTTACAATTTACAGATCTTTACTTTAGCCTCAATTTGGCATTGATAAATTCATTCTTAACTGCTGGTACCGCTTTCGTTAAACCATCTGCCAACATCTCGTTCGTAGAAATCTATATCAATTTTACAGATTTATTATCCAGATTCTCTCGAATTTCATCTTTATGTCAACAAGTTTAGTTCGTGGTGAAAAGTTGTTGTTACGCACAATGTGGATTGCGCTCTTATTGTCACAATAAAGTGTTGTAACCTTTGGACTACCTGGAACCAACTCAGATACTAGCCAATTTAACCAAATGACTTCTTGCATAGAACCTACTACTGACATTAGCTCTGCTTCAGTAGATAACAATGAAATCGTTCGTTGCCTATGCGTAGACCAAGATATTGCTCCACCCTGCATAACAAACATGTAACCAGACGTAGATCGCCTTTCGTCAATATCTCCTGCCCAGTCAGCGTTGCAAAAACCAGTAAGATCTTCAGCTGATTTCTTATATATGATGCCTTTTTTAATAGTATCCCACAAATACCGCATCACACGCTTCACTGCAATCCAATGAGCTTTGCCGGGGTTTTGTGAAAAACGACTTAGCAAATTGACTGCAAAACTGATGTCTGGACGAGTATTTTGCGCTGCGTACAGAAGACATCCAATTGCTTCCATATATGGAATGCTTTCCATCTCTTTCTTTGCGTCTTCACTTTGCAGACACATTTCTGCAGTTAGCTTTTACGACAAGTCAAGTGGAGTTGAGACAGCGTTACAATCGTCCATTTCAAAACGTTTCAATACACTGGAAATATATTCAGATTGATCAAGTTTAATTACATTGTTCACCATATCACGCTGAACTCTCATGCCAAGAACCGATGAAGCTGAACCCATGTCTTTCATTTTAAATCTAGAAGACAACTTGTTCTTAATACGCTGCGAAACTTTTTCATCATTGGAGAACACCAAAACGTGGTCGACGTGCAACATGCTACATTCAGTAACGCAATAATAAATGCATTGATCCACTTCACTTCTAATAAGTCCTAGGCTGACAAGCACAGTGTTCAACTTATCGTAGCCTTCAGGTTGTTTCATATAAACTTCTTCTTGAAGCTCACCAATCAAGAATGCCGTAACTGCATCCAACTGACTCACCGAAAAGTCATACATCGCCGCTATTGCAAACAGAAAATATAGTGATTTGCATCTAACCACTGGTGAAAAAGTTTCCACAGAGTCAATTCCTTGTTTTTGCGAACAATCCTTTACAACCAGCCTTGCCTTATGACGAACAAGCGCACCATCAGCATTACGTTTATCTTTGAATACCCATTTTAAATTTATGGCTACCATCAGGCAATTTCGTAAACAGCCATATGTTATTTGATTTCAGAGAATCGATCTCCTCTTCCGTCGCGAGTTTCCAAGCGCTCGCTTCAGCACTACTTAATGCCTCCTTAGCATCTACAAGATCATCAAAGTCACACACCGCACTCATTAACAAATTTTCTTTGCCCTTGTCTGCAATACGCTTTGACCGACGAACTGGATATATGTTGTTGTTGTTGTTCACTGTATGCTGAACAGTTGCTTCGCTTTCATCAGGAGTGTCATACTCACTGTCAGAAGATTTGTCGACATCTAAAAATTCTCTTTCACTTTCCTCCCCAGAATTGTTAATGTCAGAATTTTCCCTTATATCACCAATATCAACAATCAAGTTCGGTTCCGCTCGCTTTATTTTGTTGTTTGTGTTTTCTAAAAATGTAACATCACGGCTCACAATAAACTTGTAATCAGATATTTTATACAGTCTGTATGCTTTGAAAACAGTGCAATACCCTACAAATATGCATTCATCTGATTTCGAATCAAGTTTCATTCGTTTCTGTTCCGGTATGTGAACCATCGCAGTACAACCAAATATACGTAAGTGCTTTAAATTCGGTTTTACACCAGACTACATTTCTTCCGGGCACCGATCATTGCTTCTACAAGGAATTCGATTAACCAAGTAGGCTGCTGTATTCGCGTCTTCAGCCAAAATATGTTACCCAAACCTGAATCTAATGGCATGCACCTAACACGCTCAATTAATGTTCGGTTCACCCGCTCAGCCACCCCATTTTGCTCGGGCGTATATGGAGCAGTTCTGACGAACAATACCGCAGTCACGCATACATTTCGTTATTTTGCTCATTGCAATATTCTGTACCATTATCTGATCTAAAAATTTTAATTTTACGTCCACATTGTGTTTCTACTTGACTCTTGAATTGCTTAAATTGCTCAAATATATCCGATTTTCGCACGATTGGTATGGCAAAAACTTTTCGGGAGAAATCATCAACAAACACTAACAAAAATCTTGCACCGCTGAAT
The DNA here is from genome assembly GCA_037013455.1 of Ceratitis rosa. Lineage (NCBI taxonomy): Eukaryota > Metazoa > Arthropoda > Insecta > Diptera > Tephritidae > Ceratitis > Ceratitis rosa. The sequence continues at coordinate 2,130,841 of JAWMAG010000018.1, read as the reverse complement.
GACTTTGTGGTTATTGGATCAAGAACATCGGAATGAATTATATCCAATACATTTTGTGTGCGCATTCCACAAGATTTATCAATCTTTCTCATTTGTTAACCTTTATAGCATATAAAACATCCTTCATCGGTTACGCCATCTGTTGCTTTCTGCACCTGCTGCATGCTTAGCTTACATATATGCGCCAACCAGCGATGCCAAACTTCAAAATTATCCATCGTTGTCATTGCTGCCTACCGGAATTTCTTCGCAGTCTAATTTATACAAATCGTTGTCCTCTGCATGCGTTGTGACAATTATATTGCCGTTCGAATATCTTGCACGAATTACCTTCGGAAACTACTATTTTGTTTTGCTTTGTTATTTACCGCACGGATAAAAGATTAGCGCAAAGGTCAGGAACATATTCCACATTTCGAACATTTGTTCCTATTTTTCTTTTGTTTAAATTTGGAATAAGGGTGACATCACCAACGCACTTAAGTCAACGTACCACAAACATTTTCCACTCTGAGAATGAAAACAGGAACTTGCTGACAACGAGTTGGAAACCATTGCCATCTTACTCTTACGTTCGCCCTCTGTACCTTCTTTGGACTGTATAATCTTGCGGCAATCTTTACGCATATGCCCTTCTTTACCACAACCAAAACATCGAAATTTTTTCTTGTTCGAATTTTTGTCTCTCTTCGAATATAGGGCATTATCTGTAGACTCTTTGCTGCAGTCGAACTTAACGTCCTACAACAACAAACTTTTAACGCTGTCGACCGTAAACTTTGCTTTGGAATTTTCCACTGCCACAGCGAGTGCTTGATATTCATTAGGCAACCCAGCGAGCAACAATGAAGCAACAACTTTGTCGCCGATATTAAGACCTGCATTTTGCAGCTCAATTGAAGTCATCACTACTTCATTGACGTAATCTTGAACTGCTCCAGTTTCAACGGCACCAGCTTCTTTAAAAGCTCTACCTTGCGAGTTAATCCAGTATCTTCATATGCTGTCATTAACGAATCCCATGCGTCTTTGGCACTTTGAGCATTCCCTATGTGCGAGAAGTTACTTGGCTCCACCATGAGCGTAAACTCCGTCAATGCACGTTCATTTGCGTCACGATCCTTTTCTGTACTCTCAGACACACCCGATTCGGTAATCTTCTAGCAATTTTTTAATACCAAGTACGATTTGGCATTTCTCCTCCAGATATGAAAGTTTTCGCGACATCGCAATTTTTAAAAAGGAAAACTGAGCGTACCCGTCGTCATCTTAACCGTTTAATATAATATATATATAACTTCTAGAACTTTCCAAACATGAATAAGCCCATAACTTGTTGAGCAAAGATAAATGAGGGCAGTTTGAATTCAATATGACGACTGACTTTATTCAGCATATATTCAATGTGAAATAAGCATGTATTACAAAGGAATAGTGGAATGAAAAAAACGATAATTATAGTTGCCAGATTTATATTATTTTACAATAGCAATCTTCTGTTATTCTAAGCAAAAAGCCACCAATCCAAATTTCACATAAATCTAAGCATTATCATCCGGAGAGAAGTGTAGTTTTTCTGCTAACTTAAGCAAAACACCTACGTGCCGAATTTCAAGTAACTCGATGCATAAACAAGTTTTTTTTAATAACTCAGTCCCTGGTCCACTTTCTGTCGAAAAGAAGCGCTTTCTTGTTAATTTAATCAATAAGACAAGTATATACCGAATTTGGATTAATGTGAAACGCGGTCCACTTCACGAAGAGAAATGTAGTCATCATGCTAATCTTAGCAAAATTCCACTTACACACCCAATTTCAAGTAAGACCAACCGTAAATAAACTTTTTCCGAATCAGTCAGTCCCTGGTATACGTTTCGGAGAGAAGTGTAGTCTTCTTGTTAATCTAAGCAAAAATACACCTATGTACCGAATTTCAAGTAAACGGAACCATAAATAAACTTTTTTTTTGAAAAGATCAGTATGCGGTCCACTTTCCGGAGAGAAGTGTTGTCTTCTCTTATTCTTAGCAAAAATCCATCCATGTACATCACCCTTAGAAAGGAAGGGGCTTCCTATTAATCTAAGCAAAAAGTAAACTATGTACCGAATTTCAAGTAACCCGAACCATACTTAATGTTTTTTTCAATAGATCAGTCCATGCTCCAGTTTCCGGAGAGAAGTATAGTATTACTCTTAACTTAGAAAATGCTACCATAAATAAGTTTTTTTTGAATAACTCTGTCCCTGGCCCCAGTGCAGTCGTCCGGTTAATCTAAACAAAAATACACCTTTATACCGAATTTCAAGTAATTCGATCCATAAATAAGTTTTTTTTGAATAGGTAAGTCTGCGGTCCACTTTCCGGTGAGAAGTGTAATCTTCTTGTTAATCTAAGCAAAAATACACCTATATTACCAAATTTCAAGTAAACGGAACCATAGATAAACTTTTTTTGAATAGGTCAATCTGCGGTCCACTTTCCGGAGAGAAGTGCTGTCTTCTCTTATTCTAAGCAAAAATCCACCTATGTGCAAAATCTCACGTAAGTCGATGCATAAATAATTTTTTTTTAATAACTCAGTCCCTGGTCCACTTCCTGTCGAAAAGAAGAGCTTTCCTGTTAATTTAATCAATAAGACAAGTATGTACCAAATTTGGATTAATGCAAAACAAGTTTTTTTGAATAGGTCAGTCCGCGGTCCACTTCACGAAGAGAAATGTAGTCATCCTGTTAATATTAGCAAAATTCCACCTAAATACCCAATTTGAAGAAAGACCAGCCGTAAATAACTTTTTTTAGAATGTTTTCCATTTATGTAGGTTAGGGGTTTTAGACTTTCATCCCAGTCTGATTTGTCAAGCCATATTTGCTGCATGATGATTTTTGCTGTTACGATTACTGGACTGAGCCAGCCTGCTGGATCAAATAGTTTAGCAATTATTTATAATACTTCTCATTTAGTGAAAGATTCTTTATCTGGATGGGGTTGATAACGAAAAATAATACACCTTTTTTAGAATTCCATCTAATTCCTAGGGTCTTTGTGCTATTGGATTCTGGTAAATTGAGCAGATTTTTGGGTCGTTGGAAGTCCATTTGCGTAGAGCAAATCCTGCGGACTCCACGGATGTTACGAGTTCGTCTCGAGCCAACTTCGCACTTGATATATCATGGGCTCCGCTGAGAACATCATCTATATACATTCCATTACGAATTATATCTGTTGCTAGTGGGTGGGTTCCTTTTACATCGTCTGCTAATTTCAACAGTGTTCGGATAGCTAAATAAGGAACACAGTTAATGCCAAATGTTACGGTTTGTAATTCAAATTCCTCTACTGGAGTCTGCCTGCAGAATAGATCCAGTATGTAGTACGTCGTTCAGACTGTTTCTGTTAGATGTGGGACATAATACATCAAATACCACTCTCAGTTGCGCAGTTATTCGATCGGGTTTGATAACTGCGTCATGTGGTAGATAATATAGGGTGTTTTCCTCCGCGGGACTGTTTTCCACCTTTTTCATGTGTCCAAGTTCCAAATACTCATTAATAACTTTGTCGTATTCCATTTTTATGTCCCGCAGTACTATGTTTTCTGGGTTTTTAAAGGGTATTGTTACCACATAACATCCCGATGAGTTTCTGTATGTGGTCTTTTGATAATTTTCTTCATACAATTTATCTGAAGATGAGGACAGAGGCTTTCTTGGAACTTCTTCCACTTCCCAAAAGTGCGTGAGTAATTTATCTGAGTTCATTTGATTGAAAAATGAAGCTACTGAAGGTCCACTGGGCTTTTCTGGTATGGGTCCTAACAAAACCCAACCAAATTCAGTTTCTTGGGCGAGCAAAATATTGAATATATTTCTTTGTACACCACCGAGTGTTATTTGTGGGTACAAGTCACTTCCGATTAGAATGTCGAAGGGTCTGGTCTTATTGAAATCGGGATCAGCTAAACTAAATCCGAGTTTTCCCATTTCAAATGTTGGGTCGAGTGAGTGAGGGGGAAGTTTTCTGTTAGAGTTTTTAAAATAAACGCTTGCGTCGTTATTTTGAATTCTTTCCTGGTAGGTGAGCATAGGGTTGATTCGCATGTTTTTGTGGTTGTTGCTGAAACTGAGTTGTTCAACCCTGTTGCTTGTGCAACAGCATGTTTCGTAGGCATGCCCCGTTTTCTTTGGAGTTTCTCCGAAATAAATGTGGCTTCTGACCCAGAGTCTATGACTGCCCATGCTGAATATAATTGCCCTCTATGGTTTATATGAACTACGGCAGTACCTAACAAAATCTGTTTCCTACAAGACATGAGTGGTTCTTGAGTGGACTGTAAGATGCTTGTGGATTTGGATTTGAGGGGTGGGTTTGGATGGTACTGCAGAAGTGTATTGTGCTTCTGTCTGCATACTCTGCAAGAGTATTTGCTTTTGCAGTCTCTGAAACCGTGAGATAGAGCTAGGCAATTAAAACAGTGGCCATTATTTTTTAAGAGTTTGGGGCATACTCGAATTGAATGTTGGTTTTTAAATAATTTGCAAGTTTCCAATGCATGTGTTTTCGATGACGTAGTGATTCTTGGAGTAGAGGTTTTGTTAGAGCTTAATGAGCTGGGGGTCGGGTTTTCTAAAACATTTGAATAAAACGTGTTGAATCTCACGTCCCTTCCTCTCCTTTGGAGTCTACTGTCGTGATGGGTAGTGGGATTTGGATCAACCAGATCTCCCACTGATTCCAATGATTTATATTTATGGGTGAAAAAGGCATCAAAGATTTTCCAAAAAGGTATTTCCGAGTTGTCTTCTAACGTGTCTTCGAATTGATGGAGAAGGCGCTTGGGTAACTTAGTTCCGCATAAGAATATTAATATATGGTCCCAACTACTTGTGTCCAAGCCAAGATTATTCATACTAGTTAGAAAATTGTTAACCGTCCTCTGGAGATTTTTGATGGCACTTCCGCTTTCTTGGGTGGTTTGGGGTAAATTGAATAAAATCTTCAATTGGGCATTTGTTTGAACTCTTTTGTTCTCGTATTGCGAAACGAGATCCTTCCATGCCATTAGAAATCCGTCATTTGTTAAAGGGGCATTTTCAACGATCGAACGCGCTTCTCCTCGGGTTTTAGGTGGAAGAGTCTTTCCACGTTACCGATCGTCTTGTTATGGATATATATAGCTGAAAACAAATCTCTAAACGAGGGACATGTTGCGAAATCTCCGTGGGTGTTGAATTATGTTCTTCTATGTATTCGAATACAGAATACAGAACTTAAAATCTTCCATTATATTTGTTTGTTTAATTTAATTAAAATTAGCTTCAAACGACAAAATTGGGTAGGGTTCTTTGTGAAAAATAGCTAGATAAATATAAAGTATTTTTGGCCCTCTTGGGTATAAATGGTTAATTATTTAAATAATAAATTTGTTTAATATTTAATGTTAAATTATTCCAATATTTTTCCTACTGGGTATTTTGTCTTCAGTGCACATAACTGACTGTGCACTAACAAAATATACTTTGGGTTTAGGAATGCGATATAAAGGGTGGTTAAATTGTAAGGGCTGTGTTACTGTGAATGGTGTTCGCTATCGTGAGATGATAACGAATTTTTTATGGCCACAATTGGAAGATATGGATGTGGACGATATGTGGTTTCAGCAGGACGGTGCCACTTGCCACACAGCTAACGAAACAATGGCTCTTTTGCGCAACAAATTCAATGGCCGTGTTATCTCACGTAATGGCGATGTCAATTGGCCCCCAAGATCATGTGATTTGACACCGTTGGACTTTTTTCTCTGGGGTTATTTGAAAGAAAAGGTGTACGTCGATAAGCCAGCAACAATTCAAGAGCTAAAGGATGAGATAATTCGGCACATTAACGGCATAGAAACTCCATTATGCCTCAGCGTCATCGAAAATTTGGACCATCGTATGGAGGTGTGCCGCCGAGGTCGCGGCGCTCATTTGGCCGATATTTTGTTACATACATAATTGAGTAATACCAATATATCATAATAAAATAAAATTTCAATAATTTCCTAAATAGTTTGTATTTTATTCAAAATCAACATCGGCCCTTGAAAATTTAAGCACCCTTTATATATATGTATAAGCGTATGTTAGTATATTTGCCGTGAGAAAAGTTATTTATTTGAAGTATTTTGGCTCCCGGCAAATATTGTATGTACAATGGGTGTATATGATGATATATGTATATGCAAAGTAATTTGATTTTATTTTTTATTGTTCTGATTTGCGCAAATAAAAATTAAACGGGTCGTCGTACTTACAATTTTTCCCACCGAATAATATTAAACTGCGGGTCGTTTTATGGTATATATATAATAGGGTATTTGTTGGTGCACATAGAACGGCTGCAAACAAGTCCAACGCTGATGCACAATTTCTGTGGTTTGGGTGGATAAATTTAAGTTATTGAATTGGTTGGGTAGACGAGTCTTTAACTCTCTTTAAAGGACACCTGAAAATCCGGCTCAAAGGACCACGTTGTGTAGTTTTTCTGTTAACTTAAGCGAAAAGGTACCTACGTGCCGAATTTCAGTAATTCGGTCCATAAATAATCTTTTTTCGAATAGGTCTGTCCCTGCTCCACGTTCCGGAAAGAAGTGTAGTTTTCCTGTTAATATAAGCAAAAAGACACCTACGTGCAGAATTTCAAGTAATTCGGTACATAAACATCATTTTTTCGAATAGAACAGTCGTGGGTTCACTTTCAGGAGAGAAGTGTAGTTTTCTGTTATTCTAAGTAAAAATCCAGCATTGTACCAAATTTTACGTAAATCTAATCACAAATAATATTTTTTTCGAATAGGTCAGTACCCGGTGCACTTCAAGAGAGAAGTAAAGTCTTCTGTTATTCTAAGCAAAAATCCACCTACACGGTGAGTCCCAAAAATAACCGAACTTTATATTTAAATCATACAACATACAGCGCCATATATTGAAAATTTGCAACATTAAAAAGTTAAAAATACATTCATCCTCTTTCAAACGCACCTAACTTCATGTAAGTCGGATGACAGATGTAAAAGTGACAGCCATTTCAATAACGCCAAAAGTGTGCTAATGGTTCAAAAATAAAATGGAACAAAGAGCAAATATAAAATTTTGTGTCAAACTTGGAAAAAAATTTGCTGAGACATACGAATTAATGAAAAAAGTTTATTGTGATGATTGTATGAGTCGTACGCAAGTTTATACGTGGCTTACACCATTTAAAAATGGTCGTGAGGATTTAAATGACGACCCTAGAGCAGGACGTCCAGAAACTAGTAGCCGTGCTGAACTGGTGGAACAAGTTCGTGAAATCATTGGTATCGATGCAAATTTTACTACGAGAATGTTGGCTGAAGAATTGAATACGAGTAAAAACACTATTTGGAGAATTTTAACTGAAGATTTGGGGAAAAGAAAGGTCTGTGCGCGAGTTGTTCCACATGAATTAAATGACGACCAAAAAATCGCTCGCGTGGAGCATTGCAAAGACATTATTGAAACTGCTGAAAACAATCCTGACTTCCTTGATTCGATCGTAACTGGTGATGAGACATGGTGCTTTAAATATGACCCTGAAACTAAGCGTCAATCTGCTGAATGGAAGTCCAAAGGCGAGCCAAAACCAAAAAAATTGCGTTCTCAGAAGTCTCGAATCAAGACAATGTTGATTACTTTTTATGATTCAAAGGGAATTGTCCACAAGGAATTTGTTCCAGAAGGTCAAACTGTTAATGGAAAATACTATTAAGGCGTTTTACATCGTTTGTGGAAAAGAATCGGTCGTGTTAGACCAGAATATCCAGCAGGAAAACAGCTGTTTTTATTGCACGATAATGCATCACCTCACAAGACCAAAAAAGTGAACGAATTTTTAATGAAAAATGGGATTTCTCTCATCGACCATCCTCCGTATTCGCCTGATCTATCACCATGTGATTATTTTTTATTTCCAAAACTGAAAACCAAGATGAAGGGAGCATTTTATGATGATATCCCAGCCATTCAAGCAGCCACAAGGAATTTGTTCCAGAAGGTCAAACTGTTAATGGAAAATACTATTAAGGCGTTTTACATCGTTTGTGGAAAAGAATCGGTCGTGTTAGACCAGAATATCCAGCAGGAAAACAGCTGTTTTTATTGCACGATAATGCATCACCTCACAAGACCAAAAAAGTGAACGAATTTTTAATGAAAAATGGGATTTCTCTCATCGACCATCCTCCGTATTCGCCTGATCTATCACCATGTGATTATTTTTTATTTCCAAAACTGAAAACCAAGATGAAGGGAGCATTTTATGATGATATCCCAGCCATTCAAGCAGCCGTAACCGAGGTACTGAAAAACATTTCTATAAATGACATAAAAAAATCTATGCATGCGCTGGTTAATCGTTCTAAACGTTGTGTTGGGTCAAATGGAACCTATTTTGAATAAATAATAACTTTCAAAGATAATATAATGTGTATTTTACTATCTTATATCCAAAACGTTCGGTTATTTCTGGGACACACAGTGTATGTACCCAATTTCACGTAAAACGAAGCATAATCATCCGGAGAGTAGTGTAGTTTTGCTGTTAATAAAGCAAAGAGATACCTTCGTGTCGAATTTCAAGTAACTCGGTCCATAAATAATCTTTTTTCGAATAGGTTAGTCACTGGCTCACTTTCCGGAGAGAAGTGTAGACTTCTGTTATCCTCAGCAAAAATCCACCTTTGTACCAAATTTCACGTTAATCGAAGCATAAGTAAAATTTTCTTCGAATAGGTCAGTCCTGACACACGTTCCGGAGAGAAGTGTAGACTTCCTGTTTATCTAATCAAAAATACATCTATGTTCCAAATTCCAAGTAAACGGCACCATAAATAAACTCTTTTCAAATCAGTCAATACCTGGTCCAAGTTCCGGAGGGAAGTGTAGTCGTTCGGTTAATCTAAACAAAAAAACACCTTTTTTACCGAATTTACCGAAATTCAAGTAATTCGATCCATAAATAAGTTTTTTTTTGAATAGGTAAGTCTGCGGTGCACTTTCCGGTGAGAAGTGTTATCTTCTTGTTAGTCTTAGCAAAAAGCCACCTATGTACAAAATTTCAAGTAAATGGAACCATAAACAAACCTTTTGTGCATAAGTCCGGCCTGCTCTACTTTGCGAAGAGAAGTACAGCCTTCCTGTTAACTTAAACAAAAAAGTACCAATGTGTCCAATTTCAAATAAATCCACCCATTCCTGTTAATCTAAGCAAAAAGTCACCTGTGTACAAAGTTTCACATAAATCGAAGCAAAATCAAGATTTTTTCGAATAGGTCAGTCCGCGGTCCACTTCAAGAAGAGAAATGTAGTCATCCTGTTAATCTTAGCAAAATTCCTCCTAAATACCCAATTTCAAGTAAGACCAGCCGTAAATAAACTTTTTTCGAATCAGTCAGTCTCTGGTATACGTTCCAGAGAGAAATGTAGTCTTCTTATTAATCATAGCAAAAATACACCTATGTACCGAATTTCAAGTAAACGGAACCATAAATAAACTTTTTTTTTGAAACGGTCAGTCTGCGGTCCCCTTTCCGGAGAGAAGTGTTGTCTTCTCTTATTCTTAGCAAAAATACACCCATGTACACCTCCCTTAGAAAGGAAGGGACTTCCCATTAATCTAAGCAAAAATACACCTATGTACCGAATTTCAAGTAAACGGAACCATAAATAAACTCCTTTTTTGGAAAAGGTCAGTCTGCGGTCCACTTTCCGGAGAGAAGTGTTGTCTTCTCTTATTCTTAGCAAAAATCAACCCATGTACACCTCCCTTAGAAATGAAAGGGGCTTCCCGTTAATCTAAGCAAAAAGCCACCTATGTACCGAATTTCAAATGACCCGAACCATAATTAAGGTTTTTTTTATACCGAATTTCAATCAAAAAACCTGGAATGTTGGCAACCCGTTGGCTCAGTGACTTTATTTTTAAGTCATTCGAAAACCAACTATCAAGACGTGAAATACCAGCCATCAACAACATTTATATGTGCATTTACTTTAATTTAAACCCTCAAACTTGTAATTCGGTGTACATAATCCATCGGATCTAAAACCGCTAATCTGTTGGAACTTAAATTATTAAATTAATAAGCCCAACAAATTCGTATAATTTATCTTAAATAATACTACATTTAAAAATATGTGCCTAGCATAAACTCATGTAAAATTAATTTCCTTAAGAACTAGAATAATTTCATAAATAAAGTGAATTCATAAATCAAAATATAATTCTCTCCATTATTTCGTACGGATTTAAACAAGGTCCTTCGCAGCCATTTAAAAGAATTGGCACGTCGAGAATATTAAAAATATAACATAAAGACAAAGAAAAAATTCAACAAAACAAATAAACACAGCTTTGGCTACCATTTGCCTGCACTCAAAACTCATTCTTAATGCCCAAAATGCGCATTGCGCATTCACCCGATTCACAGGTCGGCGCGGCCTGCCACACAAAATTTTGTCAGACAACGGAAAGACATTTGTGGGAGCGCAGCGAGCCATGCAAAAGACTTGGTTCAATTACTAAAGGAAACATCTTCGGACATCGTTGAAAAATATTCCCGGCATGGTTTTTTTGGAATTTTATACCACCCTACTCTCTTCATATGGGCGGCCTCTGAGAGGCAGCCGTCAAGAGCTTTAAAACTCATTTAATTAAAGTTGCAGGAAATCAAAAATTCTCCTTTGAAAAATTCTCTACTCTTTTAATTCGAATTGAGGTTCTTCACCACCAATTTAGCGTTCGTTAGAAGAACGAATACTTGCAAGACCTACATCGAAGGCACAAGTGGAAAACACCCCAACGAAATTTTCAGGAAGGAGACATGGTCATCGTTAAAGATGACTGGCTTCCTCCAACCGAATGGCGACTGGGTCGTATTACTCGATTATTTCCTGGACCCGATGGAAATGTCCGTGTTGTAGATATAAAAACTCAGCATGGAGTCATAACCCGAAGCATCGTCAAATTGTGCCTCTTACCCTCTGTCTAGTTATGATAGACCTCAAACCCAATACAACACACTGCCAGTTAATGAAAATGCCTACCCCATTTATCCATATGTATACGCATACCTATACATCATTTATATACCAATTACTACTTGCGCATATTCCACCCATATTGCAAAATCACCTCTGATGATCTTATACTAAAGCCCCCCTTTGATATATATCTTTGCAGATCACGAGGAAAGGACTCGACAAAGTGTCGGTTGTGTGGCCGATTGCATCCCCTACGCTTGTGCACCGCATTTCGTGCGATGGATGCACGTGAACGCTACGAGTGTGCAAGTATGCATAAATATTGTATAAATTGTTTGGCAATGTCCTACACAACTGGAGCGTGTGAGTCAGAAGCCAGCTGCCATCGGTGCGGACTACTCCACTGAGAGAAAAGTCAATCCCAATCTCTGCGGAAAAAGGTGCGTGCGGAGATAATCAGCCGGTCAGCTCAACAGCGTACCAAAAGGCTACGACGACTGGTTGCTGATGCCAAAGATGACTAGATACGAAACTTACTCAAAATCTCTCAAATTGCAGCTGAGAGCGTTCCCCCATCTCACATTCTAAAGGAGTGTCAGATCGGGGAACATTCAGCAGCTGATGGGCAAAGCAGACCAGTACCACTTTGTCAATAAAAAAAATCCATTGCTTTTGTTTCAAAAGAAATTTGCTTTAGCAGTAAATATTAAAGAAATTATTGTAATTTCATTCTTAAAACTCAATATAATTAAATATTTCACTGTTTCTCAATAAAATATTTTAGTGAAATTGTATTTAAAGACGTCGTTGTTTGTAATAAAATACTCAAATTATACCTAATAATCCAAAGAAGTCACTTTTCTATCACAGTAACACTGTTCAGAAATGTTAAAAAAAAACGAATTTTTGAGCGCTCTCACGAAATAAAGAGTTTCGTATTTAGTCATCTTTGACTCTAACTCCGTCGAACTTGGAATACCAACTCTCGCTCGCTCTCTTGTAACTCGTTGACACTTGCATGATGTTTGCTTGGATGCTCAATTGAGTTTAACGGTTGAAAATACTCTGCTTCTGTCGCGTCTATGATTTCACTGCCAGGTACAGCTTGTGTTCTGCCTACACACTGTGCAGCTATATAGATCCGCTACCCTGCGCCAACGCTCTGCTTCGCTCTGTAACTGTCTCTAAATACCGCTACCCTTGATGGCGTGACTTACATGAAAAAGTTGACGCTTTTACTTTTCTCGTACAAAGTAACAAAGAAATAGAACATGTGACGCTTTAATTCGACTTCTCTGCTGTTACTCCTCTGCTGCTAGCTCGAAAATCAAACTTTCTGCCACTGCGATCAAACCAAACCGATTTGCATATGGATATGATTATATACTAACTTTGCGCATGTAAACAGCGGTAGATCCCGGTTGAGCCCCCAATTTTGTTGTGGGATTTATCTTACCGCTGCGCAAACTATATGAAACACACTTTTATATTTAACAAACTATAACATTTATTTACTAAGCTTAAATGTATACATTGGCACGTCCGATCGGTTCGGTTGTTCAAACCAAATATGACTAGATACGAAACTTACTCAAAAACACTCAAAATACAGCTGAGAGCGTTCCCCCATTCTAATGTTGGCAGCAGTGTCAGATCGGGGAACTTCTAACGGCTGATATCATAAAATGAGCGATGCCAGTTAAAACCCACCAAAAGTAAGTGAAAAAATCAGTGTGATATGAATTTATTTATAAATAATAGGTTGTGTTTGTGTTGTAAGTTTTGAATTGCACGTTGGAAAACGTTAAATTTAGTGAGAAATATTTTAGATTAAATTTAGTAAGTCATTTTATTTGCATCAAATGTGACTTTTTTATTATTTGGGTGAATTTTATTAGCGAATATGCCAAAGGTCCGCAAATGTGTGGCTGGATGCAAGGAAGGGGAGAACTTCTTAAAGCTTCCTCATGCGGAGGAAGAGAAGGACAGGTACCTATTAACGTTACTAACACTTTGTAATTTAAAAAAATTCTATACAATTTTAGTTCAAACTCAATTAACATTAATATAATAATTTAACAGTGTTTTGTTTTTTAGAAAGTAATAATTTATGAGGCTTATAAGTGTAGTTGTGATTTTGGAAATTATAGAAGAAAAATAGTGATTGATGTTTACATGTAAATTAAATTTATGTACCTGTGGCATAGGCCTATAGGGGAACCGAACACCCAAAAATAACATCGGTAACGCGCCTTTTGCATACCGCAATGGTGGTGTGGAAATTGCAAATATTCCAAAATTTAACAAAAAACCAGATTGAGAAGGAGCTCCTGCAACTGGCACCGAGGCACGGGGGGCGCCATGTTGAGGGCATGAATCCTTAAAGGGTTAAGGCAGACCCAAGAAAATCTGGAATGTTGGCAACGCGTCGCCATGCCCCGTTGGCTCAGTGATTTTATTTTTAAGTCAGTCGAAAACCAACTATCATGGCCTGAAATACCAGCCATCAACAAGACTTATGTGTACATATACTTTAATTTAAACCCTCATACTTGTAATTCGGTGTACATAATCCATCGAATCTAAAACCTCTAATCTGTTGTAACTTAAAATAATAAGCCCAACAAATTCGTACAATTCATCTAAAATAATACTACATTTAAAAATATGTGCCTAGCATAAACTCATGTAAAATTAATTTCCTTACGAATAAGAAAAATTGCATAAATAAAGTGAATTCATAAATCAAAAGATAATTCTCTCCATTATTTTGTACGGATTTAAACACGATGCATAAATAAGTTTTTTTAATAACTCAGTTCCTGGTCCACTTCCTGTCGAAAAGAAGAGCTTTCCAGTTAACTTAATCAATAAGACAAGTATGTACCGAATTTGGATTCATGCAAAACAAGTTTTTTTGAATAAGTCAGTCCGCGGTCCACTTCACGAAGAGAAGAGTCATCCTGTTAATCTTAGCAAAAGTCCACCTAAATACCCAATTTCAAGCAAGACCAGCCGTAAATATAATTTTTTCGAATCAGTCAGTCCCTGGTATACGTTCCGGAGAGAAGTGTAGTCTTCTAGTTAATCTAAGCAAAAGTACACCTACATATGTACCGAATTTCAAGTAAACATAACCGTAGCTAAACTTTTTTTTTGAATAGGTCAGTCTGCGGTGCACTTTCCGGAGAGAAGTGCAGTCTTCTGTTATTCTGCGTCTTCCTATAAAACTATGCAAAAAGCCACCATGTACCAAATTTCATGTAAATCGAAGCAAAAATAAGATTTCTTCTAAAAGGTCACACCTTGGAATACGTTCCGGAGAGAAGTGTAGTCTTCCTATTAATCTAAGCAAAAAGCCACCTATGTACCGAATTTCATGTTATTCGATCCATAAATAAGTTTTTTTTGAATAGGTAAGTCTGCGGTCCACTTTCCGGATAGAAATGTAGTCTTCCTTCAAGTAAACCGAACCATAAATAAATTTTTTTCGAAGAGGTCAGTTCCTGGTCCACATTTCGGAGAGAAGTGTAGTCTTCTGTGATTCTAAGGTAAGTCTGCGGTCCACTTTCCGGAGAGAAATGTAGCCTTCCTGTTAATCTTAGCAAAAAGCACCCTATGTACCGAATTTTAAATAAACGGAACCATAAATAAACTTTTGCGAATATGTCAGTCCCTGTTCCACTTTCCGGAGAGAATTGTAGTCTTCTGTTCTTCTAAGCAAAAATCCACACCTGTACCAAACTTCACGTAAATCGAAGCATAAGTAAGATTTTTTCGAATAGGTCAGTTCCTGGTCCACATTCCGGAGAAAAGTGTAGTCTTTCTATTAATCTAAGCAAAAATACACCTATGTACCGAATTTCACGTAATTCGATCGATAAATAAGCTTTTTTTTGAATAGGTAAGTCTGCGGTCCACGTTCCCGAGGGAAGTTTAGTCTTATTGTTAATCTTAGCAAAAAGCGAATCATAAATAATATTCTTTCGAATAGGTCAGTACGTGGTCTACGTTTCGGAGAGAACTGTTGTTTTCCTGTCAATCTTAGCAAAAAGCCACCTATGTACCGAATTTCAAGTAAACCGAAACATAGATAATTTTTTTTCGAAGAGGTCAGTTGCTGGTCCACATTTCGGAGAGAAGTGTAGTCTTCTGAGTTTCTAAGGTAAGTCTGCAGTCCACTTTCCGGAGAGAAATGTAGTCTTCCTGTTAATCTTAGCAAAAAGCCACCTACAAGGTGTGTCCCAAAAATAACCGAACTTCATATTTTAATCGTACAACATACAGCATTATGTATTGAAAATTTGCAACATTAAAAAGATACATTCATCCTAGCTAAGAGCCACCTATGAGCTGAATATCAAATAAACCGTGCCATAGTTTCCGGAGAGAAGTGTAGTCTTCTGTTATTCTAAGCAAAACTCCACCTTTATAGCAAATTTCAAGTAAATGGAACCATAAATAACCTTTTTTCGATTAGGTCAGTTCCTGGTCCACATTCCGGATGTGTAGTCTTCCTATTAATCTAAGCAAAAAGCCACCATGTACCAAACTTCATGTAAATCGAGGCATAAATAAGATTTCTTCTAATAGGTCAGGCCTTGGTATACGTTCCGGAGAGAAGTGTAGTCTCCTGATAACTTAAGCAAAAAGTTACCTATGTACCGAATTTCAAGCAAACCGAACCACAATTAATGTAATGTTCCTGTCAATCTTAGCACAAAGCCAGCGATGTACTGAAGTTAAAGTTAATCAAACCATTAATAAACTTTTTTTGAATAGATCAGTCTCTGCTCCAGTTTCCGGAGAGAAATAGAGTATTGCTGTTAACTTAAACAAAAAGCTACCTAAATACCAAATTTCCAGTAATTCGCTGCATAAATAAGGTTTTTTTTTGGACAACTCAGTCCCTGGTCCACCTCTTTTCGAAAAGAAGAGCTTTCCTGTTAATTTAAGCAAAAAGAAAGCACATACCGAATTTGGATTATTGCGAAACCAGTTTTTTTGAATAGTCAGTCCCTGGTCCAAGTTCCGGAGGGAAGTGTAGTCGTCCGGTTAACCTAAACAAAAAGACACCTATGTACCGAATTTACCGAGTTTTAAGTAATTCGATCCATAATTAAGTTTATTTTGAATAGGGAAGTCAGCGGTCCACTTTCCGGAGACAAATGTAATCTTCCTGTTAATCTTAGCCAAAAAACACCTATGTACCGAACTTCAACTAAACCGAACCATAAATAAATTTTTTTCGAGTAGGTCAGTTCCTGGTCCACATTCCGGAGAGAAGTGTAGTCTTCCTATTAATATAAGCAAAAATACACCTATGTGACGAATTTCGAGTAAACGCAACCATAAATCAATTTTTTTTTTTGGAACGTCAACCTGCGGTCCACATATTGGAGAGAAGTGTTGTCTTCTGTTATTCTAAGCAAAAATCTACCCATGTACACTTCTCGTTAAAAGGTAGGAACAAAAAGACATCTATGGGACGAATTTATTGAGTTTTAAGTATCTCGATCCATAAATAAGTTTTTTTTAATAGGTAAGCCTGCGGTCCACTTTCCGGAGAGAAATGTAGTATTCTTGTTAATCTTAGCAAAAAGCCACCTATGTTTTGAGTTTCAAGTAAACCGAACCATAAATACGCTTTTTTGAATAGGTCAATATAGAAGTTTGTTTCCATATATTTGTATAAAAAACTTTAATATTTTATTTTTTTAAATAAAATTTATTTAACAAGAAGTATCAAGTTTGAAAACAAAAATTGTAATATTTCAGAAAATTAAAATTTCTGTAGCTAAAAATTCAGTAACATAAAAATTGAAAAATTCTAAATTGTAAAGTAAAAAATGTTAAAGTAGATTCCTACATTTACTCCCCCTCCAATGAACTGAATATTTATTAATATTAATTAAGATAAAATGTAACTTTTTTTGTTTGGTGTTTGTCAGTGTAGTTGTATTTCGTGAAGAAGTAGTTGACATAATGTTTGCAGGTTTAAGTAAATCTATTGATATTGTTTTAATTTTATTTCCATATTGTATTTCAAAAGTTTTGTTATGTTTGGATATAACTTTAAATGGTCCTTCATAAGGGGGTTGAAGATTAGACTTATGAATAACTTTAACAAATATGTATTCACAAGTACCTAAATTTTAGGAATGAAACTATTTTCTTTATTATGATGTATTACTTTCGATCGAACAAGTGAGAAATGTTTTCTTAATTTAGAAAGAATTTCATTTGTAGTTTCGGTTTCACTATTATAATTATTATTGGAAACAATAAGTTCACCCGGAAGCCTCAGTGTTTGACCATAAACTAATTCAGCTGAAGAACATTTTAAATCTTCCTTAATCGCTGTTCGTAAACTTAAAAGAATCTACGGTAAAATTTCAGACCAATGAACTGAATCATTTGAAGCTGTAATTGCAGTTTTCAAAGTTCTATGAAATCTTTCAATCATTCCATTTGACTGTGAATGATATGGAGAAGTGTGTATTTTGTGAGAACCTAATAACTTTGTTAATTCATTAAATAATTTTGAAGTAAATTGTGTTCCTTGATCTACCGTTATATTGAGTGGAATACCGAAAGGAGAAACATAATTTTGAATAAATGTAGTTGCAACAGAAACAGCTGAAATGTTTTTAAGTGGATATGCTTCCGGCCATCGAGTATGTCTGTCAATGATTGTTAATATGTATCGATTCTCTTTTGAAGCTGGAAGAGGTCCTACTAGATCCATATGAATATGTTCAAATCGTCCAGAAGGAATATTAATCTTTTGAATTGTAGTTTTTATGTTTTTTGTAACTTTAGATTTCTGTCAGTTAATGCAAGATGATGTCCAACTATTAATTTCTTTACGCATATTAGGCCAAAAATATTTAGATTGAATGAGACGTCGAGTTGTTCGAACACTTGGATGTGATAAAGAATGAATTTTTTCAAAAGTAATTTTTCTCATTGAATTAGGGACATATGGTCTAAAAGATGTTTGTGTAACATCACACCAAATATTGAGTTTTATAAAAGGTACATTAATTTCTTTTAAATTACAATTAGCATTTGGATCTGAAATAATATTTTTAAGTATTTCGTCTTTTTGTTGTTCTTCATAAAGGTATTGGAAATAAATGTCTTTTGTTGTAATTGAATTAATTTCTGGGATACGAGAAAGAGTTTCAGCAATTTTTAATATCTTTACCACAAATATATCTAATATCATTAGTAAATTGGGCAATATATTCTAAATGTCTAATTTGACGAGGAGATCTATCTGCTTTAGAATTTAGAACATGAGTAAGTGGTTTATGATCAGTGTAAACAGTGAATACTCTACCCTCAAGAAAATGTTTAAAGTGTTTAATTGAATTATATATTGCCAAAAGTTCTCTATCGAATGTTGAATAATTAATTTCAGTTATTACTCTTTTGTTGTAAAACAACTCCAATAGCAACATTTGAAGCATCTACTGCAATTGATAATTGACCATTTTTGTCAAAATGTGTTAATAAAGTTTTTTGTCCGAAAAGTTTTTGAACATTTTCAAAAGCTTGTGTGGTTTCATCTGTCCATTTTAAATCTTTAAGTTTATTTTTAATTGTAAATGTAATGTTAACATTTCGTGCAGGACTTAATTCTGCTGCTAACATTTTAATATACCTATGATAATAATTTACCATACCTAAAAATTTTTGTAATTTGTTAATCAACAGAGGTTTTTCAAATTATAAAATTGTTTCAATACGTTCTAAAGAAGGTTTGATACCTTCACTTGAAATTTCATAGCTAAGAAAATTTAATTTATTTGTTCCAAATATATTTTGCAGGTTTAATATTTAAATTGTAATTTTCAAGTCTTTTAAATACTGATTTTAAATGTTCAATATGTTGATCTTCATTATAACTAACTACTAGAATATCATCGATGTATACAAACACGAAATCTAATCCAGAAAATACTTCATTAATAAATCATTGAAATCTTTGAACACTGTTTCTAAGTCCGAAAGGCATACGTACAAATTCAAACATTCCAAAAGGAGTGGTTATTGCTGTTTTGTGTATATCTTCCTCAGCCATTGGTATTTGATGATATGCACGAACTAAATCAATTTTTGAAAATATTGTTTTATCTTTCAAATCAATATTTAAATCGTGAATGTGAGGTAACGGATATCGATCTGGCATAGATATAAAATTTAATCTTCTATAATCTCCACATGGTCTCCAATCATTTGGTTCTTTTTTGGGAACTAAATGAAGAGGAGATGCGGTATGTGAATTTGATGGTCGGCAAATACCAGTTTTAACTAAAAATTCGAATTCAGTTTTTCCTATCTTTATTTTAATAGGATCAAGACGACGAGGTTTAGAAAAAGGAAGAATCCCTTTTATTTCAATTCTGTGAACCGTATGGTGTTGCACTTGCTTATTGTAATCTGGTTCACAAGTATTAGATGGAAATTCATTTAGAATATTCGTAAATTTATTTTCAATGATGGAAATTCGAAAAACCAGTAGATCCAGAAATTTTAAATTTTGTTGTTAATTCTGTTATTTCTTTATTTTTGATATCTACTAAAATTCCAAATTTTTCTAAAAAATTAGCACCAATAATTGGAGTTGAAATAATTAATGGAAATTCGAAATCTCTTCTTAAACCTAAATCAAGTTTTAAAAGTTTTTTTCCAAATGTTTCTATATTAGATCCATTTGCAGCTGAAAGTTTAAGATCAGAATTTCTTTTAAATGATTTGAATTTTGAAGAAGGTATAAATGAAACCATTGCGCCTGTATCCATCAAAAAATTTAGTTTGTTAAATTACTAAGTCTACTATTATTTCCATTATCAGCCACCGTCATAATGGAACGTTTTAGTTTAAAGAATTTGTATTTGAAATATTTGTGTTTATTTTAAAATTGCAAGGTTGAACGCATTTGAAGGCATTATTCTTAAATTTTTGATGATACCAACAAATATTATTTTGATTATTATTATTTCTGGGTCGTGATGAATTTCTTGATCTAGAGCCACCTATGTACCGAATTTCAAGTAAACCGAAACATAAATAAATTTTATTTTCGAGTAGGTGAGTCCTTGGTTCACGATCCGGATAGAAATGTAGTCTTCCTGCTAATCTTAGCAAAAAGCCACCTACATATGTACCGAATTTCAAGTAAACCGAACCATATCGCCGCCGCGATAGCCGCGTGGTTAGCATTGCGTACTGACATTCGGTAGGCTCGGGTTCATATCCCAGTGCCAGCAACATTAAAAAAAAAGTTATGGAAAATTAATTTAAATAAAAAACTAAGTTATATTTTCTAATTGCAATTGCAAAGGGCCAATTATAGGTCAGTTCCTGGTCCGGAGAGAAGTGTAGTCTTCCTATTTATCTAAGCAATAAGCCACCTATGTAGCAATTTCACGTACAACGAAACATAAATAAGATTTTTTCGAATAGGTCAGTCCCTGGTATACGTTCCGGAGAGAAGTGTAGTATTCCTGTTAATCTAAGCAAAAATACACCTATGTACAGAAATCCAAGTAAACTGAACCGCAATTAATTTTTTTTTTGAAAACGTCAGTCTGCGGTGCACTTTCCGGCGAGAAGTGTAGTCTTCTGCTTTTGTAACAACCAACAAGATTTTTTCGAAAGATCACTCCAGCTTCCAGAGAGAAGTGTGGTTTTTCTGTTAACTTAAGCAGAAATTTTAACTGAATTTCAAGTAGACCGAACCATAGTTAAAATTTTTTTGATTAGGTCAGTCTGCGGTCCACTTCCCGGAGAGAACAGTAGTCTTCCTGTTAATCCTAGCAAAAAGCCACCTATGAACTGAATTTCAACTAAACCGAACCATAAATAAAATATTTTTTTTGAAAAGAGCAGTCCCTGCTCCACTTTCCGAAGAAAAGTACAGTCTTCCTGTTAACTTAACCAAAAAGTTACCTAAATAGCAAATTTCAAGTAAGTCGAGCCATAAATAACTCAGCACCTGGTCCACTTCCTGTCGAAAAGAAGAGCTTTCCTGTTAAGTTAAGCAAAAAGACAAGTATGTACCGATTTTGGGTTAATGCTAAGTAAGGTTTCTTGAATAGGTCAGTCCGCGGTCCCTTTCACGAAGAGATATGTAAACTTCCTGTTAATGTTAGCAAAATTTCATCTAAATACCCATTTTAAAGTAAAACTAGCCGTAAATAAACTTTTTTCGAATCAGTCAGTCCCTGGTCCACGTTCCGGAGAGAAGCGTAATGTTCCTATTAATCTAAGCAAAAGGCCACCTATGTACCGAATTTTTAATAAACGGAACCATAATTAAACTTTCGCGAATATGTCAATCCCTGGTCCACATTCCGGAGAGAAGTGTAGTCTTCTGTGATTCTAAGGTAAGTCTGTGGTCCACTTTCCGGAGAGAAATGAAGTCTTCCTGAAAATCTTAGCAAAAAGCCACCAAGTAAACCGAACCATAAATAAATTTTTTTCGAATAGGTCAGTTCCTGGTCCATATTCCGGAGAGAAGTGTAGTCTTCTGTGATTCTAAGCAAAAAACCACCTATGTACCAAATTTACGTAATTCGAATCACAACGAAGATTTTTTCAAATAGGTCAGTTCCTGGTCCAAATTCTGGAAAGAAGTATAGTCTTCCTATTAACCCTTATGTTAGTATATTTTGTTAAAAATTTTTTTCCAAATTATTTTTTTCTTGAAATATTAATAGTAAGTGACAGAGTAAAGAAAAAAAGAATAATAACAACGTAGAGTTATGAATGGCATCTGAAACGTATTGGGGCACTCCAGGTAGTCGCCCAGTTTTTATTGTTGAGAGAGAAAAACTCAAGGTTATTTCTTTGTTTTTTATCGCGCACTAGATTCGAGTATTTTTTAGTACGTAACAGATTTTTGGTGAGTTCAGACGGGTTTTATTTATGGTGTTCTCTTCACAGTGAAAATTAAGATTATGGAACAAGACAGTGATTCAGCGGGGTTTCTGACAGTGAAGACGAAGACTGGATTCCAGCAAATATAGCTAGTCGTCAAGCTTTAAATCAAAAAGATAATTCAGAGCATGACGAATCAGAAGATTTTGAAGATACAGGAGAAACCGCTGAAGGGAATGCAGCAGTAGAAGAAGAGGTTGAAAATAGCGAGAGTGAGGATGACGACACTGAAACAGAAACTGCTGAGCCTGAAGGTAATAAGATATTTGTTGTTAACAATGACTGAAATACTAAGGCTTTTTCTTAAATAATTAATTTATGTTGTTAATATTATTAATTTTTATAATAAATATAAAGCTGGCGTCGATACAATGGACCAAATGGTGCGGACATTTCTGCACTTGCGGTATATACAATTTATTATGAAAATAATAAAATGATTGCCAAAAAAACGACAGAACGTCGTCAATTTATGCGTAAGCTAAGTGAAGATCTAGCATTGCCGGTGATTGAACATCGTACCGCGAATCCACAAATAATGCGCCATTTCTCAACAAAGAATGCCATTCAAAGTATTTTAGGCCATGCACTGACAGAACCAGTCGTGGTAAATCCTGGTCCACAGGCTCCAAAAGATAAAACCGGAAGGAAAATAGTTATAGGATCTTGCCATGTCTGCAATGCTTTGCCAATAAGAAGACGCCGAAAGACACGTAAGGCTTGTGCCAATTGTCACCAACCTGCATATGATGAGCACTCAGTTAATCCTATAGAATGTGTTCAATGTCATTAATTATAAAAAAAATGTAATATGTTTTAATAAAATTTAGTTGCATGCATTTATAGAACTTGTATTCAATTTATTTCCTATGCTTTCCATCCGGGTACCCGGTTGCTAATGGGGCGATGGCTGGAGTTTAAGCTTAATTAAAAAAAAAAATAATAATAAATCAATTAAATGAACTCACAGCTAGCTTTCTTTTATGTTAAAAAACGACGATTTGAGAGCTTAAACTGAAATATTGAACTTTCTTTAAACTATTCACGCAGATACACCGCGGTGGGTACCCGGATGTTTTCTTGAATAACTCAGTACCTGGTACACTTCCTGGCGAAAGAAGAGCTTTCATGTTAAGTTAAGCAAAAAGACAAGTATGCACCGAATTTGGAAATGTAGTCTTCCGGTTAATGTTAGCAAAATTCACCTAAATACCCAATTTCAAGTAAGTCGATCCATAAATAAATTTTTTCTTGGTCTACTTCCTGTCGAAAAGAAGAGCTTTCCTGTTAAGTTAAGCAAAAAGACAAGTATGTACCGAATTTGGGTTAATGCTACGTAAAGTTTTTTGAAAAGGTCAGTCCGCGGTCCACTTCACGAAGAGATATGTACACTTCCTGTTAATGTTAGCAAAATTTCATCTAAATACCCATTTTCAAGTAAAACTAGCCGTAAATAAACTTTTTTCGAATCAGTCAGTCCCTGGCCCACGTTCCGGAGAGAAGTGTAGTCTTCCTATTAATCTAAGCAAAAAGTCACCTATGTACCGAACTTCAAGTAAACCGAACCAAAAATAAATTTTTTCGACTAGATTAGTTCCCGGTCCACATTCCGGAGAGAAGTGTAGTTTTCTGTGATTCTAAGGTAAGTCTGCGCTCCACGTTTCTTCCTATTAATCTAAGCAAAAAGCCACCTATGTCCCGAACTTCAAGTAAACCGAACCATAAGACAATTTTTTTCGAATAGGTCAGTTCCTGGTCAATATTCCGGAGAGAAATGTAGTCTTCCTATTATTCTAAGCTAAAACCCACCTATATACCGAGTTTTAAATAAGCGGAACCATAAATAATCTTTGTCAGTCCCTGGTCCACTTTCCGAAGAGAAGTGTAGTCTTCTGTTCTTCTTAGCAAAAATCCACATCTGTACCAAACTTCACGTAAATCGAAGCATAAGTAAGATTTTTTCGAATAGGTCAGTTCCTTTTCCACATTCCGGAGAAACGTGTAGTCTTCCTATAAAACTAAGCAAAAAGCCACTATGTACCAAATTTCATGTAAATCGAAGCATAAATAAGATTTCTTCTAATAGATCAGTCCTTGTATACGTTCCGGACAGAAGTGTAGTCTTCCTATTAATCTAAGCCAAAAGCCACCATGTACCGAATTTCAAGTAGTTCGATCCATAAATAAATTTTTTTTGAATAGGTAAGTCTGCGGTCCACTTTCCGGATAGAAATGTAGTCTTCCTGTTAGTCTTGTGTCTAGCCACCTGTGAACTGAATATGAAATAAACCGAACCATAAATACGACTTTTTTGAATAGATCAGTCCCTGCTCTATTTTCCGGAGAGAAGTATACTATTGCTGTTTTTTTCAACAAAAAGCTACATAAATACCCAATTTCAAGTAAATGTACAAATAAGATATTTTTGGACAACTCATTCCCTGGTCCACTTCTTTTCGAATAGAAGAGCTTTCCTGTCAATTTAAGCAAAAAGACACGCATGTACCGAATTTTTTTGAATAGGTAAGTCTGCGGTCCACGTTCCGGAGAGAAATTTAGTCTTCCTGTTAATTTTAGCAAAAAGCCACCTATGTACCGATTTCAAGTAAACCGAACCATAAATAAATTTTTTTCGAACAGGCTAGTTCCTGGTCCATATTCCGGAAAGAAGTGTATCCTTCTGTGAATTTAAGGTAAGTCTGCCGTCAACGTTCCGGAGAGAATTTTTTTGAATAGGTAAGTCTGCGGTCCACGTTCCGGAGAGAAATTTAGTCTTCCTGTTAATTTTAGCAAAAAGCCACCTATGTACCGATTTCAAGTAAACCGAACCATAAATAAATTTTTTTCGAACAGGCTAGTTCCTGGTCCATATTCCGGAAAGAAGTGTATCCTTCTGTGAATTTAAGGTAAGTCTGCCGTCAACGTTCCGGAGAGAAGTGTAGTCTTCCTATTAATTAAAGCAAAAAGCCAATAATGTACCAAATTTCAAGTAAACCGAACCATAAATAAATTTTTTTCGAATAGGTCAGTTCCTGGTCCGCATTTCGGAGAGAAGTGTAGTCTTCTGTGATTCTAAGGTAACTCTGCGGTCCACGTTCCAGAGAGAAGTGTAGTCTTCCTATTAATTAAAGCAAAAAGCCACCTATGTACCGAATTTTAAGTAAACCGAACCATAGATAAATTTTTTTCAAATAAGGAAGTTACTGGTCCACATTCTGGAGAACAGTGTAGTCTTCCTATTAACCTAGGCAAACCGCCACCTACGTATCGCATTTTAAATAAACAGAACCATAAATACACTTTTGCGAATATGTCAGTCCCTGGTCCACTTTCCGGAGGGAAGTATAGTCTTCTGTTCTTCCAAGCAAAAATCCACATCTGTACTAAACTTCACGTAAATTGAGGCATAAGTAAGATTTTTTTGAATAGCTCAGTTCCTGGTTCATATTCCGGAGAGAAGTGTAGTCTTCCTATTAAACTAAGCCGAATTTCAAGTAATTCGATCCATAAATAAGTTTTTTTGAATAGGTAAGTCTGCGGTCCACTTTCCGGATAGTAATGCAGTCTTCCTGTTAATCTTAGCAAAAAGCCACCAATGTACCGAATTTCAAGTAAACCGAACCATAAATAAATTTTTTTCGAAGAGGTCAGTTCCTGGTCCACATTTCGGAGAGAAGTATAGTCTTCTGTGATTCTAAGGTAAGCCTGCGGTCCACTTTCCGGAGAGAAATGCAGTCTTCCTGTTAATCTTAGCAAAAAGCCACCTATGTACCGAATTTCAAGTAAACCGAACCATAAATAAACTTTTGCGAATATGTCAGTCCCTAGTCGTAAATCGAAGCATAAGTAAGATTTTTTCGAATAGATCAGTTCCTGGTCCACATTCCGAAGAAATGTGTAGCCTTCCTATTAATCTAAGCAAAAAGCCACCATGTACCGAATTTCAAGTAATTCGATCCATAAATAAGTTTTTTTGAATAGGTAAGTCTGCGGTCCACTTTCCGGATAGAAATGTAGTCCTCCTGTTAATATTAGCAAAATGCCGCCTATATACCGAACTTCAAGTAAACCGAAACATTAATAAATTTTTTTCGAATAGGTCAGTTCCTGGTCCATATTCCGGAGAGAAGTGTGGTCTTCCTATTAATCTAAGCCAAAGGCCACCATGTACCGAATTTCAAGTAATTCGATCCATAAATAAGTTTTTTTGAATAGGTAAGTCTGCGGTCCACTTTCCGGATAGGAATGCAGTCTTCCTGTTGATCTTAGCAAAAGGCCACCAATGTTCCGAAATTCAAGTAAACCGAACCATAAATAAATTTTTTTCGAATAGGTCAGTTCCCGGTCCACATTCCAGAGAGAAGTGTAGTCTTCTGTGATTCTAAGGTAAGTCTGCGGTGCACTTTTTGGAGAGAAATGTAGTCTTCGTTTTAATCTTAGCAAAAAGCCACCTATGAACTGAATATGAAATAAACCGAACCATAAATACGACTTTTTTGCATAGATCAGTCCGTGCTCCATTTTCCGGAGAGAAGTATACTTTTGCTGTTTTTTTCAACAAAAAGCTACATAAATACCAAATTTCAAGTAATTCTTTGAATAAATCAGTTTTTTTTTGGACAACTCAGTCCCTGGTTTACTTCTTTTCGAATAGAAGAGCTTTCCTGTCAATTTAAGCAAAAAGACAAGCATGTACCGAATTTGGATTAGTGCGAAACAAATTTTTTTGAATAGTCAGTCCCTGGTCCACGTTCCAGAGGGAAGTGTAGTCGTCCGATTAATATAAACAAAAAGACACCTATGTACCGAATTTACCAAATTTCAAATAATTCGATCCATAAATAAGTTTGTTTTGAATAGGTAAGTCTGCGGTCCACTTTCCGGAGAGAAATGTAGTCTTCCTGTTAATCTTAGCAAAAAGCCACCTATGTACCGAATCTCAAGTAAACCGAACCACAAATAATTTTTTTCGAATAGGTCAGCTCCTGGTCCACATTCCGGAAAGAAGTGTAGTCTTCTGTGATTCTAAGCAAAAATACACCTTTATTTCAAATTTCACATAAATCGAATCATAAATAATATTCTTCCGAATAGGTCAGTACCTGGTCCAAATTCTGGAAAGAAATGTAGTCTTCCTATTAATCTGAGCAAAAAGCCACCATGTACCAAAATTCATGTAAATCGAAGCATATATAAGATTTCTTTTAGTAGGTCAGTCCTTGGCATACGTTCCGGAGGGAAGTGTAGTCTTCCTATTAATCTAAGCAAAAATAAACCTATATACCGAATTTCGAGTAATTCGATCCATAAATAAGTTTTTTTTGAATAGGTAGGTCTGCGGTCCACTTTCCGGAGAGAAATGTAGTCTTCCAGTTAATCTTAGCAAAAAGCCACCTATGTACCGAATTTTAAGTAAACCGAACAATAGATAAACTTTTTTTCAAATAAGGCAGTTCCTGGTCCACATTCTAAAGAAAAGTGTAGTCTTCCTATTAATCTAAGCAAAAATAAACCTATATACCGAATTTCGAGTAATTCGATCCATAAATAAGTTTTTTTTGAATAGGTTGGTCTGCGGTCCACTTTCCGGAGAGAAATGTAGTCTTCCAGTTAATCTTAACAAAAAGCCACCTACATACCGAATTTTAAATAAACAGAACCATAAATACACTAATGCAAATATTTCAGTCCCTGGTCCACTTTCAGGAGGGAAGTATAGTCTTCTGTTCTTCCAAGCAAAAATCCACATCTGTACCAAACTTCACGTAAATCGACGCATAAGTAAGATATTTTCGAAGAGGTCAGTTCCTGGTTCACATTCCGGAGAGAAGAGTAGTCTTCTTTTCTTTTAAACAAAAATCCTTATCTGTACCAAAGTTCACGTAAATCGAAGCATAAGTAAGATTTTTTCGAATAGATCAGTTCCTGGTCCACATTCCGGAGAAAAGTGTAGTCTTCCTATTAATCTTAGAAAAAGCACCATGTACCGAATTTCAAGTAATTCGATCCATAAGTAAGTTTTTTTGAATAGGTAAGTTTGCGGTCCACTTTCCGGATAGGAGTGCAGTCTTCCTGTTAATCTTAGCAAAAAGCCACCTATGTACCGAATTTCAAGTAAGCCGAACCAGAAATAATTTTTTTTCGAATAGGTCAGTTCCTGGTCCACATTTCGGAGAGAAGTGAAGTCTTCTGTGATTCTATGGTAACTCTGCGGTCCACTTTCTGGAGCGAAATGTAGTCTTCCTGTTAATCTTAGAAACAATCCACCTATGTACCGAATTTCAAGTAATCCGAACCACAAATAAATTTTTTTCGAATAGGTCAGTTCCTGGACCACATTTCGGAGAGAAGTGTAGTCTTCTGTGATTCTAAGCAAAAATCCACCTTTACACCAAATTTCACGTAAATCGAATCATAAATAATATTCTTTCGAATAGGTCAGTACCTGGTCCAAATTCTGGAAAGATTTGTAGTCTTCCTATTAATCTAAGCAAAAATACACCTATGTACCGAATTTCAAGTAATTCGATCCATAAATAAGTTTTTTTTTTGAATAGGTAAATCTGCGGTCCACTTTCCGGAGAGAAATGTAGTCTTCCTACTAATCTAAGCAAAAAGCCACCATGTACCAAATTTCATGTAAATCGAAGCATAAAAAAGATTTCTTCTAATAGGTAAGTCCTAGGTATACGTCCCGGAGAAAAGTGTAGTGTTCCTATTAATCTAAGCAAAAATACACCTTTGTACCGAATTTCAAGTAATTCGATCCATAAATAAGTTTTTTTGAATAGGCAAGTCTGCGGTCCACTTTCCGGATAGAAATGTAGTCCTCCTGTTAATATTAGCAAAATGCCGCCTATATACCGAACTTCAAGTAAACCGAAACATTAATAAATTTTTTTCGAATAGGTCAGTTCCTGGTCCACATTCCGAAGAAAAGTGTAGCCTTCCTATTAATCTAAGAAAAAGCCACCATGTACCGAATTTCAAGTAATTCGATCCATAAATAAGTTTTTTTGAATAGGTAAGTCTGCGGTCCACTTTCCGGATAGGAATGCAGTCTTCCTGTTAATCTTAGCAAAAGGCCACCAATGTTCCGAAATTCAAGTAAACCGAACCATAAATAAATTTTTTTCGAATAGGTCAGTTCCCGGTCCACATTCCAGAGAGAAGTGTAGTCTTCTGTGATTCTAAGGTAAGTCTGCGGTCCACTTTTTGGAGAGAAATGTAGTCTTCGTTTTAATCTTAGCAAAAAGCCACCTATGAACTGAATATGAAATAAACCGAACCATAAATACGACTTTTTTGCATAGATCAGTCCCTGCTCCATTTTCCGGAGAGAAGTATACTATTGCTGTTTTTTTCAACAAAAAGCTACATAAATACCAAATTTCAAGTAATTCTTTGAATAAATCAGATTTTTTTTGGACAACTCAGTCCCTGGTTTACTTCTTTTCGAATAGAAGAGCTTTCCTGTCAATTTAAGCAAAAAGACAAGCATGTACCGAATTTGGATTAGTGCGAAACAAATTTTTTTGAATAGTCAGTCCCTGGTCCACGTTCCAGAGGGAAGTGTAGTCGTCCGGTTAATATAAACAAAAAGACACCTATGTACCGAATTTACCAAATTTCAAATAATTCGATCCATAAATAAGTTTGTTTTGAATAGGTAAGTCTGCGGTCCACTTTCCGGAGAGAAATGTAGTCTTCCCGTTAATCTTAGGAAGAAGCCACCTATGTACCAAATTTCAAGTAAACCGAACCACAAATAATTTTTTTCGAATAGGTCAGTTCCTGGTCCACATTCCGGAAAGAAGTGTAGTCTTCTGTGATTCTAAGCAAAAATCCACCTTTATTTCAAATTTCACGTAAATCGAATCATAAATAATATTCTTCCGAATAGGTCAGTACCTGGTCCAGATTCTGGAAAGAAATGTAGTCTTCCTATTAATCTAAGCAAAAAGCCACCATGTACCAAAATTCATGTAAATCGAAGCATATATAAGATTTCTTCTAGTAGGTCAGTCCTTGGCATACGTTCCGGAGAGAAGTGTAGTCTTCCTATTAATCTAAGCAAAAATAAACCTATATACCGAATTTCGAGTAATTCGATCCATAAATAAGTTTTTTTTGAATAGGTAGGTCTGCGGTCCACTTTCCGGAGAGAAATGTAGTCTTCCAGTTAATCTTAGCAAAAAGCCACCTATGTACCGAACTTTAAGTAAACCGAACAATAGAAAAACTTTTTTCAAATAAGGCAGTTCCTGGTCCACATTCTAAAGAAAAGTGTAGTATTCCTATTAATCTAAGCAAAAATAAACCTATATACCGAAAGCCACCTATGTACCGAATTTTAAATAAACAGAACCATAAATACACTATTGCGAATATGTCAGTCCCTGGTCCACTTTCAGGAGGGAAGTATAGTCTTCTGTTCTTCCAAGCAAAAATCCACATCTTTACTAAACTTCACGTAAATCGACGCATAAATAAGATTTTTTCGAAGAGGTCAGTTCCTGGTTCACATTCCGGAGAGAAGTGTAGTCTTCCTATTAAAGTAAGCCGAATTTCAAGTAATTCGATCCATAAATAAGTTTTTTTGAATACGTAAGTCTGCGGTCCACTTTCCGTATAGAAATGTAGTCTTCCTGTTAATCTTAGCAAAAGCCACCTATGTACCGAACTTCAAGTAAACCGAACCATAAATAAATTTTTTTCGAATAGGTCAGTTCCTGATCCATATTCCGGAGAGAAGTGTAGTCTTCCTATTAATTAAAGCAAAAAGCCACCCATGTACCGATTTTTAAATAAACGGAACCATAAATAAACTTTTGCGAATATGTTAGTCCCTAGTCCACTTTCCAGAGAGAAGAGTAGTCTTCTTTTCTTTTAAACAAAAATCCTTATCTGTACCAAACTTCACGTAAATCGAAGCATAAGTAAGATTTTTTCGAATAGATCAGTTCCTGGTCCACATTTCGGAGAAAAGTGTAGTCTTCCTATTAATCTAAGAAAAAGTCACCATGTACCGAATTTCAAGTAATGCGATCCATAAGTTAGTTTTTTTGAATAGGTAAGTTTGCGGTCCACTTTCCGGATAGGAATGCAGTCTTCCTGTTAATCTTAGCAAAAAGCCACCTATGTACCGAATTTCAAGTAAGCCGAACCAGAAATAATTTTTTTTCGAATAGGTCAGTTTCTGGTCCACATTTCGGAGAGAAGTGAAGTCTTCTGTGATTCTATGGTAAGTCTGCGGTCCACTTTCTGGAGCGAAATGTAGTCTTCCTGTTAATCTTAGAAACAATCCATCTATGTACCGAATTTCAAGTAAACCGAACCACAAATAAATTTTTTTCGAATAGGTCAGTTCCTGGTCCACATTTCGGAGATAAGTGTAGTCTTCTGTGATTCTAAGCAAAAATCCACCTTTACACCAAATTTCACGTAAATCGAATCATAAATAATATTCTTTCGAATAGGTCAGTACCTGGTCCAAATTCTGGAAAGAGGTGTAGTCTTCCTATTAATCTAAGCAAAAATACACCTATGTACCGAATTTCAAGTAATGCGATCCATAAATAAGTTTTTTTTTTGAATAGGTAAGTCTGCGGTCCACTTTCCGGAGAGAAATGTAGTCTTCCTACTAATCTAAGCAAAAAGCCACCATGTACCAAATTTCATGTAAATCAAAGCATAAAAAAGATTTCTTCTAATAGGTAAGTCCTAGGTATACGTCCCGGAGAAAAGTGTAGTGTTCCTATTTACCTAAGCAAAAATACACCTATATATATACCGAATTTGAAGTAATTCGATCCATAAATAAGTTTTTTTCGAATAGGTAAGTCTGCGGTCCACGTTCCGGAGGGACGTTTAGTCTTCCTATTAATTTTAGCAAAAAGCCACCTATGTACCGAATTTTAAGTAAACCGAACCATAGATAACTTTTTTCAAATAAGGCAGTTCCTGGTCCGCATTCTGGAGAACAGTGTAGTCTTCCTATTAACCTAAGCAAAACGCCACCTATGTATCGAATTTTAAATAAACAGAACCATAAATACACTTTTGCGAATATGTCAGTCCCTGGTCCACTTTCCGGAGGGAAGTATAGTCTTCTGTTCTTCCAAGCAAAAATCCATAAATAAGTTTTTTGAAAAGGTAAGTCTGCGGTCCACTTTCCGGATAGAAATGTAGTCCTCCTGTTAATCTTAGCAAAAAGCCGCCTATATACCGAACTTCAAGTAAGCCGAACCATAAATAAATTTTTTTCGAGTAGGTCAGTTCCTGGTCCATATTCCGGAGAGAAGTGTAGTCTTCCTATTAATCTAAGCTAAAAGCCACCATGTACCGATTTTCAAGTAATTCGATCCATAAATAAGGTTTTTTGAATAGGTAAGTCTGCGGTCCACTTTCCGGATAGGAATGCAGTCTTCCTGTTAATCTTAGCAAAAAGCCACCAATGTACCGAATTTCAAGTAAACCGAACCATAAATAAATTTTTTTTCGAAGAGGTCAGTTCCTGGTCCACCTTTCGGAGAGAAGTGTAGTCTTCTTTTCTTCTAAGCAAAAATCCACATCTGTACCAAAGTTCACGTAAATCGAAGCATAAGTAAGATTTTTTCGAATAGATCAGTTCCTGGTCCACATTCCGGAGAAAAGTGTATCCTTCCTATTACTCTAAGCAAAAAACCACCATGTACCGAATTTCAAGTAATTCGATCCATAAATAAGTTTTTTTGAATAGGTAAGTTTGCGGTCCACTTTCCGGATAGGAATGCAGTCTACCTGTTAACGTAAGCAAAAAGGCACCTATGTACCGAATTTCAAGTAAACAGAATCAGAAATAATTTTTTTTCGAATAGGTCAGTTCCTGGTCCACATTTCGGAGAGAAGTGAAGTCTTCTGTGACTCTAAGCAAAAATTCACCTTTACACCAAATTTCACATAAATCGAATCATAAATAATATTCTTTCGAAAAGGTCAGTACCTGGTCCAAATTGTGGAAAGAAGTGTAGTCTTCCTATTAATCTAAGCAAAAATACACCTATGTACCGAATTTCAAGTAATTCGATCCATAAATAAGTTTTTTTTTGAATAGGTAAGTAAGTGTAGAAAGATTACAATTGATTTGTTTCATCATGTCAGCTACCGCATTAACTTTTCCGTTTGAAAAGCTAAAGGGTCGTGAAAATTTCGACACCTGGAAGCGACACGCAAAATCGTATTTGGTTATTAACAATTGCTGGAAAGTAGTCGAAATCACCAAGTGAGAAAGAAAAAGACCGTGATGAACGCGCATTAGCTGAAATTACCTTAATGATAGAGCCTAACAATTTCTCGCATATTGCCACGGTTACGTCTGCACATATGGCGTGGAAGGCGATACTTGCAGCATATGAAGACAATGGATTAACGCGAAAGGTAGAATTGCTTAAGCAATTAGTCCAGTGCAAGCTTTCAGATTTCGGATCGATGCAAGAATATGTGAATTCGGTGGTAATGACGTCACTGAAAGTACAAAACGCCGGACTGAATATTGATGAAGAACTTACTGCTTCATTGTTGTTAGCAGGGTTACCTGATGATTTTCGTGCGATAGTGTTGGCCGTAGAAAATTCTAAAGAAAAGCTGACAATTGACAATATTAAAACGCTTTTATTACAAGATGTGAAATTCGATAATAAATGTTCGGAAAATGCACTTTATTCGAAAGAAAAGAATGAATCGAAGCAATTTCGATGTCATGGATGCAAGCAGTATGGCCACTTTATAAAACAGTGCCCTAATAAATCTAGTAAAGAGAACAACACTGTCAACAGAAACAACAAAGTTCTTTTTGCTTCTCTTCTTTCACATGACATTCGTAACAATGATTGGTTCATTGACTCGGGCGCAACTTCGCATATGACAATGAATAATAATATTATTGAAAATCAAGTGCCGGTTCAAAATAAACAATTACTAATTGCGAATAATAAAACAATTCCTGTACGTGCTAAAGGTGATGTGAACATAGTACTATCATCGAAAAGTAACAATATTGATGCAATTGTAAAGGACGTCGAATACGTTCCAGACATTTGTGCGAATTTACTATCGGTTCGACAAATGACCAAAAATTGTAATATAATTGTGTTTTAAAACAATTGTTGTAAAATCTTGGACAATAAGAAGAATTTAATTGGCACTGCAAGTGTTGTTAATGACTTATATCTTTTAAATTGTGAGACTTTAAGTTGCGCGGATAACAAAAACAAAGCGATGGAAGTGGCTTTGGCGCATGGGGCATATTTGCGATGAACATTTGAAAAAAAGTAAAAAATTCATCTGTTGGTATAGAATTCGGCAAATGTAATAGCGAAAAGTGTATTGTGTGTATAAAAGAAAAAAAACTCGTATAGTACGTAAAGAAGCAGGTACACGAGCAAAAAAACTTTTAGAGCTAATTCATTCAGACGTAATAGGACCTGTTTAGTTTTCCGAAACGATAAGCCAGCAATTAAAATGTATGGCCATAAATTCATATGCTGTATGACATTTATAGGCACAAGGCAATAGAAATTAAAGTACAAACAGATGTCCATATACACATATTTATGATATGAATATTGATACTTGATGCCTTTACAACAACATAAGGGTTGTTGCATATGCATCTATGTATACTGATGTTCTTATCATGAATATGTAAAGCAAAAAAACTAAAACATAAGATAAGATTATCTATTCGTGGGTAATCTTCTAATGTAAAATATTTAACATGCTTATGTACACGCTTTCAAAAATATTTTTAATATTTTGAAAATAAAAATTTAAAAAATAACAATAAAAATATTTTTAATACTTATTATTATTAACAACTTAAAATAAAAAAAAAATAAGTAAAATAATAATAATTATTGCTAAAAATTAAAAAAAAAAAAACAAAATTTTCTAAAAATGGAAAAAGTAATTTTCGAACAGCAGGCCATTGGAAGTGAAATTGAGAGCTTACATAACGCGTTAGTAAGCCTCAAAGCAACTCCAGTGACCAGGGAACAGGTTAACGACTGGGGAAAACGTATAACTCACCTGTCCCACCAGCTGGAAAATAATGATCGGGAATTAGGGCAACCGTCGGCAACAATGTCACGGAACCCGTATTATACGGAAAAATATGCTCCAAAAGTTAGGGAGCTAATTAAATTGAGTCAGGAGATGTTAAAATCCCTGCAAATAAAAAATATTGAAAAGTTAACTATGAAGGATAGTGAAAATAAGAATTCTGTTCTCCAAATAAAATTCGAATTCGCCGTAAGTGATTTGGAAGAAAACTTTGAAGCTCTTCTTGCTGGAACAGGGAATCTAGAAGAAGTAAATAAGTGTTCAGATCTGGCGAAAGAATTGTTTTTAAAATATATTGAAGTGCATGCAGAAGATGAACTAACAAGTAAATTTAGGCAATTGAGGAAAAACTTAAACTCAATGCCAAATAAAAGTAAAAATGAATATAAAGTGGAAGAAAAAATAAGAGGAAGACCCCTCAACCTTCCACAAATTGATATTCCTTGTTTCGAAGGGGACTATACTAAATGGAATATGTTCAATGAACTATTTCATGAATTAGTGGATTCTGAAAATATATCCACAGTGCAAAAAATGTGCATTTTAAAATCAAAATTAAAAGGATATGCGTCCACATTAATTGAAAATCTTCCATCTTCGGAAGAAAATTACTCAGTCGCATGGAATTTGCTAAAAATCAACTTTGATAATAAGCGAGCTTTAACAAACATTTATTTCAAAAATTTAGTAGATGCTCCCTTTACAAATTCCACAGCTGCTAGTGTGAAAAAATTAAAAGAAGTTATTGAAGAAAGTATTCAAGCTCTAAAGGCGACAAATTTATCGTTAGAAGAAATACTTCAAGCGTTACTGAATTTTCTGCTTGTGAGAAAACTTGACGACTCTCTCAGAACAAAATATGAATCTTCTTTAAAAGACTCCAAAGAATTACCGAGGCTAGATTCATTAACACAATTTCTCGGAAAAGAATTTTTTGCATTAGAAGCAAAACAAAGTGAATACAGAATACAAAAAGCTGTAAATATTCAAAAAAAAGGTAATATTTCAGTAGCACCAAATTGTATTATGAACTGCGGAATGCAGCACTATTTAAATCAGTGTAAGAAATTTCAAGGTTTATCCATAAAAGAAAGATGGAATATAATAAAAAAACAAAAATATTTGTAAAAAATGTCTAAACGGTGGGCATGTGTTTAAAAACTGTAGCTACATAAACTGTCGGTTTTGCAATTTGGAGCATCATTGGTTACTCCATAAAGATATAAATGCAGTGGCTAGCACAGTGAGCAGTGTAAATTTAAAAGAAAACAAATATGTCTTTTTATCAACAGCCGTAATTAAAATAAAGGATTTTGAAGGGAAATTCATTAATGCAAGGGCATTAATAGATAATGGATCGCAAGTAAATTTAGTAACAAAGCAATTAAAAAATAGACTAAAAATAAAAGGAGAAAATAAAAAAAGCATTATAGAAGGTATTGGGCAAAACATATCTAAAGCACAGGAACGGATAATAATTGAAATAAAGTCGAAAGTATCCGAATATGAAACATACATTGAAGCATTAGTAGTGGAAAAAATTATTTCACCATTACCATCTATTAAAATAACACGTGGAGAAATTCCTACAAAAATAAAATTAGCTGATCCAGAATTTGATATACCAAGCAAAATTGATATATTACTTGGAGCAGAAATTTATCACTCTTTATTGAAGAGTGGTCAAATAAAAATAAAAAATCAAGAATACTATCTTCAAAATAGTGTGCTAGGATGGCTAGCCTGAGGTAGAGCAGATATTAAATTATACTCAAATCATTGTGGAGTATTAGCCTACCATAGGAAACCTTGGATAATCAATTAAGGAAATTTTGGGAACTTGAAGAAATAGATACACAAAAAAGATATTTAACAGAGGATGAGAAAAATTGTGAATATCATTTTAACAAAAATTTCAAAATTTCAAAAGATAACAAGTTTTCCGTAGCATTGCCATTTAAAATTAATCCACTTCAACTAGGTAATTCGGAGTTAATAGCAAAACGGCGATTTTTTGCTTTAGAAAGGAAATTAGATAAAGATACACAATTAAAAGTACAATACAAGGAGTTTATGGACCCATATTTAAGCTTGGGCCACATGGAATTAATAAATAACGCCAATCAATTGAAACATAAATATTTTCTACCACATCATTGTGTGTTTCGGCCAGAAAGTAGCTCAACCAAATTACGTGTGGTTTTCGATGCGTCATGCAAAACAACAAATAATAATTCTCTCAATGAATTATTATATACAGGTCCAAGACTACAAGACGATATTTTTAACATATTGCTCAGATTTAGGAAACATAAATATGTAATATCTGCAGATATTGAAAAAATGTTTCGCCAAATTTGGATAAATGAAGAAAATCGTAAATATCAACTAATACTGTGGAGAAACTCCAAGGAAGAACCCTTAAAAACATATGCTCTTAAAACAGTAACTTATGGTACATCATCGGCTCCATATTTGGCAACAAAATGTTTAGAAATTATTGCAGAAAGATAAAAGAATAATTACCCTGAAGTTGCAAGAATTATAAGGGAAGATTTCTATATGGATGATTTAATGACAGGTAGTAACGACATTGAAGAATTAAAACTTTTCCAAGATCACATAATTAAGATTTTGGAAAAGTATGGGTTTCCGTTACGCAAATGGTGTTCAAATATAAAAGATTTACTTGAAGGGATTCCACCTGAAAATCAGGAAGTAAAGTTAGATTTTGAAGAAGAAGAGCAATGCAAGGTAAAAGCGTTAGGTTTAACTTCGATTCCTACAACTGATAATTTAATTATTAAATGCCATGGAATCAAAGACATAAAACCTACTAAGAGAAATTTACTTTCTGAAATTTCTAAATTATTTGACCCATTAGGCCTAATCCGCAAAAATATTACTCCAACAACTGTGGAAATTAAAAATTGACTGGGATGAAATGTTACCAACTGAGATCCAGCAAAAATGGAATGAAATAAGATCTGACTTAAATTCATTAAATAATATAAAAATCCCAAGATATTTAATGAGTGACAAAGCCGAGAAAATATAAATTCACGGATTTTGTGACGCTTCTATGAAAGCTTATGGTGCTGTAGTATACATAAGATCAATTAACACAGACGGAACAGAAATATCACGGTTAGCAACAGCTAAATCTAGAGTTGCGCCAATCAAGATAGTTACATTGCCCAGATTACAATTATGTGCAGCAGTGTTACTTACTGATCTGGTGAAGCAAGTTTTAAAAAGTCTAAAAGTTAAGTTTAACCAAGTTTTTTATAACACAGATTCCACCATAGTATTAAGCTGGCTACGTTTAGAGCCAGCTACTCTCAAAATATTTATAGCCAACAGAGTCAGCCATATTCAGTCCAACAGCAAGGTCAAGGATTGGAATCATATAAAATCAGAGGAGAACCCTGCAGACATACTTTCCAGAGGAATAATGGGTAAGGAATTGTCTGAAAATAAATTTTGGTTTACAGGTCCGAAATTTTTAGAAGAAAATAACTTTAAAATAAAAGAAATTATGTTTGACGATGAAATCCCAGACATAAAAAACATTAAAAAAATCGGGGTAGTAATAAATAAAAATTCAATGTGGGAAAAAATAAACCACAAAAATAATTTTAACCACCGTCAAAATATAATTGCCCAAATATATAAATTTACTCAAATTTGCAAGAAAAAGGAATCGAAACCTTGGGTAGAGTACAGAAAAAAAGCTCTAGATATAATTGTAAAAAACATACAAAGCAAACACTTTAAAGAAGAAATTAAAAACCTACAAAAAAATAAAGTAGTACCCTCGAATTCCAAGATAGCTACATTGTCTCCCTTCTTGGACAATGATGGTTTAATTCGAGTTGGAGGTAGAATAGAAAACAGTTTGCTTCCTTTTGAAGCAAAGCATCCTATTTTACTTCCATACGGAGATGAGCACACAGAATTGATGATAAAATGTCTTCACAGTAAACATCTACATGTAGGACCTCAAGGACTACTTGCAATTGTGAGGCAAAAATTCTGGCCATTGCGGGGTAAACAATTAACAACAAAAATCGTAAAGCAATGCTATAGGTGTTTTAAAGTAAATCCACGACCATTACATCAACTGATGGGTAACCTGCCAGAAGATAGAGTCACAAAGACTAGGCCATTCCTTAATGTAGGTATTGACTTTTTAGGTCCGATAAATATTCACCATAAAATAAAAGGGAAAAGAATTGATAAGGCGTATGTGTGCGTTTTTGTGTGTTTTGCAACAAAAGCTGTACATTTAGAAGTTCTATCGGACCTCACCTCAGCAGCATTTATAGGATCCCTAAAAAGGTTTGTAGCTAGATGCAGTTGTCCAATAAAGATTTATTCCGATAACGGAACCAATTTCATAGGAGCAGCGAATAGCTTGAACGAAATTTATAAATTGTTTCAAAATAAAACCCACAATGATAGTTTAGAAAAATTTTGCGCAGAAAGACAAATTAACTGGATCAACATACCAGCAAAATCGCCACACATGGGAGGATTATGGGAGGCAGCAGTAAAAAGTGTCAAAAAACACTTCTTCAGAGTAACTGAAGGAACAATGACCTTTGAAGAAATCAGTACCTTAATGGCACAAATCGAAGCAATTTTAAATTCACGACCCCTAATACCCTGTTCCAATGATCCGAACGATTTAAATATAATAACTCCTGGTCATTTCATTATAGGCGAACCAATGGTAACAATTATTGATAATAATGACAATAAATGCTATCACGGGTTACGTGACCACTGGAAGGCAGTAGAAAAGAATACTCTAGAATTTTGGAAAATATGGTCCAATGAGTATTTATGTGAATTGCAAAAAAGGTTTAAGTGGAAAAACCAAGCAGAAAATATTAAAAAAGACACACTTGTACTTCTAAAAGAAGAAAACGTTTCTCCAATGAATTGGAGGAGGGGAAGAATCGAGAAGGCGATTCTCGGTAAAGACGGAAAATGTAGAGTAGTAGACGTACGTACCAGCAATGGCATATCGACCAGAGCGATAAACAATGTTTGTCCGTTTCCTACAGAAGTAAAAATTATTAAAGAAGAAACCGTAAACTTAAAGGAAAAAGATGTACAAAATAAAAATAGACAATCACATAGAATAAAAAATAAAAACTGTTTGTTAACAATTCTCTCTTTTTTGTTAATTTTGCCCAGTATTAGCACACAAAATATTTTTGTAGAAAAATTTAAAGATAAGTCAGGAATTTTATTTGAGTCGCGGGGAACAATCGGATTAATCAAAACATCGTGGGATATAATAGTCCACGTAAATTTGAATGACTATTGGCACTACAAAAACACCGTTGATGAAGCTAAGGCAGCGTTGCAGAAAGTGAAGCGCCCCGCAGATGAATTCTACTATTCGGACACCATTAGACAATTAGAAGCGAAGTTTATAAGGATAGAAAGAAGGGATAAAATTATCCTACTAAATAAATCAGCGACGTTTAAAAAACTGAGAAGATCAGCTCCGTTATCATTTATGGGAAGCCTGATGCATGCCCTGTATGGAGTAATGGATGAAGAACATGCTGAGGAACTATCAGAAAGGTTGAAAGAAGCTACCAAAATGAAAAATACTTGGCTGAACTTTTAAAAAACCAGTCTTCGATTGAAGATATGACTGTAGATGTAATGAGTCATCAAAATGAAATTATTTGGAACAATTTCAAATTATTGAACAATTCCATTTATATGTTCAAAGTTGCAATTAATAAGAACATAGATCAAAATATAATGCAACAAGATATTATAGGAATGATTTGGAATTCAAAAGGAAAATTCCTAGAAAATTTATTAACGCTACATAAATTTCAAGAGCAGATTAAGTTAATTAAAACTCACCTCAATCAGCATTTAATGCTTCCAGATATCGACCCAATCGAACTGGCCAAAATAGCAAAAATAACAACTCGTACAACGGAAGAGATGTTAATATTTGAAATAAAAATTCCGTTAATGAACAAAAATAACTTGCAATTATACTCTGTATTGACATACCCAATTAGTCATTCAGAATATTTTGTAAAAATCCAAACTACGTTCAAGCACATTATAATCGACGACAAGAAATCAATGTACTATGGTCTTGCTGATAACAATTTCGACCATTGCGAAAAAATGAAAAAATTAATTTTATGTTCACAAATACATCAAAAGGGGAAATGCAGACGTTTAAAATAGGAAACATTCCAAGGTCGCGAGGTCTAATGGGGTTTCCGATCGATTTCGAATTTCATCATCTAATACACTACACATCAAACGCCGGATCCTGGGCAATAATCATCATAATCATCATAGTCATCATACTGATAGCAAGGAAAATGTGGAGAATATCGTTAACACATATACCTAATATGATTGTTCTTCCGCGTTTAGCTTAGAAATAATAACATTATGGTATTTATGTGTCAGTAACTAAATAATGTATAAGATTAAAAAAGGGCACAAAATGTACATATATAGATA
This sequence comes from Ceratitis rosa, assembly GCA_037013455.1. Lineage (NCBI taxonomy): Eukaryota > Metazoa > Arthropoda > Insecta > Diptera > Tephritidae > Ceratitis > Ceratitis rosa. The sequence goes on along the minus strand of JAWMAG010000018.1, from coordinate 2,089,230 downwards.
TCAATTATTAAAAAAAAAAAAAAAAAAAAAAAAAAATAATAATTTAAATTTAACGGTTTAAAATTATATATAATCAGATACATCTTTAAAAGACTAAGCCTTTTAACGCGGGCAATATGTTTAGTTTTCCGAAACGATAAGCCAGCAATTAAAATGTATGGCCATAAATTCATATGCTGTATGACATTTATAGGCACAAGGCAATAGAAATTAAAGTACAAACAGATGTCCATATACACATATTCATGATATGAATATTGATACTTGATGCCTTTACAACAACATAAGGGTTGTTGCATATGCATCTATGTATACTGATGTTCTTATCATGAATATGTAAAGCAATAAAACTAAAACATAAGATAAGATTATCTATTCGTGGGTAATCTTCTAATGTAAAATATTTAACATGCTTATGTACACATATGCAGCTATGTATACTGATGTTCTTATCATGAATATGTAAAGCAATAAAACTAAAACATAAGATAAGATTATCTATTCGTGGGTAATCTTCTAATGTAAAATATTTAACATACTTATGTACACATATGCATGCATGTAAATTTTCATATACAAATTTATATAAATAAACGCTCCACAGATTGTGGAGTCAGTTATACTTAAACCTAGTCAAAGAAAAGTTCTTATTTAGTGTGTATCCCGATTCAACAGGACCGTTTCCAGTAAAATCCTTTTCAGGATCGCGATTTTTATTGACTTTTATAGATGATTATTCTCATAAAATATTTTTGGTGCCAATTAAGAACAAAAATGAAGTATTTGAAGAATTTGTGAAGTTAAAGAAATTGGCAGAAAATCAGTGTGGCCACAAAATAAAAATTTTTCGTTCAGACAATGGAACTGAGTATACCAAAATAAAATTTAAAAAATTTTTGTCTGACAATGGTATAGTGCACCAAACTACGTCACCGTATACACCTGAACAGAATGGTGTGGCAGAAAGGTTTAATCGAACAATTATTGAAAAAGTGCGTTGCATGTTAATAGATTCGGGTCTTAGTAGCAAATTTTGGGCTGAAGCCGCAAATACTGCTGCATATTTATTGAACCTTGTTCCGTTCGGGTCAAACGTGAAAAGCCCAGAAGAAATGTGGACAGATAAGAAAACTAATTTGAAGTATTTAAAAGTATTCGGTAGTAAAGCCATGGTGCACGTACTGCGAGAAACACGTAGAAAGCTAGACGATAAATCTATATAATGTATTATGCTTGGATATTGTTCATCCTCAAAGGCATATGGTTTGTTCAATCCAAATACTCAAAATGGTAGTAAAGGAAACGAACTTTTTAACGAAATAGAATCGTCTAGTATATTAAGCAACGTCTTCAATTCAGAAGAAGAAGAATGCGTAGAATTATCAGACGTTAAAGAAGAGCGCGTAGTAACTGAGCAGCAGAACGTAAACAACAACAATAATTCATCAGATATTAATCCTATCGAGTACAGTGATTCGTCAGAAAATGAAGAGTTTGAAAGCGCAAATGATTCCGATAAAGCTGAAGAAGGTCAAATCGTTTTAAGGCGTTCAAAGAGAATTGCAGGTAAACAAGGTGGTTATAATTTTTGTGTTTCAGATTTTGTTTCTGATGATCCGCAAACCCTTGAAGAAGCAATTAGCAGCGAGTATGCAGACGATTGGAGAAAAGCCGTTAACGAAGAAATGAGGTCGCTTAGCGAAAATAAAACTTGGTTTTTGACAAGCTTACCTCCAGGTCAAAAGGCCATCAAGTCTAAGACAAAAGTTGAAGCAAATGGTCAGATGGTACGTCGCAAAGCCAGATTAGTCATTAAAGGTTTTTGTCAGAAGAAAGGTGTAAACTATGAAGAAACCTTTGCTCCAGTAGTTAGGTACACATCCCTTCGATTTTTGTTGGCATTATCGGCAAAGTATAATTTGTATATACATCAGATGAATGCTGTTACTGCATTCCTTAACGCTGAATTAAAAGATGAAATATATATGAGTCAGCCGGAGGGGTTCGACGACAAATCTGGTCGTGTATGTAAACTACAAAAATCCTTGTATGGATTGAAACAATCAAGTCGTTTGTGGAACGAAAATTTTAATCAAGTTCTCATAAGCATTGGCTTAGTTCGCAGTGAGGTTGATCCATGCGTATATTATCGTATATCAGGCAAAGACATGTTATTTGTAGCTGTTTATGTATTTAGATGATGTTTTGATATTTTCGAAAAATATGAACGAATTAAAGAATCTGAAAACAGAGTTATCATCGCGATTTAAAATGAAAGACATTGGAGAGGTTTCATCAGTACTTGGTATGCGTGTTACGCGAAATAAATCAATGGGAACGATCGAAATCGATCAATCTCAATATATTGAAAATATGCTAAAACGCTTTAGCATGAATGACTGTAACCCAGCAGCGACACCATTGGACCCAAACCAAAATTTCAACTTAAATATGTGTCCAAACAACGAAGATGAAAAACGTGAGATGGCTAAGGTGCCATACATGCAAGCAGTTGGGTGTTTACTGTTCGCAGCACAAGTTACTCGCCCTGACATCAGTTTCGCCGTGAACGTACTGAGTCGTTTTTCAACAAATCCTGGTAGGGCGCATTGGATTGCAATTAAAAGGGTCATGCGTTACTTAAAGGGTACAATTAATAGTCGTATTGTATACAACGAGAAAGCAACTGATATCACTGGTTTTTGTCATGCAGACTGGGGTAGCGACGTAGATGAAAGGCGTTCTACAACAGGCTACGTATTTAAGCTCCAGGGTGGCTCAATTTCATGGTGCACTCGCCGACAACGAAGTGTAGCTTTATCATCGACTGAAGCTGAATTTATGTCTATGACTGCAGCAATTCAAGAAGCAACGTGGCTCCAGCGATTGAAAAATGAACTAACTCCAAATACTGCGAAAACAATTTTACTATATTGTGACAACAAAAGTGCTATACAAGTTGCTACGAATAATTCATATTCACCTCGTACTAAGCACGTCGACATCAAAAATAAGTTCATCCGTGAGAAGCTTGAAGGTGGTACGATAAAATTGGCGTACGTGCCATCTAATGACATGCTGGCTGATATTTTGACGAAAGCTGTTCCGAAAGCTAAACACAGCTATCTATCTAAGTTTCTTGGTTTATCCAATATTGATTAGTATGTAATATAATATGTAATATCTAATAGCTTTGTCATAAATTAATTCGAATTTTCTTGAAGTATAAATAATAAGTCAAGTGTTGTTCACGAAGATTGTTGAAATAATATCTGAACAACCCTTTAATAATTACTTTCAAAATGTAAATATGTATAACTTGCCTTAAAGATACAACTCTGTGAATTAGTAATGGCTGAAATATAACTTACTTCCGTTTTAACGTTTATAAAGGTTGGTCGTTTTATTTTACGCTGCGCAAGAAACTCTATAATCTAATAGTAAGTCTGCGGTCCACTTTCCGGAGAGAAATGTAGTCTTCCTACTAATCTAAGCAAAAAGCCACCATGTACCAAATTTCATGTAAATCGAAGCATAAAAAAGATTTCTTCTAATAGGTAAGTCCTAGGTATACGTCCCGGAGGAAAGTGTAGTGTTCCTATTAATCTAAGCAAAAATACACCTATATACCGAATTTGAAGTAATTCGATCCATAAATATGTTTTTTTTTGAATAGGTAAGTCTGGGGTCCACGTTCCGGAGGTACGTTTAGTCTTCTTGTTAATCTTAGCAAAAAACCACTCATGTACCGAATTTCAAGTAAACCGAACCATAAATAAATTTTTTTCGAAGAGGTCAGTTCCTGGTCCACATTTCGGAGAGAAGTGTAGCCTTCTGTGATTTTAAGGTAAGTCTGCGGTCAAAGTTCCGGAAGTGTAGTCTTCCTATAAAACTAAGCAAAAAGCCACCATGTACCAATTTTCATGTAAACCGAACCATAAATAAATTTTTTTCGAATAGGTCAGTTCCTGGTCCACATTTCGGAGAGAAGGGTAGTCTTCTGTGAGTCTAAGGTAACTCTGCGGTCCACGTTCCAGAGAGAAGTGTAGTCTTCCTATTAATTAAAGCAAAAAGCCACCTATGTACCGAATTTTAAATAAACGGAACCATAAATAAACTATTGCGAATATGTCAGTTCCTGGTCCTCATTCCGGAGAAAAGTGTAGTCTTCCTATTAATCTAAGCAAATACCCACCATGTACCGAATTTCAAGTTATTCGATCCATAGATAAGTTTTTTTTTGAATAGGTAAGTCTGCGGTCCACTTTCCGGAGAGAAATGTATTCTTCCTACTAATCTTAGCAAAAAGCCACCATTGAACCGAACTTCAAGTAAACCGAGAGAAGTGTAGTCTTCCCATTAATTAAAGCAAAAAAGCCACCTATGTACCGAACTTCAAGTAAACCGAACCATAAATAAATTGTTTTCGAATATGTCAGTTCCTGGTCCACATTTCGGAGAGAAGTGTACTCTTCTGTGATTCTAAGGTAAGTATGCGGACCACTTTCCGGAAAGAAATGTAGTCTTCCTGTTAATCTTAGCAAAAAGCCATCTATGTACCGATTTCAAGTAAACCGAAACATAAATAACTTTTTTTCGAATAGGTCAGTTCCTGGTCCATATTCCGGAGAGAAGTGTAGACTTCCTATTAATCTAAGCTAAAAGCCACCTATGTACCGAAATTTAAATAAACGGAACCATAAATAAACTTGTGCGAATATCTCAGCCCCTGGTCCACTTTCAGGAGAGAAGTGTAGTCTTGCTATTAATTAAAGCAAAAAGCCACCTATGTACCGAATTTCAAGTAAACCGAACCATAAATAATTTTTTTTTGAAAAGGTTAGTTCCTAGTCCACATTCCGGAGAGAAGTGTAGTCTTCTGTGATTCTAAAGTAAGTCTGCGGTCCACTTTCCGGTTAGAAATGTAGTCTTCCTGTTAATCTTAGCAAAAAGCTAAGAGAAGTGAAGTATTCTATGATTCTATGGTAAGTCTGCGGTCCACTTGCTGGAGCGAAATGTTGTCTTCCTGTTAATCTTAGAAAAAATCCACCTATGTACCGAATTTCAAGTAAACCGAACCACAAGTAAATTTTTTTCGAATAGATCAGTTCCTGGTCCACATTTCGGAGAGAAGTGTAGTCTTCTGTGATTCTAAGCAAAAATCCACCTTTACACCAAATTTCACGTAAATCGAATCATAAATAATATTCTTTCGAATAGGTCAGTACGTGGCCCAAATTCTGGAAAGAAGTGTAGTCTTCCTATTAATCTAAGCAAAAAGCCACCATGTACCAAATTTCATGTAAATCGAAGCATAAATAAGATTTCTTCTAATAGGTAAGGCCTAGGTATACGTCCCGGAGAAAAGTGTAGTGTTCCTATAATACTAAGCAAAAAGCCACCATGTACCGAATTTCAAGTAAATCGAAGCATAAATAAGATTTCTTCTAATAGGTAAGGCCTAGGTATACGTCCCGGAGAAAAGTGTAGTGTTCCTATAATACTAAGCAAAAAGCCACCATGTACCGAATTTCAAGTAATTTGATCCATAAATAAATTTTTTTGAATAGGTAAGCCTGCGGTCCACTTTCCGGAGAGAAATGTAGTCTTCCTACTAATCTAAGCAAAAAGCCACCATGTACCAAATTTCATGTAAATCGAAGCATAAATAAGATTTCTTCTAATAGGTAAGGCCTAGGTATACGTCCCGGAGAGAAGTGTAGTCTTCTTATTAATCTAAGCAAAAATACACCTTTGTACCGAATTTCAAGTAATTCGATCCATAAATAAGTTTTTTTTGAATAGGTAAGTCTGCGGTCCAATTTTCGGAGAGAAATGTAGTCTTCATGTTTATCTTAGCAAAGAGCCACCTATGTACCGAATTTCAAGCAAACCGAACCATAGATAAATTTTTTTCAAATAAGGCAGTTCCCGGTCCACATTCTGGAAAGAAGTGTAGTCTTCCTATTAAAAGAGAGAACTGTAGTTTTCCTGTTAATCTTAGTAAAAACCCAAATATGTACCGAATTTCAAGTAAACCGAACCATAGATAAATTTATTTCGAATAGGTCAGTTTCTGGTCCACATTTCGGAGAGAAGTGTTGTCTTCTGTGATTCTAAGGTAAGTCTGGGGTCCTTTTTCTGGAGAGAAATATAGTCTTCCTGTTAATCTTAGCAAAAAGCCACCTATGTACCGAATTTCAAGTAAACCGAAAAAGAAATAAATTTTTTTCAAATAAAACAGTTAATGGTCCAGATTCTGCAGAAAAGTGTAGTCTTCCTATTAATCTAAGCAAAAAGCCACCTATGTAACAAATTTTAAATAAACGGAACCATAAATAAACTTTTGCGAATATGTCAGTCCCTGGTCCACTTTCCGGAAGGAAGTGCAGTCTTCTGTTCTTCTAAGCAAAAATCCACATCTGTACTAAACTTCACGTAAATCGACGCATTAGTAAGATATTTTTTTCAAATAAGGCAGTTCCCGGTCCACTTTCTGGAAAGAAGTGTAGTCTTATTAAAGGAGAGAACTGTAGTCTTCCTATTAATCCAAGCAAAAAGCCACCTGTGTACCAAACTTCACGTAAATTGAAGCATAAATAAGATTTTTTCGAATAGGTCAGTTTCTGGTCCACATTCCGGAGAGAAGTGTAGTCTTCTGTTATTCTAAGGTAAGTCTGCGGTCCACTTTCCGGAGAGAAATGTAGTCTTCCTGTTAATCATAGCAAAAAGCCACCTATGTACCGAAATTCAAGTAAACCGAACCATAAATAAATTTTTTTCGAATAGGTCGGTTCCCGGTCCACATTCCGGAGAGAAGTGTAGTCTTCTGTGATTCTAAGGTAAGTCTGCGGTCCACTTTTCGGAGAGACATGTAGTCTTCCTGTTAATCTTAGCAAAAAGCCACATATGTACCGAATTTTAAATAAACGGAACCACTTTCCACTTTCCGGAGGGAAGTGTAGTCTTCTGTTCTTCTTAGCAAAAATCGACATCTGTACCAAACTTCACGTAAATCGAAGCATAAGTAAGATTTTTTCGAATAGGTCAGTTCCTGGTCCACATTCTGGAGAAAAGCGTAGTCTTCCTATAAAACTAAGCAAAAAGCCACCATGTACCAAATTTCATGTGAAGCGAAGCATAAATAAGATTTCTTCTAATAGGTCAGTCCTTGGTACACGTTCCGGAGAAGAGTGTAGTCTTCCTATTAATCTAAGCAAAAAGCCACCATGTACCGAATTTCTAGTAATTCGATCCATAAATAAGTTTTTTTGAATAGGTAAGTCTGCGGTCCACTTTCCGGATAGAAATGTAGTCTTCCTGTTAATCTTAGCAAAGAGCCACCTAAGTACCGAATTTTAAGTAAACCGAACCATAAATAAATTTTTTTCGAATAGGTCAGTTCCTGGTCCACATTTCGGAGAGAAGTGTAGTCTTCTGTGATTCTAAGCAAAAATCCACCTTTACACCAAATTTCACGTAAATCGAATCAAAAATAATATTCTTTCGAATAGGTTAGTACCTGGTCCAAATTCTGGAAAGAAGTGTAGTCTTCCTATTAAAGGAAAGAACTGTAGTTTTCCTGTTAATCTTAGCAAAAACCCACCTATGTACCGAATTTCAAGTAAACCGAACCATAGATAAACTTATTTCGAATAGGTCAGTTCCTGGTCCACATTTCGGAAAGAAGTGTAGTCTTCTGTGGTTCTAAGGTAAGTCTGCGGTCCTTTTTCTGGAGAGAAATGTAGTCTTCCTGTTAATCTTAGCAAAAAGCCACCTATGTACCGAATTTCAAGTAAACCGAAAAAGAAATAAATTTTTTTTGAATAGGTCAGTTCCTGGTCCACATTCCGGAGAGAAGTGTAGTCTCCTGTGAATCTAAGCAAAGAGCCACCTCTGTAGCAAATTTCACGTAAATCGAAGCATAAATAATATTTTTTCTAATAGGTCAGTTCTTGGAAGAACTTCTGGAAAGAAGTGTAGTCTTCCTATTAATCTAAGCAAAAAGCCACCATGTACCAAATTTCATGTAAATGGAAGCATAAATAAGATTTCTTGTAATAGGCCAGTCCTTGGAATACGTTCCGGAGAGAAGTGTAGTCTTCCTATTAATCTAAGCAAAAATACACCTATGTACCGAATTTCAAGTAATTCGATCCGTAAATAAGTTTTTTTTGAATAGGTAAGTCTGCGGTCCACTTTCCGGAGAGAAATGTAGTCTTCCTGTTAATCTTAGGAAAGAGCCACCAAAGTACCGAATTTTAAGTAAACCGAACCAAAGATAAATTTTTTTCAAATAAGGCGGTTCCTGGTCCACATTCTAGAGAAAAATGTAGTCTTCCTATTAATCTAAGCAAAAAGCTACCTATGTACCAAATTTTAAATAACCGGAACCATAAATAAACTTTTGCGAATAACTCAGTCTCTGGTACACTTTCCGGAGGGAAGTGCGGTCTTCTGTTCTTCCAAGCAAGAATCCACATCTGTACTTTACTTCACGTAAATCAACGCATTATTAAGATTTTTCGAATAGGTCAGTTCCTGGTCCACATTCCGGAGAGAAGTGTAGTCTTCTATTAATATAAGCAAAAAGCCACCTGTGTACCAAACTTCACGTAAATTGAAGCATAAATACATTTTTTTCGAATAGGTCGGTTCCCGGTCCATATTCCGGAGAGAAGTGTAGTCTTCTGTGATTCTAAGGTAAGTCTGCGGTCCACTTTTCGGAGAGAAATGTAGTCTTCCTGTTAATCTTAGCAAAAAGCCACCTATGTACCGAATTTTAAGTAAACTGAAACATAGATAGATTCTTTTCAAATAAGGCAGTTCCTGATCCAAATTCTGGAGAGAAGTGTAGTCTTCCTATTAATCCAAGCAAAAAGCCACCTATGTACCGTATTTTAAATAAACGGAAGCACAAATAATCTTTTGCGAATATGTCAGTCTCTGTTCCACTTTCCGGAGGGAAGTGTAGTCTTCTGTTCTTCTTAGCAAAAATCGACATCTGTACCAAACTTCACGTAAATCGAAGCATAAGTAAGATTTTTTCGAATAGGTCGGTTCCTGGTCCACATTCAGGAGAAAAGCGTAGTCTTCTGTTATTCTAAGCAGAAATCTATATCAAATCGCACTTAAATCGAATCATAAATAATATTCTTTCAAATAGGTCAGTACGTGGTCCACGTTTCGGAGAGAACTGTAGTTTTGCTGTTAATCTTAGCAAAAAGCTTCCTATGTACACCTCCCTAAGGAAAGAAGGGGCTTCATTTTAATCTGAGCAAAAACCCACCTTTGTACCGAAATTCAAGTAAACCGAACCATATTTAAGATTTTTTTGAACAGGTCAGTCCGCGGTCCACTTCCCAGAGAGAACAGTAGTCTTCCTGTTAATCCTAGCAAAAAGCCACCTGTGAACTGAATAGCAAATAAACCGGACCATAAATAAGATTTTTTTGAATAGATCAGTCCCTGCTCCAGTTTCCGGAGAGAAATAGAGTATTCCTGTTAACTTAAACAAAAAGCTACCTAAATACCAAATTTCAAGTAATTCGATGCATAATTAAGTTTTTTTTTGGATAACTCAGTCCCTGGTCAACTTCCTGTCGAAAATAAAAGCTTTCCTGTTAAGTTACGCAAAAAGACAAGTATGTCTAAGCAATATAAGTTTTTTCTTGAATAACTCAGTACCTGGTCCACTTCCTGGCGAAAGAAGAGCTTTCCTGTTAAGTTAAGCAAAAAGACAAGTATGCACCGAATTTGGAAATGTAGTTTTCCTGTTAATGTCAGCAAACTTTCACCTAAATACCCAATTTCAAGTAAACCCAGCCGTAAATAAACTCTTTTCGAATCAGTCCATTCCTGGTCCACGTTCCGGAGTCTTCCTATTAATCTGAGCAAAAAGCCACCTATGTACCGAATTTCAAGTAAACCGAACCATAAATAAATTTTTTTCGAATAGGTCAGTTCCTGGTCCACATTCCGGAGAGAAGTGTAGTCTTCTTATTAATCTAAGCAAAAAGCCACCTATGGAGAGAAGTGCAGTCTTCTGTTCTTCTAAGCAAAAATCCACATATGTACCAAATTTCACGTAAATCGAAGCATAAGGAAGATTTTTTCGAATAGGTCAGTTCCTGGTCCACATTCCGGCGAGAAGTGTAGTCTCCTGATAACTTAAGCAAAAAGTTACCTATGTACCGAATTTCAAGCAAACCGAACCACAATTAATGTAATGTTCCTGTCTTATCTATCTTAGCACAAAGCCAGCGATGTACTGAAGTTAAAGTTAATCAACAAATTAATAAACTTTTTTTGAATAGATCAGTCCCTGCTCCAGTTTCCGGAGAGAAATAGAGTATTGCTGTTAACTTAACCAAAAAGCTACCTAAATACCAAATTTCAAGTAATTCGCTGCATAAATAAGGTTTTTTTTTGGACAACTCAGTCCCTGCTCCACCTCTTTTCGAAAAGAAGAGCTTTCCTGTTAACTTAAGCAAAAAGACAAGCACATACCGAATTTGGATTATTGCGAAACAAGTTTTTTTGAATAGTCAGTCCCTGGTCCAAGTTCCGGAGGGAAGTGTAGTCGTCCGGTTAACCTAAACAAAAAGACACCTATGCACCGAATTTACCGAGTTTTAAGTAATTCGATCCATAATTAAGTTTATTTTGAATAGGTAAGTCAGCGGTCCACTTTCCGGAGACAAATGTAATCTTCCTGTTAATCTAAGCTAAAAGACACCTATGTACCGAACATCAACTAAACCGAACCATAAATAAATTTTTATCGAGTAGGTCAGTTCCTGGTCCACATTCCGGAGAGAAGTGTAGTCTTCCTATTAATCTAAGCAAAAAGCCACCATGTACCAAACTTCATGTAAATCGAGGCATAAATAAGATTTCTTCTAATAGGTCAGTCCTTTGTATACGTTCCGGAGAGAAGTGTAGTATTCCTATTAATATAAGCAATAATACACCTATGTAACGAATTTCAAGTAAACGCAACCATAAATCACTGTTTTTTTGAAACGTCAACCTGCGGTCCACATTCCGGAGAGAAGTGTTGTCTTCTGTTATTCTAAGCAAAAATCTACCCACGTACACTTCCTGTTAAAAGGTAGGAACAAAAAGACATCTATGGGACGAATTTATTATTAAGTATCTCGATCCATAAATAAGTTTTTTTTAATAGGTAATGTAGTCTTCTTGTTAATCTTAGCAAAAAGCCACCAATGTTTTGAGTTTCAAGTAAACCGAACTATAAATACGATTTTTTGAATAGGTCAATATAGAAGTTTGTTTCTATATATTTGTATAAAAAACTTTAATATTTTATTTTTTTAAATAAAATTTATTTAACAAGAAGTATCAAGTTTGAAAATAAAAATTGTAATATTTCAGAAAATTAAAATTTCTGTAGTTAAAAATTCAGTAACACAAAAATTGAAAAATTCTAAATTGTAAAGTACAAAATGTTAAAGTAGATTCCTACATTTACTCCCCTCCAATGAACTGAATATTTATTAATATTAATTAAGATAAAATGAAACTTTTTTTTGTTTGGTAATTGTCAGTGTAGTTGTATTTCGTGAAGAAGTAGTTGACATAATGTTTGCAGGTTTAAGTAAATCTATTGTTATTGTTTTAATTTTATTTCTATATTGTATTTCAAAAGTTTTGTTATGTTTGGATATAACTTTAAATGGTCCTTCATAAGGGGGTTGAAGATAAGACTTTTGAATAACTTTAACAAATATGTATTCACAAGTACTTAAATTTTTAGGAATGAAATTATTTTCTTTATTATGATGTATTACTTTCGATCGAACAAGTGAGAAATGTTTTCTTAATTTAGAAAGAATTTCATTTGTAGTTTCGATTTCACTATTATAATTATTATTGGAAACAATAAGTTCACCCGGAAGCCTCAGTGTTTGACCATAAAAGCTAATTCAGCTGAAGAACATTTTAAATCTTCCTTAATCGCTGTTCGTAAACTTAAAAGAATCTACGGTAAAATTTCAGACCAATGAACTGAATCATTTGAAGCTGTAATTGCAGTTTTCAAAGTTCTATGAAATCTTTCAATCATTCCATTTGACTGTGAATGATATGGAGAAGTGTGTATTTTGTGAGAACCTAATAACAACTTTGTTAATTCATTAAATAATTTTGAAGTAAATTGTGTTCCTTGATCTACCGTTATATTGAGTGGAATACCGAAAGGAGAAACATAATTTTGAATAAATGTAGTTGCAACAGAAACAGCTGAAATGTTTTTAAGTGGATATGCTTCCGGCCATCGAGTATGTCTGTCAATGATTGTTAATATGTATCGATTCTCTTTTGAAGCTGGAAGAGGTCCTACTAGATCCATATGAATATGTTCAAATCGTTCAGAAGGAATATTAATCTTTTGAATTGTAGTTTTTATGTTTTTAGTAACTTTAGATTTCTGTCAGTTAATGCAAGATGATGTCCAACTATTAATTTCTTTACGCATATTAGGCCAAAAATATTTAGATTGAATGAGACGTCGAGTTGTTCGAACACTTGGATGTGATAAAGAATGATTTTTTTCAAAAATAATTTTTCTCATTGAATTAGGGACATATGGTCTAAAAGATGTTTGTGTAACATCACACCAAATATTGAGATTTATAAAAGGTACATTAATATATTTTAAATTACTATTAGCATTTGGATCTGAAATAATATTTTTAAGTATTTCGTCTTTTTGTTGTTCTTCATAAAGGTATTGGAAATTAATTTCATTTGTTGAAATTGAATTAATTTCTGGGATACGAGAAAGAGTATCGGCAATTTTATTATCTTTACCACAAATATATCTAATATCGTTAGTAAATTGGGCAACATATTCTACATGTCTAATTTGACGAGGAGATCTATCTACTTTAGAATTTAGAACATGTGTAAGTGGTTTATGATCAGTGTAAACAATGAATACTCTGCCCTCGAGAAAATGTTTAAAGTGTTTAATTGAATTATATATTGCCAAATGTTCTCTATCGAGTGTTGAATAATTAATTTCAGTTGGGGTTTATTTATTTATTTATTGCTGATAGAAAAGTATATATAAAAAACTTAACTTAACAGGAGAAATAGCTTTAGCTGCTGGGGCCTTACGCTATACTTGTATTTAAAAATAAAATGTTACATATACATATTTGGTATGCTTAAATCTAAAAATAGTATATTGATAAGGTAACAATGTATGTGTTGGTGTTATATGTAGATGTTTTTTGGAATTTTTAATTGTATGTACCATTTGTATTTTTGTATATATGTAGGTATATATAAATTTTTTTTTCTATTCTGGGTTTTGGTATTAGTTTTATATGTGATGATAGAGGTTAGATAATTTTAGCCAAAAAGCCACCATGTACCAAATTTAATGTGAAGCGAAGCATAAATAAGATTTCTTCTAATAGGTCAGTCCTTGGTACACGTTCCGGAGAGAAGTGTAGTCTTCCTATTAATCTAAGCAAAAAGCCACCTATGTACCAAATTTTAAATAAACGGAACCATAAATAAACTTTTGCGAATATGTCAGTCCCTGGTCCACTTTCCGGAGGGAAGTGCAGTCTTCTGTTCTTCCAAGCAAAAATCCACATCTGTACTAAACTTCACGTAAATCGACGCATTATAAAGATTTTTTCGAATAGGTCAGTTCCTGGTCCACATTCCGGAGAGAATTGTAGTCTTCCTACTAATCTAAGCAAAAACCCACCTGTTTACCAAACTTCACGTAAATTGAAGCATAAAAAAAATTTTTTCGAATAGGTCAGTTTCTGGTCCACATTCCGGAGAGAAGTGTAGTCTTCTGTTATTCTAAGGTAAGTCTGCGGTCCACTTTCCGGAGAGAAATGTAGTCTTCCTGTAAATCATAGCAAAAAGCCACCTATGTACCGAAATTCAAGTGAACCGAACCATAAATAAATTTTTTTCGAATAGGTCGGTTCCCGGTGCACATTTCGGAGAGAAATGTAGTCTTCTGTGATTCTAAGGTAAGTCTGCGGTCCACTTTTCGGAGAGAAATTTAGTCTTCCTGTTAACCTTAGCAAAAAGCCACCTATGTACCGAATTTTAAGTAAACTGAACCATAGATACATTTTTTTCAAATAAGGCAGTTCCTGGTCCACATTCTGGTGAAAAGTGTAGTCTTCCTATTAATCCAAGCAAAGGGCCACCTATGTACCGAATTTTAAATAAACGGAACAACAAATAATCTTTTGCAAATATGTCAGTCCCTGGTCCACTTTCCGGAGGGAAGTGTAGTCTTCTGTTCTTCTTAGCAAAAATCGACATCTGTACCAAACTTCACGTAAATCGAAGCATAAGTAAGATTTTTTCGAATAGGTCGGTTCCTGGTCCACATTCCGGAGAAAAGCGTAGTCTTCCTATAAAACTAAGCAAAAAGCCACCATGTACCAAATTTCATGTGAAGCGAAGCAAAAATAAGATTTCTTCTAATAGGTCAGTCCTTGGTACACGTTCCGGAGAAAAGTGTAGTCTTCCTATTAATCCAAGCAAAAAGCCACCATGTACCGAATTTTAAATAAACGGAACCACAAATAATCTTTTGCGAATATGTCAGTCCCTGGTCCACTTTCCGGAGGGAAGTGTAGTCTTCTGTTCTTCTTAGCAAAAATCGACATCTGTACCAAACTTCACGTAAATCGAAGCATTAGTAAGATTTTTTCGAATAGGTCAGTTCCTGGTCCACATTCCGGAGAAAAGCGTAGTCTTCCTATAAAACTAAGCAAAAAGCCACCATGTACCAAATTTCATGTGAAGCGAAGCAAAAATAAGATTTCTACTAATAGGTCAGTCCTTGGTACACGTTCCGGAGAAAAGTGTAGTCTTCCTATTAATCTAAGCAAAAAGCCACCATGTACCGAATTTCTAGTAATTCGATCCATAAATAAGTTTTTTTGAATAGGTATGTCTGCGGTCCACTTTCCGGATAGAAATGTAGTCTTCGTGTTAATCTTAGCAAAAAGCCACCCATGTACCGAATTTCAAGTAAACCGAACCATAAATAAATTTTTTTCGAAGATTTCAGTTCCTGGTCCACATTTAGGAGAGAGGTGTAGTCTTCTGTGATTCTAAGCAAAAATCCACCTTTACACCAAATTTCACGTAAATCGAATCATAAATAATATTCTTTCCAATAGGTTAGTACCTGGTCCAAATTCTGGAAAAAAGTGTAGTCTTCCTATTAAAGGAGAGAACTGTAGTTTTCCTGTTAATCTTAGCAAAAACCCACCTATGTACCGAATTTCAAGTAAACCGAACCACAGATAATTTTTTTCGAATAGGTCACTTCCTGGTCCACATTCCGGAGAGAAGTGTAGTCTTCTGTGAATCTAAGAAAAAAGCCACCTATGTAGCAAATTTCACGTAAATCGAATCATAAATAGTATTTTTTTGAATAGGTCAGTTCTTGGAAGAAATTCTGGAAAGAAGTGTAGTCTTCCTATTAATCTAAGCAAAAAGCCACCATGTACCAAATTTCATGTAAATCGAAGCATAAATAAGATTTCTTGTAATAGGTCAGTCCTTGGTACACGTTCCGGAGAGAAGTGTAGTCTTCCCATTA
This sequence comes from Ceratitis rosa, assembly GCA_037013455.1. Classification (NCBI taxonomy): domain Eukaryota; kingdom Metazoa; phylum Arthropoda; class Insecta; order Diptera; family Tephritidae; genus Ceratitis; species Ceratitis rosa. The sequence continues at coordinate 2,073,611 of JAWMAG010000018.1, read as the reverse complement.
ATCTAAGCAAAAATACACCTTTGTACCGAATTTCAAGTAATTCGATCCATAATTAAGTTTATTTTGAATAGGTAAGTCAGCGGTCCACTTTCCGGATAGAAATGTAGTCCTCCTGTTAATCTTAGCAAAAAGCCGCCTATATACCGAACTTCAAGTAAGCCGAACCATAAATAAATTTTTTTCGAGTAGGTCAGTTCCTGGTCCATATTCCGGAGAGAAGTGTAGTCTTCCTATTAATCTAAGCTAAAAGCCACCATGTACCGATTTTCAAGTAATTCGATCCATAAATAAGGTTTTTTGAATAGGTAAGTCTGCGGTCCACTTTCCGGATAGGAATGCAGTCTTCCTGTTAATCTTAGCAAAAAGCCACCAATGTACCGAATTTCAAGTAAACCGAACCATAAATAAATTTTTTTTCGAAGAGGTCAGGTCCTGGTCCACCTTTCGGAGAGAAGTGTAGTCTTCTTTTCTTCTAAGCAAAAATCCACATCTGTACCAAAGTTCACGTAAATCGAAGCATAAGTAAGATTTTTTCGAATAGATCAGTTCCTGGTCCACATTCCGGAGAAAAGTGTATCCTTCCTATTACTCTAAGCAAAAAACCACCATGTACCGAATTTCAAGTAATTCGATCCATAAATAAGTTTTTTTGAATAGGTAAGTTTGCGGTCCACTTTCCGGATAGGAATGCAGTCTACCTGTTAACCTAAGCAAAAAGGCACCTATGTACCGAATTTCAAGTAAACAGAATCAGAAATAATTTTTTTTCGAATAGGTCAGTTCCTGGTCCACATTTCGGAGAGAAGTGAAGTCTTCTGTGATTCTATGGTAAGTCTGCGGTCCCCTTTCTGGAGCGAAATGTAGTCTTCCTGTTAATCTTAGAAAAAATCCACCTATGTACCGAATTACAAGTAAACCGTACCACAAATAAATTTTTTTCGAATAGGTCAGTCCCTGGTCCACATTTCGGAGAGAAGTGTAGTCTTCTGTGACTCTAAGCAAAAATTCACCTTTACACCAAATTTCACATAAATCGAATCATAAATAATATTCTTTCGAAAAGGTCAGTACCTGGTCCAAATTGTGGAAAGAAGTGTAGTCTTCCTATTAATCTAAGCAAAAATACACCTATGTACCGAATTTCAAGTAATTCGATCCATAAATAAGTTTTTTTTTGAATAGGTAAGTAAGTGTAGAAAGATTACAATTGATTTGTTTCATCATGTCAGCTACCGCATTAACTTTTCCGTTTGAAAAGCTAAAGGGTCGTGAAAATTTCGACACCTGGAAGCGACACGCAAAATCGTATTTGGTTATTAACAATTGCTGGAAAGTAGTCGAAATCACCAAGTGAGAAAGAAAAAGACCGTGATGAACGCGCATTAGCTGAAATTACCTTAATGATAGAGCCTAACAATTTCTCGCATATTGCCACGGTTACGTCTGCACATATGGCGTGGAAGGCGATACTTGCAGCATATGAAGACAATGGATTAACGCGAAAGGTAGAATTGCTTAAGCAATTAGTCCAGTGCAAGCTTTCAGATTTCGGATCGATGCAAGAATATGTGAATTCGGTGGTAATGACGTCACTGAAAGTACAAAACGCCGGACTGAATATTGATGAAGAACTTACTGCTTCATTGTTGTTAGCAGGGTTACCTGATGATTTTCGTGCGATAGTGTTGGCCGTAGAAAGTTCCAAAGAAAAGCTGACAATTGACAATATTAAAACGCTTTTATTACAAAATGTGAAATTCGATAATAAATGTTCGGAAAATGCACTTTATTCGAAAGAAAAGAATGAATCGAAGCAATTTCGATGTCATGGATGCAAGCAGTATGGCCACTTTATAAAACAGTGCCCTAATAAATCTAGTAAAGAGAACAACACTGTCAACAGAAACAACAAAGTTCTTTTTGCTTCTCTTCTTTCACATGACATTCGTAACAATGATTGGTTCATTGACTCGGGCGCAACTTCGCATATGACAATGAATAATAATATTATTGAAAATCAAGTGCCGGTTCAAAATAAACAATTACTAATTGCGAATAATAAAACAATTCCTGTACGTGCTAAAGGTGATGTGAACATAGTACTATCATCGAAAAGTAACAATATTGATGCAATTGTAAAGGACGTCGAATACGTTCCAGACATTTGTGCGAATTTACTATCGGTTCGACAAATGACCAAAAATTGTAATATAATTGTGTTTTAAAACAATTGTTGTAAAATCTTGGACAATAAGAAGAATTTAATTGGCACTGCAAGTGTTGTTAATGACTTATATCTTTTAAATTGTGAGACTTTAAGTTGCGCGGATAACAAAAACAAAGCGATGGAAGTGGCTTTGGCGCATGGGGCATATTTGCGATGAACATTTGAAAAAAAGTAAAAAATTCATCTGTTGGTATAGAATTCGGCAAATGTAATAGCGAAAAGTGTATTGTGTGTATAAAAGAAAAAAAACTCGTATAGTACGTAAAGAAGCAGGTACACGAGCAAAAAAACTTTTAGAGCTAATTCATTCAGACGTAATAGGACCTGTTTAGTTTTCCGAAACGATAAGCCAGCAATTAAAATGTATGGCCATAAATTCATATGCTGTATGACATTTATAGGCACAAGGCAATAGAAATTAAAGTACAAACAGATGTCCATATACACATATTTATGATATGAATATTGATACTTGATGCCTTTACAACAACATAAGGGTTGTTGCATATGCATCTATGTATACTGATGTTCTTATCATGAATATGTAAAGCAAAAAAACTAAAACATAAGATAAGATTATCTATTCGTGGGTAATCTTCTAATGTAAAATATTTAACATGCTTATGTACACGCTTTCAAAAATATTTTTAATATTTTGAAAATAAAAATTTAAAAAATAACAATAAAAATATTTTTAATACTTATTATTATTAACAACTTAAAATAAAAAAAAAATAAGTAAAATAATAATAATTATTGCTAAAAATTAAAAAAAAAAAAACAAAATTTTCTAAAAATGGAAAAAGTAATTTTCGAACAGCAGGCCATTGGAAGTGAAATTGAGAGCTTACATAACGCGTTAGTAAGCCTCAAAGCAACTCCAGTGACCAGGGAACAGGTTAACGACTGGGGAAAACGTATAACTCACCTGTCCCACCAGCTGGAAAATAATGATCGGGAATTAGGGCAACCGTCGGCAACAATGTCACGGAACCCGTATTATACGGAAAAATATGCTCCAAAAGTTAGGGAGCTAATTAAATTGAGTCAGGAGATGTTAAAATCCCTGCAAATAAAAAATATTGAAAAGTTAACTATGAAGGATAGTGAAAATAAGAATTCTGTTCTCCAAATAAAATTCGAATTCGCCGTAAGTGATTTGGAAGAAAACTTTGAAGCTCTTCTTGCTGGAACAGGGAATCTAGAAGAAGTAAATAAGTGTTCAGATCTGGCGAAAGAATTGTTTTTAAAATATATTGAAGTGCATGCAGAAGATGAACTAACAAGTAAATTTAGGCAATTGAGGAAAAACTTAAACTCAATGCCAAATAAAAGTAAAAATGAATATAAAGTGGAAGAAAAAATAAGAGGAAGACCCCTCAACCTTCCACAAATTGATATTCCTTGTTTCGAAGGGGACTATACTAAATGGAATATGTTCAATGAACTATTTCATGAATTAGTGGATTCTGAAAATATATCCACAGTGCAAAAAATGTGCATTTTAAAATCAAAATTAAAAGGATATGCGTCCACATTAATTGAAAATCTTCCATCTTCGGAAGAAAATTACTCAGTCGCATGGAATTTGCTAAAAATCAACTTTGATAATAAGCGAGCTTTAACAAACATTTATTTCAAAAATTTAGTAGATGCTCCCTTTACAAATTCCACAGCTGCTAGTGTGAAAAAATTAAAAGAAGTTATTGAAGAAAGTATTCAAGCTCTAAAGGCGACAAATTTATCGTTAGAAGAAATACTTCAAGCGTTACTGAATTTTCTGCTTGTGAGAAAACTTGACGACTCTCTCAGAACAAAATATGAATCTTCTTTAAAAGACTCCAAAGAATTACCGAGGCTAGATTCATTAACACAATTTCTCGGAAAAGAATTTTTTGCATTAGAAGCAAAACAAAGTGAATACAGAATACAAAAAGCTGTACATATTCAAAAAAAAGGTAATATTTCAGTAGTACCAAATTGTATTATGAACTGCGGAATGCAGCACTATTTAAATCAGTGTAAGAAATTTCAAGGTTTATCCATAAAAGAAAGATGGAATATAATAAAAAACAAAAATATTTGTAAAAAATGTCTAAACGGTGGGCATGTGTTTAAAAACTGCAGCTACGTAAACTGTCGGTTTTGCAATTTGGAGCATCATTGGTTACTCCATAAAGATATAAATGCAGTGGCTAGCATAGTGAGCAGTGTAAATTTAAAAGAAAACAAATATATCCTTTTATCAACAGCCGTGATTAAAATTAAGGATTTTGAAGGGAAATTCATTAATGCAAGGGCATTAATAGATAATGGATCGCAAGTAAATTTAGTAACAAAGCAATTAAAAAATAGACTAAAAATAAAAGGAGAAAATAAAAAAAGCATTATAGAAGGTATTGGGCAAAACATATCTAAAGCACAGGAGCGGATAATAATTGAAATAAAGTCGAAAGTATCCGAATATGAAACATACATTGAAGCATTAGTAGTGGAAAAAATTATTTCACCACTGCCATCTACTAAAATAGAACGTGGAGAAATTCCTACAAAAATAAAATTAGCTGATCCAGAATTTGATATACCAAGCAAAATTGATATATTACTTGGAGCAGAAATTTATCACTCTTTATTGAAGAGTGGTCAAATAAAAATAAAAAATCAAGAATACAATCTTCAAAATAGTGTGCTAGGATGGCTAGCCGGAGGTAGAGCAGATATTAAATTATACTCAAATCATTGTGGAGTATTAGCCTACCATAGCGAAAGCTTGGATAATCAATTAAGGAAATTTTGGGAACTTGAAGAAATAGATACACAGAAAAGATATTTAACAGAGGATGAGAAAAATTGTGAATATCATTTTAACAAAAATTTCAAAATTTCAAAAGATAACAAGTTTTCCGTAGCATTGCCATTTAAAATTAATCCACTTCAACTAGGTAATTCGGAGTTAATAGCAAAACGGCGATTTTTTGCTTTAGAAAGGAAATTAGATAAAGATACACAATTAAAAGTACAATACAAGGAGTTTATGGACCCATATTTAAGCTTAGGCCACATGGAATTAATAAATAACGCCAATCAATTGAAACATAAATATTTTCTACCACATCATTGTGTGTTTCGGCCAGAAAGTAGCTCAACCAAATTACGTGTGGTTTTCGATGCGTCATGCAAAACAACAAATAATAATTCTCTCAATGAATTATTATATACAGGTCCAAGACTACAAGACGATATTTTTAACATATTGCTCAGATTTAGGAAACATAAATATGTAATATCTGCAGATATTGAAAAAATGTTTCGCCAAATTTGGATAAATGAAGAAAATCGTAAATATCAACTAATACTGTGGAGAAACTCCAAGGAAGAACCCTTAAAGACATATGCTCTTAAAACAGTAACTTATGATACATCATCGGCTCCATATTTGGCAACAAAATGTTTAGAAATTATTGCAGAAAGAGAAAAGAATAATTACCCTGAAGTTGCAAGAATTATAAAGGAAGACTTCTATATGGATGATTTAATGACAGGTAGTAACGACATTGAAGAATTAAAACTTTTCCAAAATCACATAATTAAGATTTTGGAAAAGTATGGGTTTCCGTTACACAAATGGTGTTCAAATATAAAAGATTTACTTGAAGGGACAGTCATCGACTGATATTCGTTGCGTACGGTTGTGTCGACTGTGATTTGAGTGACCTTCTTTCGTTTCTCCTTTTCGTTCGCATTTAGTGCACTATATACCATTTCTATTTATCTTGTGATAATAAATAGACTTTTATTGGTGTTAATAAAAGAAAATAAACAATGCCTCCCAGGCGCCCCCCTCTTGGGGATAACAGATTTGCCCTGCTATCTTCAAGTTCAAAACCAAAAAAAAAAAAAAGAAAAAACTAAACATATCTTATTAGAAGATTTTCCAAATTTAAAAACAGTGAAAAAAGACAACCCCAAATATTTGGTAGTTAGTGCGGTAAATACAACTAAGCCCTTGAGTAAATTCTCTTGTTTTGCGGTACATAAAGCGCTAAAAAACATAAGCTCAGAAATCATTAATATATCTGAACTGAGAGATGGCAGTTTGTTGCTTTTCGTAAAAAATACTCATATTGCCGAAAAGTTCATAGCAACAAAATCATTATTCGGAATCTGCGAAATAAAATGTGAATACCACAAAAATCTAAATTGTGTAAAAGGTACAGTTTACGCACCATGCCTAAACGAAGTACCAGATAAAGAAATCATAGATAATTTGAAAGAACAGGGTGTTGTTACAATTTTTAAATTCCCAAAATATAATAACAATATACCAACTCCAAGCGGTGTTATTCTTCTTACGTTTGACATGTACCGTCTACCCGAAAAAATTGAAATCTCATGGTATACTACAAAGGTAAGACCATATTATGACAATCCTATGAGATGTAAGTCTTGTCAACTTCTTGGACACACGACCAAACGATGCAATAAAAATGTCCCTGTTTGTGACGAATGTGCACTCCCACCCCACTCCCCTTCGCCTTGTTCACGAAAATTTTGCGCAAATTGCTCAGGTAGTCATCCAGCCTCCAGCAAGTCATGTCCCAAGTATATACAAATGAAAGAAATAATTACAATAAAAACAGACAACAAATGTTCTATGCGTGAAGCAATGCGAATGTACAAAATGCAAATCCCTCCCACCCTTAAAGAAACTTCAACCACTACTTCTTATGCTAACATAACAAAACAAAAAACTAACAACATTCAAGAAAACAACAATCTTAACAACGCCGATCAAACTAACTACAACAATAACAATATACCAGTCAAACAAACAAATGAAAACGAAAAAGGAAACGAAGAAAACAACACCACAGTGCCTATACTCAACGCAACAATGTCAACATCAGTCGACGACTCATCTACACATACAATGTTGTCCGCACTACTCTCTCACCTTACTTCTACAGCATTAGACCCCTCCCAACTTACATCTCCTTCAACGGAGTCCCCAATGATAGAGTGAATAATGCAAATTTTGCAATGGAATATGAACGGTCTATTCAATAATTACCCAGATTTAAATATACTAATTAACGAATATTTTCCTGAAATTGTAGCAATACAAGAAACTCATCTACCCTTTAATAAAACTTTTTACCCTCATAATAAATATTATAGTTACTTCCACAACAATAGACAAAATACTTCGTGTAAGCAAGGGATAGCTCTCTTTATTAAAAAAACAATAAGCCACAAACGTATCCAAATCAGCTCAAACATCTCATGTTTAGCTCTCGAGATAGACATTGGTTTTAAGATTACAATTATTAATTGCTACATTCCCCCCCACCAAAACTTTAATGTCAGAGATATTTCGAATATATTAAACTGCATCGTCACCCCTGTCCTAGTAGTAGGTGACTTTAATGCATGGAGTCCCTTATGGGGTTCCACAAATACAAACAGACGAGGTGAAATATTGGAAGACGTGATACTAGTACATGACCTTATTGTACTTAGCGATGGTGCGCCAACGCATTTTTCGACCCATGGAACATTCACTCATCCCGATCTTGTTCTAGCTTCAGCTACATTAGCCCCTAAACTTTCCACTCATACCATCGATGATCTCCACAACAGTGACCACTTCCCCATCATAACTACCCTTTCTATCCCTAAAGCCTATAATGTGAAACCCAGACCCAAGTTCCTTACAGATAAGGCAGATTGGTCAACCTTTTCATCCCTTTCCACATCTCTGTCTAATAAAAAACCAACTTCCCAAAATGTAAATGCCGAAACTTCTGCGATAAAATCGATTATTCTTTCTGCCGCCCACTTATCTATTCCCCAGTCTAGCACCAAAAAATTTTCCGCAAAACTTCCTTATTGGTCCAACAACCTAAATTATCTAAGAAACAACAAAAAGCAAATGTGGTCTAAATTTAAACAAAATAGGACTGATACCAACCTAATAAATTATAAAAAAGCCAATGCCGTATTTAGAAAGGAGCTAAAATCAGCTAAACGTAAATCGTTCGAAAAAATCACGGAGAATATAAATCCGTCCTCGAGTCCCAAGAAAATATGGTCAGATATAAAATATCTGACATCCGGTACCCAACGATTTAGTATACATCATATCCAGACAGTAGAGGGTCCAATTTACTCGCAAAAAGATATTTCTGAAAAGTTTGGCCAAACATGGTCATCCCTTTCAAATGATCAAAATTTTCATAACAGATTTACCCTTAAAAAAGAAAATGTTTTAAATGAAAATTATACCAACCCTTACCCACCTCCAAAAGCCCTTATGGTTGACTCACCGATTACTGCAATAGAATTTGATACCACAATTGCATCGCTTTCAGGAAAAACGCCTGGAGCTGATAGAATATCGTATCCCATTTTAAAACATATCCCACTAGTTCTTAAAAATAGACTCGTTAACCTGTATAATAGCATCTTTGATTCCGGAATTTATCCGCAACAATGGAAAATTGCCACTATTATACCCGTCCTCAAACCTAACAAATCTCCCCATCTTATCGAAAATTACAGACCAATCTCCCTTCTCCCCTGTATGTCCAAAGTTATAGAAAAAATTATATCACTTCGAATCATGTGGTATGCAAAAGCGAGTGGCCTTATGGACCCCCATCAATTCGGATTCCAAAAAGGCTTAGGGGTAATGGACCCTCTACTTTATTTTGAACACTTTGTCTCTACAGCTATGTCAACTCGTAATCACATTTCCGTATTAAGCTTAGACTTTGAAAAGGCCTTCGATAAAATTGGGGTGCATGTAGTACTTGATGAACTAAAGCGTTGGCAAGTTGGTACCAAAATCTATAACATTGTAAAATCTTTTTTGACTCATCGTAAATTTTTTATTTCTGCTAATAAACATCATTCACAAATATATCACCTATATAATGGTATACCCCAAGGCTCACCATTATCTGTCACTCTTTTTATAATAGCTTTTAACAAAGTGACCTCCTTAATCTCTTCCAGTCCGACCATTCACCATTTTGCTTATGCTGATGATGTAATTATCTTTACCAAAAATAAAGACTTACAACAAGTGAAGCTAATATTTCTTAAAGTTCTTAATGCAATCAGCAGATGGTCTGAAGAATCTGGAGCCAATATCTCCACAAGCAAATGTACCACCTTTCACATCTGCAGAAAACACCAATGCTCCTTTCCATCCCTCTCCTTTCGTAACATTGAAATCCCTCACACTAATTGCTTAAAAATATTAGGTTTAGTATTTGATAAAAGTATGTCATTTAAAGAACATTGTAAATATATTAGACTAAGCTTATGTACTAGACTTAACATTATAAAATTTATGTCTTCTAAGTACTCCTTATGTCATACAAATACACTTGTAAATATAACCAAGGCATTACTACTATCAAAAATAGACTATGGACTTTCAATATACGGGCATTGCGCAAAAAGCCATATCAAACTTCTTTATGCACCTTATCATGCGGCAGCTAGAAGCTGTATTCGAGCCTTCGCAACTTCACCAATCATACCTATCTTATCGGAAGCCGGTTTACCTAATATTGCCCAAAGAACTGCCAGAAATACGATGGCGCTTATACCTAAATTACTAAATATCCGGAACAATTTGTTGTTCGCACAAGTACAGAACGCTCTTAGTAACTTAAACACTAACAAAAGACGATCTACCATACCTAACGATAGCAAAAGAACTACATATCGTTGCAACTCCATCATTGGTCGAAACAGCGGCATTTCCATCCTGCTTTAAGCTTACATCATCGTTTATTAATACTTTGCAACATCACCTTAAGAATGCAACCAGCAATAGTGAATATCACCAACTACATAACGAAATTCTAGATCACCACAAAATAGGTTGGGAGGTACTATATACAGACGGATCTAAATCAGACGCCGGTACTGCATTTGCTGTGACAAACATACTAGGTGCTACCATCGCTGCATACTCTCTTCCATCATACTGCTCTGCATTTACAGCCGAAGCCGCTGCCCTACTAGAAGCAGTACTTTTTTCATCACAACATAATAGGAAAACCCTTATTTGCTCTGACAGCAAATCTGCCATTGAAGCTGTCCTCAACCAATCAAACGAAACCCCCATTATAATAAAGATCAGAAACGTTCTGTTCCAAAACTCCAATGAAATAAAAATAATGTGGGTACCAGCGCACATAGGAATTCAAGGCAATGAAATAGCTGATAAAAGAGCTAAACAAGCTTGCTCTGAACCACTATACGTATCGGGACACTTCACCGATAACGATATTAAAAATTTAGCTAACCAAGTTCTCAGTGACAAATTCATTAACGAGTGGAGTAGCTACAACCATCATTACAAATATTTTAATACGTCAGGGGCAAGGCCAGTCTACCCTTCATACCCTTTTTCCAAGGATATAAGAACATTTATGCGTCTTCGCATTGGGCATACACTAGCTACTCATGAACATCTTTTGAAAGGCCTACCTAAACCAAGCTGTCCGCATTGTGGCTGTACTGAATTCAATGTTATCCATATCCTCGACAACTGCCCAAACTCACAAGTAATAAGAAGTGGAATATTCAACAACTCCAAGCCATCTGATCATCTTAAAATCCCTAGTGACCGTAACATTAAACTAATTGCAAAATTTGTATCTCTTTGTAAAATAACCATATGATAAAAAAAAAAAAAAAAAAAAAAAAAAAAAAAAAAAAAAAAAATTTAAATCAAATATAAAATATTATTGATATTTTTGTAGTATTTTTATTATTATCACATAAGCTAGAAATAATTTATAATATTGATACTTTAATAACCTTACATTGTATAACTCTTTAACATTAGTTTAAAAAATAAGCCGAAGGCCCTGGCAGCCAGTGCTTTAGTTTGTAAGTGGAATAATTATTAATAATTGTTTCTCTTTTAAATAAATAAATAAAATACTTGAAGGGATTCCACCTGAAAATCAGGAAGTAAAGTTAGATTTTGAAGAAGAAGAGCAATGCAAGGTAAAAGCGTTAGGTTTAACTTGGATTCCTACAACTGATAATTTAATTATTAAATGCCATGGAATCAAAGACATAAAACCTACTAAGAGAAATTTACTTTCTGAAATTTCTAAATTATTTGACCCATTAGGCCTAATCAATCCAATCATTGTATCCGCAAAAATATTACTCCAACAACTGTGGAAATTAAAAATTGACAGGGATGAAATGTTACCAACTGAGATCCAGCAAAAATGGAATGAAATAAGATCTGACTTAAATTTATTAAATAATATAAAAATCCCAAGATATTTAATGAGTGACAAAGCCGAGAAAATAGAAATTCACGGTTTTTGTGACGCTTCTATGAAAGCTTATGGTGCTGTAGTATACAAAAGATCAATTAACACAGACGGAACAGTAATATCACGGTTAGCAACAGCTAAATCTAGAGTTGCGCCAATCAAGATAGTTACATTGCCCAGATTAGAATTATGTGCAGCAGTGTTACTTACTGATCTGGTGAAGCAAGTTTTAAAAAGTCTAAAAGTTAAGTTTAACCAAGTTTTTTATTACACAGATTCCACCATAGTATTAAGCTGGCTACGTTTAGAGCCAGCTACTCTCAAAATATTTGTAGCCAACAGAGTCAGCCATATTCAGTCCAACAGCAAGGTCAAGGATTGGAATCATATAAAATCAGAGGAGAACCCTGCAGACATACTTTCCAGAGGAATAATGGGTAAGGAATTGTCTAAAAATAAATTTTGGTTTACAGGTCCGAAATTTTTAGAAGAAAATAACTTTTAAATTAAAGAAAGTTTGACGATGAAATCCCAGACATAAAAAACATTAAAAAAGTCGGGGTAGTAATAAATAAAAATTCAATGTGGGAAAGAATAAACCACAAAAATAATTTTAACCACCTTCAAAATATAATTGCCCAAATATATAAATTTACTCAAATTTGCAAGAAAAAGGAATCGAAACCTTGGGTAGAGTACAGAAAAAAAGCTCTAGATATAATTGTAAAAAACATACAAAGCAAACACTTTAAAGAAGAAATTAAAAACCTACAAAAAAATAAAGTAGTACCCTCGAATTCCAAGATAGCTACATTGTCTCCCTTCTTGGACAATGATGGTTTAATTCGAGTTGGAGGTAGAATAGAAAACAGTTTGCTTCCTTTTGAAGCAAAGCATCATATTTTACTTCCATACGGAGATGAGCACACACAATTGATGATAAAATGTCTTCACAGTAAACATCTACATGTAGGACCTCAAGGACTACTTGCAATTGTGAGACAAAAATTCTGGCCATTGCGGGGTAAACAATTAACAACAAAAATCGTAAAGCAATGCTATAGGTGTTTTAAAGTAAATCCACGACCATTACATCAACTGATGGGTAACCTGCCAGAAGATAGAGTCACAAAGACTAGGCCATTCTTAAATGTAGGTATTGACTTTTTAGGTCCGATAAATATTCACCATAAAATAAAAGGGAAAAGAATTGATAAAGCGTATGTGTGCGTTTTTGTATGTTTTGCAACAAAAGCTGTACATTTAGAAGTTGTATCGGACCTCACCTCAGCAGCATTTATAGGATCCCTAAAAAGGTTTATAGCTAGACGCAGTTGTCCAATAAAGATTTATTCCGATAACGGAACCAATTTCATAGGAGCAGCGAATAGCTTGAACGAAATTTATAAATTGTTTCAAAATAAAACCCACAATGATAGTTTAGAAAAATTTTGCGCAGAAAGACAAATTAACTGGATCAATATACCAGCAAAATCGCCACACATGGGAGGATTATGGGAGGCAGCAGTAAAAAGAGTCAAAAAACACTTCTTCAGAGTAACTGAAGGAACAATGACCTTTGAAGAAATCAGTACCTTAATGGCACAAATCGAAGCAATTTTAAATTCACGACCCCTAATACCCTGTTCCAATGATCCGAACGATTTAAATATAATAACTCCTGGTCATTTCATTATAGGCGAACCAATGATAACAATTATTGATAATAATGACAATAAATGCTATCATGGGTTACGTGACCACTGGAAGGCAGTAGAAAAGAATACTCAAGAATTTTGGAAAATATGGTCCAATGAGTATTTATGTGAATTGCAAAAAAGGTTTAAGTGGAAAAACCAAGCAGAAAATATTAAAAAAGACACACTTGTACTTCTAAAAGAAGAAAACGTTTCTCCAATGAATTGGAGGAGGGGAAGAATCGAGAAGGCGATTCTCGGTAAAGACGGAAAATGTAGAGTAGTAGACGTACGTACCAGCAATGGCATATCGACCAGAGCGATACACAATGTTTGTCCGTTTCCTACAGAAGAAAAAATTATTAAAGAAGAAACCGTAAATTTAAAGGAAAAAGATGTACAAAATAAAAATAGACAATCACATAGAATAAAAAATAAAAATTGTTTGTTAACAATTCTCTCTTTTTTGTTAATTTTGCCCAGTATTAGCACACAAAATATTTTTGTAGAAAAATTTAAAGATAAGTCAGGAATTTTATTTGAGTCGCGGGGAACAATCGGATTAACCAAGACATCGTGGGATATAATAGTCCACGTAAATTTGAATGACTATTGGCACTACAAAAACACCGTTGATGAAGCTAAGGCAGCGTTGCAGAAAGTGAAGCGCCCCGCAGATGAATTCTACTATTCGGACACCATTAGACAATTAGAAGCGAAGTTTATAAGGATAGAAAGAAGGGATAAAATTATCCTACTAACTAAATCAGCGGCGTTTAAAAAACTGAGAAGATCAGTTCCGTTATCATTTATGGGAAGCCTGATGCATGCCCTGTATGGAGTAATGGATGAAGAACATGCTGAGGAACTATCAGAGAAGGTTGAAAGAAGCTACCAAAATGAAAAATACTTGGCTGAACTTTTTAAAAACCAGTCTTCGATTGAAGATATGACTGTAGATGTAATGAGTCATCAAAATGAAATTATTTGGAACAATTTCAAATTATTGAACAATTCCATTTATATGTTCAAAGATGCAATTAATAAGAACATACATCAAAATAAAATGGCAAATGTGGTAACATCGGCCTTAGTGGCTATGTCATCATATGAAGAGCTGCAACAAGATATTATAGGAATGATTTGGAATTCAAAGGGAAAATTCCTAGAAAATCTATTACCGCTACATAAATTTCAAGAGCAGATTAAGTTAATTAAAACTCACCTCAATCAGGATTTAATGCTTCCAGATATCGACCCAATCGAACTGGCCAAAATAGCAAAAATAACAACTCGTACAACGGAAGAGATGTTAATATTTGAAATAAAAATTCCGTTAATGAACAAAAATAACTTGCAATTATACTCTGTATTGACATACCCAATTAGTCATTCAGAATATTTTGTAAAAATCCAAACTACGTTCAAGCACATTATATTCGACGACAAGAAATCAATGTACTATGGTCTTGCTGATAACAATTTCGACCATTGTGAAAAAATGAAAAAATTAATTTTATGTTCACAAATACATCCACTGTACAACATCGGAAAGGATGCGGAGTGTGAAATACAGCTATTCATAAAAAAAAAAAGAATTATCTGCAGATTGCGCACTAACCATCTTACCTCGAACCAATTATTGGAGTCAGATGCATTCGGAAAATACATGGTTATTTTCAATTGCTGACAAAGTTTCGGCTGACATCATTTGCGACAACCAAACATCAAGCGTAAACTTACATGAGCAAGGTATTTTACGTTTAAAACCGAATTGCCATTTGAAAGCGGAGCATGTCAATATATGGGCTTACAATACCTACACAACAATTGCAGACTACCGAATACCAAAAGTGAACTTGACCCAACAATTACCAGTTTTTGAGAAACTACAAATAAAAGGGGAAATGCAGACATTTAAAATAGGAAACATTCCAAGGCCGCGAGGTCTAATGGGGTTTCCGATCGATTTCGAATTTCATCATCTAATGCACTACACATCAAACGCCGGATCCTGGGCAATAATCATCATAATCATCATAGTCATCATACTGATAGCAAGGAAAATGTGGAGAATATCGTTAACACATATACCTAATATGATTGTTCTTCCGCGTTTAGCTTAGAAATAATAACATTATGGTATTTATGTGTCAGTAACTAAATAATGTATAAGATTAAAAAAGGGCACAAAATGTACATATATAGATATCAATTATTAAAAGAAAAACAAAAAAAAAAAATAATTTAAATTTAACGGTTTAAAATTATATATAATCAGATACATCTTTAAAAGACTAAGCCTTTTAACGCGGGCAATATGTTTAGTTTTCCGAAACGATAAGCCAGCAATTAAAATGTATGGCCATAAATTCATATGCTGTATGACATTTATAGGCACAAGGCAATAAAAATTAAAGTACAAACAGATGTCCATATACACATATTCATGATATGAATATTGACACTTGATGCCTTTACAACAGCATAAGGGTTGTTGCATATGCATCTATGTATACTAATGTTCTTATCATGAATGTGTAAAGCAATAAAACTAAAACATAAGATAAGATTATCCATTCGTGGGTAATCTTCTAATGTAAAATATTTAACATACACATATGCATCTATGTATACTGATGAGCAATAAAACTAAAACATAAGATAAGATTATCCATTCGTGGGTGATCTTCTAATGTAAAATATTTAACATACTTATGTACACATATGCATGCATGTAAATTTTCATATTACAAATTTATATAAATAAACGCTCCACAGATTGTGGAGTCAGTTATACTTAAACCTAGTGAAAGCAAAGTTTTATTTTTTACCGCCGTCTTTCATTCCCACCTCAACACTCCCCCTCCAATGAACTGAATATTTATTAATATTAATTAAGATAAAATGTAACTTTTTTTCGTTTGGTAATTGTCAGTGTAGTTGTATTTCGTGAAGAAGTAGTTGACATAATGTTTGCAGGTTTAAGTAAATCTTAATTTTATTTCCATATTGTATTTCAAATGTTTTGTTATGTTTGGATATAACTTTAAATGGTCCTTCATAAGGGGGTTGAAGATAAGACTTATGAATATCTTTAACAAATATGTATTCACAAGTACTTAAATTTTTAGGAATGAAACTATTTTCTTTATTATGATGTATTACTTTCGATCGAACAAGTGAGAAATGTTTTCTTAACTTAGAAAGAATTTCATTTGTAGTTTCGATTTCACTATTATAATTATTATTGGAAACAATAAGTTCACCCGGAAGCCTCAGTGTTTGACCATAAACTAATTCAGCTGAAGAACATTTTAAATCTTCCTTAATCGCTGTTCGTAAACTTAAAAGAATCTACGGTAAAATTTCAGACCAATGAACTGAATCATTTGAAGCTGTAATTGCAGTTTTCAAAGTTCTATGAAATCTTTCAATCATTCCATTTGACTGTGAATGATATGGAGAAGTGTGTATTTTGTGAGAACCTAATAACTTTGTTAATTCATTAAATAATTTTGAAGTAAATTGTGTTCCTTGATCTACCGTTATATTGAGTGGAATACCGAAAGGAGAAACATAATTTTGAATAAATGTAGTTGCAACAGAAACAGCTGAAATGTTTTTAAGTGGATATGCTTCCGGCCATCGAGTATGTCTGTCAATGATTGTTAATATGTATCGATTCTCTTTTGAAGCTGGAAGAGGTCCTACTAGATCCATATGAATATGTTCAAATCGTCCAGAAGGAATATTAATCTTTTGAATTGTAGTTTTTATGTTTTTAGTAACTTTAGATTTCTGTCAGTTAATGCAAGATGATATCCAACTATTAATTTCTTTACGCATATTAGGCCAAAAATATTTAGATTGAATGAGACGTCGAGTTGTTCGAACACTTGGATGTGATAAAGAATGATTTTTTTCAAAAATAATTTTTCTCATTGAATTAGGGTCATATGGTCTAAAAGATGTTTGTGTAACATCACACCAAATATTGAGATTTATAAAAGGTACATTAATATCTTTTAAATTACTATTAGCATTTGGATCTGAAATAATATTTTTAAGTATTTCGTCTTTTTGTTGTTCTTCATAAAGGTATTGGAAATTAATTTCATTTGTTGAAATTGAATTAATTTCTGGGATACGAGAAAGAGTATCGGCAATTTTATTATCTTTACCACAAATATATCTAATATCGTTAGTAAATTGGGCAACATATTCTACATGTCTAATTTGACGAGGAGATCTATCTACTTTAGAATTTAGAACATGTGTAAGTGGTTTATGATCAGTGTAAACAATGAATACTCTGCCCTCGAGAAAATGTTTAAAGTGTTTAATTGAATTATATATTGCCAAATGTTCTCTATCGAGTGTTGAATAATTAATTTCAGTTGGAGTTTATTTATTTATTTATTGCTGATAGAAAAGTATATATAAAAAACTTAACTTAACAGGAGAAATAGCTTTAGCTGCTGGGGCCTTACGCTATACTTGTGTTTAAAAATAAAATGTTACATATACATATTTGGTATGCTTAAATCTAAAAATAGTATATTGATAAGGTAACAATGTATGTATTGGTGTTATATGTAGATGTTTTTTGGAATTTTTAATTGTATGTACCATTTGTATTTTTGTACAATATATAGGTATATATAAAATTTTTTTTTTCTATTCTGGGTTTTGGTATTAGTTTTATATGTGATGATAGAGGATAGATAATTTTAGGAATTTAATGATTTTAGTCATATTATCTAGGTTGGGATTGGAGAGGAGTTGGGAGGGCTTGTCGTTATGGAAGATTTGTCTTCACATGGTTGATGATGAGTGGCAGGAGTCGAGGATGTGTTCAATGTAAGTTGGGGAATAATTTTCGCAAGTAGGACATAAAGGAGAATAGTTTCTGTCTAAGCGATATAGTTTAGTGATCCTTGTGTGTCATAGTCGGAGTCTAATTAGTTTAGTTTAGTCAAGCCTTGTAAGTGAATTTTGGGGGAGGAATTTAAAGTAGAATTTTCGTGAAACTTATGCTAACGGTTCTAATGTGTTATTACTCTTTTGTTGCAAAACAGCTCCAATAGCAGCATTTGAAGCATCTACTGCAATTGATAATTGACCATTTTCATAATTCGAAAAATTTTTTAACATTTTCAAAAGCTTGTGTGGTTTCATCTGTCCATTTTAAATCTTTAAGTTTATTTTTAATTGTAAATGTTAACATTTCGTGCAGAGGACTTAATTCTGCTGCTAACATTTTAATATACCTATGATAATAATTTACCATACCTAAAAATTTTTGTAATTTGTTAATCAACAGAGGTTTTTCAAATTATAAAATTGTTTCAATACGTTCTAAAGAAGGTTTGATACCTTCACTTGAAATTTCATAGCTAAGAAAATTTAATTTATTTGTTCCAAAAATGTATTTTGCAGGTTTAATATTTAAATTGTAATTTTCAAGTCTTTTAAATACTGATTTTAAATGTTCAATATGTTGATCTTCATTATCACTAACTACTAGAATATCATCGATGTATACAAACACGAAATCTAATCCAGAAAATACTTCATTAATAAATCGTTGAAATGTTTGAGCACTGTTTCTAAGTCCGAAAGGCCTACGTACAAATTCAAACATTCCAAAAGGAGTGGTTATTGCTGTTTTGTGTATATCTTCCTCAGCCATTGGTATTTGATGATATGCACGAACTAAATCAATTTTTGAAAAATCGAATTCAGTTTTTCCTATCTTTATTTTAATAGGATCAAGACGACGAGGTTTAGAAAAAGGAAGAATCCCTTTTGTTTCAAATCTGTGAACCGTATGGTGTTGCACTTGCTTATTGTAATCTGGTTCACAAGTAATAGATGGAAATTCATTTAGAATATTCGTAAATTTATTTTCAATAATGGAAATTCGAAGAGAGAAAATATCGCAAAAACCAGTAGATCCAGAAATTTTAAATTTTGTTGTTAATTCTGTTATTTCATTATTTTTGATATCTACTAAAATTCCAAATTTTTCTAAAAAATTAGCACCAATAATTGGAGTTGAAATAATTAATGGAAATTCGAAATCTCTTCTTAAACCTAAATCAAGTCTTAAAAGTTTTGTTGCAAATGTTTCTATATTAGATCCATTTGCAGCTGAAAGTTTAAGATCAGAATTTCTTTTAAATGATTTGAATTTTGAATAAGGTATAAATAAAACCATTGCGCCTGTATCCATCAAAAAATTTAGTTTGTTAAATTACTAAGTTTACTATTATTTCCATTATCAGCCACCGTCATAATGGAACGTTTTAGTTTAAAGAATTTGCATTTGATATATTTGTGTTTATTTTAAAATTGCAAGGTTGAACGCAATTGAAGGCATTGTTCTTAAATTTTTGATGATAGCAACAAATATTATTTTGATTATTATTATTCCTGGGTCTTGATGAATTTCTTGATCTAGATCTATATCTATCTCTAGATCTATCTATTTGTTATTCATTAATATCTTCTGTAATTTTGTTTAAAGTTTGATATATTCCAGTTGTTAAGTCAGTTAAATTATTAATACATTGTTCTAAAATATTATTATTATTATTATTAAAGATTGAATCTATTGAAGCTACTTGAGGTTTATTGATTAAATCGAAAATTTTATCAGCCGAAATAATAATTTCATCTTTATTTTGGTTACTAGAAGATGTTAAATGAATTTGAACTTTTTGAGGTAGTTTACGAATCCATAATTTAAAAAGATATTCGTGATTAACAATTGTATCTGAACTAGTTAAAGATTTCATAGCTCTGAAAGTGAACGATCACCAAATTCAGTATTTGAAAAAAAAATTGTTCCAATCTCTTTTCTTCACTAAGAGAAAATCTCTCACAAAGAACTTTCTTAATTGTTTCATATTTATTCGACAACGGATGTGGATTAACTACATCGATAATTTTGAAAATAGTTTCTCGTTAAAGAGCAATTAAAACATTTTGAAATTTAATGTTATCATTATAAATGTTGTTAATTTCAAATTGTCCTTCAACAAACAAAAACCATGCTTCAGGACATTCATTCCAAAACGGAGGTAATTTAAAAGAATTGGAACTCGGTCTAAAATTATGTGTATGAATGTGTTGTGTTAAATTTTGTGTTGTATTTAAATCTGTATTAGAGTGTGCGTATGGGTGATCTATGCATGTTTGGAGAAAGAGTTTACAAAAACTTGATAAAAGTTAACTAAAATTTAAATTAATTAACTAAATTTAAAAAGTTAAATAACTTACATATATTTATAAGTTTAAAGACAAATAATAATTTTTACAATTAATAAAAACCTGATATTGATCTGTTCTATTCGACAATATTGTTAATTGTTGTAATTCTTGACTTTAATAGCAGTTAAATTCTTCAATTATATTGATTTCATTCTAATGGAATTGGTAAACATCAGCAGAAATCGATGCAAACAAATTGATGTTATTTCGGATTGAGTATCATTATATTTGATATACGAATGTGTATTTGTTCCAGAGGATTGACAAAATTTAATAGATATTTTATATTTGTTATTAGATTGCTTAGACGCATTGAAGTTGCTGAAACTGTTGTTTAATGTTCGTAGATAAAACGGAAAAATGAAATTTTATTTGTAGTTGTTGATTGATGTACCACAAACAAAAGTTGGAAATTGCATATGTACTTAAAATTCAGTTGTACACATTATTGTTAATACAAAAACATACACATATATATACCAGGTGTGTTTGTTGAAGGTTGCCGGTTTTACTAGTAGATGTCGCTAGCAATATGTATAAATTTCTATGATTTGGCATGCATGTAATTTTTTTCTATTGACATTAACCTACAAAAATACGCAAGTCACATTCCGCCAAAATAATAGCGTCATGTTTGTTTACCTCAGTGAATATGTCGAGTTTCGTTCCAAGTAAATCGCATTTGCGGCATTCGTTGCTTTTCTTACTTCATCAAAAGAAAAAAACAGCTGAAGCTCACCGGATGCTGGAAGAAACTTATGGTGAACATGCTCCAGTGATTAGAACATGTGAGATATGGTTTCGTCAATTTAAAAGTGGAGATCTCGATTTGACAGACAATGAACATCCTGGTGCAGCGAAAAATTTCGAAGACGAGGAATTGCATGTTGATACAACCCAATCGCAACAAAAATTGGCAGAAACACTACATGTGACTCGGGGAGCAATTTGCCAACGTTTAAAAGCCATGGAAAAGATCCAGAAGTATGGAAAATGGGTGCCACACCAGCTGAACGATAGACAAATGGAAAATCGAAAAACCGCTTGTGAAATGCTGCTTCAACGATTCGAAAGGAAATCTTTTCTGCATCGAATTGTCACGGGGGACGAAAAATGGATTTATTTTGAGAACCCGAAGCGAAAAAAATCATGGCTTACCCCTGGTGAAGCTGGCCCATCGACTGCAAGGCCAAGTCGCTTTGGCCGTAAGACAATGCTCTGTGTTTGGTGGGACCAGTGTGGTGTGGTGTACTACGAGTTGTTAAAACCTGGTGAAATGGTGAACACGGATCGCTACCGAAAATAAATAATCAATTTGAATCATGCGTTGATCGAAAAACGTTCGGAATGGGCCCGAAGACATAGCAAAGTTATTTTGCAACATGACAACGCGCCGTCTCATACCGCTAAACTGGTGAAAGACACATTAAAAACACTTAATTGGGAAATATTATCGCACCCGCGGTACTTTCAATACTTTGAATAAAAAAATTTTGAGATTCCTCTGAAATTAAGTATTCTTTTGTCGAAAAAACCGGCAAATTTCAACTAACACACCTGGTATACAGGGTCCGCCACGTAACTTTTTTTTTTTAAACAGTGCGCACAAGATCGATCGTAACGTTGGCTGTGTGGCACGGAGCGCCGTCTTGCTGAAACCAAATGTTGTCCAAGTCCTCCTCTTCGATTTCCGGGAAGAACCAATCCGATAACATGGCGCGGTAGCGTTCGCCGAATTTTCGAAGAAAAATGGGCCAATGATGCCGCCGGCCCAAAATCCGCACCAAACAGTAACTCTCTGAGGATGCATTGGCTTCTCTTTGATCACGTGCGGGTTTTCCGTCCCCCAAATACGACAATTTTGTTTATTGACGTAGCCGCCAAGATGGAAATTAGCTTCGTCGGAAAAGATGATTTTTTGGTAAAATTCCGGGTCTTCGGCCAAGCGCTCATCTACCCATTCCTCAATCGTATACACAACCATTTTCGTTCAGCGGAAGGATAAAACTAACTTTCTGTCAAATCAGATGTAACATCACTGTTACCACACTCAAAATAACCACGAGTTCAAAAAAAAATGTTAGATGGCGGACCCTGAATATATATATTTAAAAATTTATTTTAAACAGTTGTAGTTCACAGGATCGCCATTTATAGAGATAACATGAATCTACAATATATATATATGTAAATGAAGATTAATTTTAATTTTTTTTTTTAATTTATTGTTTGCTTGAAAATGAAAATTATAATATTGTATTGCAGAAAATGAAATTTTTTAAAGTTAAAAATTCAGCAACATAAAAATTGCAAAAATCTTAACTGTTAAGTAGAAAATGTTAAAGTAGATTCCTACAGTCAATATGCGGTCCACTTCCCGGAGAGAAGAGTAGTCTTCCTGTTAATCCTAGCAAAAAGCTACCTATGAACTGAATATGAAATAAACCAAACCAGAAATACGACTTTTTTGAATAGATCAGTGCTCCAGTGCTCCATTTTCCAGAGAGAAGTATACTATTGCTGTTTACTTAAATAAAAAGCTACCTAAATACCAAATTTCAAGTATATCGATGCATAAATAAGGTTTTTTTGGACAACTCATTCCCTGGTCCACTTCTTTTCGAAAAGAAGAGCTTTCCTGTTAATTTAAGCAAAAAGACAAGCATGTACCGAATTTGGATTAATGCGAAACAAGCTTTTTTGAATAGTCAATCCCTGGTCCACGTTCTGGAGGGAAGTGTAGTCGTCCGGATAATCTAAACAAAAAGACGCCTATGTACCGAATTTACCGAATTTCAAGTAATTCGATCCATAAATAAGTTTTTTTTGAATAGGTAAGTCTGCGGTCCACTTTCCGGAGAAAAATGTAGTCTTCTTGTTAACATTAGCAAAAAGCCACCTATGTACCGAATATCAAGTTTAGGGAACCATAAAAAAATTTTTTTTAAAAGGTCAACCTGCGGTTCACATTCCGGAGAGAAGTGTTGTCTTCTGTTATTCTAAGCAAAAATCTACCCATGTACACCCCCCTTAGAAAGGAGGGAGCTTCTTATTAATTTAAACAAAAATCCATCTTTGTACCGAAATTCATGTAAACCGGACCATAATTAAGATTTTTTTGAATAGGTCTGTCTGCGGTCTACTTCCCGTTAATCCTAGCAAAAAGCCACCTATATACTGAATATAAAATAAACAGAACCATAAATAAGATTTTTTGAATAGATCAGTCCCTGCTCCAGTTTCCGGAGAGAAGTATAGAAGTAAAGAACTTAAACAGAAAGCTACCAAATACCAAATTTCAAGTAATTTGGTCCATAAATAAGTGTTTTTGAATAACTCATTCCCTGGTCCACTTCCTGTCGAACAGAAGAGCTTTCCTGTTAGTTTAAGCAACAAGACAAGTATGTACCTAATTTGGATTAATGCGAAACAAGTTTTTTTTAATAGGTCAGTCCGCGGTCCATTTTACGAACAGAAATATAGTCTTCCTGTTTATCTTAGCAAAATTCCATATAAATAACCAATTTCAAGTAAAACCAGCCGTAAATAAACATTTTGCGGATCAGTCAGTCCCTGGTCCACGTACCGGAGGAAAGCATAATCACACGGTTAATCTAAACAAAAAGTCACCTATGTACCGAATTTCAAGTAACTCGATCCATAAATAAGTTTTTTTTTGAATAGGTCAGTTCCTGGTCCACTTTCCGGAGAGAACAGTAGTCTTCCTGTTACTCCGTACCATAAATATGATTTTTTGGAATAGATTAGTCCCTGCTCCAGTTTCCGGAGAGAAGTATAGTGTTCCTGTTAACTTAACCAAAAAGCTACCTAGATATTAAATTTCAAGTAAAATCAGCCATAAATATATTTTATTTACTGGTCCACTTCCTGGCGAAAAGAAGAGCTTTCCTGTTAATTTAAACAAAAAGACACGTATGTATCGATTAATGAGAACAAGTTTTTCACGAAGAGAAATGTAGTTTTCCTGTTAATCTTAGCAAAATTCCACCTTAATACCCAATTTGAAGCTAAAGCAGCCGTAAATAAACTTTTTCGATTCAGTGAGTCCCTGGTCCACGTTCCGGAGAAATGTGTAATTTTCCGGTTAATCTAAACAAAAAGGCACCTATGTTTTGAATTTCAAGTATACCGACCCATGAATAAGATTTTTTTGAATAGCTCAGTCCCTGGTCCACTTTCCGGAGAGAAGTGTGGTCTTCATATTAATGTAAGAAAAAACCACCTATTTACCAACTGTGAACTGAATTTCAAGTACACCGAACCATAAATAAGGTATTTTTTGAATAAATCGGTCCATGCTCCACTTTCCGTAGAGAAGTTCAGTATTTCTGTTACCTTACCCAAAAAGTTACCAATGTGTCCAATTTCAAGTAAATTCAACCCTTCCTGTTAATCTAAGCAAAAAGTCACCTATGTACTGAATTTCAAGTAAGCCCAACCATAAATAAATTATTTTCGACTATGTCAGTCCCTGGTCCACTTTCCGAAGAGAAGTACAATCTTCCTGTTAACTTAAGCAAAAAGGTACCAATGTGTCCAATTTCAAGTGAATCCTGTTAATCTAAGCAAAAGTCGGAGAGAAGTGTTGTCTTCTGTTATTCTAAGTAAAAAGCCACCTATGTACACTTCCCTTAGAAAAGAAGGGGTTTCCTATTAATCTAAGCAAAAAGCCACCTATATACGTAGTTTCAAGTAAACCGAACCATAATTAAGTTTGTTGAATAGGTCAGTCTGCGGACGTTCCGAGAGAAGTGTTGTCTTCTGTTATTCTAAACAAAAAACCAGTCATGTAGCAAAGTTCACGAGGGTCAATTATGTGAATACTCATAAGATGATGTAACAATCTGTTTAGTGTTGGTGATAATTTCTGCGTATCCATTGTCGGTATGTAAAGGGTGGTTAAATTTTCAAGGGCCGATGTTGATTTTGAATAAAACACAAACTATTTAGGAAATTATTGAAATTTTATTTTATTATGATATATTGGTATTACTCAATTATGTATGTAACAAAATATCGGCCAAATGAGCGCCGCGACCTCGGCGGCACATCTCCATACGATGGTCCAAATTTTCGATGACGCTGAGGCATAATGGAGTTTCTATGCCGGTAATGTGCCGAATTATCTCATCCTTTAGCTCTTGAATTGTTGCTGGCTTATCGACGTACACCTTTTCTTTCAAATAACCCCAGAGAAAAAAGTCCAACGGTGTCAAATCACAGGATCTTGGGGGCCAATTGACATCGCCATTACGTGAGATAACACGGCCATTGAATTTGTTGCGCAAAAGAGCCATTGTTTCGTTAGCTGTGTGGCAAGGGGCACCGTCCTGCTGAAACCACATATCGTCCACATCCATATCTTCCAATTGTGGCCATAAAAAATTCGTTATCATCTCACGATAGCGAACACCATTCACAGTAACTGCCTGACCGGCCTCATTTTGGAAAAAATACGGCCCGATGATGCCGCCAGCCCATAAACCGCACCAAACAGTCACTCTTTGTGGGTGCATTGGTTTTCCGACAATCACTCTTGGATTCTCATTCGCCCAAATGCGGCAATTCTGTTTATTGACGAATCCACTGAGGTGAAAATGTGCCTCATCACTGAAGATGATTTTCTTCGAAAATTTTCATAATAAGTCTGGATAACTTTAACACGTTGTTGGATTGTGTATCTCTCCATGGTTCAAATTGAGTAAGTCTGAAATAGAGAAATGTCAAATTAAATTCGGAAAAAACTTGACGTTTAGGTGTGGTTCACATTCAACATCGGCCCTTTCAATTTAACCACCCTTTATTTGATGTACTTCCAGTTCGGCTGCATTACTAATTATTACAATTGCTATCATCAATGTTATTTTGAAGATGTATTTGACTTAAAAAATTTATTTGGACATTTAATATTTGTCGGGTGAATATTATCTAATGGCAATTTTCTATACCTTGGTTCGTATTCGTGCCGAACCGCTTTATAATTTTTTACGTAACCTTCTTTTTGAGTGTTATTAAGCTCTTCTCTATTTCTATTTAGTTTTCCTATGCATTTTTCTTTAGTCTTGTGAATAGTGTCTTTAATCTAATTTTTATCAGTTTTTCCATTTATAACCTCAAGAGGTGTAGTTTTAATTGTATAATGATAAGATTTGTTATACCATTCTATAATTTGAAATACTTTTTCAGCTGTCGAAAGGCTTGGTTTTCCAATTTCTAGGACTCTAATTCATTCGGAGAGAGTATTATGAAATCTTTCGATATCTGAATTCCCAGTATGACTGTATAGTTTTGTAAAATGAACTTCTATTTCTTCTTTCCTAAAAAAATCTTTTATGTTAATTGAGTTGAATTCATTATCTAATATTAACTTTCTAGGTATTCCTTTGATAGAAAAGAATAATCTAAGCTTTTCTATAATAATTATACTGTTTCTATCTTCTAGCTGAAATGCCATAGCAAATTTCGCAAATTTGTCTATAAAAGTAAGGATGTAATATTTTTTATTTATGTATATACACGGTGTGTCCCAAAAATAACCGAACTTTATATTTAAATCATACAACATACAGCGCCATATATTGAAAATTTGCAACATTAAAAAGTTAAAAATACATTCATCCTCTTTCAAACGCACCTAACTTCATGTAAGTCGGATGACAGATGTAAAAGTGACAGCCATTTCAATAACGCCAAAAGTGTGCTAATGGTTCAAAAATAAAATGGAACAAAGAGCAAATATAAAATTTTGTGTCAAACTTGAAAAAAAATTTGCTGAGACATACGAATTAATGAAAAAAGTTTATTGTGATGATTGTATGAGTCGTACGCAAGTTTATACGTGGCTTACACCATTTAAAAATGGTCGTGAGGATTTAAATGACGACCCTAGAGCAGGACGTCCAGAAACTAGTAGCCGTGCTGAACTGGTGGAACAAGTTCGTGAAATCATTGGTATCGATGCAAATTTTACTACGAGAATGTTGGCAGAAGAATTGAATACGAGTAAAAACACTATTTGGAGAAATTTAACTGAAGATTTGGGGAAAAGAAAGGTCTGTGCGCGATTTGTTCCACATGAATTAAATGACGACCAAAAAATCGCTCGCGTGGAGCATTGCAAAGACATTATTGAAACTGCTGAAAACGATCCTGACTTCCTTGATTCGAACCAAAAAAATTTCGTTTTCAGAAGTCTCGAATCAAGACAATGTTGATTACTTTTTATGATTCAAAGGGTATTGTTAACAAGGAATTTGTTCCAGAAGGTCAAACTGTTAATGGAAAATACTATTTAGGCGTTCTACATCGTTTGTGGAAAAGAATCGGTCGTGTTAGACCAGATATCCAGCAGGAAAACAGCTGTTTTTATTGCACGATAATGCACCACCTCACAAGACCAAAAAAGTGAACGAATTTTTAATGAAAAAAGGGATTTATCTCATCGACCATCCTCCGTATTCGCCTGATCTATCACCATGTGATTATTTTTTATTTCCAAAACTGAAAACCAAGATGAAGGGAGCATTTTATGATGATATCCCAGCCATTCAAGCAGCCGTAACCGAGGTACTGAAGAACATTTCTTTAAATGACATAAAAAAATCTATGCATGCGCTGGTTAATCGTTCTAAACGTTGTGTTGGGTCAAATGGAACCTATTTTGAATAAATAATAACTTTCAAAGATAATATAATGTGTATTTTACTATCTTATATCCAAAACGTTCGGTTATTTTTGGGACACACAGTGTATCTGCGTGAACTATTTCATTTATATCTGATGGTGTTTTCGTTAATTGAAATTTTGGTTTTAAAGGTTTTCTATCATATTTTGCTCTATTGCAAACATCGCAATTATTTATATATTTTTGAATCAAAACTTTCAAATTTTTCAAGTATATTCGTTTTTTCAATTTTTCATAATTTTCATTAATACCTGCATGGCCTGTTTCATTTTTATGATATTGAGCAATTTGTTTATAAACTTGATCTTCATTTTTCATATCTTTAGCATGGAATTCACCTCCAAAAAAACTTTACCTGTCTAATAAATATTTGAATAAGCTTTTGCTGAACTATTTTGTACTGATTATCGGTTAAATAAGAAAAAATACTTTTCCACTATTTATGTGCCTACGACAAAGATCTAAGAAATTATTATTTTTTATATCTTCTGCGCTAATAAACATTTTCTTCGTGTTGCCTAGTTCTTCAGATTCCATAATTTTTTCTATTGTTAAAATGATTTGTGTATTGAAGCGATTTACAATACGTGTAGTATGTAAAATTGGAAAATGATCATATAGTTCCTCATCTTGAACGTGATCTATTTCCATCGGTTCGGGGGAGTTTTGTCTCCTTTGGACTGAATTATATCTTCTAGATTGTTAAGAATTATTTTGCCTATTTTGTCCAAAGCTAAATTGCTCAGAATTATTTTGTCTACTTTGTCCAAAGTTAAATTGTTGATAATTGTCATTTTGGTTAGAATTGTTACGAAATTCTCTCTGCTGATTTTGTCCAAATTGAAAATTATTGGAATTTTGCATATACTGTTTATTATTGAAATTGCCAAAATTGTTAGCCAAGAAATTTCTATTTGAAAAATTTCTATAATTATTTCTTTGATAATTGTTTTGTCTTTTATCAAATTGTATTAGCAAACCTGTCTCTTGAAGAACGCTAAAAGCCTCTCTAATGGTGCTTATATCTCTACTAATCACTACACTGCTTAAGTTGGGGTGTATCCCATTTAAAAATGATTTTAGAATTAAACTTTCGTTGTTAATTGGAGAAAATTCTATAGGCTTTATCCTATCGAATTCATGTTTTAAATTTAATTAACCTAAAATATCTTTTAAATTTTGAAAATATTGACTTACGTTATAGTTTCGTAGTACAATCGCCTGAATGTAAAGGGTGTGACGACTCCTTTACTCCAAAATTCTTTATGAGTTCTTCTCTCATTTGCTGCCATGTTGGTGTAGGTCCCAAAGGCCGGATGACACTTGCTGCTTCTCCTTTAATTTTTGTTTTGACGTGTCGCTGCGTTACAAATTCCAACATTGATGGGTTGGGGTTGAATAACGGAAGGATCATGTCAACTTCCCTGATGAACGATGACAAATCTCTGCCGTCAAAGTCTATGATTCTTGAAGCTTCCTTCAAAATTTGCGATCCTGTCATCTGAAGTGGTTGCTGCTCGCCTGGATTCATTGCTGATGTATCCTCTTTTAATACAACTGAACTTGTTGTTGTTGCTTTGTATGGTGCAATTCGCTCTCTCATTAAACTTTAATCCCACTTTTCCTGGTAATGTTAATGGGCGGAATGAGGCTATTCTTCGCCTTCACAAATTGTAATCATCGGAGTCGCTCTCCGACGTTCCAGATAACTTGTGTAGAAACTTGAGTTTCTTAAACTTGGCTATCTGTGCCGACCGACTTATATATTTACATATATATAAGATATCTTTAAAATGGGAGCTAATCTTAGGATTTTCTTCCCGTTGCTAAAGCTTACGAAACTTATAAAACTTCAGTTTTTAGTATCGCTTAACTTTGCAGTTTGTTTTTGCCGACTGCGCCAGTTTTGGTTGTTCGAGCGGAGGAAAAATAAAAAATGCCGACGATGTTACTTCTGTGACATTATATTTTATTCTATTTCTTTGTTTCTCTATTTTCTTATGAAATACAATATTTGTTAAATGTAATCTTATTTTCTATTGAATGCAAACAAATATGATTGTGTGATTTACCCGATAATGTTTGGGTTATCATTACAGTCAAACATAAGGACCAAAACACGTTTGTATGCATTTGCATTATGTTCTTTATCTCCACTTGTTATCTTATTTTTTGTAATATTTACATGTTTTTCTTTAATCTTTTATTTTGTCCAATTTACAATATTTTGTTGTGTGGTGTCTGGTTGGGATGATAGTGTACACATAACTTGCGCACTTGACGATGTGTTGATATAAAATCTCGAATTTCGCTTGACAAGCACGGCTTATATAATATTTGCTGTAGCAGGTCCATTAGGGTGCGCACAAAGGAGCTGGTGGCTAAAACAGCACGGAGGGGTTCATTCGTTTTTATTGTTTTAAGCACACTCTTAAACAACACCTATGTACCGAGATTCAAGTAAACCGAACCATTAGTAAATGTTTTTCGAATACCTCAGTCCCCGGGGCATTTCCCGGAGAGAAGTATAGTCTTATGTTATTCTAAGCAAAAATCCACCTATGTACCCAATTTCGCGAAAGTCGAAACATAAATAAGATTTGATCGAATAGGTCAGTCCCTGCTCCAAGTTCCAGAGAGAAGTGTACTCTTCCTCTTCATCTAAGCAAATGACACCTATGTACCGAATTTCGAGTTATGCGATCCATAAATCAGTTTTTTGTAATAGGTAGTCCCCGGTGCATTTCCCGGAGAGAAGTGTAGTCTTCCTGACAACTTAAACAAAAAGTTACCTATGTACCGAATTTCAAGCAAACCGAACCATAATTAATGTAATGTTCCTGTCAATCTTAGCACAAAGCCACCTATGAACTGAAGTTAAATATAATTGAACCATTAATAAACTTATTTTGAATAGCTCAGTCCCGGGTCTTTTTCCGGAGAGAAGGGTAGTTTTTCTATTAACTTAAGAAAAAGATACCTATGTGCCGAATTTCAAGTAACTCGGTCCATATATGACAATTTTTCGAATAGAACAGTCTGGGATACACCGGAGAGAAGTGTAGTCTTCTTTTACTCTTGAATAATAAATAATATTTTTTCGAATAGGTCAGTACCCGGTGCACCTCTCAAGAGAAGTGTAACCTTCTGTTATTCTAAGCAAAAACCCACCTATGTACCAAATTTCCTGTAAATCGAAGCAATTTCATCCGGAGAGAAGTGTAGTTTTTCTGTTAATTTAAGCTTCGTACTGAATTTCAAGTAACTCGGTCCATAAATAACATTTTTTCGAATAGGTCAGTCCCTGGTCCACTTTCCGGAGAAAAATGTAACTTTTCTGTTAACTTAAGCTATAAGGTGACTACGTGCCGAATTTCAAGTAATTCGATCCATAAATAACTTTTTTTTTCGAATAGGTCATTTCCTGGCCCACAGAGAGAACAGTAGATTTCCTGTTAACTTAAACAAAAAGCTTCCTAAATACCAACTTTCAACCAAAATTCAGTCATAAATATACTCCATTTTGAATAAGACAATTCCTAGTCAATTTCTTGGCGAAAAGAAGAGCTTTCCTATTAATTTTAGCTAAAAGACAAGTATGTACCGAATTTGGATTAATGAGAAACAAGTTTTTCACGAAGAGAAATGTAGTCTTCCTGTTAATCTTAGCAAAATTCCACCTTAATACTCAATTTCAAGTAAAACCGGCCGTAAATAACATTTTTTCGAATAGGTCTGTCCCTGGTCCACTTTCCTATTAATGAAGGCAAAGAGCCACATACAGCCTTGGCCAAAAGTATTAGGCACCACACGAATTACTGAATTTTTTGTTTTAACAAGTGAACTAATGAAGTTTTATTAGTAAAACAGTGAAAATACAATGAATTAGTGATAATTACATTAATATTTAGTAGGTCCACCCTTCGATTTAATAACGACAGCAATTCTCTTAGGCATGCTGCGTACAAGCTTTGCACATTCGTCCGCAATTATAGCTTACCACTCGTTAATAAAAGCATTATTTAATGTAGTTCTTGATGTTATACTGTGTTCCTTAATTTTGCGTTTTAAAATAGCCCACATGTGCTCAATGGGATTAAGATCTGGAGACTGTGCAGGCCAATCTAACAAAACAATGTTGTTATCTCTAAACCAACGCATCGTAGTCGTTGAATTGTGCTGAAATTGAACCCCGTCTAAATTAGTATCGCCGAAAATGCGCGTTAACAAAGGCAGAAGAACAGCTTCTAATACATTTGAAAATTTTCAATTTCAATTTCATTTATTTATCCGTACAGTAAAACACAGAGTCTTTTCATTGTACACCGTTAACATACTCATAATGAATTACAATTTGATTTTTTAAATCTTAGGAATAGCTAAGAATAACATTAAGTCTAAAAGGTGGGATTTCAACAGTATGTGGACATAGGTAAGGAGAATAGGGATGGGTATTATGCAAATAGGTTTGTAACTGCCGTTTTGAAGCATCCAATCGTTTTGATACATTTTATTGAAATTGGTAAAGAGTTCCAAATTCTAACAGCACCAACAAAAAACAATCTAGAGGTCGTCAAAGTTTTGTATTTGGGGACAACAATATTGTGAGTACGAGAATATTGCACAAACTTTATTTTGCGGTAAAGATACCCTGGTTGACGGTTTTTGATGATTTTAAATAAATATATTAAATTACGAACCTTGAGATAATTCTCAAGGGTGAAGCCGAGAATTTTTTTGGTGTACAAAGAGATGTGTTCAAACTTTTTTTTGCAGTAAATGAACTTAGCTACGTTATTTAAAGCTAAATTTAATGTGTTTCTGGAATCGCAGCTTAGAGTACCATATACGACTTCAAAATAAGAAGTTTGGGGAATAATAAGGGACTGAACTAGTTTAAGTTTTATTCTAATCGGCAAACAATCAAATGTATGCCATAAATTTCGTAATGCCGAATATATTTTTATTACGCAATTGTTTATGTGATCGTCACAATTTAAACGAACATTAATTTTGAAGCCAAGATTTTTTACAACATATTCAAATTTTAGTTCAACCCCGTTCAAAACAATTGGTGACAAATTGCTGAGATCAGGATAATTACTTTTAATAGGAAATACCTTCGTTTTTGTAGCATTTAGACAGAGACCATTTATGTTAGATCAATGGGACGTGAGAGGTAAATCTGAGTATCATCGGCATATAGATGTATAGAAAAATTTTCGCAACAGTGAACATTGTCATCAATTAATAAACTAAAAAGTATTGACCCCAAAGAATCTCCTGAGATGGTTTCTCTGCGATTTGAATTTACGTCCCCACACTGAACTTGCTGATATCTGTCCGATAAGTATCTTCTCATAAGCTTAATTGCTGATGTGTTGAAACAAAAATAAGTTTTCACTTTTAACAGTAGAATATCATGGTTTACAGTGTCGAAAGCTTTAGAGAAATCTAAGAGCACTAAGATCGTAAGTAAGTTATCGTCGAAAGCAGGGATGTCGTCCATGATTTTCATCACAGCTGTGGAACCACTATGATTGGGTAGAGTACCCAGACTTAGATTCGCTCAATAAATCATGTAGACGCAGTTGTGACACTATTTGAGCGGTAATAAATTTTTCAAATACTATTGACAATGCTGGTAAGATACTAATAGGTATGAAGTCTTGGGGAGCACAACACTAGTTCCTTTAACCACCGGAAAACGCAGAGGAGGTTATAGCATGATTAAAAATGTGTGTAAGCATGGGAAGCACATAGGGCAGTATAAGTTTTAAAAAACGTAAACTCAGACCATCCACTCCAAGTGCGTTAGATTTTATATTAAAAACACACTTTATAACATCCTCTTCAGTAGCTGGGTTAAATGAGAATTCATGGGTGTGGTCAGTAACTAAGCTTTCATTGATGGTGAATGCAGATACATTTGCTTGTGAATATATATCAAGAAAGTTTGAGTTCATCACACCAGCATCAATCCTATAAGTTTTTGCCTCTTTGGCACAAATACCAAGTGATTTTAGATTTGTCCACACTACTTTGGAAGGCAAATCAGTTTTAAGTTTAGCACAAAGATAAGCTTTTTTACTTTTTCGCAATTCAGTTGTAACTTTATTCCTCAAGTTCTTGTATGTGGTCCAACGTTCATTAGTAGGATTACGCTTCCAATATCTATAAGCTCTACATTGGTCTTTTATAAGGGCTAGAATAGCCTTAGTCATCCAAGGTTTAGTATGGTTTATAGCTTTAATTCTACGAATTGGAACATACTTTCAAACAGATAATTAATTAGCGTGGTAAAGTACTGTAACTTGTCATTAACATCTACAAGTAGCCAACAGTAATTCCAGTTTAGGGTCACGGCTTCAGCAGATAGCGAAGCACTGTATATATTCTTGAAATCTCTGAAAGTTAAATCTATTGGTGGCTTTACTCTATTTAATTCAAAATTGAAAAATATTATAATTAGCTCATGGTCCGAAACTCCGGGCAATGAAAATTGGTCAATATGGCTTACACTACTCCCCACGCTTACACCAAAAAGGAATAAGATACTTGGCTTGCAGTGTGGTGCAAATCTAAATGCATACTCATTTGCTATTGTTATGCCAACGTTGCTAAAACAGCTTAGCAAGTGTCTAGACTTAGCATTATTCGACAACATACGTATATCAACATTAAAGTCACCACAAATGAGGACATGCATATAACTTAAGGACAGTTCCGATATTTTACTGAACAGTTGAGTGAGATCATTTGACTTATGAGGGTTGAATACACATACAACAACACACTTTTGTACATTATCACTACACTCAATAAACATACTTTCAACAGTTTCAATAGAATGAGATTTATATATTATTTTATATTTAATATTAGCCTTTAAATAAATTGCTATGCCACCCCCTCTCTGACCAGTGGTTCTATAATTTCGTACAAGCAAATAGTCACATACAGAATATGCACAGTCTGCAATAAAAGGTTTGAACCAGGTCTCAGTCAAACAAATTATGCTACAGCATAGGTCACGAGATGTCAAGTTCATATAATCAAGTTTTTCACGGGTTAAACTCCTAGCATTAAAGTGGCAAACATTAAACATTTAAGAGCTAGCCCCAGATTGTCATTGTTATTGTGATCACAAAGATTGCTGCTCACTTATGTACTTTTGACTGTCCATGCGACCCTTGCAAACGAACATTTCGCCAACACCATCAGCAGTAATGCAGCCCCAGATCATAATGCTGCCTCCTCCACGCTTAACAGTGGGTACCACGCAATCTGGATGAAATTCTCCCCCAACCCGTCGCCTCACGAACGTCACTCCAGGTGTTCCAAATATCTGTAGAAAAGAAAAAATAATGTTTTCATAAGATAAGATAAGGGTAAGAAGCTATGGCTGTTAATACTTTAAGACGATCTTAACTAAGCTTACCTCGAAAGTTTGATTCATCAGACCACAGAACATTCGACCAATCTTCTTCCGTGAAATGTTGGTATCGGCGAGCCCATTCCAAACGATTTTTCCTATTCTTTTCTGAGAGCCACGACTTCTTTCGGGCTTAACATCCTTTTAAATCTGCTAGCAGAAATCTTCTTCTAGCGGTTCGAGCACTAACTGGTTTACTAAATTCATCGGAAAGGGCAACTGCAGGTGCAGAAAAAGATTTTTTGCGATCCTTGAAAGTCTCGCGTATAAGTATTCAGTATTCTCTTTTACTGGTTAGGCGCTTTCTTCCACTTTTTGATTTATTATTGTGGGATTTCGTCTCCAAAAATCGCCTGATAGCACATTGGACCGCGCACCGGGAACATCCCACCAAATTGGCAATCTCAACCTAAAACATACCTTCTTCACTTAGAACTTGAATTCTAACTCTATCATCGTAACTAATTTCACTTTTTTTTTTGGCACTTCGGTAAATATGAACTGTTTTTATAAGATTGGAAACTTTTCACTAAATGTAATTTACAC
This sequence comes from Ceratitis rosa, assembly GCA_037013455.1. Classification (NCBI taxonomy): domain Eukaryota; kingdom Metazoa; phylum Arthropoda; class Insecta; order Diptera; family Tephritidae; genus Ceratitis; species Ceratitis rosa. The sequence goes on along the minus strand of JAWMAG010000018.1, from coordinate 2,037,406 downwards.
TTTCAATTTCAAATTTTAAATGCGAAAATATTTTATGAATTTCTTAAAAATGTCAATTTTCAGGTTTAGCTTACCCACAGTGCTATGACTTTTAATTTTACGCAATTTATTCGTTTAATCAACAGTTAAACACCCTTGTAGACATTTACAAAAAGAAGTGGTAACTTTGATAGCCACATTTGAGAATACTTGTATTTTAGTGGGGTACCCAATACTATTGGCCAAGGCTGCATGTGCCGAATTTCAAATAATTCGGTTCATAAATAACATTTTTTTTCGAATAGAACACTCGATGGTCCACATTCCGGAGAGAAGTGTAGTCTCCCTGATAACTTAAGCAAAAAGTTACCTATAAACTTTTTTCGATTCAGTGAGTCCCTGGTCCACGTACCGGAAAGAAGTGTAATTTTTCTGTTAACTTAAGCAAAGAGGTACCTACGTGCCGAATTTCAATTAATTCGGTCCATAAATAACATTTTTTTCGAATAGGTCCGTCCCTGGGATACTTTTCGGTGAGAAGAGTAGTCTTCCATTAATCTTAGCAAAGAGCCACCTATGTGCCAATTTTCAGGTAAATGCAACCATAGATAAACTTTTTACGAATACGTGTATGTCAGTCCCTGGCCCACTTTCCGGAGAGAAGTAAAGTCTGTCGTTATTAGAAGCAAAAATCCATCTATGTACAAAATTTCACGCAAGTCGAAGCATAAATAAGATTTTTTCGAATATTTCACGCAAACCGAAACAAAATTAATATAATCAAATCCTGTCAATCTTAGCACAAAGTCACGTATGTACTGAAAATGAAGTTAATCGAAACATTAATAAGCTTCTTTTGAATAGATCAGTACCTGGTTCTTTTTCCGGAGAGAAGTGTAGTTTTTCTATAGAGTTAAGAAAAAGATACCTACACGTATGTGCCGAATTTCAAGTAAATTGGTCCGTAAATAACGGTTTTTTGAACAGAAAACTCGATGGTCTTCTTTCCGGAGAGAAGTGTAAATCGAAGCAAAAATAAGATTTTTTCGAATAGGTCAGTCCGTGGTCCACGTTTCGGACAGAAGTGTTCTCTTCCTGTTAATCTAAACAAAAAGCCACATACACGTATGCGCCAATTTTCAAGTAATTGCAATAAGTCAGTCCCTGGTCCACTTTGCAGAGAGAGGTGTAGCCTTCTGTTCTTCTAAGCAAAAATCTACCTTTGTACCAAATTTCACGTAAGTTGAAGCATAAGTAAGATTTTTAGGAAAATGTCAGTTCTAAGCAAAAATCCACCTATGTACCAAATTTCAGGTAAATGGAACCATAAATAACCTTTTTTCGAATAGGTCAGTACCCGGTGCACTCAAAGAGGTACCTACGTGCCGAATTTCAATTAATTCGGTCGATAAATGACCTTTTTTCGAATAGTTCAGTCCCTGGTCCACTTTCCGGAGAGAAGCGTAGTCTTCCGTTATTCTAAGCAAAAATCCACCTATGTACCAAATTTCACGTAAGTCGAAGCATAAATAAGATTTTTTCGAATATTTCAAGCAAACCAAACCATAATTAATGTAATGTTCCTGTCAATCTTAGCACAAAGCCACCTATGTACTGAAGTAAAAGTTAATCGGACCATTAATAAACTTTTTTTGAATAGCTCAGTAACTGGTTCTTTTTCCGGAGAGAAATGAAGTTTTTCTATTAAGTTAAGAAAAATATACCTATGTGCCGAATTTCAAGTAAATCGGTCCATATATAACAGTTTTTTGAACAGAAAACTCAATGGTCCACTTTCCGGAGAGAGTGGAAATCGAAGCAAAAATAAGATTTTCGGACAGCAGTGTTGTCTTCCTGTTAATCCAAGCAAAAAGCCACCTATGTTCCAATTTTCAAGTAAATGCAACCATAGAAAAAGTTTTTACGAATATGTCAGTTCCTGGTCCACTTTCCAGAGAGAAGTGTAGTATTCCTGATAGCTTAAGCAAAAAGTTTCCTATGTAACGAATTTCAAGCAAATCGAACCATAATTAATTTAATATCAATCTTAGCAAAACGCCACCTATGTACTAAAGTTAAAGTTAATCGAACCAATACTAAACTTTTTTTCAAGTAAGTAGTAGTAGTAATTTCAAGTAAATGGAACCATAGATAACCTATTTTCGAATAGGTCAGTCCGTGGGCCACGTTTCGGACAGAAGTGTTGGCTTCCCGTTAATCTAAGCAAAAACCACCTATGTGCCAATTTTCAAGTAAATGCAACCATAGATAAACTTTTTGCGAATATGTCAGTTCCTGGTCCACTTTCGGGAGAGAAGGATAGTCTTCCTGATAACTTAAGCAAAAAGTTTCTTATGTGACGAACTTCAAGCAAATCGAACCATAATTAATTTAATGTTCCTATCAATCTTAGCAAAAAGCCACCTATGTACTAAAACTGTAGTTAATCGAACCAATAGTAAACTTTTTTTCAAGGAAGTAGTAGTAGTAATTTCAAGTAAATGGAACCATAGATAACCTTTTTTCGAATAGGTCAGTCCGTGGTCCACGTTTCGGAGAGAAGTGTAGACTCGCTGTTAACCTAAGCAAATTTCAGGTAAATGGAACCATAAATAACCGGGTGCACCTCAGGAGAGAAGTGTAGTTTTTCTGTTAACTTAAGCAAAAAGCCACCTATATACCAAATTTCAAGTAAATGGAACCATAGATAACCTTTTTTCGAATAGGTCAGTTCCTGGTCCACTTTGCGGAGAGAACAGTAGTCTTCCTGTTTCTCCGAACCATAAATAAGATTTTTTGGAATAGATTAGTCCCTGCTCCGGTTTCCGGAAAGAAGTATAGTATTCCTGTTAACTTAAACAAAAAGCTACCTAAATACCAAATTTCAAGTAAAATCAGCCATAAATATATTTTATTTACTGTTCCACTTCCTGGCGAAAAGAAGAGCTTTCATGTTAATTTAAGCAAAAAGACACGTACATAGGCTGCTATATATAGGTCTGGCCTAGGCAACACTAAGTGTTGCCAGGTGCAATCTGACATTTCCATTGGAGAGTTTGACATTTCAGAACGTTTTGTCATTTAATCGTTAACTGTGTTATTTACAGGGAATTAAAAAAAAAAAAAAAATGGAATTAACTCGTGAACATTTTCGTCCGATCATTTTTCACAACTTCACGACAAGAGTGCATCGATGAACATAAATCTTTGTATGGCTGCGAAGGACCATGTTTAAATCCGTACGAAATAACGGAGAGAATTATATTTTGATTTATGAATTCACTTTATTTATGCAATTTTTCTAGATCTTAAGGAAATTAATTTTACATGAGTTTATGCAAGGCACATATTTTTAAATGTAGTAGTATTTAAGAGGAATTGTACGAATTTGTTGGGTTCATTAATTTAATAATTTAAGTTACAACTGATTAGAGGTTTTAGGTTCGATGGATTATGTTCACCGAACTACAAGTTTGGGGGTTTAAATTAAAGTATATGCACATACATATAAATGTTGTTGATGGCTGGTATTTCACGCCTTGATAGTTAGTTTTCGACTAACTTCAAAATAAAGTTACTGAGACAACGGGGCATGGCGACGCGTTGCCAACATTCCAGTTTTTTTTTTTGTGTGGAGATTATTTGATATATATTTTCATGTACATATGTGCATAGTATATAACCGTGCTTATATTTCTGCTGATTTTGATGGTATTACGATATAATATTTACCGATTAGAAGAATGAGGACAATGACCTTTCAATGTTGGTGGGTTTTAATAATTAGTTCCTAACGAAGGGTTCTAATGTGCATATGGTTTTATGTAGTGGTGATGTGTACTTACTCCGCCATACTCATTATTGTTTTTTGAGGTTTTACTTTGCTTGTGGTGTTGTTGTTGTTGGTGTTGGTGTAGTTCAGCTGGACCAATTTATTGACGCAGCGTAAAATATTTAATTTTAATTTTTTTCATTTAATTTTTACCAATCGCTTTCTGTATTTAATTTTCGTAATATATATAAATACATATATGTATAAATGCATATATATTTTTTGTTTAAACCAAAATATTTTTAAAGTAAGAATTGTTTTATTTATAACTTTATTCAAAACTTGTTTACTTTTTATTTTAGCTTTTTATTAATTTGTGCTACGTTTCGACCCACTGTCGTGTATCCACTATTGTATAAATGTATATATGTACTTATTACTCTTTCTTTTTTGTTTTTAAGTTTCACTCATTTTATGCTCACTATTTTTGTATGTTGTATGTCTATATACCTTCTGCTCAAATATAAACGAGACTGCTCAATAAAACAAAAACAGTTAATTATTCTTCAATATTTATTTTATCCGCTTCAAAATAGTCACCATTAGAGGCGATACACATATGGCACCTTTTTCCAATATTCATAACACTTCTGGTAGGCCGCTTTAGGTATGGCTTTCAGTTCCTTCTTCGAATTCTCTTTTATGACTTCAATCGACTGAAAATGCTTTCCACGAAGCGGCAGTTTGAGTTTAGGGAAAAGAAAAAAGTCACACGGTGCCATGTCGGGTGAATACGGTGCTTGCGGAACAATATTGACGTTGGTTTTGGTCAAATAATCGCGTACAAGACGAGACGTATGAGCTGACGCATTATCATGATGTAGAAACCATGACTTGTTGTCCCACAAATCCTTCCTTTTGAGACGAATATTCTCACGCAAACGCTTCAAAACGGATAAATAATATTCAGCATTAACGGATTGACCTTCTGGAAGGAATTCCGAGTGCACAACACCTTGGCTATCAAAGAAAACAGTGAGCATAACTTTGATTTTCGATCGATTTTACGTGGTTTTTTGGTTTCGGCTCATTTGGAAGGCGCCATTCAGATGATTGCTGGGCTGTTTCAACGTCGTATTCATAGACCCAAGTCTCGCCACCAGTTATGATGTGCTGGATGTCCGTATCACTCATTGTGAGCATTTCCTTGGCGACAGTTTTGCGTTCCTCTTTTTGAAGAATATTCAACAATTTTGGAACAAGTCGAGCAGACACACGTCTCATGCCCAAAACATCGTGAATAATGCTATGAGCGGATCCATTAGATATGTTGAGCTCACTAGCTATCTCTCTTTCAGTCACACGACGATTTTCCAACACAATTTTCTTTACTTTTTCGACGTTTTCTTCGTTTATTGACGTTGCTGGACGACGATCATGGGGCAAGTTCTCCAGCGATGTACGGCCGTCCTTGAACGACTTATACCAATCAAAAATACGTGCACGTGATAGGCAAGACTCCCCATATGCCTTCTGCAACATTTTCATTGCGTCCGTCGCACTTATTCCATTGGAATAACAAAATATCAAACAAATTCTTTGCTCAACGTTAACTTCCATAGTAAAATTCAAAAAACATACTCGAGGTTGACTGGTTTATAGTGTCGTAAAAAAAAACTATGTGACAGATCGCGCTCAAATTTGGCATGTAACATATAACAGTCCTGCCAACAAAAAAAAAGTATGGCCATATGTCTTGTCCTTGTCGAGTTATGGATAAAGTCTCCGTTTATATTTGAGCAGAAGGTATCTGGCCTAATAATGAAAATACGAATATTTATCAACGAAAATGGTTTGTTTTTTTTTTTTGGATTTGGCTCGTCTTGGAAGACCCACACGGTCGATTGCTGTTTTGTTTCGGGCTCATACGCATAGATCCATGATTCGTCACCTGTGACGATCTTATAAACGTCTTTTGAAGGACCGCGATCATATTTTTTCAGCATTTCTTTACACCAATCCACACGAGCCTTTTTTTGAGCGGTTGTCAAACTGTGCGGAATCCAACGAGAACAAACCTTTTTTTCGGCCAGGTGTTCATGCAATATCGAATGTATGCTGGTGGGAGAAATGCATAGGCATGCCTCTATCTGAAGGTATGTTACATGACGGTCTTGCATTATCAGTTCACGTACGGCATCGATGTTTTCTGGCACAACGGCTGTTTTTGGACGACCTTCACGGAATTCGTCTTTGAGCGAGCGTCGGCCACGATTGAATTCGTTGTACCAGTTTTTCACAGTGCTATAGGATGGTGCCTCATAGCCATACAAAGAGTTAAGTTCTTCGATGCACTCTTGTCGTGAAGTTGTGAAAAATGATCGCACGAAAATGTTCACGAGCTAATTCCATTTTTACAGTTCCTGGTCCACATTCCCGAGAAAAGTGTAGTCTTCCTATTGATCTAAACAAAAAGCCACCTAAGTACCAAATTTCACGTAAATCAAATAATAAATAATATTTTTTTGGATAGGTCAGTACCCGGTGCACCTCCGGAGAGAAGTGTAGTTTTTCTGTTAACTTAAGCAAAAAGATACCTACGTGCCGAATTTCAAGTAACTCGGTCCATAAATAACAGTTTTTCGAATAGAACAGTCGCTGGAGAAGTGTAGGTAGTCTTCCTATTCGTCTAAGCAAAAGGGCACCTATGTACCAAATTTCAAGTAACTCGAATATTTCAATCAGATCAAACCATAATTAATTTAATGTTCCTGTCAATCTTAGCAAAAAGCCACCTACGTGTATGTACTGAAGTTAAAGTTAATCGGACCATTAATAAACTTTTTTTGAATAGCTCAGTACCTGGTTCTTTTTCCGGATAGGAGTGTAGTTTTTCTGTTAAGTTAAGAAAAATATACCTACACGTACGTGCCGAATTTCAAGTAATTCCGTCCATAAATAGCATTTTTCGAACAGAAAACTCGATAGTCCACTTACCGGAGAGAAGTGTAAATCGAAGCAAAAATAAGATTTTTACGAATAGGTCAGTCCGTGGTCCACGTTTCAGACAGAAAAGTTCTCTTCTGTTATTCTAAGCAAAAATCCACCTATGTATGAAATTCCAAGTAAATGGCATCATAAATAACCTTTTTTCGAATAGGTCAGTTCCTGATCCACATTCACAAGAGAAGTGTAGTCTACCTATTGATCTAAGCAAAAAGCCACCTATGCCAAACCACCGCCAATTTACTTGCGCGAACGTGTCTGAAGCACGTTAGTTAATAATATTACTAAAATAGTCGGAACTAATAACTTTCACGTTGTGCCTTTAAAAAAAGGTACCATCGATGAAACAAAAATCCAAACTTACAGTGAAAAAAGCTTCATGCAAGTAGTAAGCTTTCTATCGTCGAATAATAAAAATTATTACTCATATCAACTGAATAGCTCGAAAGGCCGTACAGTTGTAATCAAAGGTATTGAATCCTCAGTCAAGTCGGACGAAATAAAAGATGCTCTTAATGAAAACGGTTTCAGTACTAAATCGGTCATAAATATACTTAATAGAAACAAAGTACCCCAGCCAATGTTTAAGGTAGAACTAGAGCCCAATGCAAGTCAGTTAAAGAAAAACGAAACCCATCGCATATCCAATTTAAAATATCTTCACATCGTAGGGTAACAGTAGAAGAGCCACACAAAAGAAATGGTCCAGTGCAATGCACCAACTGCCAAGAACTCTGCCATACTAAATCCTACTGCACATTGCGAAGTGTTTGCGTAGCATGTGGGGACCTACAGCCCACGTTTGAGTGCACGTCACAGAAAGATGACGCCACCATGAAAAAATGTAGTAATTGTGGTGGTAATCACACTGCTAATTATAGGGGCTGCCCTGTATATAAAGATCTAAAAGTTTGGTTGGCAAACAATATACAGACTCACCGAAGTCAAATGATAAATACACCTCAAATCCAATTTGTAGAAAAAGCTACGGATAAAACTGTTCCAAACGTGCAAAATTTGAATCCAAATGTACTGAAGAATGATTCAGATAGTATTCCACAGAACCAATCTAATGGAGGTATTGAATCGATGATTTTAAACCTTACGCAGTGCATGACACAGTTCATGTCAACTATGCAAAGTATGATCCAAGACTTGATTAAAGCCCAGAATAATATGCTACAAATCTTCATGCAAAAAAAATGAGCGTGCTAAATATTTGTTTTTGGAATGCAAACGGTGTGAACCAACATAAATTAGAATTGGCACGATTTTTATCAGAGTATGCTATAGACGTAATGCTATTGTCTGGAACGCACTTGACGGATAAATATAACTTTTATATACCTGGGTTCGTATTCTACTCCACTAACCACCCTGATGGCAAAGCGCACGCGGGACTGGAATACTTATAAGAAACCGCCTTAAACACTGCGTCTTACAGGCTTACGCCACAATTATCTACAAGCTACCTCTTTGAATAATTATGGCAAAGAGCTAAATCTCTCAGCCATTTATTGCCCTCCAAAATTTAAGATCACAGAAAATCAATTTAAGGAATTTTTTGATAATCTTGGTGATAGATTTATAGCGGGAGGAGACTACAATGTAAAGCATGTATACTGGGGATCCCGTCTAATAAGCCCCAAAGACCGTCAGCTATACAATACCATTATAAACAAGCGTAACAATTTAGATTGTATTTCCCCATGTCAACCAACATACTGTCCTACCGATCGGAAGAAAATACCTGACTTAATAGACTTTGCTGTCTCAAGAAAAATCGACAGGCAACTTGTATCAGCTGTGACAGTTGCTGAGTTGTCTTCAGACCACTCACCAGTTCTAATAAAAATCTATGAGCGCCCGAAGATAGTTGCACAAGAATCAAGACTAACCAACAGAGAAACAAACTGGCTAAAATACAAAAAATATACTAGTAGTCATATTATCATCAACCCAATATTGAATTGTGAAAACGATATTGATGACTACATTAATGAGTTCAATAATGTCCTTGTTTCCGCGGCAACCATAGCAACTCCAAACAGTAAAAAGCCTATTACGTGCCCAGAAATCCTAACAAATACGGAAATAGAAAAATTAGTAAAGAATAAGCGCCGCTTGCGGAGAGATTGGCAAGAATATCGCCCTCCAGCAGCAAAGTTACGGTTGAAAGCAGCAGAGAGGAAGCTGAAAAGTGCACAAAGCAGCAGAAGATCACAATGCCAAGGCATACATAGAAAAACTAGCGCCAAATTATGCCAAAAAATACTTACTCTGGAAAGCACAAAAGAAATTTAAGCCTCCAATAGAAATGAGTATGTCAATCAGGGACACAAACGGTAACTGGACACGCAGTAACGAAGAAAAGGTAAATTGCTTTGCAAAGCATTTAAGTAATGTATTCCAGCCAAATGACGCAACTAACAATTTTATTTTGCTGGAATTTGTTGTAAACGGCCAGGAATATCAGGTGGCAATTAAAATATAAAGCCTAGAAGTGGTAAACGCGATACAGAAACTGAATCCAAAGAAATGTCTAGGCCACGACTTTATTACACCAAAAATGCTAATAGAGATACCAAGAGTTGCACAAGCATTGCTCTCCGAACTCTTTAATGCCATTCTAAAACTAAACTACTTTCCAAACGCGTGGAAAAAGTCGCATATTAATGATAGCCAAACCAGGCAAAGACCATACACAGGCGTCTTCTTACAGACCAATAAGCCCACTACCCAGTCTTTCCAAATTATTTGAAAAGATTCTGCTATCAAAAATATCTCCTCTTCTCCACCGTAACAATGTGATACCAGATCACCAATTCGGCTTTCGTGAAAAGCATAGTACTATTGAAGAAGTTAACCGAATAACTAATGAAATCAGGAAGGCATTCGAGCTCAAGGAGTATTGCTGTGCAATCTTTCTTGACGTTCGGCAAAGTCTGGCATAAGGGTTTACTGTACAAAATACATAAAGCTCTGCCTGTTCAATTTTATATGATACTTAAGTCATATCTGACTAACAGACAATTTACAATTAAACAATATGAATTTATCAGTGAGGAGTATCCTGTAAAAGCTGGTGTTCCGCAGGGTAGCCTCCTTGGGCCTATTTTATATATTATATACACTGCAGACATCCCACTAAACCGAAAATTGCAGACATCTACCTTTGCGGATGACACAGCTGTTTTATGCCGGGATAAATGCCCTGAAAGAGCAGCAAAAACGATTAGTGATCGTTTACTCCTCATCGAAGAATGGCTAGAAAACTGGAGAATCAAAGTTAATGAGCAAAAGTGTACACACGTTACATTTACTTTAAGACCGCAATCATGTCCTGCAATTCGCTTAAATGGTATAAACATTCCCCAAGTAAATGATGTTACATATCTCGGTATACACTTAGACAGACGTCTCACTTGGAAGAGACACATAGACGCAAAAATACTACACATGAAATTAAAAGCAGCTAGTTTAAATTGGCTTTTAAATAAAAAACTCCGGTCTAAAACTAGACTACAAAGTCCTTATTTACAACGCAGTGTTAAAACCAATTTGGATGTATGGTATTCAACTGTGGGGTACGATCTGTGCAACTAACATTGACAAAATACAGAGGTTCCAGTCCAAAATTTTAAGAGCACTAACGGGTGCACTATGGTACGTTCGTAACGTAAACATTCACAAAGACCTTGGTATTTTACTGGTTAAGCCTGAAATCGAAAGAAGCAGGACGAAGTACTTCATAAAGCTGAGAAATCATCCAAGCCCGCTAGCTAGTACTTTATGCAATCTAACAAGAAATTCCCGCCTGCAGCGAAGAGATGTTCCCGCCTTCTAAGGAGAGCGCCGTAGTTTGAAAAGGGCTAAGAGTTACATAACTCGAGCTATAATGTTTGTAATTTAGTTTTTAAGATTTGTACACTTACTATTAGGCTTATATTAAAGCAGATCCAGTAACTAAATGAATTATGTCTATAAAAAAACATGTACAAATTTCACGTAAATCGAATCTAAACAATAATTTTTCCAATAGGTCAGTACGCGGTGCGCCTCCGGAGAGAAGTGTAGTTTTTCTGTTAACTTAAGCACTTTGGTACCTATGTAGCAAATTTCAAGTAAATGGAACCATAAATAACCTTTTCTAATAGGTTAGTTCCTGGTCCACTTTCCGGGGAGAACACCCGTTAATCCTAGCAAAAAGCCACCTTTGAATTGAATATCAAAAAAATCGAACCATAAATAAGATTTTTTGGAATAGATTAGTCTCTGCCCCAGTTTCCGGAGAGAAGTATAGTATTCCTGTTAACTTAAACAAAAGCTAAATAAATACCAAATTTCAAGTAAAATCAGCCATAAATATATTTTATTTACTGGTCCACTTCCTAGCGAAAAGAAGAGCTTTCCTGTATTCAACTTTCGATGTTGAATAAAATAAAATATTAATTTTAGTCCAAAAATCTTAAAAATACTAATGTTCTTTTATTAAATCAAAAAAACGCGTTTTCTTTTCGGTATTTATTACACGGTTTTTATTTACTTCTTAGTAACGCACATATATACAAACGTATAGTATTGAGGTAAGCAAGCGATTGAACATAAAAATACTGTAAGCTTATTTATAACATACTTAGCGTAGTTTTTACATTAACGGAGAAGGAGGGGAAATTTCGGTTTTCCGTTTTTTTTCCTTCAATCTACTTTGTTTTACAGGAATTTGAATTCCAGTGGATACAGGGTGAGTATTTTAGATTAAACAATTCAAGGTGAGTATAAAATATGTATTTAATTTCTATTATTTTTATTAGAATATGTATTTAATTTCTATTAATATTTTAGAATTTTATGAGGTCGACACTCATGTCTTCAACATGCCGGCGGGCCTGCGGCGACGTGACCTGTCTTCCAGCTGTTGCAGTGTTTTTCGGGCTTGGTTTACCAACCCACGAATTCGTTGCTGGAGGGCAGGTGATTTGCTGTTTTGCCGAGCTCTTTCGTTGGCTGCGCTTCGCATTACCTTGCGCTTCGGTTTCGGCTCAGTGGTGCCCTTGTTACGATTCTCCCGTGGTTCGGTGGGCAACTTGAACGCAACTTGCCTTCGGCTGTGATGCGGTGCGCGCTCTGTGAGCTCGCGCGAGGGTCGGTGAAGCAGCGTGTGATGGGCTAGTCCGCATCGACGACAACTGTCTGGGGAGTCGCATGCTCCGGTGGTGTGGGAGGTCGCTAGACAGTTAATGCAATAACGATGTGCCTTTGCAGACTCGTACCTCTCGTCGGGCGTCATCGTCAGGAAAGCACGACAGTATCGTAGGGAATGCGGGCGGCAGCTTAAGCGGCACTTGCGGAAGTCGAGTATTCTGTAATGAAGTGTCGAAAAACGTTATAAGTTTGAGATGATTGTGTAGAGGGTCTCGTATAAATTTGAGAGAGGGGAGAGTATATGTTTGGAGGGAAATGTGCTACGCTGGTGGTAGAACGCAGAGTTTAGTGATGTTGCGAGTGACTATACCGCTTTGAGTGCGAATGTCGACTCCGCGGACATTTTGATCGGGAGCGAGATGGAGGTTTACAATTCGACCTAACTTCCACTCGTTCGGTGGTAGAAGGTCATCTTTAATGATGACGAGATCTCCTTCACGGAGATTGGATTCCTGTCCTTTCCATTTGTATCGTTTGTGTAATTCTTGCAAATATTCTGTCTTCCATCGTTTGCTGAATTGGTGGTGTAGAACTTTCAGCCTTTGCCATTTGCTTATGAGTGACAGGTTTTCCGAGCTTGGTTCTGGGATTGAGTGTATGGGGGCTCCGCGGATGAAATGACCTGGTGTTAGAGCGTTCAGATCATCTGGGTCTTGCGACATTGGGGAGATCGGTCTGGAGTTTAAGACTGCTTCAATGCGCACGAGAAGAGTAGTGAATTCCTCGAATGTGAACTTATGATTGTTGGCGATTTTCGTGAAGTGGATTTTGAAACTCTTCACTGCTGCTTCCCAGAGTCCTCCCTTGTGGGGTGCATATGGTGGAATAAATTGCCAGGTGAGGCCATGGACGGTATATTTCCTGCTGATGTCTTCAGATATCTCTCCGAGAAATGCGATGAGATCCTTGTTGAGACTACGCTTTGCCCCAATAAATGTTCGTACATTGTCTGACATCATTTTGCATGGTATACCGCGTCTGCCGACGAAACGAGCAAATGCGGCTTTGAAGTACTTAAATCTGAGCAGAGTTCAAGGTTTATGGCCTTTGTGACAAAACATACAAAAACACAAACATAAGCTTTTGAGTATGATGCTGTTCGGAGAGTTGACGTTTTTACCAGAAAGGGTCCAGCGAAGTCAACGCCTGTAGTTTGAAATGGAAGTGAGTAGGTTGTGCGCTCGGGGGGTAGTGCTGCCATCATTTGTGACTTCGTGTTTTGTTTATATAGGGTACAAGGTTTACAATGAAAAATGAAGGTTTTTATTTTCTGCTTCAGACGGGGGATATAGTATTCTTGTTGGATCATGCGAATCATTAATTGCTTTTCGGCATGAAGTAACGTCGAATGTAGGAAGGCGAGAATGAGAGTACAGAGTCTTGAGTCGCTCGGGATGATGATCGGATGACGCTCATTATAGCTAAGGGCAGTGTAACGGAGACGTCCATTCACGCGTAACACCCCTGCTTTATCTAAGAACGGGTTGAGCGTTAAGAGAGGGTCCTTCTTATTGATTGGCTTGGATGCTGAGAGAGTGGAGATCGTATTACCGTAGTGTTGATGCTGAGCGTTCCGAATGAGTAACGTTTTTGCTTGGTTCATTTCATCTTGGGTAATGCAGCGTGAGGAAGGGGCAGGCAACCCTTTTGCCTTGTTTACGAATCGCAGCATGTAACCTATGACTCTGAGTACCCTTGGATAGGATGAGAAGCGTTCCAACAGATCGGCGTTTTCGGCTGCGTGATGTGCATCTGCTTGTCGCTGTTCTGGTGGAGAGGAGTGCGAGGTGGCAGTTTTCGGCCAGAATTCTGAAGGTTTGGTTAACCATTCTGGACCGGACCACCATAGAGGGGAGTTGACAAGCTCCTGAGGTTTGATACCACGCGTACCTAAATCAGCTGGATTGTGAGAGGTGGGGACGTGTCGCCAAATAGCGTTATTCACGTTTTGTAAAATCTCAGAGATTCTATTGGACACATATGTTTTCCATGTCCATGGAGGTTTTTCCAACCAAGCTAGTACGATGGAGGAATCACTCCATAAAGTTAGCTCGTGAGGTGGCAGATCGAGTTGAGTTTGTATCTGCTTAACTAACTTTGTGAGAAGTACTGCCCCACAGAGTCCAGTCTCGGAAGTGAGACCATTTTAAGGGGGGCAACTTTGCTTTTAGCAGCGAGTAAGTGGGATGTCGTCGATCCGTTGTGCTGAGTGCGTAGATACACGCACGCGCAGTACGCCTTTTCGGAGGCGTCAGAAAGTCCGTGTATTTTGATAACACCTTCCGGGAAGAATTCTACCCAACGTGGAATCCTTATTTCGGTGATAGCCATGAGATTATTCCGAAACGAGTTCCATTTGAGAAGCTAGAGTGGCTTGACTGTTTCGTCCCAGTCTGTTCCTTCCATCCAGAGCTGTTGAAGTAGGGTTTTGGCAGTTATCATTATAGGCGATAGCCATCCTGCCGGGTCAAAAAGCTTCGCGACTGCTGACAATTTTTGCCTTTTTGTGGCAGTGTTTGTGTCAGGAAGGGGGTCAATGGAATATGAGAATGTATCTGTCAATGCATTCCATCTAATTCCGAGAGTTTGTGTAGTGCTCGTATCATGAATTTGCAGAAATTCTGAGTCTAGGAGATGGGTTTCGGGTATTTCGTTCAACAGTGATCTGTGATTTGCTGTGAATTTTCTGAGCGGGAATCCGGCGGATTTGAGCACTTCGATTGTTTGAGATACTGACGCTTTTGTTGAGTTCAGATGGTGTCCGCCGGATAGTACGTCGTCAACATAAGTTTCGTTAACTAAAATTTTTGCGACTTGTGGGAATTTTGGTTTGGAGTCTTCAGCCAGCTGATGGAGTGTTCTTGTGGCTAGGTATGGTGCACAGCTCACACCAAACGTTACTGTTTTTAATTTGTAGTCTTCTACTGGGCTACTTGGGGATTTGCGAAAGAGAATCCGTTGGAAATCTTAATCTTCCTTGTGGACATATACATATCTGGCGATACATTTTTTCAATATCGCCGTTAAAAACATACTTATATAACCGCCACCTGATTCTTACGAGCATACGATCGTTTTGCAGTATGGGGCCTGTATGCAGTACGTCGCTTAGGGAGAGACCTGAGTGAGAGAGTTCAGACGCATTGAATACCACTCGGACTTTAGTGGTTTTGTTATCGGGTTTTATTACTGCGTGATGTGGCAGATAGAATGAGAAGTATTTGCCGTCCCGTATAATTTCTTGGGCATTCGTTCGCTCCATATGGTCGAGTGTTTGGTACTCTTCTAGAACCTCTGCATAGATTTTTTGGAGATCCGGTTTTTTCTCCAGGTTTCGTTCGATGCTGATGTATTGCTGCTGAGCTGAGAGTTTTGAGTGACCTAAGGCCATCGAGTTGGGGAATTCCGGTTTGAAGGCGAGTTTTACCACATATCGACCGTCATTTCTCCGGTAAGTGGTATTCCGATAGAGGTCCTCGCAGATAGTGTCTTCATCCGTCTGTGTCTGGGCTCCTGGCACTTCTTCCTGTTCCCAGAATTTCTTCAGCAGATCACCTAAGGGGTCGGCCATGGTCTCGATTACTTGCGTACTGAGTGAAGTAATCGGCTGTGCTACAGGTCCGCTTAAAATCCATCCAAAGATGGTATTCTGAGCTATAAGGCTTCCACCGATGTCATTTTTAAGGCCTGGGATTAGTATTTTCGGTAGGATATCACTACCGACTACCATGTCGATTCTTGCTGGAGCGAAGCAGCTAGGTCTGCTCAAGGTAGGGAGGCATATCGTTTTATATCAAGATATGGGATCTTGAATGACGGCAAGAATTTGGTTAGCTGTGGGAGCATAATCGCATGAGTAGCGATTTTTATTTTGCTATCGTTGGAGCAAATTGTTAATGAGCAAATTTTATTTGAATTTTGTACCGTGTGTCCGTCCATTCCTAGAATCTCGTAATGAGTTTTTGTTGTGGGAAGTCCTAGTAATTTTTGCACACGAGACCCTTGGTCTATGAGTGCTCTTATTTGAGTTATTTCTCCTTTATGGAGAATCGGGATGATTGCTGTGGGAAGCAATGTTCTTTCTCTACTGCTGGAGAAGTGTGAAAGAATTTTATCATCCTCTTTTTGAGTAGAGTTTGACGCTTTTGCTGCCTGTTGAGAGGTACAGGGCCGTTCTTCGTCAATTGCCACTTGGGATGTGACAGTTTTTCTTGAGAATCTTTGAGAGTTAGCTGTTTGGCTATTATTAGAGTAAAGTAATGGAGGAGTGAGTGATGCCTTTTTTGGCAGTAGACGCATGTAAAATTGCTCTTGCAATCTCTCTCGGTGTGAGAGCACGCCAAACAATTTCTACAATAATTGTGATCTTTTATGAACTTGTTCCGATCGGGGACGGAAAGTTCTCTAAATTTGACGCACATCATCATAGAATGGTTTAAATTACAGAGTTTGCACGATACTGGTCTTCTTGACTCAGTGTGTAGTGTGTGCATTTTATTCCTATTCAAGAAGGTGGAGTTATGTGTCGGCCTGTGAGTTGGCCTAGGGATGGAGTCTGGAATTTGAGGTTTCGGAGTTTTTGGATTGAGTTTTTCCAAAACTTTAAAACGAGTTGTCAAGAAGTTGCTCATTTCAGACCAAAGGGGTAGGTCTCTTCTGTTGCAAACTTGCTGTTCCCATAGAGACAGGGATTCTCGAGGTAATCGAGAAGTGCATATACGCACCAAGAGTGGGCTCCAGTCGAGTGTGGAAATTTGGTGAGATTTGAGGATGGAGAGACTGTTTGTTATCGTAAGATGGAGCTTTTGAATTTGCTCCGCGCTCTCCACTGGGATTTTTTTGAGCTCTAATAGGGTATCTATTTGGTTATCTACTAGTAACCGGAGGTTTTCATATCGGGATGAGAGTGCTTGCCATGCAAGCTCGAAATTCAAGTCGCTTACCGAATACTGTTGAATT
Organism: Ceratitis rosa; assembly: GCA_037013455.1. NCBI lineage: Eukaryota > Metazoa > Arthropoda > Insecta > Diptera > Tephritidae > Ceratitis > Ceratitis rosa. The sequence goes on along the minus strand of JAWMAG010000018.1, from coordinate 2,020,485 downwards.
ACCCGTGCTGCTTCTCCCCGTGTCTTCGTCTTCAGGTAAAACAACTTTTGCGCATTCGATAGCATGGGGTGTTCTATATATACTGCTGTGAAAAGGTCTCGGAAGGCGGGCCATTCTTCATAACCTCCATAAAATGGACTTGTGTCACATGCAGGTACTTTAAGGTAGTGTTGTGAATTGGGATGAGGTTGAGATTGCGCTGTGGGCTGCGCTTGGCTTGTTAATGTGGGGGGTTCCGGTTTATTAAATCCTTCATTTTCCGGATTTTCGTCAGCAATGCGTTGTTGAATGAAGTCTCGTACTCCTCTGCGCACATAGTCCGAGTTTTCTCATCCACTGTATCGCTAAGCTGCATGATGTTGTGAGTTGTGTCCACCTTGTATGTTAGCTTATTCAGATGATCCTTGTAATGCCTTACTGCTACCGCCGTTTGAAGAGTACAGCAGTCGCTCCACCACTTCTCGCAGAATTTCTCCATTGTTGAGAGCTTATGAATGAATTTTTTTTTTTTTTTTTTTTTAATTTTATTTTATTTATAAAATTGTTTAATTTTTAATGTTATTTTATTTCTAATATTATTTTATTTTAATATTATTAAATTTAAAATTATTTATTTATTATTATTATTTTTTTTTTTTTTAATATTTGCTCTGTCCCAATTTATATGGAGCGTACTTTATTTTTGGGTGCCGTAATAATAATGTTGGACTGCACTGTCTCAGCGCTTCTGAGTACAGTATGTATATATATGTATATATATGTCTAGTGTATATATGCCGTATAATGCATGTATGTATACTGACCGCTAGCTATTGCGGATAGCGAAGGTGTGGAAATAGCCGGAATGCAAAAAGGGGAATTGCTGGGCACTGCATACGCAATATGTATATTGAGTGTATGTATATATGCTGCTCGGCTGTTGAGTAGCGGACACCTCGCTATTAGAGGACTGGTATGAGCAACTGTGGGTGGGTAATGCCAACACACTGGTCCAGCTGGCATATATGTACAAAGAGATGTATATACGTGTGTATATTAATAAAATGAGACGGGTAAAGGAGTACTCACTTTGGTATATCCTTGTTTTGTACAAACCCTTAATAATTGTTATGTGATTGAGTGGATTTCGGCCTTTTAGCGGGTTTTCGTTGATCGGCCTCCTTGCGGTTTTTTTGTCGGGAACCGGTAAGGATTTACTTTTTTAATGGTATGTGTAAATTTCTTTAATTTAATTAAATTAATTTTTTTTTTTTATTTTTTTTTCCATGGACCGTTTTTTTTTTGTAGCGACCGGTAAGTATTTTTTCACTTCTTTCTATACATACATTTTAAAAAATTTTGTACATATATTTTAAAAAATTTTGTACTTATGTATGTACGTAAATATATATTTTTTCACTTTTTTCACCGAACGCTATTTATATATATTTATATGTATATGGTCATGCATGTACGTATGTATGTATATTTTTTATTTTATTTTATTTTATTTTTTTTTTTTTTTTTTTTACAACGGTAAGTCGGTATGCATATAATTTTTTTTTCAGGAACGGTAATTCGGTATGTATGGTTTTCACAGCGACCGGTAAGTACGTATTTTTATATATATTTTCGGTATGTATTTAAATTCAATATGTATTATTATTTATTCCTATACACATATTTTTAATTTATGGATATATTTATATGTGCGTCTATATATTTCCCACTTTTCTTATTATATATATATATTTTAATTTTTTTGTGTTTATATATTTATATATATATATGTTTGTATGTATTTTCACTTTTAACTTTATGTATTTTTACTTTTTTGTTGCTTATATATATATATTTTAATTTTTTTGTCTTTATGTATTTATATATTTATGTTTTTATGTTTTTTTCACTTTTAACTTTATGTATTTTTACACTTTTGTTACTTATATATATATATTTTATTTTTTTTGTCTTTATATATTTATATATATATGTTTGTATGTATTTTCACTTTTAACTTTATGTATTTTTACACTTTTGTTACTTATATATATATATTTTCATTTTTTTGTCTTTAAATATTTATATATATATATGTTTGTATGTATTTTCACTTTTAACTTTATGTATTTTTACACTTTTGATATTTATATATATATATATTTTAATTTTTTTTGTACTTATATATGTGTGTATGTGCTATTTCCAGCGACTGTTTAACCAAATATTCCGCTTTTTCCAGCGTTATTTATATGTATTTTGTTTTAATTTATTTTTTGTTTATGTATGTTTGTATTTTTCACTTTTTGTGTTCTATATTGTAGTTTATTTGTTTTTTATGCATATACACGTATGTTCACATTTGCCACTTTTAACTTTTTATATTTATTTTAGGAAGCCACTTTTCGTGCGTTTAAATTCGCGACTATCGCTTGCTTTTACGCCGTTTTTCGCGGTTTTCTTCGTTTTTATTTAAGGTTCACTCCGTCAAAGGGTTTTCAGCACCATATTCAACTTTCGATGTTGAATAAAATAAAATATTAATTTTAGTCCAAAAATCTGAAAAAAATACTAATGTTCTTTTATTAAATCAAAAAAACGCGTTTTCTTTTCGGTATTTATTACACGGTTTTTATTTACTTCTTAGTAACGCACATATATACAAACGTATGGTATTGAGGTAAGCAAGCGATTGAACATAAAAATACTTTAAGCTTATTTATAACATACTTAGCGTAGTTTTTACATTAACGGGGAAGGAGGGGAAATTTCGGTTTTCCGTTTTTTCCTTCAATCTACTTTGTTTTACAGGAATTTGAATTCCAGTGGATACAGGGTGAGTATTTTAGATTAAACAATTCAAGGTGAGTAGAAAATATGTATTTAATTTCTATTATTTTTATTAGAATATGTATTTAATTTCTATTTATATTTTAGAATTTTATGAGGTCGATACTCATGTCTTTAACACTGTTAATTTAAGCAAAAAGACACGTATGTACCGATTAATGAGAACAAGTTTTTCACGAAGAGAAATGTAGTTTTCCTGTTAACCTTAGCAAAATTCCACCTTAATAGCCAATTTGAAGCCAAAGCAGCCGTAAATAAACTTTTTTCGATTCAGTGAGTCCCTGGTCCACGCACCGGAAAAAGTGTAGTCTTCCTCTTAACCTAAGCACAGAGGTACCTACATGCCGAATTTCAATTAATTCGGTCCATAAATAATCTTTTTTGGAATAGAATAGAATAGAAATTTGGTGAGATTTGAGGATGGAGAGACTGTTTGTTATCGTAAGATGGAGCTTTTGAATTTGCTCCGCGCTCTCTACTGGGATTTTTTTGAGCTCTAATAGGGTATCTATTTGGTTATCTACTAGTAACCGGAGGTTTTCATATCGGGATGAGAGTGCTTGCCATGTAAGCTCGAAATTCAAGTCGCTTACCGAATACTGTTGAATTACCCGTGCTGCTTCTCCCCGTGTCTTCGTCTTCAGGTAAAACAACTTTTGCGCATTCGATGGCATGGGGTGTTCGATATATACTGCTGTGAAAAGGTCTCGGAAGGCGGGCCATTCTTCATAACCTCCATAAAATGGACTTGTGTCACATGCAGGTACTTTAAGGTAGTGTTGTGAATTGGGATGAGGTTGAGATTGCGCTGTGGGCTGCGCTTGGCTTGTTAATGTGGGGGGTTCCGGTTTATTAAATCCTTCATTTTCCGGATTTTCGTCAGCAATGCGTTGTTGAATGAAGTCTCGTACTCCTCTGCGCACATAGTCCGAGTTTTCTCATCCACTGTATCGCTAAGCTGCATGATGTTGTGAGTTGTGTCCACCTTGTATGTTAGCTTATTCAGATGATCCTTGTAATGCCTTACTGCTACCGCCGTTTGAAGAGTACAGCAGTCGCTCCACCACTTCTCGCAGAATTTCTCCATTGTTGAGAGCTTATGAATGAATTTTTTTTTTTTTTTTTTTTAATTTTATTTTATTTATAAAATTGTTTAATTTTTAATGTTATTTTATTTCTAATATTATTTTATTTTAATATTATTAAATTTAAAATTATTTATTTATTATTATTATTTTTTTTTTTTTTTAATATTTGCTCTGTCCCAATTTATATGGAGCGTACTTTATTTTTGGGTGCCGTAATAATAATGTTGGACTGCACTGTCTCAGCGCTTCTGAGTACAGTATGTATATATATGTATATATATGTCTAGTGTATATATGCCGTATAATGCATGTATGTATACTGACCGCTAGCTATTGCGGATAGCGAAGGTGTGGAAATAGCCGGAATGCAAAAAGGGGAATTGCTGGGCACTGCATACGCAATATGTATATTGAGTGTATGTATATATGCTGCTCGGCTGTTGAGTAGCGGACACCTCGCTATTAGAGGACTGGTATGAGCAACTGTGGGTGGGTAATGCCAACACACTGGTCCAGCTGGCATATATGTACAAAGAGATGTATATACGTGTGTATATTAATAAAATGAGACGGGTAAAGGAGTACTCACTTTGGTATATCCTTGTTTTGTACAAACCCTTAATAATTGTTATGTGATTGAGTGGATTTCGGCCTTTTAGCGGGTTTTCGTTGATCGGCCTCCTTGCGGTTTTTTTGTCGGGAACCGGTAAGGATTTACTTTTTTAATGGTATGTGTAAATTTCTTTAATTTAATTAAATTAATTTTTTTTTTTTATTTTTTTTTCCATGGACCGTTTTTTTTTTTGTAGCGACCGGTAAGTATTTTTTCACTTCTTTCTATACATACATTTTAAAAAATTTTGTACATATATTTTAAAAAATTTTGTACTTATGTATGTACGTAAATATATATTTTTTCACTTTTTTCACCGAACGCTATTTATATATATTTATATGTATATGGTCATGCATGTACGTATGTATGTATATTTTTTATTTTATTTTATTTTATTTTTTTTTTTTTTTTTTTTACAACGGTAAGTCGGTATGCATATAATTTTTTTTTCAGGAACGGTAATTCGGTATGTATGGTTTTCACAGCGACCGGTAAGTACGTATTTTTATATATATTTTCGGTATGTATTTAAATTCAATATGTATTATTATTTATTCCTATACACATATTTTTAATTTATGGATATATTTATATGTGCGTCTATATATTTCCCACTTTTCTTATTATATATATATATTTTAATTTTTTTGTCTTTATATATTTATATATATATATGTTTGTATGTATTTTCACTTTTAACTTTATGTATTTTTACTTTTTTGTTGCTTATATATATATATTTTAATTTTTTTGTCTTTATGTATTTATATATTTATGTTTTTATGTTTTTTTCACTTTTAACTTTATGTATTTTTACACTTTTGTTACTTATATATATATATTTTATTTTTTTTGTCTTTATATATTTATATATATATGTTTGTATGTATTTTCACTTTTAACTTTATGTATTTTTACACTTTTGTTACTTATATATATATATTTTCATTTTTTTGTCTTTAAATATTTATATATATATATGTTTGTATGTATTTTCACTTTTAACTTTATGTATTTTTACACTTTTGATATTTATATATATATATATTTTAATTTTTTTTGTACTTATATATGTGTGTATGTGCTATTTCCAGCGACTGTTTAACCAAATATTCCGCTTTTTCCAGCGTTATTTATATGTATTTTGTTTTAATTTATTTTTTGTTTATGTATGTTTGTATTTTTCACTTTTTGTGTTCTATATTGTAGTTTATTTGTTTTTTATGCATATACACGTATGTTCACATTTGCCACTTTTAACTTTTTATATTTATTTTAGGAAGCCACTTTTCGTGCGTTTAAATTCGCGACTATCGCTTGCTTTTACGCCGTTTTTCGCGGTTTTCTTCGTTTTTATTTAAGGTTCACTCCGTCAAAGGGTTTTCAGCACCATATTCAACTTTCGATGTTGAATAAAATAAAATATTAATTTTAGTCCAAAAATCTGAAAAAAATACTAATGTTCTTTTATTAAATCAAAAAAACGCGTTTTCTTTTCGGTATTTATTACACGGTTTTTATTTACTTCTTAGTAACGCACATATATACAAACGTATGGTATTGAGGTAAGCAAGCGATTGAACATAAAAATACTTTAAGCTTATTTATAACATACTTAGCGTAGTTTTTACATTAACGGGGAAGGAGGGGAAATTTCGGTTTTCCGTTTTTTCCTTCAATCTACTTTGTTTTACAGGAATTTGAATTCCAGTGGATACAGGGTGAGTATTTTAGATTAAACAATTCAAGGTGAGTAGAAAATATGTATTTAATTTCTATTATTTTTATTAGAATATGTATTTAATTTCTATTTATATTTTAGAATTTTATGAGGTCGATACTCATGTCTTTAACACTGTTAATTTAAGCAAAAAGACACGTATGTACCGATTAATGAGAACAAGTTTTTCACGAAGAGAAATGTAGTTTTCCTGTTAACCTTAGCAAAATTCCACCTTAATAGCCAATTTGAAGCCAAAGCAGCCGTAAATAAACTTTTTTCGATTCAGTGAGTCCCTGGTCCACGCACCGGAAAAAGTGTAGTCTTCCTCTTAACCTAAGCACAGAGGTACCTACATGCCGAATTTCAATTAATTCGGTCCATAAATAATCTTTTTTGGAATAGAATAGAATAGAAATTTGGTGAGATTTGAGGATGGAGAGACTGTTTGTTATCGTAAGATGGAGCTTTTGAATTTGCTCCGCGCTCTCTACTGGGATTTTTTTGAGCTCTAATAGGGTATCTATTTGGTTATCTACTAGTAACCGGAGGTTTTCATATCGGGATGAGAGTGCTTGCCATGTAAGCTCGAAATTCAAGTCGCTTACCGAATACTGTTGAATTACCCGTGCTGCTTCTCCCCGTGTCTTCGTCTTCAGGTAAAACAACTTTTGCGCATTCGATGGCATGGGGTGTTCGATATATACTGCTGTGAAAAGGTCTCGGAAGGCGGGCCATTCTTCATAACCTCCATAAAATGGACTTGTGTCACATGCAGGTACTTTAAGGTAGTGTTGTGAATTGGGATGAGGTTGAGATTGCGCTGTGGGCTGCGCTTGGCTTGTTAATGTGGGGGGTTCCGGTTTATTAAATCCTTCATTTTCCGGATTTTCGTCAGCAATGCGTTGTTGAATGAAGTCTCGTACTCCTCTGCGCACATAGTCCGAGTTTTCTCATCCACTGTATCGCTAAGCTGCATGATGTTGTGAGTTGTGTCCACCTTGTATGTTAGCTTATTCAGATGATCCTTGTAATGCCTTACTGCTACCGCCGTTTGAAGAGTACAGCAGTCGCTCCACCACTTCTCGCAGAATTTCTCCATTGTTGAGAGCTTATGAATGAATTTTTTTTTTTTTTTTTTTTAATTTTATTTTATTTATAAAATTGTTTAATTTTTAATGTTATTTTATTTCTAACATTATTTTATTTTAATATTATTAAATTTAAAATTATTTATTTATTATTATTATTTTTTTTTTTTTTTAATATTTGCTCTGTCCCAATTTATATGGAGCGTACTTTATTTTTGGGTGCCGTAATAATAATGTTGGACTGCACTGTCTCAGCGCTTCTGAGTACAGTATGTATATATATGTATATATATGTCTAGTGTATATATGCCGTATAATGCATGTATGTATACTGACCGCTAGCTATTGCGGATAGCGAAGGTGTGGAAATAGCCGGAATGCAAAAAGGGGAATTGCTGGGCACTGCATACGCAATATGTATATTGAGTGTATGTATATATGCTGCTCGGCTGTTGAGTAGCGGACACCTCGCTATTAGAGGACTGGTATGAGCAACTGTGGGTGGGTAATGCCAACACACTGGTCCAGCTGGCATATATGTACAAAGAGATGTATATACGTGTGTATATTAATAAAATGAGACGGGTAAAGGAGTACTCACTTTGGTATATCCTTGTTTTGTACAAACCCTTAATAATTGTTATGTGATTGAGTGGATTTCGGCCTTTTAGCGGGTTTTCGTTGATCGGCCTCCTTGCGGTTTTTTTGTCGGGAACCGGTAAGGATTTACTTTTTTAATGGTATGTGTAAATTTCTTTAATTTAATTAAATTAATTTTTTTTTTTTATTTTTTTTTCCATGGACCGTTTTTTTTTTTGTAGCGACCGGTAAGTATTTTTTCACTTCTTTCTATACATACATTTTAAAAAATTTTGTACATATATTTTAAAAAATTTTGTACTTATGTATGTACGTAAATATATATTTTTTCACTTTTTTCACCGAACGCTATTTATATATATTTATATGTATATGGTCATGCATGTACGTATGTATGTATATTTTTTATTTTATTTTATTTTATTTTATTTTTTTTTTTTTTACAACGGTAAGTCGGTATGCATATAATTTTTTTTTCAGGAACGGTAATTCGGTATGTATGGTTTTCACAGCGACCGGTAAGTACGTATTTTTATATATATTTTCGGTATGTATTTAAATTCAATATGTATTATTATTTATTCCTATACACATATTTTTAATTTATGGATATATTTATATGTGCGTCTATATATTTCCCACTTTTCTTATTATATATATATATCTTAATTTTTTTGTATTTATATATTTATATATATATGTTTGTATGTATTTTCACTTTTAACTTTATGTATTTTTACTTTTTTGTTGCTTATATATATATATATTTTAATTTTTTTTGTCTTTATATATTTATATATATATGTTTGTATGTATTTTCACTTTTAACTTTATGTATTTTTACACTTTTGTTACTTATATATATATATTTTAATTTTTTTGTCTTTAAATATTTATATATATATATGTTTGTATGTATTTTCACTTTTAACTTTATGTATTTTTACACTTTTGATATTTATATATATATATATTTTAATTTTTTTTGTACTTATATATGTGTGTATGTGCTATTTCCAGCGACTGTTTAACCAAATATTCCGCTTTTTCCAGCGTTATTTATATGTATTTTGTTTTAATTTATTTTTTGTTTATGTATGTTTGTATTTTTCACTTTTTGTGTTCTATATTGTAGTTTATTTGTTTTTTATGCATATACACGTATGTTCACTTTTGCCACTTTTAACTTTTTATATTTATTTTAGGAAGCCACTTTTCGTGCGTTTAAATTCGCGACTATCGCTTGCTTTTACGCCGTTTTTCGCGGTTTTCTTCGTTTTTATTTAAGGTTCACTCCGTCAAAGAGTTTTCAGCACCATATTCAACTTTCGATGTTGAATAAAATAAAATATTAATTTTAGTCCAAAAATCTGAAAAAAATACTAATGTTCTTTTATTAAATCAAAAAAACGCGTTTTCTTTTCGGTATTTATTACACGGTTTTTATTTACTTCTTAGTAACGCACATATATACAAACGTATGGTATTGAGGTAAGCAAGCGATTGAACATAAAAATACTTTAAGCTTATTTATAACATACTTAGCGTAGTTTTTACATTAACGGGGAAGGAGGGGAAATTTCGGTTTTCCGTTTTTTCCTTCAATCTACTTTGTTTTACAGGAATTTGAATTCCAGTGGATACAGGGTGAGTATTTTAGATTAAACAATTCAAGGTGAGTAGAAAATATGTATTTAATTTCTATTATTTTTATTAGAATATGTATTTAATTTCTATTTATATTTTAGAATTTTATGAGGTCGATACTCATGTCTTCAACACTGTTAATTTAAGCAAAAAGACACGTATGTACCGATTAATGAGAACAAGTTTTTCACGAAGAGAAATGTAGTTTTCCTGTTAACCTTAGCAAAATTCCACCTTAATAGCCAATTTGAAGCCAAAGCAGCCGTAAATAAACTTTTTTCGATTCAGTGAGTCCCTGGTCCACGCACCGGAAAAAGTGTAGTCTTCCTCTTAACCTAAGCACAGAGGTACCTACATGCCGAATTTCAATTAATTCGGTCCATAAATAATCTTTTTTGGAATAGGTCAGTCCCTGGTACACTTTGTGGAGAGAAGTGTAGTCTTCCTATTAATCTAAGCACAAAGCCACTTAAGTACGGAATTTTAAATAAACGGAACCATAAATAAACTTTTTGCGAATAGGTCAGTCCCTGGTCCCCTCTCCGGAGAGAAGTTTAGTCTTCCGTTATTCTAAGCAAAAATCCACCTATGTACCAAATTTCACGTAAGTCGAAGCATAAATTAGATTTTTTCGAATATTTCAAGCATACCGAACCATAATTAATGTAATGTTCCTATTAATCTAAGCAAAAAGCCACTTAAGTACGGAGTTTTAAATAAACGGAACCATAAATAAACTTTTTTCGAATAGGTCAGTTCATGGTGTACATTCCCGAGAGAAGTGCAGTCTACCCGCTGATCTAAGCAGAAGTACACCTTAGTACCAAATTTCGCGTAAATCGAATCATAAATAATATTTTTTTCGAATAGGTCAGTACACGGTGCACCTCCGGAGAAAAGTGTAGTTTTTCTCTTTACTTAAGCCAAAAGATTCATTGGTATTGAATTTCAAGTAGTTCGGTTCATAAATAATCTTTTTCCGAATAGGTCAGTCCCTGGTCCACTTTCCGCAAGCATATGCACGAAATAATGGAGAGAATTATATTTTGTTTTATGAATTCACTTTATTTATGCAATTTTTCTAGTTCTTAAGGCAATTAATTTTACATGAGCTTATGCAAGGCACATATTTTTAAATGTAGTATTATTTAAGATGACTTGTACGAATTTGTTGTGTTTATTAATTTAATAATTTAAGTTAAGGTTTTAGATTCGATGGATTATGTTCACCACCGAATTACAAGTTTGAGTGTTTAAATTAAAGTATATGCACATACATATAAATGTTGTTGATAGCTGGTATTTCACGCATTGATAGTTAGTTTTCGACTAACTTCAAAATAAAGTCACTGAGACAACGGGGCATGGCGACGCCTTCCCAACAATCCAGATTTTTTTTGGGTCTGCATTAACCCTCTAAGGACTCATGTCCTCAACATGGCGCCCCCTCTGCCTCGGTTCCATTTGCAGCAGCTCCTTCTCAATTTGGTCGATGGCCTTTCGTGCATCAGCAACCAGTCGTCGTAGCCTTTTGGTACGCTGTTGAGCTGACCGGCTGATTATCTCCGCACGCACCTTTTTCCGCAGAGATTGGGATTGACTTTTCTCTCGGTGGAGTAGTCCGCACCGATGGCAGCTGGCTTCTGACTCACCCACACGCTCCAGTTGTGTGGGACATTGCCAAACAATTTATACAATATTTATGCATCCTTGCACACTCGTAGCGTTCACGTGCATCCATCGCACGAAATGCGGAGCACAAGCGTAGTGGGTGCAATCGGCCACACAACCGACATTTTATCGAGTCCTTTCCTCGTGACCTGCAAAGATTTATATCAAAGGGGGACTTTAGTATAAGATCATCAGAGGTGATTTTGCAATATGGGTGGAATATGCGCAAGTAGTAATTGGTACATAAATGATGTATAGATATGCGTATACATATGGATAAATGGGGTAGGCTTTTTAATTAACTGGAAGTGTGTTGTATTGGGTTTGAGGTCTATCACAACTAGATAGAGAGTAAGACATTTCCATCGGGTCCAGGAAATAAATAATAAATTCGACCCAGTCCCCATTCGGTTGGAGGAAGCCAGTCATCTTTAACGATGACCATGTCTCCTTCCTGAAAATTTCGTTGGGGTGTTTTCCACTTGTGCCTTCGATGTAGGTCTTGCAAGTATTCGTTTTTCCAACGAACGCTAAATTGGTGGCGAAGAACCTTTAGTCTTTGCCACTTTGCCAGATCTTGGGGCTTGCAACCGTGGCTTCCTAAATCTGCTGGATTGTCGTGACTAGAAACATGCCGCCAAGCAGTGTTATTGACGTTATCCAGAGTTTGAGACGTCCTGTTTGCTACAAATGTTTTCCATGTATGTGGGGGCTTCTCCATCCAGGCTAATACTAATAAGGAGTCCGTCCATAAGGTTGTTTTATGCGAAGGTATTTTTAGCTCTGACTGAATTTGCTTCACAAGCTTAAAAAGAAGAACTGCTCCACAGAGCTCTAGTTTGGGCAGACTGACCGTTTGGAGTGGTGCTACCTTGCTTTTGGCAGCAAGTGTTGAGGTTGCGAAAGTGTTTTCGCCTAGTGAAACTCTTAAATAGACACATCCACAAAATGCTTTTTCAGAGGCGTCTGAAAATCCATGAGTTTCAAAGCTGCACCCCAGATTTTCTCTAAAGGAGTTCAATTTATGTAAGGCATCGCGCTTGACTTTTTCATCCTAGTCCGTTCCCTCCGTCCAGAGTTGTTGGAGGAGGATTTTGGCCATAATCATTATTGGCGATAGCCATCCTGCCGGATCAAAGAGTTTTGCTACCGCTGACAGAATTTAACACTTGGTGCTCGCGTTTGTGGAAGGTATAGGGTCATAAGAATAAGAAACGGTGTCGGTCAGCGCATTCCGTTGAATTCCTAGGGTTTTTGTCAAGCTTGAGTCGTGAAACTTCAAGAAATCTACGTCTAGTAGATCTGAGTGTATGATGGATTCTAAAATACTTGGGTGGTTGGCTATAATTTTCTTTAATGGAAATCCTGCTAACTTTAGAGCTTCGATCACCTGTGACATAGATTCGATAGTGGAGTCTTCTGCGAGTTGATGTAGAGTTCGAATTGCCAAAAAAGGGGCACAGTTAACACCAAATGTGACTGTGTTGAGTTTAAAATCTTGGATTGGCGAGTTTGAGATTCTCCGAAATTAGATCCGCTGGAAGTCCTGATCTTCCTTGTGTACGAGTATTTGCTATGGGGTTTTAGCACGGCATGATGGGGGAGATAGAATGAAAAGTATATTCCTTCTATAATTATTTCAGAGGGTAACGTGGGTGTAATGTGATTGAGTATTAAATACTCTCCAAGTACCTCATTATATTTGTCGCGTAGCTCGGTTTTCCTTTCCAGCGTCCGTTCTATACTTAGGTACTGCTGCTGAGCTGCAGGACGAGAACGGCCAAGTGCTATTGAGTTGGGAAAGTCTTGTTTGAAAGGCAGCTTAACGTCCTATCTTCCATCTTCCTGTCGGTAGCTGCGTAAAGGTTTTCACAATACTCATCTTCTTCTGAGTGGATTTGCTTCGTGATGATTTCTTCTTGCTCCCAGAATTTCCTCAAGAGTGCATTGAGTAGGTCGTTTATGGGCTCCGTCACTTGGGTCGTGAATGATGTTATTTTCTCCATCACTGGGCCACTTACTATTCATCCGAATATAGTATTTTGCGCCAATAGCGTTCCTTCAGTTAGGTGACATAGTCCTTGGGTGAAAATTTGGGGTATAATATCACTACCAATGACCATATCGATTTTCGATGGGGTACAGCAATTTGGGTATGCTAGTGTTAGTGTATGCAATTCTGGGAGGTTTGTGGTTGACACTCTAACACTGGGTAGAAAATGAGTAAACTGGGGTAGCATTATTGCTAGGGTTAGAACTGTAGAGCAAAGTATTAAATCGCAAACATGTTTTGAGTTCTGGACGACCAGTCCTCCCATACCTGAAATTTTGTAATGGGCTTCTCTAGCGGGTAAATTTAGAATTTTTTGGATTCGGGATGCTATAAATGTTTTTTGTGAACCTTGGTCGATCATGGCACGGGCCTTGTGGTATTCTCCGGCGTAATATATTGGAACGATCGCGGTGGGTAATAACGTGGTTCCATTGCTACTGGAGAAGTGAGTCGAGATTTTGTGGACAGCTTTATTGTGAGTTTGAGTCGGTCTGGTACAGAAAGATTCCTGAATCTAACGCACACTTTCATTGCGTGGTTGGCGTTACACAGTTTGCATGACACCGGCTTAACAAACTCCGTGTGAAAATTTTGTGTGCGATTTTTGTTGGCATATACGAAGCTTTGATTGCCAACTCTAGGGTTTGGGTTGTTATAATGGGGTTTGACTTTTTCAGGTCGATACGTTCCGAGTCGTTCGACCACATCATATCTGCTTGTGAGGAATGTGTCCATTTCTGACTGCAGTGGCAGTTCTTTTCGAGAGCTGAAAGACTGTTCCCATAGGGCAAGTGTTTCATTCGGGAATTTTTATGAGCACAAGTATAGGAGTATAGGGTCTCAGTCTTTGGTAGATACCTTTTGAGAAGAGAAGGTAGAGAGGCAATTATTTATGGTATAGCTTTTGCGCAGGGGTTAACTTTGGGTGCTGTATATATACTGCCTTAAACATATCCCGAAATGTCGGCCAGTTTTCATAGCCACCATGAAAATCTTCTGTATCACACGGTGGTACCTTAAGGCAAACTTCCTCAGACGTTGGGTTATGAGAAGTATCGAGTGGTTGTTAGGTTGTTTGGGTGATGGCTTTAATTCTAAATAGTTGTAATGCTTTCAGCATTTGTACCTTGCAGTTTTGGTAGCTTTCGGAGCATTTCCCACATTTTTGTTCGACCGACTCGCTTACTTCCGGGTAGGCATATGCCATGAATATTACTTCATAAGATTTCAGGAGGCTGTCCCAGTTGCTGTCCAATTGTTGTATTTTGACATTGAGCAATGTCTCTGCCTGGTCACTCGCCAAGTCCGTTGACCATTTCGCACAGAAAATCTCGAGACGGTTACTTTCAAAAAAGAATTTCTGCAGATATTTGGTAATTTTGCTTGAAGCTGATTTAACTGGATGTTCTTCCGTCATATTTGCGAACAAGGGTTTTTATTCCAAATGTGTGGGTGAAATTATCCAGAATTTATACGGTTTTTGTTCTTTTGTAATATTATAGAATTTTTTTTTTTTAAGTAAAAACTATTTCCTTTGCACCACTGTACTCAATTGTGCGATTTGGTTAATTGCGGCCCACTGTGCAAATAAGTTCCGCCTCTTTTATATATTTGGAAATTGAGTGAAAATATGTTTGAGTATATGAGCGACTCACAAAAAGTAAGTAGTTTGAGTATTAGAGCGAATAAATTTTGAGTGTATGTGGGTGGAAATTATTTGATATATATTTTTATGTACATATGTACATAGTATATAACTGTGCTTATATTTCTGCTGGTTTTGATGGTATTACGATATAATATTTACCGATTAGAAGAATGAGGACAATGACCTTTCAATGTTGGTGGGTTTTAATAATTAGTTCCTAACGAAGGGTTCTAATGTGCATATGGTTTTATGTAGTGGTGATGTGTGCTTACTCCGCCATACTAATTATTGTTTTTTGAGGTTTTACTTAGCTTGTGGTGTTGTTGTTGTTGGTGTTGGTGTAGTTCAGCTGGACCAATTTATTGACGCAGCGTAAAATATTTAATTTTAATTTTTTACATTTAATTTTTACCAATCGCTTTCTGTATTTAATTTTCGTAATATATATACATACATATATGTATAAATGCATATATATTTTTTGTTTAAACTAAAATATTTTTAAAATACGAATTGTTTTATTTATAACTTTATTCAAAACTTGTTTTCTTTTTATTTTAGCTTTTTATTAATTTGTGTTACGTTTCGACCCACTGTCGTGTATCCACTATTGTATAAATGTATTTATATATGTACTTATTATTCTTTATTTTTTGTTTTTTAGTTTCACTCTTTGTATGCTCACTATTTTTGTATGTTGTATGTCTATATACAATAAATAATTTGCACTCTTATTTCTTTTTTTTCTTTAATTTTTATTGAATATACGTGTATATGTGTTTTAGTTTTAACTTTTAAACTATTTCACAATGTTGGTTTTTTCTGAATTACTAACCATTTATTTGAGATCATATACTCAAAAATTATTGTTTTATCTTATTTTAGTGTTAATAGATTTGATTTTCTTTGCACTAATTTTATTAAGGATAAACTTTTTGTTTGTTTTTTTTGCACTTGTATATTTGTATTTTTATTTTTAAAGAAAGTATAGCTTTTATATTTATATTTAAAATGTTGGTATGTGCACTTTTCTATTTACACTATAATTAATTTTTTTTGTGTACCTTTTTTCTTGTAGAGTTTTAAGGCTTTTTTTGTTTACTTTAACTTTAATTCGTATACATTTTTTCATAAAGTTTGTATCAAGTTTCAATGTTTCTTTTAGTTGTGTGACGCACTTTTAAAATAATTTTTTTTTGTTTATTAACTTTTTGTGCATTGAGAATGAGTTTTGAGCGTAGGCAAAAGGTAACCAAAGCTGTGTTTATTTGTTCTAAGATGTTTTTTTTTTAAATTATTAAATTATTAAATTTTTTATTTGCCTTTATGTTATATTTTTAATATTCTCGACATGCCAATTCTTTTAAATGGCTGCGAAGGACCATGTTTAAATCCGTACGAAATAACGGAGAGAATTATATTTTGATTTATGAATTCACTTTATTTATGCAATTTTTCTAGTTCTTAAGGAAAATAATTTTACATGAGTTTATGCAAGGCACATATTTTTAAATGTAGTATTATTTAAGATGAATTGTACGAATTTGTTGGGTTTATTAATTTAATAATTTAAGTTACAACAGATTAGAGGTTTTAGGTTCGATGGATTATGTTCACCGAACTACAAGTTTGAGGGTTTAAATTAAAATATATGCACATATAAATGTTGTTGATGGCTGGTATTTCACGCCTTGATAGTTGGTTTCGACTGACTTCAAAATAAAGTCACTGAGACAACGTGGCATGGCGACGCGTTGCCAACATTCCAGATTTTTTTTTGGGTCTGCCTTAACCCTTTAAGGACTCATGTCCTCAACACTGGCCCACATTCCGCAGAGAAGTGTAGTCTCCCTGATAACTTAAGCAAAAAGTTACCTATGTACCGAAATTCAAGCAAACCGAACCACAATTAATGTAATGTTCCTAACAATCCTAGCAAAAAGCCACCTATGTACTGAAGTTAAAGTTAATCGAACCATTAATAAAACTTTTTTGAATAACTCAGTACTTAGTTATCTTTCCGGAGAGGAGTGTATTTTTTCTGTTAACTTGAGAAAAAGATACATAAGTGCCGAATTTCAAGTAATTCGGTCCATAAATAAAATTTTTTCGAATGGAACAGTCGATGATCCACTTTCCGAAGACAGGTGTAAATCGAAGCAAAAATTGGATTTTTTCGAATAGGTCAGTCCGTGGTCCACCTTCCGGAGAGAAGTGTTGTCTTCCAGTTAATCTAAGCAAAAAGCCACCTATGTGCAATTTTCAAGTAAATGCAACCATAGATAAACTTTTTACGAATATGTCAGTCCGTGGTCCACTTTCCGGAGAGAAGTGTTCTCTTTTGTTATTCTGAGCAAAAATCCACCTATATACCAAATCTCACGTAAGCCGAAGCATAAATAAAATTTTTTCGAATAGAAGAGTTCCTGGTCCACATACCCGAGAGAAGTGCATTCTTCATATTGATCTAAGCAAAAGTACACCTATGTACCAAATTTCACATAAATGAAAGCGTGACTAGATTTTTCCGAATAGGTCAGTTCCTGGTCCACTTTCCGGAGAGAAGTGTAGTCTCCCTGATAACTTAAGCAAAAAGTTACCTATGTACGGAATTTCAAGCAAACTGAACCCCAAATAATGTAGTGTTCCTGTCAATCTTAGCATAAAGCCACCTATGTACTGAAGTTAAAGTTAATCGAACCATTAATAAATTTTTTTGAACAGATGAGTCCCAGGTTCTTTTTCCGGAGAGGAGAGTAGGTTTTCTGTTAACTTAAGAGAATTTCAAATAATTCGGTCCATAAATAAAATTTCTTCGAATAGGTCAGTCCGTGGTCCACGTTCCGGAGAGAAGTGTTGCCTTCCTGTTAATCTAGGCAAAAAACCATCTAAGTGAAATTTTCAAGTTAATGCAACCATAGAAAACATTTTTGCGAATAGGTCAGTTTCTGGTCCACTTTCCGGAGAGAAGTGCATTCTTCCTATTGATCTAAGCAAAAGTACACCTATGTGTATAGTGTTGAGTGGGGGTAAAAAATGGGCCGTTTCCAATGAAATGAAGAAGTCTAGGTTTTTTGGGTTTATAAACGGTAACAATTTTACATTATATTAAATTTCTTGTGTTATAAGATGGATTATTGAAAAAATAATAATAATTTTGATTTATAATTCGTTGTATAGGTTTTTAGACACAAATTGTCTTAGTGTCTTTGAGACCATTTAATTATTACAAGACTAGGTTTTAAAAGTTATTTGAAATTACAATTAAAAAGATTTAAGTAAATATAAGATTATGAATTCAAATGATGAAGAGCGGTCCGTTGTCGCGATGTCAATTCGTTGGGGGTTGAAAAGCGATTAAAACTGAAAGTGTCGCTGTTGGCTACTTTATCCGGTTAGTTAATTCAAACGGTGTTGCTGGTGCGGAACGTTAGCAACATTGGGCAGCACATCGCGGCGTTGCCACCTGAGGGGGATCACTCCGAATACGAAAGGAGGTCCATGTCCTCAACATGGCGCCCTCCGGCGTTGATGCCTGTTTGTCAATCAGACTCCGGACGTCCTTCACCAATTGCTGATGGGCACACCGGCTGGATAAAGCTGGCCTGGAATTGGCTGCATTCGCTACACCGCTTACCCTCCTTAACTTCGCCCGATGGAGCAGTGTATGATGCCCGAGAGTGCACCGATGGCAACTATGGGAGGTTGCCAGGCAGTTGATGCAGTACCGGTGCACCCTTGCGCACTCATACCTGTCCTCCGGTGCCATGGCGAGGAAAGCAGGGCAATGGCGCAACGAATGCAACCGGCCGCATAAACGACACTTCCCTGATATCGCGTCTCGTCGTGACCTAGGAGAGAAGAGTGAAAATATACGACTTTAGTACATGGTTGCAAAAGGGTATATGAAGAGATTTCATGAGATGCTTCTACATGAGTGGTAGGTTGGTATATATAAATGTTGGGATTAAGTCATAGGGTTCGAGGTTCCTACAGTGGGCAGCACACACAATTTGGCTATATTTCGGGTTATCATTCCGTTCTGCGTGATTATGTCGACCACACGGATCTTTTCGTTTGCACCTTGGTACAATTTGGTTATACGTACTAGGCGCCATTCATTCGGGGGGAGGAGGTCATCCTTGACGACAACTAGATCTCCTTCCTTTACGAGGCTTTCCGCCCTCTTCCATTTGTACCTCTTGTGTAATTCTCTGAGATACTCGTTCTTCCATCTGTTACTAAATTGATGGTGAAGCACCTTGAGTTTCTGCCATTTGGGAACCACAGAGAGGTCTTCGGCGTTGGGTTCGGGTATCGATAACAATGGAGCTCCGCGGAGGAAATGTCCAGGGTTGAGTGCTAGTAGGTCTTAGGGGTCTTGCGACATGGCTGAGAGCGGTCGGGAATTGAGAACCGCTTCTATTCTTACCATCAGGGTTGTGAGTTCCTCGAAGCTAAATTTATGATTACCGGCGACTTTAGTGAAGTGCAGCTTAAAACTCTTCACTGCTGCTTCCCATAGAAACCCATATGAGGGACATACGGTGGAATAAACTCCCAATAGAAGCTGAGTGGGGCGTATTTAGCGGAGACGTCAGCTGCTACTTCCTTCACGAACATGCCGAACTCGCGGTGGAAGGTGCGTTGAGCTCCGACAAATGTTTTCCCATTGTCGGACATAATCTTATAGGGGAGACCGTGACGTCCAACAAATCTAGCGAAGGCTGCTCGGAAAGCCTCCGTAGTAGAGTCAGAGCAGACTTCGAGGTGTATTGCTTTCGTGGAGAAGCATACAAACCAAGCCTTTGAATATGAAGCTCACCGATGGGTAGATACCTTTACTAGGAACGGGCCGGCGAAGTCCACCCCAGTCGTGTGAAACGGTAGGGTATATGTGGTTCGTTCGGAGGGTAGTGCAGACATGATCTGCGATCTCATCTGCTGCTTGTGTATGGTGCATGTTTTGCAGTGAAAAATGCACTTTTTTATTTTGGTTCTGAGTCGGGGGATGTAGTACTCTTGTTGTACCATTCGCATCAATTACTGATTTCCAGCATGCAGCATGGTGGTGTGTAGAAATTTTAACAGCAGAGTGCAGAATATCGAGTTTCCCGGGATAATTATGGGATGACGTTCGTTATAACTAAGGGCTGCGTATTTAAGTCGTCCGTTTACGCGCAGTACGCCTTTGCTGTCGAGTATAGGATTTAATGTCAGCAACGTGTCCTTCTTGCTGATCGGTTTTGAGGCTTCGAGTTGAGCTATGGTTTCACCATAATGCCTTCGTTGAGTTAGGGTTATGAGTCGCGTTTTTGCTTCGTTCATCTCTTCGTTAGAGTCATGCTCATCCGAGATGGCAATTTTCGTGACCTGTGAATAAAATGATATATACCTATATGCAATTACTCTAAGGGCACGGGGGAAGGAAGAAAATCTCTCCAAGATATCTTCGGATGGCGAGGTATGGAATGCGGCGATGTGACTTTGCTCCGGAGGCGTTGAGTGTTGGGGCGAGAGCTAGGCCATTCAATGGCGGGTTTGGCGAGCCATTCAGGACTTTTCCACCAGATGGTGTCTTCAACGAGGTCCTGAGGTCGACATCCACGGGTGCCTAGGTCAGCTGGGTTGTCACTGCTGCATACGTGCCGCCACGTAGCATTACTTATCAGTTGCAGGATCTGGGATATCCTGCTTGCTACATGTGTTTTCCAAGAGTGTGGTGATTTCTCTAGCCATGCTAAGACGATGGTCGAGTCTGTCCACAGAACAAGTTCGTGAAGCGATAAACTTAATTCTGTTTGTATTTGGTTTACCAACTTTGCCAGTAGAACTGCTCCACAGTGCTCTAGACGGGGGAGACTTATCGTTTGTAGAGGGGCTACCTTTGTTTTTGCAGCCAGTAAATGTTAGGTGAAGGAGTTTTCGCCGTGTTGTACCCTCTTGTACACACAAGCGCAGAATGCCTCCTCTGAGGCATCTGAGAATACATGGAGTTGAATCGGTTTGTCGGGGGAGTACTGCACCCATTGGGGTATTTGTATGTCTTTGATTGCCGGGAGATTCTCATGAAACGAGTTCCATTTATGTAGGGATCCGGATTTTACATTTTCGTCCCAATCCGTTCCTTCTAGCCAAAGTGTTTGGAGTAGTACCTTGGCTACTATCATAATTGGTGATAACCATCCTGCCGGGTCGACTAATTTCGCCACAGCCGATAAAATCTGGCGTTTCGTACTACACTTTGCTGCGGGCTGAGGTTCGTATGAGTATGAGAAGGTGTCCGTAAGCGTGTTCCAGCGTATTCCTAGAATTTTTGTTGAGCTTGTGTCGCTGAATTTATGAAAGTCGGCATCTAGCAAATGAGACTCTGGGATTTTTTTTGAGTATTTTCGGGTGATTTGCCGTAACTTTCTTAAGAGGGAATCCTGCTGAATTTAACGCCTCGATAACTTGGGTGAGTGAGTTGATAGTGGACTGTATTTCATTACTGCCTGAAAGAATGTCATCTACATAAATTTCATTGAGTAGGATATTGTTTGCGAGAGGGTATTCGGTTTTGCAATCTTCGGCTAATTGATATAGGGTTCGAATAGCTAAATATGGTGCACAGTTAACGCCAAACGCAACTGTATTTAGTTCGAAATCTTCTATTGGAGAGTTGGGGGTTCTGCGAAAGCGTATTCGTTGGAAGACTTGATCATCCTGGTTAACGAGTATTTGTCGGTACATTTTCTCAATATCACTTTTAAATACGCACTTATAGAGTCGCCAATTGAGGATTATTAGCATTAAGTCGTTCTGGAGTGTTGGGCCTGTGTGTGGTACGTCGTTTAATGAGCTCCCTGATTGTGAAAATCTGGAAGCGTTGAATACTACTCGGACCTTTGTGGATTTACTGTCGGGCTTTAAGACAGCGTGATGGGGTAGGTAGAAGGAGAAGTACTTCCCCTTGTTGATTACTTCGAGAGGTGAAGTGGGTTCCATGTGGTCCAAGGTCAAGTATTTTCCAATACCTCCTGATATTTTTGCTGCAGCACTGGTTTTCGCTCTGGTGTCCGTTCGCTGCTGATGTACTGTTGCTGTGCTGCTAGTCTGGAGTGGTGCTTGGGAATGGAATAGTGAGTGATGACGCCTTTGGCAGTAAACGCAGGTGAATTTGCTTTGACATTGACTTCGCTGGTGTGAACAGGAAAGACAATTTTCGCAGTAATTGTTTTCACTAACGAATTTTTGTCGATCTGGGACGGAAAGGTTCCTAAATCAGATGCACATTTTCATCCCGTGACTAGAGTTGCATAACTTGCAGGAAACGGGTTTTTGGTACTCTGTGTGATAGGTTTGCATGCGACTTTTATTCGCAAATGGGGAGCTTTGATTGCCAGCTCTGGGTGTGAAAGTATTGATGTGGGGTTTGGGTTTACCTGGGCGATATGTTCCCAGTCGTTCTACTACCTCGTATCTACTGGTAGGAATGCGTTCATTTCGGACCAGAGTGGTAGTTCTTTCCTCGAACTGAGTGATTGTTCCCAAAGCGCGAGTGTTTCGCTCGGGAGTTTCGAGGAGCATATATAAATGAGGATAGGGTCCCAATCCTTAGTCGAAATCTTTTGTGATGAGAGATTGGAGAGGCAGTTATTTATTGTGGTCTGCAGTTTTTGCAGCTGCTCCCCGTTCTCTGCATAAATGGGTTGTAGATTAAGGAGGGTTTTGAGCTGGTTATCTACCAGAATTCTTGGGTTCTCATAACGAGATTTTAATGCTTCCCAAGCAAGCGGAAAGCTTTCATCTGTTAATGGGTATTGTTTCACAATGAGGCCTGCTGGACCTTTTGCCTTGTGACGCAGGTGAAATAATTTTTGGGCGGGTGTTAATTTAGGGTGATTTATATAAACTGCCGTAAACATGTCTCGGAATGTCGGCCAGTCTTCGTATCCTCCGTAATATGCTTCAGTATCGCATGCTGGTACTTTGAGACATACCCCATTGGAAACTGAGCTTGTGTGTGTATTTGTTGATTGTTGGGTTGTTTGGGTGGGTGTTGTAACTGTGAAAAGCTGCAATGCTTCTAGCATTTGCGCTTTACAGTTCTGGAAGCTTTCGGAACATTTTGAGTATTTCTGCTCCACTGACTCGCTGACTTCCGGGTATGCGTCTGCCATGAAGATAGCCTCGTATGCTTCTAGGAGGCTATCCCAGTTTTTGTCCAGCTGCTGTATTTTTACGCTGAGTAGGGTGTCCGTCTGGTCACTCTCCAAGTCCGTTGACCATTTCGCGCAGAAGATCTCCAGCCTGTTGGATTCAAAGATGAATTTCTGCAAATACCTGTTCATCTTGGTTGATGCTTTTTCTGCCTTATCTTCTGGCATTTGTGGAATTTTTTGGAATTTGATTTAATGGGGTTTTATGAAAAAGTTAAATATATATTTAGTGGGTTTTATAAAAAAATTGGATTAGTATTGTAAAAAATTGGGTGAGTTTGTAATAAAAAAAATTGGATTGTTTTTTGTTTAATTGCTTTTATCTATTTGCCTCAGCGCGTCTGAGTGCAAATATTTGGATGGGTATGCAAAATGTAAAAAAAAAATTTTATTTTTTTTGGTGTATATTTATTCCAAATAAATAAATAAATTTATATGGAATAATTGGGTTTTTTAGTGGTGAATTCCTTTTAAAAACTATTCGCTTTTGTCCCACTGTACAAAAGTGTAATAATTGTTTGATCGCGGCCCACTGTGTTTTATGCTACGACTCCTTTTGTATATTTTTTCCTCAGCTCGTCTGAGTGCAATGCGTTTGATGTTTGTGAGCGCGTTTGAGTGGGAATCAAATGTGTGTGCTGCGCTGTAACGGGATTGAATTTTGCATACACGTATACAGATATGCTATATGCCAACCGTTTTAGAGAGAGACGGTACTGAGATGTATACTATATATTTTTTTTAACTACTGCAAATTTGAGGAAGTGGCCAACGGGATTTTTTTTGTGTTATACAAGCTTGTATAGTTTAATTTGTATATAATTTTTTGATGGGTATATTTCAACCGTTTTTGAGAAAAACGGTACTGAGATGTATAATATATTTTTATGTACTGCAAATTTGAGGGAGTGGCTAACGGGATTTTTTGGTGTTATATAAGCTTGTACAGTTGACACCAATAATTATATAATTTATGAGGGCTTAAAAAATTGTATTATATGCGACTATATATGTATGTATGTCTGAGTGAAGATTAAGTTGTACTTACTCCGCCATGGGTTTTACTTAGCCTTGCTTTGTTGTTTGTGATGGGACTTGGTTGTTGTTGTTGATTGGACTTTCCTTGCGCTGGCGGACTTGGTTGTTGTTGTTGGCGGTGGTGGTAGGAAGCGTATGCTTTTATTTATTATTATAATTATGTTTTTTTTTTGCAGAAATGGATTTTTTTTTATTTCGAATAATTAGGCGTTGGAACAATTTGGTTTGTTTTTGAAGACACTTTGCTTTTTTTGCACTGTGATGTTGACATTTTCTATGCGCTTCCTCAGAATCACCGTTGAATTTTGGTTAGTTTTCGTCGTTTGTATTAAAAAGAAAATGAACACAACACAATTTGTATAATATTTCCACTGCTTGAGTATTATTGTTTGATATTATCGATATCGAGTTTATATATGTATATTGCTCGAAACTTCACGATATTTATATATACATATATGTATATATATATATACTTTTTTTGTTATTTCTACGTCGAATTGGTTGTTTTGTAATGAATAATCGAGCTTTCGACTTATGGGTAATTTTCAGCGCCAACGGTTGCTGAACTTTCAATTTCACTTTTCTTTAGCCGCTATATTTATACCAATGTACATATGTACATATGTATGCACGCAACAAAAACGTTAGGAAATGGGTTAGGTATTTAGAAAAATCACTTTCAATTTCAAATATTTTTTTGTTTTATATATATATGAATTTTTGCTTATAGTGGAAAATATTTCGATTAAAATTGTTTATTCTGGACCTTTTTTTATTTTTGTCAAACACAACAACCGAAAATTATTTAATACACTTCAACTTTATATTTCTAATTTATAGCGCTGAATATTTACTGTTAACGTGCGTATTTATCATGCATTTGTAGGATAAAAATACATATGGATAATATTATTTTGTTATTGCAACTTTATTTTTTTTTGTACACAAATTCCTGCATTTTCTGTTTTTTTTTTTTAATATAAATTTTTTTTTCTTTTCTTTTTTTTTTTGTTAAACGCACAGTTTCGTCACTTAACAATGTGTAAATAGTAGTTTTTATTTTCAAATTGTTTGGATTATTTAGTTTTATAATTTTCACCGTTTCTTTCTCTTAGTCAAATATTTTATAGCTGTAATTTTAGCAGGTCGTACGGCTTTTCGTTTGCCCTTCTCCTTCTCCGACGAGTCCGCTATGTTATGTAATGCGAATGACAAGTAAACGAAATTAATTGTTTCCAAAAATTATTTAAAACAAAATTTGTCATTTCAAACACTAATTTCACAGCAGTTTTAAATCAGCGCTTTAAAAGAGATATTTTTTTTGCTATATTTTGCTTTTGAAAACATAAATTCTTAATTCAAAGTTCACTTTCACGGCTTAATTTGTTTTTTTTTGTTTGACGAAAATTATTTTGTACTGAACGCAATTGTCTGTAAACCGTTTTGCCTCTGGTTTCTTTTCAACATTATAATTGTTGAGATATTTCCAATATTTTTCCTTTTTTTCACACACGGCCGCTCGTTTAAAGATTCCGTTTGATTTTGTGTACTCTGTGTGATGACCGCTGTTGCCGTTGGGTAGAGTAGTGGTGCCAATTCGTTTTGGCGGCTCGAAGGACCATGTATAATTTTGAGTGGGGGTAAAAAATGGGCCGTTTCCAATGAAATGAAGAAGTCTAGGTCTTCTGGGCTTATAAACGGTAACAATTCAAGTTTATTAAATTTCTTGTGTTATCAGATGGGTTATTGAAAAAATAATAATAATTTTGATTTATAATTCGTTGTATAGGTTTTTAGACACAAAATGTCTTAGTGTCTTTGAGACTATTTAATTATTACAAGACTAATTTTTTAAATGTTATTTGCAATTACAATTAAAAATATTTAAGTATAATATAATATGAACTCAAATGATGAAGAGCGGTCCGTGGTCGCGATGTCGATTCGTTGGGGGTTGAAAAGTGATTAAAACTGAAAGTGTCGCTGTTGGCTACTTTGGCCGGACAGTTAATTCAAACGGTGTTGCTGGTGCGGAATGTTAGCAACATTGGGCGACATTGGGCAGCACATCGCGGCGTTGCCACCTGAGGGGGATCACACCGAAAACGAAAGGAACTCCATGTCCTCAACACTATGTACCAAATTGCACGTAAATCGAAGCATAACTAAGATTTTTCCGAATAGGTCAGTTCCTGGTCCACTTTCCGGAGAGAAGTGAAGTCTCCCTGATAACTTAAGCATACATACCTACACGTATGCACCGAATTTCAAGCAAACTGAACCACATATAATGTTATGTTCCTGTCAATCCTAGCACAAAGCCATTTATGAACTGAAGTTAAAGTTAATCGAACCATTAATAAACTGTTTTCGAATAGCTCAGTACCTGGTTCATTTTCTGGAGAGAAGTGTAGTTTTTCTACTAAGTTAAGAAAAAATACCTATGTGCCGAATTTCAAGTAAACCGGTTCATAAATAACATTTTTTCGAACAGAAAACTCGAAGGTCCACTTTCCAGACAGAAGTGTAAATCCAAGAAAATGGCGTCATAAATAACCTTTTTTCGAATAGGTCAGTTCCTGGTCCACATACCCGAGAGAAGTGCATTCTTATTATTGATCTAAGCAAAAGTACACCTATGTACCAAATTTCACGTAAATCGAAGCATAACTAAGATAATTCCGAATAGGTCAGTTCCTGGTCCACTTTCCGGAGAGAAGTGTAGTCTCCCTGATAACTTAAGCAAAAAGTTACCTATGTACCGAATTTCAAGCAAACTGAACCACATATAAAGTTTATGTTCCTGTCAATCTTGGCACAAAGCCACTTATGTACTGAAGTTAAAGTTAACCGAACCATTAAAAAACTTTTTTGAATAGCTCAGTACCTGGTTCTTTTTCTGGAGAGAAGTGTAGTTTTTCTATTAAGTTAAGAAAAAGATACCTATGTGCGGAATTTCAAGTAAACCGGTTCATAAATAACATTTCTTCGAACAGAAAACTCGATGGTCCACTTTCCAAACAGAAGTGTAAATCGAAGCAAAAATAACACTATTTCGAATAGGTCAGTCCGTGGTCCACGTTCCGGAGAGAAGTGTTGCCTTCCTGTTAACCTACGCAAAAGCCACCTATGTACCAAATTTCAAGTAAATGGAACCATAGATAACCTTTTTTCGAATAGGTCAGTCCGTGGTCCACGTTTCGGACAGAAGTGTTGTCTTCCTGTTAATCTAAGCAAAAAGACACTTATGTACCAAATTCCAAGTAAATGTCATCATAAATAACCTTTTTTCGAATAGGTTATTCTGCGGTCCACTTTCCGGAGAAAGGTGTAATCTTCCTGTCAATCTTAGCAAAAAGCCACCTATGTACTGAAGCTAAAACTAATCGAACCATAAATAAACTTTTTTTGAATAGCTTTGCCTTTGGTTCTTTTTCCGGAGAGAAGTGTAGTCTTCCTGTTAATCTAAGCAAAAAGCCACATATGCACCGAATTTCAAGCAAACTGAACCACATATAATGTTATGTTCCTGTCAATCTTAGCACAAAGCCACTTATGTACTCAAATTAAAGTTAATCGACTGGTCCACCCTCCCGAGAGAAGTGTAGTCTTCCTGTTAATCTAAGCAAAAAGCCACATATGCACCGAATTTCAAGTAAGTACAACCATAACTAACCTTTTTTCGAATAGTTTAATTCCTGGTCCACATTCCGGAGAGAAGTGTAGTCTTCCTGTTAATCTAAGCAAAATGACACCTATTTAAATCGAAGCTTAAATAAGATTTTTTCAGATAAATAAATAAACTTTTTTTTGAATAGGTTAGTCTGCGGTCCACTTTCCGGAGAGAAGTGTAATCTTTCTGACAATCTTAGCAAAAAGCCACCTATGTACCGAAGATTTTATTGAATAGTTCAGTCCCTGGTCCACGTTCCGGATAGAAACGTGGTCGTTCTGTTAATGTAAGCAGAAAGACACCTATGCACCGAATTTCAAGAAAACCGAACCGTAAATAAATTTTTTTTTGAATAGGTTAATCTGCGGTCCACTTTCCGGAGAAAAGTGTAATGTTCCTGTTAATCTTAGCAAAAAGCCACCTTTGATTTGAATTTCAAGTAATTCGATCCATTAATAATTTTTTTTTCAATAACTCAGCCCCTTGTCCACTTCGGGAAAAGAAGATTTTTCCTGTTAATTTAAGCAAAAGGACACGTGTGTACCGAATTCGCCAAATTTCAATAAAGTAGTTCCACTAATAAGTTTTTTTTGAATATGTAATTCTGCGGTCCACTTTCCGGGGAAAAGTGTAATCTTACTGTCAATCTTAGCAAAAAGCCACCTATGTACTGAAGCTAAAACTAATCGAACCATAAATAAACTTTTTTTGAATAGCTTAGCCTTTGGTTCTTTTTCCGGAGAGAAGTGTAGTATTCTTGTTAATGTTAGCAAAAAGCCACCTATGTTTTGAATTTCAAGTAAACCGAACGTAAATAAGATTTTTTGGATAGGTCAGACGCTGCTCGACTTTCCGCAGAGAAGTGTAATGTTCCTGTTAATCTTAGCTAAAAGCCATAAAGCCATGAAACCATAAATAACCTTTTTGAATAGTTCAGTTCCTGGTCCACTTTCCGGAGAGAAGTGTACTCTTAAAATTAATCTAAGCAAAAAGACGCCTGTGTACCAAATTTCAAGTAATGCGCTCCATAAATATGTTTTTTTTTTGAATAGGTTAGTCCCTGGTCCACTTTCCGTAGAGAAGACTACACTCTGTTATTTGACATATATATAAGTTAAACAAACAAATTACCTATGTACCAAATTTCAGGTAAATCCAAGCATAAATAAGATTTCTTCGAATAGAACAGTCGCTGGTTCTTTTTCCGGAGAGAAGTGTTGTCTTCCTGTTAATCTGAGCAAAAAGCCACCAATGTACCAAATTTCTCGTAAATCGAAGCTTAAATAAGATTTTTTTCGATAAATAAATAAACTTTTTTTTTGAATAGGTTAGTCAGCGGTCCACTTTCCGGAGAGAAGTGTAATCTTCCGGACAATCTTAGCAAAAAGCCACCTATGTACCGAAGATTTTATTGAATAGTTCAGTCCCTGGTCCACGTTCCGGAGAGAAACGTGGTCGTTCTGCTAATGTAAGCAAAAAGCCACCTATGCACCGAATTTCAAGAAAACGGAGCCGTAAATAAACTTTTTTTGAATAGGTTATTCTGCGGTCCACTTTCCGGAAAAAAGTGTAATCTTCCTGTCAATCTTAGCAAAAAGCCGCTTAAGTTTCGAATAGCTCAACCTCTGGTTCTTTTTCTCAACTTCCGGAGAGAAGTGTAGTCTTCCTGTTAATCTAAACAAAAAGCCACCTTTGTACCAAATTTCTTGTTAATCGTAGCATAAATAAGATTTCTTCTATAGGTCAGTACTTGGTATACGTTCCGGAGAGATAGGTAGTTTTTCTCTCAACTTAAGCAAAAAGGTACCTACGTGCCGAATAGGTGAGTCTATGGTCCACCTTACGGAGAGCAGACTATACTCTGTTATTTGACATATATATAACTTAAACAAAAAGTTACCTACCACGTTTTCTCTTAACTTAACCAACAAGGTACCTACGTGCCGAAATTCAAGTAATTCGATCCATAAATAACTTTTTTTCGAAAAGGTCAGTCCCTGGTCCACTTTCCGGAGAGGAGTGTAATGTTCCTGTTAATCTTAGCAAAAAGCCACCTTTGATTTGAATTTCAAGTAAACCGAACCATAAATAAGCTTTTTTGGATAGCTCAGTCCCTGGTCCACGTTCCGGAGAGAAGCGTAGTCGTACTGCTAATGTAAGCAAAAAGCCACCTATGCACAGAATTTCAAGAAAACGGAACCATAAATATACTTTTTTTTGAATAGGTTAGTCTGCTGTCCACTCTCCGGAGAGAAGTGTAATCTTCCTGACAATCATAGCAAAAAGCCACCTATGTACTGAAGCTAAAACAAATCGAACCATAAATAAACTTTTTTTGAATAGCTTAGCCTTTGGTTCTTTTTCCGGAGAGAAATGTAGTCTTCCTGTTAATCTAAGCAAAAAGCATATGCACCGAATTTCAAGCAAACTGAACCACATATAATGTAATGTTCCTGTCAATCTTAGCAAAGCCAACTTTAATTTCAGTACTAAAGTTAATCGACTGGTCCACCCTCCCGAGAGAAGTGTAGTCTTCCTGTTAATCTAAGCAAAAAGCCACATATGCACCGAATTTCAAGTAAGTACAACCATAACTAACCTTTTTTCGAATAGTTCAATTCCTGGTCCACATTCCGGAGAGAAGTGTAGTCTTTCTATTAATCTAAGCAAAAAGACACCTTTAAACCAATTTTACGTAAATCGAAGCATAAATAAGATTTTTTCGAATAGGTCAGTAGCTGGTCCATTTTCCGGAGGAAAGTGTAGTCTTCCTATTAATCTAAGCAAAAAGCCACCTTTGTACCGAATTTCAAGTAATTCGATCCATTAATAATTTTTTTTTTCAATAACTCACCCCCTTGTCCACTTCCTCGGAAAAGAAGATTTTTCCTGTTAATTTAAGCAAAAGGACACGTGTGTACCGAATTCGCCAAATTTCAAGAAATTAGTTCCATAAATAAGTTTTTGTTTTTGAATATGTAAGTCTGCGGTCCACTTTCCGGAAAAAAGTGTAATCTTCCTGTCAATCTTAGCAAAAAGCCACCTATGTACTGAAGCTGAAACTAATCGAACCATAATTAAACTTTTTTTGAATAGCCTTTGGTTCTTTTTCCGGAGAGAAGTGTAGTATTCTTGTTAATCTTAGCAAAAAGCCACCTATGTTTTGAATTTCAAGTAAACCGAACGTACATAAGCTTTTTTGGATAGGTCAGACCCTGCTCGACTTTCCGCAGAGAAGTGTAATGTTCCTGTTAATCTTAGCTAAAAGCCATAAAGCCATGAAACCATAAATAACCTTTTTGAATAGTTCAGTTTCTGGTCCACTTTCCGGAGAGAAGTGTAGTCTTCATATTAATCTAAGCAAAAAGACGCCTGTGTACCGAATTTCAAGTAATGCGCTCCATAAATAAGTTTTTTTTTTGAATAGGTTAGTGGTCCACTTTCCGGAGAGAAGACTACACTCAGTTATTTGACATATATATAACTTAAACAAAGAAATTACCTATGTACCAAATTTCAGGTAAATCCAAGCATAAATAAGATTTTTTCGAATAGAACAGTCGCTGGTTCTTTTTCCGAAGAGAAGTGTAGTCTTCCTGTTAATCTAAGCAAAATGCCACCTATGTTTTGAATTTCTCGTAAATCGAAGCATAAATAAGATTTTTTCGGATAAGTCGGAGCCTGCTCCACGTTCCGGAGAGAAGTTTAGTTTTTCTGTTAACTTAAGCAAAAAGGTACCTACATGCCGAATTTCAAGTAATTCGATCCATAAATATCTTTTATTTCGAATAGGTCAGTCCCTGGTCCTGTTTACGGAGAGAAGAGTAGTTTTTCTGTTAACTTAAGCAAAAAGGTACCTACGTGCCGAATTTCAAGTAATTCGATCCATAAATATCTTTTCTTCGAATAGGTCAGTCCCTGGTCCAGTTTACGGAGAGAAGTGTTGTTTTTCTGTTAACTTAAGCAAAAAGGTGCCTGCGTGCCGAATTCCAAGTAATTCGATCCATGAATACCTTTTTTTTCGAATAGGTCAGTCCCTGGTCCACGTTCCGGAGAGAAACGTAGTCGTCCTGCTAATGTAAGAGAAAAGCCACCTATGTACCGAATTTCAACAAAGCCGAACCATAAATAAACTTTTTTTTGAATAGGTTGGTCTGCTGTCCACTTTCCGGAGAGAAGTGTAATCTTCCTGACAATCTTAGCAAAAAGCCACCCATGTACTGAAGCTAAAACTAATCGAACCATAAAAAATTTTTTTTTGAATAGCTTAGCCTTTGGTTCTTTTCCCGAAGAGAAGTGTAGTATTCGTGTTAATCTTAGCAAACAGCCACCTATGTTTTGAACTTCAAGTAAACCGAACCATAAATAAGCTTTTTTGGATAGCTCAGTCCCTGGTCCACGTTCCGGAGAGAAACGTAGTCGTCCTGCTAATGTAAGCAAAAAGCCACCTATGCACAGAATTTCAAGAAAACGGAACCATAAATATACTTTTTTTTGAATAGGTTAGTCTGCTGTCCACTTTCCGGAGAGAAGTGTAATGTTCCTGTTAATCTTAGCAAAATGCCACCTTTGTTTTGAATTTCAAGTAAACCGAGCCATAAATAAGCTTTTTTGGATAGCTCAGTCCCTGGTCCACGTTCCGGAGAAAAACGTAGTCGTCCTGCTAATGTAAGCAAAAAGCCACCTATGCACAGAATTTCAAGAAAACGGAACCGTAAATAAACTTTTTTTTGAATAGGTTAATCTGCGGTCCACCTTCCGGAGAAAAGTGTAATCTTCCTGTCAATCTTAGCA
Source organism: Ceratitis rosa (assembly GCA_037013455.1). Taxonomy (NCBI): domain Eukaryota; kingdom Metazoa; phylum Arthropoda; class Insecta; order Diptera; family Tephritidae; genus Ceratitis; species Ceratitis rosa. The sequence continues at coordinate 1,987,813 of JAWMAG010000018.1, read as the reverse complement.
AAAAGCCGCCTATGCACTGAAACAAAAACTAATCAAACCATAAATAAACTGTTTTTGAATAGTTCAACCTCTGGTTCTTTTATTCGCCTTCTGGAGGGAAGTGTAGTATTCCTGTTAATCTAAACAAAAAGCCACCTATGTACCAAATTTCTCGTAGATCGTAGCATAAATAAGGTTTCTTCTAATAGGTCAGTCCTTGGTATACGTTCCGGAGAGAAGTGTAGTTTTTCTCTTAACCTAAGCAAAAAGGTACCTACGTGCCGAATAGGTGAGTCTATGGTCCACCTTACGGAGAGAATTGTAGTCTTCTTAGTAACCTAAACAAAAAGCCACCTATGTACCAAATTTCTCGTAAATCGAAGCATAAATAAGATTTTTTCGAATAAGTTAGTCCCTGGTCATCTTTGCTGGGAGAAGTGTAGTCTTCTGTTACTCTAAGCAAAAAGACAACTGTGTACCGAACAAGATTTTTTGGATAGGTCAGCCCCTGGTCTACTTTCCGGAGAGAAGTGTAATGTTCCTGTTAATCTAAGCAAAAAGCCACATATGCACCGAATTTCAAGTAAGTACAACCATAACTAACCTTTTTTCGAATAGTTCAATTCCTGGTCCACATTCCGGAGAGAAGTGTAGTCTTCCTATTAATCTAAGCAAAAAGACACCTTTGAACCAAATTTCACGTAAATCGAAGCATAAAAAAAATTTTTTTCGAATAGATCAGTAGCTGGTCCACTTTCCGGAGTAAAGTGTAGTCTTCCTACTAATTTTAGCAAAAAGCCATCTATGTAGCGAGTTTCAAGTAATTCGATCCTTTAATATTTTTTTTTCAATAACTTAGCCCCTGGTCTACTTCCTCGGGAACAGAAGATTTTTCCTGTTAATTTAAGCAAAAGGACACGTGTGTACCGAGTTCGCCAAATTTCAAGAAATTAGTTCCATAAATAAGTTTTTTTTTTGAATATGTAAGTCTGCGGTCCACTTTCCGGGGAAAAGTGTACTCTTCCTGTCAATCTTAGCAAAACGCCACCGGAGAGAAGTGTTGTTTTTCTGTTAACTTAAGCAAAAAGGTGCCTGCGTGCCGAATTCCAAGTAGTTCGATCCATGAATAACTTTTTTTTCGAATAGGTCAGTCCCTGGTCCACGTTCCGGAGAGAAACGTAGTCGTCCTGCTAATGTAAGAGAAAAGCCACCTATGTACCGAATTTCAACAAAGCCGAACCATAAATAAACTTTTTTTGAATATGTTGGTCTGCTGTCCACTTTCCGGAGAGAAGTGTAATCTTCCTGACAATCTTAGCAAAAAGCCACCCATGTACTGAAGCTAAGACTAATCGAACCATAAACAATTTTTTTTGAATAGCTTAGCCTTTGGTTCTTTTCCCGAAGAGAAGTGTAGTATTCTTGTTAATCTTAGCAAAAAGCCACCTATGTTTTGAATTTCAAGTAAACCGAACGTAAATAAGGTTTTTTTTATAGGTCAGCCCCTGCTCGACTTTCCGCAGAGAAGTGTAATGTTCCTGTTAATATTAGCTAAAAGCCATAAAGCCATGAAACCATAAATAACCTTTTCGAATAGTTCAGTTCCTGGTCCACTTTCCGGAGAGAACTGTAGTCTTCATATTAATCTAAGCAAAAAGACGCTTGTGTACCGAATTTCAAGTAATGCGCTCCATAAATAAGTTTTTTTTTGAATAGGTTAGTCCCTGGTCCACTTTCCGGGGAGAAGTGTAGTCTTCTGTTATTATAAGCAAAGAGACAACTATGTACCAAATAAGCTTTTTTGAATAGGTCAGTCCCTGGTCCACTTTCTGGAGAGAAGACTACACTCTGTTATTTGACATACATATATCTTAAACAAAAAGTTACCTATGTACCAAATTTCTCGTAAATCGAAGCTTAAATAAGATTTTTTCGGATAAGTCGGAGCCTGCTCCACGTTCCGGAGAGATGTTTAGTTTTTCTGTTAACTTAAGCAAAAAGGTACCTACATGCCGAATTTCAAGTAATTCGATCCATAAATATCTTTTTTTCGAATAGGTCAGTCCCTGGTCCAGTTTACGGAGAGAAGTGTAGTTTTTCTGTTAACTTAAGCAAAAAGGTACCTACGTGCCGAATTTCAAGTAATTCGATCCATAAATATCTTTTCTTCGAATAGGTCAGTCCCTGGTCCAGTTTACGGAGAGAAGTGTAGTTTTTCTGTTAACTTACGCAAAAAGGTGCCTACGTGCCGAATTCCAAGTAATTCGATCCATGGATAACTTTTTTTTCGAATAGGTCAGTCCCTGGTCCACGTTCCGGAGAGAAACGTGCCACCTATGTACCGAATTTCAACAAAGCCGAACCATGAATAAACTTTTTTTTGAATAGGTTGGTCTGCGGTCCACTTTCCGGAGAGAAGTGTAATCTTCCTGACAATCTTAGCAAAAAGCCACCCATGTACTGAAGCTAAAAAAAATCGAAACATAAATAATCTTTTTTGAATAGCTCAGCCCCTGGTTCCTTTTCCGGAGAGAAGTGTAGTCTTCCTGTAAATCTAAGCAAAAAGCCACCTATGCACCGAACTTCAAGTAAGTGGAACCATAAATAACCTTGTTACGAAAAGTTCAGTCCCTGCTCCACTTTCCGGAGAGAAGCGTAATGTTCCTATTAATCTTAGCAAAAAGCCACCTATGTACTGAAGTTCGAGTAAACCGAACCATTAGTAAGATTTTATAGAATAGTTCAGTCCCTGGTCCACGTTCCGGAGAGAAACGTGGTCGTTCTGCTAATGTAAGCAAAAAGCCACCTATGCACCCAATTTCAAGAAAGCCGAACCATAATTAAACTTTTTTTTGAATAGGTTGGTCTGCGGTCCACTTTCCGGAGAGAAGTGTAATCTTCCTGACAATCTTAGCAAAAAGCCACCCATGTACTGAAGCTAAAACTAATAGAACCATAAAAAATTTTTTTTTGAATAGCTTAGCCTTTGGTTCTTTTCCCGAAGAGAAGTGTAGTATTCGTGTTAATCTTAGCAAAAAGCCACCTTTGTTTTGAACTTCAAGTAAACCGAACCATAAATAAGCTTTTTTGGATAGCTCAGTCCCTGGTCCACGTTCCGGAGAGAAACGTAGTCGTCCTGCTAATGTAAGCAAAAAGCCACCTATGCACAGAATTTCAAGAAAACTGAACCATAAATATACTTTTTTTTGAATAGGTTAGTCTGCTGTCCACTTTCCGGAGAGAAGTGTAATGTTCCTGTTAATCTTAGCAAAATGCCACCTTTGTTTTGAATTTCAAGTAAACCGAGCCATAAATAAGCTTTTTTGGATAGCTCAGTCCCTGGTCCACGTTCCGGAGAGAAACGTAGTCGTCCTGCTAATGTAAGCAAAAAGCCACCTATGCACAGAATTTCAAGAAAACGGAACCGTAAATAAACTTTTTTTTGAATAGGTTAATCTGCGGTCCACCTTCCGGAGAAAAGTGTAATCTTCCTGTCAATCTTAGCAAAAAGCCGCCTATGTACTGAAACTAAAACTAATCAAACCATAAATAAACTGTTTTTGAATAGTTCAACCTCTGGTTCTTTTTTTCGCCTTCTGGAGAGAAGTGTAGTATTCCTGTTAATCTAAACAAAAAGCCACCTATGTACCAAATTTCTCGTAGATCGTAGCATAAATAAGGTTTCTTCTAATAGGTCAGTCCTTGGTATACGTTCCGGAGAGAAGTGTAGTTTTTCTCTTAACCTAAGCAAAAAGGTACCTACGTGCCGAATAGGTGAGTCTATGGTCCACCTTACGGAGAGAATTGTAGTCTTCTTAGTAACCTAAACAAAAAGCCACCTATGTACCAAATTTCTCGTAAATCGAAGCATAAATAAGATTTTTTCGAATAAGTTAGTCCCTGGTCATTTTTGCTGGGAGAAGTGTAGTCTTCTGTTACTCTAAGCAAAAAGACAACTGTGTACCGAACAAGATTTTTTGGATAGGTCAGCCCCTGGTCTACTTTCCGGAGAGAAGTGTAATGTTCCTGTTAATCTAAGCAAAAAGCCACATATGCACCGAATTTCAAGTAAGTACAACCATAACTAACCTTTTTTCGAATAGTTCAATTCCTGGTCCACATTCCGGAGAGAAGTGTAGTCTTCCTATTAATCTAAGCAAAAAGACACCTTTGAACCAAATTTCACGTAAATCGAAGCATAAAAAAAATTTTTTCGAATAGATCAGTAGCTGGTCCACTTTCCGGAGTAAAGTGTAGTCTTCCTACTAATTTTAGCAAAAAGCCATCTATGTAGCGAGTTTCAAGTAATTCGATCCTTTAATATTTTTTTTTTCAATAACTTAGCCCCTGGTCTACTTCCTCGGGAACAGAAGATTTTTCCTGTTAATTTAAGCAAAAGGACACGTGTGTACCGAGTTCGCCAAATTTCAAGAAATTAGTTCCATAAATAAGTTTTTTTTTTTGAATATGTAAGTCTGCGGTCCACTTTCCGGGGAAAAGTGTACTCTTCCTGTCAATCTTAGAAAAACGCCACCGGAGAGAAGTGTTGTTTTTCTGTTAACTTAAGCAAAAAGGTGCCTGCGTGCCGAATTCCAAGTAGTTCGATCCATGAATAACTTTTTTTTCGAATAGGTCAGTCCCTGGTCCACGTTCCGGAGAGAAACGTAGTCGTCCTGCTAATGTAAGAGAAAAGCCACCTATGTACCGAATTTCAACAAAGCCGAACCATAAATAAACTTTTTTTGAATAGGTTGGTCTGCTGTCCACTTTCCGGAGAGAAGTGTAATCTTCCTGACAATCTTAGCAAAAAGCCACCCATGTACTGAAGCTAAGACTAATCGAACCATAAAAAATTTTTTTTGAATAGCTTAGCCTTTGGTTCTTTTCCCGAAGAGAAGTGTAGTATTCTTGTTAATCTTAGCAAAAAGCCACCTATGTTTTGAATTTCAAGTAAACCGAACGTAAATAAGGTTTTTTTTATAGGTCAGCCCCTGCTCGACTTTCCGCAGAGAAGTGTAATGTTCCTGTTAATATTAGCTAAAAGCCATACAGCCATGAAACCATAAATAACCTTTTCGAATAGTTCAGTTCCTGGTCCACTTTCCGGAGAGAACTGTAGTCTTCATATTAATCTAAGCAAAAAGACGCTTGTGTACCGAATTTCAAGTAATGCGCTCCATAAATAAGTTCTTTTTTGAATAGGTTAGTCCCTGGTCCACTTTCCGGGGAGAAGTGTAGTCTTCTGTTATTATAAGCAAAGAGACAACTATGTACCAAATAAGCTTTTTTGAATAGGTCAGTCCCTGGTCCACTTTCTGGAGAGAAGACTACACTCTGTTATTTGACATACATATATCTTAAACAAAAAGTTACCTATGTACCAAATTTCTCGTAAATCGAAGCTTAAATAAAATTTTTTCGGATAAGTCGGAGCCTGCTCCACGTTCCGGAGAGATGTTTAGTTTTTCTGTTAACTTAAGCAAAAAGGTACCTACATGCCGAATTTCAAGTAATTCGATCCATAAATATCTTTTTTTCGAATAGGTCAGTCCCTGGTCCAGTTTACGGAGAGAAGTGTAGTTTTTCTGTTAACTTAAGCAAAAAGGTACCTACGTGCCGAATTTCAAGTAATTCGATCCATAAATATCTTTTCTTCGAATAGGTCAGTCCCTGGTCCAGTTTACGGAGAGAAGTGTAGTTTTTCTGTTAACTTAAGCAAAAAGGTGCCTACGTGCCGAATTCCAAGTAATTCGATCCATGGATAACTTTTTTTTCGAATAGGTCAGTCCCTGGTCCACGTTCCGGAGAGAAACGTAGTCGTCCTGCTAATGTAAGAGAAAAGCCACCTATGTACCGAATTTCAACAAAGCCGAACCATAAATAAACTTTTTTTTGAATAGGTTGGTCTGCGGTCCACTTTCCGGAGAGAAGTGTAATCTTCCTGACAATCTTAGCAAAAAGCCACCCATGTACTGAAGCTAAAAAAAATCGAAACATAAATAATCTTTTTTGAATAGCTCAGCCCCTGGTTCCTTTTCCGGAGAGAAGTATAGTCTTCCTGTAAATCTAAGCAAAAAGCCACCTATGCACCGAACTTCAAGTAAGTGGAACCATAAATAACCTTGTTACGAAAAGTTCAGTCCCTGCTCCACTTTCCGGAGAGAAGCGTAATGTTCCTATTAATCTTAGCAAAAAGCCACCTATGTACTGAAGTTCGAGTGAACCGAACCATTAGTAAGATTTTATAGAATAGTTCAGTCCCTGGTCCACGTTCCGAAGAGAAACGTGGTCGTTCTGCTAATGTAAGCAAAAAGCCACCTATGCACCCAATTTCAAGAAAGCGGAACCATAAATAAACTTTTTTTTGAATAGGTTGGTCTGCGGTCCACTTTCCGGAGAGAAGTGTAATCTTCCTGACAATCTTAGCAAAAAGCCGCCTATGCACCGAATTTCAAGTAAGTAAAACCATAAATAACCTTTTTTCGAATTGTTCAGTTCCTGGTCCACATTCCGGAGAGAAGTGTAGTCTTCCTATTTAGCTAAGCAAAAGGACACCTTTGTACCAAGGTTCACGTAAATCGAAGCATTAATAAGATTTTTTTCAAATAGGTCAGTTCCTGGTCCACTTTCCGGAGAGAAGTGTAGTCTTCCTGTAAATCTAAGCAAAAAGCCGCCTATGCACCGAATTTCAAGTAAGTAAAACCATAAATAACCTTTTTCGAATTGTTCAGTTCCTGGTCCACATTCCGGAGAGAAGTGTAGTCTTCCTATTTAGCTAAGCAAAAGGACACCTTTGTACCAAGGTTCACGTAAATCGAAGCATTAATAAGATTTTTTTCAAATAGGTCAGTTCATGGTCCACTTTCCGGATAGAAGTGTAGTCTTCCCGTTAATCTAAGCAAAAAGCCGCCTATGCACCGAATTTCAAGTAAGTAAAACCATAAATAACCTTTTTTCGAATTGTTCAGTTCCTGGTCCATATTCCGGAGAGAAGTGTAGTCTTCCTATTAAGCTAAGCAAAAATTCACGTAAATCGAAGCATAAATAAGATTTTTTGCGAACAGCTCAACCTCTGGTTCTTTTTCCGGAGAGAAGTGTAGTCTTCCTATTAATCTAAGCAAGAAGGCACCTTTGTACAAAATTTCACGTAAGTCGAAGCATAAATAAGACTTTTTCGAATAGATTAGTCCCTGGTCCACTATCCGGGGAGAAGTGTAGTCTTCTGTTATTCTAAGCAAAGAGACAACTATGTACCGAACAAGCTTTTTTGAATGGCTCAGCCCCTGGTTCTTTTTCCGGAGAGAAGTGTATTTTTCTGTCAACTTAAGCACAAAGATAGCTATGTGCCAAATTTCAAGTAATTCGATCCATAAATAACTTCGAATAGGTCTGTCCCTGGTCCCCTTTCCGGAGAGAAGTGTAGTCTTCTATTATTCTAAGCAAAAATCCACCTATGTACCAAATTTCACGTAAATCGAAGTATAAATAAAGTTTGCACTTAATCTAATCAGTCCATGGACGTCTTTTATCAAGATAATTCTGATTATTAAAAATTTTGTTTAGTTTGTTAAAAAATTTTTTTCCAAATTATTTTTTTCTTGAAATATTAATAGTAAGTGACAGAGTAAAGAAAAAAAATAATAACAACGTAGAGTTAGGAATGACATCTGAAACGTATTGGGGCACTCCAGGTAGTCGACAAGTTTTTATTGTTCGGAGCCGAGCAGATGCCGTTGGAGAGAGAGAAAAACTCAAGGTTATTGCTTTGTTTTCTAACGCGCAATAGATTCGAGTATTTTTTTAGTACGTAACAGATTTTTGGTGAGTTCAGACGTGTTTTATTTATGGTGTTCTCTTCACAGTGAAAAATAAGATTATGGAACAACTAACAAGAGCTGAATATGCTAGGTAAATAACCGATATATATGTTTAATATTTGTAAATGTTTTAGTTATAATTTTGTACAATATAAAAATATTTAATTTATTAGATTAAGTACAACCGAAAGAAATGAATATTTGAGAAAATTACTTGGAGAACAAGACAGTGATTCGAGCGGGGTTTCTGACAGTGAAGACGAAGACTGGATTCCTGCTTTAAATTTTGAAGATACAGGAGAAACCGCTGTAGGGAATGCAGCAGTAGAAGAAGAGGTTAAAAATAGCGAGAGTGAGGATGACAACAATGAAACAGAAACTGCTGAGCCTGAAGGTAATAAAATATTTGTTGTTTTTTCTTAAATAATTAATTTATGTTGTTATTATTATTTTAGGAAGAGCTCAAGAATCATCTGGAAGTTTTATTGCAAAAGATAAAACAGTGTGGAACAAAACTCCACCAACTCAGCATCAGACCGCAGCTCATAATGTTTTACGCCAGCGGAGTGGGCCTCATCGCAGTACGGAAACAATGTCAATCAGTGAAACTTTCAACAAAATCTTTACCCATGAAATGGTTGATATAATTGTCCATTACACCAACAAAAAAGCTGAAACCATTTTCCAAGAATATAATGCTGAACATCCAAACTCACCGCACCAATGGAAGCCCGTTACAATACCCGAAATGTATTCGTTCTTCGGTATCTTGATTTGTGCTGGCGCAAATAATTCAAATACAGACCATACTTTTGACATGTGGCACTCCAATTCTTATCCTCTGTATCGCGCGACGATGGGATTGACAAGATTCCATAATACTCTGCGTTTTTTGAGATTTGACGACAGTAATTTTCGAAGTCAACGTAAAAAAGAAGACAAGGCAGCTCCAATTCGTGATGTGTGGACAATGCTGAATTCTAATCTAGCTCAGATGTACAAACCAACCGCAAACTTAACGATTGATGAACAGCTATATCCATACCGAGGCCGTACTGGGTTTACTCAATACATACCATCGAAACCAGCTAAATATGGTATAAAGATCTGGTGGATTTGTGATGCAGAAAACGCATATCCTTTGCAAGGGATTATGTACACTGGTAAAACAGATAACACTCGAGAAAAGAATCAAGGTGAAAGATTAGTGAAAGAATTGGCGGCTCCGTACCGAAATAGTGGTAGAAATATCTGCATGGATAATTTCTTTACTACTCTACTCGTTGCTAAACATTTGTTATAGTGGAAAATTACTATTGTTGGCACGGTAAAAAAAAAATAAACCATACATACCTAGTGTTATGGGAGTAAATAAGACAAGGGAGCAGTATTCCACAGTTTTTGGATTTCATGAAAAGGTTACCATGTGTTCTTACGTTCCTAAAAAAAATAAAGCTGTCATTCTGACGTCTACGATGCATTCCGATGCATCAGTTGGTGATGATGCTAAAAAGAAACCAGAAATAATTAATTTTTATAATAAATATAAAGCTGGCGTCGACACAATGGACCAAATGGTGCGGAGATACACCAGTCAACGACGATCTTCGAGATGGCCAATGGCAATGTTTTTCAACATGCTAGACATTTCGGCACTTGCGGCATATACAATTTATTATGAAAATAATAAAATGATTGCCAAAAAAACGACAGAACGTCGTCAATTTATGCGTAAGCTAAGTGAAGAACTAGCATTGCCGGTGATTGAACATCGTATCGCGAATCCACAAATAATGCGCCATTTCTCAACAAAGAATGCCATTCAAAGTATTTTAGGCCATGCACTGACAGAACCAGTCGTAGTAAATCCTGGTCCACAGGCTCCAAAAGATAAAACCGGAACGAAAATAGTTATAGGATCTTGCCATGTCTGCAATGCTTTGCCAATAAGAAGACGCCGAAAGACACGTAAGGCTTGTGCCAATTGTCACCAACCTGCATATGATGAGCACTCAGTTAATCCTGTAGAATGTGTTCAATGTCATTAATTATAAAAAAAATGTAATATGTTTTAATAAAACTTAGTTGCATGCATTTAGAGAACTTGTATTCAATTTATTTCCTATGCTTTCCATCCGAGTACCCGGTTGCTAATGGGGCGATGGCTGGAGTTTAAGCTTATTTAAAAAAAAAAAATAATAAATCAATTAAATGAACTCACAGCTAGCTTTCTTTTATGTTAAAAAGCAAAGATTTAAGAGCTTAAAAAGAAATATTGAACTTTCTTCAAACTATTCACACAGATACACCGCGGGTACCCGGTTACTAACATAAGGGTTAAGCAAAAAGGTACCTACGTGCCGAATTTCAAATAATTCGATCCATAAATAATTTTTTTCGAATAGGTCAGTAGCTGGTCCACAACCCGTAGAAAAGTGTAGTCTTCCTATTAATCTAAGAAAAAAGACGCCTGTGTACCGAATTTCGAATCATGCGCTCTATAAATAAGCTTTTTTGGATAGGTCAGTCCCTGCTCTAGTTTCCGGAGAGAAGTGTAATGTTCCTGTTAATCTTAGCAAAAAGACACCTATGTTTTGAATTTCAAGTAAACCGAACCATAAATAAACTTTTCTGGATAGCTCAGTCCCTGGTCCATGTTCCGGAGAAAAACGTAGTCGTCCTGCTAATGTAAGCAAAAAGCCACATATGCACCGAGTTGCAAGAAAACGGAACCGTAAATAAACTTTTTTTGGAATAGGTTAATCTGCGGTCCACTTTCCGGAAAGTAATCTTCCTGTCAATCTTAGCTAAAAATCGAACCATAAATAAACTTGTTTTGAATAGCTTACCCTTTGGTTCTTTTTCCGGAGAGAAGTGTAGTCTTCCTGTTAATCTAAACAAACAGCCACATATGCACCGAATTTCAAGTAAGTACAACCATAACTAACCTTTTTTCGAATAGTTCAAAAAGACACCTTTGAATTAAATTTCACGTAATTCGAAGCATAAATAAGATTTTTTTCGAATAGGTCTGTAGCTAGTCCACGTTCCGGAGAAAAGTGTAGTCTTCCTATTAATGTAAGCAAAAAGCCACCTATTTACCGAATTTCAAGTAATTCGATCCATTAATAATTTTTTTTCAAAAACTCAGCCCCTGGTCCACTTCCTGGGGAAAAGAAGATTTTTCCTGTTAATTTAAGCAAAAGGACACGTGTGTACCGAATTCGCCAAATTTCAAGAAATTAGTTCCATAAATAAGTTTTTTTTTTGAATATGTAAGACTGCGGTCCACTTTCCGGAGAGAAGTGTAGTATTCTTGTTAATTTTAGCAAAAAGCCACCTATGTTTTTTTAAGTAAATCGAACGTAAATAAGCTAATCTAAGCAAAAAGACTCCTATGCACCGAATTTCAAGAAAACGGAACCATAAATAAACTTTTTTTTGAATAGGTTAATCTGCGGTCCACTTTCCGGAGAAAAGTGTAATCTTCCTGTCAATCTTAGCAAAAAGCCACTTATGTACTGAAGCTAAAACTAATCGAACCATAAATAAACTTTTTTTGAGTAGCTCAGCCAGTGGTTCTTTTTACGGAGAGAAGTGTAGTCTTCCTGTTCTTCTTCTTCTTCTTTATTGGGGTTGGCACCGCATACGCGATTATAGCCGAGTCAATTATTGCGCGCCATTCATCTCTTCTTTTCGCTGTTTGGCGCTAGTTGGAAATGTCAAGTGCACCCAGTTAACTCTCCACTTGATCTTTCCAACGGAGTGGAGGTCTTCCTCTTCCTCTGCTTCCACCAGCGGGTACTGCATCAAATACTTTCAAAGTTGGAGTGTTTTCATCCATTCGGACGTCAAGGCCTAGCCAGCGTAGCCGCTGTCTCTTCATTCGCTGAACTATGTCAATATCGTCGTATAGCTCGTACAGTTCATCGTTCCATCGTCTGCGGTATTCGCCGTTGCAAATGCGCAAAGGACCATAAATCGTTCTCAGAACTTTCCTCTCGAAGACTCCTAGAGCCGACTCATCAGATGTTGGCATCGTCCAGGCTTCTGCGCCATATAGTAGGACCGGTATAATGAGCGACTTGTAGAGCTTGGTTTTCGTTCGTCGAGAGAGGACTTTACTTTTCAATTGCCTACTCAGCCCAAAGTAGCACCTGTTGGCAAGAGTGATTCTGCGTTGGAAATCAAGGCTGACATTGTTGTTGGTATTAATGCTGGTTCCTAGATAAACGAAATTATCTACGACCTCGAAGTTATGACTGTCAACAGTGACGTGGGAGCCAAGTCGCGAATGCGATAACTGTTTGTTTGATGACAAGAGATATTCCGTCTTGCCCTCATTCACTACCAGACCCATTCGTTTCGCTTCTTTATCTAGTCTGGAGAAAGCAGAACTCACGGCGCGGTTGTTGAGGCCAATAATGTCGATATCATCGGCGTACGCCAGCAGCTAGAAGCTAGAAGATTGTACCTTCTCTATTTAGCTATGCATCTCGTATTATTTTCTCCAGCATTAAATTAAAAAAGTCACACGATAAGGAATCACCCTGTCTGAAACCTCGTTTGGTATCGAGCGGCTCGGAGAGGTCCTTCCCGATCCTGACGGAGCTTTTAGTGCTGCTTAAGGGCAGTTTACACAGCCATATAGGTTTTGCGGGGATTCCAAATTCAGACATAGCGGCATAAAGGCAGCTCCTATTTGTGCTGTCAAAGGTGGCTTTAAAATCGACGAACATGTGGTGGGTGTCGATTCTCTTTTCACGGGTCTTTTCCAAGATTTGGCGCATGGTGAATATCTGGTCAATGGTTGACTTACCAGGTCTAAAGCCACACTGATAAGGTCCAATAAGCTTGTTGACGGTGGACTTTAGTCTTTCACACAATACGCTTGATAAGACCGTATATGCGCTATTAAGAAGGCTTATTCCACGGTAAATGGCGCAGAATGTGGGATCGCCTTTTTTGTGGATCGTGAAGAGCACACTTAAATTCCAATCGTCGGGCATGCTTTCATCCGACCATATTTTGCAAAGAAGCTGATGCATGCACCTGATCAGTTCTTCGCCGCCGCATTTGAATAGCTCGGCCGGTAATCCATCGGCCCCTGCCGCTTTGTTGTTTTTTAAGCGGACGATTGCTATTCGCACTTCTTCATAGTCGGGTAACGGAACAACTTTTCCATCGTCATCAATTGGAGTTTCGGGTTCACCATCTCCGCGTGTTTCCTGTTCACTGCCATTCAGAAGGCTGGAGAAGTGCTCCCTACATAAATCGAGTATACTCTGGGCATCTGTCACTAGCTCACCTCCCTGGGTCCTACAAGAGTTTGCTCTGGTCTTGAAACCTTCTGTAAGTCGCCGTATCTTTTCATAGAATTTTCGAGCGTTACCCTTGTCGGCCAGCTTCTCAAGCTCTTCGTACTCGCGCATCTCGGCCTCTTTCTTTTTTTGTCTGAAGACGCGCCTTGCTTCCCTCTTCAGTTCTCGGTATCTATCCCACCCTGCACGTGTTGTGGCCGATCGCAAGGTTGCGAGGCAGGCAGTCTGTTTTCTCTCCACTGCGACACGGCAGTCTTCATCGTACCAGCTGTTTTTGCGGCCTTTACGAAATCCAATAGTTTCGTTTGCAGCTGTACGTAGGGAGCTTGAAATGCCGGCCCACAGTTCCCGTATACCGGGTTGCTGATGAGTGAACTCAGAGAGAAGGAGTGAAAGTCGAGTAGAAAATCGTTCGGCAGTCTGTTGTGATTGCAGCTTTTCGACGTCAAACTTTCCTTGTGTTTGTTGACGGGCGTTCTTCGAAACACAGAGGCGCGTGCGTGTCTTCGCTGCAACAAGGTAGTGGTCCAAGTCGATGTTGGGTCCTCGGAGTGTACGTACGTCAAGAACACTGGAGACATGTCTTCCGTCTATCACAACATGATCGATCTGGTTGGAAGTTTTCCGATCTGGAGACAGCCAAGTAGCTTGGTGAATTTTTTTGTGCTGGAATCTAGTGCTGCAGACAACCATATTTCGGGCCCCGGCGAAGTCGATCAGTCTCACCCCATTTGGGGATGTTGCGTCGTGTAGGCTGAATTTTTCGACAGTCGTACCAAAGATACCTTCTTTGCCCACCCTAGCGTTGAAGTCGCCAAGCACAATTTTGACGTCGTGACGGGGGCAGCGCTCATAAGTGTGTTCGAGGCGCTCGTAAAAGGCATCTTTGGTCAAGTCATCCTTTTCTTCCGTCGGGGCGTGGGCGCAAATTAGGGTGGTGTTGAAAAATTTTGTCTTAATGCGAATTGTGGCTAGACGTTCATCCACCGGAGTGAATGCCAGTACTCGGCGACGGAGTCTCTCTCCCACCACGAATCCGACACCAAATTTGCGCTCCTTTATATGGCCGCTGTAGTAAATTTCACAAGGACCCACCTTCTTCCATCCTTGTCCCGTCCATCGCAATTCTTGGACGGCAGTAATGTCAGCCTTAAACTTTATGAGGACATCAACCAGCTGGGCAGCGGCACCTTCCCAATTAAGGGACCGAACATTCCAGGTGCATGACCTAAAATCGTAATCCTTAAAACATTTGCGGGGGTGGTCATCAAAAGGGAGTCTCTCATCCGAGCCTTAAACTGATTTTCCACTGGGTTGTTTTTTCATGTGGTGGGTTCCAAACCCTACGCACAACCGCATGGGATTCGCCTTCTCACTTTAGCTCGCCTCCAAACGGATGTTCGTTGGCTACCCAGGGGATACGTGGTATAAGACCGGACGTCGTGAGCTGCTTGAACCATATGCACAAGAATCGTTTCCCGCCACACCCAGGTGAATGGCAGTCAAAAATTTTCCTCACTTGCGTGAACTTCTGCACACGGCCCCATCCTGTTAATCTAAGCAAAAGCCACATATGTACCAAATTTCACGTAAATCGAAGCATAAATGAGATTTTTTCGAATAGGTCAGTAGCTGGTTCACTTTCAGGAGAAAAGTGTAGTCTTCCTATTAATCTAAGCAAAAAGCCACCTATGTACGAAATTTCAAGTTTTCAAGATTTTTTCGGATAATCGGTCCCTGCTCCACGTTCCGGAGAGAAGTGTAGATTTTCTGTTAATTTAAGCAAAAAGGTACCTACGTTCCGAATTCGGTACATGTAAAACGATCCATAAATAACCATTTGTCGAATAGGTCAGTCCCTGGTCCACTTTACGGATAGAAGTGTAGTCTTCGTATTAACCTAAGCAAAATGCCACCCATGTACCGAATTTCAAGAAAACCGAACTATAAATAAACTTTTATTTGAATAGGTTAGTCTGCGGTCCACTTTCCAGAGAGAAGTTTAATCTTCCTGACAATCTTACAAAAAGCCACCTATGTACTGAAGCTAAAACTAATCGAACCATAAATAAACTGTTTTTGAATAGCTCAGCCCCTGGTTCTTTTTCCGGAGAGAAATGTAGGTTTTCTGTTACATTAAGCAAAAAGATACCTATGTGCCGAATTTCAAGTGTTTCGGTCCATAAATAACATTCTTTCGAATAGGTCTGTCCCTGGTCCACTTTCCGGAGAGAAGTGTAGTCTTCTATTATTCTCAGCAAAAATCCACCTATATGCCAAATTTCACGTAAATCGAAGCATAAATGAGATTTTTTCGAATAGGTCAGTAGCTGGTCCACTTTCCAGAGAGAAGTGTAATCTTCCTGACTGTCTTACAAAAAGCCACCTATGTACTGAAGCTAAAACTAATCGAACCATAAATAAACTGTTTTTGTAATAACTCAGCCCCTGGTCCACTTCCCGGCGAAAAGAAGATCTTTCTTGTTAATTTAAGCAATAATACACGTATGTACCGAATTCGCCAAATTTCAAGTAAATAGTTCCATAAATAAGTTTTTTTTGAATTTGTAATTCTGCGGTCCACTTTCCGGAGGGAAGTATAGCCTTCCATTATTCTAAGCAAAAACCCACCTATGTACCAAATTTCACGTAAATCGAAGCAAAAATAATATTTTCTCGAATAGGTCAGTCCGCGGTGCAATTTTCGGAGAAAAGTGTAGTCTTCTTGTTAATGTTAGCAAAAAGCCACCTATGTTTTGAATTTCAAGTAAACCGAACCATAAATAACCTCTTTTGGATAGATCTTTTCGAATAGGTTAGTTCCTGGTCCCCTTTCCCGAGAGAAGTTTAGTCTTCTATTATTCTAAGCAAAAATCCACCTGCGTACCGAATTTCGACTAATCCGATCCATAAATAAGATTTTTTTGAATTGGTCAATCCCCGCTGCACTTCCCGGAGAGAAGTGAAGTCTTTCTAGTAACTTAAACAAAAAAATACCTTCATAGGTATGTACCAATTTTCACGTAAATCGAAGTATAAATAAGATTTTTTCGAATATGTTAGTCCCTGGTCCACTTTACGGGGAGAAGTATAGTCTTCTGTTATTCTAAGCAAAAAGACACCTATGTACCGAATAAGCTTCTTTGAATAGGTCAGACCCTGCTCCACTTTCCGGAGAGACGTGTAATGTTCCTGTTAATCTTAGCTAAAAGCTACCTATGTACTGAAGTTCTAGTAAACCGAACCATTATTAAGATTTTATTGTATCCCTCATTCCCTGGTCCACTATCCGGAGAGAAACGTAGTCGTCCTGGTAATGTAGGCATAAAGCCACCGAATTTCAAAAAAACCAAACAATAAATAAACTTTCCGGAGAGAAGTGTAATCTTCCTGTCAATCGAACCATAAATAAACTTTTCTTTGAATAGCTCAGCCCCTGGTTCCTTTCGGGAGAGAAGTGTAGTCTTCCTGTTAATATAAGCAAAAAGCCACTTATGTACCAAATTTCAAGTAAGTGGAACTATAAATAACCTTTTTTCGAATAGTTCACTTCCTGGTCCACTTTTCGGAGAGAAGTGTAGTCTTCCCAATAATCTAAGCAAACAGCCACCTATGTACCAAATTTCATGTAAATCGAAGCACAAATAAGATTTTTTCGAACAGGTCGGTATCTGGTCCACTTTCCGAAGAAAAGTGTAGTCTTCCTGTTAATCTAAGCAAAAAGCCACCTATGTACCAAATTTGGAGTAAATGGAACCATAAATAACCATTTCTTGAATAGTTCAGTTCCTGCTCCACTTTCCGGAGAGAAGTATACACTTCCCATTAATCTAAGCAAAGATGCACCTATGTACCACATTTCACGTAAATCGAAGCATACATAAGATTTTTTCGAGTAGGTCAGTAGCTGGTCCAATTTCAGGAGAACAGTGTAGTCCTCCTATTAATCTAGGCAAATAGCCACCTACGTGTATGTACACAATTTCAAGTGAATGGAACCATAAACAAACTTTTTGTACATAAGTCCGGCCTATTCCACTTCCCGGAGACAAGAGGGGTTTTCCTGCTAATCTAAGCAAAACGACACCTACAACCGAATTTCAGGTAATTTGATCCATAAATAACTTTTTTTTTTTGAATAGGGCAGTCCATGGCCCACGTTCCGGAGAGAAATGTAATCTTCCTGTTAATCTACACAAAGAGACACCTACACGTATGTACCAAATTTCAAGTAAACCGAACCATAAATAAATTTTTTTCGAATATTTCATTTCTAGGTCCATTTTCCGGAGAGAAGTGTAGTCTCCCATTAATCAAAGCAAAAAGCCACCTTGTAACGGAGTTTTCCACTTGGCTGGGGTAAGCTCAGCCTTGCCAAGGGTTTGCTAAAGTAAAACACGCTGTGTTCGTTACAACAAATTTATTATTATAAACAATCTATATGTACACGGTTTCTAATGTACTACTCGATATTTCTACGACAAGTAAATAAGTGTTCGTGAGTTGAAAGCCCTCAGGTACACTACGTTTGCCAGTGGTGTTGATCCCACGGGCAAGTATGCCAAATGATAATACAGATACTACTTCTTTCGTATGGCGCTGTGGAGGTATAAACCCTCTAACAGCCCTCGTTCCAGTGAGGTGTAAACCCTCAGTGGATTATAGATAAATGCTCGTGAGGTGTAAGCCCTCTGGTGCACTACGTTTGCCGGTGGTGTTGATCCCACGGGCAAGTTTACCTATCGACACGACAACACAAAAGCCACCTATGTTTTGAATTCCAAGTAAACCGAACCATAAATAAGATTTTTTCGAATAAGCTAGTCCCTGGTCCTTTTTCCGGGGAGAAGTGTAGTCTTCTGTTACTCTAAGCAAGAAGACAACTATGTTCCGAATAAGCTTTTTTGAATAGGTCAGTCCCTGCTCCACTTTCCGGAGAGAAGTGTAATGTTCCTGTTAATCTTAGCAAAAAGCCACCTGTGTATTTAATTTCGAGAAAATCGAACCATAAAAAAGATTTTATTGAATAGCTCAGTTCCTGGTCCATTTGCCGGAAATAAATGTAGTCTTCCTATTAATGGAAGACAAAGCCGCGGATTTTGGGGTCCTTACACCCTCCCCTCACTTCCCGCTGCGAGACTTATAGTCACCAAGCCAGTCCATGTGATTCTCACGCGGTAGTAGTTACCTTCAACGTGCCGCTTGATTGATCGCCTCACCCTTCGCTGCTGTGGCTGCTACATGTGCACCTCGATGTCGTTAGTCAGAGCCTCGGGCAGTGGTTCGATCCCTGTCTGGTTGTTCCACGTATTCGGTGTTGTAGCTTCTGTGCTCTTCAGCCACCGCTCTACCTCGCCTGCCATGTTGGCGTACTCATTCCAATCGCCGACTTCTAGCATCCCGCCGCTTGCTGTTAGGCTTATTGCATCTTCATTCTCGCATATATGGAGCTTAGCCGGTTGTGGTTGTGGTTCGTCGCTCGCTGCTACTCCTTCGTTGTATATACGCAAGCGCATGTTGATGCGCTTGTTGTACTCTATGAAGCCTCTGCCACGCACTTCACCATCTTCATCGGATATATCGAGTTCCCCTCGTCGCTTCGCTGGCTGCTCATCTTCACTCTCTGATGAGATTGTGATTGGTGTGGATGCGCGCACCAGGCATTCTTCTTCATCACCACTGCCGCTATCTGTATCTCCTTCGCTCCGTATAAATATCACTGTTGACGTAGACTCGCTGGTACACATAGGTACTCTCTGCTCTGCCTCGTTTTTTTGTTTTGCTTCGGGTAGGTGAGAACGTATCTTCTCCTCTGTGCTTTAATACATTTTTTACAATTACAATTTTTGCAGGAGCATTTCGGTTATTATTATATTTTTTTGTGTATATATATTTATTTTTTTTTTTTGTGTGTTGTGTATATATATATATTATTTTTTAATGCGTCTATGTGTTTTTGCTTGTATATCTTCACTTTGCATATATTTTAGTTTATGTATGTATGTATATTATGTATTTTTTTCCTCTCACGTAGTTATATGTATGTACATATGTATATTTGTATATATGTATGATCATTTGTTTACCGATGGCTCCGCTATTGATGGGTGCTGCCACCTTCACACAGTATGTGACTTAGGGTGCGTCCATATCAAACTTTTTTTTTTGTACTTAAATTTTTTTTATTTTTGTTTTTGTTTTTGTTTTTTTTTAACACTACAACTCCCTTTTATGTCCTTTAATTCATTTTTTTTCACTCTTAATTTTTTTTTTGTTTTTTTTTTTTTTAACACTATGATGTCCTACTTAATTACGTTTTTTTCACTAATTTTTTTTCACTAATATTTTTTTTTTTACTTCAAGTTTCTCCTTTTTTTTAACGATAAAACTTTTTTTTCTTCAAATTTTCAAATTTTCCTGTTTTTTCACGATAATTTCTTTCTCGCCTTTATGGAAGGTTTTTCCCATCGCCGTGGTAGGGCTTCAATTCACTCAGATGTGCCGTTCTCCTTTTTCCCTTGTGTATTTTGTCCAGTTCCACTATTACTGGAGATACGTAGTTGGTTATTCGATGCGGGCCGCTGTACCTGGGAGCTAGTTTGGCCGCAAAGTTTTCTATCGCCTTTGAGAGGTGGTGTTCCTTCACTAGTACCAAGTCACCTATAGCTGGTTGCTAATTTCGCCTTCGCAGGTTGTAATAACGCGCTTGATCGGTTGCTGCGCGTTGTTGGTTACCTCGAACTATTTTGTACACTTCTGCCATCATTGTTGCTTTCTCTGCTGGTGTCGGGGTTTTCTGCGCGGTTCCGAAGGTGTTTTCGTCGAAAAGACTATTCAGCATTCTTGGGTCTCTTCCCTGGACTATGTATGCCGGACTGTATCCTGTGGAATCGCCTACGCAGGTATTGAGTGCGAGTGTTATTTCTGGGAGTAGTTCGTCCCAATCACGTTGTTCTCTTCCGGTGAATTGCGCTATCATTATTTTAATGTTCCTGTTGGTTCTCTTGCGGTGTGTAAGGTGCGGTTAACTGGTGTTTCATTCCGTGCTCACGTAAGAATTTTTTGAAATGCTTACTGGTGAATTGTGCTCCGTTGTCCGTGATCAGTACTTTTGGGACGCCAAAACGCGCTAAGATCCTTTTTCGGAACGCTCGCACAAGCCCTTCGGTTGTGGCTTTGCGGTATGCAACGATCTCTACCCATTTAGAGAATCGGTCCAGAAAGACGAGAGCTATTGTATTGCCATGCATTGTTCGGGGTAGCGGGCCGACGAAATCTGCACACACTGTTGCCCCGTGGTTCTTCCGCTATTTGGTTGAACATTTTGCCTGCGGCTTGCTGTTGGCCGGGCTTATATATTTGACACTCGTGACACTGTTGTACATACTTCCTCACGTCGCGAAACATTCCTGGCCAGTAGTATCGTGCCATCGCCCGGGCTATGGATTTACGAATGCCCATATGGCCTGCACTCGGGGCGTCGTGCACTTCTCTAAACACTCGTAGTTTTTGAGACATTGGTACGCATAGTTTCCACGGAGTAGTGTCTTCACCATCGACTTGGGTCGTCATTCGCCAATATAAATTGCCTTATTCGATCACGTAGTCCGGGTACTTTTCTGGAGCTTCTTCCACCTTCGCCTTCTTTTCTTTTAGCCATGCGCCGTCTTCGTTTTCCTCTTCTTCTAACACTGTGCCCAACTGTTCCTCTTGTGGTTGCCTTGATAGCGCGTCTGCTACGACGTTCAGCTTCCCCTTCCTGTACTGCACCTCGAACGAATATTGTTGGTGCTCTAGCGCACATCTCGCTATCCGACCTGTGACTACATGGCCTAAATGCTTCAAC
Organism: Ceratitis rosa; assembly: GCA_037013455.1. Classification (NCBI taxonomy): domain Eukaryota; kingdom Metazoa; phylum Arthropoda; class Insecta; order Diptera; family Tephritidae; genus Ceratitis; species Ceratitis rosa. The sequence continues at coordinate 1,966,850 of JAWMAG010000018.1, read as the reverse complement.
TTTTTCTTAAAAAACTCGCACTTCTCGGGGTTGATGCGGAGGTTAGCTTTTCGTAGCCGCTGGAATACTTCTTTGAGATGCTTCACGTGCTCTCCTAGCGTTGTACTCGTGACTATGATGTCGTATAGGTAGGCAAATGCGTGCGGTTCTAGTTCTGGGCCGATAACTCTGTCAAGTGCCCTCTGGAACGTCGCTGGTGCGGAGTGTAGGCCGAAAGGCATTACCTTCCATTGGAACAAGCCACGACCGGGTACTGTGAATGCCGTGTACTGTTTGCTGTCCTCCTCCATGGGGATCTGCCAATAACCATTCTTCAAGTCCAGACTGCTGATGAATCACCCATGTCACCTTGACCATGGCTACCTCGTTCACTCGTTCTTCTATTTAGAGTCCCTGCTCGGCGCCAATTGTAACGGAGTTCTCCACTTGGCTGGGGTAAGCTCAGCCTTGCCAAGGGTTTGCTAAAGTAAAACACGCTGTATTCGTTACAACAAATTTATTATTATAAACAATCTATATGTACACGGTTTCTAATGTACTACTCGATATTTCTACGACAAGTAAATAAGTGTTCGTGAGTTGAAAACCCTCAGGTACACTACGTTTGCCGGTGGTGTTGATCCCACGGGCAAGTATGCGAAATGATAATACAGAAACTACTTCTTTTGTATGGCGCTGCAGCCCTCGTTCCAGTGAGGTGTAAACCCTCAGTGGAATATAGATAAATGCTCGTGAGGTGTAAACCCTCAAGTGCACTACGTTTGCCGGTGGTGTTGATCCCACGGGCAAGTACACCTATCGACACGACAACACAAAAGCTACTTAATTTCCTTTGCATTTTCGTCGCCTGCACGCAGGCAGAATGTTATTTTATAATAACAATTTACTGCTGCGTACAGTTTTCCCCTTATTCTATGTGTACGTATGTATGTGCATGCGAATAAATTCATGTTCGAACATGCTTATAAGCTTCAGCGTATGTATATATCTAACGTATCTTCATGTTTCAATAATTTAAGTATGTATGTTTGTATAATAAACTAGCTGACCCGGCAGACTCCGTACTGCCTCATCCATAAATAAAAAACCTAATCTTTTGTATAAAATGATTTTAAAACACACAAATCGAAGCCGTATTTAATAAAAAAGCATTAATTGAATAAAGCATGAAGTTTTTTTATTATTTTCGATACATCATGTTGCTTACTTACAAAACAGAGTTTTCCTGAAATACTGGCTATTTATAAGGTTTAAATTTGATATTCACAGACACACACAGTTAAAATACATTGTCCATGCGCGAAGCAGGGAAACTCCAAGTTGATTCCACAAACTTCTAACGACTGTCCTTGCGATTTATTTATGGTCATCGCAAAGGCCAGACGTACTGGAAATTGCAAGCGTTCAAAATCGAATGGTAAGTCCGTTGGAATCAACGGTATCCGCGGGATCAAGGCATCCTCTCCTTTGTATTTTCCTTTTATGATTGTCGCCTCATTGACGTTATTCATCAGTCTTATCACAGCCAGTCTTATTCCATTGCATAGTCGAGGTTGATTAATGTTACGCAGCATGATGACAACTGATCCTACTTTTAACTGCAAAATGTGAGGTGGTAATCCAGGCAATTCCAGTGAATTTAAAAACTCAGTGGGATAGTTGACTACGTCATCCTGGTTCATTACGGTGTCGACTGATTTGAAGGAAACCAACTGTCCTGGAAGAAAATTCTGAATCGTCGCATTAAGATCCTCGACATCTTTATTTTTCGCTGCTAATATTGCTCGTTCACCCAGACAATTATGGTTATTGAACTTTTGCGCTATATCTGGGAAAACTCGCTGAATAAGCTCCACTTTTGAGTCTGTGATGTGACAGAAATCTGTAGGTAATGTGATGAATCCGGTCGAGGTGTCCACTGCAACTTTATTATTTCCAATGTCTAACAACTGCTTCGCAAACACATTTGCAGTTTCATCTTGTTGCAAAAATTCTCGCATATTAGTTGTTAAGTGGAGTGTCTTTACGTACTGCCACAAATTTGATGATTTTAGACAAGCATTTAGTTCATCATCAACAGTTGATCGGGGAATAACTGGAAGAGTCTGACGAAAATCACCTGACAACAGAATCATAGCCCCACCAAAAATATTTTGGTTGTCACGAAGATCTTTCAACGTTCTGTCCAGTGCCTCCAGTGACCTCTTATGGGCCATTGTGCATTCATCCCAAACAATCAATTTGCATACCTGTAGGATCTTGGCCATTGCGCTATTTTTGGCGATGTTGCAAATTGGTGTTTCGGTGATTTGCATGTTTAGTGGTAATTTCAAGACAGAATGTGCCGTTCGCCCGCCTTCTAGCAGAGTCGCAGCTATTCCAGATGAAGCCAACGCTAGAGCAACATCATTTCGCGATCATGATCAATGTGTCATTTGTAGTGTAGGATTCAAAGTTTGACGGCGCACACGATGCAAAACACCCTCAGACATGTCATCTCTATACTTAACCCACAAATCTTTTGGATTCGAGGGGAAATATGTCGATATGATAATCGCTAACAATGTATGAATTTGATGCGGCGATGAAGATATTACGGAATCCTTGAGCGTATCATCCCAGTGCGAATCGTTCTCAAGTAAATGTAATAGTTGACATGCCTCACGGTAAGTCGCACACAGCTGTCCATTAACTGTTCTCAGTTGTTTAAACGATGTCGGACCACGAACATTCACCAACAACAACCGCAAATAATAACATTCATCGTACTGTGTAGATGCGACCCAGAGCATCTGAAGCAAATACATTTGGATGTCCTTCAACTGGTGCTCCTTGTTTTCGACGCTGAAAAGATTTCGATGATGCGTTCCATGTGTAATAGCGTGGCATGTCAGCATACAGCAAAGTGCGAGCAAAATCATCAGTTTGACAGACTGTGAAGAAACTTGTTAATGTTGTCGACGGTGGTTTTGCCTTCAGCACAACATAATCCAGTAGATTCACCAGTGTATTTTAACGCCTTACAATATTTACAAATTGTTTTCATTTCCCCAATTGTTACCGATTTGTCGGCACAATAATCAATTGCCGGATCATAGTGGAATGCAGCTCGTTCAAGAATCACAGGAGCACTGCGTCTGCGGATTCGCTCAATTTCATTATGTCTAGCTTGCTGTTGTTGTATTTGATCTGCACGAACTCGTTGCATTCTAAGCCTATCTCCTACATTATCACTCACTAAAGAACGCAATTCTGACATAGCAATACGACTATTTTCTTGATCTGTCTGTCTTTGGTCATCAGTGCGGTTAGCACGTGAGGTAGCTCTTCGCACATTTGATTGACTACGACGACCTAAGTCAGGTCGTCTTCTCCTCGGCATCGTAAATTGCAATTAATCAAAGTGAGAAAATTTCCCGCTCATTTAGCAGTAAAGTGTCACTATCACAAAAAGAGCACATTACTTGGAATGTCACTATCAGAAAGGATCACCAAAGTAAAGAAAGTTCTCGCGCATATAGCCACAAAGATAGAAGGATGCACTCATAGATATCGTAACTCGTAACACAATATAATATCGTAATACTTTTTTCCGTGCTCTGAAATGCGACAGGATGGATTGACACATTAGTTGGTTGTCAAATCTAATGTCAAATATTATGATTGCGTTCAGAAATTTAACTTAAGATTTATAATTTAATTTGTGACAAAACTTAAGATTTATCTTTCGATTTCTATATAGTCTTATTAAAAAAATAATCGGACAGATTAACAACTGAAGTTAGCTAAAATTAAGTTTCTCGAAGCCGACCACTATTTATGTACTATGTATTTTGTGACTATGCAATTTTGTCGCGTTCGCGATTCACTTTCACTTTTGTTGAGTTTCGGAACACGGTATTAGATCCTCCAACGCGCACGCGAATTTGAACTTTATGCAGCGGATTACAAATTGACTCTCCATTTTATTTAGAAAACGTTTGTATGGGAAATAGAATAGAAAAATAAAATAGAAAAGAAAATGCTGTTTTGAGGATTTTCCCGGCAATTATTCGAACTTTTCTCACCTTTTAAACCTTCCCTAGACCTCCACGAATATTTAAAGACCAAGATAAGATAAATCCGTTCAGCCGTTCTCGAGTTTTAGCGAGACTAACGAACAGCAACTCATTTTTATATATATAGATATATATATATATATATATGTACTATATAGTTTAATCATTTCATGTATGTATATAAATTCAATGCATATATAACTTCAGTGTATGTCTATGAAAATGTATATGAAAATGTATTGTTGTGAGGTCTCCAAAAGCCTCGGACTTTGGGGTCCTTACAACCTATGTACCAAATTTCACGAACATCGAAGCATAAATAAAATCTTTTCAAATAGGCCAGTTCCTGGTCCACTTTCCGGAGAGAAGTGTAGACTTCTATTATTCTAAGCAAAAATCCACCTATGTACCAAGCTTCAAGTTTTCAAGACTTTTTCGAATAAGTCGGTCCCTGCTCCACGTTCCGGAGCGAAGTGTAGGTTTCCTGTTACCTTGAGCAAAAAGATAACTATGTGCCGAATTTCAAGTAACTCGGTCCATAAATAACCTTTTTTCGAATAGGTGAGTCCATGGTCCACCTTACGGAGAGAATTGTAGTCTTCCTAGTAACCTAAGAAAAAAACCACCTATGTACCGAATTTCAAGAAAACCGAACCATAAATATACTTTTTTGGAATAGGTTAGTCTGCGGTCCACTTTCCGGAGAGAAGTGTAATCTTCCTGTCAATCTTAGCAAAGAGCCACCTACCATATGTACTGAAGCTAAAACTTATCGAATCATAAATAAACTTTTTTTGAATAGCTCTGCCCCTGGTTCTTCTTCCGGAGAGAAGTGTATTTTTCTGTCTAAATCCATAAACAACCTTCTTTCGAATAGGTCTGTCCCTGGTCACCTTTCCGGAGAGAAGTGTTGATTTCTATTATTCTAAGCAAAAATATACCTACACGTATGTACTAAATTTCACGTAAGTCGAAGTATAAATAAGATTTTTTCGTATAGGTCAGTCCTTGGTACACTTTCCGGAGAGAAGTGTAGTCTTCCTGATAATCTACGCAAAAAGACACCTGTGTACCAAACTTTGAGTAATCCGATACGTAAATAAGTTTTTTTGAATAGGTCAATCCCTGGTGCACTTCCCGGAGAGAATTGAAATCTTCCTGATAACTTAAACAGAAAGTCACCTATATACCAAATTTAACGTAAATCGAAGCATTAATAAGATTTTTTCGAATAGGTCAGTCCCTGGTCGACTTTCCGGGGAGAAGACTACACTCTGTTATTCTACATATATATAACTTAAACAAACAGTTACCTATGTACCATATTTCACATAAATCAAAGAATAAATAAAATTTTTTCGAATAGAATAGTCACTGGTCCACCTTCCGGAGAGAAGTATAGACTTCCCATTTATCTAAGCAAAAAGGCACCTACACGGTGTGTCCCAAAAATAACCGAACTTTATATTTAAATCATACAACATACAGCGCCATCTATTGAAAATTTGCAACATTAAAAAGATACATTCATCCTCTTTCAAGCGCACCTTACTTCGGATGACAGATGTAAAAGTGTCAGCCATTTCAATACGTTAAACAAAAAGTGTGTGGTAATGATTCAAAAAAAAAATGGAAAAAGAGCAAATATAAAATTTTCTGTCAAACTTGAAAAAAAATTGAAATCGAAGTTTAAAAAATTAAAAAAATTAAAAAAAAAAAATGAAGCAGCCTTAACCGAGGTACTGAAGAACACTTCTATAAATGAGATAAAAAAATCTATGCATGCGCTGGTTGATCGTTCCAAACGTTGTGTTGAGTCAAATGGAACCTATTTTGAATAAAAAATAACTTTCAAAGATAATATATTGTGTATTTTACAATTTTATATCCAAAAAGTTCGGTTATTTTTGGGACACACCGTGTATGTACCAAATTTCACGTAAATCGAAGCATAAATAAAATTTTTTCGAATAGGTCAGAAGCTGGTCCACTTTCAGGAGAAAAGTGTAGTCCTCCTATTAATCTAAGCAACCATCCACCTATGTACACAATTTCAAGTAAATGGAACCATAAACAAACTTTTTGTACATAAGTCCGACCTATTCCACTTCCCGGAGAGAAGAGGGGTCTTCCTGCCAATCTAAGCAAAACGACACCTACAACCGAATATCAGGTAATTTGATCGGTAAATAATTTTTTTTTTTGAATAGGTCAAGCCCTGGAGCACGTTCCGGAGAGAAATGTAATCTTCCTGTTAATCTAAACAAAGAGCCTCCTATGTACCAAACTTCTAGTAAACCGAACCATAAATAAATTTTTTTTTGAATAGTTCATTTCTAGGTCCACTTTCCGGAGAGAAGTGTAGTCTTCCTATTAATCTAAGCAGAGAGCCACCTAAGTACCAAAGTTCAAGTAAATGGATCCATAAATAACCTTTTTTCGAATAGGTCAGTAGCTGGTCCACTTTCCGGAGAAAAGTGTAGTTTTCCTATTAATGTAAGCAAAAAGACACCTATGTACCGAATAAGATTTTATGAATAGGTCAGTCTCTGGTCCACATTCCGGAGAGAAACGTAGTCGTCTTGCTAATCTAAGCAAAAAGCCACATATGCACCGAATTTCAAGTAAGTACAACCATAACTAACCTTTTTTCGAATAGTTCAATTCCTGGTCCACATTCCGGAGAGAAGTGTAGTCTTCCTATTAATCTAAGCAAAAAGACACCTTTGTACCAAATTTCACGTAAATCGAAGCATAAATAAAATTTTTTTTGACTAGGTCAGTTCCTGGTCCACTTTCCGGAGAGAAATGTAGTCTTCCTATTAATCTAAGCAAAAAGACACCTTTGTACAAAATTTCACGTAAATCGAAGCTTAAATAAGATTTTCAGTTCCTGGTCCACTTTCCGGAGAGAAGTGTAGTTTTCCTATTAATTTTAAGCAAAAAGACACCATTGTACCCAATTTCACGTAAATCGAAGCATAAGTAAGATTTTTTTTCGAATAGGTCAGTAGCTGGTCCACTTTCCGGAGAGAAGTGTAGTCTTCCTGTTAAGATAAGCAAAAAGACACCTGTTTACGGAATCTCGAGTGATCCGATCCATGAATATGTTTGTGGTGAATAGGTCAATCCCTGGTTCACTTCGAGGAGGGAAGTGAAGTCTTCCTGATAACTTAAAAAAAAGTTACCTATGTACCGAATTTCACGTAAATCGAAGCATTAATAAGATTTTTTAGGTCAGTCCCTGGTCCACTTTCCGGAGAGAAGACTACACACTGATCTTTTGCATATATATAACTTAAACAAAAAGTTACCTATGTACCGAATTTCAAGTAAATGGAAGCATAAATATGACTTTTTCGAATAGAACAGTCGCTGGTCCTCGGTCTATAAATAACCTTTTTTCGAATAGGTGAGTCGCTGGTCCCCTTTCCGGATAGAAATGTAATCTTCCTGTTAATCTAAATAAAGAGCCACCTATGTACCAAATTTCAAGTAAACCGAACCACATATAAATTTTTTTCGAATAGCCACCTATGTACCGAATTTCAAGTTAACCGAACCATAAAATTTTTTATTTGAATAGTTCATTTCTAGGTCCACTTTCCGGAGAGAAGTGTAGTCTCCTATTAATCTAAGCAAAAAGCCACCTATGTACCAAATTTCACGAACATCGAAGCATAAATAAGATCTTTTCAAATGGGTCAGTAGCTGGCCCACTTTCCGGAGAAAAGTGTAGTCTTAATATTAATCTGAGCAAAAAGCTACCTATGTACCAAATTTCAACTAAATGGAACCATAATTAATCTTTTTTTCGAATAAGTCGGTCCCTGCTCCATGTTCCGGAGCGAAGTGTAGGTTTCCTGTTAACTTAAGCAAAAAGATAACTTTGTGGCGAATTTCAAGTAACTCGGTCCATAAATAACCTTTTTTCGAATAGGTGAGTGCATGGTCCACCTTACGGAGAGAATTGTAGTCTTCCTAGTAACCTAAGCAAAAAACCACCTATGTACCGAATTTCAAGAAAACCGAACCATAAATATTCGTTTTTTGAATAGCTCTGCCCTGGTTCTTTTTCCGGAGAGAAGTGTATTTTTCTGTCTCGATCCATAAATAACCTTTCGAATAGGTCTGTCCCTGGTCCCCTTTCTGGAGAGAAGTGTTATCTTCTATTATTCTATGCAAATTCCACCTATGTACCAAATTTCACGTAAGTCGAAGCATAAATACGGTTTTTTCGAATAGGTCAGTAGCTGGTTCACTTTCTTAGAAAAGTGTAGTCTTCCTGTTAATCTAAGCAAAAAGCCACCTATGTTTTGAATTTCAAGTTAACGAAACCATAAATAAGCTTTTTTCGGATAGGTCAGTCCCTGCTCCACTCTCCGCAGAGAAGTGTAAAGTTCCTGTTAATCTTAGCAAAAAGCCATAAAGCCATAGAACCATAAATAACCTTTTTTCGAATAGGTCTGTCCCTGGTCCGCTTTCCGGAGAGAAGTGTTGTCTTCTATTATTCTATGCAAAAATCCACCTATGTACCAAATTTCACGTAAGTCGAAGCATAAATAAGATTTTTTCGAATAGGTCAGTGGCTGGTTCACTTTCCGGAGAGAAGTGTAGTCTTCCTATTAATTATAAGCAAAAAGACACCCTTGTACGAAATTTCACGTAAGTCGAAGCATAAATAAGATTTTTTCGAATAAGTTAGTCGCTGATCCACTTTCCGGGGAGAAGTGTAGTCTTCTGTTATTCTAAGCAAAGAGACAACTTTGTACCGAATAAGCTTTTTTGGATAGGTCAGTCCCTGCTCCACTCTCCGGAGAGAAGTGTGAAGTTCCTGTTAATCTTAGCAAAAAGCCATAAAGCCATAGAACCATAAATAACCTTTTTTCGAATAGGTCTGTCCGTGGTCCGCTTTCCCGAGAGAAGTGTTGTCTTCTATTATTCTATGCAAAAATCCACCTATGTACCAAATTTCACGTAAGTCGAAGCATAAATAACCTTTCGAATAGGTCGGTTCCTGGTCCACTTTCTGGAGAGAAGTGTAGTCTTCCTATTAATCTAACCAAAAAGACAACTTCGTACCATATTTCACGTAAATCGAATCATAAATAAGATTTTTTTCGAATAGGTCAGTAGCTGGTCCATTTTTCGGAGAGAAGTGTAGTCTTCCTATTAATTATAAGCAAAAAGACACCCTTGTACGAAATTTCACGTAAGTCGAAGCATAAATAAGATTTTTTCGAATAAGTTAGTCCCTGGTCCACTTTCCGGAGAGAAGTGTAGTCTTCCTATTCATTATAAGCAAAAAGACAACCTTGTACGAAATTTCACGTAAGTCGAAGCATAAACAAGATTTTTTTGAATAGGTTAGTCCCTGGTCCACTTTCCGGGGAGAAGTGTGGTCTTCCTAATAATTGTAAGCAAAAAGACATCTTTGTACGAAATTTCACGTAAGTCGAAGCATAAAAAATATTTTTTCGAATAGGTTAGTCCCTGGTCCACTTTCCGGGGAGAAATGCAGTCTTTCTGTTAATCTAAGCAAAAAGCCACCTATGTACCGAATTTCAAGTAGTTCGATCCACAAATAATTTTTTTTTCAATAACTCAGCCCCTGGTCCACTTCCTGGCGAAAAGAAAAAAGCTAAAAATACACCTATGTACCGAATTCGCAAAATTTCAGGTATTTAGTTCCATAAATAAGTTTTTTTTTGAATATGTAAGTCTGCGGTCCACATTCCGGAGAGAAATGTAGTCTTCCTATTAATCTTAGCAAAAAGCCACCTTTGTACAAAATTTCACGTAAATCGAAGCATAAGCTTTTCTGGATAGGTAAGTCCCTGCTCCACTTTCCGGAGAGAAGTGTAAAGTTCCTGTTAATCTTAGCAAAAAGACACCTGTGTACCGAACTTTGAGTAATCCGATACATAAATAAGTTTTTTTTTGAATGGGTCAATGCCTGGTGCACTTCCCGGAGGGAAGACTTCTTCTTCTTTATTGGCGTTGGCACCGCTTACGCGATTATAGCCGAGTCAATTATAGCGCGCCATTCATCTTTTCTTTTCGCTGTTTGTCGCCAGTTGGAAATGCCAAGTGCACCCAGGTCACTCTCCACTTGATCTTTCCAACGGAGTGGAGGTCTTCCTCTTCCTCTGCTTCCACCAGCGGGTACTGCATCAAATACTTTCAAAGTTGGAGTGTTTTCATCCATTCGGACGTCATGGCCTAGCCGCTGTCTCTTCATTCGCTGAACTATGTCAATATCGTCGTATAGCTCGTACAGTTCGTCGTTCCATCGTCTGCGGTATTCGCCGTTGCAAATGCGCAAAGGACCATAAATCGTTCGCAGAACTTTCCTCTCGAAGACTCTTAGAACCGACTCATCAGATGTTGGCATCGTCCACGCTTCTGTGCCATATAGTAGGACCGGTATAATGAGCGACTTGTAGAGCTTGGTTTTCGTTCGTCGAGAGAGGACTTTACTTTTCAATTGCCTACTCAGCCCAAAGTAGCACCTGTTGGCAAGAGTGATTCTGCGTTGGAAATCAAGGCTGACATTGTTGTTGGTATTAATGCTGGTTCCTAGATAAACGAAATTATCTACGACCTCGAAGTTATGACTGTCAACAGTGACGTGGGAGCCAAGTCGCGAATGCGATAACTGTTTGTTTGATGACAGGAGATATTTCGTCTTGCCCTCATTCACTACCAGACCCATTCGTTTCGCGTCTTTATCAAGTCTGGAGAAAGCAGAACTCACGGCGCGGTTGTTGAGGCCAATAATGTCGATATCATCGGCGTACGCCAGCAGCTCTGCGGCTCGTATTATTTTCTCCAGCATTAAATTAAAAAAGTCACTCGATAAGGAATCACCCTGTCTTAAACCTCGTTTGGTATCGAGCGACTCGGAGAGGACCTTCCCGATCCTGACGGAGCTTTTAGTGCTGCCTAAGGGCAGTTTACACAGCCGTATAGGTTTTGCGGGGATACCCAATTCAGACATAGCGGCATAAAGGCAGCTCCTATTCGTGCTGTCAAAGGTGGCTTTAAAATCGACGAAAATGTGGTTGGTGTCGATTCTCTTTTCACGGGTCTTTTCCAAGATTTGGCGCATGGTGAATATCTGGTCAATGGTTGACTTACCAGGTCTAAAGCCACACTGATAAGGTCCAATAAGTTTGTTGACGGTGGGCTTTAGTCTTTCACACAATACGCTTGATAAGACCTTATATGCGCTATTAAGAAGGCTTATTCCACGGTAAATGGCGCAGAATGTGGGATCGCCTTTTTTGTGGATCGTGCAGAGCACACTTAAATTCCAATCGTCGGGCATGCTTTCATCCGACCATATTTTGCAAAGAAGCTGATGCATGCACCTGATCAGTTCTTCGCCGCCGCATTTGAATAGCTCGGCCGGTAATCCATCGGCCTCTGCCGCTTTGTTGTTTTTTAAGCGGACGATTGCTATTCGCACTTCTTCATAGTCGGGTAACGGAACAACTTTTCCATCGTCATCAATTGGAGTTTCGGGTTCACCATCTCCGCGTTTTTCCTGTTCACTGCCATTCAGAAGGCTGGAGAAGTGCTCCCTACATCGAGTATACTCTGGGCATCTGTCACTAGCTCACCTCCCTGGGTCCTACAAGAGTTTGCTCCGGTCATGAAACCTTCTGTAAGTCGTCCTATCTTTTCATTGAATTTTCGAGCGTTACCTTTGTCGGCCAGCTTCTCAAGCTCTTCGTACTCGCGCATCTCGGCCTCTTTCTTTTTTTGTCTGAAGACGCGCCTTGCTTCCCTCTTCAGTTCTCGGTATCTAACCCACCCTGCACGTGTTGTGGTCGATCGCAAGGTTGCGAGATAGGCAGTCTGTTTTCTCTCCACTACGACACGGCAGTCCTCATCGTACCAGCTGTTTTGCAAACCTTTCCGAAATCCAATAGTTTCGTTTGCAGTTGTACGCAGGGAGTTTGCAATGTCGTCCCACAGTTCCCTTATACCGGGTTGCTGATGAGTGAACTCAGAGAGCAGGTGTGCAAGTCGAGTAGTAAACCGCTCCGTCTATCACAACATGATCGATCTGGTTGGAAGTTTTCCGATCTGGAGACAGCCAAGTAGCTTGGTGAATTTTTTTGTGCTGGAATCTAGTGCTGCAGACAACCATATTTCGGGCCCCGGCGAAGTCGATCAGTCTCACCCCATTTGGGGATGTTGCGTCGTGTAGGCTGAATTTTTCGACAGTCGTACCAAAGATACCTTCTTTGCCCACCCTAGCGTTGAAGTCGCCAAGCACAATTTTGACGTCGTGACGGGGGCAGCGCTCATAAGTGTGTTCGAGGCGCTCGTAAAAGGCATCTTTGGTCAAGTCATCCTTTTCTTCCGTCGGGGCGTGGGCGCAAATTAGGGTGGTGTTGAAAAATTTTGTCTTAATGCGAATTGTGGCTAGACGTTCATCCACCGGAGTGAATGCCAGTACTCGGCGACGGAGTCTCTCTCCCACCACGAATCCGACACCAAATTTGCGCTCCTTTATATGGCCGCTGTAGTAAATTTCACAAGGACCCACCTTCTTCCGTCCTTGTCCCGTCCATCGCAATTCTTGGACGGCAGTAATGTCAGCCTTAAACTTTATGAGGACATCAACCAGCTGGGCAGCGGCACCTTCCCAATTAAGGGACCGAACATTCCAGGTGCGTGCCCTAAAATCGTAATCCTTAAAACATTTGCGGGGGTGGTCATCAAATAGGGCGTCTCTCATCCGAGGCTTAAATTGCTTTTTCATTGGGTTGTTTTTTCATGTAGTGGGTTCCAAACCCTACGCACAACCGCATGGGATTCGCCTTCTCACTTTAGCTCGCCTCCAAACGGATGTTCGTTGGCTACCCAGGGAATACGTGGTCTAAGACCGGACGTCGTGAGCTGCTTGAACCATATGCACAATAATCGTTTCTGGCCACACCCAGGTGAATGGCAGTCAAAAACTTTCCTCACTTGCGTGAACTTCTGCACATGGCCCCATCCCCCAAGAAGACTACTGTCGCTTATTTTACATATATATAACTTAAACAAACAGTTACCTATGTAACAAATTTCACGTAAATCGATTCATAAAAAAGATTTTTCCGAATAGAACAGTCGCTGGTCCACATTCCGGAGAGAACTGTATTTTTCTGTCGACTTAAGCAAAAAGATACCTATGTCCCGAATTTCAAGTAATTCCATCAATAAATAACCTTCTTTCGAATAGGTCAGTCAATGGTCCACTTTCCAGAGAGAGTTTACTCTTCCTGTTTACCTAAGCAACAAAACATCTGTTTACTGAATTTCGAGTAATCCGATCCATAAATAAGTTTGTTTTGAATAGGTCAATCCCTGGTCCACTTTCCGAAGAGAAGATTACTCTCGGTTATTTTACATATATATAACTTAAACAAAAAGTTAGCTACACGTATGTACCAAATTTCAGGTAAATCGAAGATAAATAAGATTTTTTCGGAAAAGTCAGTAGCTGGTCCACTTTCCGGAAAGAAGTGTAGTCTTGCTATTAATCTAAGCAGAAATCCACCTATTCCGGAGAGAATTGTAGTCTTCTTGTTAATCTTAGCAAAAAGCCACCTATGTTTTGAATTTCAAGTAAACGGACCCATAAATAACCTTTTTGGATAGGTCAGTCCCTGCTCCACTTTCCGGAGAGAAGTGTACAGTTCCTGTTAATCTTAGCAAAAAGCCTCCTACCATATGTACTGAAGCTAAAACTCATCGAACCATAAATAACCTTTTTTCGAAAAGTTCAGTTCCTGGTGCACTTTTCGGAGAGAAGTGTAGTCTTCCTATTAATCTAAGCAAAACGCCACCTATGTATCAAATTTCACGTAAGTCGAAGCATAAATAAGATTTTTTCGAATAGTCCCTGGTTCACTTTACGGGGAGAAGTGTAGTCTTCTGTTATTTTAAGCAAAAAGACACCTATGTACCGAATAAGATTTTATGAATAGGTCAGTCCCTGCTCCTATCTCCGGGGAGATGTGTATTGTGCCTGTTAATCTTAACAAAAAGCCACCTATACACAGAAGTTCGCGAAAATCGAACCATAAATAACATTTTATGGAATAGCTCAGTCCCTGGTCCACGTTCCGGAGAGAAACGTAGTCGCCCTGCCAATGTAAGCAAAAAGCCACCTATGCACCGAATTTCAAGTAAGTGGAACCATAAAAACCCTTTTTCGAATAGTTCAGTTCCTGGTCCACTTTCCGGAGAAAAGTGTAGTCTTCCTATTAATCTAAGCAAAAAGACAACTTCGCACCAAATTTCACGTAAATCGAATCATAAATAAGATTTTTTTCGAATAGGTAAGTAGCTGGTCCACTTTCCGGAGAGAAGTGTAGTCTTCCTATTAATTATAAGCAAAAAGCCACATATGCACCAAATTTCACGTAAATCGAATCATAGATAAGATTTTTTCGAACAGGTTAGTCCCTAGTCCACTTTCCGGGGAGAAGTGTAGTTGTCTGTTATTCTAAGCAAAGAGACAATTTTGTACCGAATAAGCTTGTTTGGATAGGTCAGTCCCTGCTCCACTTTTCGGAGAGAAGTGTAAATTTCCTGATAATCTTAGCAAAAAACCATAAAGCCATAGAGCCATAAATAAGATTTTTTCGAAAAGGTCAGTTCCTGGTCCACTTTCTGGAGAGAAGTCTAGTCTTCCTACTAATCTAAGCGAAAAGCCACCTATGTACCAAATTTCATGTAAGTGGAAGCATAAATAAGATTTTTTCGTATAGGTTAATCTCTGGTCCACTTTCCGGGAAGAAGTGTAGTCTTCCTACCAATCTAAGCAAAAAACTCCTATGTACCAAATTTCATGTAAATCGAAGCATAAATTAATCTTTTTCGAATAGGTTAGTCCCTGGTCCACTTTCCGGGGAGAAGTGTAGCCTTCCAATTAATTATAGGCAAAAAGGCACCCTTGTACGAAATTTCAGGTAAATCGAAGCATAAATAAGATTTTTTCGAATAGAACAGTCGTTGGTCCACCTTCCGGAGAGAAGTTTAGTCTTCCTATTAATCTAAGCAAAGAGCCACCTATGTACCAAATTTCAAGTAAATGGAACCATAAATAATCTTTTTTCGACTAAGTCAGTTCCTGGTCCACTTTCCGGAGAGAAGTGTATTTCTTAACTTAAGCAAAAAGATATCTATGTGCCGAATTTCAAGTTATTCGATCCATATGTAACCTTCTTTCGAATAGGTCTGTCCCTGGTGCCCTTTCCGGAGAGAAGTGAAGTCTCCTATTATTCTAAGCAAAAATCCACCTATGTACCAAATTTCACGTAAATCGAAGCATAAGTAAAATTTTTTCGTATGGGTCAGTCCATGGTACACTTTCCGGAGAGAAGTATAATCTTCCTGTTAATCTAAGCAAAAAGACACCTGTTTATGGAATTTCGAGTAATCCGATCCATAAGTAAGTTGTTTAAGAATAGGTCAATCCCGGGTGCAGTCTTCTTGATAACTTAAAAAAAAGTTACCTATGTACCAAATTTCACGTAAATCGAAGCATTAATACGATTTTTTCGAATAGTTCAGTTCCTGGTCCACTTTCCGGAGAGAAGTGTAGTCTTCCTATTAATCTAAGCAAAAAGACAACTTTGCACCAAATTTCACGTAAGTCGAAGCATAAATAAGATTTTTTCGAATAGGTTAGTCCCTGGTCCACTTTCCGGGGAGAAGTGTAGTCGTCTGTTATTCTAAGCAAAGAGACAATTTTGTACCGAATAAGCTTGTTTGGAAAGGTCAGTCCCTGCTCCACATTCCGGAGAGAAGTGTAAATTTCCTGATAATCTTAGCAAAAAACCATAAAGCCATAGAGCCATAAATAAGATTTTTTCGAAAAGGTCAGTTCCTGGTCCACTTTCTGGAGAGAAGTCTAGTCTTCCTACTAATCTAAGCAAAAAGAAACCTATGTACCAAATTTCACGTAAATCGAAGCATAAGTAAGATTTTTTCGAACAGGTCAGTTCCTGGTCCACTTTCCGGAGAGAAGTGTAGTCTTCTATTATTCAAAGCAAAACTCCACCTATGTACCGAATTTCAAGTAGTTCGATCCACAAATAATTTTTTTTTCAATAACTTAGCCCCTGGTCCACTTCCTGGCGAAAAGAAAAAAGCCAAAAATACACATATGTACCGAATTCGAAAAATTTCAGGTACGTAGTTTCATAAATAATTTTTTTTTTTTGAATATGAAAGTCTGGGGCCCACATTCCGGGGAGAAATGTAGTCTTCTTGTTAATCTTAGCAAAAAGCCACCTATGTTTTCAATTTCAAGTAAACCGAACCATAAATAAGCTTTTTTGGATAAGTCAGTCCTTACACCACTTTCCGGAGAGAAGTGTAAAGTTCTTGTTAATCTTAGCAAAAAGCCATAAAGCCATAGAACCATAAATAACCTTTTTTCGAAAAGTTCAGTTCCTGGTCCACTTTCCGGAGAGAAGTGTAGTCTTCCCATTAATCTAAGCAAAAAGCCACCAAATTTCACGTAAGTCGAAGCATAAATATGATTTTTTCGTATAGGTTAGACTCTGGTCCACTTTCCGGGGAGAAGTGTAGTCTTCTGTTATTCTAAACAAAAATACACCTATGTACCGAATAAGCTTTTTTGAATATTTCAGTCCCTGCTCCAATTTCCAGAGAGAAGTGTAATGTGCCTGTTAATTTTAGCAAAAAGCCACCTATGCACTGAAGTTCGAGTAAACCGAACCATAAATAACATTTCATGGAAAAGCTCAGTCCCTGGTCTACGTTCCGGAGAGAAACGTAGTCGTCCTGCTAATTTAAGCAAAAAGTCACCTATGAACCGAATTTCAAGTAAGTGGAACCATTAAAAACCTTTTTTGAATAGTTCAGTTCCTGGTCCACGTTCCGGAGAAAAGTGTAATCTTCCTGTCAATCTTAGCAAAAAGACACCTATGTACTGAAGCTAAAACTAACCGAACCATAAATAAACTTTTTTTAAATAGCTCAGCCTATGGTTCTTTTTCCAGAAAGAAGTGTAGTTTTCCTGTTAGTCTAAGCAAAAAGCCACATTTGCACCAAATTTCAGGTAAATCAAAGCACAAATAAGATTTTTTCGAATAGATCAATTCCTGGTCCACTTTCCGGAGAGAAGTGTAGTCTTCTGTTATTCTAAGCATAGAGACAACTATGTAACGAACAAGCTTTTTTGAATAGCTCAGCCCCTGGTTGTTTTTCCGGAGAGAAGTGTACTTTTCTGTTAACTTAAGCAAAAAGATACCTATGTGCCGATTTTCAAGTAATTCGATCCATAAATAACCTTCTTCCGAATAGGTTTACCCCTGGTCCCCTTTCTGGAGAGAAGTGTAGACTTCTTTTTGTCTACGCAAAGAACCACCTATGTACCAAGTTTTATGTTTTCAAGATTTTTCGAATAAGTCGGACCCTGCTCCACTTCCCGGAGAGAAGACTGCACTCTGTTATTTTACATATATATAACTTAAACAAAAAGTTACCTATGTACCAAATTTCAGGTAAATCGAAGCATAAATAAAAATTTTTCGACTATAACAGTCGCTGGTCCACCTTCCGGAGACAAGTTTAGTCTTCCTATTAATCTAAGCCAAGAGCTACCTATGTACCAAATTTCAAGGAAATGGAACCATAAATAATCTTTTTTCGAATAAGTCAGTTCCTGGTCCACTTTCCGGAGAGAAGTATAGTCTTTTTGTTAATCTTAGCAAAAAGCCACCTATGTACTGAAGTTCGAGTAAACCGAAGCATTAATAAGATTTTATTGAATAGCTCAGTCCCTGGTCCACGTTCCGGAGAAAAGCGTAGGTGTCCTGCTAATGTAAGCAAAAAGCCACATATACACCAAATTTCAAGTAAGTAGAACCATAAATAAGATTTTTTCGAATAGGTCAGTTCTTGGTCCACTTTCTGGAGAGAAGTGTAGTCTTCCTATTAATCTAAGCAAAAAGATACCTGTGCCGAATTTCAAGTAATTCGATCCATAAATAACCTTCTTCGAATAGGTCTGACCCTTGACCTTTCCCGAGAGAAGTGTAGTTTTCTATTATTCTTAGCAAAAATCCACCTATGTACCAAATTTCACGTAAATCGAAGCATAAATAAGATTTTTTCGAATAGGTCAGTAGCTGGTTCACTTTCCGGAGAAAAGTGTAGTCTTCCTATTAATCTAAGCAAAAAGCCACCTATGTTTTGAATTTCAAGTACACGGAACCATAAATAAAGTTTTTTGGATAGGTCAGTCCCTGCTCTACTTTCCGGAGAGAAGAGTAAAGTTCCTGTTAATCTTAGCAAAAAGCCATAAAGCCATAGAACCATAAATAACCGTTTTTCGAAACGTTCAGTTCCTGGTCCACTGTTCGGAGAGAAGTGTAGTCTTCTCATTAATCTAAGCAAAAAGACACCTTTTGTACCAAATTTCACGTAAATCAAAGCATAAATAAGATTTTTTTCGAATAGGTCAGTTCCTGGTCCACTTTCCGGAGAGAAGTATAGTCTTCCTGTTAATCTTAGCAAAAATCTACCTATGTACAAAAATTCAAGTAAATGGAACCATAAATAACCTTTCTTCGAAAAGTTCAGCTCCTGGTCCACTTTCCGGGAAAAAGTGTAGTCTTCTGTTATTCTAAACAAAGAGAAAACTATGTACCGAACAAGCTTTTTTGAATAGCTCAGCACCGGGTTCCTTTTCCGGAGAGAAGTGTAGTCTTCCTATTAATCTAAGCAAAAAGAGTCCTATGTACCAAATTTCACGTAAATCGAAGCAAAAATAAGATTTTTTCGAATAGGTCAGTAGCTGGTTCACTTTCCGGAGAAAAGTGTAGTCTTCCTATTAATCTAAGCAAAAAGAGTCCTATGTACCAAATTTCACGTAAATCGAAACATAAATAAGATTTTTTCGAATAGGTCAGTTCCTGGTCCACTTTCCAGGAAAAAGTGTAGTCTTCTGTTATTCTAAGCATAGAGACAACTATGTAACGAACAAGCCTTTTTGAATAGCTCAGCCCCTGGTTGTTTTTCCGGAGAGAAGTGTATGTTTCCTGTTAACTTGAGCAAAAAGATGACCATGTGCCGATTTTCAAGTAACTCGATCCATAAATAACCTTCTTCCGAATAGGTTTGCCCCTGGTCCCCTTACTGGAGAGAAGTGTAGACTTCTATTTGTCTACGCAAAGAACCACCTATGTACCAAGTTTTATGTTTTCAAGATTTTTCGAATAAGTCGGACCCTGCTCCACTTTCCGGAGAGAAGACTACACTCTGTTATTTTACATATATATAACTTAAACAAAAAGTTACCTATGTACCAAATTTCAGGTAAATCGAAGCATAAATAAAAATTTTTCGACTATAACAGTCGCTGGTCCACCTTCCGGAGACAAGTTTAGTCTTCCTATTAATCTAAGCCAAGAGCTACCTATGTACCAAATTTCAAGTAAATGGAACCATAAATAATCTTTTTTCGAATAAGTCAGTTCCTGGTCCACGTTCCGAAGAAAAGTGTAATCTTCCTGTCAATCTTAGCAAAAAGACACCTATGTACTGAAGCTAAAACTAACCGAACCATAAATAAACTTTTTTTGAATAGCTCAGCCTATGGTTCTTTTTCCGGAGAGAAGTGTAAAGTTCCTGTTAATCTTAGCAAAAAGCCATAAAGCCATAGAACCATAAATAACCTTTTTCAAAAAGTTCAGTTCCTGGTCCACTTTTCGGAGAGAAACGTAGTCGTCCTGCTAATGTAAGCAAAAAGTCACCTACGTGTATGCACCGAATTTCAAGTAAGTGGAACCATAAAAACCCCTTTTTCGAATAGTTCAGTTCCTGGTCCACTTTTCGGAGAAAAGTGTAGTCTTCCCATTAATCTAAGCAAAAAGCCACCTATGTACCAAATTTTTTTCGAATATTTCAGTAGCTGGTCCACGTTCCGGAGAGAAACGTAGTCATCCTGCTAATGTAAGCAAAAAGCCACCTATGCACCGAATTTCAATTAAGTGGAACCATAAAAACCCATTTTTCGAACAGTTCAGTTCCTGGTCCACGTTCCGGAGCAAAATGTAATCCTCCTGTCAATCTTAGCAAAAGGACACCTATGTACTGAAGCTAAAACTAACCGAAACATAAATAAACTTTTTTTGAATAGCTCAGCCTATGGTTCTTTTTCCGGAGAGAAGTGTAGTCTTCCTGTTAATCTAAGCAAAAAGCCATATATGCACCGAATTTCAAGTAAATCGAAGCATAAATAAAATTTTTTCGAATAGAACAGTCGCTGGTCCACCTTCCGGAGAGAAGTTTAGTCTTTCTTTTAATCTAAGCAGATAGCCACCTATGTACCAAATTTCAATTAAATGGAACCATAATTAATCTTTTTTCGAATAAGTCAGTTCCTGGTCCACTTTCCGGAGAGAAGTGTTGTCTTCTATTACTCAAAGCAAAACTTAACCTATGCACCGAATTTCAAGTAGTTCGATCCATAAATAATTTTTTTTTCAATAACTCAGCCCCTGGTCCACTTCCTGGCGAAAAGAAAAAAGCCAAAAATACACGTATGTACCGAATTCGCAAAATTTCAGGTAATTAGTTTCATAAATAAGTTTTTTTTTGAATATGAAAGTCTGGGGCCCACATTCCGGAGAGAAATGTAGTCTTCTTGTTAATCTTAGCAAAAAGCCACCTATGTTTTTAATTTCAAGTAAACCGAACCATAAATAAGTTTTTTTGGATAAATCAGTCCTTGCACCACTTTCCGGAGAGAAGTGTAAAGTTCTTGTTAATCTTAGCAAAAAGCCATAAAGCCATAGAACCATAAATAACCTTTGTTCGAAAAGTTCAGTTCCTGGTCCACTTTCCGGGGAGAAGTGTAGTCTTCTGTTATTCTAAGCAAAAAGACACCTATGTACCGAATAAGCTTTTTTGAATATTTCAGTACCTGCTCATATTTCCGGAGAGAAGTGTAATGTGCCTGTTAATTTTAGCAAAAATCCGCCTATGCACTGAAGTTCGAGTAAACCGAACCATAAATAACATTTCATGGAAAAGCTCAGTCCCTGGTCTACGTTCCGGAGAGAAACCTAGTCGTCCTGCTAATGTAAGCAAAAAGTCACCTACGTGTATGCACCGAATTTCAAGTAAGTGGAACCATAAAAACCCCTTTTTCGAATAGTTCAGTTCCTGGTCCACGTTCCGGCGAAAAGTGTAATCTTCCTGTCAGTCCTAGCAAAAAGACACGTATGTACTGAAGCTAAAACTAACCGAACCATAAATAAACTTTTTTTGAATAGCTCAGCCTATGGTTCTTTTTCCAGAAAGAAGTGTAGTCTTCCTGTTAGTCTAAGCAAAAAGCTACATTTGCACCAAATTTCAGGTAAATCAAAGCATAAATAAGATTTTTTTTCGAATAGGTCAGTTCCTGGTCCACTTTCCGGAGAGAAGTGTAGTCTTCTTATTAATCTAAGCAAAAAGACACCTTTGTACCAAATTACACGTAAGTCGAAGTTTTAATAAGATTTTTTGGAATAGGTTAGTCCCTGGTCCACTTTCCGGGGAGAAGTGTAGTCTTCTGTTATTCTAAGCATGGAGACAACTATGTACCGAACAAGCTTTTTTGAATAGCTCAGCCCCTGGTTCTTTTTCCAGAGAGAAGTTTATTTTTCTGTTAACTGAAGCAAAAAGATACCTATGTGCCGAATTTCAAGTAATTCGATTAATAAATAACCTTCTTCCGAATAGGTTTGCCCCTGGTCCCCTTTCCGGAGAGAAGTGTAGACTTCTATTTGTCTACGCAAAGAACCACCTATGTACCAAGTTTTATGTTTTCAAGATTTTTTCGAATAAGTCGGACCCTGCTCCACTTTCAGGAGAGAAGACTACACTCTGTTATTTTACATTTTCGACTAGAACAGTCGCTGGTCCACCTTCCGGAGAGAAGTTTAGGCTTCCTATTAATCTAAGCAAAGAGCCACCTATGTACCAAATTTCAAGTAAATGGAACCATAAATAATCTTTTTTCGACTAAGTCAGTTCCTGGTCCACTTTCCGGAGAGAAGTATAGTATTTTGTTAATCTTAGCAAAAAGCCACCTATGTACTGAAGTTCGGGTAAACCGAAGCATTAATAAGATTTTATTGAATAGCTCAGTCCCTGGTCCACGTTCCGGAGAAAAACGTAGTCGTCCTGCTAATGTAAGCAAAAAGCTACCTATGCACCGAGTTTCAAGAAAACCGAACCATAAATAAACTTTTTTTTTTTGAACAAGTTAATCTGCGGTCCACTTTCCGGAGAGAAGTATAGTCTTTTTGTTAATCTTAGCAAAAAGCCACCTATGTACTGAAGTTCGAGTAAACCGAAGCATTAATAAGATTTTTATTGAATAGCTCAGTCCCTGGTCCACGTTCCGGAGAAAAGCGTAGGTGTCCTGCTAATGTAAGCAAAAAGCCACATATACACCAAATTTCAAGTAAGTAGAACCATAAATAAGATTTTTTCGAATAGGTCAGTTCTTGGTCCACTTTCTGGAGAGAAGTGTAGTCTTCCTATTAATCTAAGCAAAAAGATACCTGTGCCGAATTTCAAGTAATTCGATCCATAAATAACCTTCTTCGAATAGGTCTGACCCTGGTGACCTTTCCCGAGAGAAGTGTAGTTTTCTATTATTCTAAGCAAAAATCCACCTATGTACCAAATTTCACGTAAATCGAAGCATAAATAAGATTTTTTCGAATAGGTCAGTAGCTGGTTCACTTTCCGGAGAAAAGTGTAGTCTTCCTATTAATCTAAGCAAAAAGCCACCTATGTTTTGAATTTCAAGTACACGGAACCATAAATAAGGTTTTTTGGATAGGTCAGTCCCTGCTCTACTTTCCGGAGAGAAGAGTAAAGTTCCTGTTAATCTTAGCAAAAAGCCATAAAGCCATAGAACCATAAAAAACCGTTTTTCGAAACGTTCAGTTCCTGGTCCACTGTTCGGAGAGAAGTGTAGTCTTCTCATTAATCTAAGCAAAAAGACACCTTTTGTACCAAATTTCACGTAAATCAAAGCATAAATAAGATTTTTTTTCGAATAGGTCAGTTCCTGGTCCACTTTCCGGAGAGAAGTATAGTCTTCCTGTTAATCTTAGCAAAAATCTACCTATGTACAAAAATTCAAGTAAATGGAACCATAAATAACCTTTCTTCGAAAAGTTCAGCTCCTGGTCCACTTTCCGGGAAAAAGTGTAGTCTTCTGTTATTCTAAACAAGAGAAAACTATGTACCGAACAAGCTTTTTTGAATAGCTCAGCACCGGGTTCCTTTTCCGGAGAGAAGTGTAGTCTTCCTATTAATCTAAGCAAAAAGAGTCCTATGTACCAAATTTCACGTAAATCGAAGCAAAAATAAGATTTTTTCGAATAGGTCAGTATCTGGTTCACTTTCCGGAGAAAAGTGTAGTCTTCCTATTAATCTAAGCAAAAAGAGTCCTATGTACCAAATTTCACGTAAATCGAAGCATAAATAAGATTTTTTCGAATAGGTCAGTTCCTGGTCCATGTTCCGGAGAAAAACGTAGTCGTCCTGCTAATGTAAGCAAAAAGCTACCTATGCACCGAGTTTCAAGAAAACCGAACCATAAATAAACTTTTTTTTTTGAACAAGTTAATCTGCGGTCCACTTTCCGGAGAGAAGTGTAAGCAAAAAGCCACATATACACCAAATTTCAAGTAAGTAGAACCATAAATAAGATTTTTTCGAATAGGTCACTTCTTGGTCCACTTTCTGGAGAGAAGTGTAGTCTTCCTATTAATCTAAGCAAAAAGATACCTATGTGCCGAATTTCAAGTAATACGATCAATAAATAACCTTCCTTCGAATAGGTCTGACCCTGGTTCCCTTTCCGGAGAGAAGTGTAGTTTTCTATTATTCTAAGCAAAAATCCACCTATGTACCAAATTCAACGTAAATCGAAGCATAAATAAGATTTTTTCGAATAGGTCAGTAGCTGGTTCACTTTCCGGAGAAAAGTGTAGTCTTCCTATTAATCTTAGCAAAAAGCCACCTATGTTTTGAATTTCAAGTAAGCGGAACCATAAATAAGCTTTTTTGGATAGGTCAGCCCCTGCTCCACTTTCCAGAGAGAAGTGTAAAGTTCCTGTTAATCTTAGCAAAAAGCCATAAAGCCATAGAACCATAAATAACCTTTTTTCGAAAAGTTCAGTTCCTGGTCCACTGTTCGGAGAGAAGTGTAGTCTTCTCATTAATCTAAGCAAAAAGCCACCTATGTACAAAATTTCACGTAAGTCGAAGCATAAATAAGTTTTTTTCGAATAGGTTAGTCCCTGGTCCACTTTCCGGGGAGAAGTGTAGTCTTCCCATTAATCTAAGCAAAATGCCACCTATGTACCCAATTTCACGTAAATCGAAGCATAAATAAGTTTTTCTAGAATCGGTCAGTAGCTGGTCCACGTTCCGGAGAGAAACGTAGTCGTCCTGCTAATGTAAGCAAAAAGTCACATATGCACCAAATTTCAATTTAATGGAACCATAATTAATTTTTTTTCGAATAAGTCAGTTCCTGGTCCACTTTCCGGAGAGAAGTGTAGTCTTCTATTATTCAAAGCAAAACTCCGCCTATGTACCAAGTTTCATGTTTTCAAGATTTTTTCGTATACGTCGGTCCCTGCTCCACTTTCCGGAGCGAAGTGTAAGTTTCCTGTTAAATTGAGCAAAAAGATAACTATGTGCCGATTTTCAAGTAGCTCGGTCCATAAATAACCTTTCTTCGAATAGTTGAGTCCCTGGTCCCCTTTCCGGAGAGAAGTGTAGTCTTCTGTTCTTCTAAGCAGAGAGACAACTTTGTACCGAATAAACTTTTTTGAATAGGTCAGTCCCTGCTCCACTTTTCGGAGAGAAGTATAATGTTCCTGTTAATCTTAGCAAAAAGCCACCTATGTGCTGAAGTTCCAGTAAACCGAACCATAAATAAAACTTTTTCGAAAAGGTCAGTTCTGGTCCACTTTCTGAAGAGAAGTGTAGTCTTCCTATTAATCTAAGCAAATAGAGTCCTATGTACCAAATTTCACGTAAATCAAAGCATAAATAAGATTTTTTCGAATAGGTCAGTAGCTGGTTCACTTTCTGGAGAAAAGTGTAGTCTTCCTATTAATCTAAGCAAAGAGCCACCTATGTTTTGAATTTCAAGTAAACGGAACCATAAATAAGCTTTTTTGGATAGGTCAGTCCCTGCTCCACTTTCCGGAGAGAAGTGTAAAGTTCCTGTTAATCTTAGCAAAAAGCCATAAAGCCATAGAACCATAAATAACCTTTTTCGAAAAGTTCAGTTCCTGGTCCACTTTTCGGAGAGAAGTGTAGTTTTCCCATTAATCTAAGCAAAATGTCACCTATGTACCACATTTCACGTAAGTCGAAGCATAAATAAAATTTTTTTCGAATAGGTTGGTCCCTGGTCCACTTTCCGGGGAGAAGTGTAGTCTTCCATTAATTTAAACAAAAAGCCATCTATATACCAAATTAGACGTAAGTCGAAGCATAAATACGATTTTTTCGAATAGGTTAGTCCCTGGTCCACTTTCCGGGGAGAAGTGTAGTCTTCCCATTAATCTAAGCAAAAAGCCTCCTATGTACCGAATAAGCTTTTCTGAATAGGTCAGTCCCTGCTCCACTTTTCGGAGAGAAGTATAATGTTCCTGTTAATCTTAGCAAAAAGCCACCTATGTACTGAAGTTCGAGTAAACCGAACCATAGATAAGATTTTTTTCGAAAAGGTCAGTTTCTGGTCCACTTTCTGAAGAGAAGTGTAGTCTACCTATTAATCTAAGCAAATAGAGTCCTATGTACCAAATTTCAGGTAAATCGAAGCATAAATAAGATTTTTTCGAATAGGTCAGTAGCTGGTTCACTTTCTGGTGAAAAGTTTAGTCTCCCTATTAATCTAAGCAAAAAAACACCTATGTTTTGAATTTCAAGTAAACGGAACCATAAATAAGCTTTTTTGGATAGGTCAGTCTCTGCTCCACTTTCCAGAGAGAAGTGTAAAGTTTCTGTTAGTCTTAGCAAAAAGCCATAAAGCCATAGAACCATAAATAACCTTTTTCGAAAAGTTCAGTTCCTGGTCCACTTTTCGGAGAGAAGTGTAGTTTTCCCATTAATCTAAGCAAAATGTCACCTATGTACCACATTTCACGTAAGTCGAAGCATAAATAAATTTTTTTTCGACTAGGTTGGTCCCTAGTCCACTTTCCGGGAGAAGTGTAGTCTTCCCATTAATTTAAACAAAAAGCCATCTATATACCAAATTAGACGTAAGTCGAAGCATAAATACGATTTTTTCGAATAGGTTAGTCCCTGGTCCACTTTCCGGGGAGAAGTGTAGTCTTCCCATTAATCTAAGCAAAAAGCCTCCTGTGTACCGTATAAGCTTTTCTGAATAGGTCAGTCCCTGCTCCACTTTTCGGAGAGAAGTATAATGTTCCTGTTAATCTTAGCAAAAAGCCACCTATGTGCTGAAGTTCGAGTAAACCGAACCATAAATAAGATTTTTTTCGAAAAGGTCAGTTTCTGGTCCACTTTCTGAAGAGAAGTGTAGTCTACCTATTAATCTAAGCAAATGGAGTCCTATGTACCAAATTTCAGGTAAATCGAAGCATAAATAAGATTTTTTCGAATAGGTCAGTAGCTGGTTCACTTTCTGGAGAAAAGTGTAGTCTTCCTATTAATCTAAGCAAAAAGACACCTATGTTTTGAATTTCAAGTAAACGGAACCATAAATAAGCTTTTTTGGATAGGTCAGTCCCTGCTCCACTTTCCAGAGAGAAGTGTAAAGTTTCTGTTAGTCTAAGCAAAAAGCCACATTTGCACCAAATTTCAGGTAAGTCGAAGCATTAATAAGATTTTTTCGAATAGATTAGTCCCTGGTCCACTTTCCGGGGAAAAGTGTAGTCTTCTGTTATTCTGAGCATAGAGACAACTATGTACCGAACAAGCTTTTTTGAATAGCTCAGCCCCTGGTTCTTTTTCCGGAGAGAAGTGTATTTTTCTGTTAACTTAAGCAAAAAGATACCTATGTGCCGAATTTCAACTAATTCGATCCATAAATAACCTTCTTCCGAATTGGTTTGCCCCTGGTCCCCTTTCCAGAGAGAAGTGTAGACTTCTATTTGTCTACGCAAAGAACCACCTATGTACCAAGTTTTATGTTTTCAAGATTTTTTCGAATAAGTCGGACCCTGCTCCACTTTCCGGAGAGAAGACTACACTCTGTTATTTTACATATATATAACTTAAACAAAAGGTTACCTATGTACCAAATTTCAGGTAAATCGAAGCATAAATGAAAATTCTTCGACTAGAACAGTCGCTGGTCCACCTTCCGGAGAAAAGTTTAGTCTTCCTATTAATCTAAGCAAAGAGCCACTTATGTACCAAATTTCAAGTAAATGGAACCATAAATAATCTTTTTTCGACTAAGTCAGTTCCTGGTCCACTTTCCGGAGAGAAGTATAGTCTTGTTGTTAACCTTAGCAAAAAGCCACCTATGTACTGAAGTTCGAGTAAACCGAAGCATTAATAAGATTTTATTGAATAGCTCAGTCCCTGGTCCACGTTCCTACCTATGTACCAAATTTCAAGTAAATGGAACCATAAATACCCTTTCTTCGCAAAGTTCAGTTCCTGGTCCACTTTTCGGAGAGAAGTGTAGTATTCCCTTTAATCTAAGCAAAAAGCCACCTATGTACCAAATTTCACGTAAGTCGAAGCATTAATAAGATTTTTTTCGAATAGGTTAGATCCTGGTGCACTTTCCGGAGAGAAGTGTAGTCTTCTTTTTAATCTAAGCAAAAATCCACCTACACGTATGTACCGAATAAGCTTTTTTGAATATGTAAGTCCCAATAACATTTTATGGAATAACTCAGTCCCTGGTCCACTTTCCGGAGAGAAGTGTAGTCTTCCCATTAATCTAAGCAAAAAGCCACCTATGTACCAAATTTCACGTAAGTCGAGGCATAAAAAAGTTTTTTTCGAATAGGTCAGTAGCTGATCCACGTTCCGGAGAGAAACGTAGTCGTCCTGCTAATGTAAGCAAAAAGCCACCTATGCACCGAATTTCAAGTAAGTGGAACCATAAAGACCCCTTTTTCGAATAGCTCAGTTCCTGGTCCACGTTCCGGAGAAAAGTGTAATCTTCCTGTCAATCTTAGCAAAAATCTACCTATGTACTAAAGCTAAAACTAACCGAACCATAATTAATCTTTTTTCGAATAAGTCAGTTCCTGGTCCACTTTCCGGAGAGAAGTGTAGTCTTCTATTATTCTTAGCTAAAATCCACCTACTTGTATGCGCCCAATTTCAAGTAATTCGATCCATAAATAAATTTTATGGAATAGCTCAGTCCCTGGTCCACTTTCCGGAGAGAAACGTAGTCCTCCTGCTAATGTAAGCAAAAAGCCACCTATGTAACAAATTACACGTAAGTCGAAGCATAAATAAGTTTTTTTCGGATAGGTCAGATCCTGGTCCACTTTCCGGAGAGAAGTGTAGTCTTCTTATTAATCTAAGCAAAAAGACACCATTGTACCAAATTACACGTAAGTCGAAGCATTAATAAGATTTTTTCGAATAGGTTAGTCCCTGGTCCACTTTCCGGGGAGAAGTGTAGTCTTCCTATTAATCTAAGCAAAAAGCCACCTATGTTTTGAATTTCAAGTAAACGGAACCATAAATAAGCTTATTTGGACAGGTCAGTCCCTGCTCCACTTTCCGGAGAGAAGTGTAAAGTTCCTGTTAATCTTAGCAAAAAGCCATAAAGCCATAGAACCATAAATAACCTTTATTCGAAAAGTTCAGTTCCTGGTCCACTTTTCTGAGATAAGTGTAGTATTCCCTTTAATCTAAGCAAAAAGCCACCTATGTACCAAATTTCACGTAAGTCGAAGCATAAATAAGTTTTTTTCGGATAGGCCGGTCCCTGGTCCACTTTCCGGGAAGAAGTGTAGTCTTCAGTTAGTCTAAGCAAAAAGACACCTACACGTATGTACCGAATAAGCTTTTTTGAATATGTAAGTCCCTGCTCCTATTTCCGGAGAGATGTGTAATGTGCCTGTTAATCTTAGCAAAAAGCCACCTACGCAATGAAGTTCGAGTAAACCGAACCATAAATAACATTTTATGGAATAACTCAGTCCCTGGTCTACTTTCCGGAGAGAAACGTAGTCGTCCTGCTAATGTAAGCAAAAAGCCACCTACGTGTATGCACCGAATTTCAAGTAAGTGGAACCATAAAAACCCCTTTTTCAAATAGTTCAGTTCCTGGTCCACGTTCCGGAAAAAAGTGTAATCTTCCTGTCAATCTTAGCAAAAAGACACTAATGTACTGAAGCTAAAACTAACCGAACCATAAATAAACTTTTTTTGAATAGCTCAGCCTATGGTTCTTTTTCCGGAGAGAAGTGTAAAGTTCCTGTTAATCTTAGCAAAAAGCCATAAAGCCATAGAACCATAAATAACCTTTTTTCGAAAAGTTCAGTTCCTGGTCCACTTTCCGGAGAGAAGTGTAGTCTTCCCATTAATCTAAGCAAAAAGCCACCTATGTACCAAATTTCACGTAAGTCGAGGCATAAAAAAGTTTTTTTCGAATAGGTCAGTAGTTGATCCACGTTCCAGAGAGAGACGTAGTCGTCCTGCTAATGTAAGCAAAAAGCCACCTATGTACTGAAGTTCGAGTAAACCGAAGCATTAATAAGATTTTATTGAATAGTTCAGTCCCTGGTCCTCGTTCCGGAGAAAAACGAAGTCGTTCTGCTAATGTAAGCAAAAAGCTACCTATGCACCGAGTTTCAAGAAAACCGAACCATAAATAAACTTTTTTTTTTGAACAGGTTAATCTGCGGTCCACTTTCCGGAGAGAAGTGTAAGCAAAAAGCCACATATACACCAAATTTCAAGTAAGTAGAACCATAAATAAGATTTTTTCGAATAGGTCAGTTGTTGGTCCACTTTCTGGAGAGAGGTGTAGTCTTCCTATTAATCTAAGCAAAAATACACCTATGTACCAAATTTCACTTATATCGAAGCATAAATAAGATTTTTTCGAATAGTTGAGTTCCTGGTCTACTTTCCGGAGAGAAGTGTAGTCTTCATATTAATCTAAGCAAAAAGACACCTTTGTACCAAATTTCACGTAAATCAAAGCATAAATAAGATTTTTTTTCGAATAGGTCAGTTCCTGGTCCACTTTTCGGAGAGAAATATAGTCTTCCTGTTAATCTTAGCAAAAAGCCACCTATGTACCAAATTTCACGTAAATCGAAGCATAAATAAGATTTTTTTCGAATAGGTCAGTTCCTGGTCCACTTTCCGGAGAGAAGTGTAGTCTTCTTATTAATCTAAGCAAGACGACACCTTTGTACCAAATTACACGTAAGTCGAAGCATTAATAAGATTTTTTCGAATAGGTTAGTCCCTGGTCCACTTTCCGAGGAGAAGTGTAGTTTTCTATTATTCTAGGCAAAAATCCACCTATGTGCCGAATTTCAAGTAATTCGATCCATAAATAACCTTCTTTCGAATAGGTCTTTCCCTGGTGCCCTTTCCGGAGAGAAGTGAAGTTTTCTATTATTCTAGGCAAAAATCCACCTATGTGCCGAATTTCAAGTAATTCGACCCATAAATAACCTTCTTCCGAATAGGTTTGCCCCTGGTCCCCTTTCTGGAGAGAAGTGTAGACTTCTATTTTTCTACGCAAAGAACCACCTATGTACCAAGTTTTATGTTTTCAAGATTTTTTCGAATAAATCGGACCCTGCTCCACTTTCCGGAGAGAAGACTACACTCTGTTATTTTACATATATATAACTTAAAGAAAAAGTTACCTATGTACAAAATTTCAGGTAAATCGAAGCATAAATGAAATTTTTTCGACTGGAACGGTCGCTGTTCCACCTTCCGGAGAGAAGTATAGTCTTCCTGTTAATCTTAGCAAAAAGCCACCTATGTACCAAATTTCACGTAAATCGAAGCATAAATAAGATTTTTTTCGAATAGGTCAGTTCCTGGTCTACTTTCCGGAGAGAAGTGTAGTCTTCTTATTAATCTAAGCAAAGAGCCACCTATGTACCAAATTTCAAGTAAATGGAACCATAAATAATTTTTTTTCGACTAAGTCAGTTCCTGGTCCACTTTCCGGAGAGAAGTATAGTCTTCTTGTTAATCTTAGCAAAAAGCCACCTATGTACTGAAGTTCGAGTAAACCGAACCATAAATAACATTTTATGGAATAGCTCAGTCCCTGGTCCACTTTCCGGAGAGAAACGTAGTCGTCCTGCTAATGTAAGCAAAAAGCCACCTACGTGTATGCACCGAATTTCAAGTAAGTGGAACCATAAAAACCCCTTTTTCAAATAGTTCAGTTCCTGGTCCACGTTCCAGAAAAAAGTGTAATCTTCCTGTCAATCTTAGCAAAAAGACACCTATGTACTGAAGCTAAAACTAACCGAACCATAAATAAACTTTTTTTGAATAGCTCAGCCTATGGTTCTTTTTCCGGAGAGAAGTGTAGTCTTCCTGTTAATCTAAGCAAAAAGCCACATATGCACCAATTTTCAAGTAAATTTAAGCATAAATAAAATTTCTTCGAATAGAACAGTCGCTGGTCCACCTTCCGTAGAGAAGTTTAGTCTTCCTCTTCTTCTTGCTATTAATCTAAGCAAAGAGCCACCTTTGTACCAAATTTCAATTAAATGGAATCATAATTAATCTTTTTTCGAATAAGTCATTTCCTGGTCCACTTTCCGAAAAGCAGTGTAGCCTTCTATTATTCAAAGCAAAACTCCATCTTTGTACCGAATTTCAAGCAGTTCGATCCACAAATAATTTTTTTTTCAAGAACTCATCCCCTGGTCCACTTCCTGGCGAAAAGAAAAAAGCCAAAAATACACGTATGTACCGAATTCCCAAAATTTCAGGTAATTAGTTTCATAAGTAAGTTTTTTTTTTTGAATAGGAAAGTCTGGGGCCAACATTCCGGAGAGAAATGTAGTCTTTTTGTTAATCTTAGCAAAAAGCCACCTATGTTTTTAATTTCAAGTAAACCGAACCATAAATAAGCTTTTTTGGATAAGTCAGTCCTTGCAACACTTTCCGGAGAGAAGTGTAAAGTTCCTGTTAATCTTAGAAAAAAGCCATAAAGCCATAGAACCATAAATAACCTTTTTTCGAAAAGTTCAGTTCCTGGTCCACTTTCCGGAGAGAAGTGTAGTCTTCCCATTAATCTAAGCAAAAAGCCACCTATGTACCAAATTTTACGTAAGTCGAAGCATAAATAAGATTTTTTCGTATAGGTTAGACTCTGGTCCACTTTCCGGGGAGAAGTGTAGTCTTCTGTTATTCTAAGCAAAAAGACACCTATGCACCGAATAAGCTTTTTTGAATATTTCAGTACCTGCTCCAATTTCCGGAGAGAAGTGTAATGTGCCTGTTAATTTTAGCAAAAAGCCACCTATGCACTGAAGTTCGAGTAAACCGAACCAAAAATAACATTTCATGAAAAAGCTCAGTCCCTGGTCTACGTCCCGGAGAGAAACGTAGTCGTCCTGCTAATGTAAGCAAAAAGTCACCTATGCATAAAAAACCTTTTTTCGAATAGTTCAGTTCCTTGTCCACGTTCCGGAGAAAAGTGTAATCTTCCTGTCAATCTTAGCAAAAAGACACCTATGTACTGAAGCTAAAACTAATCGAACCATAAATAAACTCTTTTTAATAGCTCAGCCTATGGTTCTTTTTCCAGAAAGAAGTGTAGTCTTCCTGTTAGTCTAACCAAAAAGCCACATTTGCACCAAATTTCAGGTAAATCAAAGCATAAATAAGATTTTTTTCGAATAGGTCAGTTACTGGTCCACTTTCCGGAGAGAAGTGTAGTCTTCTTATTAATCTTAGCAAAAAGACACCTTTGTACCAAATTACACGTAAGTCGAAGCATTAATAAGAATTTTTCGAATAGGGTAGTCTCTGGCCCACTTTCCGGGGAGAAGTGTAGTCTTCGGTTATTCTAAGCATAGAGACAACTATGTACCGAATAAGCTTTTTTGAATATCTCAGCCCCTGGTTCTTTTTCCGGAGAGAAGTGTATTTTTCTGTTAACTTAAGCAAAAAGATACCTATGTGCCGAATTTCAAGTAATTCGATCCATAAATAACCTTCTTCAGAATATTTTTGCCCCTGGCCCCCTTTCTGGAGAGAAGTGTAGACTTCTATTTTTCTACCACCTATGTACCAAGTTTTATGCTTTCAAGATTTTTTCGAATAAGTCGGACCCTGCTCCACTTTCCGGAGAGAAGACTACACTCTGTTATTTTACATATATATAACTTAAAGAAAAAGTTACCTATGTACAAAATTTCAGGTAAATCGAAGCATAAATGAAGTGTATTTTTTAACTTAAGCAAAAAGATACCAATGTGCCGAATTTCAAGTAATTCGATCCATAAATAACCTTTTTCGAATAGTTCAGTTCCTGGTCCACTTTCCGGAGAGAAGTGTAGTCTTTTGTTATTCTCAGCAAAGAGACAACTTTGTACCGAACAAGCTTTTATGAACAGCTCAGCCCCTGGTTCTTTTTCCGGAGAGAAGTGAAGTATTCTATTATTCTAAGCAAAAATCCACCAAAATTTCACGTAAATCGAAGCCTAAATAAGATTTTTTTCGAGTAGGTCAGTTCCTGGTCCACTTTCCGGAGAGAAGTGTAGTCTTCCTATTAATCTAAGCAATCGAAGTCTAAATAAGATTTTTTTCGAATAGGTCACTTCTTGGTCCACTTTCCGGAGAGAAGTGTAGTCTTCCTAATAATCTAAGCAAAAAAACACCTTTGTACGAAATTTCGCGTAAGTCGAAGCATAAATAAGATTTTTTCGAATAGGTTAGTCCCTAGTCCACTTTCCGGGGAGAAGTGTAATCTTCTGCTATTCCAAGCAAAAATCCATCTATGTGCCAAATAAGCTTTTTTGAATATTTCAGTCCCTGCTCCAATTTCCGGAGAGAAGTGTAATGTGCCTGTTAATTTTAGCAAAAAACCACTTATGCACTGAAGTTCGAATAGACCGAACCATAAATTACATTTTATGGAAAAGCTCAGTCCCTGGTCTACGTTCCGGAGAGAAGTGTAGTCTTCCTATTAATCTAAGCAATCGAAGCCTAAATAAGATTTTTTTCGAATAGGTCACTTCTTGGTCCACGTTCCGGAGAGAAGTTTAGTCTTCCTATTAACCTAAGCAAAGAGCCACCTATGTACCAAATTTCAAGTAAATGGAACCATAAACAATCTTTTTTCGACTAAGTCAGTTCTTGGTCCACTTTCCGGAAAAAGTATAGTCTTCTGTTATTCTAAACAAGGAGAAAACTTTGTACCGAACAAGCTTTTTTGAATAGCTCAGCACCTGGTTCTTTTTCCGGAGAGAAGGGTATTTTTTAACTTAAGCAAAAAGATGCCTATGTGCCGAATTTCAAGTAATTCGATCCGAATTTCAAGTAAGTGGAATTATAAAAACCCCTTTTTCGAATAGTTCAGTTCCTGGTTCACGTTCCGGAGAAAAGTGTAATCTTCCTGTCAATCTTAGCAAAAAGACACCTATGTACTGAAGCTAAAACTAACCGAACCATAAATAAATTTTTTTTTAACAGCTCAGCCTATGGTTCTTTTTCCGGATAGAAGTGTACTCTTCCTGTTAATCTAAGCAACAAGTCACATATGCACCAAATTTCAAGTAAATCGAAGCATAAATAAAATTTTTTCGAATAGAGCAGTCGCTGGTCCACCTTCCGGAGAAAAGTTTAGTTTTCCTTTTAATCTAAGCAGATAGCCACCTATGTACCAACTTTCAATTAAATGGAATCATAATTAATCTTTTTTCGAATAAGTCAGTTCCTGGTCCACTTTCCGGAGAGAAGTGTAGTCTTCTATTATTCAAAGCAAAACTCCACTTATGTACCGCATTTCAAGTAGTTCGATCCACAAATAATTTTTTTTTCAATAACTCAGTTCCTGGTCCACTTCCTGGCGAAAAGAAAAAAGCCAAAAATACACGTATGTACCGAATTCGTCAAAATTTCAGGTAAGTAGTTTCATAAATAAGTTTTTTTTTTGAATATGAAAGTCTGGGCCACACATTCCGGAGAGAAATGTAGTCTTCCTATTAATTTTAAGCAAAAAGACACCATTATACCCAATTTCACGTAAATCGAAGCATTAATAAGAATTTTTCGAATAGGTTAGTCCCTGGTCCACTTTCCGAGGAGAAGTGTAGTCTTCTGTTATTCTAAGCATAGAGACAACTATGTACCGAACAAGCTTTTTTGAATTGCTCAGCCCCTGGTTCTTTTTCCGGAGAGAAGTGTATTTTTCTGTTCACTTGGCAAAAAGATACCTATGTGCCGAATTTCAAGTAATTCGATCCATAAATAACCTTCTTCCGAATATTTTTGCCCCTGGCCCCCTTTCTGGAGAGAAGTGTAGACTTCTATTTTTCTACGAAAAGAACCACCTATGTACCAAGTTTTATGTTTTCAAGATTTTTCCACTTTCCGGAGAGAAGACTACACTCTGTTATTTTATATATATATAACTAAAACAAAAAGTTACCTATGTACCAAATTTCAGGTAAATCGAAGCATAAATAAGATGTTTTCGAATACAACAGTCGCTGGTCCACCATCCGGAGAGAAGTTTAGTCTTCCTATTAATCTAAGCAAAGAGCCACCTATGTACCAAATTTCAAGTAATTCGACCCTGGCCCACTTTCCGGGGAGAAGTGTAGTCTTCTGTTATTCTAAGCAAAAAGACACCTATGTACCGAATAAGCTTTTTTGAATATTTCAGTCCCTGCTCCAATTTCCGGAGAGAAGTGTAATGTGCCTGTTAATTTTAGCAAAAAACCACTTATGCACTGAAGTTCGAATAGACCGAACCATAAATTACATTTTATGGAAAAGCTCAGTCCCTGGTCTACGTTCCGGAGAGAAACGTAGTCGTCCTGCTAATGTAAGAAAAAAGTCACCTATGCACCGAATTTCAAGTAAGTGGAACAATAAAACACCTTTTTTCGAATAGGTCAGTCCCTGCTCCACTTTCCGGAGAGAAGCATTATGTTCCTGTTAATCTTAGCAAATAGCTACCTATGTACTGAAGTTCGAGTAAACCGAACCATTAATAAGATTTTAGTGAACAGCTCAGTCCCGGGTCCACGTTCCGGAGAAAAACGTGGTCTTCCTGCTAATCTAAGCAAAAAGCCACCTAAACTTTGTCCTTTTGTCCTTGTCCTTTTTCCGGTTAGAAGTCTAGTCTTCTGTCCTGCTAATGTAAGCAAAAAGCCACATATACACCGAATTTCAAGATAACCGAACCGTATATAAACTTTTTTGAATAGGTTAGTGTACGATGCACTTTCCGAAGAGAAGTGTAAAGAAAGATTTTTTTTCGAATAGGTCAGTAGCTGGTCCACTTTCCGGAGAGAAGTGTAGTTTTCCTATTAATCTAAGCAAAAAGACACCTTTGTACCAAATTTCACGTAAATCGAAGCATTAATAAGAATTTTTCGAATAGGTTAGTCCCTGGTCCACTTTCCGAAGAGAAGTGTAGTCTTCCTATTAATCTAAGCAACAAGGCACCTTTGTACCAATCTTCACGTAAATCGAAGCATATATAAGATTTTTTCGAATAGGTTAGTCCCTGGTCCACTTTCCGGGGAGAAGTGTAGTCTTCTGTTATTCTAAGCAAGGAGACAACTATGTACCGAATAAGCTTTTTTGAATAGTTCAGTCCCTGCTCCACTTTCCAGAGAGAAGTATAATGTTCCTGTTAATCTAAGCAAATAGCTACCTATGTACTGAAGTTCGAGTAAACCGAACCATTACAAAGATTTTAGTGAACAGCTCAGTCCCGGGTCCACGTTCCGGAGAAAAACGTGGTCTTCCTGCTAATCTAAGCAAAAAGCCACCTATACACCGAAGTTCAAGATAACCGAACCATAAATAAACTTTTTTTAAATAGATTAGTCTACGATGCACTTTCCGGAGAGAAGTGTAATCTTCCTATTAATCTAAGCAAAAAGACACCTTTGTACAAAATTTCACGTAAATCGAAGAATAAGTAAGATTTTTTTCGAAAAGGTTAGTCCCTGGTCCTTTTTCCGGTTAGAAGTCTAGTCTTCTGTTACTCTTAGCAAAAAGACAACTATGTACCGAATAAACTTTTTTGAATAGGTCAGTCTCTGCTCCACTTTCCGGAGGGAAGTGTAGTCTTCCTATTATTGTCGGAAAATGCCACCTGTGTACTAAATTTCAAGTAAATAGAACCATAAACAAACTTTTTGTACGTAAGTCCGGTTTCAGGAATTTCAATCCATAAATAATTTTTGGTCCACGTTCCGAAAAGAAACGTAGTCGTCCTGCTAATGTAAGCAAAAAGCCACATATACACCGAATTTCAAGATAACCGAACCGTATATAAACTTTTTTGAATAGGTTAGTGTACGATGCACTTTCCGAAGAGAAGTGTAAAGTAAGATTTTTTTTCGAATAGGTCAGTAGCTGGTCCACTTTCCGGAGAGAAGTGTAGTTTTCCTATTAATCTAAGCAAAAAGACACCTTTGTACCAAATTTCACGTAAATCGAAGCATTAATAAGAATTTTTCGAATAGGTTAGTCCCTGGTCCACTTTCCGAAGAGAAGTGTAGTCTTCCTATTAATCTAAGCAACAAGACACCTTTGTACCAATCTTCACGTAAATCGAAGCATATATAAGATTTTTTCGAATAGGTTAGTCCCTGGTCCACTTTCCGGGGAGAAGTGTAGTCTTCTGTTATTCTAAGCAAAGAGACAACTATGTACCGAATAAGCTTTTTTGAATAGTTCAGTCCCTGCTCCACTTTCCAGAGAGAAGTATAATGTTCCTGTTAATCTAAGCAAATAGCTACCTATGTACTGAAGTTCGAGTAAACCGAACCATTACAAAGATTTTAGTGAACAGCTCAGTCCCGGGTCCACGTTCCGGAGAAAAACGTGGTCTTCCTGCTAATCTAAGCAAAAAGCCA
Organism: Ceratitis rosa; assembly: GCA_037013455.1. NCBI lineage: Eukaryota > Metazoa > Arthropoda > Insecta > Diptera > Tephritidae > Ceratitis > Ceratitis rosa. Next base: position 1,928,683 of record JAWMAG010000018.1, on the reverse strand, counting down.
CCTATACACCGAAGTTCAAGATAACCGAACCATAAATAAACTTTTTTTAAATAGATTAGTCTACGATGCACTTTCCGGAGAGAAGTGTAATCTTCCTATTAATCTAAGCAAATAGACACCTTTGTACAAAATTTCACGTAAATCGAAGCATAAGTAAGATTTTTTCGAAAAGGTTAGTCCCTGGTAATTTTTCCGGTTAGAAGTCTAGTCTTCTGTTACTCTTAGCAAAAAGACAACTATGCACCGAATAAACTTTTTCGAATAGGTCAGTCTCTGCTCCACTTTCCGGAGGGAAGTGTAGTCTTCCTATTAATGTCGGAAAATGCCACCTGTGTACTAAATTTCAAGTTAATAGAACCATAAACAAACTTTTTGTACGTAAGTCCGATTTGGTCCACTACCCGGAGAGAAGACGAGTCTTCCTTCTTATTTAAGCAAAACGACACCTAGTACCAAATTTCAGGAATTTCAATCCATAAATAATTTTTGGTCCACGTTCCGAAAAGAAACGTAGTCGTCCTGCTAATGTAAGCAAAAAGCCACCTATACACCGAATTTCAAGATAACCGAACCGAATATAAACTTTTTTGAATAGGTTAGTGTACGATGCACTTTCCGGAGAGAAGTGTAAAGTTCCTGTTAATCTTAGCAAAAACCCATAAAGCCATTGAACCATAAATAACCTTTTTTCGAAAAGTTCAGTTCCTGGTCCACTTTCCGGAGAGAAGTGTAGTCTTCCCATTAATCTAAGCAAAAAGCCACCTATGTACCAAATTTCACGTAAGTCGAAGCATAAGTAAAGTTTTTTTTCGAATAGGTAAGTAGCTGGTCCACTTTCCGGAGAGAAGTGTAGTTTTCCTATTAATCTAAGCAAAAAGACACCTTTGTACCAAATTTCACGTAAATCGAAGCATTAATAAGAATTTTTCGAATAGGTTAGTCCCTGGTCCACTTTCCGAAGAGAAGTGTAGTCTTCCTATTAATCTAAGCAACAAGACACCTTTGTACCAATCTTCACGTAAATCGAAGCATAAATAAGATTTTTTCGTATAGGTTAGACTCTGGTCCACTTTCCGGGCAGAAGTGTAGTCTTCTGTTATTCTAAGCAAAAATACACCTATGTACCGAATAAGCTTTTTTGAATATTTCAGTCACTGCTCCAATTTCCGGAGAGAAATGTAATGTGCTTGTTAATTTTAGCAAAAAGCCACTTATGCACGGAAGTTCAAGATAACCGAACCATAAATAAACTTTTTTTAAATAGATTAGTCTACGATGCACTTTCCGGAGGGAAATGTAGTCTTCTATTATTCTAAGCAAAAATCCACCTATGTACAAAATTTCAGGTAAATCGAAGCATAAGTAAGATTTTTTCGAGTAGGTCAGTTGTTGGTCCACTTTCTGGAGAGAAGTGTAGTCTTCCTATTAATCTAAGCAAAAATACACCTATGTACCAAATTTCACTTGAATCGAAGCATAAATAAGATTTTTTCGAATAGTTGAGTTCCTGGTCTGCTTTCCGGAGAGAAGTGTAGTCTTCCTATTAATCTAAGCAAAAAGACAATTTTGTACCAAATTTCACGTAAATCAAAGCATAAATAAGACTTTTTTTTCGAATAGGTCAGTTCCTGGTCCACTTTCCGGAGAAAAGTATAGTCTTCCTATTAATCTAAGCAAAGAGCCACCTATGTACCAAATTTCAAGTAAATGGAACCATAAATAATCTTTTTTCGACTAAGTCAGTTCCTGGTCCACTTTCCGGAGAAAAGTATAGTCTTCCTATTAATCTAAGCAAAGAGCCACCTATGTACCAAATTTCAAGTAAATGGAACCATAAATAATCTTTTTTCGACTAAGTCAGTTCCTTGTCCACTTTCCGGGAAAATGTGTAGTCTTCTGTTATTCTAAACGAAGAGAAAACTTTGTACCGAACAAGCTTTTTTGAATAGCTCAGCACCTGGTTCTTTTTCCGGAGAGAAGTGTATTTTTTAACTTAAGTAAAAAGATACCTGTGTGCCGAATTTCAAGTAATTCGATCCATAACTAACCTTCCTTCGAATAGGTTTGTCCCTGGTGCCCTTTCCGGAGAGAAGTGTAGTCTTCTATTATTCTAAGTAAAAATCCACCTATGTACAAAATTTCAGGTAAATCGAAGAATAAATAAGATTTTTTCGAATAGGTTAGTCGCTGGTCCACCTTCCGGAGAGAAGTTTAGTCTTCCTTTTAATCTAAGCAGATAGCCACCCATGTAACAAATTTCAATTAAATGGAACCATAATTAATCTTTTTTCGAATAAGTCAATTCCTGGTCCACTTTCCGGAGAGAAGTGTAGTCTTCTATTATTCAAAGCAAAACTCCACCTATGTACCGAATTTCAAGTATTGGATGAGTGCATAAGTTCGTGCCCGATTCCGCTGGATGCCGTACGAATCGTTTGAGAGTGGCGCTCGTGAAAGAAATATATACATATTATATATCGTTGGAAAGGTGACAGTCCGAACTGTAAATCAAGCATAAAATAACTTCATTTTGATTTGAGTTGCTTAGTGAAAAGACGCATGGAAGATGAACAACGAAAAAGATCATATGCGTCGTATTATGTTATACGAATTCCGCAAAGGAAAAACAGTGGGCGCTGCAACTAAAGATATTCGCGAAGTTTATTTGGACCGTGCTCCAGCACTCCGCACAGTAAAGAAATGGTTCGCGAAATTTCGTTCTGGAGATTTTAACCTCGAAGATCAACCTCGCAGTGGACGGCCTTCTGAGCTTGATGACGATGTTCTAAGGACTTTAGTTGCGAATAACTCACGTATTTCGACGGAAGAGGTTGCCAGTGAATTGAACGTCAACCAATAAACTGCGTTTCGTCGTTTAAAAAAGGTTGGGTACACTTTGAAGCTCGATACATGGGTGCCACATCAGTTGAGTGAAAAGAACAAAGTGGACCGTATGTCAACAGCAATTTCTTTGCTTCGACGGATCAAAAACGAACCTTTTTTGGATCGGCTCGTGACTGGTGGTGAAAAATGGGTCCTGTACAACAATTTTCAACGCAAAAAAACATGGAAACAGGCGCACGAAGGGGCGGAACCGCTGTCGAAAGGTGGATTGCATCCGATGAAGGTACTGCTGTGCATTTGGTGGGATATCCGAGGCGTGATCTATTTTGAGCTCTTGCCAGCTGGAGAAACGATCACTGCCAACAAGTATTGTCAGCAATTGGTCGAATTGAAGAAAGCAATTGATGAAAAACGTCCGATTTTGGCCAATCGCAAAGGAGTTCTTTTCCATCATGACAACGCCAGGCCACATGTTGCAACACCGACCCTGGCCAAACTGAAGGAGATGAATTGGGAAATCATGCTGCATCCCCCATATTCACCCGACATTGCACCTTCTGATTATCATTTGTTTCGATCGCTGCAGAACAATTTGAATGGAAAAAAATTTAAAAATGTGGAAGACGTCAAAAACCACCTTGACACCTTTTTCAACGAGAAACCGCGCGATTTCTATGAATCAGGCATCCGTAAATTGGTTGAACGTTGGGAGTGGATTGCCGAACATGATGGCGAATACATAATTGATTAATAAAAGCGCTTTCTTCAAAAAATTTCAATTTTAGTTTGCACTTGAAATCGGGCACGAACTTATGCACTCATCCAATAGTTCGATCCACAAATAATTTTTTTTTCAATAACTCAGCCCCTGGTCCACTTCCTGGCGAAAAGAAAAAAGCCAAAAATACACGTATGTACCGAATTCGCAAAATTTCAGGTAATTACTTTCATAAATAAGTGTTTTTTCGAATATGAAAGTCTGGGGCCCACATTCCGAAAAGAAATGTAGTCTTCTTGTGAATCTTAGCAAAAAGCCACCTATGTTTTTAATTTCAAGTAAACCGAACCATAAATAAGCTTTTTTGGATAAGTCAGTCCTTGCAACACTTTCCGGAGAGAAGTGTAAAGTTCCTGTTAATCTTAGCAAAAAGCCATAAAGCCATAGAACCATAAATAACCTTTCTTCGAAAAGTTCAGTTCCTGGTCCACTTTCCGGAGAGAAGTGTAGTCTTCCCATTAATCTAAGCAAAAAGCCACCTATGTACCAAATTTCACGTAAGTCGAAGCATAAATAAGATTTTTTCGTATAGGTTAGACTCTGGTCCACTTTCCAGGGAGAAGTGTAGTCTTCTTTTATTCTAAGCAAAAAGACACCTATGTACCGAATAAGCTTTTTAGAATATTTCAGTCCCTGCTCCAATTTCCGGAGAGAAATGTAATGTGCTTGTTAATTTTAGCAAAAAGCCACTTATGCACGGAAGTTCAAGATAACCGAACCATAAATAAACTTTTTTTAAATAGATTAGTCTACGATGCACTTTCCGGAGGGAAATGTAGTCTTCTATTATTCTAAGCAAAAATCCACCTATGTACAAAATTTCAGGTAAATCGAAGCATAAATAAGATTTTTTCGAATAGGTTAGTCGCTGGTCCACTTTCCGGGGAGAAGTGTAGACTTCTGTTATTCTAAGCAAAAAGACACCTATGTACCGAATAAGCTTTTTTGAATATTTCAGTCCCTGCTCCAATTTCCGGAGAGAAGTGTAATGTGCCTGTTAATTTTAGCAAAAAGCCACTTATGCGTTGAAGTTCGAGTAAACCGAACCATAAATAACATTTTATGGAAAAGCTCAGTCCCTGGTCTACGTTCCGGAAAGAAACGTAGTCGTCCTGCTAATGTAAGCAAAAAGTCACCTATGCACCGAATTTCAAGTAAGTGGAACCATAAAAAACCTTTTTTCGAATAGTTCAGTTCCTTGTCCACGTTCCGGAGAAAAGTTTAATCTTCCTGTCAATCTTAGCAAAAAGACACCTATGTATGTACTGAAGCTAAAACTAACCGAACCAAAAATAAACTTTTTTTGAATAGCTCAGCCTATGGTTCTTTTTCCAGAAAGAAGTGTAGTCTTCTTGTTAGTCTAAGCAAAAAGCCACATTTGCACCAAATTTCAGGTAAATCAAAGCATAAATAAGATTTTTTTTCAAATAGGTCAGTTCCTGGTCCACTTTCCGGAGAGAAGTTTAGTCTTCTTATTAATCTAAGCAAAAAGACACCTTTGTACCCAATTACACGTAAGTCGAAGCATGAATAAGATTTTTTCGAATAGGTTAGTCCCTGGTCCACTTTCCGGGGAGAAGTGTAGACTTCTGTTATTCTAAGCATAGAGACAACTATGTACCGATCAAGCTTTTTTGAATAGCTCAGCCCCTGGCTCTTTTTCCGGAGAGAAGTGTATTTTTCTGTTAACTTAAGCAAAAAGACACCTATGTCCCGAATTTCAAGTAATTCAATCCATAAATAACCTTCTTCCGAATAGGTCTGCCCATGGTCCCCTTTCCGGAGAGAAGTGTAGACTTCTATTTTTCTACGCAAAGATCCCCCTATGTACCAAGTTTTATGTTTTCAAGATTTTTTCGAATAAGTCTGACCCTGCTCCACTTTCCGGAGAGAAGACTACACTCTGTTATTTTACATATATATAACTAAAACAAAAAGTTACCTATGTACCAAATTTCAGGTAAATCGAAGCATAAATAAGATATTTTCGAATACAACAGTCGCTGGTCCACCTTCCGGAGAGAAGTTTAGTCTTCTTGTTAATCTTAGTAAAAAGCCACCTATGTACTGATAATCGAGTAAACCGAAGCATTAATAAGATTTTATTGAATAGTTCAGTCCCTGGCCCACGTTCCGGAGAAAAACGTAGTCGTCCTGCTAATGTAAAAAAAAGCTACCTATGCACCGAGTTTCAAGAAAACCGAACCATAAATAAACTTTTTTTTTTTTTGAACAGGTTAATCTGCGGTCCACTTTCCGGAGAGAAGTCTAAGCAAAAAGCCACATATACAACAAATTTCAAGTAAGTAGAACCATAAGTAAGATTTTTTCGAGTAGGTCAGTTGTTGGTCCACTTTCTGGAGAGAAGTGTAGTCTTCCTATTAATCTAAGCAAAAATACACCTATGTACCAAATTTCACTTGAATCGAAGCATAAATAAGATTTTTTCGAATAGTTGAGTTCCTGGTCTGCTTTCCGGAGAGAAGTGTAGTCTTCCTATTAATCTAAGCAAAAAGACAATTTTGTACCAAATTTCACGTAAATCAAAGCATAAATAAGACTTTTTTTTCGAATAGGTCAGTTCCTGGTCCACTTTCCGGAGAAAAGTATAGTCTTCCTATTAATCTAAGCAAAGAGCCACCTATGTACCAAATTTCAAGTAAATGGAACCATAAATAATCTTTTTTCGACTAAGTCAGTTCCTGGTCCACTTTCCGGAGAAAAGTATAGTCTTCCTATTAATCTAAGCAAAGAGCCACCTATGTACCAAATTTCAAGTAAATGGAACCATAAATAATCTTTTTTCGACTAAGTCAGTTCCTTGTCCACTTTCCGGGAAAATGTGTAGTCTTCTGTTATTCTAAACGAAGAGAAAACTTTGTACCGAACAAGCTTTTTTGAATAGCTCAGCACCTGGTTCTTTTTCCGGAGAGAAGTGTATTTTTTAACTTAAGTAAAAAGATACCTGTGTGCCGAATTTCAAGTAATTCGATCCATAACTAACCTTCTTTCGAATAGGTTTGTCCCTGGTGCCCTTTCCGGAGAGAAGTGTAGTCTTCTATTATTCTAAGCAAAAATCCACCTATGTACAAAATTTCAGGTAAATCGAAGCATAAATAAGATTTTTTCGAATAGGTTAGTCGCTGGTCCACCTTCCGGAGAGAAGTTTAGTCTTCCTTTTAATCTAAGCAGATAGCCACCCATGTAACAAATTTCAATTAAATGGAACCATAATTAATCTTTTTTCGAATAAGTCAATTCCTGGTCCACTTTCCGGAGAGAAGTGTAGTCTTCTATTATTCAAAGCAAAACTCCACCTATGTACCGAATTTCAAGTAGTTCGATCCACAAATAATTTTTTTTTCAATAACTCAGCCCCTGGTCCACTTCCTGGCGAAAAGAAAAAAGCCAAAAATACACGTATGTACCGAATTCGCAAAATTTCAGGTAATTACTTTCATAAATAAGTGTTTTTTCGAATATGAAAGTCTGGGGCCCACATTCCGAAAAGAAATGTAGTCTTCTTGTGAATCTTAGCAAAAAGCCACCTATGTTTTTAATTTCAAGTAAACCGAACCATAAATAAGCTTTTTTGGATAAGTCAGTCCTTGCAACACTTTCCGGAGAGAAGTGTAAAGTTCCTGTTAATCTTAGCAAAAAGCCATAAAGCCATAGAACCATAAATAACCTTTCTTCGAAAAGTTCAGTTCCTGGTCCACTTTCCGGAGAGAAGTGTAGTCTTCCCATTAATCTAAGCAAAAAGCCACCTATGTACCAAATTTCACGTAAGTCGAAGCATAAATAAGATTTTTTCGTATAGGTTAGACTCTGGTCCACTTTCCAGGGAGAAGTGTAGTCTTCTTTTATTCTAAGCAAAAAGACACCTATGTACCGAATAAGCTTTTTAGAATATTTCAGTCCCTGCTCCAATTTCCGGAGAGAAGTGTAATGTGCCTGTTAATTTTAGCAAAAAGCCACTTATGCACTGAAGTTCGAATAGACCGAACCATAAATTACATTTTATGGAAAAGCTCAGTCCCTGGTCTACGTTCCGGAGAGAAACGTAGTCGGCCTGCTAATGTAAGAAAAAAGTCACCTATGCACCGAATTTCAAGTAAGTGGAACAATAAAACACCTTTTTTCGAATAGGTCAGTCCCTGCTCCACTTTCCGGAGAGAAGCATTATGTTCCTGTTAATCTTAGCAAATAGCTACCTATGTACTGAAGTTCGAGTAAACCGAACCATTAATAAGATTTTAGTGAACAGCTCAGTCCCGGGTCCACGTTCCGGAGAAAAAACGTAGTCTTCCTGCTAATCTAAGCAAAAAGCCACATATACACCGAAGTTCAAGATAACCGAACCATAAATAAACTTTTTTTAAATAGATTAGTCTACGATGCACTTTCCGGAGGGAAATGTAGTCTTCCTATTAATGTCGGAAAATGCCACCTGTGTACTAAATTTCAAGTAATTAGAACCATAAACAAACTTTTTGTACGTAAGTCCGGTTTGGTCCACTACCCGGAGAGAAGACGAGTCTTCCTTCTTATTTAAGCAAAACGACACCTAGTAACAAATTTCAGGAATTTCAATCCATAAATAATTTTTGGTCCACGTCCAGAAAAGAAACGTAGTCCCCCTGCTAATGTAAGCAAAAAGCCACCTATACACCGAATTTCAAGATAACCGAACCGTAAATAAACTTTTTTGAATAGGTTAGTGTACGATGCACTTTCCGGAGAGAAGTGTAATTTTCCTGTCAATGTTAGCAAAAAGCAACCTATGTACCAAATTTCAAGTAATTCGACCCTGGTCCACTTTTCGGGAGAAGTGTAGTCTTCTGTTATTCTAAGCAAAAAGACACCTATGTACCGAATAAGCTTTTTTGAATATTTCAGTCCCTGCTCCAATTTCCGGAGAGAAGTGTAATGTGCCTGTTAATTTTAGCAAAAAGCCACTTATGCGTTGAAGTTCGAGTAAACCGAACCATAAATAACATTTTATGGAAAAGCTCAGTTCCTGGTCTACGTTCCGGAAAGAAACGTAGTCGTCCTGCTAATGTAAGCAAAAAGTCACCTATGCACCGAATTTCAAGTAAGTGGAACCATAAAAAACCTTTTTTCGAATAGTTCAGTTCCTTGTCCACGTTCCGGAGAAAAGTTTAATCTTCCTGTCAATCTTAGCAAAAAGACACCTATGTATGTACTGAAGCTAAAACTAACCGAACCAAAAATAAACTTTTTTTGAATAGCTCAGCCTATGGTTCTTTTTCCAGAAAGAAGTGTAGTCTTCTTGTTAGTCTAAGCAAAAAGCCACATTTGCACCAAATTTCAGGTAAATCAAAGCATAAATAAGATTTTTTTTTCAAATTGGTCAGTTCCTGGTCCACTTTCCGGAGAGAAGTTTAGTCTTCCCATTAATCTAAGCAAAAAGACACCTTTATACCCAATTACACGTAAGTCGAAGTATGAATAAGATTTTTTCGAATAGGTTAGTCCCTGGTCCACTTTCCGGGGAGAAGTGTAGACTTCTGTTATTCTAAGCAAAAGGACAACTATGTACCGATCAAGCTTTTTTGAATAGCTCAGCCCCTGGCTCTTTTTCCGGAGAGAAGTGTATTTTTCTGTTAACTTAAGCAAAAAGACACCTATGTCCCGAATTTCAAGTAATTCAATCCATAAATAACCTTCTTCCGAATAGGTCTGCCCATAGTCCCCTTTCCGGAGAGAAGTGTAGACTTCTATTTTTCTACGCAAAGATCCCCCTATGTACCAAGTTTTATGTTTTCAAGATTTTTTCGAATAAGTCTGACCCTGCTCCACTTTCCGGAGAGAAGACTACACTCTGTTATTTTACATATATATAACTAAAACAAAAAGTTACCTATGTACCAAATTTCAGGTAAATCGAAGCATAAATAAGATATTTTCGAATACAACAGTCGCTGGTCCACCTTCCGGAGAGAAGTTTAGTCTTCTTGTTAATCTTAGTAAAAAGCCACCTATGTACTGATAATCGAGTAAACCGAAGCATTAATAAGATTTTATTGAATAGTTCAGTCCCTGGCCCACGTTCCGGAGAAAAACGTAGTCGTCCTGCTAATGTAAAAAAAAAGCTACCTATGCACCGAGTTTCAAGAAAACCGAACCATAAATAAACTTTTTTTTTTTGAACAGGTTAATCTGCGGTCCACTTTCCGGAGAGAAGTCTAAGCAAAAAGCCACATATACAACAAATTTCAAGTAAGTAGAACCATAAGTAAGATTTTTTCGAATAGGTCAGTTGTTGGTCCACTTTCTGGAGAGAAGTGTAGTCTTCCTATTAATCTAAGCAAAAATACACCTATGTACCAAATTTCACTTGAATCGAAGCATAAATAAGATTTTTTCGAATAGTTGAGTTCCTGGTCTGCTTTCCGGAGAGAAGTGTAGTCTTCCTATTAATCTAAGCAAAAAGACAATTTTGTACCAAATTTCACGTAAATCAAAGCATAAATAAGACTTTTTTTTCGAATAGGTCAGTTCCTGGTCCACTTTCCGGAGAAAAGTATAGTCTTCCTATTAATCTAAGCAAAGAGCTACCTATGTACCAAATTTCAAGTAAATGGAACCATAAATAATCTTTTTTCGACTAAGTCAGTTCCTTGTCCACTTTCCGGGAAAATGTGTAGTCTTCTGTTATTCTAAACGAAGAGAAAACTTTGTACCGAACAAGCTTTTTTGAATAGCACAGCACCTGGTTCTTTTTCCGGAGAGAAGTGTATTTTTTAACTTAAGTAAAAAGATACCTGTGTGCCGAATTTCAAGTAATTCGATCCATAACTAACCTTCTTTCGAATAGGTTTGTCCCTGGTGCCCTTTCCGGAGAGAAGTGTAGTCTTCTATTATTCTAAGCAAAAATCCACCTATGTACAAAATTTCAGGTAAATCGAAGCATAAATAAGATTTTTTCGAATAGGTTAGTCGCTGGTCCACCTTCCGGAGAGAAGTTTAGTCTTCCTTTTAATCTAAGCAGATAGCCACCCATGTAACAAATTTCAATTAAATGGAACCATAATTAATCTTTTTTCGAATAAGTCAATTCCTGGTCCACTTTCCGGAGAGAAGTGTAGTCTTCTATTATTCAAAGCAAAACTCCACCTATGTACCGAATTTCAAGTAGTTCGATCCACAAATAATTTTTTTTTCAATAACTCAGCCCCTGGTCCACTTCCTGGCGAAAAGAAAAAAGCCAAAAATACACGTATGTACCGAATTCGCAAAATTTCAGGTAATTACTTTCATAAATAAGTGTTTTTTCGAATATGAAAGTCTGGGGCCCACATTCCGAAAAGAAATGTAGTCTTCTTGTGAATCTTAGCAAAAAGCCACCTATGTTTTTAATTTCAAGTAAACCGAACCATAAATAAGCTTTTTTGGATAAGTCAGTCCTTGCAACACTTTCCGGAGAGAAGTGTAAAGTTCCTGTTAATCTTAGCAAAAAGCCATAAAGCCATAGAACCATAAATAACCTTTCTTCGAAAAGTTCAGTTCCTGGTCCACTTTCCGGAGAGAAATGTAGTCTTCCCATTAATCTAAGCAAAAAGCCACCTATGTACCAAATTTCACGTAAGTCGAAGCATAAATAAGATTTTTTCGTATAGGTTAGACTCTGGTCCACTTTCCAGGGAGAAGTGTAGTCTTCTTTTATTCTAAGCAAAAAGACACCTATGTACCGAATAAGCTTTTTAGAATATTTCAGTCCCTGCTCCAATTTCCGGAGAGAAGTGTAATGTGCCTGTTAATTTTAGCAAAAAGCCACTTATGCACTGAAGTTCGAATAGACCGAACCATAAATTACATTTTATGGAAAAGCTCAGTCCCTGGTCTACGTTCCGGAGAGAAACGTAGTCGTCCTGCTAATGTAAGAAAAAAGTCACCTATGCACCGAATTTCAAGTAAGTGGAACAATAAAACACCTTTTTTCGAATAGGTCAGTCCCTGCTCCACTTTCCGGAGAGAAGCATTATGTTCCTGTTAATCTTAGCAAATAGCTACCTATGTACTGAAGTTCGAGTAAACCGAACCATTAATAAGATTTTAGTGAACAGCTCAGTCCCGGGTCCACGTTCCGGAGAAAAAACGTAGTCTTCCTGCTAATCTAAGCAAAAAGCCACATATACACCGAAGTTCAAGATAACCGAACCATAAATAAACTTTTTTTAAATAGATTAGTCTACGATGCACTTTCCGGAGGGAAATGTAGTCTTCCTATTAATGTCGGAAAATGCCACCTGTGTACTAAATTTCAAGTAATTAGAACCATAAACAAACTTTTTGTACGTAAGTCCGGTTTGGTCCACTACCCGGAGAGAAGACGAGTCTTCCTTCTTATTTAAGCAAAACGACACCTAGTAACAAATTTCAGGAATTTCAATCCATAAATAATTTTTGGTCCACGTCCCGAAAAGAAACGTAGTCCCCACCTATACACCGAATTTCAAGATAACCGAACCGTAAATAAACTTTTTTGAATAGGTTAGTGTACGATGCACTTTCCGGAGAGAAGTGTAATTTTCCTGTCAATGTTAGCAAAAAGCAACCTATGTACCAAATTTCAAGTAATTCGACCCTGGTCCACTTTTCGGGGAGAAGTGTAGTCTTCTGTTATTCTAAGCAAAAAGACACCTATGTACCGAATAAGCTTTTTTGAATATTTCAGTCCCTGCTCCAATTTCCGGAGAGAAGTGTAATGTGCCTGTTAATTTTAGCAAAAAGCCACTTATGCGTTGAAGTTCGAGTAAACCGAACCATAAATAACATTTTATGGAAAAGCTCAGTCCCTGGTCTACGTTCCGGAAAGAAACGTAGTCGTCCTGCTAATGTAAGCAAAAAGTCACCTATGCACCGAATTTCAAGTAAGTGGAACCATAAAAAACCTTTTTTCGAATAGTTCAGTTCCTTGTCCACGTTCCGGAGAAAAGTTTAATCTTCCTGTCAATCTTAGCAAAAAGACACCTATGTATGTACTGAAGCTAAAACTAACCGAACCAAAAATAAACTTTTTTTGAATAGCTCAGCCTATGGTTCTTTTTCCAGAAAGAAGTGTAGTCTTCTTGTTAGTCTAAGCAAAAAGCCACATTTGCACCAAATTTCAGGTAAATCAAAGCATAAATAAGATTTTTTTTCAAATAGGTCAGTTCCTGGTCCACTTTCCGGAGAGAAGTTTAGTCTTCTTATTAATCTAAGCAAAAAGACACCTTTGTACCCAATTACACGTAAGTCGAAGCATGAATAAGATTTTTTCGAATAGGTTAGTCCCTGGTCCACTTTCCGGGGAGAAGTGTAGACTTCTGTTATTCTAAGCATAGAGACAACTATGTACCGATCAAGCTTTTTTGAATAGCTCAGCCCCTGGCTCTTTTTCCGGAGAGAAGTGTATTTTTCTGTTAACCTAAGCAAAAAGACACCTATGTCCCGAATTTCAAGTAATTCAATCCATAAATAACCTTCTTCCGAATAGGTCTGCCCATGGTCCCCTTTCCGGAGAGAAGTGTAGACTTCTATTTTTCTACGCAAAGATCCCCCTATGTACCAAGTTTTATGTTTTCAAGATTTTTTCGAATAAGTCTGACCCTGCTCCACTTTCCGGAGAGGAGACTACACTCTGTTATTTTACATATATATAACTAAAACAAAAAGTTACCTATGTACCAAATTTCAGGTAAATCGAAGCATAAATAAGATATTTTCGAATACAACAGTCGCTGGTCCACCTTCCGGAGAGAAGTTTAGTCTTCTTGTTAATCTTAGTAAAAAGCCACCTATGTACTGATAATCGAGTAAACCGAAGCATTAATAAGATTTTATTGAATAGTTCAGTCCCTGGCCCACGTTCCGGAGAAAAACGTAGTCGTCCTGCTAATGTAAAAAAAAAGCTACCTATGCACCGAGTTTCAAGAAAACCGAACCATAAATAAACTTTTTTTTTTGAACAGGTTAATCTGCGGTCCACTTTCCGGAGAGAAGTCTAAGCAAAAAGCCACATATACAACAAATTTCAAGTAAGTAGAACCATAAGTAAGATTTTTTCGAATAGGTCAGTTGTTGGTCCACTTTCTGGAGAGAAGTGTAGTCTTCCTATTAATCTAAGCAAAAATACACCTATGTACCAAATTTCACTTGAATCGAAGCATAAATAAGATTTTTTCGAATAGTTGAGTTCCTGGTCTGCTTTCCGGAGAGAAGTGTAGTCTTCCTATTAATCTAAGCAAAAAGACAATTTTGTACCAAATTTCACGTAAATCAAAGCATAAATAAGACTTTTTTTTCGAATAGGTCAGTTCCTGGTCCACTTTCCGGAGAAAAGTATAGTCTTCCTATTAATCTAAGCAAAGAGCCACCTATGTACCAAATTTCAAGTAAATGGAACCATAAATAATCTTTTTTCGACTAAGTCAGTTCCTTGTCCACTTTCCGGGAAAATGTGTAGTCTTCTGTTATTCTAAACGAAGAGAAAACTTTGTACCGAACAAGCTTTTTTGAATAGCTCAGCACCTGGTTCTTTTTCCGGAGAGAAGTGTATTTTTTAACTTAAGTAAAAAGATACCTGTGTGCCGAATTTCAAGTAATTCGATCCATAACTAACCTTCTTTCGAATAGGTTTGTCCCTGGTGCCCTTTCCGGAGAGAAGTGTAGTCTTCTATTATTCTAAGCAAAAATCCACCTATGTACAAAATTTCAGGTAAATCGAAGCATAAATAAGATTTTTTCGAATAGGTTAGTCGCTGGTCCACCTTCCGGAGAGAAGTTTAGTCTTCCTTTTAATCTAAGCAGATAGCCACCCATGTAACAAATTTCAATTAAATGGAACCATAATTAATCTTTTTTCGAATAAGTCAATTCCTGGTCCACTTTCCGGAGAGAAGTGTAGTCTTCTATTATTCAAAGCAAAACTCCACCTATGTACCGAATTTCAAGTAGTTCGATCCACAAATAATTTTTTTTTCAATAACTCAGCCCCTGGTCCACTTCCTGGCGAAAAGAAAAAAGCCAAAAATACACGTATGTACCGAATTCGCAAAATTTCAGGTAATTACTTTCATAAATAAGTGTTTTTTCGAATATGAAAGTCTGGGGCCCACATTCCGAAAAGAAATGTAGTCTTCTTGTGAATCTTAGCAAAAAGCCACCTATGTTTTTAATTTCAAGTAAACCGAACCATAAATAAGCTTTTTTGGATAAGTCAGTCCTTGCAACACTTTCCGGAGAGAAGTGTAAAGTTCCTGTTAATCTTAACAAAAAGCCATAAAGCCATAGAACCATAAATAACCTTTCTTCGAAAAGTTCAGTTCCTGGTCCACTTTCCGGAGAGAAGTGTAGTCTTCCCATTAATCTAAGCAAAAAGCCACCTATGTACCAAATTTCACGTAAGTCGAAGCATAAATAAGATTTTTTCGTATAGGTTAGACTCTGGTCCACTTTCCAGGGAGAAGTGTAGTCTTCTTTTATTCTAAGCAAAAAGACACCTATGTACCGAATAAGCTTTTTAGAATATTTCAGTCCCTGCTCCAATTTCCGGAGAGAAGTGTAATGTGCCTGTTAATTTTAGCAAAAAGCCACTTATGCACTGAAGTTCGAATAGACCGAACCATAAATTACATTTTATGGAAAAGCTCAGTCCCTGGTCTACGTTCCGGAGAGAAACGTAGTCGTCCTGCTAATGTAAGAAAAAAGTCACCTATGCACCGAATTTCAAGTAAGTGGAACAATAAAACACCTTTTTTCGAATAGGTCAGTCCCTGCTCCACTTTCCGGAGAGAAGCATTATGTTCCTGTTAATCTTAGCAAATAGCTACCTATGTACTGAAGTTCGAGTAAACCGAACCATTAATAAGATTTTAGTGAACAGCTCAGTCCCGGGTCCACGTTCCGGAGAAAAAACGTAGTCTTCCTGCTAATCTAAGCAAAAAGCCACATATACACCGAAGTTCAAGATAACCGAACCATAAATAAACTTTTTTTAAATAGATTAGTCTACGATGCACTTTCCGGAGGGAAATGTAGTCTTCCTATTAATGTCGGAAAATGCCACCTGTGTACTAAATTTCAAGTAATTAGAACCATAAACAAACTTTTTGTACGTAAGTCCGGTTTGGTCCACTACCCGGAGAGAAGACGAGTCTTCCTTCTTATTTAAGCAAAACGACACCTAGTAACAAATTTCAGGAATTTCAATCCATAAATAATTTTTGGTCCACGTCCCGAAAAGAAACGTAGTCCCCCTGCTAATGTAAGCAAAAAGCCACCTATACACCGAATTTCAAGATAACCGAACCGTAAATAAACTTTTTTGAATAGGTTAGTGTACGATGCACTTTCCGGAGAGAAGTGTAATTTTCCTGTCAATGTTAGCAAAAAGCAACCTATGTACCAAATTTCAAGTAATTCGACCCTGGTCCACTTTTCGGGGAGAAGTGTAGTCTTCTGTTATTCTAAGCAAAAAGACACCTATGTACCGAATAAGCTTTTTTGAATATTTCAGTCCCTGCTCCAATTTCCGGAGAGAAGTGTAATGTGCCTGTTAATTTTAGCAAAAAGCCACTTATGCGTTGAAGTTCGAGTAAACCGAACCATAAATAACATTTTATGGAAAAGCTCAGTCCCTGGTCTACGTTCCGGAAAGAAACGTAGTCGTCCTGCTAATGTAAGCAAAAAGTCACCTATGCACCGAATTTCAAGTAAGTGGAACCATAAAAAACCCTTTTTCGAATAGTTCAGTTCCTTGTCCACGTTCCGGAGAAAAGTTTAATCTTCCTGTCAATCTTAGCAAAAAGACACCTATGTATGTACTGAAGCTAAAACTAACCGAACCAAAAATAAACTTTTTTTGAATAGCTCAGCCTATGGTTCTTTTTCCAGAAAGAAGTGTAGTCTTCTTGTTAGTCTAAGCAAAAAGCCACATTTGCACCAAATTTCAGGTAAATCAAAGCATAAATAAGATTTTTTTTTCAAATAGGTCAGTTCCTGGTCCACTTTCCGGAGAGAAGTTTAGTCTTCTTATTAATCTAAGCAAAAAGACACCTTTGTACCCAATTACACGTAAGTCGAAGCATGAATAAGATTTTTTCGAATAGGTTAGTCCCTGGTCCACTTTCCGGGGAGAAGTGTAGACTTCTGTTATTCTAAGCATAGAGACAACTATGTATCGATCAAGCTTTTTTGAATAGCTCAGCCCCTGGCTCTTTTTCCGGAGAGAAGTGTATTTTTCTGTTAACTTAAGCAAAAAGACACCTATGTCCCGAATTTCAAGTAATTCAATCCATAAATAACCTTCTTCCGAATAGGTCTGCCCATGGTCCCTTTCCGGAGAGAAGTGTAGACTTCTATTTTTCTACGCAAAGATCCCCCTATGTACCAAGTTTTATGTTTTCAAGATTTTTTCGAATAAGTCTGACCCTGCTCCACTTTCCGGAGAGAAGACTACACTCTGTTATTTTACATATATATAACTAAAACAAAAAGTTACCTATGTACCAAATTTCAGGTAAATCGAAGCATAAATAAGATATTTTCGAATACAACAGTCGCTGGTCCACCTTCCGGAGAGAAGTTTAGTCTTCTTGTTAATCTTAGTAAAAAGCCACCTATGTACTGATAATCGAGTAAACCGAAGCATTAATAAGATTTTATTGAATAGTTCAGTCCCTGGCCCACGTTCCGGAGAAAAACGTAGTCGTCCTGCTAATGTAAAAAAAAAGCTACCTATGCACCGAGTTTCAAGAAAACCGAACCATAAATAAACTTTTTTTTTTTGAACAGGTTAATCTGCGGTCCACTTTCCGGAGAGAAGTCTAAGCAAAAAGCCACATATACAACAAATTTCAAGTAAGTAGAACCATAAGTAAGATTTTTTCGAATAGGTCAGTTGTTGGTCCACTTTCTGGAGAGAAGTGTAGTCTTCCTATTAATCTAAGCAAAAATACACCTATGTACCAAATTTCACTTGAATCGAAGCATAAATAAGATTTTTTCGAATAGTTGAGTTCCTGGTCTGCTTTCCGGAGAGAAGTGTAGTCTTCCTATTAATCTAAGCAAAAAGACAATTTTGTACCAAATTTCACGTAAATCAAAGCATAAATAAGACTTTTTTTTCGAATAGGTCAGTTCCTGGTCCACTTTCCGGAGAAAAGTATAGTCTTCCTATTAATCTAAGCAAAGAGCCACCTATGTACCAAATTTCAAGTAAATGGAACCATAAATAATCTTTTTTCGACTAAGTCAGTTCCTTGTCCACTTTCCGGGAAAATGTGTAGTCTTCTGTTATTCTAAACGAAGAGAAAACTTTGTACCGAACAAGCTTTTTTGAATAGCTCAGCACCTGGTTCTTTTTCCGGAGAGAAGTGTATTTTTTAACTTAAGTAAAAAGATACCTGTGTGCCGAATTTCAAGTAATTCGATCCATAACTAACCTTCTTTCGAATAGGTTTGTCCCTGTTGCCCTTTCCGGAGAGAAGTGTAGTCTTCTATTATTCTAAGTAAAAATCCACCTATGTACAAAATTTCAGGTAAATCGAAGCATAAATAAGATTTTTTCGAATAGGTTAGTCGCTGGTCCACCTTCCGGAGAGAAGTTTAGTCTTCCTTTTAATCTAAGCAGATAGCCACCCATGTAACAAATTTCAATTAAATGGAACCATAATTAATCTTTTTTCGAATAAGTCAATTCCTGGTCCACTTTCCGGAGAGAAGTGTAGTCTTCTATTATTCAAA
Organism: Ceratitis rosa; assembly: GCA_037013455.1. Classification (NCBI taxonomy): domain Eukaryota; kingdom Metazoa; phylum Arthropoda; class Insecta; order Diptera; family Tephritidae; genus Ceratitis; species Ceratitis rosa. The sequence goes on along the minus strand of JAWMAG010000018.1, from coordinate 1,910,310 downwards.
GCAAAACTCCACCTATGTACCGAATTTCAAGTAGTTCGATCCACAAATAATTTTTTTTTCAATAACTCAGCCCCTGGTCCACTTCCTGGCGAAAAGAAAAAAGCCAAAAATACACGTATGTACCGAATTCGCAAAATTTCAGGTAATTACTTTCATAAATAAGTGTTTTTTCGAATATGAAAGTCTGGGGCCCACATTCCGAAAAGAAATGTAGTCTTCTTGTGAATCTTAGCAAAAAGCCACCTATGTTTTTAATTTCAAGTAAACCGAACCATAAATAAGCTTTTTTGGATAAGTCAGTCCTTGCAACACTTTCCGGAGAGAAGTGTAAAGTTCCTGTTAATCTTAGCAAAAAGCCATAAAGCCATAGAACCATAAATAACCTTTCTTCGAAAAGTTCAGTTCCTGGTCCACTTTCCGGAGAGAAGTGTAGTCTTCCCATTAATCTAAGCAAAAAGCCACCTATGTACCAAATTTCACGTAAGTCGAAGCATAAATAAGATTTTTTCGTATAGGTTAGACTCTGGTCCACTTTCCAGGGAGAAGTGTAGTCTTCTTTTATTCTAAGCAAAAAGACACCTATGTACCGAATAAACTTTTTAGAATATTTCAGTCCCTGCTCCAATTTCCGGAGAGAAGTGTAATGTGCCTGTTAATTTTAGCAAAAAGCCACTTATGCACTGAAGTTCGAATAGACCGAACCATAAATTACATTTTATGGAAAAGCTCAGTCCCTGGTCTACGTTCCGGAGAGAAACGTAGTCGTCCTGCTAATGTAAGAAAAAAGTCACCTATGCACCGAATTTCAAGTAAGTGGAACAATAAAACACCTTTTTTCGAATAGGTCAGTCCCTGCTCCACTTTCCGGAGAGAAGCATTATGTTCCTGTTAATCTTAGCAAATAGCTACCTATGTACTGAAGTTCGGGTAAACCGAACCATTAATAAGATTTTAGTGAACAGCTCAGTCCCGGGTCCACGTTCCGGAGAAAAAACGTAGTCTTCCTGCTAATCTAAGCAAAAAGCCACATATACACCGAAGTTCAAGATAACCGAACCATAAATAAACTTTTTTTAAATAGATTAGTCTACGATGCACTTTCCGGAGGGAAATGTAGTCGTCCTATTAATGTCGGAAAATGCCACCTGTGTACTAAATTTCAAGTAATTAGAACCATAAACAAACTTTTTGTACGTAAGTCCGGTTTGGTCCACTACCCGGAGAGAAGACGAGTCTTCCTTCTTATTTAAGCAAAACGACACCTAGTAACAAATTTCAGGAATTTCAATCCATAAATAATTTTTGGTCCACGTCCCGAAAAGAAACGTAGTCCCCCTGCTAATGTAAGCAAAAAGCCACCTATACACCGAATTTCAAGATAACCGAACCGTAAATAAACTTTTTTGAATAGGTTAGTGTACGATGCACTTTCCGGAGAGAAGTGTAATTTTCCTGTCAATGTTAGCAAAAAGCAACCTATGTACCAAATTTCAAGTAATTCGACCCTGGTCCACTTTTCGGGGAGAAGACACCTATGTACCGAATAAGCTTTTTTGAATATTTCAGTCCCTGCTCCAATTTCCGGAGAGAAGTGTAATGTGCCTGTTAATTTTAGCAAAAAGCCACTTATGCGTTGAAGTTCGAGTAAACCGAACCATAAATAACATTTTATGGAAAAGCTCAGTCCCTGGTCTACGTTCCGGAAAGAAACGTAGTCGTCCTGCTAATGTAAGCAAAAAGTCACCTATGCACCGAATTTCAAGTAAGTGGAACCATAAAAAACCTTTTTTCGAATAGTTCAGTTCCTTGTCCACGTTCCGGAGAAAAGTTTAATCTTCCTGTCAATCTTAGCAAAAAGACACCTATGTATGTACTGAAGCTAAAACTAACCGAACCAAAAATAAACTTTTTTTGAATAGCTCAGCCTATGGTTCTTTTTCCAGAAAGAAGTGTAGTCTTCTTGTTAGTCTAAGCAAAAAGCCACATTTGCACCAAATTTCAGGTAAATCAAAGCATAAATAAGATTTTTTTTCAAATAGGTCAGTTCCTGGTCCACTTTCCGGAGAGAAGTTTAGTCTTCTTATTAATCTAAGCAAAAAGACACCTTTGTACCCAATTACACGTAAGTCGAAGCATGAATAAGATCTTTTCGAATAGGTTAGTCCCTGGTCCACTTTCCGGGGAGAAGTGTAGACTTCTGTTATTCTAAGCATAGAGACAACTATGTACCGATCAAGCTTTTTTGAATAGCTCAGCCCCTGGCTCTTTTTCCGGAGAGAAGTGTATTTTTCTGTTAACTTAAGCAAAAAGACACCTATGTCCCGAATTTCAAGTAATTCAATCCATAAATAACCTTCTTCCGAATAGGTCTGCCCATGGTCCCCTTTCCGGAGAGAAGTGTAGACTTCTATTTTTCTACGCAAAGATCCCCCTATGTACCAAGTTTTATGTTTTCAAGATTTTTTCGAATAAGTCTGACCCTGCTCCACTTTCCGGAGAGAAGACTACACTCTGTTATTTTACATATATATAACTAAAACAAAAAGTTACCTATGTACCAAATTTCAGGTAAATCGAAGCATAAATAAGATATTTTCGAATACAACAGTCGCTGGTCCACCTTCCGGAGAGAAGTTTAGTCTTCTTGTTAATCTTAGTAAAAAGCCACCTATGTACTGATAATCGAGTAAAGCGAAGCATTAATAAGATTTTATTGAATAGTTCAGTCCCTGGCCCACGTTCCGGAGAAAAACGTAGTCGTCCTGCTAATGTAAAAAAAAAGCTACCTATGCACCGAGTTTCAAGAAAACCGAACCATAAATAAACTTTTTTTTTTTGAACAGGTTAATCTGCGGTCCACTTTCCGGAGAGAAGTCTAAGCAAAAAGCCACATATACAACAAATTTCAAGTAAGTAGAACCATAAGTAAGATTTTTTCGAATAGGTCAGTTGTTGGTCCACTTTCTGGAGAGAAGTGTAGTCTTCCTATTAATCTAAGCAAAAATACACCTATGTACCAAATTTCACTTGAATCGAAGCATAAATAAGATTTTTTCGAATAGTTGAGTTCCTGGTCTGCTTTCCGGAGAGAAGTGTAGTCTTCCTATTAATCTAAGCAAAAAGACAATTTTGTACCAAATTTCACGTAAATCAAAGCATAAATAAGACTTTTTTTTCGAATAGGTCAGTTCCTGGTCCACTTTCCGGAGAAAAGTATAGTCTTCCTATTAATCTAAGCAAAGAGCCACCTATGTACCAAATTTCAAGTAAATGGATCCATAAATAATCTTTTTTCGACTAAGTCAGTTCCTTGTCCACTTTCCGGGAAAATGTGTAGTCTTCAGTTATTCTAAACGAAGAGAAAACTTTGTACCGAACAAGCTTTTTTGAATAGCTCAGCACCTGGTTCTTTTTCCGGAGAGAAGTGTATTTTTTAACTTAAGTAAAAAGATACCTGTCTAATCTAAGCAAAAAGACAATTTTGTACCAAATTTCACGTAAATCAAAGCATAAATAAGACTTTTTTTTCGAATAGGTCAGTTCCTGGTCCACTTTCCGGAGAAAAGTATAGTCTTCCTATTAATCTAAGCAAAGAGCCACCTATGTACCAAATTTCAAGTAAATGGAACCATAAATAATCTTTTTTCGACTAAGTCAGTTCCTTGTCCACTTTCCGGGAAAATGTGTAGTCTTCTGTTATTCTAAACGAAGAGAAAACTTTGTACCGAACAAGCTTTTTTGAATAGCTCAGCACCTGGTTCTTTTTCCGGAGAGAAGTGTATTTTTTAACTTAAGTAAAAAGATACCTGTGTGCCGAATTTCAAGTAATTCGATCCATAACTAACCTTCTTTCGAATAGGTTTGTCCCTGGTGCCCTTTCCGGAGAGAAGTGTAGTCTTCTATTATTCTAAGCAAAAATCCACCTATGTACAAAATTTCAGGTAAATCGAAGCATAAATAAGATTTTTTCGAATAGGTTAGTTGTTGGTCCACTTTCTGGAGAGAAGTGTAGTCTTCCTATTAATCTAAGCAAAAATACACCTATGTACCAAATTTCACTTGAATCGAAGCATAAATAAGATTTTTTCGAATAGTTGAGTTCCTGGTCTGCTTTCCGGAGAGAAGTGTAGTCTTCCTATTAATCTAAGCAAAAAGACAATTTTGTACCAAATTTCACGTAAATCAAAGCATAAATAAGACTTTTTTTTCGAATAGGTCAGTTCCTGGTCCACTTTCCGGAGAAAAGTATAGTCTTCCTATTAATCTAAGCAAAGAGCCACCTATGTACCAAATTTCAAGTAAATGGAACCATAAATAATCTTTTTTCGACTAAGTCAGTTCCTTGTCCACTTTCCGGGAAAATGTGTAGTCTTCTGTTATTCTAAACGAAGAGAAAACTTTATACCGAACAAGCTTTTTTGAATAGCTCAGCACCTGGTTCTTTTTCCGGAGAGAAGTGTATTTTTTAACTTAAGTAAAAAGATACCTGTGTGCCGAATTTCAAGTAATTCGATCCATAACTAACCTTCTTTCGAATAGGTTTGTCCCTGGTGCCCTTTCCGGAGAGAAGTGTAGTCTTCTATTATTCTAAGCAAAAATCCACCTATGTACAAAATTTCAGGTAAATCGAAGCATAAATAAGATTTTTTCGAATAGGTTAGTCGCTGGTCCACCTTCCGGAGAGAAGTTTAGTCTTCCTTTTAATCTAAGCAGATAGCCACCCATGTAACAAATTTCAATTAAATGGAACCATAATTAATCTTTTTTCGAATAAGTCAATTCCTGGTCCACTTTCCGGAGAGAAGTGTAGTCTTCTATTATTCAAAGCAAAACTCCACCTATGTACCGAATTTCAAGTAGTTCGATCCACAAATAATTTTTTTTTCAATAACTCAGCCCCTGGTCCACTTCCTGGCGAAAAGAAAAAAGCCAAAAATACACGTATGTACCGAATTCGCAAAAATTTCAGGTAATTACTTTCATAAATAAGTGTTTTTTCGAATATGAAAGTCTGGGGCCCACATTCCGAAAAGAAATGTAGTCTTCTTGTGAATCTTAGCAAAAAGCCACCTATGTTTTTAATTTCAAGTAAACCGAACCATAAATAAGCTTTTTTGGATAAGTCAGTCCTTGCAACACTTTCCGGAGAGAAGTGTAAAGTTCCTGTTAATCTTAGCAAAAAGCCATAAAGCCATAGAACCATAAATAACCTTTCTTCGAAAAGTTCAGTTCCTGGTCCACTTTCCGGAGAGAAGTGTAGTCTTCCCATTAATCTAAGCAAAAAGCCACCTATGTACCAAATTTCACGTAAGTCGAAGCATAAATAAGATTTTTTCGTATAGGTTAGACTCTGGTCCACTTTCCAGGGAGAAGTGTAGTCTTCTTTTATTCTAAGCAAAAAGACACATATGTACCGAATAAGCTTTTTAGAATATTTCAGTCCCTGCTCCAATTTCCGGAGAGAAGTGTAATGTGCCTGTTAATTTTAGCAAAAAGCCACTTATGCACTGAAGTTCGAATAGACCGAACCATAAATTACATTTTATGGAAAAGCTCAGTCCCTGGTCTACGTTCCGGAGAGAAACGTAGTCGTCCTGCTAATGTAAGAAAAAAGTCACCTATGCACCGAATTTCAAGTAAGTGGAACAATAAAACACCTTTTTTCGAATAGGTCAGTCCCTGCTCCACTTTCCGGAGAGAAGCATTATGTTCCTGTTAATCTTAGCAAATAGCTACCTATGTACTGAAGTTCGAGTAAACCGAACCATTAATAAGATTTTAGTGAACAGCTCAGTCCCGGGTCCACGTTCCGGAGAAAAAACGTAGTCTTCCTGGTAATCTAAGCAAAAAGCCAAATATACACCGAAGTTCAAGATAACCGAACCATAAATAAACTTTTTTTAAATAGATTAGTCTACGATGCACTTTCCGGAGGGAAATGTAGTCTTCCTATTAATGTCGGAAAATGCCACCTGTGTACTAAATTTCAAGTAATTAGAACCATAAACAAACTTTTTGTACGTAAGTCCGGTTTGGTCCACTACCCGGAGAGAAGGCGAGTCTTCCTTCTTATTTAAGCAAAACGACACCTAGTAACACATTTCAGTAATTTCAATCCATAAATAATTTTTGGTCCACGTCCCGAAAAGAAACGTAGTCCCCCTGCTAATGTAAGCAAAAAGCCACCTATACACCGAATTTCAAGATAACCGAACCGTAAATAAACTTTTTTGAATAGGTTAGTGTACGATGCACTTTCCGGAGAGAAGTGTAATTTTCCTGTCAATGTTAGCAAAAAGCAACCTATGTACCAAATTTCAAGTAATTCGACCCTGGTCCACTTTTCGGGGAGAAGTGTAGTCTTCTGTTATTCTAAGCAAAAAGACACCTATGTACCGAATAAGCTTTTTTGAATATTTCAGTCCCTGCTCCAATTTCCGGAGAGAAGTGTAATGTGCCTGTTAATTTTAGCAAAAAGCCACTTATGCGTTGAAGTTCGAGTAAACCGAACCATAAATAACATTTTATGGAAAAGCTCAGTCCCTGGTCTACGTTCCGGAAAGAAACGTAGTCGTCCTGCTAATGTAAGCAAATAGTCACCTATGCACCGAATTTCAAGTAAGTGGAACCATAAAAAACCTTTTTTCGAATAGTTCAGTTCCTTGTCCACGTTCCGGAGAAAAGTTTAATCTTCCTGTCAATCTTAGCAAAAAGACACCTATGTATGTACTGAAGCTAAAACTAACCGAACCAAAAATAAACTTTTTTTGAATAGCTCAGCCTATGGTTCTTTTTCCAGAAAGAAGTGTAGTCTTCTTGTTAGTCTAAGCAAAAAGCCACATTTGCACCAAATTTCAGGTAAATCAAAGCATAAATAAGATTTTTTTTCAAATAGGTCAGTTCCTGGTCCACTTTCCGGAGAGAAGTTTAGTCTTCTTATTAATCTAAGCAAAAAGACACCTTTGTACCCAATTACACGTAAGTCGAAGCATGAATAAGATTTTTTCGAATAGGTTAGTCCCTGGTCCACTTTCCGGGGAGAAGTGTAGACTTCTGTTATTCTAAGCATAGAGACAACTATGTACCGATCAAGCTTTTTTGAATAGCTCAGCCCCTGTCTCTTTTTCCGGAGAGAAGTGTATTTTTCTGTTAACTTAAGCAAAAAAAACACCTATGTCCCGAATTTCAAGTAATTCAATCCATAAATAACCTTCTTCCGAATAGGTCTGCCCATGGTCCCCTTTCCGGAGAGAAGTGTAGACTTCTATTTTTCTACGCAAAGATCCCCCTATGTACCAAGTTTTATGTTTTCAAGATTTTTTCGAATAAGTCTGACCCTGCTCCACTTTCCGGAGAGAAGACTACATTCTGTTATTTTACATATATATAACTAAAACAAAAAGTTACCTATGTACCAAATTTCAGGTAAATCGAAGCATAAATAAGATATTTTCGAATACAACAGTCGCTGGTCCACCTTCCGGAGAGAAGTTTAGTCTTCTTGTTAATCTTAGTAAAAAGCCACCTATGAACTGATAATCGAGTAAACCGAAGCATTAATAAGATTTTATTGAATAGTTCAGTCCCTGGCCCACGTTCCGGAGAAAAACGTAGTCGTCCTGCTAATGTAAAAAAAAAGCTACCTATGCACCGAGTTTCAAGAAAACCGAACCATAAATAAACTTTTTTTTTTTGAACAGGTTAATCTGCGGTCCACTTTCCGGAGAGAAGTCTAAGCAAAAAGCCACATATACAACAAATTTCAAGTAAGTAGAACCATAAGTAAGATTTTTTCGAATAGGTCAGTTGTTGGTCCACTTTCTGGAGAGAAGTGTAGTCTTCCTATTAATCTAAGCAAAAATACACCTATGTACCAAATTTCACTTGAATCGAAGCATAAATAAGATTTTTTCGAATAGGTCAGTTCCTGGTCCACTTTCCGGAGAAAAGTATAGTCTTCCTATTAATCTAAGCAAAGAGCCACCTATGTCCCAAATTTCAAGTAAATGGAACCATAAATAATCTTTTTTCGACTAAGTCAGTTCCTTGTCCACTTTCCGGGAAAATGTGTAGTCTTCTGTTATTCTAAACGAAGAGAAAACTTTGTACCGAACAAGCTTTTTTGAATAGCTTAGCACCTGGTTCTTTTTCCGGAGAGAAGTGTATTTTTTAACTTAAGTAAAAAGATACCTGTGTGCCGAATTTCAAGTAATTCGATCCATAACTAACCTTCTTTCGAATAGGTTTGTCCCTGGTGCCCTTTCCGGAGAGAAGTGTAGTCTTCTATTATTCTAAGCAAAAATCCACCTATGTACAAAATTTCAGGTAAATCGAAGCATAAATAAGATTTTTTCGAATAGGTTAGTCGCTGGTCCACCTTCCGGAGAGAAGTTTAGTCTTCCTTTTAATCTAAGCAGATAGCCACCCATGTAACAAATTTCAATTAAATGGAACCATAATTAATCTTTTTTCGAATAAGTCAATTCCTGGTCCACTTTCCGGAGAGAAGTGTAGTCTTCTATTATTCAAAGCAAAACTCCACCTATGTACCGAATTTCAAGTAGTTCGATCCACAAATAATTTTTTTTTTCAATAACTCAGCCCCTGGTCCACTTCCTGGCGAAAAGAAAAAAGCCAAAAATACACGTATGTACCGAATTCGCAAAATTTCAGGTAATTACTTTCATAAATAAGTGTTTTTTCGAATATGAAAGTCTGGGGCCCACATTCCGAAAAGAAATGTAGTCTTCTTGTGAATCTTAGCAAAAAGCCACCTATGTTTTTAATTTCAAGTAAACCGAACCATAAATAAGCTTTTTTGGATAAGTCAGTCCTTGCAACACTTTCCGGAGAGAAGTGTAAAGTTCCTGTTAATCTTAGCAAAAAGCCATAAAGCCATAGAACCATAAATAACCTTTCTTCGAAAAGTTCAGTTCCTGGTCCACTTTTCGGAGAGAAGTGTAGTCTTCCCATTAATCTAAGCAAAAAGCCACCTATGTACCAAATTTCACGTAAGTCGAAGCATAAATAAGATTTTTTCGTATAGGTTAGACTCTGGTCCACTTTCCAGGGAGAAGTGTAGTCTTCTTTTATTCTAAGCAAAAAGACACCTATGTACCGAATAAGCTTTTTAGAATATTTCAGTCCCTGCTCCAATTTCCGGAGAGAAGTGTAATGTGCCTGTTAATTTTAGCAAAAAGCCACTTATGCACTGAAGTTCGAATAGACCGAACCATAAATTACATTTTATGGAAAAGCTCAGTCCCTGGTCTACGTTCCGGAGAGAAACGTAGTCGTCCTGCTAATGTAAGAAAAAAGTCACCTATGCACCGAATTTCAAGTAAGTGGAACAATAAAACACCTTTTTTCGAATAGGTCAGTCCCTGCTCCACTTTCCGGAGAGAAGCATTATGTTCCTGTTAATCTTAGCAAATAGCTACCTATGTACTGAAGTTCGAGTAAACCGAACCATTAATAAGATTTTAGTGAACAGCTCAGTCCCGGGTCCACGTTCCGGAGAAAAAACGTAGTCTTCCTGCTAATCTAAGCAAAAAGCCACATATACACCGAAGTTCAAGATAACCGAACCATAAATAAACTTTTTTTAAATAGATTAGTCTACGATGCACTTTCCGGAGGGAAATGTAGTCGTCCTATTAATGTCGGAAAATGCCACCTGTGTACTAAATTTCAAGTAATTAGAACCATAAACAAACTTTTTGTACGTAAGTCCGGTTTGGTCCACTACCCGGAGAGAAGACGAGTCTTCCTTCTTATTTAAGCAAAACGACACCTAGTAACAAATTTCAGGAATTTCAATCCATAAATAATTTTTGGTCCACGTCCCGAAAAGAAACGTAGTCCCCCTGCTAATGTAAGCAAAAAGCCACCTATACACCGAATTTCAAGATAACCGAACCGTAAATAAACTTTTTTGAATAGGTTAGTGTACGATGCACTTTCCGGAGAGAAGTGTAATTTTCCTGTCAATGTTAGCAAAAAGCAACCTATGTACCAAATTTCAAGTAATTCGACCCTGGTCCACTTTTCGGGGAGAAGACACCTATGTACCAAATAAGCTTTTTTGAATATTTCAGTCCCTGCTCCAATTTCCGGAGAGAAGTGTAATGTGCCTGTTAATTTTAGCAAAAAGCCACTTATGCGTTGAAGTTCGAGTAAACCGAACCATAAATAACATTTTATGGAAAAGCTCAGTCCCTGGTCTACGTTCCGGAAAGAAACGTAGTCGTCCTGCTAATATAAGAAAAAAGTCACCTATGCACCGAATTTCAAGTAAGTGGAACCATAAAAAACCTTTTTTCGAATAGTTCAGTTCCTTGTCCACGTTCCGGAGAAAAGTTTAATCTTCCTGTCAATCTTAGCAAAAAGACACCTATGTATGTACTGAAGCTAAAACTAACCGAACCAAAAATAAACTTTTTTTGAATAGCTCAGCCTATGGTTCTTTTTCCAGAAAGAAGTGTAGTCTTCTTGTTAGTCTAAGCAAAAAGCCACATTTGCACCAAATTTCAGGTAAATCAAAGCATAAATAAGATTTTTTTTTCAAATAGGTCAGTTCCTGGTCCACTTTCCGGAGAGAAGTTTAGTCTTCTTATTAATCTAAGCAAAAAGACACCTTTGTACCCAATTACACGTAAGTCGAAGCATGAATAAGATCTTTTCGAATAGGTTAGTCCCTGGTCCACTTTCCGGGGAGAAGTGTAGACTTCTGTTATTCTAAGCATAGAGACAACTATGTACCGATCAAGCTTTTTTGAATAGCTCAGCCCCTGGCTCTTTTTCCGGAGAGAAGTGTATTTTTCTGTTAACTTAAGCAAAAAGACACCTATGTCCCGAATTTCAAGTAATTCAATCCATAAATAACCTTCTTCCGAATAGGTCTGCCCATGGTCCCCTTTCCGGAGAGAAGTGTAGACTTCTATTTTTCTACGCAAAGATCCCCCTATGTACCAAGTTTTATGTTTTCAAGATTTTTTCGAATAAGTCTGACCCTGCTCCACTTTCCGGAGAGAAGACTACACTCTGTTATTTTACATATATATAACTAAAACAAAAAGTTACCTATGTACCAAATTTCAGGTAAATCGAAGCATAAATAAGATATTTTCGAATACAACAGTCGCTGGTCCACCTTCCGGAGAAAAACGTAGTCGTCCTGCTAATGTAAAAAAAAAGCTACCTATGCACCGAGTTTCAAGAAAACCGAACCATAAATAAACTTTTTTTTTTTGAACAGGTTAATCTGCGGTCCACTTTCCGGAGAGAAGTCTAAGCAAAAAGCCACATATACAACAAATTTCAAGTAAGTAGAACCATAAGTAAGATTTTTTCGAATAGGTCAGTTGTTGGTCCACTTTCTGGAGAGAAGTGTAGTCTTCCTATTAATCTAAGCAAAAATACACCTATGTACCAAATTTCACTTGAATCGAAGCATAAATAAGATTTTTTCGAATAGTTGAGTTCCTGGTCTGCTTTCCGGAGAGAAGTGTAGTCTTCCTATTAATCTAAGCAAAAAGACAATTTTGTACCAAATTTCACGTAAATCAAAGCATAAATAAGACTTTTTTTTCGAATAGGTCAGTTCCTGGTCCACTTTCCGGAGAAAAGTATAGTCTTCCTATTAATCTAAGCAAAGAGCCACCTATGTACCAAATTTCAAGTAAATGGATCCATAAATAATCTTTTTTCGACTAAGTCAGTTCCTTGTCCACTTTCCGGGAAAATGTGTAGTCTTCAGTTATTCTAAACGAAGAGAAAACTTTGTACCGAACAAGCTTTTTTGAATAGCTCAGCACCTGGTTCTTTTTCCGGAGAGAAGTGTATTTTTTAACTTAAGTAAAAAGATACCTGTCTAATCTAAGCAAAAAGACAATTTTGTACCAAATTTCACGTAAATCAAAGCATAAATAAGACTTTTTTTTCGAATAGGTCAGTTCCTGGTCCACTTTCCGGAGAAAAGTATAGTCTTCCTATTAATCTAAGCAAAGAGCCACCTATGTACCAAATTTCAAGTAAATGGAACCATAAATAATCTTTTTTGACTAAGTCAGTTCCTTGTCCACTTTCCGGGAAAATGTGTAGTCTTCTGTTATTCTAAACGAAGAGAAAACTTTGTACCGAACAAGCTTTTTTGAATAGCTCAGCACCTGGTTCTTTTTCCGGAGAGAAGTGTATTTTTTAACTTAAGTAAAAAGATACCTGTGTGCCGAATTTCAAGTAATTCGATCCATAACTAACCTTCTTTCGAATAGGTTTGTCCCTGGTGCCCTTTCCGGAGAGAAGTGTAGTCTTCTATTATTCTAAGCAAAAATCCACCTATGTACAAAATTTCAGGTAAATCGAAGCATAAATAAGATTTTTTCGAATAGGTTAGTCGCTGGTCCACCTTCCGGAGAGAAGTTTAGTCTTCCTTTTAATCTAAGCAGATAGCCACCCATGTAACAAATTTCAATTAAATGGAACCATAATTAATCTTTTTTCGAATAAGTCAATTCCTGGTCCACTTTCCGGAGAGAAGTGTAGTCTTCTATTATTCAAAGCAAAACTCCACCTATGTACCGAATTTCAAGTAGTTCGATCCACAAATAATTTTTTTTTCAATAACTCAGCCCCTGGTCCACTTCCTGGCGAAAAGAAAAAAGCCAAAAATGCACGTATGTACCGAATTCGCAAAATTTCAGGTAATTACTTTCATAAATAAGTGTTTTTTCGAATATGAAAGTCTGGGGCCCACATTCCGAAAAGAAATGTAGTCTTCTTGTGAATCTTAGCAAAAAGCCACCTATGTTTTTAATTTCAAGTAAACCGAACCATAAATAAGCTTTTTTGGATAAGTCAGTCCTTGCAACACTTTCCGGAGAGAAGTGTAAAGTTCCTGTTAATCTTAGCAAAAAGCCATAAAGCCATAGAACCATAAATAACCTTTCTTCGAAAAGTTCAGTTCCTGGTCCACTTTCCGGAGAGAAGTGTAGTCTTCCCATTAATCTAAGCAAAAAGCCACCTATGTACCAAATTTCACGTAAGTCGAAGCATAAATAAGATTTTTTCGTATAGGTTAGACTCTGGTCCACTTTCCAGGGAGAAGTGTAGTCTTCTTTTATTCTAAGCAAAAAGACACCTATGTACCGAATAAGCTTTTTAGAATATTTCAGTCCCTGCTCCAATTTCCGGAGAGAAGTGTAATGTGCCTGTTAATTTTAGCAAAAAGCCACTTATGCACTGAAGTTCGAATAGACCGAACCATAAATTACATTTTATGGAAAAGCTCAGTCCCTGGTCTACGTTCCGGAGAGAAACGTAGTCGTCCTGCTAATGTAAGAAAAAAGTCACCTATGCACCGAATTTCAAGTAAGTGGAACAATAAAACACCTTTTTTCGAATAGGTCAGTCCCTGCTCCACTTTCCGGAGAGAAGCATTATGTTCCTGTTAATCTTAGCAAATAGCTACCTATGTACTGAAGTTCGAGTAAACCGAACCATTAATAAGATTTTAGTGAACAGCTCAGTTCCTGGTCCACTTTCCGGAGAGAAGTTTAGTCTTCTTATTAATCTAAGCAAAAAAACACCTTTGTACCAAATTACACGTAAGTCGAATCCTAAATAAGATTTTTTTCGAATAGGTCAGTTCCGTGGACGGGGAGAAGTGTAGTCTTTCTAATAATCTAAGCAAAAAGACACCTTTGTACAAAATTTCACGTAAATGGAAGCCTAAATAAGATTTTTTTCGAATAGGTCAGTTCCTGGTCCACTTTCCGGAGAGAAGACTACACTCTGTCATACTACATATATATAACATAAACAAAAACTTGAACCAAAAATGTACCAAATTTCACGTAAATCGAGGCATAAATAAGATTTTTTCGAATCGAACAGTCGCTGGTCCACTGTCCGGAGAGAAGTGCAGTCCTCCTGTTAATCTTAGCAAAAAGCCACGTATGTACCAAATTTCAAGTAAATGGAACCATAAATAACCTTTTTTCGAATAGTTCAGTTCTTGGGCCACTTTCCGGAGAAAAGTGTAGTCTTCCCATTAATCTAAGCAAAAAGCCACCTACCAAATTTCTCGTAAAGCGAAGCATAAATAAGATTTTTTCGAAAAGGTTAGTCCCTGGTCCTTTTCCGGGGAGAAGTGTAGTCTTCTGTTATTCTAAGCAAAGAGACAACTATGTACCGAATAAACTTTTTTGAATAGGTCAGTCTCTGCTCCACTTTCCGGAGGGAAGTGTAGTCTTCCTATTAATGTCGGAAAATGCCACCTGTGTACTAAATTTCAAGTAAATAGAACCATAAACAAACTTTTTGTACGTAAGTCCGGTTTGGTCCACTACCCGGAGAGAAGACGAGTCTTCCTTCTTATTTAAGCAAAACGACACCTAGTACCAAATATCAGGCATTTCAATCCATAAATAATTTTTGGTCCACGTTCCGAAAAGAAATGTAGTCGTCCTGCTAATGTAAGCAAAAAGCCACATATACACCGAATTTCAAGATAACCGAACCGTAAATAAACTTTTTTGAATAGGTTAGTGTACGATGCACTTTCCGGAGAGAAGTGTTATTTTCCTGTCAATGTTAGCAAAAAGCAACCTGTGTACCAAATTTCAAGTAATTCGACCCTGGTCCACTTTCCGGGGAGAAGTGTAGTCTTCTGTTATTCTAAGCAAAAAGACACCTATGTACCGAATAAGCTTTTTTGAATATTTCAGTCCCTGCTCCAATTCCCGGAGAGAAGTGTAATGTGCCTAATTTTAGCAAAAAGCCACTTATGCACTGAAGTTCGAGTAAACCGAACCATAAATAACATTTTATGGAAAAGCTCAGTCCCTGGTCTACGTTCCGGAGAGAAACGTAGTCGTCCTGCTAATGTAAGCAAAAAGTCACCTATGCACCGAATTTCAAGTAAGTGGAACCATAAAAAACCTCTTTTCGAATAGTTCAGTTCCTTGTCCAAGTTCCGAAGAAAAGTGTAATCTTCCTGTCAATCTTAGCAAAAAGACACCTATGTACTGAAGCTAAAACTAACTGAACCATAAATAAATTTTTTTGAATAGCTCAGCCTATGGTTCTTTTTCCGGAGAGAAGTGTAAAGTTCCTGTTAATCTTAGCAAAAAGCCACATTTGCACCAAATTTCAGGTACGCAAATATTAAGCGGGTTAAACGAAAGCGATTGATATAATTGCGGATTGAATTCGATTTTAAAGCGGGTTTTAGCTAATAATATGCGGAGTTTTACGAAAGAAAAAAACACGATGTTAGCGGTAGAACAATTTATTTAATACTTAGTTTCCTTTTTTATCATCTATTACATTCCGTTATTCTATTGGAATAGCGAACGAATACATAGTTGCATTATCGGCACGAACATACCGGCCGCCTTGAACGACTGGTTTAAGTTCAAAATTAAATTCAAAAATATAATATAAAGAGATTAAATACATTGCAAAATATTGATTCGAAATTTACAATTACGAGTTTATATTACAAAGAAAATATATCATTTTTTGTTGGCAGCAGAGTAAGCTTCGCTATTGGTCGCACCAATTCACCATCGGATGTCTTCAATCTTACTACTCGAACTACTCCATCTTCACCAGGATGACACTGTATTACACGCCCAAGTCTCCATTTAGTGGGTGGAGCAATTGGGTCATGTATGACGACGACGTCTTCCTCTTTGATATTAGATGAGGGTCGAAACCACTTAACTCGTTTTTGTAAGTTGACAAGGTATTCTTTCCGCCATCGGGACCAAAAATGTTGTCGCATCGCGCTAATCGCCTGCCCGCGTTGATGTAACGTGCCTGAGAAACTATCAGTGTCAGGTTCAGGCAGCGCTTTGATCGGTTCGCCAATCAAGAAACGACCAGGCGTGAGCATTTCTAAGTCGTCAGCGTTAGAAGCGTACCAATAAAGAGGGTGTGAGTCGACGCAAGCTTCCACTTCTGTTAATAGCGTGGAGAATTCTTCGTAGGTTAGTAAGGAACTGCCAAGTGTACGTTTTAAATGGTATTTTATACGTTTCACCCCCGCTTCCCAATAGCCACCCATATGTGGCGCGCTTGGTGGGTTGAAGTGCCATGTCACTTGCATGTTAGTCAAATATGTGAAGAGCTTGTCATCTTTCAAACAGGGTTGACATGCAGCGTTTAACTCTCTTTCGGCACCGTTATCTGAATATATGTGCTGGCAATAGCCTCTCCTGTTCACAAATCTTCAGAGAGCGGCGATAAACGAGGGTGACGAGAGGTCGCCAACGAGTTCGAGGTGCATTGCCCCAGTACTCATACAGATAAAACTGGATATATACGTCTTGCATGATTTCGCGCCTCTGCCTTGGGAAAACTTTACAAAGTATGGACCTGCGAAGTCGACAGCGCTGTGCAGAAAACATCGAGAACTCGTTAGACGACTTCTGGGAATATCTGACATCACTTGACCCAACGGCTGCCGATTTATGCGTTTGCACTTGATGCATTTGTGGTAGATTGCACGTACTAGGTTACGAGAACCAAGCACCCAGAAGCGACGTTGTAGAATTGTTTGCATGATTTGTAGCCCAGCGTGCAGCGTTCTGTGGTGAATGTCCAACAAAATGATTTTGCCAAGTGTCGAGTTCTTCGGTAAGATTATTGGATGTTTAGCATCAGTAGAAATCGATGCATGTTGTATTCGCCCTCCAACGCGGAGTACACCATCAGCGTCCAAAAATGGTTGAAGACGGCTTAGATGACTTCGTATCGGTATGTGTTTTTGTGACCTGCAAGAAGCAATTTCTTTTGGAAAGGCATTATTTTGGACATACTTTACCAATACTGTTTCAGCTTGGTGTAGTTCTTGGCTGGTAAGGTTGTCTCTAAACCGTTGTTCGGCTTTAATATTAGATTCGCAGTTTGTCGACGACTCTAAGTCATCTGTTGTTTCTTGTTGCCACTGGCTTTCATCTTCAGCTAGCCAGCTTGGCCCTTGCCACCAGAGAGTGTGAGTTAGCAGAAACGACGGAGTTAGGCCTCTCGATGCGCAGTCAGCTGGATTGTGTTCGGAGCGGACGTGTCTCCAGCACTCTGGAGGTAGAACTTCTTGTGTAGCAGCTACGCGATTGGCAACAAAAACTGACCATCGGTTTGGATGGCTTTGTAACCAGGCTAACGTTATAGTAGAGTCAGTCCACGCGTATAACTTTTTAAAATTGTAACCAAAACTTAGCTGGACCTGCTTGACTAGTTTGGAACCCAAATGCGCTGCGCATAGTTCCAACCGCAGAATAGTGGTACTTTTTAGTGGTGCTACTTTCGAACGTGCGGCGACAAGAACGATGTTAAACTTTCCGTCGCTGAGTTGCGTGCGACAATAGAGTACGGCAGCGTAAGCGTGTTGTGACGCATCCGTAAACACATGATATTCAGCATTTTCACCTATACTACTAGTACCAATCCATCGATTATGCTTAAGTGTAGTAAGTTTAGGCAGTTGTTCACGATAAGAAATCCATTCTTCAGCAACATCCGAGGGTACAGGCTCATCCCAATGAACATCAGCGCGCCAAATTCGCTGGAGCCAAATTTTCGAAAGAATAGTACAAGGCGAGATTAAGCCAAGTGGGTCAAAGATTTTACAGGAGTCTGAGAGAGAAACTCACTTCGTAAGTATAGCGGGCAATGATGTCAAATTCACGGCAACTGATAAATAATCTTCGATTGTGTTCCAAATAGTACCTAGAGTACGTACTTCATCAGTGTGAAATCTGTTTCGACGCATGAGGAATTTTTTCACGAAGCTCCTTGCAGTTCGTCGCCCACTTCATGGGCATCTAACGCGGTTTGACGAAGAGATCGTACGGCCAAGTGAGATGCGGCAGCAACGCCGTATGTAACACGAAGCATACGGTAGTCTCGAATAGGTTCCGCTGGGGTATCACGCCAAACTATGCGTTGATAATCGGCGTCTAACTTTGATACATATACCTGTCGGTACATTTTTTCGACGTCAGCCATGATAGCGTAGCGGTGCGTTCGGAATCGTACAAGTATGGAGAACAGATCTTCTTGCAACTTTGGACCTATCATGAGCGCGTCGTTGAGTGAGTACCCCGTTGAAGTTTTTAACGACGCATTGAAAACGACTCTAAGCTTGGTAGTGGAACTAGTGCTCTTTACAACAGCGTGGTGGAGCATGTAAAAACTAGTATGTACTTGAGGATTATCTACAATTTCCATGTGACCAAGACTTAAGAGTTCTTGCATAAATTGTGCGTATTGACGATGTAACTCCTTATTGACAGCGAAACGTTTTTCCATTCTAAGCAAACTTCTTACAGCTATGGACCTCGATTCACCTAGTGAAACGGACTCCTTTAGTGGAAGGCGTACGACGTAACGTCCATCTTCAGCGCGGCGATAGTGCTCAAGGAAATGAGTTTCACAGAATTCCTCTTCGGCAGTTAAGTAGCGCTTGGATGGAAACTCTTCAAGTTCCCAAAACTTACTCACCGTTTTGATGAATTGAAGGTCACAATGTAGAGACAGAAGATTCGTATTTGAGTTGGATGGACGCATCGCTTTGCCGAAAAGCACCCAACCAAAAACTGTTTTTTGCACCATGGGAGTACCGGGTGGTCCTTTACAAAGTCCAGTAAGCAAAAATTTGTCCATTTCGTCCATCCCAATTAGCACGTCGATAGGACCAGGCTTGGCATAGTGCCGATCAGCGAGAGCGAGAATTCGTAAATGCGGCCACGATGACTTCTGTACGTCCTCCGTAGAGAGATCATTTGTGTTCTTTGACAAAATAAGCGACGAGATTGCGTAGCGCTGATCAAGTGATCGAGGCGCAAGCGAAAGAATTGTTTCACCTTTAAAACTACCACCATCTTATGAACCGATTCCTGTGACGCGGGCTGCTGAGGATTTCCTTAGCAGACGTAGACGTTGAATACAGGCCTCTGTCACGAATGACGCATGTGACCCATTGTCGAACAAAACTCGTGCAGGTTGTCATCGGCCTGCGTGATCTTGCAAATATATTTCTGCGGGAGCCAACAAAATAGCATTATCGGCTTCAGCGACGTGAGATGCTACACAGCTGGGATATAATGAATCCACATTTGTGTTTAACTATGGCATTACTCAAATTAGTAGTAGACAGTTGTACAGGTGGATTACCTTGCTGCGGAGAAGCATGAGCACTCGACTCATCGTTGGTGCGATCGTCGTCTCGGTTGCCATGTAGTAATGTATGATGACGACGCCGACAAGTATTACAGGTAGCTAAACTACGACATTTTGCTAGAAATGACCAAATTAATCAAAGTGAATCTGGCAGCAACATTTAATTTTCGAAAAGATGGGCAAACAAAAATTTTATGGTTACCGTTGCAATGAAAACATGATAAAAAGGCTGAATCATCGGAATGGGATTGAAGCTTGCTTTGATCACCAATAGCATGAAGTACGTTTGTTACTGCTTTCGATGCTGCTTTACTAAACTGGCGCGCTGTTTGCGTTGACGTCGACAGTGAACTACTAGCTGGTACCATTTCAAGTGCACGCGCACGAGTTTCCAAAAACTTAACCAGCTCTTCAAATGTGGGTAAAACATCTCTTACTAATGATAACTCCCATTGCTTTCTGGTTTCGTAAGCCAATTTAGAAACCGTGATGTGAACCAACCAGTCATCCCAAAATTCTACGGGTCTATTTAAAGCGCGCAAGGAACCAATATGCTGCATGGTAGCGTTTATTACTTGCTTAATAGCATGTCCGGAATCTCTAGGTGCCTTTTCACCCTCACCCTGCAAACAGTTGCGTAAATACTGCAATTTTTGACCACCCGATAGACTCGTGTTGTTGTGTACAAGTGATTGAAAAGCATCGAAGAAAGCTAGCCGCTTTGTAGGGCCGCCACTGAAAGTCGGTAGCTGCAACTTTGGCAACTGAATTGCCGGCGGCGTAAAACTTGCTGACGTAGAAAGACGCGGCTGCTCATGACTTTTCAGGAGGCGTTTAAAGTTGGCTTTCGCTGCGGTGTACCATTCCTCGGCTTGGATGCGAGATTGCTCTTCAACTGGTGCATTTTCCTCACCGCACAAGGACTCTACTTCTTGTTGAGCATAACTAAAACGAAACCACTGCTCCTCAAGAAGTTGATGATAAGTTTCGACGGCTTCTTTGTCTATAGCCAGTTCATCGTTTTTACTCACTAGTAAATATCTTTTAATTGCATTTAATGCCGAGTCGCGAACCTTCACTTTGGACATGATGTGTATACGTGAGGTTATGTTACACACGTGTAAATGTTGCGATTATATATATATATATAATTGGCGCTTTGTAACCGCTGAAGCGATTTTCGGCCGAGCTCCTCCTCCAATTTGTGGTTTTGCGTCTTCATGTTTTTCCAACAAATGGAGGGACCTACAGTTTATACTAAGCCGCCTCCGAACGGATGACAGTTTTTTTTACGAGGAGTTTTTTTCATGTCCGAAATACACTCGGAGGGATGGACATTCCCTGCCGAGGGGCGACCGCAGTTAGAAAATTTAATTTAATTTTTTATTTAAATTAATTTTCCATAACTTTTGGATGTTGGTGGCACCGGGATATGAACCCGAGCCTTCCGAATGGCAGGACGCAATGCTAACCACTCGGCAACCGCGGCCGCATGTTGCGATTACAAACGATTAAAAAATGCGATTTTCACAAGCGGAAGTTTTGAAATTGTTTTTGAATGTTTTATTGTAGCCTGTTTAAAGCTATGCGAATATATTTCACTAATGTTAACAGAAAGAATATTACAAAATATGAACACGCAATCCGGCTATAACACCAGTTGTTGCGTACAAAAGCGTAATTGCGAGTTATTGCGAGAATTGATTTGTACGCAAATATTAAGAGGGTTAAACGGAAGCGATTGATATAATTGCGGATTTAAAGCGGGTTTTAGCCAATAATATGCGGAGTTTTACGAAAGAAAAAAACACGATGTTAGGTAGAACAATTCATTTAATACTTAGTTTCCTTTTTTATTAAATATTACATTTCGTTATTCTATTGGAATAGTGAACGAATACATAGTTGCCATATCGGCACGAACACAAAGCATAAATAAGATTTTTTTCGAATAGGTCAGTTCCTGGTCCACTTTCCGGAGAGAAGTGTAGTCTTCCTACTAATCTAAGCAAAAAGCCACCTATGCACCGAATTTCAAGTAAGTAGAACCATAAATAAGATTTTTTTCGAATAGGTAAGTTCCTGGTCCACTTTCCGGAGAGAAATGTAGTCTTCCTATTAATCTAAGCAAAAAGACACCTTTGTACCAAAATTCACGTAAATCGAAGCATAAATAAGATTTTTTCGAATAGGTTAGTCCCTGGTCCACTTTCCGGGGAGAAGTGTAGTCTTTTGTTATTCTCAGCAAAGAGACAACTATGTACCGAACAAACTTTTTTGAACAGCTCAGCCCATGGTTCTTTTTCCGGAGAAAAGTGTACTTTTCTGTTAACTTAAGCAAAAAGATACCTATGTGACGAATTTCAAGTAACTCGGTCCCCAAATAACCTTTGTTCGAATTGGTGAGACCCTGGTCCCCTTTCCGAAGAGAAGTGTGGTTTTCTATTATTTAAAGCAAAACTCTACCCATATACCAAGTTTCATGTTTTCAAGATTTCTTCGAATAAGTCGGTCCCACTTTCCGGGGAGAAGTGTAGTCTTCTATTATTCAAAGCAAAACTCTACCCATATACCAAGTTTCATGTTTTCAAGATTTCTTCGAATAAGTCGGTCCCACTTTCCGGGGAGAAGTGTAGTCTTCTGTTATTCTAAGCAAAGAGACAACTATGTACCGAATAAGCTTTTTTGAATAGGTCAGTCCCTGCTCCACTTTCCGGAGAGAAATATAATGGTTCTGTTAATCTTTGCAAAAATACACCTTTGTACAAAATTTCACGTAAATCGATTCCTAAATAAGATTTTTTTCGAATAGGTCAGCTCCTGGTCCACTTTACGGAGAGAAGTGTAGTCTTCCTATTAATCTAAGCAAAAAGACACCTTTGCACAAAATTTTACGTAAATCGAAGCCTAAATAAGATTTCTTTCGAATAGGTCAGTTCCTGGTCTACTTTCCGGAGAGAAGTGTACTCTTCCTATTAATCTAAGCAAAAAGACACCTTTGTACAAAATTTCACGTAAATCGAAGCCTAAATAAGATTTTTTTCGAATAGGTCAGTTCCTGGTCCACTTTCCGGAGAGAAGTGTAGTCTTCCTATTAATTTTAAGCAAAAAGACACCATCGTACCCAATTTCACGTAAGTCGAAGCATAAGTAAGATTTTTTTTCGAATAGGTCAGTAACTGGTCCACTTTCCGGAGAGAAGTGTTGTCTTCCTAATAATCTAAGCAAAAAGACACCTTTGTACGAGATTTGGCGTAAGTCGAAGCATAAATAAGATTTTTTCGAATAGGTTAGTCCCTGGTCCACTTTCCGGGGAGAAGTGTAATCTTCTGCTATTCTAAGCAAAAATCCACCTATGTGCCAAATTTCACGTAAATCGAAGCATAATAAGATTTCTTCGAATAGGTCACCCGCCGAAGAGAAGTGTAGTATTACTGATACCTTAAACAAAACGTTATATATGTACCAAATTTCACGTAAATCGAAGCATAAATAAGATTTTTTCGTATAGGTCAGTCCATAATTCTCGTTCCGGAGAGAAGTGTAGTCTTCCTGTTAATCTAAGCAAAGGGACACCTGTGTACCGAATTTCGAGTAATCCGATCCAAAAAAAAAAGTAGTCTTCCTGCTAATCTAAGCAAAAAGCCACCTATGTACCAAAGTTCAAGTGAATGGCACCATAAATAACATTTTTTCGAATAGTTCAGTTCCTGGTCCACATTCCCAAGAGAAGTGTAGTCTTCCCATTAACCTAAGCAAAACGCCACCTACGGGTAGGTATGTACCAAATTTTTCGTAAGGCGATGCATAAATAAGATTTTTTCGAATAGGTCAGTTCCTGGTCCATTTGCTGGAGAGAAGTGTAGTCTTCCTATTAATCTAAGCAAAACGACACCTTTGTACCAAATTTCACGTAAATCGAAGCCTAAATAAGATTTTTTTCGAATAGGTTAGTCCCTGGTCCACTTTCCGGGGAGAAGTGTAGTCTTTT
The DNA here is from genome assembly GCA_037013455.1 of Ceratitis rosa. Lineage (NCBI taxonomy): Eukaryota > Metazoa > Arthropoda > Insecta > Diptera > Tephritidae > Ceratitis > Ceratitis rosa. The sequence continues at coordinate 1,887,134 of JAWMAG010000018.1, read as the reverse complement.
GTTATTCTCAGCAAAGAGACAACTATGTACCAAACAAACTTTTTTGAACAGCTCAACGCCTGGTTCTTTTTCCGGAGAGAAGTGTATTTTTCTGTTAACTTAAGCAAAAAGATACCTATGTGACGAATTTCAAGTAACTCGGTCCCCAAATAACCTTTGTTCGAATAGGTGAGACCCTGGTCCCCTTTCCAGAGAGAAGTGAAATATTATATGATTCTAAGCAAAAATCCGCCTATGTGCCAAATTTCACGTAAATCGAAGCACAAATAAGATTTCTTCGAATAGGTCAATCCCCGGTGCACCTCCGGAGAGAAGTGTAGTATTCCTAAGAACTTAAACAAAACGTTAGATATGTACCAAATTTCACGTAAATCGAAGCATAAATAAGATTTTTTCGAATAAGTCAGTTCCTGGTCCACTTTCCGGAGAGAAGTATAATGTTCCTGTTAATCTTAGCAAATTGCCACCTAAGTACTGAAGTTCGAGTAAACCGAACCATTAATAAGATTTTAGTGAACTGCTCAGTTCCGGGTCCACGTTCCGGGGAAAAACGTAGTCTTCCTGCTAATCAAAGAAAAAAGCCACCTATACACCGAAGTTCAAGATAACCGAACCATAAATAAACCTTTTTTAAATAGGTTAGTCTACGATGCCATTTCCGGAGAGAAGTGTAATCTTCCTATTAATCTAAGCAAAAAGCCACCTACACGTATGTACCGAATTTCAAGTAATTCGATCCACAAAAAAATTTTGTTTCAATAACTCAGCCCCTGGTCCACTTCCTGGCGAAAAGAAGATCTTTCCTGTTAATTTAAGCAAAAATACACGTATGTACGGAATTCGTCAAATTTCAAGTAAATGGAAACATAAACAAACTTTTCATACATATGTCCAGCCGGAGAGAAGTGTAGTCATCCTATTAATTTAAGCAATAAGACACCTTTGTACCACATTTCACGTAAATCGAAGTATAAATAAGATTATTTTCGAATAAGTCAGTTGCTGGTCCACTTTCCGGAGAAAAGTGTAGTCTTCCTATTAACTTAAGCATAAAGCCACCTATGCACCGAATTTCAAGTAGCTCGACCCATAAAAAAATTTTTTTTCAATAACTCAGCCCCTGGTCTACTTCCTGGGGAAAAGAAGATCGTTCCTCTTAATTTAAGCAAAAATACACGTATGTACGTATTAGGCAACAATACACGTATGTACCGAATTAGCAAAATTTCAAGTAATTAGTTCCATAAATAAGTTTTTTTGGATATGTAAGGCTGCGGTCTACTTTCCGGAGAGAAGTATAGTCTTCTTGTTAATCTTAGCAAAAAGCCACCGATGTTTTGAATTTCAACTAAACCGAACCATAAATAAGCTTTTTTGGATAGGTCAGTCCCTGCTCCACTTTCCGGAAGTGTAATTTCCCTGTTATTCTTAACAAAAGCCACCTATGTACTGAAATTCAAGTGAAATGAAGCATAATTAAGATTTTTTTGAATAGCTCAGTCCCTGGTCCATTTTACGGAGGGAAGTGTAGTCCTCCTATTAACATAATCCAAAAGACATCTACTACCGAATTTCTGGTAATTTGATCCACAATTATTATTATTATTTTTTTTAATAGGTCAGTCCCTGGTCCACGTTCCGGAGAGAAATGTAATCTTCCTGTTAATTTAAGCAAAGAGACACCTACGTACCGAATTTCAAGTAGCTCGACCCATAAAAAAATTTTTTTTCAATAACTCAGCCCCTGGTCTACTTCCTGGGGAAAAGAAGATCGTTCCTCTTAATTTAAGCAAAAATACACGTATGTACGTATTAGGCAACAATACACGTATGTACCGAATTAGCAAAATTTCAAGTAATTAGTTCCATAAATAAGTTTTTTTGGATATGTAAGGCTGCGGTCTACTTTCCGGAGAGAAGTATAGTCTTCTTGTTAATCTTAGCAAAAAGCCACCGATGTTTTGAATTTCAACTAAACCGAACCATAAATAAGCTTTTTTGGATAGGCCAGTCCCTGCTCCACTTTCCGGAAGTGTAATTTCCCTGTTATTCTTAACAAAAGCCACCTATGTACTGAAATTCAAGTGAAATGAAGCATAAATAAGATTTTTTTGAATAGCTCAGTCCCTGGTCCATTTTACGGAGGGAAGTGTAGTCCTCCTATTAACATAATCCAAAAGACACCTACTACCGAATTTCTGGTAATTTGATCCACAATTATTATTATTATTTTTTTTAATAGGTCAGTCCCTGGTCCACGTTCCGGAGAGAAATGTAATCTTCCTGTTAATTTAAGCAAAGAGACACCTACGTACCAAATTTCAAGTACACCGAACCATAAATATATTTTTATCGAATAGTTCAGTTCTTGGTCCACTTTCCGCAGAGAAGTGTAGTCTTCCCATTAATCAAAGCAAAAAGCCGGCTATGTACGAAATTTCACGTAAATCGAAGCATATATAAGATTTTTTCGAATAGGTTAGTCCCTAGTCCAGTTTCCCGGGAGAAGTGTAGTCTTCTGTTATTATAAGCAAAGAGACAAATATTTATGTATCAAATAAGCTTTTTTGAATAGGTCAGTCCCTGGTCCACGTTCCGGAGAGAAATGTAATGTCCCTGTTAATCTTAGCAAAAGGCCACCTATGCACCGAATTTCAAGAAAGCCGAACCATAAAGTGTAATCTTCCTGTCAACCTTAGCAAATAGCCACCTATGTATTGAATCTTAAACTAATCGAACCATAAATAATTTTTTTTTGACTAGCTCAGCCTCTGGTTCATTTTCCGGAGAGAAGTGTAGTCTTCCTGTTAATCTAAGCCAAAAACCACCTATGCACCGAATTTCAAGATAACCGAACCATAAATAAACTTTTTTTAAATAGGTTAGTCTACGATGCACTTTCCGGAGAGAAGTGTAGTCTTCCTGTTAATCTAACCCAAAAACCACCTTTGCACCGAATGTCAAGTAAGTGGAACCATAAATAACATTTTTTCGAATAGTTCAGTTCCTGGTCCACTTTCCGGAGATAAGTGTAGTTTTCCTATTAATCTAAGCAAACAGACACCTATGTACTAAATTTCACGTAAATCGAAGCACAAATAAGATTTTTTTGAATAGGTCAGGAGCTGGTCCACTTTCCGGAGAAAAGTGAAGTCTTCCTATTAATCTAAGGAAAAAGGCACCTATGTACCGAATTCGCCAAATTTCAAGTAAATGGAAACATAAACAAACTTTTCATACATAAGTCCAGCCGGAGAAAAGTGTAGTCTTCCTATTAATTTAAGCAAAAAGCCACTTATGCACCGAATTTCAAGTAGTTCGATCCAAAAAAAAAAATTTTTTCAATAACTCAGCCCCTGGTCTACTTCCTGGGGAAAAGAAGATCTTTCCTCTCAATTTAAGCAAAAATACACGTATGTACCGAATTAGCAAAATTTCAATTAATTAGTTCCATAAATAAGTTTTTTTTTGGATATGTAAGTCTGCGGTCCACTTTCCGGAGAGAAGTATAGTCTTCTTGTTAATCTTAGCAAAAAGCCACCTATGTTTTAAATTTCAAGTAAACCGAACCATAAATAAGCTTTTTTGGATAGGTCAGTCCCGGAGAGAAGTATAGTCTTCTTGTTAATCTTAGCAAAAAGCCACCTATGTTTTGAATTTCAAGTAAGTAGAACCATAAATAACCTTTTTTCGAATTGTTCAGTTCCTGGTCCACTTTCAGTTCCTGGTCCACTTTCCGAAGAGAAGTGTAGTCTTTCTGTTAATCTAAGCAAAAAGACACCTATGTACCGAATTTCAAGTAGTCCGATCCATAAATATTTTTTTTTTCAATAACTCAGCCCCTGGTCCACTTTCCGGAGAAAAGTGTAATCTTCCTGTCAATCTTAGCAAAAAACCAACTATGTGTAGAAGCTAAAACTAATCGAACCATAAATAAACTTTTTTTGAATAGCTGGGGCTCTGGTTCTTTTTCCGGAGAGAAGTGTAGCCTTCCTGTTAATCTAAGCAAAAGGCCACCTCAGCACCGAATTTCAAAAAAGTAGAACCATAAATAACCTTCCTATTAATCTAAGCAAAAAGACGCCTTTGAACCAAATTTCACGTAAATCAAAGCATTAATAAGTTTTTTTCGAAAAGGTCTGTAGCTGGTCCACTTTCCGGAGAAAAGTTCAGTCTTCCTATTAATCTAAGCAAAAAGCCACCTATGCACCAAATTTCACATAAATCGAAGCATAAATAAGATTTTTTCGAATAAGACAGTAGCTGGTCCGCTTTCCGGAGAGAAGTGTAGACTTACTATTAATCTAAGCAAAAAGACACCTTTGTACCAAAATTCACGTAAGTCGAAGCATAAATAAGATTTTTTCGAACAGGTTAGTCCCTTGTCCACTTTCCGGGGAGAAGTATAGCCTTCTGTTATTCTAAGCAACGGGACAGCTATGTACCGAACAAGCTTTTTTGAATAGCTCTCCTGCTGGTTCTTTTTCCGGAGAGAAGTGTATTTGTCTGTTACCTTAAGCAAAAAGACACCTGCTTACGGAATTTCGAGTAATCCGATCCATAAACAAGTTTGTTTTGAATAGGTCAAACCCTGGTGCACTCCCCGGAGAGAAGTGTAGTCTTCCTATTAATCTAAGCAAAAAGACACCTTTGAACCAAATTTCACGTAAATCAAAGCATTAATAAGTTTTTTTCGAAAAGGTCTGTAGCTGGTCCACTTTCCGGAGAAAAGTTCAGTCTTCCTATTAATCTAAGGAAAAAGCCACCTATGTACCGAATTCGCCAAATTTCAAGTAAATGGAAACATAAACAAACTTTTCATACATATGTCCAGCCGGAGAGAAGTGTAGTCTTCCTATTAATTTAAGCAAAAAGCCACCTATGCAACGAATTTCAAGTAGTTCGATCCATAAAAAAATTGTTTTTCAATATCTCAGCCCCTGGTCTACTTCCTGGGGAAAAGAAGATCTTTCCTCTCAATTTAAGAAAAAATACACGTATGTACCGAATTAGCAAAATTTCAATTAATTAGTTCCATAAATAAGTTTTTTTTTGGATATGTAAGTCTGCGGTCCACTTTCCGGAGAGAAGTATAGTCTTCTTGTTAATCTTAGCAAAAAGCCACCTATGTTTTAAATTTCAAGTAAACCGAACCATAAATAAGCTTTTTTGGATAGGTCAGTCCCGGAGAGAAGTGTAATTTTTCTGTTAATCTTAGCAAAAAGCCACATATGTTCTGAAAATCAAGTAAAACGAAGCAAAAATAAGATTTTTTTGAATAGCTCAGTCCCTGGTCAACTTTCCGGACGGAAGTGTAGTCCTCCTATTATTCTAAGCAAAAAGACACCTATGTACCAAATTTCAGGTAAATGGAACCATAAACAAACTTTTTGTACATAAGTCAGAACTGGTCCACTTCCCGGAGAGAAGAGGAGTCATAAATCGAAGCATAAATAAGATTTTTTCGAATAAGTCAGTAGCTGGTCCACTTTCCGGAGAGAAGTGTAGACTTCCTATTAATCTAAGCAAAAAGACACCTTTGTACGAAATTTCACGTAAGTCGAAGCATAAATAAGATTTTTCGAACAGGTTAGTCCCTGGTCCATTTTCCGGGAGAAGTATAGTCTTCTGTTATTCTAAGCAAAGAGACAGCTATGTACCGAACAAGCTTTTTTGAATAGCTCTCCCGCTGGTTCTTTTTCCGGAGAGAAGTGTATTTTTATGTTAACTTAAGCAAAAAGACACCTGCTTACGGAATTTCGAGTAATCCGATCCATAAACAAGATTGTTTTGAATAGGTCAAACCCTGGTGCACTTCCCGGAGGGAAGTGAAGTCTTCCTGATAACTTAAAAAAAAGTTACCTATGTACCAAATTTTACGTAAATCGAAGCATAAATAAAATTTTTTCGTATAGGTGAGTCCATGGTACACTTTCCGGAGAGAAGTGTAGTCTTCCTGTTAATCTAAGCCAAAAACCACCTATGCACCGAATTTCAAGATAACCGAACCATAAATAAACTTTTTTTAAATAGGTTAGTCTACGATGCATTTTCCGGAGAGAAGTGTAGTCTTCCTGTTAATCTAAGCCAAAAACCACCTTTGCACCGAATGTCAAGTAAGTGGAACCATAAATAACATTTTTTCGAATAGTTCATATCCTGGTCCAATTTCCGGAGATAAGTGTAGTTTTCCTATTAATCTAAGCAAACAGATACCTATGTACTAAATTTCACGTAAATCGAAGTATAAATAAGATTTTTTCGAATAGGTCAGGAGCTGGTCCACTTTCCAGGAAGTGTAGTCCTCCTATTAACATAAGCTAGAAGACACCTACTACCGAATTTCAGGTAATTTGATCCACAATTTTTATTATTATTTTTTTTTTAATAGGTCAGTCCCTGGTCCACGTTCCGGAGAGAAATGTAATCTTCCTGTTAAGCTAAACAAAGAGCCACCTACGTACCAAATTTCAGGTACACCTAACCATAAATATATTTTTATCGAATAGTTCAGTTCTTGGTCCACTTTCCGCAGAGAAGTGTAGTCTTCCCATTAATCAAAGCAAAAAGCCAGTTATGTACGAAACTTCACGTAAATCGAAGCATATAAAAGATTTTTTCGAATAGGTTAGTCCCTAGTCCAGTTTCCGGGGAGAAGTGTAGTCTTCTGTTATTATAAGCAAAGAGACAAATATGTACCAAATAAGCTTTTTTGAATAGGTCAGTGCTAATGCTCTTGTTAATCTTAGCAAAAAGCCACCTATGCACTATAACGAACCCGGTTCTCCGTTCTATAACTGGGCTATCACTCAGCCGGATTATGGGTCTCTCCTATAATGTTGATTCCAAAAGAGGAAAGTAAAGGACAACACGAGTGGTTCTAATATTACACTTTATTTATTTCTAAATTTCCTACTGGTAGCGTTTTCATGTCACACCATATATCTTAATTGTATCGTACTGGCAGCGTTTTCACGGAATACCGTATGCTTCTATTGGCAGCGTTTTCACGTCACACCATATACTCTACTGGCAGCGTTTTCACGTCACACCATATAACCTACTGGCAGCGTTTTCACGTCACACCATATATTTCTATCTACTCCTATTGGTAGCGTTTTCACGGCACACCATATACACTAGCTACGACAGCACAAACAGAAGTGTCTGATCACTGCTGATGCTGCCCTTTTTATACTAAACTCTGCCTGCAGGTGGACAGTTACGCATTGCGTTGTTGGTAGGCCTATCGCCTATTCTTCTTTGCCCTACTTAACAGCGACGGCTTGCTGTGCTAGTGCTTAATGCTTGCTTAGCTTAAATGGTTAAATATTTAAAATTCATATTTTATCTTCATACGTATATATATATCTATATCTATAGATATATATGTACATTTAAATATATTAATGTATACCTATATATATTCAATTATAAGTATCTGTACTTCAATGTATGTGTGTATGTATGTATTAACTATGTATATATATATATATGTGTATATGACTTTTCTTGTTGTTGTTGTTGTTGTTGTTGTTGTTGTTGTTGTTGTTGTTGGTGTTGGTGTTGTTGTTGCTGTTGTTGTTGTTGTTGCTGTTGTTGTTGTTGTTGTTGTTGTTGTTGTTGTTGTTGTTGTTGTTGTTGTTGTTGTTGTTATTGTTGTTGTTGTTGTGTTTGTTGTTGTTGTTGTTGTTGCTATTGTTGTTGTTGTTGTTGTTGTTGTTGTTGATGATGTTGTTATTGTTGTTGTTGCTCTTGTTGTTGTTGTTGATGATGATGTTATTGTTGTTGTTGTTGCAGTGAAGGCTTCAAGGCCTTAGACTTGGGGTCTTCACACCCCCCCCTTTACTTCCCGTAAGGACACGTGATGGTTATCACGTCGGCTCCTGTGACTCTTACGCGATACCAGACGCTTCTTGCCTCGAGCCGGAACGTCTGTCGTTTACCAGGTTGTTGCTGCACCCTTTCTCTGATTTTTGTGACGAGTTCCATCGGTAGCGTGTCGACGCTCGTAAAATTTCGCCAGCCCGATGGTGTTGTTGTTGCTTCTGTCGACTGTTGAAGCCATCTTTCGATTACCCTGACTACCCCTGGTTCGGCCTGCTCCTACCCGCGGTCTTCCTCCGCTAACAGGGTGAGCGCAGTCTCCTCCTCGATGTCGTGGTCCTCTTCGCCTACCGCTGTCACATCTTTAATCGCACGTTGTTGTTGTTGAGGTCGTGTGTGCTCGGTTCGATCGTTGTAAATTTTCATGGTCATCGTGACACGTCGGGTGTATTCGGTGTACCCTTCGCCCAATCGCTGGCTGTCTTCCTCCGATATGTTGATTTCGCCTCTTCTGGTGTCTTCCTCTTTTTCTTCGTCCGACGAGATTATTATCGGCGTCGGGGCCCTCACTACATCGTATGCTTCTTGTGTATCGCTGTCGCTTGATATTGTTACTCCGTCGTTGACGAAGAACTCGATCGTACTAGCCTCACTGCTTGTCTCGTGGACTTCGTTCCGCGCTTCGTTTATTTCTGCCTCGGTTAGGCGACGTATGCGCACTTTTAGTGAATCGCAGGTCCTTGTTGCCTTGAACATATTTACTGCTTGTTGATCGCTATTAAATGTTTCGTTTGCCTATGTGCTGTGTCCTTTTATAATAGGCTCGCTACTCTGTGATTTTCTAATGTAACAAACTGTAATTTTCCTTTCTTGCATTTTGTTGCTGCGCTTTCCAAATTTAAGTTTACTGCCCTCTGGCTTTGTTATTGTTTTCAAATTCTTTAACTGTTGGGCAATGTTGTGTACATGTTCAACGACAGGGATTTTTGTTCTTGTTCTGTGGATTTTCCCTTTTATATAATATTTTATGTTATGCGGATTATCTTCCTTTATATAATATTTTATGTTATAATAATAATAACTATTATTATAATTATTATAATAACTATTATTATTATTATTATTATATTTTTTTTTTTTGTTTTGTTGTTGCCATAATTATTGTTAGTATTATTTTTATTATTATTATTATTATTGTTATTATTCCTATTATTATTTTTATTATTATTCTTATTGACTTCGGTTGGACTTCTTTAAACTTTGATGGCTTCTGTTTTTGTTTTCTTCTTCTTCTCCTTCTGTGTGTGCTTTTTTTTCTTCTTCTTCATCTTCTTTCTCGTTCTTCACTCTTTTCGGCTCTTTCTTTGTTTCTTCGGCTTCTTTTATTTCTTCGGTCTCTTCTTCTCTGTTTCTTCGGTTTCTTCTTCTTCTCTGCTTCTTCGGCTTCTTCTTCTTCTCTGATTCTTCTTCTTTTCTTCTCTAGTTTTTCGGTTTCTTCTTCTTCTTGGATTCTTCGGCTTCTTCTTCTCTGATTCTTCGGCTTCTTCTTCTTCTTGGCTCTTCTTCTTGCCTTCTCTAGTTTTTCGGTTTCTTCTTCTTCTTGGATTCTTCGGCTTCTTCTTTTCTGATTCTTCGGTTTGGGATTGGTCGCTCCTTACTTGGCGATTGCCTCCCTATTTGGTAAATTGCCCTCTTGTACGGCAAATACCCTCTTATTTGGCAGATGCTCCCTTGTTTAGCAACTGCCGAGTTATCACATTTTAGCTTGAAGCTAAAATTTACCTATTCTTCGCCTTGCGTCGAATTAGGCTCGGATGCTTGCCGGAGAGTGTTGTTTCGGGCGCCTATTATTTTGCTTCCGTCATCGTCTCCAGCGTGATACGGTTTGAGTTCACCTAAGTGCGCAGTTCTTCTTTTTTCCATTATGCATCCTGTCAATTCGACGATTACTGGTGATACGAAATTCGTTACTCTGAATGGTCCGCCGTATCTCGGTGCTAACTTAGCTGCGAAGTTTTCGTTCGCCTTCGATAAATGATGCTCCTTCACGAGGACTCGGTCCCTTATCTTCGGGTGCCACCTTCGTCGACGTAAATTGTAATGTCGAGCCTGTTCAATTGATGCTTTTTGTTGGTTTCTTCGTGGTTCCCGGCCTTGTACTAAAAATGCTGGACTGAATTCAGTGGCCTCACATGTGCTCGTGTTTAGCGCTAGTGTTATTTCTGGTATACTTTCATCCCAATACTTCTGGTCTTGCTTAGATTAACAGGAAGACTACATTTCTCTCTGGAAATTGAGCCAGGGACTGACCTGTTCAATAAATCTTATTCATGGTTCGATTTACTTGTGTTGCGGACATGAGCGAAGTCCTTATCGAATTTTATATTTTAGAAATATATATATATATGGGTGTTTCCATGAAATGGTCCACCGCGACTTAAAAAATCAAAACGCTCGCAGAATTTTTATAGACACAGAAAATAGAAGAAAAATGTTGATATTTTACTATGCAAAAAAAATTTTCAGCTCTTTCTAATTTTAAATTCCAAAAAATTGTATGCAAAACTTATAACTCTTTTATTCACTTTAAAACCTGTAGAATGTATTACTTTTAATTGCTGCTGATGAAATAAATATATATGTAATATCGCAGTTTGGTATATAAGTAATTGATACAACTACAAGTTAATATAAAAATGAGAGATGAGATCAAACTGTGCATCAATAACGGTATTTTTTCATTTCTATTTTGGCAGCATTCGTGTGTCACGTGCGTAATGCAAAAGAAGTACATAGTTCCATAATTACCGTAATATAAGTTTAAGTGTCTTATTATTTTGTGTGTTAAGCAAATTTATTTTTTACTAAAATAATATATTAATATAAATAGCAATCTGCAGAAGTTAAATTTTTTTTTTACTTTTGAACTTTGTCACGTGCGTAATGGTAAGTACGAAAAATTTAATGCTCTTAATTAAAGTCCATTTGATAAATATTATTTTACTTTTACAATAAATATTAGAAGTCAAGTAATGCTAAAAATCAAAATCGGTGGAGGGAGAGGCTTAAGCAAGATGAAAATAAGCGAATATGTAAATGTTGCTCGAACAGGATACTCACTTAAGGAAATAATTAAGTTGGATTAATTTTGTAGTACCCTAATTTTTAATTTTTATTTTCCATTTTTGAATAAAAGTTTAATTTTTTTTTCAAAAACTTCTGAAAATATATGTAAAATTACTAAAATATGTATGAAGGTAAAAAGTGTCACGTGCGTAATGTCACGTGAGTAATCAATATTTTTTTGTTTTTTTTAGACAAAGTATGATCAGTTGTTTTCGAAGCAAACATAATTATGAAGCTCCATTATTAACCTTAATAAAAAAAATTTACCGGAATAAAAATCTCCTACAATTCGCTTACTTTCGCATTTTTCCTCTTGGTTCTAAAAGCAACTTCCATTTTTGTCACGTGCGTAAGTCAACTTTGATTGACTGCAACTTGGGTACCCAGTGCTCAATTTTGCAATATTTATACTTTTTGGATAAAACTCATCACATGCAATGTAGCGATCCTAAAAGAAGTGACTTCTTCCCATTATATTTCTATTTTTTCACCATTCAAACGCAATTAAACGCGTACAAATGTCGCGTGCATAACCATGGAAACACCCATATATATAAATAATAATTAACTAAAAATAAAATACTGAACTACTTACCTATATACTTACTCACCATGAGTTTATTCCTAATTAAAATACTTACCAGCAACCCTACTTCCGTAATTACTCTGAAGGAGAAACCAAAACAAAAATGTATAAATATGTATGTATATATATATATATATATATATATTAAAAGAATATAATTTTCAACAGTGTTTAAATTATACAACTTGAAATTCGGTACATAGGTGGCCTTTTGCTTAGATTAACAGGAAGACTACACTCCTCTCTCAGAAGTGAACCAGATACTGACCTGATCAATAAATCTTATGCGTGGTTCGATTTACTTGAAATTCGGTACAGAGGTGGCATTTTTCTTAGTTTAACAGCAAGACTACACTTCTCTCTGAGAAGTGGACATGAGAGTGACCTATTCAATAAATCTTATTTATTGTTTGATTTTTTTTGAATTTCGGTACACACGTGGCATTTTGCTTTGATTAACAGTAAGACATCACTGCTCACTGAGAAATTGGCCAGGGACTAACCTATTCGAAAAAAGTTTATTTATATGTTGGCTTATTGGAAATTCGGAAAGTGGACCTGGACCTGACCTATTCCAAAAAAGTCTATTTATGGCTGGATTCACTTCAAATTCGGTACATAGGTGGCCTTTAGCTCATATTATCAAAAGACTACACTTTCCTCCAGAAAGGGGACCTGGTACTGACCTATTCGATAAAAGTTTACTTATGCTTGGCTTTACTTTAAATTAGTTTCATGTAAGGCGTTTTGCTTAGCTTAACAGGAAGACTACACCTCTTTCAGGAATGTTGGCCAGGGACTGACCTATTCGAAGAAAGTGTGGTTATGGCTGGATTTATTTGAAACTCCGTACATAGGTGACCTTTTACTCAGATTAACAAGAAGACTACAGTTCCCTCCGGAAAGAGGGCCTGGGACTGACCTATTCGAAGAAAGTATCTTTATGGCTGGATTTACTTGAAATTCGGTATATAGGTGGCCTTTTGCTCAGATTAATAAGAAGACTACACTTCCCTCTGGAAAGTGGAGAAAACTCTGATCTATTCAACAAATGTTATTGATGATTCGATTTACTTGAAATTTTGCTTAGATTAACAGGAATACTACACTTCTTTTTGAGAAGTGAACCAGATACTGACCTGTTCAATACACCTTATTCATGGTTCGATTTGCTTGAAAATCGGTGCATAGGTGTCTTCTGCTTAGATTAACGAGAAGACTACACTTTCCTATTCAATAAATGTTATTGTATATTTTTGAGTGGGGGTAAAATGGGCCGTTTCCAATAAATGAGGAAGATTAGGTCTTTTTGGGTTTTAAAATATAACAATTCAGGTTTATTAAATTACGAATGGTATAATATAGATTATTGGAAAAAAATAATAAATTTGAGTTATAATTCGTTGTATGAGGTTTTTAGACAAAAATTGTCTTGATGTCTTTGAGACCATTTAATTATTATAAATTTAGGTCTTTAAAGATTATTTGAAAATATAATGAAAAGGAATATAAGCAAAATATAATTTAAATGAGGAAGAGCGGTCCGTGTGGTGATGTCGATTCGTTTGCGGTTGAAAAGCGATTGATTGCTGTCTTTTGCTGTTGACTATTTTTGGCCGGTTGATTATTCAAACGGTGCGGAGTGTTGGCAACATTGGGCGACATTGGGCAGCACATCGCGGCGTTGCCACCTGAGGGGGATCACTCCGAAAACATAAGGAGGTCCATGTCCTCAACATGGCGCCCCCCCGGCGTTGGTCCCCGTATCTCCTTCTCCAGTTTTTCAATCAAGCTCCGGACGTCTTTTACCAGTTGTTGCAGCTTCTTCCGCTGCTGGGCAGACCGGCTGGATAAAACTGGCCTGGAATTGGCTGCATTCGCTGTACCGCTTACCCTCCTTAACCTCGCCCGGTGGAGCAGAGTATGATGCCCGAGAGTGCACCGATGGCAACTAGACCTTGAGCCGCATTCGCCGGTCGTATGGGAGGTTGCCAGGCAGTTGACGCAGTATCGGTGCACCCTTGCGCACTCATACCTGTCCTCCGGTGCCATGGCGAGGAAAGCAGGGCAATGGCGAATGCAACCGGCCGCATAAACGGCACTTCCCCGATGGCGCGTCTCGTCGATACCTAGGGGAGAAGAGTGAAAATATACGACTTTAGTATATGGTTGAAAAAAGTGTATATGAAGAGATTTCATGAGATGTTTGTATATGAGTTGTAGGTTGTGTAAGGACCCCAAAATCCGAGGCTTTTGGAGACCTCACAACAATACTTTTTATATACATTTTTTATATTCATACACTGAATTTATATATGTACATTGAATTATTATACATGAAATAATTAAATATTACATATATATATATATATATATATTTACATACTTAAATTATTGAAGCGCTGAAGCCTAAAAGCATGTTCGAACATGAATGCACATACACACATACACATAGAATAAGTGAGAAACTGTACGCAGCAATAAATTGTTATTATAAAATAACATTCTGCCTGCGTGCAGAATAGTATAAAAGGCGACGAAAACGCAAAGGAAATTAAGTAGCCTTTGTGTTGTCGATAGGTATACTTGCCCGTGGGATCAATACCACCGGCAAACGTAGTGCACCTGAGGGTTTACACCTCACGAGCATTTATCTATATTCTACTGAGGGTTTACACCTCACTGGAACGAGGGCTGTTAGAGGGTTTACACCTCCACAGCACCATACGAAAGAAGTACTATCTGTGTTATTATTAAGCATACCTGCCCGTGGGTTCAACACCACCGGCAAATGTAGTGTACCTGAGGGTTTTCACCTCACGAACACTTATTTACTTGTCATAGAAATAGCGAGTAACGTATTAGAAACCGTGTAGATAGAGATTGTTAAACTAATAAATTTGTTGTAACGTACACAGCGTGTTTTACTTTAGCAAACCCTTGGCAAGGCTGAGCTTACCCCAGCCAAGTGGAAAACTCCGTTACAACTGGCGCCCGAGCAGGGACTCTAAAGTAAGAAGAACGAGATAACGAGGTAAGCCATGGTCAAGGTGACATGGGTGTACTACCTCAATCGAGAGGAACTATTGAGATACGCAGACGAATTTGGGTTCGAGAACTACGGAACAGTGGAGGAGCTGCGCAAACGCTTTGCGAGCTTCATTCAGAATCAGGGTGAAGGAGAAGGCGTACAAAGACGCTTGACGGAGTTGGTCCTCCGACATACTCGGCCAAATATCACCATAAATCCAGCGACACCAAGAGAAGGCGTCCCATCATCAGACGTGTTTTATGAGGGAGCTCACGGCATGCTTCACGAAGAAGAGCAAGCGTACGTACCTGCGACACCCTCTCATGCGGACATTATGGACAGGGTGCGGAAATGGGGATTCCGCTACGACGGCGGTAAAGATCCATTAGGATTTATCGAACGGGTAGAGGAATTAGCGGACGGTTACGGGTTAAACCGTAACTCAATCCCACGAGCGTTACCAGAGCTACTGAAGGAGAAAGCTCTAGTGTGGTTCCGGAATAACAATCGGCACTGGCAGGAATGGGACGAGTTTAAAAAAGATTTTCTGAAGTTCTTTCTGAGCTCGCGATATTTTGAACAACTGGACGACGAGATACGCCGACGCGTCCAACGACCGGGTGAGCGGTTTAAAGATTACGTCCTGGTACTACAAGGGCTTATGCGGCACGCGAACTACACAGCCGAAGAGAAACTGAGCCGTATTTATCGAAATTCGCGCAGAGAGTATCAACTTTACGTTAAACAGAGTGAGTTCAAGAGTCTGGAAGAGTTAGTGGACTTGGTAGAAGACTTCGAAAACCTTCCCCCCGAGAGAGAGCCATTAAGAGCCGCAGCGCGACCATTTGTACCTCGACGACCGGAAGAGCGGTACCAGTCTATACACGTGAACGAAGAGAGCTACAGGTACCCACACAGCAGCGAAAGGCGGGAACAACCAAGGAGGTTTGAGGGCGCTACAAGACCAGATCGAGCAGACCGAGCAGAGCGCTACCAGCAATTGCGTGAAGACCGGAATCTCAACAAACCAAGGAGAGCAGAGAGCCAACCAAATCAGCAAGGGAGGTACGTAGACCCCCGAAACGCATGCAGACGATGCGGTGGAGCCGGACATTTCGCCCACGGCTGTCGCAGTCCAAAACTAGAATTTTGTTGGAAGTGTGGACGTTGTGGAATACACACCCGAAATTGCTGCCCAGATCTACAGGGAAACGACCAGGGGCCTCATCAGTATCGAGGGGTGGGGTCCACAACACTCCCTCGAGAACAGCAGCAGCACTAAACCAGACACAAGGCCGGATCCTGGCCAATGTGAGCACGAACGGCGAAAACATAGTAGCGGCAATAGATACCGGAGCAACGAGGAGTTTCGTGAGCGAAGAAGTAGTGAGGAGATTGGGTACGGAAAGAACGAAACCCGTAAAGACACGAGTGGTAATGGGAGATGGAAGGCGCAAGGATGTCGAGGAAGCAGTAGAAGCAGAAGTGAAGTTGGGGAACGAAGTACATCACAGCGAGTTACTTGTTCTACCAGGCCTGGTCGATGAAATGTTACTCGGGACGGACTACCTCGCGAAGGCCAACACAGAGTTGAGATGCGGCGGAGAGTCACTAAGATTAAGGGTAGACAAGAGAGAAGACGAGATAATCACGTGCACCGCCATGGTTGAGAAGGGAGCGAAGGAGTACACGGCCTCAGAAGGCCCAAACCAAACCACACCACAAGCAGGCAACCCAGCGGATAAGAAAGTGAGTGAGTTCCTGCAAGGTGAGTTGAAACAATTTGAGGAGATGTCAGGACCATCCAATGTCGCCACACATAAAATAATCATGCGAGACGATCGACCAATAAAGCAGAGGTACTTCCCCAAGAACCCAAAGATGCAAGAGGTCATCAACAAAGAAATCGACGAACTACTTGAGAAGAGCTACATTGAACCATCCCATAGTCCGCACAGTGCACCAATAGTATTAGCAAAGAAGAAAAACGGAAAGTGGAGACTCTGCGTCGACTACCGCCAATTGAATGCCAAATCCGTTCCAGACGCATACCCGTTGCCGCGCATCCAGCATATACTCGATCGGCTCAGAAGCGCTAGATTCATCAGCAGTCTGGACTTGAAGAATGGTTATTGGCAGATCCCCATGGAGGAGGACAGCAAACAGTACACGGCATTCACAGTACCCGGACGTGGCTTGTTCCAATGGAAGGTAATGCCTTTCGGCCTACACTCCGCACCAGCGACGTTCCAGAGGGCACTTGATAGAGTTATCGGCCCAGAACTAGAACCGCACGCATTTGCCTACCTAGACGACATCATAGTCACGAGTACAACGCTAGAAGAGCACGTGAAGCACCTCAAAGAAGTATTCCAGCGGCTAAGAAAAGCCAACCTCCGCATCAACCCCGAGAAGTGCGAGTTTTTTAAGAAGAAGCTGAAGTATTTAGGCCACGTAGTCAGCGAGAAGGGCATCCATACAGACCCAGATAAGGTAGCGGCCATAAGAGAGCTCACACCTCCAACAAATCTACGAGAGCTCAGACGATTCCTGGGAGTGGCATCATGGTACCGAAGATTCGTCCCCGACTTTTCACAAGTTTCGCATCCGCTCACATCAATGTTGAAGAAAGGCAAAAAGTGGGAGTGGTCCGAAAAACAACAGTCAGCATTCGAAGCCCTAAAAGACGCCCTCACACAAGCACCGGTATTGGCGTGCCCGGACTTCACAAAGAGATTTACGTTGCAGACCGACGCGAGTGATTTCGGACTCGGAGCAGTTCTAACACAAGAGTTAGAGGGTAGCGAGCGAGTAATAGCATATGCGAGTCGCCGGCTGAATAAAGCCGAAATGAACTACTCACCAACGGAGAAGGAGTGTTTAGCGATAGTCTGGGCAATAAGAAAAATGAGACCGTATCTTGAAGGGTACAACTTCACAGTGATTACCGACCACCTGGCGTTGAAGTGGCTCAACGCGATCGAGAGTCCAACAGGTCGGATAGCGAGATGGGCGCTAGAGCTCCAACAATATTCGTTCGAAGTGCAGTACAGGAAGGGGAAGCTGAACGTCGTAGCAGACGCGCTATCAAGGCAACCACAAGAGGAACAGTTGGGCACAATATTAGAGGAAGACGAAAACGAAGACGGCGCATGGCTAAAAGAAAAGAAGGCGAAGGTGGAAGAAGCTCCAGAAAAGTACCCGGACTACGTGATCGAAGAAGGCAGTTTATATAGGCGAATGACGACCCAAGTCGATGGTGAAGATACTACTCCGTGGAAGCTATGTGTGCCAATGTCTCAAAAACTACGAGTGTTAAAAGAAGTACATGACGCCCCGAGTGCAGGCCATATGGGCATTCGTAAATCCATAGCCCGGGCGATGGCACGATACTACTGGCCAGGAATGTTTCGCGACGTGAGGAAGTATGTACAACAGTGTCACGAGTGCCAAATAGCGGAAGAACCATGGGCAACAGTGTGTGCAGATTTCGTCGGCCTGTTACCCCGATCAAAGCATGGCAATACAATGGCTCTCGTCTTTCTGGACCGATTCTCTAAATGGGTAGCGATCGTTGCAGTCCGCAAAGCCACAACCGAAGGCCTCGTGCGAGCATTCCGAGAAAGGATCTTAGCGCGTTTTGGCGTCCCAAAAGTACTAATCACCGACAACGGAGCACAATTCACCAGTAAGCATTTCAAAAACTTCTTACGCGAGCACGGAGTGAAACACCAGCTAACCGCACCTTACACACCGCAAGAGAACCCAACCGAAAGAGCAAACAGGAACATTAAGAGAATGATAGCGCAATTCGCCGGAAGAGAACAACGTGATTGGGGCGAACTACTCCCAGAAATAACACTCGCACTCAATACCTGCGTAGGCGAATCCACAGGATACAGTCCGGCATACATAGTCCAGGGAAGAGACCCACGAATGCCGAATAATCTCTTCGACGAACACACTTTCGGAACCGCGCAGAAGACCCCGACACCAGCAGAGAAAGCAACAGCGATGGCAGAAGTTTACAGAATAGTTCGAGCTAACCAACAACGCGCAGCAACCGATCAAGCGCGCCATTACAACCTGCGAAGGCGAAATTGGCAACCAGCTATAGGCGACTTGGTACTAGTGAAGGAACACCACCTCTCAAAGGCGATAGAAAACTTTGCGGCCAAACTAGCTCCCAGGTACAGTGGCCCGCATCGAATAACCAACTACGTATCTCCAGTAATAGTGGAACTGGACAAAATACACAAGGGAAAAAGGAGAACGGCACATCTGAGTGAATTGAAGCCGTACCACGGTGATGGGAAAAACATTCCATAAAGGCAAAAAAAAAAAAAAAAAAAATTTGTGAAAAAAAAAATTAATGAAGTAAAGGACATCATAGTATCAAGAAACAGAAAAAAAGAGTAATGAAGTAAAGGACATCATAGTATCAAGAAACAGAAAAAAAAAAAAAAAAAATATTAGAAAAAAAAATATCAGAAAAAAAAATTTAGTGAAAAAAAGACATCATAGTGATAAGAAACAAAAACAAAAAAAAAAAAAAAATTAAGAGTGAAAAAAGTTTGATATGGACGCACCCTAAAAAGGACATAAAAGGGAATCGTAGTGTTAAGAAACAAAAAAAAAAAAAAAATTCAAGTGAAAAAAAAAGTTTGATATGGACGCACCCTAGGTCACATACTGTATGAAGGTGGCAGCACCCATCAACAGCAGAGCCAGCGGTAAACAAATGAACATACATATATACAAATGTACATACATATAACTAAGTGAGAGAAAAAATATATAATATACATACATACATACATGCAATGAAGTGAATATATATATGTACATACAAGTGGAAAAACAAAAATATACATAATATACATACATACATAAACTAATGTATATGCAAAGTGAAAATATACAAGCAAAAACACATAGACGCAAAAAAAAAAAAAATAATAATAATAATTATATATACACAACGCACAAAAAAAAAAAAATAAATATATATACACAAAAAAATAATAATAACCGAAATACTCCTGCAAAAATTCGAAGGAGAAATCTGTATCAAAGCATATGCAGGAAAAGCGATGAAAAATCAAAATAAAAGCCGATACGTTCTCACCTACACGAAACAAGCAGTAAACGAGGCAGAGCAGAAAGTACATGTACCAGCGAAGCTACAGTGATTTTCGTACGGAGTGAAGAAGCAGATAGCGGCAGTGCTGATGAAGGAGAATGTTTAGTGCGCGCATCCACGCCAATCACAATCTCGTCAGAGAGTGAGGATGAGCAGCCAGCGAAGCGACGAGGAGAACTGGATATATCCGAGGAGGATGGTGAAGTGCGTGAGGATCACACGGACTGGCCTGGTGACCATAAGTCTCGCAGCGGGAAGTGAGGGGAGGGTGTAAGGACCCCAAAATCCGAGGCTTTTGGAGACCTCACAACAATACTTTTTATATATATTTTTTATATTCATACACTGAATTTATATATGTACATTGAATTATTATACATGAAATAATTAAATATTACATATATATATATATATATATTTACATACTTAAATTATTGAAGCGCTGAAGCCTAAAAGCATGTTCGAACATGAATGCACATACACACATACACATAGAATAAGTGAGAAACTGTACGCAGCAATAAATTGTTATTATAAAATAACATTCTGCCTGCGTGCAGAATAGTATAAAAGGCGACGAAAACGCAAAGGAAATTAAGTAGCCTTTGTGTTGTCGATAGGTATACTTGCCCGTGGGATCAATACCACCGGCAAACGTAGTGCACCTGAGGGTTTACACCTCACGAGCATTTATCTACCATATATTCTACTGAGGGTTTACACCTCACTGGAACGAGGGCTGTTAGAGGGTTTACACCTCCACAGCACCATACGAAAGAAGTACTATCTGTGTTATTATTAAGCATACTTGCCCGTGGGTTCAACACCACCGGCAAATGTAGTGTACCTGAGGGTTTTCACCTCACGAACACTTATTTACTTGTCATAGAAATAGCGAGTAACGTATTAGAAACCGTGTAGATAGAGATTGTTAAACTAATAAATTTGTTGTAACGTACACAGCGTGTTTTACTTTAGCAAACCCTTGGCAAGGCTGAGCTTACCCCAGCCAAGTGGAAAACTCCGTTACAGTTGGTATGTGTTAATGTAAAATGTTGGGATTAAGTCATAGGGTTCGAGGTTCCTACAGCGGGCAGCACACACAATTTGGCTATATTTCGGGTTATCTTTCCATTCTGCGTGATTATGTCGACCACCCGGACCTTTTCGTTTGCACCTTGATACACTTTGGTTATACGTCCTAGGCGCCATTCATTCGGGGGGAGGAGGTCATCCTTGACGACGACGAGATCTCCTTCTTTTACGGGGCTTTCCGCCCTTTTCCATTTGTACCTCTTGTGTAATTCTCTGAGATACTCGTTCTTGCATCTGGTACTAAATTGATGATGAAGCACCTTGAGTTTCTGCCATTTGGGAACCAGAGAGAGGTCTTCAGCATTGGGTTCGGGTATGGATAACAGTGGGGCACCGCGGAGGAAATGTTCAGGGGTGAGTGCCAGTAGGTCTTGCGGGTCTTGCGACATAGCTGAGAGCGGTCGGGAATTGAGAACCGCTTCGATTCTTACCATCAGGGTTGTGAGTTCCTCGAAGCTAAATTTATGATTTCCGGCGACCTTGGTGAAGTGCAGCTTAAAACTCTTCACTGCTGCTTCCCATAGTCCACCCATATGAGGGGCATACGGGGGAATAAACTCCCAACAGAAGCCGAGTGGGGCGTATTTAGCAGAGACGTCGGCTGCTGCTACCTTCAGGAACACGCCGAACTCGCGGTGGAAGGTGCGTTGAGCTCCGACAAATGTCTTCCCATTGTCGGACATAATCTTATAGGGGAGACCGCGACGTCCAACAAATCTAGCAAAGGCTGCTCGGAAAGCCTCCGTAGTCAAGTCCGAGCAGACTTCGAGGTGTATTGCTTTCGTGGAAAAGCATACAAACACACAAACGTATGCCTTTGAATATGAAGCTCGCCGATGGGTAGATACTTTTACTAGGAACGGGCCGGCGAAATCCACCCCAGTCGTGTGAAACGGTAGGGTATATGTGGTTCGCTCGGAGGGTAGTGCTGCCATGATCTGCGATCTCATCTGCTGCTTGTGGATGGTGCATGTTTTGCAGTGGAAGATGCACTTTTTTATTTTGGGTTTGAGTCGGGGAATGTAGTACTCTTGTTGTACCATTCGCATCTTTAACTGATTTCCAGCATGCAGCATGGTGGTGTGTAGAAATTTTAACAACAGGGGGCAGAATATTGAGTTTCCCGGGATAATTATGGGATGACGTTCGTTGTAACTAAGGGCTACGTATTTAAGCCGTCCGTTTACACGCAGTACGCCTTTGCTGTCGAGTATAGGATTTAATGTCAGCAGCGGGTCCTTCTTGCTGATTGGTTCTGAGACTTCGAGTTGAGCTATGGTTTCACCATAATGCCTTCGTTGAGTTAGGATTATGAGTCGTGTTTTTGCTTCGTTCATCTCTTCGTGGCTTAGAGTCGGGCTCATTTGAGATGGCAATTTTCGTGACCTGTGAATAAAACGATATACATATGCAAGTACTCTAAGGGCTCGGGGGAAGGAAGAAAATCTCTCCAAGATATCTTCGGATGGCGAGGTATGGAATGCGGCGATGTGCCTTTGCTCCGGAGGCGATGGGTGTTGGGGGCGAGAGCTAGGCCATTCATTGGCGGGTTTGGCGAGCCATTTAGGACCTTTCCACCAGATGGTGTCTTCAACGAGGTCCTGAGGTCGACATCCACGGGTGCCTAGGTCAGCTGGGTTGTCGCTGCTGCATACGTGCCGCCACGTAGCGTTACTTATCAGTTGCAGGATTTGGGATATCCTGTTTGCTACATATGTTTTCCAAGAGTGGGGTGGTTTCTCTAGCCATGCTAAGACGATGGTCGAGTCTGTCCACAGAACAAGTTCGTGAGGCGGTAAACTTAATTCGGTTTGTATTTGGTCTACCAACAGTAGACCTGCTCCACAGAGCTCTAGACGGGGGAGACTTATTGTTTGGAGAGGAGCTACCTTTGTTTTTGCAGCTAATAAATGTGAGGTGAAGGAGTTGTCGCCATGTTGTACCCTCATATACACACAAGCGCAGAATGCCTTCTCTGAGGCATCTGAGAAACCGTGGAGTTGAATCGGTTTGTCGGGGGAGTACTGCACCCATCGGGGTATCTGGATGTCTTTGATTGCCGGGAGATTCTCATGAAACGAGTTCCATTTATGTATGGATCCGGATTTTTCGTTTTCGTCCCAATCCGTTCCTTCTAGCCACAGTGTTTGGAGTAGTACCTTGGCTACTATCATAATTGGTGATAATCATCCTGCCGGGTCGAATAGTTTCGCCACAGCTGATAAAATCTGGCGTTTAGTGCTACACTTTGCAGCGGGTTGAGGTTCGTATGAGTATGAGAAGGTGTCCGCGTTCCAGCGTAGTCCTAGAGTTTTTGTTGAGCTTGTGTCGCTGAATTTAAGAAAGTCGGCATCTAACAAATGAGACTCTGAGATTTTCTCGAGTATTTTCGGGTGGTTTGCCGTAATTTTCTTAAGAGGGAATCCTGCTGAATTTAACGCTTCGATAACTTGGGTGAGAGAGTTGATAGTGGACTGTATTTCGTTACTGCCTGAGAGAATGTCATCTACATAAATTTCATTGAGTAGGATATTGTTTGCGAGAGGGTATTCGCTTTTGCAATCTTCGGCTAATTGATGTAGGGTTCGAATAGCTAAATATGGGGCACAGTTAACGCCAAACGTAACTGTCTTTAGCTTGAAATCTTCTATTTGAGAGTCGGGGGTTCTGCGAAAGAGTATTCGCTGGAAGTCTTGATCTTCCTGGTTAACGAGTATTTGCCGGTACATTTTCTCAATGTCGCCGTTAAATACGTACTTATAGAGTCGCCAATTGAGGATTATTAACATTAAATCGTTTTGTAGTGTTGGGCCTGTGTGTAGGACGTCGTTTAGCGAGTTTCCTGATTGTGATAATCTGGATGCGTTGAAAACGACTCGGACCTACTGTCGGGTTTTATGACAGCGTGATGGGGTAGATAGAAGGAGAAGTACTTCCCTTCGTGGATTACTTCGAGAGGTGAAGTGGGTTCCATGTGGTCCAAGGTCAAGTATTCCTCCAAGACTTCCTGATATTTTTGCTGCAGCACTGGTTTTCGTTCTAGGGTCCGCTCGTTGCTGATGTACTGTTGCTGTGCTGCTAGTCTGGAGTGGCCTAGGGCTGCGTCCCTGGGAAACTCCTTTTTGAATGGTAATTTGACTGTGTATTTACCATTCTTTTGACGAGTTGTTGTTTCGCGATACAAATTTTCGCAAAATTCGTCCGCTTCTGAGTGAGTTTGGGGAGTCCCTTCTTCTTGCTCCCAGAATTTCCTTATTTGGATGCTGATCGGGTCATTTTGGGTTGGATGGACCTGTGTTGAAAAGGACTCTATCTTTTGAGTTGTCGGTCCGCTGATTATCCAGCCGAATATTGTTTGTTGTGCCAATAGGGTTTCATTGTGGAGGTGTTGCACTCCTTGTTTGAGGATTTGGGGTGCTAAGTCGCTGCCGATTACCATGTCAATTCGAGATGGGGTGAGACATTTTGGGTCGGCTAACGCTAAGTGTGTTATTTGATTGATGTCAATGGTTGACACTTGGGTTGTGGGTAGTAGGTGTGTGAGCTTGGGTAATATTATTGCTCTTGCTTTCACATGGTGTGATAAGTCTGACGAACACAGAGTTAGTTCGCAGACTTTAGTTGAGTTCTGGATGAAAGTTCCTCCCATTCCTGAGATTTCGTAATGGGTTTCTTCCGTGGGTAAATTGAGTATTTTTTGAATCCGAGATGTGACAAAGGTTTTTTGCGAACCTTGGTCTATCATTGCTCGGATTTTGTGGTGTTCTCCTGCTAGATATATCGGTACTATAGCCGTGGGCAAGAGTGTGGTTTCGTTGCTGCTTGCATGATGTGTTGTTACCTTGACTGTCTTCTTCTGAGCCTGGGGGGTGTGGCTGATTCCTGTTGAGGTTGATGGTCTGTCGTCTGCTATTTCCACTGCGGTCGCTGCCTGTGCTGTCGATGAGAGGGGTTTTGAGTATGGGTTTGTATTTTGATGATGGAGTAGTGAATGATGACGCCTTTGGCAGTAAACGCAGGTGAATTTGCTTTGACATTGACTTCGTTGGTGTGAACAGGAAAGACAATTTTCGCAGTAACGAATTTTTGTCGATCTGGGACGGAAAGGTTCCTAAATCGGATGCACATTTTCATCCCGTGACTAGAGTTGCATAACTTGCAGGAAACGGGTTTTTGGTACTCTGTGTGATAGGTTTGCATGCGACTTTTATTCGCAAATGGGGAGCTTTGATTGCCAGCTCTGGGTGTGAAAGTATTGATGTGGGGTTTGGGTTTACCTGGGCGATATGTTCCCAGTCGTTCTACTACCTCGTATCTACTGGTCAGGAATGCGTTCATTTCGGACCAGAGTGGTAGTTCTTTCCTCGAACTGAGTGATTGTTCCCAAAGCGCGAGTGTTTCGCTCGGGAGTTTCGAGGAGCATATATAAATGAGGATAGGGTCCCAATCCTTAGTCGAAATCTTTTGTGATGAGAGATTGGAGAGGCAGTTATTTATTGTGGTCTGCAGTTTTTGCAGCTGCTCCCCGTTCTCTGCATAAATGGGTTGTAGATTAAGGAGGGTTTTGAGCTGGTTATCTACCAGAATTCTTGGGTTCTCATAACGAGATTTTAATGCTTCCCAAGCAAGCGGAAAGCTTTCATCTGTTAATAAGTATTGTTTCACAATGAGGCCTGCTGGACCTTTTGCCTTGTGACGCAGGTGAAATAATTTTTGGGCGGGTGTTAATTTAGGGTGATTTATATAAACTGCCGTAAACATGTCTCGGAATGTCGGCCAGTCTTCGTATCCTCCGTAATATGCTTCAGTATCGCATGCTGGTACTTTGAGACATACCCCATTGGAAACTGAGCTTGTGTGTGTATTTGTTGATTGTTGGGTTGTTTGGGTGGGTGTTGTAACTGTGAAAAGCTGCAATGCTTCTAGCATTTGCGCTTTACAGTTCTGGAAGCTTTCGGAACATTTTGAGTATTTCTGCTCCACTGACTCGCTGACTTCCGGGTATGCGTCTGCCATGAAGATAGCCTCGTATGCTTCTAGGAGGCTATCCCAGTTTTTGTCCAGCTGCTGTATTTTTACGCTGAGTAGAGTTTCCGTCTGGTCACTCGCCAAGTCCGTTGACCATTTTGCGCAGAAAACCTCCAGCCTGTTGGATTCAAAGATGAACTTCTGTAAGTACCTGTTCATCTTGGTTGATGCTTTTTCTGCCTTATCTTCTGGCATTTGTGGAATTTTTGGGGATTTGATTAAATGGGGTTTTATAAAAAATTAAATATATATGTAGTGGGTTTTTTTAAAAAAAAATTGCGTTAGTATTTTAAAATTGAGTGAGTTTTTTTTTTTTTTTTTTAGGTGTATTTATTATTTATTCCAAATAAATAAATAAATTTATTTGGAATAATTGGGGTTTTATTGGTTGTTCCTATTAAAACTCTTCACTTTTGTCCCACTGTACAAAAGTCTAATGATTGCTTGATCGCGGCCCACGGTGTCTTCTGCTGCGACTCCTTTTGTTTATTTGTCCTCAGCTATGCAAAATGTGTGAAGTTTGAGAGCGCGTTTGAGTGGGAACAAATGTGTGTGCTGCGCTGTAACGGTATTGAAATTTTGCATATGCATATACAGATATGCTATATGCCTACCGTTTTAGAGAGAGATGTATACTATATTTTTTATAACAGCTGCAAATTGAGGGAGTGGCCAACGGGATTTGCTCAGTTTAGCTTGTATTCAATTTTTTTTTGATGGGTATTTCAACCGTTTTTCAAAGAAAACGGTACTGCTATGCTGCAAATGTGAGGGAGTGGCTAACGGGTTTTTTGGTGCTGTACAAACTTGTACAGTTGCCACCAATAATTTATTTAATTTATTATATTGTTAATAATATGTATGTATAATGAGTGTGTACATGAGTGTGTACTTACTCCGACATGGCTCTTTTACTTAGCCTTTGGGTAGCGGACTTGATTGTTGTTGGTGTGCTTTCCGTGTACTGGCGGACTTGATTGTTGTTGTTGTTGGTGGTGGTAGTCAGCGTACGCTTTATTTATATTATGTTTCTCGAAACTGGATGTATATAAATGGATGTATATATATTTTAAAATTTTTTTTTTTTTTTTTTGCGTCGAATTGGTTGTTTTATACTGAATAATCGAGCTTCGACTTATTAGGTATTTAGAAAAATCACTTTAAATTTCAAATAATTTTTTTGTTTTATATACAATATATGTATATGAATTTTTGCTTTTAGCGTAAAATATTTTTGATTAAAAATGTTTATTGTGGAACTTTTTTTTTTTTTTTTTTTTTATTTATGTGTACTTTGTAAATTATAGTTTCGCGTTTTCTTTAAAACAAAATTTTCATACAATGTTCTTAGAAAATTTATAAACTTTTTGTACGTATACGCGTGTTATTTATTTCACACTTGTAATAATTTGTTTTGAAATTTTATTTTTTAATTTTTTTTTTGAACTAGTTTTCTCAATATAATTTTACTTTTCTTCTGTTTAATATATTTTTTTTTTTTTTTTTTTTAAATCGAATTTTCAAAGTTTGTAACAATGCATATATTAAATTTCACTTTCTTGAAAAAACTTTTACCGCAACGAGCACTGGGTGTTACGTATTTATCCGAGTTTCCGTTAATATTTCACTTAATATGCAGTTATAGACCGCTTAACATTTATTTTGCTGTTATTTATTTGTTTGTCTGTATGATTGGCATTTGTTTCTGTTTTTAATTAGTAAATTTTCCTTTTTTATACCGTAGTTTTTATTTACTGTTAATTATTTTAGGCGGTATAATTATGTGAAATTATTTAATGTATTTATTTATTATTTTTTTGATAATAGGAGTTTAAAAATTTATTCTTATATTGGAAGTGATTTTATTATAGTTTAGTTTTGTTGTCTTTCCTTTTTTTTTTTCTTATACAATAATTTTTCCTTTTTAATTATGTGAATTTTAATTTAATTATATGAATTTTAATTTAATTTTTGTTTTTAATTAATTTTTCCTATTACTGGAATTCACTTTTCTTAAATTTTGTTCTGCACTCCCGCCGCTGTTGCTTTTAAAAAGGGTTTTTTGTTGTTGTTCTCCACTGCAATCTGTTTCTTCACATGATGTTTGTTAATTTTTTCTTAGTAACACATCTTTTTTTTTCAATTTTAACTTTTTTACGTTTGAACTTTTAGGTTTCTTAATTTATTTAATCACTTCTTTTCACAATTTCCGATTTTCGTAGTTTTTAATGTGACCGCTCGATTTTTTGTGTATAACCGCTCAAGTTTTGTTATGTGTATGACCGCTCGAATTTTATTTTTTTTTTCGATTTTTTGCAGTATGTTTTCTTTTGAACTTTTTTATCGCGTTTTGTTTAATTTATATTAATAATTAATTATAAATCACGTGCTTATAGCTTATTTTTTCTTCACGCACGTCCGCTCGATTTAATATTCCGTTTTGATTATATTAAATTTGTACCGTTTGTGTTTTTTGTAAGTCCGTACGTTTTTTTTTTTCTCACATAGGACCGCTCGGTTCAAGATTCCGTTTTATTTTGTCTATATGTATGATGGCCGCTGTTGCCGTTGGGTAGAGCAGTGGTGCCAATTGTTTTTTTTTTTTTTTTTTTTTTTTTCGGCACCGAAGGACCATGTATATTTTTGAGTGGGGGTAAAATGGGCCGTTTCCAATAAATGATAGCCTCGTATGCTTCTAGGAGGCTATCCCAGTTTTTGTCCAGCTGCTGTATTTTTACGCTGAGTAGAGTTTCCGTCTGGTCACTCGCCAAGTCCGTTGACCATTTTGCGCAGAAAACCTCCAGCCTGTTGGATTCAAAGATGAACTTCTGTAAGTACCTGTTCATCTTGGTTGATGCTTTTTCTGCCTTATCTTCTGGCATTTGTGGAATTTTTGGGGATTTGATTAAATGGGGTTTTATAAAAAATTAAATATATATGTAGTGGGTTTTTTTAAAAAAAAATTGCGTTAGTATTTTAAAATTGAGTGAGTTTGTAATAAAAATTGGGTGGTTTTTTTTTTTTTTTTTTAATTTATATATTGACCAGCAGCAAAAATTTAATGTGTTTATTTGCCTCAGCGCGTCTGAGTGCAAATATTTGGGTGGGTATGCAAATTAAATTTTTTTTTTTTTTTTTTAGGTGTATTTATTATTTATTCCAAATAAATAAATAAATTTATTTGGAATAATTGGGGTTTTATTGGTTGTTCCTATTAAAACTCTTCACTTTTGTCCCACTGTACAAAAGTCTAATGATTGCTTGATCGCGGCCCACGGTGTCTTCTGCTGCGACTCCTTTTGTTTATTTGTCCTCAGCTATGCAAAATGTGTGAAGTTTGAGAGCGCGTTTGAGTGGGAACAAATGTGTGTGCTGCGCTGTAACGGTATTGAAATTTTGCATATGCATATACAGATATGCTATATGCCTACCGTTTTAGAGAGAGATGTATACTATATTTTTTATAACAGCTGCAAATTGAGGGAGTGGCCAACGGGATTTGCTCAGTTTAGCTTGTATTCAATTTTTTTTTGATGGGTATTTCAACCGTTTTTCAAAGAAAACGGTACTGCTATGCTGCAAATGTGAGGGAGTGGCTAACGGGTTTTTTGGTGCTGTACAAACTTGTACAGTTGCCACCAATAATTTATTTAATTTATTATATTGTTAATAATATGTATGTATAATGAGTGTGTACATGAGTGTGTACTTACTCCGACATGGCTCTTTTACTTAGCCTTTGGGTAGCGGACTTGATTGTTGTTGGTGTGCTTTCCGTGTACTGGCGGACTTGATTGTTGTTGTTGTTGGTGGTGGTAGTCAGCGTACGCTTTATTTATATTATGTTTCTCGAAACTGGATGTATATAAATGGATGTATATATATTTAAAAATTTTTTTTTTTTTTTTGCGTCGAATTGGTTGTTTTATACTGAATAATCGAGCTTCGACTTATTAGGTATTTAGAAAAATCACTTTAAATTTCAAATAATTTTTTTGTTTTAT
The DNA here is from genome assembly GCA_037013455.1 of Ceratitis rosa. NCBI lineage: Eukaryota > Metazoa > Arthropoda > Insecta > Diptera > Tephritidae > Ceratitis > Ceratitis rosa. The sequence goes on along the minus strand of JAWMAG010000018.1, from coordinate 1,857,294 downwards.
ATACAATATATGTACATGAATTTTTGCTTTTAGCGTAAAATATTTTTGATTAAAAATGTTTATTGTGGAACTTTTTTTTTTTTTTTTTTTTTTTTTATTTATGTGTACTTTGTAAATTATAGTTTCGCGTTTTCTTTAAAACAAAATTTTCATACAATGTTCTTAGAAAATTTATAAACTTTTTGTACGTATACGCGTGTTATTTATTTCACACTTGTAATAATTTGTTTTGAAATTTTATTTTTTAATTTTTTTTTTGAACTAGTTTTCTCAATATAATTTTACTTTTCTTCTGTTTAATATATTTTTTTTTTTTTTTTTTTTTTTAAATCGAATTTTCAAAGTTTGTAACAATGCATATATTAAATTTCACTTTCTTGAAAAAACTTTTACCGCAACGAGCACTGGGTGTTACGTATTTATCCGAGTTTCCGTTAATATTTCACTTAATATGCAGTTATAGACCGCTTAACATTTATTTTGCTGTTATTTATTTGTTTGTCTGTATGATTGGCATTTGTTTCTGTTTTTAATTAGTAAATTTTCCTTTTTTATACCGTAGTTTTTATTTACTGTTAATTATTTTAGGCGGTATAATTATGTGAAATTATTTAATGTATTTATTTATTATTTTTTTGATAATAGGAGTTTAAAAATTTATTCTTATATTGGAAGTGATTTTATTATAGTTTAGTTTTGTTGTCTTTTCTTTTTTTTCTTATACAATAATTTTTCCTTTTTAATTATGTGAATTTTAATTTAATTATATGAATTTTAATTTAATTTTTGTTTTTAATTAATTTTTCCTATTACTGGAATTCACTTTTCTTAAATTTTGTTCTGCACTCCCGCCGCTGTTGCTTTTAAAAAGGGTTTTTTGTTGTTGTTCTCCACTGCAATCTGTTTCTTCACATGATGTTTGTTAATTTTTTCTTAGTAACACATCTTTTTTTTTCAATTTTAACTTTTTTACGTTTGAACTTTTAGGTTTCTTAATTTATTTAATCACTTCTTTTCACAATTTCCGATTTTCGTAGTTTTTAATGTGACCGCTCGATTTTTTGTGTATAACCGCTCAAGTTTTGTTATGTGTATGACCGCTCGAATTTTATTTTTTTTTTCGATTTTTTGCAGTATGTTTTCTTTTGAACTTTTTTATCGCGTTTTGTTTAATTTATATTAATAATTAATTATAAATCACGTGCTTATAGCTTATTTTTTCTTCACGCACGTCCGCTCGATTTAATATTCCGTTTTGATTATATTAAATTTGTACCGTTTGTGTTTTTTGTAAGTCCGTACGTTTTTTTTTTTCTCACATAGGACCGCTCGGTTCAAGATTCCGTTTTATTTTGTCTATATGTATGATGGCCGCTGTTGCCGTTGGGTAGAGCAGTGGTGCCAATTGTTTTTTTTTTTTTTTTTTTTTTTTTTCGGCACCGAAGGACCATGTATATTTTTGAGTGGGGGTAAAATGGGCCGTTTCCAATAAATGAGGAAGATTAGGTCTTTTTGGGTTTTAAAATATAACAATTCAGGTTTATTAAATTACGAATGGTATAATATGCGTCTGCCATGAAGATAGCCTCGTATGCTTCTAGGAGGCTATCCCAGTTTTTGTCCAGCTGCTGTATTTTTACGCTGAGTAGAGTTTCCGTCTGGTCACTCGCCAAGTCCGTTGACCATTTTGCGCAGAAAACCTCCAGCCTGTTGGATTCAAAGATGAACTTCTGTAAGTACCTGTTCATCTTGGTTGATGCTTTTTCTGCCTTATCTTCTGGCATTTGTGGAATTTTTGGGGATTTGATTAAATGGGGTTTTATAAAAAATTAAATATATATGTAGTGGGTTTTTTTAAAAAAAAATTGCGTTAGTATTTTAAAATTGAGTGAGTTTGTAATAAAAATTGGGTGGTTTTTTTTTTTTTTTTAATTTATATATTGACCAGCAGCAAAAATTTAATGTGTTTATTTGCCTCAGCGCGTCTGAGTGCAAATATTTGGGTGGGTATGCAAATTAAATTTTTTTTTTTTTTTTAGGTGTATTTATTATTTATTCCAAATAAATAAATAAATTTATTTGGAATAATTGGGGTTTTATTGGTTGTTCCTATTAAAACTCTTCACTTTTGTCCCACTGTACAAAAGTCTAATGATTGCTTGATCGCGGCCCACGGTGTCTTCTGCTGCGACTCCTTTTGTTTATTTGTCCTCAGCTATGCAAAATGTGTGAAGTTTGAGAGCGCGTTTGAGTGGGAACAAATGTGTGTGCTGCGCTGTAACGGTATTGAAATTTTGCATATGCATATACAGATATGCTATATGCCTACCGTTTTAGAGAGAGATGTATACTATATTTTTTATAACAGCTGCAAATTGAGGGAGTGGCCAACGGGATTTGCTCAGTTTAGCTTGTATTCAATTTTTTTTTGATGGGTATTTCAACCGTTTTTCAAAGAAAACGGTACTGCTATGCTGCAAATGTGAGGGAGTGGCTAACGGGTTTTTTGGTGCTGTACAAACTTGTACAGTTGCCACCAATAATTTATTTAATTTATTATATTGTTAATAATATGTATGTATAATGAGTGTGTACATGAGTGTGTACTTACTCCGACATGGCTCTTTTACTTAGCCTTTGGGTAGCGGACTTGATTGTTGTTGGTGTGCTTTCCGTGTACTGGCGGACTTGATTGTTGTTGTTGTTGGTGGTGGTAGTCAGCGTACGCTTTATTTATATTATGTTTCTCGAAACTGGATGTATATAAATGGATGTATATATATTTTAAAATTTTTTTTTTTTTTTGCGTCGAATTGGTTGTTTTATACTGAATAATCGAGCTTCGACTTATTAGGTATTTAGAAAAATCACTTTAAATTTCAAATAATTTTTTTGTTTTATATACAATATATGTATATGAATTTTTGCTTTTAGCGTAAAATATTTTTGATTAAAAATGTTTATTGTGGAACTTTTTTTTTTTTTTTTTTTTTTTTATTTATGTGTACTTTGTAAATTATAGTTTCGCGTTTTCTTTAAAACAAAATTTTCATACAATGTTCTTAGAAAATTTATAAACTTTTTGTACGTATACGCGTGTTATTTATTTCACACTTGTAATAATTTGTTTTGAAATTTTATTTTTTAATTTTTTTTTTTGAACTAGTTTTCTCAATATAATTTTACTTTTCTTCTGTTTAATATATTTTTTTTTTTTTTTTTAAATCGAATTTTCAAAGTTTGTAACAATGCATATATTAAATTTCACTTTCTTGAAAAAACTTTTACCGCAACGAGCACTGGGTGTTACGTATTTATCCGAGTTTCCGTTAATATTTCACTTAATATGCAGTTATAGACCGCTTAACATTTATTTTGCTGTTATTTATTTGTTTGTCTGTATGATTGGCATTTGTTTCTGTTTTTAATTAGTAAATTTTCCTTTTTTATACCGTAGTTTTTATTTACTGTTAATTATTTTAGGCGGTATAATTATGTGAAATTATTTAATGTATTTATTTATTATTTTTTTGATAATAGGAGTTTAAAAATTTATTCTTATATTGGAAGTGATTTTATTATAGTTTAGTTTTGTTGTCTTTCCTTTTTTTTTCTTATACAATAATTTTTCCTTTTTAATTATGTGAATTTTAATTTAATTATATGAATTTTAATTTAATTTTTGTTTTTAATTAATTTTTCCTATTACTGGAATTCACTTTTCTTAAATTTTGTTCTGCACTCCCGCCGCTGTTGCTTTTAAAAAGGGTTTTTTGTTGTTGTTCTCCACTGCAATCTGTTTCTTCACATGATGTTTGTTAATTTTTTCTTAGTAACACATCTTTTTTTTTTCAATTTTAACTTTTTTACGTTTGAACTTTTAGGTTTCTTAATTTATTTAATCACTTCTTTTCACAATTTCCGATTTTCGTAGTTTTTAATGTGACCGCTCGATTTTTTGTGTATAACCGCTCAAGTTTTGTTATGTGTATGACCGCTCGAATTTTATTTTTTTTTTCGATTTTTTGCAGTATGTTTTCTTTTGAACTTTTTTATCGCGTTTTGTTTAATTTATATTAATAATTAATTATAAATCACGTGCTTATAGCTTATTTTTTCTTCACGCACGTCCGCTCGATTTAATATTCCGTTTTGATTATATTAAATTTGTACCGTTTGTGTTTTTTGTAAGTCCGTACGTTTTTTTTTTTCTCACATAGGACCGCTCGGTTCAAGATTCCGTTTTATTTTGTCTATATGTATGATGGCCGCTGTTGCCGTTGGGTAGAGCAGTGGTGCCAATTGTTTTTTTTTTTTTTTTTTTTTCGGCACCGAAGGACCATGTATATTTTTGAGTGGGGGTAAAATGGGCCGTTTCCAATAAATGAGGAAGATTAGGTCTTTTTGGGTTTTAAAATATAACAATTCAGGTTTATTAAATTACGAATGGTATAATATGCGTCTGCCATGAAGATAGCCTCGTATGCTTCTAGGAGGCTATCCCAGTTTTTGTCCAGCTGCTGTATTTTTACGCTGAGTAGAGTTTCCGTCTGGTCACTCGCCAAGTCCGTTGACCATTTTGCGCAGAAAACCTCCAGCCTGTTGGATTCAAAGATGAACTTCTGTAAGTACCTGTTCATCTTGGTTGATGCTTTTTCTGCCTTATCTTCTGGCATTTGTGGAATTTTTGGGGATTTGATTAAATGGGGTTTTATAAAAAATTAAATATATATGTAGTGGGTTTTTTTAAAAAAAAATTGCGTTAGTATTTTAAAATTGAGTGAGTTTGTAATAAAAATTGGGTGGTTTTTTTTTTTTTTTTTTTTAATTTATATATTGACCAGCAGCAAAAATTTAATGTGTTTATTTGCCTCAGCGCGTCTGAGTGCAAATATTTGGGTGGGTATGCAAATTAAATTTTTTTTTTTTTTTTTTAGGTGTATTTATTATTTATTCCAAATAAATAAATAAATTTATTTGGAATAATTGGGGTTTTATTGGTTGTTCCTATTAAAACTCTTCACTTTTGTCCCACTGTACAAAAGTCTAATGATTGCTTGATCGCGGCCCACGGTGTCTTCTGCTGCGACTCCTTTTGTTTATTTGTCCTCAGCTATGCAAAATGTGTGAAGTTTGAGAGCGCGTTTGAGTGGGAACAAATGTGTGTGCTGCGCTGTAACGGTATTGAAATTTTGCATATGCATATACAGATATGCTATATGCCTACCGTTTTAGAGAGAGATGTATACTATATTTTTTATAACAGCTGCAAATTGAGGGAGTGGCCAACGGGATTTGCTCAGTTTAGCTTGTATTCAATTTTTTTTGATGGGTATTTCAACCGTTTTTCAAAGAAAACGGTACTGCTATGCTGCAAATGTGAGGGAGTGGCTAACGGGTTTTTTGGTGCTGTACAAACTTGTACAGTTGCCACCAATAATTTATTTAATTTATTATATTGTTAATAATATGTATGTATAATGAGTGTGTACATGAGTGTGTACTTACTCCGACATGGCTCTTTTACTTAGCCTTTGGGTAGCGGACTTGATTGTTGTTGGTGTGCTTTCCGTGTACTGGCGGACTTGATTGTTGTTGTTGTTGGTGGTGGTAGTCAGCGTACGCTTTATTTATATTATGTTTCTCGAAACTGGATGTATATAAATGGATGTATATATATTTTAAAATTTTTTTTTTTTTTTTTTGCGTCGAATTGGTTGTTTTATACTGAATAATCGAGCTTCGACTTATTAGGTATTTAGAAAAATCACTTTAAATTTCAAATAATTTTTTTGTTTTATATACAATATATGTATATGAATTTTTGCTTTTAGCGTAAAATATTTTTGATTAAAAATGTTTATTGTGGAACTTTTTTTTTTTTTTTTTTTTTTTATTTATGTGTACTTTGTAAATTATAGTTTCGCGTTTTCTTTAAAACAAAATTTTCATACAATGTTCTTAGAAAATTTATAAACTTTTTGTACGTATACGCGTGTTATTTATTTCACACTTGTAATAATTTGTTTTGAAATTTTATTTTTTAATTTTTTTTTTTGAACTAGTTTTCTCAATATAATTTTACTTTTCTTCTGTTTAATATATTTTTTTTTTTTTTTTTTTTTAAATCGAATTTTCAAAGTTTGTAACAATGCATATATTAAATTTCACTTTCTTGAAAAAACTTTTACCGCAACGAGCACTGGGTGTTACGTATTTATCCGAGTTTCCGTTAATATTTCACTTAATATGCAGTTATAGACCGCTTAACATTTATTTTGCTGTTATTTATTTGTTTGTCTGTATGATTGGCATTTGTTTCTGTTTTTAATTAGTAAATTTTCCTTTTTTATACCGTAGTTTTTATTTACTGTTAATTATTTTAGGCGGTATAATTATGTGAAATTATTTAATGTATTTATTTATTATTTTTTTGATAATAGGAGTTTAAAAATTTATTCTTATATTGGAAGTGATTTTATTATAGTTTAGTTTTGTTGTCTTTCCTTTTTTTTTTCTTATACAATAATTTTTCCTTTTTAATTATGTGAATTTTAATTTAATTATATGAATTTTAATTTAATTTTTGTTTTTAATTAATTTTTCCTATTACTGGAATTCACTTTTCTTAAATTTTGTTCTGCACTCCCGCCGCTGTTGCTTTTAAAAAGGGTTTTTTGTTGTTGTTCTCCACTGCAATCTGTTTCTTCACATGATGTTTGTTAATTTTTTCTTAGTAACACATCTTTTTTTTTTCAATTTTAACTTTTTTACGTTTGAACTTTTAGGTTTCTTAATTTATTTAATCACTTCTTTTCACAATTTCCGATTTTCGTAGTTTTTAATGTGACCGCTCGATTTTTTGTGTATAACCGCTCAAGTTTTGTTATGTGTATGACCGCTCGAATTTTATTTTTTTTTTCGATTTTTTGCAGTATGTTTTCTTTTGAACTTTTTTATCGCGTTTTGTTTAATTTATATTAATAATTAATTATAAATCACGTGCTTATAGCTTATTTTTTCTTCACGCACGTCCGCTCGATTTAATATTCCGTTTTGATTATATTAAATTTGTACCGTTTGTGTTTTTTGTAAGTCCGTACGTTTTTTTTTTTTCTCACATAGGACCGCTCGGTTCAAGATTCCGTTTTATTTTGTCTATATGTATGATGGCCGCTGTTGCCGTTGGGTAGAGCAGTGGTGCCAATTGTTTTTTTTTTTTTTTTTTTTTTTTTCGGCACCGAAGGACCATGTATATTTTTGAGTGGGGGTAAAATGGGCCGTTTCCAATAAATGAGGAAGATTAGGTCTTTTTGGGTTTTAAAATATAACAATTCAGGTTTATTAAATTACGAATGGTATAATATAGATTATTGGGAAAAAATAATAAATTTGAGTTATAATTCGTTGTATGAGGTTTTTAGACAAAAATTGTCTTGATGTCTTTGAGACCATTTAATTATTATAAATTTAGGTCTTTAAAGATAAGGAATATAAGCAAAATATAATTTAAATGAGGAAGAGCGGTCCGTGTGGTGATGTCGATTCGTTTGCGGTTGAAAAGCGATTGATTGCTGTCTTTTGCTGTTGACTATTTTTGGCCGGTTGATTATTCAAACGGTGCGGAGTGTTGGCAACATTGGGCGACATTGGGCAGCACATCGCGGCGTTGCCACCTGAGGGGGATCACTCCGAAAACATAAGGAGGTCCATGTCCTCAACAGTTATTTATGGTTCGATTTACTTGAAATTCGAAAAATCCTTATTTATGGACCCGGAATTTACCTTACCTCTGGAAAGTGGACCAGAGACTGACCTATTCAATAAATGTTATTTATGGTTCGATTTACTTGAAACTCAGTACATACACGTAATTGGCCATTTGCTTAAATTAGCAGGAATTCTACACTTGTCTCCGGAAAGTAAACTTTTGACCTATTCGAAAAAAGTTTATTTATGGGTTGGCTTACTGGGAACTGGTATAAAGGTGGCTTTTTGCTTAGATTAACAGGAATACTACATTTCTTTCCGGAACGTGGACCAGGAACTGACCTATTCGAAAAGAGTTTATTTATCAGCTGACTTACTTGAAAATCGGTACATAGATGCCCTTTTGCTTAACAGGATTAACAGGAAGACTACACTTCTCTCTGAGAAGGGAACCAGATACTGACATGTTCAATAAGTCTTATTCGTTATTCGATTTACTTGAAACTCGATATTTAGGTGACTTTTTGCTTAGATTAACTAGAAGACTACAACTCCCTCTTGAAAGTGGACCAGAGACTGACCTATCCAATAAATCTTATTTATGGTCCGATTTACTTGAAACTCGGTACATAGGTGGCCATTTGCTTAGATTACCTAGAAAACTACACCTCCCTCCGAAGAGTGGACTAGAGACTGACCTATCCAATAAATCTCATTTATGGTTCTTATTTTTTAAATTTGATACATAGTTGGCCTTTTGCTTAGATTAACAGGAAGACTACACTTCTTTCCAGAAAGTGGGCCAGGGGCTGACCTATTCGAAGAAAGTGTGTTTATGGCTCGATTTACTTGAAATGCGGTTCATAGGTGACCTTTTGCTCAGATTAATAAGAAAACTACAGCTCCCTCCGGAGAGAGGGCCTGGGGCTGACCTATTCGAAAAAAAAGTTTTTTTATGGCTGGACTTACTTGAAATTCGGTACATACATAGGTGACCTTTACTCAGATTAAAAAGAAGACTACAATTGCCTCTGGAAAGTGGACAAGAGACTGATCTATTCAATAAAAGTTATTTATGGTTTGATTTACTTGAAATTCGGTACATACGTGGCATTTTGCTTAGATTAGCAGGAATCCTGCACTTGTCTCCGGAAAGTTAACTTTTGACCTATTCGAAAAAAGTTTATTTATGGGTTGGCTTACTGGAAACTCGGTATAAAGGTGGCGTTTTGCTATGGTTAACAGGGAGACTACACTTCTTTCCGGAAAGTGGACCAGGGACTGACCTATTCGAAGAAAGTGTGTTTATGGCTCAGATTATAAAGAAGGCCACACTTCCCTCTGGAAAGTAGAAAAGAGACTGATCTATTCAATAAATGTTATTTATGGTTCGATTATCTTGAATTTCGGTAGATACGTGGCATTTTGCTTAGATTAGCAGGAATTCTACACTTGTCTCCGGAAAGTTGTAACGAACCCGGTTCTCCGGTCTATAGCTGGGCTATCACTCAGCCGGATTATGAGTCTCTCCTATATTGTTGATTCCAAAAGAGAAAAGTTACGGACAACACGAGTGGTTCTAATGTTACACACTTAACTTTATTAATCGTATCGTACCGGCAGCGTTTCCACGACACACCATATATCTTAGTCGTATCGTAGTGGCAGCGTTTTCACGTCACACCATATATTTCTATCTACTCCTATTGGTAGCGTTTTCGCGACACACCATATGCACTAGCTACGACAGCACAAACAGAAGTGTCTGATCACTGCTGATGCTGCCCTTTTTATACTAAACCCTGCCTGCAGGTGGACAGTTACGCGTTGCGTTGTTGGTAGGCCTATCGCCTATTCTTCTTTGCCCTACTTAACAGCGACGGCTTGCTGTGTTAGTGCTTGATGCTTGCCTAGCTTAAATGGTTAAATATTTAAAATTCATATTTTAGCTTCATACGTATGTATATATCTATATCTATATATATATGTACATTTATATTAATATATATATATCTATATATATTCAATTAATTCTATGAGTATGTGTACTTCAATGTATGTGTGTTCATTGACTATGTATATATATATGTGTGTACGACTTCTCTTGTTGTTGTTTTTGTTGTTGGTGTTGGTGTTGTTGGTATTGTTGTTGTTGCTGTGAAGGCTTCAAGGCCTTAGACTTGGGGTCTTCACACCCCCCTTTACTTCCCGTAAGGACACGTGATGGTTATCACGTCGGCTTCTGAGACTATTACGCGACACCAGACGCCTCTTGCCTCGTGCCGGAACGTCTGTCGTTTGTCGGGTTGTTGCTGCACCCTTTCCCGGATTTTTGTAACGAGTTCCATTGGTAGCGGGTCGATGTTCGTAAAATTTCGCCAGCCTGATGGTGTTGTTGTTGGTTCTGTTGATTGTTGAAGCCATTTTTCGATTTCGCTGACTACCCCTGGTTCTGCCTGCTGCTGTTCGTTGTCGGCAATCTCCCTCAGCCATTGCTCCAACCCGCGGTCTTCCTCCGCTAACAGGGTGAGCGAAGTCTCCTCCTCGATGTCGTAGTCCTCTTCGCCTACCGTTGTCGTATATTTAATCGCACATTGTTGTTGTTGAGGTCGTGTGTGCGCTGTCCGGTCGTTGAAAATTTTCATTGTCATCGTGACACGTCGGGTGTATTCGGTGTACCCTTCGCCCAGTCGCTGGCTGTATTCTTCCGATATGTTGATTTCGACTCTTCTTATGTCTTCCTCTTCTGCTTCTTCCGTATCGCTGTTGCTTGATGTTGTTGTTTCGTCGTTGACGACGAACTCGACCGTACTAGCTTCACCGACTGTATCCTGGGTTTCGTTCCGCGCTGCGTTTATTTCTGCCTCCGTTAGTCGACGTATGCGCACTTTTAGTGAACCGCAGGTGCTTGTTGCCTTGAACATATTTATTGGTTGCTGATCGCTCTTAAATGTTTCGTTTGCCTATGTGCTGTGTCCTTTTATAATATGCTCGCTTCTCTGTGATTTTCTAATGTAACAAACTGTAATTTTCCCTTCTTGCATTTTGTTGCTGCGCTTTCCAAATTTAAGTTTACTGGCCTCTGGCTTTGTTATTGTTTTTAAATTCTTTAACTGTTGGGCAATTTTGTATATATGTTCAACGACAGGGATTTTTGTTCTGCGGATTTTCCCTTTTATATAATATTTTATGTTATAGTAATAATAATAAGTAATAACTATTATTATTATTATATTTTTATTTTTTTTGTTGTTGTTGCCATAATTATTGTTTTTATTATTATTTTTATTATTACGATTATTATTGTTATTATTTCTGTTATTATTTTTATTATTATTCTTATTGACTTCGGTAGGACTTCTTCAAACTTTGATGGCTTCTGTTTTTTTTTCTTCTTCTTCTTCTACTTCCGTGTGTGTGTTTTTTTTCTCTTTTTCTTCATCTTCTTTGATTCTACCGCTTTTTCTTCTTTGATTCTACCGCTTCTTCTTCTCTGATTCTTCGGTTTGGGATTGGTCGTTCCTTACTTGGCGATTGCCTCCCTATTTGGTAAATTGCCCTCCTGTATGGCAAATACCCTCCTATTTGGCAGATCCCTTATTTAGCAACTGACGAGTTATCACATTTTAGCTTGAAGGTAAAATTTACATATTCTTCGCATTGCGTCGAATTACGCTCGGATGCTTGCCGGGGAGGGTTGCTTCGGGCGCCTATTATTTTATTTCCGTCCTCGTCTCCAGCGTGGTACGGTTTGAGTTCACCTAGGTACGCAGTTCTTCTTTTTCTGTTATGCATCCTGTGTAATTCGACGATTACTGGTGATACGAAATTTGTTACTTTGAACCGTCCGCCGTATCTCGGTGCCAACTTAGCTGCGAAGTTTTTGTTCGCCTTCGATAAATGATGCTCCTTCACGAGGACTCGGTCCCCTATCTTCGGGTGCCACCTTCGTCGACGCAAATTGTAATATCGAGCCTGTTCAATTGATGCCTTTTGTTGGTTTCTTCGCACCATTTTGAATATTTTTCGCATCTTTACTGCCTTGTCTGCCGGGGTTGTGGTTATCTCACCTGTGCCAAATGTAGATTCATCGTATAGTGCTTTCGGTATCCGTGGTTCCCGGCCTTGTACTAAAAATACAGGACTGAATCCAGTGGCCTCACATGTGCTCGTGTTTAGCGCTAGTGTTATTTCTGGTATACTTTCATCCCAATACTTCTGGTCTTTTCCCGTAAACTGTGCCAGCATTCGTTTGATATTTCTGTTTGCCCTCTCCGTCGGGTTTTCTTGCGGTGTGTACGGTTCTGTTAATTGATGTTTTACTCCGTATCCTTGGAGTAACCTTTTGAACTCTTTGCTCGTAAACTGGGTTCCGTTGTCGGTGATCATAATCTTCGGAACCCCAAATCGGGCGGGTATGCGTTCTTTAAGCGCCTTGATGAGGCCTTCGGCTGTCGCTTTCCTCAACGGTACGATTTCTACCCACTTCGAAAATTTATCGATGAACACCAGTATCGCCGTATTTCCATGTTTTGACCGTGGGAGTGGGCCTACAAAATCTGCGCATACGGTTGCCCAGGGTTTCTCGGCAATTTTTGTTAACATCTTACCCGCGGCTTGCTGTTGGCTTGGCTTATATATTTGGAACGTAGGGCACTGTTGGACATACCTCTGGATGTCTCTGAACATCCCCGGCCAGTAATACCGTGCTGTTGCTTTCGCGATGGTTTTCCTGACGCCCATGTGGCCGGCGCTGGGACTGTCGTGAACTTCTTTCAGGACTCTCTGACGTAGTGGTGATGCGACGCAAAGTTTCCACGGGATCGCGTCTTCCGTGGGAATTTTTCCGGAGCCGTCTTTACCTGTTCTATTTTAGCCTTTAGCCATTTACAGTCGGTTGTTTCCTTTCCTTCGAATAGTATGTTCAATCGCTCTTCTTGTGGCTGACGAGATAGTGCGTCTGCGACGATGTTTAGCCGGCCCTCACGGTATTTGATATCAAATGTGAACGAGTAACCTTCTAGATACGGGCGCAATTTGCGAACGGCCCACACGATGGGAAGACATTCCTTCTCGGTTGCCGAGTAATTCTGCTCGGCTTTATTCAGCCGTCTACTGGCGTATGCGATCACTCGTTTGTCTCCTTCGAATTCTTGCGTTAGGACTGCACCTAGTCCGAAATCGTTGGCATCTGTTTGAAGGGTGAATCTCTGCGAGAAGTCTGGACAGGCTAATACAGGTGCCTCCGTCAGTGCCTTCTTTAACTCTTCGAATGCGGTTTGTTGTTCCTCGTTCTACTTCCATCGACAACACTTCTTGAGTAATACTGTCAGCGAGTGGGCAGTGCGTGAGAAATCTGCCACAAATCGTCGGTACCATGACGCTATGCCTAAGAAACGTCTCAATTCTCGTGTATTCGTTGGCGGTGTCAGTTCCTTAATCGCCGCAATCTTGTCGGGATCCGTATGAATTCCTTCTTCGCTAACTACGTGCCCTAAATATTTTAGGCTCTTTTTGAAGAATTCACATTTCTCTAGGTTGATTTTCCGGTTCCCCGATCGTAATCGTCGGAATACCTCTCTTAGGTGTTCCATGTGCTGTTCTAACGTTGAGCTCGTGATGATGATGTCTTCCAAGTAGGAAAATGCGTGCGGCTCTAGTTCTGGTCCAATGACTCTGTACAAGGTCTTTTGGAAGGTAGCTGGAGCTGAATGTAGTCCGAATGGCATAACTCGCCATTGGAATAGTCCCCGGCCCGGTACGGTAAATGCTGTATACGGCTTACTCTCTTCCTCCATCGGGATTTGCCAGTAGCCGTTCTTTAAATCAAGACTGCTAATGAATTTCGAGCTCCTTAAGCCATCTAATATGTGGTGTATTCGGGGGAGGGGGTAGGCGTCTGGTACTGAACGCGCTTTGAGCTGGCGGTAGTCAACGCATAGTCTCCATTTCCCGTTCTTCTTCTTCACTAGTACCATTGGTGCGCTGTGTGGACTACGGGACGGCTCTATACACCCCTTTTCAATGAGCTCGTCTATCTCCTTGTTTATTATCTCTTGCATTTTCGGGTTTTTCGGAAAGTATCGTTGCTTTATGGGTCGGTCGTCTTTCATGATGATCTTGTTAGTCGTACCGGTAATTTTCTCGAATGCTAGTAACTCCTTCTTCAGGAATGCATCGGCCTCTTTCGTGTTCGTGGTGCTTATGTGTGGTTCGGGTACTATCCTCGCCTTCTCGAGTTGTTTTACCTCGTACATGTTCATTGACGTGCATGCGATTTTCTTTCGAGCCTCACCCTCTGGCTTTAACCTCATTGTCTGCCCTCCGCAGCTAATGGTTGTGTTGGCTTTTGCCAGGTAGTCTGTCCCGAGGACGACGTCGTCGACTAGACCTGGCAGGACAAGTAGCTCGTCCGTGTGTTCTTCGCCGCCTATTTGTATTACTGCTTCCAATGCTTCGGTGACCGCTCTTGGTCTACCATCTCCCATCACCCCCTTCTTGAACACTCTTCTTGTCGGTCCCACTTTTAGCGATTCTGCCACCTTCTTGCTGATGAAGCTTCGAGTTGCTCCAGTATCGATTGTCGCTAGCACGAGTTTTCTCCCTACGGCTGCTGTGGCGACTATGCGCCCTCCGGTTTGCTTCAAGCATGGTAGTTTCGGTTGCGAGGTTGCGATGCTGGTGACCCTTCCCCCCGCAGTGGATGAGGCCGCTGGCCGTTTCCCGGGCCCACGCGGCAGCATTCTTGCGTTCGGAAGTTTCTCCGCCCGCATGTCCAGCAGAACTGTTGGATGGCGTTCTGGCACTCATAGGCGAAGTGCCCATTCTCGCCACATCGTCTACATGCCGTTCGTGGGTTTATTCCGATGGGTTCCTCGCTTCTAGGCTGCTGGTTTATCTGGTGTGGTCGTGGCGTCGGCGCCTCTCTTGTGGGTGCATACTCGTAATGTCGAACTGGTAGAGTGTAATTTTCACGACGCTGTTCTTCTCTAATCGTATAGTTACGCTCTTCATTTCTTCTGGGTGGCATTGTTCTAACCGCAGCTCTCGATGGCTCTCTTTCTCGCATGATGTTTTCATAGTCCTCGGCCAGACTTACTAGTTCGGTTAGGGTACGGAACTCACACTCTTTTATGTACAGCTGGTATTCGCTTCTGCAATTCCGGTATATCCGTCTGAGCTTTTGTCTAGGTGTGTACTCCGAATGTCTCATTAACCTTTGGAGAGCGAGTACATAATCTTTAAATTCTTCTTTTGGACGTTGCACACGTTGCCTCATTTCGTCATCCAGCCGTTCAAAATAACGAGAATTTAAGAAAAACTTTAGGAAGTCCCGTTTGAAGGTTTCCCAGTCTTGCCATTGCCCGTGGTTATTTCGAAGCCATACTAAGGCTCTATCCTTGAGTAGCTCCGGTAAAGCTCTCGGGAGCGCGTTTAATTCTACTTCGTAGCCGTGTGCTAATTCCTCGACGCGTTCGATGAAACCCAGTGGGTCCTTGCCGCCGTCGAATCTCACACCCCACTTACGTACACGATCCATCACTGATGAGTTGGACAACTGTGGGTAGACGTGGGTATACGCCTCTATCATACGAGGTGACATTCCCGTACTGTTGTCGTTACTTGGTTGCTGTACCTGCGGCAACTGCAGCGATTCCTTCTGTTTCGATGTAGGTGTGTTTGCTATTAACACTTTCGCGTGCCTTAATGATAAGTCTGTGACCCGATCACGCAGACTCTCGTTTTCACCCTCCTCTTGTAGGAATGTAGCGAGGCGTTTTCTTAATTCGTCGACGGTGCCTGTATTCGACAAGCCGAACTCGGTCGCGTATTTTACGAGTTCCTCCTTGTTGAGGTAATAAACCCAATTTACTTTTACCATTATATCTGTATATTTCTTTTTTCTCTGTTTTCTCTTTTTTTTCAATGTTATTGTGCCTCGCACTTGTGTCTCTATCACTTTTATATATATTTTGTGTCACTGTCACTCGTACTCGTGTGCACTCGTGTTTCCTACTTCACTTCACTAAACTTCACTTTTGGTCCTTGATACTTGACCCTTATTTTCCTCCTCTTGCTGTGCTAGTGCTTAATGCTTGCTTAGCTTAAATGGTTAAATATTTAAAATTCATATTTTATCTTCATACGTATATATATATCTATATCTATATATATATATATGTACATTTATATTAATGTAAATCTATATATATTCAATTATAAGTGTCTGTACTTCAATGTATGTGTGTATGTATGTATTAACTATGTATATATATATATATATATATATGTGTATATGACTTTTCTTGTTGTTGTTGTTGTTGGTGTTAGTGTTGTAGTTGATGATGTTGTTGTTGCTGTTGTTGTTGTTGTTGCTGCTATTGTTGTTGTTGATGATGTTATTGTTGTTGTTGTTGATGTTATTGTTGTTGTTGTTGATGTTATTGTTGTTGTTGTTGCTGTGAAGGCTTCAAGGCCTTAGACTTGGGGTCTTCACAGCACCGAATTTCAAGAAAGCCGAACCATAAATAAACTTTTTTTTGAAGAGGTAAGTCTGCGGTCCTCTTTCCGGAGAAAAGTGTAATCTTCATGTCAATCTTAGCAAATAGCCACCTTTGTACTGAAGCTTAAACTAATCGAACCATAAATAATTTTTTTTGACTAGCTCAGCCTCTGGTTCATTTTCCGGAGAGAAGTGTAGTCTTCCTGTTAATCTAAGCCAAAAACCACCTATGCACCGAATTTCAAGTAAGTGGAACCATAAATAAGATTTTTTCGAGTAGTTCAGTTCCTGGTCCACTTTCCGGAGATAAGTGTAGTTTTCCTATTAATCTAAGCAAACAGACACCTATGTACCAAATTTCACGTAAATTGAAGCATAAATAAAATTTTTTCGAATAGGTCAGTAGCTGGTCCACTTTCCGGAGAAAAGTGTAGTCTTCCTATCAATCTAAGGAAAAAGCCACCTATGTACCGAATTCGCCAAATTTCAAGTAAATGGAAACATAAACAAACTTTTCATACATATGTCCAGCCGGAGAGAAGTGTAGTCATCCTATTAATTTAAGCAATAAGACACCTTAGTACCACATTTCACGTAAATCGAAGTATAAATAAGATTATTTTCGAATAAGTCAGTAGCTGGTCCACTTTCCGGAGAAAAGTGTAGTCTTCCTATTAATTTAAGCAAAAAGCCACCTATGCACCGAATTTCAAGTAGTTCGATCCATAAAAATTTTTTTTTTCAATAACTCAGCCCCTGGTCTACTTCCTGGGGAAAAGAAGATCGTTCCTCTTAATTTAAGCAAAAATACACGTATGTACGTATTAAGCAAAAATACACGTATGTACCGAATTAGCAAAATTTCAAGTAATTAGTTCCATAAATAAGTTTTTTTGGATATGTAAGTCTGCGGTCTACTTTCCGGAGAGAAGTATAGTCTTCTTGTTAATCTTAGCAAAAAGCCACCTATGTTTTAAATTTCAAGTAAGTAGAACCATAAATAACCTTTTTTCGAATTGTTCAGTTCCTGGTCCACTTTCAGTTCCTGGTCCACTTTCCGAAGAGAAGTGTAGTCTTTCAATCTAAGCAAAAAGCCACATATGTATTGAAATTCAAGTAAAACGAAGCAAAAATAAGATTTTTTTGAATAGTTCAGTCCCTGGTCAACTTTCCGGACGGAAGTGTAGTCCTCCTATTGTTCTAAGCAAAAAGACACCTATGTACCAAATTTCAGGTAAATAGAACCATAAACAAACTTTTTGTACATAAGTCCGGACTGGAGGAGTCTTCCTGGTAATCTAAGCAAAAAGACACCTACTACCGAATTTCAGGTAATTTGATCCATGAATAATTTTTATTTTTAATAGGTCAGTCCCTGGTCCAAGTTCCGGAGAGAAATGTAATGTTCCTGTTAATCTTAGCAAAAAGCCATAAAGCCACGGAACCATAAATAACCTTTCTTCGAATAGTTCAGTTCCTGGTCCTTTTTCCGGAGAGAAGTGTAGTCTTCTTGTTAATCTTAGCAAAAAGCCACCTATGTTTTGAATTTCAAGTAAGTAGAACCATAAATAACCTTTTTTCGAATTGTTCAGTTCCTGGTCCACTTTCCGAAGAGAAGTGTAGTCCTCCTATTAGTCTAAGCAAAAAGCCACCTATGTACCGAATTTCAAGTAATTCGATCCACAAACAAATTTTTTTTCAATAACTCAGCCCCTGGTCCACTCTCCGAAAAGTGTAGTCTTCCTATTAACCTAAGCAAAAAGCCACCTATGTACCGAATTTCAAGTAGTCCGATCCATGAATAATTTTTTTTTTTTCAATAACTCAGCCCCTGGTCCACTTCCTGGCGAAAAGAATAATGCCAAAAATACATGTATGAACCGAATTCGCCAAATTTCAGGTCATTAGTTCCATAAAAAAATTTTTTTTTTGAATATGTAAGTCCATTTGCCGGAGAAAAGTGTTATCTTCCTGTCAATCTTAGCAAAAAGCCACCTATGTATTGAAGCTAAAACTAATCGAACCATAAATAACCTTGTTTCGAATAGTTCAGTTCCTGGTCCACTCTCCGGAGAGAAGTGTAGTCTTCCTATTAATCTAAGCAAAAAGACACCTTTGAACCAAATTTCACGTAAATCAAAGCGTTAATAAGTTTTTTTCGAAAAAGGTCTGTAGCTGGTCCACTTTCCGCAGAAAAGTTCAGTCTTCCTATTAATCTAAGCAAAAAGCCACCTATGCACCAAATTTCACATAAATCGAAGCATAAATAAGATTTTTTCGAATGGGTCAGTAGCTGGTCCACTTTCCGGAGAGAAGTGTAGACTTCCTATTAATCTAAGCAAAAAGACACCTTTGCACGAAATTTCACGTAAGTCGAAGCATAAATATTATTTTTTCGAACAGGTTAGTCCCTGGTCCACTTTCCGGGGAGAAGTATAGTCTTCTGTTATTCTAAGCAAAGAGACAGCTATGTACCGAACAAACTTTTTTGAATAGCTCTCCCGCTGGTTCTTTTTCCGGAGAGAAGTGTATTTTTCTGTTAACTTAAGCAAAAAGACACCTGCTTACGGAATCTCGAGTAATCCGATTTATAAACAAGTTTGTTTTGAATAGGTCAAACCCCGGTGCACTTCCCGGAGAGAAGTGTAGTCTTCCTATTAATCTGAGCAAAAAGACACCTTTGAACCAAATTTCACGTAAATCAAAGCATTAATAAGTTTTTTTCGAAAAAGGTCTGTAGCTGGTCCACTTTCCGGTGAAAAGTTCAGTCTTCCTATTAATCTAAACAAAAAGCCACCTATGCACCAAATTTCACATAAATCAAAGCATAAATAAGATTTTTTCGAATGGGTCAGTAGCTGGTCCACTTTCCGGAGAGAAGTGTAGACTTCCTATTAATCTAAGCAAAAAGACACCTTTGCACGAAATTTCACGTAACTCGAAGCATAAATATTATTTTTTCGAACAGGTTAGTCCCTGGTCCACTTTCCGGGGAGAAGTATAGTCTTCTGTTATTCTAAGCAAAGAGACAGCTATGTACCGAACAAACTTTTTTGAATAGCTCTCCCGCTGGTTCTTTTTCCGGAGAGAAGTGTATTTTTCTGTTAACTTAAGCAAAAAGACACCTGCTTACGGAATTTCGAGTAATCCGATCCATAAATAAGTTTGTTTTGAATAGGTCAATCCCTGGTGCACTTCCCAGAGGGAAGTGAAGTCTTCCTTATAACTTAAAAAAAATTTACCTATGTACCAAATTTCAGTAAATCGAAGCGTAAATAAGATTTTTTCGAACAGAACAATCGCTGGTCCACCATCCGGAGAGAAGTTTGGTCTTCCTATTTATCTAAGCAAAGAGCCACCTATGTATCAAGTTTCATATTTTCAAGATTTCTTCGAATAAGTCGGTCCCTGGTCCGCATTTCGGGGAGAAGTGTAGTCTTCTGTTATTCTAAGCAAAGACACAAATATGTACCGAATAAGCTTTTTTGAATAGGTCAGTCTCAGCACCACTTTCCGGAGAGAAGTGTAGCCTTCCTGTTAATCTAAGGAAAAAGCCACCTCAGCACCGAATTTCAAAAAAGTAGAACCATAAAAAACCTTTTTTCGAATAGTTCAGTTCCTAGTCCACTTTCCGGAGAGAAGTTCAGTCTTCCTATTAATCTTAGCAAAGAGCCACCTACGTACCAAATTTCAAGTACACCGAACCATAAATATATTTTTATCGAATAGTTCAGTTCTTGGTCCATTTTCCGCAGAGAAGTGTAGTCTTCCCATTAATCAAAGCAAAATGCCAGCTATGTACGAAACTTCGCGTAAATCGAAGCATATATAAGATTTTTTCGAATAGGTTAGTCCCTAGTCCAGTTTCCGGGGAGAAGTGTAGACGTCCTGCTGATGTAAGCAAAAAGCAATATATATATCCTTTTTCGAATAGCTGAATTCCTCAAATTTTTCTCGTAAATCGAAGCATAAATAAGATTTTTTCGAATTGTTCAGTTCCTGGTCCACTTTCCGGAGATAAGGTAATCTGATCCATAAATATTTTTTTTTTTTTGAATAGGTCAGTCCCTGGTCCACGTTCCGGAGAGAAATGTAATCTTCCTGTCAATCTAAGCAAAAAGCCACCTACGTACCAAATATCAAGTACACCGAACCATAATTATATTTTTATCGAATAGCCACCTATGAACCAAATTTCAAGTAAACCGAACCATAAATAATTTTTTTTCGAATTGTTCAGTCCCTGGTCCACGTTCCGGAGAGAAATGTAATCTTCCTGTCATTCTAAGCAAAAAGCCACCTATGTACCAAATTTCACGTAAATCGAAGCATAAATAAGTTCTTTTACCACTTTCCGGGGAGAAGTGTAGTCTTCTGTTATTCTAAGCAAAAAGACACCTACACGTATGTACCGAATAAGCTTTTTGGAATATGGCAGTCCCTGCTCCTATTTCCGGAGAGATGTGTAATGTGCCTGTTAATCTTAGCAAAAAGCCACCTATGCAATGAAGTTCGAGTAAACCCAACCATAAACAAACTTTTTTAGACTAGCTCAGCCTCTGGTTCTTTTTCCGGAAAGAAGTGTAGTATTCCTGTTAATCTAAACAAAAACCACCTATGCACCGAATTTCAAGTAAGTGCAACCGTAAATAACCTTTTTTCGAATTGTTCAGTCCCTGGTCCACGTTCCGGAGAGAAATGTAATCTTCCTGTCAATCTAAGCAAAGAGCTACATACGTAAATAATTTTTTTTCGAATAGTTTAGTTCTTGGTCCAATTTCCGCAGAGAAGTGTAGTCTTCCAATTAATTAAAGCAAAAAGCCAGCTATGTACCAAATTTCACGTAAATCGAAGCATAAATAAGATTTTTTTCGAATAGGTCAGTAGTCTTCCTATTAATCTAAGCAAAAAGCCACCTGTGTACCGAATATTAAGTAGTTCGATCCATAAATAAGTTTTTTTTGAATAGGTAAATCCCCGGTGAACTTCCCGGAGAGGAGTCAAGTCTTCCTGATAACTTAAGCAAAAAGTTACCTATGTACCAACTATCAAGAAAACCAAAGCATAAATAAGATTTTCTCGAATAGAACAGTCGCTGGTTCACTTTCCGGAGAGAAGTGTAGTCTGCTATTATTCTAAGTAAAAATCCACCTATGGACCAAATTTCACGTTTTCAAGATTTTTTCGAAAAAGTCGGTCCCTGCTTCACGTTCCGCAGGGAAGTGTAATCTTCCTGTTAATCTTAGCAAAAAGCCATAAAGCCATGGAACCATAGATAACCTTTTTTCGAATAGCTCAGTTCCTGATCCACTTTCGGGAGAGAAGTGTAGTCCGCTATTATTCTAAGCAAAAATCCACCCATGGACCAAATTTCACATTTTCAAGATTTTTTCGAAGGGTAAATTTCCTGTTAATCTTAGCAAAAAGCCACCTATGTACTGAACCATAAATAAGCTCTTTTGGATAGGTTATTCCCTTATTCCCTGCTCCACTTTCCGCAGAGAAGTGTAATGTAATGTAAATCTTAGCTAAAAGCCACCAATGTACTGAAAATCAAGTAAAACGAAGCATAAATAAGATTTTTTTGAATAGCTCAGTCCCTGCTCCACTTTCCGGAGGGAAGTGCAGTCCTCCTATTAATCTAAGCAAAAAGACACCTATGTACCAAATTTCAAGTAAATGGAACCATAAACAAACTTTTTGTACATAAGTCCGGCCTGGTCCACTTCCCGGAGAAAAGAGGAGTCCTCCTGCTAATCTAAGCAAAAAGACACCTACTACCGAATTTCCGATAATTTGATCCATAAATAATTTTTTTTAATAGGTCAGTCCCTGGTCCACGTTCCGGAGAGAAATGTAATCTTCCTGTTAACCTAAGCAAAAATACACCTATGTACCGAATTTCGAGTAATTCGATACATAAATAAGTTTTTTTTTTGAATAGGTCGGTCGCCGTAAGTATCTAAGCAAAAAGACACCTTTGCACGAAATTTCACGTAACTCGAAGCATAAATATTATTTTTTCGAACAGGTTAGTCCCTGGTCTACTTTCCGGGGAGAAGTATAGTCTTCTGTTATTCTAAGCAAAGAGACAGCTATGTACCGAACAAACTTTTTTGAATAGCTCTCCCGCTGGTTCTTTTTCCGGAGAGAAGTGTATTTTTCTGTTAACTTAAGCAAAAAGACACCTGCTTACGGAATTTCGAGTAATCCGATCCATAAATAAGTTTGTTTTGAATAGGTCAATCCCTGGTGCACTTCCCAGAGGGAAGTGAAGTCTTCCTTATAACTTAAAAAAAATTTACCTATGTACCAAATTTCAGTAAATCGAAGCGTAAATAAGATTTTTTCGAACATAACAATCGCTGGTCCACCATCCGGAGAGAAGTTTGGTCTTCCTATTTATCTAAGCAAAGAGCCACCTATGTATCAAGTTTCATATTTTCAAGATTTCTTCGAATAAGTCGGTCCCTGGTCCGCATTTCGGGGAGAAGTGTAGTCTTCTGTTATTCTAAGCAAAGACACAAATATGTACCGAATAAGCTTTTTTGAATAGGTCAGTCTCAGCACCACTTTCCGGAGAGAAGTGTAGCCTTCCTGTTAATCTAAGGAAAAAGCCACCTCAGCACCGAATTTCAAAAAAGTAGAACCATAAAAAACCTTTTTTCGAATAGTTCAGTTCCTAGTCCACTTTCCGGAGAGAAGTTCAGTCTTCCTATTAATCTTAGCAAAGAGCCACCTACGTACCAAATTTCAAGTACACCGAACCATAAATATATTTTTATCGAATAGTTCAGTTCTTGGTCCATTTTCCGCAGAGAAGTGTAGTCTTCCCATTAATCAAAGCAAAATGCCAGCTATGTACGAAACTTCGCGCAAAAAGCCATAAAGCCATGGAACCATAGATAACCTTTTTTCGAATAGCTCAGTTCCTGATCCACTTTCGGGAGAGAAGTGTAGTCCGCTATTATTCTAAGCAAAAATCCACCCATGGACCAAATTTCACATTTTCAAGATTTTTTCGAAGGGTAAATTTCCTGTTAATCTTAGCAAAAAGCCACCTATGTACTGAACCATAAATAAGCTCTTTTGGATAGGTTATTCCCTTATTCCCTGCTCCACTTTCCGCAGAGAAGTGTAATGTTCCTGTAAATCTTAGCTAAAAGCCACCAATGTACTGAAAATCAAGTAAAACGAAGCATAAATAAGATTTTTTTGAATAGCTCAGTCCCTGCTCCACTTTCCGGAGGGAAGTGCAGTCCTCCTATTAATCTAAGCAAAAAGACACCTATGTACCAAATTTCAAGTAAATGGAACCATAAACAAACTTTTTGTACATAAGTCCGGCCTGGTCCACTTCCCGGAGAGAAGAGGAGTCTTCCTGCCAATCTAAGCAAAAAGACACCTACTACCGAATTTCCGATAATTTGATCCATAAATAATTTTTTTTAATAGGTCAGTCCCTGGTCCACGTTCCGGAGAGAAATGTAATCTTCCTGTTAACCTAAGCAAAAATACACCTATGTACCGAATTTCGAGTAATTCGATACATAAATAAGTTTTTTTTTTGAATAGGTCGGTCGCCGTAAGTATTACGACAACAACAATTTCATTATGGGCTTGGGTTAGCAATGGAGTGCTTAATGTGCCCTATTAAGTCAGGGAATGCAGGGGAATTTTTATGAATCGAATACCAACAACACAAGATCTGGTTATGAGACCAGAGAGCTTAGAATATAGAGACGCCCTGGTGCCGAATTGGACGCCCTGATGCCGAATTGGTCCGCTAGCTCGTTTTATGAAAGCGTATTTCAACACGAAAATCTAAAAGCGTATTTCACCGCACTTTAACAGTGAGCAGGCAGAAATCGTGCTCAAAATAGCAGAATGAGCAAGATTGTATGTAAAATGAAAAAATACATGCAAAATAAATGTAAAATTGATAAGCCTTTGCAATATAAATGTAAGCATGGATATGGTTATTATCAGAAATCTCGGATATTATCATCTTTTATTTATTGTAAATTGTAAAATTCATAAAATATTTTTGTAATTTACCAAATGATATGATTTTTATATACTTACATATTTCAGAATTTTATTAATTTTTAAATAATTTAAATTTCTTAAATAAAGTCAATGGGAAACATGATAATTTGGTATATAATAAAAAAATATTTGATTAAATTCTATAAATATTATATACATATTTTCGGGCTAAATATCGAAATAAGTAAGCAAGCCAAAATTCATTCATTAATAACGTATAAGCGTGCGTACATATACATATATTGTGTAGTAAGAACAAGCAAAAACGTACGCATCTAGCAAAAAAACCACACCATCACCATGACAACATTATTTGAATGGCCGCTGCTAGTTCAATTACAAAAAAATCCTTCTCAAGACGAACGCCGGCGCAGCAGCACACATCTCCCCGCATGCGACTCGCCTACAAACCAAAGTGCCAAAAATTGGAAGTTGAACAAATTTGTGTCTTTTTCGACCACAGCAAAACGCGCTCTCGCTAGAGTGAACTTTTTCTTTAGAATTACAAAACGTATTTTAAATGAATGCCAAAACAAATGTTTAGAAAAAAGTCTCATTATTTTTAAACATTAATTTTTTAATTTAATTTAAGTTTAGGGATTCGAGAAAATGTAAAATTTAATAGAAATGAGGAATTAATTATAATATACACAAATGTCTCCTAAAACTTCTATCACTTCTTCTATTATTAAATTAATATATATTTAATTATGAAAAATATAGGAGTAGTATTTAAAAATGTATAATAACTTAAAACAATTAGAGATTTTTAATAACAACAATAACATAAAATCCAGAAGTTATTTAAGAATCACTCCTATATTTAATTATGAAAAATATAGGAGTAGTATTTAAAAATGTATAATAACTTAAAACAGTTAGAGATTTTTAATAACAACAATAACATAAAATCCAGAAGTTATTTAAGAATCACTCCTATAGCTGTTGATTAGTGATTGATATATTCGTGATGCACAAACTTTACTGTTCCTTAATTCGTACACCAAAGGCGAAAAATATGAAATCTAGCAAAAATTTTGGGCTTGTCGCGAAGAAATAGCTTGTGGATGGCGGGGTATAAGAGGAAGGGCTCAGGCTTTATTAAGATTGTGTGCGTTTTGCGTTTATTCTAGAATATTCTGGAGTTTTCTAGAACTTTTAGAATATTTTAGAATTTTAGCACAAAATCCTTGCCACCACAATTCATCTTGTCGACAAGGTGGATGCGGGAAGGCAAAGAAATGCTTGCTGGGCAATATGAGCTAATAGGCGAACAGCAAATTTAGTAGCACGATGCCGATTTGCTTCAATTGAGTGGACGATTTTCTTCAACGACACAAGAATTTTAAGCAGTGCTAGTTCATGCAGCATGCTTGTTACGGGATTTTTTATAACCGACTGTACTATGTGAACAGAGTACATTAGGTTTGTTCTGCTAACGGTTTTAAAATAATCGAGGCAAGTAAAGATTCTATGTAAAAAATTCATCAAATGGTGAGATAAATCGATTTAGAAATGTCTGTCCATCCGTCTCTATAGACAATAGCTTTTGTAAGAATTGGGATGTTTGAAACAGTTGACATAAAAATATCAGCCGATTATGTTTTGTTCGGTTCCATTCGAATTTAGTCTTCCTTACATGTTTCAGTTTGCGACCGTCACGATGAAGCAAGTTATTGGTATGGCGTGCAGTGGTGTTTTTTAATGAACACACTCTGCTTTGTTGTAGGGGGCAGGCGTTTATGAATGAAAATGTTATTGTTGTATTTGATTTCTGTTCTGGGCAAGAGAAGTATTTAGAGGGACACAGTAGTCGAAGTATGTTTTCACGCAATTAAGGTGTTTGTATGTTTTTGCACATGCGTATATGTATGTATTTAAGTATATACAAATGTATGTATGCATGTATTTCTTGAGGAAGGTCAGTATTTTGTATACTGTAGGTATACACGTACATATGTATACAAACATATGAAAATTCTTTCTCTGAAGTTAACATATAACAATGTTAGTTAAACACTGATAATCACATTTCAGAGCATAATTCTTATTGTTATGCTCAAAATGTTAAGCACTATAGACGCATTCTGTTAATTTCTGTGCCGGTGGTGAAATACGCTTTCATGTCTCGACTTCGTTTTTGACAGTTTCCACGCTGGTCCGCAATTGAACCTTCTCTATATTCTAAGTTCTCTGATGAGACGACAACAAACACAATGGCCAGGCAAATGATATTCGACGCGGCATATTAGTTTAAGCAGTAGAGTATTGATTAGTATTAATTAGTCTTAATATGACTGACATAGAGTCAGGATGGAAAACTTAAAAACGTTATAAGTGTTTTTCCTTATGAAAATTAAGGTGATATAAATACATAGTTAAATAAGTTAATAAATAAAACTTATATTAAAAACCAAAAAGTGACTTGTTATTGGATAACCCGATGAACTTAACTTGTACAAATTATGGAAGTGATGAGTGAAGACATTAAAAATAGTGCAAGTGGTTCAAGAGAATGTGAAGTGACCGCTGGAAACCAGAGGTCAGCATCAAAGAAAAGGCCCAAAAAGTCCAGAAACTCGGAATCAGCAGATTCTTTAGAAAATAACGTAGTCCATCAAACCCAAAATGATTTATATCAATATATTACTTTGCAAGCTTTAGTTTCTCAAATGGAAGAATTAAAAAAAAGCATTATCTCAACTACAAATGGACAAAGACGTCCAAATAAATAAATTATGAACAAAAACTCTTAACTCTGCGCGAAGAGAATGTCTCATTGCGAAACAAGTTAGATAATGCAATCAATGAACCAACTCAAAATTTAGTGTATAATAGCGAAATTAACAACTCAAATGAAATCGAGAGTTTAAGTGAGACCAGCCCAATGATCATTGAAAATACTGGAATTACAAGGGATTCCATCATCTATAGCAACAGTACAATGCCTGCATATGAAGAAGAGAAAGATTTTCAAAATTTACCAATCAATAACGGAGAATCTCTAACAGAAGTAATGAGACAGGAAATTCTCTCATCCAGCAAAGTAAAGCCATCCGCTCAATCATCTAAGAAAACTTCCCACAACAATGAATCAACTAAAACAAAGAGTAGACCACCTTATTTGTGTGTTTTAACTTGACACAAAAAGAAACGACGAATAAATTATTTCATTTACTAGGCCATAAAAACTTCGTGTATAATATAATTAATACTAATTCCTTACATATTATTACCTTTATCTACGATGATTATAAAAAGAATTAAAGCTTATCTTATTGAAAATTGTATTAAATTTTACACATAGGTATACCCCAATTGAAGAGAAACCGATATCTATTGTAATCAAAAAGCTATATGAACGTGAAGAAATACTGCAATATATTAATGAACTACACGAACTTTATTAATTTTTAAATAATTTAAATTTCTTAAATAAAGTCAATGGTAAACATGATAATTTGGTATATAATAAAAAATTATTTGATTAAATTCTATAAATATTATATACATATTTTCGGGCTAAATATCGAAATAAGTAAGCAAGCCAAAATTCATTCAAACAATAACGTATAAGCGTGCGTACATATACATATATTGTATATAAAGGGTGGTTGAATTGTAAGGGCCGATGTTGAATGTGAACCACACCTAAACGCCAAGTTTTTTTCCGAATTTAATTTGACATTTCTCTATTTCAGACTTACTCAATTTGAACCATGGAGAGATACACAATCCAACAACGTGTTAAAGTTATCCAGACTTATTATGAAAATTTTCGAAGAAAATCATCTTCAGTGATGAGGCACATTTTCACCTCAGTGGATTCGTCAATAAACAGAATTGCCGCATTTGGGCGAATGAGAATGCAAGAGTGATTGTCGAAAAACCAATGCACCCACAAAGAGTGACTGTTTGGTGGGGTTTATGGGCTGGCGGCATCATCGGGTCGTATTTTTTCCAAAATGAGTCAGGCAGTTACTGTGAATGGCTATCGTGAGATGATAACGAATTTTTTATGGCCACAATTGGAAGATATGGATGTGGACGATATGTGGTTTCAGCAGGACGGTGCCACTTGCCACACAGCTAACGAAACAATGGCTCTTTTGCGCAACAAATTCAATGGCCGTGTTATCTCACGTAATGGCGATGTCAATTGGCCCCCAAGATCATGTGATTTGACACCGTTGGACTTTTTTCTCTGGGGTTATTTGAAAGAAAAGGTGTACGTCGATAAGCCAGCAACAATTCAAGAGCTAAAGGATGAGATAATTCGGCACATTAACGGCATAGAAACTCCATTATGCCTCAGCGTCATCGAAAATTTGGACCATCGTATGGAGGTGTGCCGCCGAGGTCGCGGCGCTCATTTGGCCGATATTTTATTACATACATAATTGAGTAATACCAATATATCATAATAAAATAAAATTTCAATAATTTCCTAAATAGTTTGTGTTTTATTCAAAATCAACATCGCCCCTTGAAAATTTAACCACCCTTTATATGTACATATAAGTGTAGTAAGAACAAGCAAAAACGTACGCATCTAGCAAAAAAAAACCACACCATCACCATGACAACATTATTTGAATGGCCGCTGCTAGTTCAATTACAAAAAAATCCTTCTCAAGACGAACGCCGGCGCAGCAGCACACATCTCCCCGCATACGACTCGCCTACAAACCAAAGTGCCAAAAATTGGAAGTTGAACAAATTTGTGTCTTTTTCGACAACAGCAAAACGCGCTCTCGCTAGAGTGAACTTTTTCTTTAGAATTACAAAACGTATTTTAAATGAATGCCAAAACAAATGTTTAGAAAAAAGTCTCATTATTTTTAAACATTAATTTTTTAATTTAATTTAAGTTTAGGGATTCGAGAAAATGTAAAATTTAATAGAAATGAGGAATTTATTATAATATACACAAATGTCTCCTAAAACTTCTATCACTTCTTCTATTATTAAATTAATATATATTTAATTATGAAAAATATAGGAGTAGTATTTAAAAATGTATAATAACTTAAAACAATTAGAGATTTTTAACCCTTTCGACCCCGACTTTTTTGCAATGGTTTTAAAATTTTTTTTTTATCTTTGTCCTTATTATATATACCCCAGAAGTATACTGACAAATTTTCAAGTCGCCACTCCCACCCGTTTGGGTGCTACAGAAAGTTGCCTGTGGGCAACATTGGGCAATCGTGGTATAAAATTAAACAAATTTTCTATTTGCATTTGGTTTTATTTATAAGAAACTATTAGGTATGAAAAGACAAGAAACAGTTTTTGTTGTTATTACTACACAAATGGATGTTACATTTAAGGCATTTAGATGTTGGAGTTCCAGTTTTGCATAACCTGCAGCGCCCTTTTTCACCGTAAACTACCCAATGCTCCAACTTATCATATCGTTTTGTTTCTGGAGGGTTCGGCTGGAACCTGTACTTTTTTGAGTTCTGTGAAGATACACTGCTGGATGGTGAGTTAACATCGGAATCCGTAGGATAGCTACTTTCTGCGTTGGATGGCCTACCTCGTTTTCTTTGGACAGATATTGAAGACGATTGCAACAGGGCATCAGCGATTTCTAGTTGAAATTTTATGAGTGGAGTGTGTTTCTGTTTCGGATATAACGTATTTAATTGTTTTCTATAAAGTAACCATGCATTTGTAACGCACGTTCCAAGACACCAATAGAAGATTCGTATATACCACTTCCTTGAGCGGTGGTTAACTTTGTAAAGTTCCATCAACATATCTGCCAAATCTACAAAACCCATGCCTTTATTGTAACAAGCTACTATTGCAGGCCTTTGAATATCGACGTAGGTTTTTTCTTTCGGGCTCCAACGTTTGCAAACCCCAACTGGTTGATGATCAATATACGAAGATATAAGTTGGACCGGTTTATTGTCGAACCATCTTAGACACACAATATTATAATTGATTTTACATTTAGTGTCGAAAGATCCTCTTCCCCATTTTTGAGCTCGGTCTCTGAAAGTAACTGGCAGTTGTTTATACGGTTTTGCGTATAGTTCCTGTTGCGAATATGCCCATTTCCTTCAATGCTATCAGAAGGCTTACCGATGTAAACCAGTTATCAAAATAGAGTTTGAAGTTCTTCTGTTTGGGTAAATTTTTCGCCAAGTAAAGAACTATATCCGAAGAGAGCCCCAGTCCATATAATGGGCAGGTACCTTCACCAACATATAGCGTGAAATCGTAAACCAGTCCAGATGTTCCAGTACGTGTAAACATTTTCAAGCCCCATTTATTGGGCTTAGCTGGATTGTATTGTTTGTACGTTGATCGACCTTTAACGAAAAAATTCAGGAAACCTTTCAAGAAACCGTACAATGTACCATATATTATAAATCATACATACCTTTGAATGCAATTATTTGCTCATCAACACTTTGATGTTCTTCCTGAGGGAGATTATTAAAGTTTTCTCTAACGATGTCTAGTAGAGGACGTATCTTGTACAATTTGTCATAGTTTGAATCTTCTTTTTTTGGTTGTTTGCTGTTATCGTTAAAATGTAAACACTGTTTAATTTTTTCAAACCTATTGCGAGATAATGAGTCCGTTATAGCCGTTAGCTTCAAATTTTGAGACCACGCCATTTTAAATTGGGGCAATTTAATAACACCCAAGTATAGCAGAGTGCCTATATATCGTTGTATTTCTACTTTGGTGCTTTTAAGTTCAATTCCCAGCTTCTAAAGTCCATATAAGTCAGTTTGCTGAGTGATCAAATCGATACATTGATCATCAAATAATTGTGAGAAATAGTCCACTGGTTTCATTACTTCGTGAATTTCCAAAAATGTACTCTTCCTTCCACATACTCTCCGGGGCTTCAAATACCTTTGACCTCCATTTTAATGCCTTCGAATCAATTTTTTCGATACACATATTTTGAATTGAGCGAGGTTTTTGAGTATTATCTTCTTCTATTAGATTGTCAAGAAGGTCAATTTCTATGCTTTCCCCTCTATCCATAATTCCCTCCATATTTTGCTCCAGCACTGCAGACACATCTTCCATATCATCATCATCCGAAGAAACGTCCCAATCGAAGTTTAAAACTCGTTCTATGTCGTCTTTTGACAAACCTTTGTCTTGAGGTCTCATTACTATATGTATAAAAATATATTACCACAATTGCCCAAAGTTGCTCACAGGCAACTTAACAAATGTAAAAATTACTCACCTGATGCTGGTTTACAATAACAGAAAATGACTTGCAAATATATTTTACTTAACTATTGCTGAACACTAGTTGATTCACACAATTGTATTTAATGACAAATTTATTCAAGAAAAAAGTACTTTTTAAAATGATCTTTCTAACAAAAACACCACTTTTAGCTGACACTGCTGCACACTTTCTCAAATAACTTTGCTAAATGATTGAGAGTTGATTTTTTATTTGATCACACTTCACGCTAATTTATTAGACTACCGTTATCACACCGGTTCAACAAATTAAAACAAAAATAGCGCCTGTGGTAAGAATATGATTTCGCGAAGTTGCTCTCAGGCAACGTTGGGGTCGAAAGGGTTAATAACAACAATAACATAAAATCCAGAAGTTATTTAAGAATCACTCCTATATTTAATTATGAAAAATATAGGAGTAGTATTTAAAAATGTATAATAACTTAAAACAGTTAGAGATTTTTAATAACAACAATAACATAAAATCCAGAAGTTATTTAAGAATCACTCCTATAGCTGTTGATTAGTGATTGATATATTCGTGATGCACAAACTTTACTGTTCCTTAATTCGTACACCAAAGGCGAAAAATATGAAATCTAGCAAAAATTTTGGGCTTGTCGCGAAGAAATAGCTTGTGGATGGCGGGGTATAAGAGGAAGGGCTCAGGCTTTATTAAGATTGTGTGCGTTTTGCGTTTATTCTAGAATATTCTGGAGTTTTCTAGAACTTTTAGAATATTTTAGAATTTTAGCACAAAATCCTTGCCACCACAATTCATCTTGTCGACAAGGTGGATGCGGGAAGGCAAAGAAATGCTTGCTGGGCAATATGAGCTAATAGGCGAACAGCAAATTTAGTAGCACGATGCCGATTTGCTTCAATTGAGTGGACGATTTTCTTCAACGACACAAGAATTTTAAGCAGTGCTAGTTCATGCAGCATGCTTGTTACGGGATTTTTTATAACCGACTGTACTATGTGAACAGAGTACATTAGGTTTGTTCTGCTAACGGTTTTAAAATAATCGAGGCAAGTAAAGATTCTATGTAAAAAATTCATCAAATGGTGAGATAAATCGATTTAGAAATGTCTGTCCATCCGTCTCTATAGACAATAGCTTTTGTAAGAATTGGGATGTTTGAAACAGTTGACATAAAAATATCAGCCGATTATGTTTTGTTCGGTTCCATTCGAATTTAGTCTTCCTTACATGTTTCAGTTTGCGACCGTCACGATGAAGCAAGTTATTGGTATGGCGTGCAGTGGTGTTTTTTAATGAACACACTCTGCTTTGTTGTAGGGGGCAGGCGTTTATGAATGAAAATGTTATTGTTGTATTTGATTTCTGTTCTGGGCAAGAGAAGTATTTAGAGGGACACAGTAGTCGAAGTATGTTTTCACGCAATTAAGGTGTTTGTATGTTTTTGCACATGCGTATATGTATGTATTTAAGTATATACAGATGTATGTATGTTAGTTAAACACTGATAATCACATTTCAGAGCATAATTCTTATTGTTATGCTCAAAATGTTAAGCACTATAGACGCATTCTGTTAATTTCTGTGCCGGTGGTGAAATACGCTTTCATGTCTCGACTTCGTTTTTGACAGTTTCCACGCTGGTCCGCAATTGAACCTTCTCTATATTCTAAGTTCTCTGATGAGACGACAACAAACACAATGGCCAGGCAAATGATATTCGACGCGGCATATTAGTTTAAGCAGTAGAGTATTGATTAGTATTAATTAGTCTTAATATGACTGACATAGAGTCAGGATGGAAAACTTAAAAACGTTATAAGTGTTTTTCCTTATGAAAATTAAGGTGATATAAATACATAGTTAAATAAGTTAATAAATAAAACTTATATTAAAAACCAAAAAGTGACTTGTTATTGGATAACCCGATGAACTTAACTTGTACAAATTATGGAAGTGATGAGTGAAGACATTAAAAATAGTGCAAGTGGTTCAAGAGAATGTGAAGTGACCGCTGGAAACCAGAGGTCAGCATCAAAGAAAAGGCCCAAAAAGTCCAGAAACTCGGAATCAGCAGATTCTTTAGAAAATAACGTAGTCCATCAAACCCAAAATGATTTATATCAATATATTACTTTGCAAGCGTTAGTTTCTCAAATGGAAGAATTAAAAAAAAGCATTATCTCAACTACAAATGGACAAAGACGTCCAAATAAATAAATTATGAACAAAAACTCTTAACTCTGCGCGAAGAGAATGTCTCATTGCGAAACAAGTTAGATAATGCAATCAATGAACCAACTCAAAATTTAGTGTATAATAGCGAAATCAACAACTCAAATGAAATCGAGAGTTTAAGTGAGACCAGCCCAATGATCATTGAAAATACTGGAATTACAAGGGATTCCATCATCTATAGCAACAGTACAATGCCTGCATATGAAGAAGAGAAAGATTTTCAAAATTTACCAATCAATAACGGAGAATCTCTAACAGAAGTAATGAGACAGGAAATTCTCTCATCCAGCAAAGTAAAGCCATCCGCTCAATCATCTAAGAAAACTTCCCACAACAATGAATCAACTAAAACAAAGAGTAGACCACCTTATTTGTGTGTTTTAACTTGACACAAAAAGAAACGACGAATAAATTATTTCATTTACTAGGCCATAAAAACTTCGTGTATAATATAATTAATACTAATTCCTTACATATTATTACCTTTATCTACGATGATTATAAAAAGAATTAAAGCTTATCTTATTGAAAATTGTATTAAATTTTACACATAGGTATACCCCAATTGAAGAGAAACCGATATCTATTGTAATCAAAAAGCTATATGAACGTGAAGAAATACTGCAATATATTAATGAACTACACGAACTTTATTAATTTTTAAATAATTTAAATTTCTTAAATAAAGTCAATGGTAAACATGATAATTTGGTATATAATAAAAAATTATTTGATTAAATTCTATAAATATTATATACATATTTTCGGGCTAAATATCGAAATAAGTAAGCAAGCCAAAATTCATTCATACAATAACGTATAAGCGTGCGTACATATACATATATTGTATATAAAGGGTGGTTGAATTGTAAGGGCCGATGTTGAATGTGAACCACACCTAAACGCCAAGTTTTTTTCCGAATTTAATTTGACATTTCTCTATTTCAGACTTACTCAATTTGAACCATGGAGAGATACACAATCCAACAACGTGTTAAAGTTATCCAGACTTATTATGAAAATTTTCGAAGAAAATCATCTTCAGTGATGAGGCACATTTTCACCTCAGTGGATTCGTCAATAAACAGAATTGCCGCATTTGGGCGAATGAGAATGCAAGAGTGATTGTCGAAAAACCAATGCACCCACAAAGAGTGACTGTTTGGTGGGGTTTATGGGCTGGCGGCATCATCGGGTCGTATTTTTTCCAAAATGAGTCAGGCAGTTACTGTGAATGGTGTTCGCTATCGTGAGATGATAACGAATTTTTTATGGCCACAATTGGAAGATATGGATGTGGACGATATGTGGTTTCAGCAGGACGGTGCCACTTGCCACACAGCTAACGAAACAATGGCTCTTTTGCGCAACAAATTCAATGGCCGTGTTATCTCACGTAATGGCGATGTCAATTGGCCCCCAAGATCATGTGATTTGACACCGTTGGACTTTTTTCTCTGGGGTTATTTGAAAGAAAAGGTGTACGTCGATAAGCCAGCAACAATTCAAGAGCTAAAGGATGAGATAATTCGGCACATTAACGGCATAGAAACTCCATTATGCCTCAGCGTCATCGAAAATTTGGACCATCGTATGGAGGTGTGCCGCCGAGGTCGCGGCGCTCATTTGGCCGATATTTTATTACATACATAATTGAGTAATACCAATATATCATAATAAAATAAAATTTCAATAATTTCCTAAATAGTTTGTGTTTTATTCAAAATCAACATCGCCCCTTGAAAATTTAACCACCCTTTATATGTACATATAAGTGTAGTAAGAACAAGCAAAAACGTACGCATCTAGCAAAAAAAAACCACACCATCACCATGACAACATTATTTGAATGGCCGCTGCTAGTTCAATTACAAAAAAATCCTTCTCAAGACGAACGCCGGCGCAGCAGCACACATCTCCCCGCATACGACTCGCCTACAAACCAAAGTGCCAAAAATTGGAAGTTGAACAAATTTGTGTCTTTTTCGACAACAGCAAAACGCGCTCTCGCTAGAGTGAACTTTTTCTTTAGAATTACAAAACGTATTTTAAATGAATGCCAAAACAAATGTTTAGAAAAAAGTCTCATTATTTTTAAACATTAATTTTTTAATTTAATTTAAGTTTAGGGATTCGAGAAAATGTAAAATTTAATAGAAATGAGGAATTAATTATAATATACACAAATGTCTCCTAAAACTTCTATCACTTCTTCTATTATTAAATTAATATATATTTAATTATGAAAAATATAGGAGTAGTATTTAAAAATGTATAATAACTTAAAACAATTAGAGATTTTTAACCCTTTCGACCCCGACTTTTTTGCAATGGTTTTAAAATTTTTTTTTTATCTTTGTCCTTATTATATATACCCCAGAAGTATACTGACAAATTTTCAAGTCGCCACTCCCACCCGTTTGGGTGCTACAGAAAGTTGCCTGTGGGCAACATTGGGCAATCGTGGTATAAAATTAAACAAATTTTCTATTTGCATTTGGTTTTATTTATAAGAAAATATTAGGTATGAAAAGACAAGAAACAGTTTTTGTTGTTATTACTACACAAATGGATGTTACATTTAAGGCATTTAGATGTTGGAGTTCCAGTTTTGCATAACCTGCAGCGCCCTTTTTCACCGTAAACTACCCAATGCTCCAACTTATCATATCGTTTTGTTTCTGGAGGGTTCGGCTGGAACCTGTACTTTTTTGAGTTCTGTGAAGATACACTGCTGGATGGTGAGTTAACATCGGAATCCGTAGGATAGCTACTTTCTGCGTTGGATGGCCTACCTCGTTTTCTTTGGACAGATATTGAAGACGATTGCAACAGGGCATCAGCGATTTCTAGTTGAAATTTTATGAGTGGAGTGTGTTTCTGTTTCGGATATAACGTATTTAATTGTTTTCTATAAAGTAACCATGCATTTGTAACGCACGTTCCAAGACACCAATAGAAGATTCGTATATACCACTTCCTTGAGCGGTGGTTAACTTTGTAAAGTTCCATCAACATATCTGCCAAATCTACACCACCCATGCCTTTATTGTAACAAGCTACTATTGCAGGCCTTTGAATATCGACGTAGGTTTTTTCTTTCGGGCTCCAACGTTTGCAAACCCCAACTGGTTGATGATCAATATACGAAGATATAAGTTGGACCGGTTTATTGTCGAACCATCTTAGACACACAATATTATAATTGATTTTACATTTAGTGTCGAAAGATCCTCTTCCCCATTTTTGAGCTCGGTCTCTGAAAGTAACTGGCAGTTGTTTATACGGTTTTGCGTATAGTTCCTGTTGCGAATATGCCCATTTCCTTCAATGCTATCAGAAGGCTTACCGATGTAAACCAGTTATCAAAATAGAGTTTGAAGTTCTTCTGTTTGGGTAAATTTTTCGCCAAGTAAAGAACTATATCCGAAGAGAGCCCCAGTCCATATAATGGGCAGGTACCTTCACCAACATATAGCGTGAAATCGTAAACCAGTCCAGATGTTCCAGTACGTGTAAACATTTTCAAGCCCCATTTATTGGGCTTAGCTGGATTGTATTGTTTGTACGTTGATCGACCTTTAACGAAAAAATTCAGGAAACCTTTCAAGAAACCGTACAATGTACCATATATTATAAATCATACATACCTTTGAATGCAATTATTTGCTCATCAACACTTTGATGTTCTTCCTGAGGGAGATTATTAAAGTTTTCTCTAACGATGTCTAGTAGAGGACGTATCTTGTACAATTTGTCATAGTTTGAATCTTCTTTTTTTGGTTGTTTGCTGTTATCGTTAAAATGTAAACACTGTTTAATTTTTTCAAACCTACTGCGAGATAATGAGTCCGTTATAGCCGTTAGCTTCAAATTTTGAGACCACGCCATTTTAAATTGGGGCAATTTAATAACACCCAAGTATAGCAGAGTGCCTATATATCGTTGTATTTCTACTTTGGTGCTTTTAAGTTCAATTCCCAGCTTCTAAAGTCCATATAAGTCAGTTTGCTGAGTGATCAAATCGATACATTGATCATCAAATAATTGTGAGAAATAGTCCACTGGTTTCATTACTTCGTGAATTTCCAAAAATGTACTCTTCCTTCCACATACTCTCCGGGGCTTCAAATACCTTTGACCTCCATTTTAATGCCTTCGAATCAATTTTTTCGATACACATATTTTGAATTGAGCGAGGTTTTTGAGTATTATCTTCTTCTATTAGATTGTCAAGAAGGTCAATTTCTATGCTTTCCCCTCTATCCATAATTCCCTCCATATTTTGCTCCAGCACTGCAGACACATCTTCCATATCATCATCATCCGAAGAAACGTCCCAATCGAAGTTTAAAACTCGTTCTATGTCGTCTTTTGACAAACCTTTGTCTTGAGGTCTCATTACTATATGTATAAAAATATATTACCACAATTGCCCAAAGTTGCTCACAGGCAACTTAACAAATGTAAAAATTACTCACCTGATGCTGGTTTACAATAACAGAAATCGACTTGCAAATATATTTTACTTAACTATTGCTGAACACTAGTTGATTCACACAATTGTATTTAATGACAAATTTATTCAAGAAAAAAGTACTTTTTAAAATGATCTTTCTAACAAAAACACCACTTTTAGCTGACACTGCTGCACACTTTCTCAAATAACTTTGCTAAATGATTGAGAGTTGATTTTTTATTTGATCACACTTCACGCTAATTTATTAGACTACCGTTATCACACCGGTTCAACAAATTAAAACAAAAATAGCGCCTGTGGTAAGAATATGATTTCGCGAAGTTGCTCTCAGGCAACGTTGGGGTCGAAAGGGTTAATAACAACAAGAACATAAAATCCAGAAGTTATTTAAGAATCACTCCTATATTTAATTATGAAAAATATAGGAGTAGTATTTAAAAATGTATAATAACTTAAAACAGTTAGAGATTTTTAATAACAACAATAACATAAAATCCAGAAGTTATTTAAGAATCACTCCTATAGCTGTTGATTAGTGATTGATATATTCGTGATGCACAAACTTTACTGTTCCTTAATTCGTACACCAAAGGCGAAAAATATGAAATCTAGCAAAAATTTTGGGCTTGTCGCGAAGAAATAGCTTGTGGATGGCGGGGTATAAGAGGAAAGGCTCAGGCTTTATTAAGATTGTGTGCGTTTTGCGTTTATTCTAGAATATTCTGGAGTTTTCTAGAACTTTTAGAATATTTTAGAATTTTAGCACAAAATCCTTGCCACCACAATTCATCTTGTCGACAAGGTGGATGCGGGAAGGCAAAGAAATGCTTGCTGGGCAATATGAGCTAATAGGCGAACAGCAAATTTAGTAGCACGATGCCGATTTGCTTCAATTGAGTGGACGATTTTCTTCAACGACACAAGAATTTTAAGCAGTGCTAGTTCATGCAGCATGCTTGTTACGGGATTTTTTATAACCGACTGTACTATGTGAACAGAGTACATTAGGTTTGTTCTGCTAACGGTTTTAAAATAATCGAGGCAAGTAAAGATTCTATGTAAAAAATTCATCAAATGGTGAGATAAATCGATTTAGAAATGTCTGTCCATCCGTCTCTATAGACAATAGCTTTTGTAAGAATTGGGATGTTTGAAACAGTTGACATAAAAATATCAGCCGATTATGTTTTGTTCGGTTCCATTCGAATTTAGTCTTCCTTACATGTTTCAGTTTGCGACCGTCACGATGAAGCAAGTTATTGGTATGGCGTGCAGTGGTGTTTTTAATGAACACATTCTGCTTTGTTGTAGGGGGCAGGCGTTTATGAATGAAAATGTTATTGTTGTATTTGATTTCAGTTCTGGGCAAGAGAAGTATTTAGAGGGACACAGTAGTCGAAGTATGTTTTCACGCAATTAATGTGTTTGTATGTTTTTGCACATGCGTATATGTATGTATTTAAGTATATACAAATGTATGTATGCATGTATTTCTTGAGGAAGGTCAGTATTTTGTATACTGTAGGTATACACGTACATATGTATACAAACATATGAAAATTCTTTCTCTGAAGTTAACATATAACAATGTTAGTTAAACACTGATAATCACATTTCAGAGCATAATTCTTATTGTTATGCTCAAAATGTTAAGCACTATAGACGCATTCTGTTAATTTCTGTGCCGGTGGTGAAATACGCTTTCATGTCTCGACTTCGTTTTTGACAGTTTCCACGCTGGTCCGCAATTGAACCTTCTTTATATTCTAAGTTCTCTGATGAGACGACAACAAACACAATGGCCAGGCAAATGATATTCGACGCGGCATATTAGTTTAAGCAGTAGAGTATTGATTAGTATTAATTAGTCTTAATATGACTGACATAGAGTCAGGATGGAAAACTTAAAAACGTTATAAGTGTTTTTCCTTATGAAAATTAAGGTGATATAAATACATAGTTAAATAAGTTAATAAATAAAACTTATATTAAAAACCAAAAAGTGACTTGTTATTGGATAACCCGATGAACTTAACTTGTACAAATTATGGAAGTGATGAGTGAAGACATTAAAAATAGTGCAAGTGGTTCAAGAGAATGTGAAGTGACCGCTGGAAACCAGAGGTCAGCATCAAATAAAAGGCCCAAAAAGTCCAGAAACTCGGAATCAGCAGATTCTTTAGAAAATAACGTAGTCCATCAAACCCAAAATGATTTATATCAATATATTACTTTGCAAGCGTTAGTTTCTCAAATGGAAGAATTAAAAAAAAGCATTATCTCAACTACAAATGGACAAAGACGTCCAAATAAATAAATTATGAACAAAAACTCTTAACTCTGCGCGAAGAGAATGTCTCATTGCGAAACAAGTTAGATAATGCAATCAATGAACCAACTCAAAATTTAGTGTATAATAGCGAAATCAACAACTCAAATGAAATCGAGAGTTTAAGTGAGACCAGCCCAATGATCATTGAAAATACTGGAATTACAAGGGATTCCATCATCTATAGCAACAGTACAATGCCTGCATATGAAGAAGAGAAAGATTTTCAAAATTTACCAATCAATAACGGAGAATCTCTAACAGAAGTAATGAGACAGGAAATTCTCTCATCCAGCAAAGTAAAGCCATCCGCTCAATCATCTAAGAAAACTTCCCACAACAATGAATCAACTAAAACAAAGAGTAGACCACCTTATTTGTGTGTTTTAACTTGACACAAAAAGAAACGACGAATAAATTATTTCATTTACTAGGCCATAAAAACTTCGTGTATAATATAATTAATACTAATTCCTTACATATTATTACCTTTATCTACGATGATTATAAAAAGAATTAAAGCTTATCTTATTGAAAATTGTATTAAATTTTACACATAGGTATACCCCAATTGAAGAGAAACCGGTATCTATTGTAATCAAAAAGCTATATGAACGTGAAGAAATACTGCAATATATTAATGAACTACACGAACTTTATTAATTTTTAAATAATTTAAATTTCTTAAATAAAGTCAATGGTAAACATGATAATTTGGTATATAATAAAAAATTATTTGATTAAATTCTATAAATATTATATACATATTTTCGGGCTAAATATCGAAATAAGTAAGCAAGCCAAAATTCATTCATACAATAACGTATAAGCGTGCGTACATATACATATATTGTATATAAAGGGTGGTTGAATTGTAAGGGCCGATGTTGAATGTGAACCACACCTAAACGCCAAGTTTTTTTCCGAATTTAATTTGACATTTCTCTATTTCAGACTTACTCAATTTGAACCATGGAGAGATACACAATCCAACAACGTGTTAAAGTTATCCAGACTTATTATGAAAATTTTCGAAGAAAATCATCTTCAGTGATGAGGCACATTTTCACCTCAGTGGATTCGTCAATAAACAGAATTGCCGCATTTGGGCGAATGAGAATGCAAGAGTGATTGTCGAAAAACCAATGCACCCACAAAGAGTGACTGTTTGGTGGGGTTTATGGGCTGGCGGCATCATCGGGTCGTATTTTTTCCAAAATGAGTCAGGCAGTTACTGTGAATGGTGTTCGCTATCGTGAGATGATAACGAATTTTTTATGGCCACAATTGGAAGATATGGATGTGGACGATATGTGGTTTCAGCAGGACGGTGCCACTTGCCACACAGCTAACGAAACAATGGCTCTTTTGCGCAACAAATTCAATGGCCGTGTTATCTCACGTAATGGCGATGTCAATTGGCCCCCAAGATCATGTGATTTGACACCGTTGGACTTTTTTCTCTGGGGTTATTTGAAAGAAAAGGTGTACGTCGATAAGCCAGCAACAATTCAAGAGCTAAAGGATGAGATAATTCGGCACATTAACGGCATAGAAACTCCATTATGCCTCAGCGTCATCGAAAATTTGGACCATCGTATGGAGGTGTGCCGCCGAGGTCGCGGC
This sequence comes from Ceratitis rosa, assembly GCA_037013455.1. Classification (NCBI taxonomy): domain Eukaryota; kingdom Metazoa; phylum Arthropoda; class Insecta; order Diptera; family Tephritidae; genus Ceratitis; species Ceratitis rosa. Next base: position 1,815,140 of record JAWMAG010000018.1, on the reverse strand, counting down.
GCTCATTTGGCCGATATTTTATTACATACATAATTGAGTAATACCAATATATCATAATAAAATAAAATTTCAATAATTTCCTAAATAGTTTGTGTTTTATTCAAAATCAACATCGCCCCTTGAAAATTTAACCACCCTTTATATGTACATATAAGTGTAGTAAGAACAAGCAAAAACGTACGCATCTAGCAAAAAAAAAACCACACCATCACCATGACAACATTATTTGAATGGCCGCTGCTAGTTCAATTACAAAAAAATCCTTCTCAAGACGAACGCCGGCGCAGCAGCACACATCTCCCCGCATACGACTCGCCTACAAACCAAAGTGCCAAAAATTGGAAGTTGAACAAATTTGTGTCTTTTTCGACAACAGCAAAACGCGCTCTCGCTAGAGTGAACTTTTTCTTTAGAATTACAAAACGTATTTTAAATGAATGCCAAAACAAATGTTTAGAAAAAAGTCTCATTATTTTTAAACATTAATTTTTTAATTTAATTTAAGTTTAGGGATTCGAGAAAATGTAAAATTTAATAGAAATGAGGAATTAATTATAATATACACAAATGTCTCCTAAAACTTCTATCACTTCTTCTATTATTAAATTAATATATATTTAATTATGAAAAATATAGGAGTAGTATTTAAAAATGTATAATAACTTAAAACAATTAGAGATTTTTAATAACAACAATAACATAAAATCCAGAAGTTATTTAAGAATCACTCCTATATTTAATTATGAAAAATATAGGAGTAGTATTTAAAAATGTATAATAACTTAAAACAGTTAGAGATTTTTAATAACAACAATAACATAAAATCCAGAAGTTATTTAAGAATCACTCCTATAGCTGTTGATTAGTGATTGATATATTCGTGATGCACAAACTTTACTGTTCCTTAATTCGTACACCAAAGGCGAAAAATATGAAATCTAGCAAAAATTTTGGGCTTGTCGCGAAGAAATAGCTTGTGGATGGCGGGGTATAAGAGGAAGGGCTCAGGCTTTATTAAGATTGTGTGCGTTTTGCGTTTATTCTAGAATATTCTGGAGTTTTCTAGAACTTTTAGAATATTTTAGAATTTTAGCACAAAATCCTTGCCACCACAATTCATCTTGTCGACAAGGTGGATGCGGGAAGGCAAAGAAATGCTTGCTGGGCAATATGAGCTAATAGGCGAACAGCAAATTTAGTAGCACGATGCCGATTTGCTTCAATTGAGTGGACGATTTTCTTCAACGACACAAGAATTTTAAGCAGTGCTAGTTCATGCAGCATGCTTGTTACGGGATTTTTTATAACCGACTGTACTATGTGAACAGAGTACATTAGGTTTGTTCTGCTAACGGTTTTAAAATAATCGAGGCAAGTAAAGATTCTATGTAAAAAATTCATCAAATGGTGAGATAAATCGATTTAGAAATGTCTGTCCATCCGTCTCTATAGACAATAGCTTTTGTAAGAATTGGGATGTTTGAAACAGTTGACATAAAAATATCAGCCGATTATGTTTTGTTCGGTTCCATTCGAATTTAGTCTTCCTTACATGTTTCAGTTTGCGACCGTCACGATGAAGCAAGTTATTGGTATGGCGTGCAGTGGTGTTTTTTAATGAACACACTCTGCTTTGTTGTAGGGGGCAGGCGTTTATGAATGAAAATGTTATTGTTGTATTTGATTTCTGTTCTGGGCAAGAGAAGTATTTAGAGGGACACAGTAGTCGAAGTATGTTTTCACGCAATTAATGTGTTTGTATGTTTTTGCACATGCGTATATGTATGTATTTAAGTATATACAAATGTATGTATGCATGTATTTCTTGAAGAAGGTCAGTATTTTGTATACTGTAGGTATACACGTACATATGTATACAAACATATGAAAATTCTTTCTCTGAAGTTAACATATAACAATGTTAGTTAAACACTGATAATCACATTTCAGAGCATAATTCTTATTGTTATGCTCAAAATGTTAAGCACTATAAACGCATTCTGTTAATTTCTGTGCCGGTGGAGAAATACGCTTTCATGTCTCGACTTCGTTTTTGACAGTTTCCACGCTGGTCCGCAATTGAACCTTCTCTATATTCTAAGTTCTCTGATGAGACGACAACAAACACAATGGCCAGGCAAATGATATTCAACGCGGCATATTAGTTTAAGCAGTAGAGTATTGATTAGTATTAATTAGTCTTAATATGACTGACATAGAGTCAGGATGGAAAACTTAAAAACGTTATAAGTGTTTTTCCTTATGAAAATTAAGGTGATATAAATACATAGTTAAATAAGTTAATAAATAAAACTTATATTAAAAACCAAAAAGTGACTTGTTATTGGATAACCCGATGAACTTAACTTGTACAAATTATGGAAGTGATGAGTGAAGACATTAAAAATAGTGCAAGTGGTTCAAGAGAATGTGAAGTGACCGCTGGAAACCAGAGGTCAGCATCAAAGAAAAGGCCCAAAAAGTCCAGAAACTCGGAATCAGCAGATTCTTTAGAAAATAACGTAGTCCATCAAACCCAAAATGATTTATATCAAAATATTACTTTGCAAGCGTTAGTTTCTCAAATGGAAGAATTAAAAAAAAGCATTATCTCAACTACAAATGGACAAAGACGTCCAAATAAATAAATTATGAACAAAAACTCTTAACTCTGCGCGAAGAGAATGTCTCATTGCGAAACAAGTTAGATAATGCAATCAATGAACCAACTCAAAATTTAGTGTATAATAGCGAAATCAACAACTCAAATGAAATCGAGAGTTTAAGTGAGACCAGCCCAATGATCATTGAAAATACTGGAATTACAAGGGATTCCATCATCTATAGCAACAGTACAATGCCTGCATATGAAGAAGAGAAAGATTTTCAAAATTTACCAATCAATAACGGAGAATCTCTAACAGAAGTAATGAGACAGGAAATTCTCTCATCCAGCAAAGTAAAGCCATCCGCTCAATCATCTAAGAAAACTTCCCACAACAATGAATCAACTAAAACAAAGAGTAGACCACCTTATTTGTGTGTTTTAACTTGACACAAAAAGAAACGACGAATAAATTATTTCATTTACTAGGCCATAAAAACTTCGTGTATAATATAATTAATACTAATTCCTTACATATTATTACCTTTATCTACGATGATTATAAAAAGAATTAAAGCTTATCTTATTGAAAATTGTATTAAATTTTACACATAGGTATACCCCAATTGAAGAGAAACCGATATCTATTGTAATCAAAAAGCTATATGAACGTGAAGAAATACTGCAATATATTAATGAACTACACGGTGTGTCCCAAAAAAAAACCGAACTTTATATTTAAATCTACAACATACAGCGCCATGTATTGAAAATTTGCAACATTAAAAATATACATTCATCCTCTTTCAAACGCACCTGACTTCATGTAAGTCGGATGACAGATGTAAAAGTGACAGCCATTTCAATAAAACCAAAAGTGTGCTAATGGTTCCAAAAAAAATGGAACAAAGAGCAAATATAAAACTTTGTGTCAAACTTGAAAAAAAATTGAAATTGAAGTTTAAAAAATTAAAAAAAAATTGAAAAAAATGAAGCAGCCGTAATCGAGGTACTGAAGAACATTTCTATAAATGACATAAAAAAATCTATGCATGCGCTGGCTGATCGTTCCAAACGTTGTGTTGAGTCAAATGGAACCTATTTTGAATAAATAATAACTTTCAAAGATAATATAATGTGTATTTTACTATTTTATATCCAAAAAGTTCGGTTATTTTTGGGACACACCCTGTAAATTTGAATGTTGAAATTATAAATCTGCCTAAATTTAAAAATAACAATTGGCTAATTCAACTAGGTAAAACGTCTGATATTGAAGAGTTTTACAAAATTAAATATATTCTTAATTGTAAAATAAATCTCGAAAAACTGAAACCACTAATACCCACTCCATGTAAAAATTGCCAGAGGTTCTCGCAAGTAGCGAGTAATTGTCATATGCCCTACAGGTGTGTAAAATGTGCACAATCACACGGCCCGGGGAAATGCACAATACCAATTAAAGAAAATAAGAATCAAGAATATATATGGTATATAAAGATCAAGCAACAGGGAAAATTATGAAGCGAATAGGCATTCCTTTGATATGTGCAAATTGTGGAACAGAAGGGCACTCTGCCAATTCTAATGTCTGTCCAGTTCGCATAGAAGTTATCAAACGAAAAGAAATTCGTAAAAAAGAGAAAGAAAGATTGCATTTACCAACTCATACACAAAATAGGATACAAGAGTCTAGTCGTAGAAATACAATCTCCTTTGCCGCTAAGGTTAAAGAGAATACAATGAAAACAAACGTCGTTAATGCAAGAGAAGTATGCTCTTCTAACTATAGCGAATACACTATTTCCAATCAATTCAATATATTGAATGGTGAGTGCCTTCGTCTCTTTGGTAGTGAATTTACAAAATGTATGCAAAAAATTGGCGAGTTTTCCTTAAACTATTGTAAACTTAAAAATGATGAAGAAAAAGCATCGGCTTTGTTTAATTTATTTATTGATTTAAAATTAAACAACAATAACCATGGATAGATATAAATTGAAATGTTTATTTATAAATGTAAATTCTTTAATATCCAAATCCAAACGACATTATTTTAACTTATTCTTACAACAGCATAAGCCTGATGTAGTTTTAGCGGCTGAGCTTCAGCTGGGCCATAAACATAACATCTCTTTTCGAATTTATAGCTATATTCCTCAACTAACTAACTAAGACTCACACTGACAAAAAAAAATAGTCAATCCACTGGCATATTCTTTAGAGAAAATTTTCAATACAATAGGATCGAAGTGGAAAGAACTACATACCTGGAATCTACGGCAAGAGAACTACTTACCTCAGACGGAAATCGTATAGCTATCGCGGCAATGTATAATAGATTAAGTAAAACAGACAAATTGTGCACTAGGGATCTATTAAAGGTCCTAAATGCACTTAGTGCAAGAACAAATGAAATTATTAACCTCTGGTGGGTTTAATTCGTTTATAGACTTATTTATAGTGTCTCCTTTTGTTAACGTTTGCTTTAGCACTGATAGTGAGCCCTATGGTAAGCTACGGTCACATCATTTTGAGTCCGATCACAAGGAAATAGAACTCTGTTTAGACAGAACACACAATGATATACTAAGGCAACCTCCCCGAAAAATGATTGATTATAAAAATAATAACAGTGATGAATTAAATCAACAGCTATTTGCAATATTAAAAAACAACTGTTTGGCATTAGACCGTATTGTATCCACGACTGAAATAGAAAACTGCATATCTCATTTGAATGTTGCCTGGGAAAAAGTCATAAATTCGCAAGCAGTTCCTAAAATAGAAGTACGTAGTAAAGGTTTAATTTCACTACCACCAATAATATTAGACTTTATCAATGAAAAAAAGAAATTACGTCGTGCAGCGTTCAGATGTATAGATCCAAGACGCAAGAAAATACTTATAGCAACAGTTCGTAATCTTAGCAAGATTATATCTGATAGAATTCGTATAAATGAAGAGAGTTATTGGAAAAAATATTTTGAGAAAATACGTATGAACAACAAGACTTATAAAAAAATTAAAAATTTATGTGGGCTTAATAATAGATTAAAATTACCAGATATCTTAGTAGATGATGCAAATCTTTTAGACTTGGAAGGGGGTGTCCATCAATCAGATGGTTCTGTTGTTTGAACAAGTGCACAAACAAGACTTAAATGCTGGGGAGCACGATTTTCATGAACAGATCACACAGCCAATTTCTGATATTCCTAGCCACGGATTACCAATAATCAGAATTAGTAAATACCTTACAGCTGACGGAGAGACCATTGTAAGTCGGGTTAACAAAGCGAGCGTACCACACACTGAACTAGAGTTTAATAGTTACAAGCAATTTACAAATGCGGATGAAATCAAAACAACAATATATTTACTTAACAACAAGAAGAGTGCAGGAGATGATCAAATATCAATTTTTTTGCTTCGCAAAACATACTCCTATTTTTAGCGTTATTTAGCTATTCTATTTAATCATGCATATAATATAGGATATTTTCCACAAGTCTGGAAATGTGCTAAAGTTGTTGCAATCCTGAAACCACAATCTGATCCAAAATCCGTCCGTAGCTACCGTCCAATTTCCTTATTATTTAATATTGGAAAATTATTCGAAAAAATCCTATTACAAAAAATTAAAACACATGCAACCAAAAACAAAATCTTTAAAGACACATAATTTCGCTTTCGCGAAATCACGCATTAACTCTATTGAGTGATTTTGTATGCTCTAACCTTAATCGCCGCTGGATCACTATAGCAGTCAGCCTTGATATAGAAAAAGCTTTTGATACGGCATGGAAAGAGGTTATCATATACAAAATGTACAAACTATTTAAATTTGATATAAATATAAGTCGTATTATCTACAATTACTTAAGTGACAGAACTTTTTTTTGGAAGTATGAATGATAACTGCTCAATGACAAGGGATGTTGCAGCAGGCGTCCCACTCTCTATTAGGTCCGGTTCTTTATAACACATTACTAGCTGACCTACCCGATCCACCAAGTGACAACACAAATATGATTGCCCTTTCATATGCTGACGATATTATGATATTAGGGTATCTACAGAATGCAATGAAAGCGAATAATATGATAAACAATTATTTAACTATATTATCTAATTTTTTCTCCAAATAGAAATTGAAAATTAATGTCTCAAAATGCGAATGCACTACATTCAAAGGGCTTCATAAATATCTATATCTAAATGCGAGAACTTTTATAGCAAATATTCAAATAAATGGAAATAGTATCCCGGTTAAAGAAAATATTAAATACCTAGGCGTTATACTGCAAAGTAAATTCAATTTCAAACCCCACCTGGACTATGTAATTTAAAAGGCAAAAAAATATGTTCTTTTCATATATAAGACTTATAAAGCGTGCAAAAGATTTAAAATCGACTATTAAAATTTATATCTACAAACAAATAATTCGACCAATCTTAACATATGCTTTCCCAGTATGGTTTAGTATTTTCTCAGCCCAAATGGAAAGATTACGAATTTTCGAACGATACATTCTAAGATTTTGTACTGGTGTAAACCGTGAGCCCTATCGTGGCAGAGATTTATTTAGAAAAAGAACATCAAACAAAATTCTATATAAAAAATGTAATATAACTCGTATACGGTTCTTTAACTGAATCTATTAGAAAAGGAACGCATTAAAACATACATTAATAAGCAAGACAATATTGAATATCCTCTTACTGAACAATATTTGTCACCTATATACATACCTAAGTATCCTAAACCGTAATGATATACGTATGTTGTACAAAGATAAAAAATTGTTATTCTATCACAGAAAGTACAATTCTTATGATATAAGTAATAATTTGGTTTATAATGTTGATCAACATATCATTTCAAAATAAAATATGATAACGATGAACTTACTGTTTTAGAACAAATTTTAATTAGTTAGTAATTTTATTAGTAGGCATTAAATATAAGTACTTATTTCCACGCTATTTTAATTCATCATATTATCCTTCTTTTCATGCCCTTTTTGAAGAAAAATGATACATTAATGATAAGAAATGTACATGAAATAACTTAATTTATAAAGGTTTACTTGTTTAAATCGGTATAAACATAAAATAAATAAATTTAGAAATCCTAGATAAAAGCATGTAGCCTGTTAGGAGTAATTAAGAAATATTTAATGTACTCACGCTCATGTATTATTTATGATATTTTTGGGCAATAAACAAACAAACAAACACGTAAATCAAAGCATAAATAATTTTTTTTCCAATATGTCAGTCCATGGTCCACATTCCGGAGAGAAGTGTAGTCTTCTTATCAATCCTAGCAAAATGTCACCTATGTTTTAAATTTCAAGTAAAGTAAGTGCAGTCTTCCTATTAATCTAAGCAAAAAACCACCTATGTACCGAATTTCAAGTGAACGGAGCCATAAATAACCTTTTTTGAATAGGTCAGTTTGCGGTCCACTTTTCAGAGTGCAGTGTAGTCTTCCTGTCAATCTAAGCAAAAATTCACCTATGTACAAAATTTCAGGTAAATCGAAGCATAAATAAGATTTTTTCGAACAGGTTAGTCCCTAATCCACAGTCCGAAGGGAAGTGTAGTCTTCCTGTTAATCTAAGCAAAAAGACACCTATGTACCGACTTTCGAATAATGCGATACATAAATAAGTTTTTTTTGAATATGTAAGACTACGGTCCACTTTCCGGAGTGAAGTGTAGTCTTCCTGTTAATCTAAGCCAAAAACCACCTTTGCACCGAATGTCAAGTAAGTGGAACCATAAATAACCTTTTTTCGAATAGTTCAGTTCCTGGTCCACTTTCCGGAGATAAGTGTAGTTTTCCTATTAATCTAAGCAAAAAGACATCTATGTACCAAATTTCAAGTAAATTGAAGCATTAATAAGCTTTTTCCAATAGACCAGTACCTGGTTCATATTCCGCTGAGAAGTGAGGTCTTCTTGTTAATCTTAGCAAAAAGCCACCTGTGTTTTTAATTTCAAGTAAAGTAAGTGTAGTATTTCTATTAATCTAATCAAAAAACCACCTATGTAGCGAATTTCAAGTGAACGGAACCATAAATAAACTTTTTTTTTATAGCTCAGCTTGCGGCTCACTTTGCGGAGAGAAGTGTTGTCTTCTTTTATTAACACGCTTTTATTAGCTTCACATGTATGTCAGTCAGTATGTCTGTCTGTCAGTTTGTAACTCTTTTAGCTGTGACGCGATCCCAATATGAAATATTTGAAATGCGAATCGTTGCATACATCGTGGCGTTAACAAAATTAATCAGAGAACGTATAATAATCCATACTAATAATTATTATACGTTCTCTGATTAATTCAGAGAAAAAAAAATCAAAATAGAGTTAATTAGAAAAATATATAAAATAAATATAGTTTAAAAAAAACTAAAAAAAAACACGCTTTTAAAGAATATTAAACTAAAAAGTTGAAAATAATTTTGGAAATAAACTTAAGACAATAGTATATAAAAAATACCAAAGCGTGTTTTTTTAGTTCCTTTAAACTAATTTGTATCTTATTTATGGTAGTCACTTACAAACATCAAATCACACACATACAAAGTGATTGAAAATTACAACGTTAAAATATGAGTTAAATAAAACAAATAATTTAATTTTGTTTGATTAATTTAACTTAATTCAATTTCTTTTTGTGTAAATAATTTTATTACATTAAATTGCATTAAATTTATATATTTTAGTTTAATTTATTTAATACAATTCGCTTACGATCATGAGTGTTTCTAGTATTATTGACAGGGAACATAAACAGAAGGCGCAAATAGCTATAGGTATAAATATAGTTTAAAAAAACTAAAAAACACGCTTTTAAAGAATATTAAACTAAAAAGTTAAAAATAAATTTAGTTTAAAAAAACTAAAAAAAACACGCTTTTAAAGAATATTGTACTAAAAAGTTGAAAATAATTTTGAAAATAAACTTCAGACAATAGTATATAAAAAATACTTGTATAATTAAGAGAAAAGCGTGGGGCGCTTTGTACCATAATTTCCATATATCGATGGTTCCTTTTCCGGAAGGAAGTGTTGTCTTCCTGCTAATCTAAGCAAAAAGCCACCTATGTACCGAATTTCAAGTAACTCGATCCATATATAATTTTTTTTTTGAATAACTCAGTCCCTACTCCACTTCCTGGCCAAAAGAAGATCTTTCATGTTAATTTAAACGAAAATACACGTATGCACCGAATTCGCCAATTTTCAAGTAATTGGTTCCAAAAATAAGTTTTCTTTGAATATGTAAGTCTGCGGTCCACTTTCCGGAGAGAAGTGCAGTCTTCTTGTTAATGTTAGCAAAAAGCCACCTATGTTTTGAATTTCAAGTAAACCGAACCATTTTGGATACGTCAGTCCCTGCTCCACTTTCCGGAGAGAAGTGTAGTATTCTATTATCGTAAGCAAAAATCCTTCTATGTACCAAATTTCACGTTTTCAAGATTTTTTCGAATAAATCGGTCCCTGCTCCACGTTCCGGAGAGAAGTGTAGTTTTTCTGTTAACTTATGCAAAAAGGTACCTACGTGCCGAATTTCAAGCAAAATTGGTCCATAAATAACGTTTTTTTCGAGTAGGTCAGTCCCTGGTCGACTTTACGGATAGAAGTGTAGTCTTCCTATTAAGCTAAGCAAAAAATCATCTATGTACCGAAAAAAAAGTTAAACTATTAATATGAATTGCAACCCTGTTGGTCTGCAATATTATCAATTTCCTACTTAAGTGGCAAAGACTTCTTTTGGTCTCTCTTTTTATCATCCAACTTCGCTTAATACCCGTCACGACATTTTAGTGCAAGTATTGCTTTTCCTAATTTAATAAATATCTCAATTTAATTATTATGCTCAAGTAAATCTCGTTTATTTGTGGACATCGTCTACATATGGTGACCCTGACAGAAGTAAGTGCCGGATATAGATCCGAGAAGCCGCATGGAGGAAAATTTTCAGCCCCGCAATGTGAAAATTGCAGAAGTTTCCATCAAAATCCCATCGCCAAGCCAGAATTATGGATTGCACAAGTGGAATCTCAATTCATCGCGGCTGGTATTACTAGCGACAAAACCGAAACCGGTATCGTTCTTCCTCACGCAACGTTGACTCGCCTGCATTATGTTGGTACCCCATGAAATTTTGCAACGATACAAAGAAATGTCGTAATCCATGTTCAAAAAAATTAAACTAAGAAATCTGTCCTCTATGGCGGTTAACGAAAGACTCAACAACTGGTAGACATAGGAGAAGAGGTTCCGTGGACACAGTAGCAACGCAAATTACCTCTACGCAGCCAACAGATCCACCATAAAAAGATAAGGTGAAAAGGGCATGATTTTAAATTTAGGACTATGCCGAAAATTTCGTTGGAACTTCATCTTGGCCGACGCCTCAGAAGCCATAATTGAAGCCGACTTTTTGTCACATTTTAATCCATCTGTTAACTTACGACAACAAAAGCTCATCCAATTCTCCAACTTATTCAAAATTTGCTGCCTGGCTTTTGCAAACAAGGTAGCATTGAATTCATCTTGTATTAAAAATATTCAACCGTTCCAGGATCTGTTTGATGAATTTAACGACATAACCGTAGACAATTTTGTAGCCACAAAACCGAAAAGCAACATCACGCATCATATCAGATATACCGAAGACGGCAATTACTATACCATTCGGCATGTTCGAGTTTCCATTTATGTGTTTCGGACTAAGGTACGCGAGTCAAACATTTCAAAGGTTTATGGACCACATTTTTCATGAATACGATTTCGCCTGGCCATACCTCGATGATATTTTGATAACATCAAAAGATATGAACCAAGATAAACAACATTTAAAGGTGGTATTAAAACTACGCGAGTTCGGATTACTTATTAACCAATCGAAATGTATACTGGGGCCATCTGAAGTGAAATTCTTAGGACTCACCATCAGCAGTAGTGGGATTTCTCCCACGACAGACAGAGCGCAAGCATCAAAATTTTAAACTACCCAAAAAGCATGCGATTTACGACGATTTCTCGGCATGATTAATTTCTTTCGATGATTTTTGCCGAACGCCGAGAATAGACCTAGTACTCGTAGAAAAATGAAATGTTTGTTTGTTAGTGACGCTAAGGCTCAAGAACGGCTGGACCAATCTTGATAAAATTTTCAGAGGTTGTTCGTTGGGGATCTGGGAAGGTTTTCCTGGGGAAAAATTGGAAAATGGGAAAATTTCAAAAAGTGACTTTTTTCTTTACAAATTTTTATATTTTAATTTGTTTTTTCAAATCCACTTGTTTCAAAAATTTGTTTTTTCTTTATGATTTGTTGATTGGAACAGTTTTCGTTAGTTGGTGAATATACCCAACTTCATTCATTGGAATTTATTTATGTTAATTCTTCAGCTGATTTGTAAATTATTTGAATTGTTTAATTTCGATCGTTCGTTTCGATCGTTTCTTTATTTCGGCTATTCAAAATTATTCAGCTATCGAAAAATATCATAATAGCAAGAATTTTGAAAGGGACTTACATGGTGGCAGAATGCTTGATTAAACGAATTCCTTTAAGTTCCAACAATTTGACATTTCAGTTCAAACGTATTCAGTTTCCAGTGAAACTTGCATTTGCGATTACAATCAATAGGTCACAAGGACAGTCGCTGGAAGTGTGTGGCATAAATCTGGAAATGCCACGTTTTTCACACGGCTAGCTATAACTGGCGTGTTCATGAGTTGGAAAACATTATTCTCTGTACATTTACGCATCGGAACAGAAAACCAAAATGTTGTTCATCAAGCGTTACATTAAAAAAAATGTAGACAAATCGTAAATAAATGATATTCTACACAATATAAATTCTTCTCTTTTCAAAAAACATAATTTCACGCAGGGCAACGCTTGCGAGGTCAGCTAGTTTATTTAATAAAATTATTTTTACGTATTTTACAAATATTTACTTTCATACGTAGGTATATTTCCTCTGTTTAATAGCAGTGCGTGTGTACGTGATTTTCATTTGATTTCTTTTTACGATTTATTTTATAAATATGTTTTGTTTAAGAATTCTTTTTCATGATTTCTTTAATGAACAATAGCCGGTTTAATTTCTTTTTATTACAAAAAAAGAAGAACCGCATTCAAAAAAAAAATCGCGCACTTATACAGCTCGAAATTAATTTCAATATATCGAGTTTTTTGTTCCAATAGTGCAAATATCAATTTCACCTTACTAACTTGACCAGTGTAACATTAGTGAAGCTTTCGATTTTATCAGAAAACTCATAAAAACATACACACGTATATATAAATATATACGAGTACATTAAATTCTTTCCTATATATTAAATATTCTTTGAGCAATAATGCGAAACATCTTCCACTATCTGCACAAAACAGATGACAGCTTGCCTGATAAATTCAAGGAGGCATCACAAGGCAAGGCGATGTTTACCTTGACTTTTATGAGTTGACAAAAACGATAATTTCAGGTCAACTCGACTACTACGAGCAGTCACAGCTCTAAAACTATCATATCGCGAGGAGCCCGATTCGAAGCAATCAAACGTCTCCAACATTTTTCTCCAGGCACCTCTATACGATGCAGAGACCTTTCATAGTATTTATGAAGAATGGCCGGCTTTTCGTGATATGTTCACAACCGTGTACATAAACCACCCACAACTCTCTCGTGCCAAAAAAGTATACCATCTACGGTATAAAACGAAGGGCAAAGCGGGCACCATCGTCAAACTATCCACCAAGCGACGCTAATTTTGACCTGGCTTGGGAAGCGCTTTAGTCAAGATATGAGAACAAGCATATTCCTGTTGACAATCAAGTTAAAACTCTAATGAAATTACCCACCATTCAAACCGAAAACAGTGAACAAATTAAAAAACTACAAACAACAATCAACGACACTCTGTGTGTCTTAGATTCCCAAGACGTGTCGACAGACAGGCAGTTGGGACACAATACTGTCATTTGTTCTACAAAACTGTATGAAGCGACACTGTCACTATGGGAACAATTGCTCCCCTCAAGACAAGATTTATCCCAATGGTCTGAAATGGACGACTTTTTAACATCCCGAAAAGAAGACGTAGAAAGACTAAATAGGCTTCATCCCAATAAGCCTAAACCCAGTGCTTCATATGCTGCTCAGCAAAAACCTATAATTAGGACACAAAAGGCATATTCTTGACCGGTGTGCAACTCCAGGCACCCCATAAAATTCTTCAAAAATCAGAACAAAAACTTTCTAAGGTTGTACAGAAAATCAACCTGTGTAGAAACTGACATGCTTACAATCATAACGTCAAAGAGCAAGTTTACAAATTTAAGTGCCGCAAAAAGTTTGCGACAATGTACTTGCCCCGAAAACCAAATTTGGATGGAGTGGTTCGTTGACCGAAAAGGTAAACCTCCCACCCAAATAGCCGCGGTAATCCGAGCTAACAAAAGGTCAGTTTTAAAAGCTATCCCAAAGTGCGCGCACAGAGGCATTTTCAACGCGGCTCTTCAAATTATCAAAACTTGTGAAGCAATAAACCAAAAAAGGCCATATACTATGTATTTATACTAAAAACAAAGTGCATAGAAAATAAAACCGAAGTTAACACAGTGTTTATACACCAATAAAAATTATTTCTTTTTATTTAATCGGGCCGATTGGCAAAATCGGCATAACTAATATATTAATTACACCGAGCCATTTCTCTCTTCTTTTCGCTGCCTGGCGCCAGTTGGAAATACCAAGTTAGGGCTGGTCACTCTCCACCAGATCCTTCCAACGGAGTGGAGGTCTTCCTGTTACTGTTCAATGGCCTACTCAGTCTAAAGTAGCACCTGTTGGCAAGAGTGATTCTGCGTTGGATTTCCAGGCTGACATTGTTGTTGGTGTTAATGCTGGTCTCTAGATAGACGAAATTATCTACGACCCCGAAGTTATGACTGTCAACAGTGACGTGAGGGCCGAATCGCGAATGCGATGACTATCCGTTTGATGACAGGAGATATTTCGTCTTGCCCTCATTCACTACCAGACCAATTCGCTTCGCCACTTTATCAAGTCTGGAGAAAACAGAACTCATGGCGCGGTTGTTCACTCTTATAGAAGATTGTACTTTCTTTATTCAGCTCTGCAGTTCGTATTATTTTCTCCAGCAAAAAGTTAAACAAGTCACACGATAAAGAGTCACCTTGTTTGAAACCTCGTTTAGTATCGAACGGCTCGGAGAGGTCCTTCTGACGGAGCTTTAGTGCTGCTTAAGTTCAGTTTACACAGCCGTATAAGTTTTGCGGAGATACCAAATTCAGACATAGCGGCATAGAGGTAGCTCCTTTTCGCGCTGTCGAAGGCTGCTTTAAAATCGAAGAAAAGATGGTGTGTGTCGATCCTCTTTTCACGGGGCTTTTCCAAGATTTGGCGCATGGTGAATATTTGGTCAATAGTTGACTTACCAGGTCTAAAGTCCAATCAATTTGTTGACGGTGGGTTTTAGTCTTTCACACACTACGCTTGATAGGACTTTATATGCGATGTTAAGAAGGCTTATTCCACGGCAAACTGTGGGATCGCCTTTTTTGGGGATTGGGCAGAGCAGACTAAGGTTCCAATCGTCGGGCATGCTTTCATCCGACCATCAGTTCTTCACCGCCGTATTTGAATAGCTCGGCCGGTAATCCATCGGTCCCAGCCGATTTGTTGTTTTTTAGAAGGGCGATTGCTATTCGGGCTTCTTCAAAGTCGGGTAACGGAACAGTTTTTCCATTGGAGTATCGGGCTCACCGTCTCCAGGTGTTTCCTTTTCACTGCCATTCAGCAGACTGTGAGTATGATGAGCTTGAGAAGCACTTCTCCAGCCTGCTGAATGGCAGTGCAGAGGAAACACCCGCAGATGGTGATCCAGAAACTCCTATTCAAATAAAATTACAGGCAAGTTAATCAGTTGTTTTTCAGATGCTTTACTATTACAGGAAGATCTTCACAATTAAGCTAGCTGGAGCATTAGGAATAATTTTCATCTTAATATCAAAAAATGTCTTAACACTACATTTTTAAAGTGCTGAAATGCGCTCAGGATGACTCATTATCTTTTTATAATAGGCTATCTTATATTAAAGAATTTTTGGATCTTGACGTGTTGCTTAATGTGGAATTTAACTTCATTAATCACATCAACTGCATTACTCATAAAGTTTATTCTAACCTTGCTTTTTTACGTCGGTATAGTGGTAATTTCAAAGATCCCTACACGCAAAAAATTGTATATGATTCTTTGGTTCGTTCAAAGCTAGAGTATGCTAGTTTAATTTGGAATCCAATTTATTCTACGCATTCCTCTAGACTTGAAACCATCCAACAAAGGTTTATTCGTTTGGCTCTTGCTCCGCTTCACTTCTCTGATACCTTACCTTCTTATACTTCCCGATGTATGCTAACAAATCTCAAATCTCTTACTCTTAAACGATCTATCCAGTCATTACTATTTATCTATGACATCATGAATGACTTAGTGGACTACCCAGAGCTGCCTGAGCAAATCAACTTTAATGTTCCTCATAGAACTTGGCGCTCTCAAATAGAACTGATATATTTAGATCTAATTAAAGCTAATTATCACAATTAATATCCTATTACTAGAATTTAATAGAATTAAATTAATGTTCCTCATAGAACTTGGCGCTCTCAAATAGAATGGATATATTAAGATCTAATAAAGGCTAATTATCACAATTAATATCCAATTATTATAATTTAATAGAATCTCTAGAAGCCCTGATTTTTACTTCGCATTCCGGACACCTCGTTTTGGGTCTATTCTTAATGCTTTTCATTCATGGTATACACACATAGCTTTAAGTTTTTAATTAATTGTACATCTAGTCTGTACGATTTGTAAAACCATTGACTTAATAAATATGAATTAAATTAAATTAAATAAATAAATAATTTGTAAACTATAAGTTATATAAGCCAAATACGTCTTGTAGCAAGATCTTCACGATTATGTAATGGTAACATGCCATAAATTACGGTTTAAAGGCCGTAGGCAAGTAGTTCTTCGATCGTGGAACGTTGCAAAGGCCGTTCATCTGGATGTGTCAACATCTGCTGGTACATTTTCTCAATATCACACGAAAATCCCAATTTGCACTTTTTGAATTTTTTTCCGATTTCGAATAGCTTCTTCCGTATAGTTGAATCGAATAACAAGTTGTCGTTGAGTGACAATCCATTCGAACTCTTACAACACCAGACGAATATTACGCGCAGTTTTATTGTTCTACTTGCTGGTATAATTCCGCGTTATGTGGCAAGAAGTAGGTTTTGTGATAGTTAATGGTATTGCTAAGCTCCATTTGGCTAACTCTATATATTCGCTCATAAAATTCCCGTATTTTCTTTGAATCACCGCCGATTCGACGTTCTATTGCATAAGACCACTTCAGTGCGGTAAAACGTTATTCCCCTAGCTTAATCACATCGTATAATCGCGCTGCGTATACTGTTGAATAATGTTGTATTTTAGCCTTTTTATCTTCATTTGTAAAATAATTGGATGGCTGTCGCAGATCTTCCATTTCCCCGAACCTCTGATTCCAATCCACACACGTATGTTTATCTAAAGCATGCTTCTCGTTTTCTTCTTTTATATTACCCATTATAACACAACCCAAAATTTTGTGAACTGCAAATGCTCTGGTAGCATATGGCACATCTTGTGAAGACATCTGCGCCCAGTATAATGCCAATTTTACGAGGTATACGAAGGATATGCACGATTTACGTCATTGAAAAATGCCCAATTACGATTGCTTATATCTTATGGGTGTAGGATGTGAGTCAAATTTAACAAACATAATGCGTCTGTTCGAATAGTTGGACTTCCATTCGCCGAGCCAACTCCAAACAGCAAAGTTTTATCAAAAGCTCGTTTCAACTGCTGCCGTTGTCCATATTATTCAGTATTAATGTACCATGTGGTCCTGAATCCAGCAAACGCTCGCGACTGATTACGTTTGTCACCTAAGCAGCTTCGAAGTGATTTTTTGAGTGTTTTCCAATTTGTAGACTCTTTTTTCCTCCTTCTGATTTCTTTCCTCTATGCCATAATACATGTGTTTCGGAATAAAGCTTTTTCTCTAATAACAACAACAAAATCGAATTCCAGTGCTAGATTTTAAGCGCATTTATATTTTCGTTGGTTTTATTATATTGTCCTTCAGTTTCTGATTTTAATGAAAGCTTCAATGTATGTGGATCACATAATATATCCAAATAAGCTCTATTAACCTAGTTGGACTCATCGTACTTTTTCTTAATTAGTTGCCATGCAAATTTCGTAGTTTGCATTGACTTGTTTTAAATGTTTGTTTAGTAAAAGCGCTTCTCTGCAAACCTTCATTTGCAAATATTTCAGCTTCAACATATTGGAAATGTGTTGTCAAGTATGTATAATTTTCTCAAATAAGTCACGATATGATATTTATGAAATTTATTCTTCTACGAATTTAAGCTCACATAGTTGTATATGATACGTTAATTTGTGACTCGATTTGCAAACAAGTATTTATTTAAACGAGATTGCAACTACGACAAGTATACTACTGTGCGTACTCCACAAAATCACAAAATTTCATATACATACAGCTCGAAGGACTAAAAAATGGACTGTGATTTAATAATAACAAGCCGGAATGCATATGAAACGTTTGTTAAGTTTAATTAATATTACACAATTAGTAATTTCACGTTTTTCAGCTATCTTAACAAATAAAGATAAGGAATGAATGGAACTGGAATGCAAAGTTATGGAAAGAAAAAAGGGAGATACAGTTCAAAATTCAGAGTTTTGTTTTGTTCTGCTATTCGCCTTCGTTTAATGAGTTGTAATTGAGAATTCCATGCTTTTGGTATTCAACAGCATTAAATATTATAGTTCATATAGTCTAAACATACCGGCCCCACTTGAGTACCTTGGCTTTCAAAACTCGAGAAACAATGGACAAAGCTTTACTATTAGTCTCTTGCATGTTCCCTTTGTTGTCGTTACCACTCGACCGTCGTTGCTACAACCGGCTTAAATATTCAACGGATCATTTCACCCAAAGCTGTTGAACCAGTATCTGATATAATTGCCAATCTGCTTTAAGTTCATCAAATCATCATCTGGTCGTAGTATCAAAAAAAGAGCCGGAGTTATGGGATCGAATTTAATGCACAGTGGTCGGGAATTTAGGTAAGATTAAATGTGACAAAGTACTGTAACCATTTCCAAATATAATTGATGCCTCCGTTAAAACTAGTTTTAAGTAATACTAATGGAATTGAAACCAGCTTTCCAAAGGCCTCTGAGCTCGCGCAGCCACTGGTTCGTTCCTACAAAACTGGTGCCATTGTCTGAGAATTTGGACAGGCCAGCTATTGACGACGGCGACAAATCGTCGAAGCGATGCAATAAAATGCTGTTGAGGGTTCCGCAACCAACTCAGTATGGAGTCACGAAACATACGAAGAGAGCAATCCAACATTTGTATTGCCTAGCTCCTCGTCCCTTCCAGGAATAACCTGGAGCTGCCCGGCATAATCTACACCCATATTGAGAAAGGCTATAGCCGATATAATGGGTATCGAGGAAAATTACCAATTTGTTGCTGATATGCTATTCCATGTACTCTCATACAAGTTGAGCGTTTAAATACATTTAGAGGTCATCACTGTGGTAGGTTCACGGTTCAATTGTCGCAGCAGGCGACTGGTATGCAAAAATTCTAGTTAAATACCAATATTTTGTAGATGAAATCATACCAGTTGCACTTGTATGCTATTTGTATAACAGTTTACCGGTAAGTGGGGAAATAATAATTACCACCACCGTGTGTTGTTGTTATATCCTGAATTCCATTCTCAGTTCCGCTCTCTTGAAGTGCCGAAAACGAAATTCGTCGCTTAATCGTCACGACTGAAGAATGGGTATTTATTTATTTTTTTTTTTTTTTTTGGTGAAGCAGAAATTCAACATGCCTTAATGAACTTAATGAACAACTAGTAAAACGCTGATGCATAGTCGGACAACTGACACTTCGCCGTGTTGAAAATACCAGTTGCTTACATGGGAAATATACGGAATATTATTTAGTTAGTGGACAAATGCAAACCAGTTGGTTTCTTGTTAATAACTAGTATTTTTCCTTCCAGGGTATAAACACAATTTGCAAAATTTGCTTCCTTTACACTCTCCTTATTCTATTGAACTTGAAGCCGAACTTGTTCAAATATTAATTTGGCATGTACACATTCTTGCATACTTGAACAACATTAAGGGAAACTGTTTAGTTCTAATAGTTGTTATTATAAAATAATATCTTGCAAGTGCGCAAAATAGTATAAAGAGCAAGCAAAAGTGAAGTAAATTAAGTGGTCATTTGATGGTTGAGATCGAAAAACTTAAAACCATATATGACAGACGGACGACATATGTGCAGTGTTCTAGATGTGCGTATATTCTGAAGGCTTAGCATCGACTCGGATCATAACCTTGTCGCCACTGTGTATCAAAGAGCGCCCGTCACAGCAAAGTAAGAAGCTGCCTCTCTTAATTTGGTATTACTGCAAAACTTATACAGCTGTGCAAACTTACGCTGGATAACACCAGTCATAACTTCGAAGTCGTAGATAATTTCATCCTTCTGAGGCCCGGAATCAACACCATGAAATTCATTGTAGGATAACTCTTGTTAACAGGTGCTATTTTAGGTTGAGTACGCTATTGAAAAGTTAAGTTCTCTCTTGGCAAACCAAAACCAAACTCTACAAGTCACTCATCATTTTCGTCATAATATATGAAGTAGAAGCGGGGACGATGTCGAAATCCGACGAGGCGGGGCTGGGAAGGGGAAGACCTCCGCTCCGTTGAAAAGATGTTGTAGAGCAACATGGTTTCATTTCAGCAACGGATCACGGATACATTCGTGAGTGTCTTAGTATTATCCTGGCAGGTGAGGGAAGAGTGTAAGGTGACCCAAAAACATAAGTACACACATTCGCACTCACCTATTGAAGTTATATATGTACATATGTACACATCCCCACTTTCATATCCAGTTTTTATACATACACGTATGTACATTTATGATAAAGTAGACTGAATTTGCTGTAACTATGAATATTATAAGTACGATGTTGGTAAGAATATTGCGAACACTCTTATAAATTGCCATGTGTACATATCAACATATATTCACAATTATTGAATTTTTATTTTTTTGCATTCTCTCTATTCATCTTAAAGTTAAATATGTTTAAATATGTCCAAACATGTATTTCATATGTACACTTTAACAAAACATTAAGGAAAACTATGAAATTAGTTAAATAGATATTGAGGGCTTGGCTTATCTGGTTACCACCTTGAAAAAGTAAAAAAATTCAGAGATTTATCAGTGAAGGAAAGGACATAAATATCAAGGGGAAGGGATATGCGAATCCAATGTTAAAATTTGCCGAAGCTGTCGCGTATGCACGTGAAACAGCGGCACTCTAAATTCGACCAGCCTTCAAAGCGAACCGTGTGTAACGTTGAGATTCCTCCAGGAGAAAAGTTGCAGCGCTGAAACCGATTAAAACACCAGTGCCGGGAAGTGCTACACTTGTGGGAAGTTAGGTGACTTCGAACGCGAATTCAAGACTGAGGAAGGTGAGTCATCATCTACTCGTGTGTGCTGGCTCCTGAAATTGAATGCCTCATAATATCCGTCTCACTGATTGGTAGGAAAGTGAGTAACGTTACCAATAATGGATATGAGCGAATACTAACTGTAAGTAGGGGTAAGGCCATTGCCTGGAGGAAGCTAAAGGACGGAAACTGAAGAAGACACTCAAGATTGTTATGCAACAATCTACCATCGCACACAAACAAAAAACCAGATAATATCCACTCTTCTGGTTGCAAAAAGTAAAGTTGCACTACTAAAACCATGAGTTAACCACACCTAGAGCAGTGCGGCGCAAAAAAACTGGTCGCAAACGTCCAAAAGCTGTTTTCCTTCGAGGCATGCAACACTATATCATGCTCAGATTCTGAGATTGTTTTGGAAAACATACGTGTCAAACCGTACCTCCTAAATTCGGGGATATGGCCAAAGCGGCGTATAGCGCCATGTTGCAAGCGGCGAAAACCCTGCTGTTCTCGGCACATGCGGTTGAAAACCACAATTTACTCTGGTGACATGGACCTAAATGGCTGCAACACCAAACAGATTCTTGGCAAATTTCAAAGGCTTGCAGCATCTCTCAAAACATAAGTACACACATTCGCACTCACCTATTGAAGTTATATATGTATAAATGTACACATCCCCACTTTCATATCCAGTTTTTATACATACACGTATGTTCATTTATGATAAAGTAGACTGAATTTGCTGTAACTATGAATATTATAAGTACGATGTTGGTAAGAATATTACGAACACTCTTATAAATTGCCATGTGTACATATCAACATATATTCACAATTATTGAATTTTTATTTTTTTGCATTCTCTCTATTCATCTTAAAGTTAAATATGTTTAAATATGTCCAAACATGTATTTCATATGTACATTTTAACAAAACATTAAGGAAAACTATGAAATTAGTTAAATAGATATTGAGGGCTTGGCTTATCTGGTTACCACCTTGAAAAAGTAAAAAAATCCAGAGATTTATCAGTGAAGGAAAGGACATAAATATCAAGGGGAAGGGATATGCGAATCCAATGTTAAAATTTGCCGAAGCTGTCGCGTATGCACGTGAAACAGCGGAACTCTAAATTCAACCAGCCTTCAAAGCGAACCGTGTGTAACGTTGAGATTCCTCCAGGAGAAAAGTTGCAGCGCTGAAACCGATTAAAACACCAGTGCCGGGAAGTGCTACACTTGTGGGAAGTTAGGTGACTTCGGACGCGAATTCAAGACTGAGGAAGGTGAGTCATCATCTACTCGTGTGTGCTGGCTCCTGAAATTGAATGCCTCAAAATATCCGTCTCACTGATTGGTAGGAAAGTGAGTAACGTTACCAATAATGGATATGAGCGAATACTAACTGTAAGTAGGGGCGCATCCCACTCCATCATTCGATCTGACATGATCACTGAAGAAGTAAGGCCATTGCCTGGAGGAAGCTAAAGGACGGAAACTGAAGAAGACACTCAAGACTGTTATGCAACAATCTACCATCGCACACAAACAAAAAACCAGATAATATCCACTCTTCTGGTTGCAAAAAGTAAAGTTGCACTATTAAAACCATGAGTTAACCACACCTAAAGCAGTGCGGCGCAAAAAAACTGGTCGCAAACGTCCAAAAGCTGTTTTCCTTCGAGGCATGCAACACTATATCATGCTCAGATTCTGAGATTGTTTTGGAAAACATACGTGTCAAACCGTACCTCCTAAATTCGGGGATATGGTCAAAGCGGCGTATAGCGCCATGTTGCAAGCGGCGAAAACCCTGCTGTTCTCGGCACATGCGGTTGAAAACCACAATTTACTCTGGTGACATGGACCTAAATGGCTGCAACACCAAACAGATTCTTGGCAAATTTCAAAGGCTTGCAGCATCTCTCCGTCAGAAAAGCGCAAAGTCGAAGTATATCATGCGCTTGAAGAAGACAGCCATTTTCTCCTCGTTTTCTCGAGCGATTCCGCTTCGTAAACGATGTACAATACAAGTTAAAAGGGCAACCATCATCTCGCATGCTCCATCTAAGCCTGGATAAAGATGTAAACGGCACACTAGTGCATGCCACTCTCAGCTATAATGAGCGGCACCCAATCTTTATATCTAACAAATTAAGGTTCTGCTCTTCCATGCAGAAACACGCTTAATCTTCCAAATGGTGAGACAGGAATATTTTATTCCGAACTTGTAACCGTTCTACCTTCTCAGCGTTGCGCAATGTCCCTACCCTTCTCCCCAACCCGAGTGAACTTTGCAGGGACGTTTATTTTAATATTGAGATCTACCACGCTAGTTAAAGGATATGATGCCGTTTTCGTCTGCTTCGCGATGAAGGCAGTACACCGTGAATTGTGCTTTGATCTTACCACTGAGGCAATTAGAGCAGGATACCCCTCTAAGATGTTGAACGACAATGGAAAAACGTTCATCGGAATAAAAAGAGCTACTGAGCGCGAGTTAAATTTCTTAACGAATTCTCCACAGACGTCATACAGAAGTATGCCCCGAAGACATCGAATGGCAATTTAACAACCCAGCTGCCCTCACATGGGCGGCTTGTGGGAGTTCGCAGCAAAAAGCTTCAAAACAAATTTAAAAACTGCTGCATCCCACATCTAAAGAGTTTACCACATTCTTAATCCTCTTTTAAAAACAGATTATCTGTGAAAGTACGTCTATGGTATAATCACTACTATCCGTATTCAAAATAAATGTCGCATCCGGTACCGGATGCGCTAGAATAGGCGCAGTGCATAACTTTTCACTCAGAGCTTGGAAGGCCACCTCTTGTTATTTGTTCCACTCGAAAGCTCTATTTTTTCTGGTAAGCTCATAAAAAATTCATAAAAAATCGGCTAAAGAATATAATTCTTGGGCCTTGGCCAACTTTACACGGCTTCTATTTTTTCCTTCAGAGTGCAGATGACTTTTGTCGTTACCTGATAAACAAAACCTTCTTCCACTTATATATCAAGCACTTTTTAGGACTTAGTTTGATACCACCTCCGATTATCCTCTTGAAAACTTCTTCCGAATTGTTGTAGAAAATCAATAAAATGTAAATACACCTTATTTTTTCCGTCTTTGTTGAATGTTTTAGAGTATTTGCGGTGAACAACGATAGCAAATGCGGTTTCAGACAGAGTGATTCCTTATCGTGTGGCATCTTTAATTTATTGTTGGAGAAAATAGTAAGAGCTGTAGAGCTGAATAGACATGGTACAATCTTCTATAAGCATGTACAGCTGCGGGCGTACTCTTATGGTAGTGACATTATTGGCCTCAACAATTCTGAAGGATATGGGTAGTGAACGAATGCAAGATGTCAATATTTGCAGTTATAACTTTGAAGTTGTATATAACTGTGTCTACCTTCGAACCAGTATGTTTACCAACAGCAATGCCAGCCTTGAAATCCAACGCAGAATTACTCTTGCCCAGGGATGCTACTTTGGACTGAATCGAACGAAAACAAACTCTACAAGTCCCTTATCATTCCCGTGCAGAATGGTGCGGAGGCATGGACGATAACAACAGCGGATGAGTCGATTTTAGGAGTTTTTAAGAGAAAAGTTTTGCGTAAGATTTATGGTCCTTTGCGTATTTGCAATGGCGGCGAATACCACAGTCGATGGAATGTTGACCTGTATGAGATATATGGCGGCATTGACGTATTACTCGGTATCTCTAATTAGCACCGAACAGCGAAAAAAGAAATTATATTCGGCTACATTCGCGTAAGCGGTGTCTACGCAAATAAAGTAAATAAGTAAGTTCCCTGCCTTCTAGGACCATTCGCTTACCATTGTATGATCCATTATAACCAATGCTAGGTAATGCATTTCCATTGTTTTGTACTCCATAACTCTGTACTGCTTATCGACCTTAATAGATTGGCCAAGCATTGACTTATGTAACACCTTTTCTTCCTCTCTTACAACTTGAGGGTCTTCCTCAGTTTCCATCCTTAAGCTTGCTCCAGACAATGGCCTTACTTCTTCAGTGATCATATCAGATCGAATGAAGGAGTGCGATGCGCCCCTACTTACAGTTAGTATTCGCTCATATCCATTATTGGTAACGTTGCTCGCTTTCCTACCAATCAGTGAGACGGTTATTATGGGACATTCAATTTCAGGAGCCAGCCCACACGAGTAGATGATGACTCACTCTCAACGTTACAGACGGTTCGCTTTGAAGGCTGGTCGAATTTGGAATGCCGCTGTTTCACCAGCATATGGTACGCGACAGCTTCGGCAAATGTAAACATTGGATTCGCATATCCCTTCCCCTTGATATTTATGTCCTTTTCTTCGCTGATAAACCTCTGGATTTTTTTACTTTTTCAAGGTGGTAACCAGATAAGCCCTAAATATCCATATTAGGCAATCTCTCAACTTGGAATGAAGTTCCTGCATAGATTCATTGTGTTTTTGGTTGCGAGTCTCCAGCTCCATTGGGTACATTTGCCTCTTGTGCTCACTACTTGCGCTCTAAAAAATGTTGTAGTTATCGGAATCTCTTTTTCATCTGTCATTAGTATTTAGAATTTTCGCCCCATTATGAAATGTTACTCAAATAATAAGTCCTGTGTTTCGCTGTGACAACAATGTTTTTTGTTAGAAAAAGCACTATGCCGAATGTACTTTACTCGCTACGTTCTATAATATTGTCATTGTTCTATAGTAAACTTAGCGAAGGTGATATTCCCTCCAGGTAAATAATATAATCTATAAATACTTAACTAATTTCATATTTTTCCTTAATGTTTTGTTAAAATGTACATATGGAATTTATGATTGGATATGTTTAAACATATTTAACTTTAAGATAATTAGAGAGAATGCAAAAAAATAAAAATTCAATAATTGTGAATACATGTAGATATGTACACATAGCAATTTATAAGAGTGTTCGCAATATTCTTACCAACATCGTACTTATAATATTCATAGTTACAGCAAATTCAGTCTGCTTTATCATAAATGTTCATACGTGTATGTATAAAAACTCGATATGAAAGTGGGGATGTGTACATATATACATATATAACTTCAATAGGTGAGTGCGAATGTGTGTACTTATGTTTTTGGGTCACCTTACACTCTTCCCTCACCTGCCACCTCCTCCTGTCACCTCACAAATTGGAAAACACTCAAAAAATCACTTCGAAGCTGCTTCGGGGACAAACGTAATCAGTCGCGAGCATTTGCTACAATGGTGCGAACATGCATAATCTGGCCAATGCGAAACGCAATCTGGTCCATTGCAAAAACAGCGATCGCTCACGTGGCTGACAACAGCGATACTCTTGGTGCGCGATAGATACAACGAGCTAAAACCTTGTCACGCTTTGCTGGATTCGGGATCACATGGTACATTTATACTGAATAATATGGACAACGGCAGCAGCTGAAACGAACTTTTGATAAAACTTTGCTGTTTGGAGTTGGCTCGGCGAATGGAAGTCCAACTAGAGCAAAGTCGAATTAATCATCGAGTGGGCACAATATGACAACATTATTAACAGACGCATTATGTTTGTTAAATTTGACTCACATCCTACACCCATAAGATATAAGCAATCGTAATTGGGCATTTTTCAATGACGTAAATCGTGCATATCCTTCGTATACCTCGTAAAATTGGCATTATACTGGGCGCAGATGTCTTCACAAGATGTGCCATATGCTACCAGAGCATTTGCAGTTCACAAAATTTTGGGTTGTGTTATAATGGGTAATATAAAAGAAGAAAACGAGAAGCATGCTTTAGATAAACATACGTGTGTGGATTGGAATCAGAGGTTCGGGGAAATGGAAGATCTGCGACAGCCATCCAATTATTTTACAAATGAAGATAAAAAGGCTAAAATACAACATTATTCAACAGTATACGCAGCGCGATTATACGATGTGATTAAGCTAGGGGAATAACGTTTTACCGCACTGAAGTGGTCTTATGCAATAGAACGTCGAATCGGCGGTGATTCAAAGAAAATACGGGAATTTTATGAGCGAATATATAGAGTTAGCCAAATGGAGCTTAGCAATACCATTAACTATCACAAAACCTACTTCTTGCCACATAACGCGGAATTATACCAGCAAGTAGAACAATAAAACTGCGCGTAATATTCGTCTGGTGTTGTAAGAGTTCGAATGGATTGTCACTCAACGACAACTTGTTATTCGATTCAACTATACGGAAGAAGCTATTCGAAATCGGAAAAAAATTCAAAAGTGCAAATTGGGATTTTCGTGTGATATTGAGAAAATGTACCAGCAGATGTTGACACATCCAGATGAACGGCCTTTGCAACGTTCCACGATCGAAGAACTACTTGCCTACGGCCTTTAAACCGTAATTTATGGCATGTTGCCATTACATAATCGTGAAGATCTTGCTACAAGACGTATTTGGCTTATATAACTTATAGTTTACAAATTATTTATTTATTTAATTTAATTTAATTCATATTTATTAAGTCAATGGTTTTACAAATCGTACAGACTAGATGTATGTACAATTAATTAAAAACTTAAAACTATGAGTGTATACCATGAATAAAAAGTGTTTATGCGTGCAACCCTGGGCAGCACCCATAAGATTCACCAACAAACGGCGCTGCTGTGTTCGTTAATACATGACTCTTCAAAGTTATGGAAGAGTCCTGTTAGCCCCGTTTCAGATTTCCACCTTCTGTGGAAATCTTTTAAAGGCAATTTTTACCGGTCTTCCGCCTCTTTTTTCTTCAACAGCCACAGCAGCAGCATCACTAGTGAGTGTCCTCCTTTATATAGGTATTATTTATACTCGTATATATTTCACATATTATTTTAATAAATTCATTTGAATAATTAAATCTTGAAAAGACTCTGTCTTGTTTTTCTTGAGAAAGTTTAGGGATTTTTTACAGCTTCAATTCCGGCCCCCAAATTAACCCCGACACGAAACATACTCCTTCGAGCCGGATCTGTTCATTTCAATTAATTTAACCAAAATTTTACAAAAGAATAGTATACTCGCTTTGCTAAGTCGCTCTTAATCTTGAAAATAAATATAAAAATTATGAAGTGGCGCAATCTTTGCCAAAAACTTAAAGTGGTTGGCGTAACCTTCTTATAGGTATAACGTCGGAGCACCAGGAGGACTGGCTGGTGCCAAATCGTCACTAGGAGACGGCCGAAGGATTGTGGTGAGTGACTCGGCAGTTATTTCTGTTCGGCAACCGAGAATTATCGGAAAATTCCGGTTGCAAAAAATATATATATTCGTATGTGCTGAACGGCAGCACACACGCAAAAAAATTAAAAATATTGAATAAATCAAAAAAAAAATAGTGAAAAAATGCTTAAAATAGTGAAAAAGTCAAAAAAGGCCTAAAATAGTTAAAAATCGGAAAAAGGCCAAAAGTAGTTTGAAATTGAAAAAAGGCCAAAAATAGTGAAAAAGGCTTAAAATAGTGGAAAATTGGAAAAAGGCCAAAATTGTAAAAAATTGGAAAAAAGGCCAAAAATAGTTAAAAATCAGAAAAAGGCCAAAAATAGTGAAAAATTCAAAAAAAGGCCAAAAGTAGTTTGAAATTGAAAAAAAGGCCGAAGTAGTTAAAAATTTGAATAAAGCCAAAAATAGTGTTACATTGAAAAAGGCCTAAAATAGTGAAGAAATGAAAAAAAGGTCAAAAATAGTGAAAAAGTGACAAAAGGCCTAAATTGTGAAAAAAAGGTTAAAATTTGTTAAGGGGGGACATCTGAGTAACTCAAAAAAAATAAGCGGATTTTCTGGAATTTTTTTTGACCAAACGAAAGAGCCAATCGAAATTTCGTACAGTAGGTTTTATAATATGCGATCCGATGTACAAAATATGATTTTTTGAAAGAAATCGAAAACAAAATGGCGGCTGTGCAGCATTTCTTCGTAGGCCCTATTTTTGGGAAGGGGGTCCATGGCCGGAAAGCTAACGTCCTTAATTTTTGATCTGGAACAAAAAATAAAGTTTTGTTAGTTTCTATACATCAACAGCTATCGACACACGTAGGATTTTTTCGATATATTGATTTTTCGCAAAATGGTGCGTGATCGAAAAAAAAGTTCAAATTTTCACGAGGAAAAAAAGTCCAAAAATTGTTTATAAAAAAAAGTAAGCAATATAAAAAAAAAAATTATACGTGTGTCGATAGAGGAAGGAATTTTGAATATACTGTCAAAATTTCAGATCGATCGGTTAAGATTTGCTCGAGTTATGTTTCCGGCCGTCTAAAAAAAAGTGGTTTCGAGAAAAACGCGTTTAAAGTTATTATATATATATAGAATATGCCTATGAAGCATTGCCGCAGAATGGAAAATTTGGACATTTAGACACTTTTTCCGGATTCTATCTTGTGGTATATTATTTTTAAGATCCTAAAGCATCTTTTAAACGAAAAAAAAATTTTTTGATTTATTTCAAAATTTTACTCAGATGTCCCCCCTTAAATTGAAAAAAAGGTGAAAAAATTGAATAAGTGAAAAACTTAAAAGAAAAAAAGGTCTCAAAAATTAAAATATTGAAAAAAGGCCCCAAGAATCAATTTATAAAAAAAAATTAAATTAGTAAAATATTACTAAAAAGTGAAGTGACTTGTAGTGAGTGACCACCAAAGGCCCAACGTTTGCGACAAGGCCAACAAAGGTCCAACACCCAAAAACAAGGCCTACAAAGGTCCATCGTTTGAGGCAAGGCCAACTGAGGCCCAACATTTGCGGCAAGGCCACCACCAAAGGCCAACGCTGTGCAACAAGGCCTCCAGATACTGCTCACCAAGCAATGAGGTCCAACGTAAGGTGAGTCATCAGTTTTCCAATTATATATCGAAAAAAAGTAAAATTTTAAATTCCCGTGCTAATTATTTTCGGTTCGGTTCTTTTCATACGTTGGCGAACTGGCACAGCGGAAGTACCAAGCTCAAACGTATATATTAAGGATACGTTTTGAACTACAGCAATTTAATATTTTACAATAACGCGTTCCTGCGTTCACAGTACGTTGGCGAATTGGTACAGCGGAAGTACCAGGCTCACACGTACATACCTATACTAACGCGTTTCGGGATCTCGAAGTTTTTACATTAAAAAAAAAATTTTTTTTTGGGTTATATTGTTATATTGTATTGTATATAAAATTTCTGGGCATGTGCAGCACTGATGGGCGCGACAATGCACAACCTGACTTTTTTTCAACAAAGCTCGTCAACGGTTAACCCTGCAGCGCGGGAACCTGAACCGGTTCTACGCTCAAGTATGAATCTCCCTCCATATGACACTGAAATTTTTTACGGTGATTACATGGCATGGCCAACGTTCCGCGATTTATTCACAGCCATCTATATAAATAATTCTCGACTGACTCCAGTTGAGAAACTCGTGAGGAAGCAAAGGACATCGTAAAGAAATCCCCATTGACAAATGATGGTTTCATAACCGCGTGGCAGAACTTGTCGGAGCGATATGAAAACAAAATGGTTATTAAACAGTCAGTTGAAAACGTTGTTCAATTTACCAACTGTGACTGTCGAACGCGGCGCGGAAATAAAGAATTTACAACGAACAGTAAACAATTCCATCTCAGTGTTGCAGATGTATGGAATCGAGATAAGCAACTGGGATGTAATTTTTGTCTTTTTAGTTTCCAGTAGGTTGCCAGACACCACATTAGCTCTATGGGAGCAAGGAATCGCGTAGAAGGCCGAAATTTCGAGGTGGGGGGAACTGGATAATTTTTTGACAAATAGGATTTAGACGCTGGAAACGGTTCGGACATTCAAAGTACAAGAGTGTCTAGGACAATGCAGAGTCGCGCTCCAGCACCATAATTTGGGAAAAGGGTATCAACTCATCATGCTCAGTTTTCGCCACCTGCCTGCAGGTTGTGCCCCCAGCAAATCCATGTGTTAAAAGCATGCCCAAAATTTTTAGCTATGAAAGTTGACGGTCGCGTCAAAATAGCTGGAAAATATAATTTGTGTATGAACTGCTTAGAACATTCGTACCTAGCAAGAGATTGCAAGAGCACGTTTAGTTGCTTAAATTGCCATCAAGGACATCATTCACTGCTGCACCGGTATTCAAGAGGGAATAGTCCGTCGACTCCAAATAATAGACCGGCATCAGGAAATGCGGAGACGAGGCCTGATCAACCCCCATCCACATCAAGGAATGTCAACGCACTTTTCGCAAAAAATGCGAAAAATGTCATTTTAGGTAAGGCGATGGTACATATCTGTTACTCTGGAATGAACTATCAGGCAAGAGCCTTCTTGATTCGGGATCAGAAGGCACTTTTATCACAATGAATCATTAAATTGCCTACTCAACCGGCTGACATGCAGATATGCGGTATTAATGCGTCGACATCGGCTAAGGTGCGAGAAGTCGCACAATTCATTTTAGGTTCTCCTGTCAACCCCCAGTTTAGAATTGAGGCAAGAGGCCTGATTCTCCTCCAACTGACAGGAAACCTCCCCCAGTTTTCAGTAGAAAGTCAGCTGGTGGACTTGGTAATTGGTGCGCACTTGTAAATAATGATGGGAAACGTTAAGAAGAACGTTTTTGGCTCTCTTCTAGCGCAGGAGACAGTCTTTGGTTGTATCTTAACAGGTCCAATTCCTCACCCCCCAATATGATCACACAATCATATATCTCTATGTACACCGAAATTTCGAGCTCTGAGCTCACTCGATTTTGGGAGCTAGAGCAAGTCCCAAGTAAAAACAAATCACTCCGGAGGAAACATTCTGCGAGCAGCAGAGTGACACTTCCACTTCGGCAGGTATTCCCAGTAGACCTGAATCTTGGATATTCAAGGACCGGTGCATTGCAGCAATTTTTGAGGAATGAAGCAGCCATGGTGCGAAAGCCGGAGCTTAAGGTAAAATATCATCGGGTACTTCGAGTATATATAACTCTCGGTCATATGAAACCAGTAGACACGAAATGAACTGGTCGAGGCACTCAATGGTACAGGATTTCCCCTACGAAAGTGGACCTCAAACTCCAAGGATATTTTAGTCGACATACCAAAGGAGCCTCTTCTCAAGGAAGATTTCTTGGAGATTGACGACGTAAGCGAGGCAAGGATGTTAGGCATCAGATAGAATCCTGCACAAGATAGGTTTCATTTCAACGTCCAGGAGATGCACGTAAAACCAGGCTACACCGAGAGAGAGGTATTATCCTGTGTAGAAAAACTGTTCGATCCCGCTGGTTGGCTAGGACCAATCATCATCGAGGCAAAAATACTGATCTAGGATATTTGGCTGACTAAAGTAGACTGGGATGACAATATACCAAGCAGTATATAGGTGAGATGGGAGAGTTTTCTCAAAAATTATGTTCACATTTCGAAAATCCGAATTCCAAGGTGGGTTAGTTATATCCCATGGAATGAAATTGAATTTCATGGGTTTTGCGATGCCTCCGAGAAGGCATATGCTGCGGCATTATAAATAAGAGTCCGAGAACGAAATTCAAATATCGTTCCACACGTAAATCTGCTGGAAAGCAAGACCAAAGTAGCGCCAGAAAAAACAATATTTCTACCACGATTAGAGCTATGTGGGGCACTACTTCTGGCAGAATTAATTAACGCTTTGCTTCCACAGTTCGATGTTGCCCAACCAGTGATATACAAATGGACAGACTCCACTATTGTACTCTCATGGCTGCAGAAGCCCCCGTGTTGCTGGACTACCTTCGTGACGAATAGAGTCTCGAAGATCGAGGAACTCGTCGCATCGACTTGATGGAATCACGTGGATTCAAAGGAAATTCCAGCAGATCTTAGTAGCCGCGGCGTATCCCCCCAAGAACTATGGTGGCACGGTTCAAGCTGGTTAAAAAAGCAACCGTCTGAGTGGCCTCAGAGGCAGAGTGAGACATTGGAAACGGTACTGAAGCGTTAGGACTCACGCAGTGCGAATCATAGATAGAGAAGACATCTTGGAACGATTCTCCGATTTTTCACACGCGTTGAGGGTAGTTGCGCGAATTTTTCAATTCTATCGGAAAATACATCCGGTATTTAGATTATTAAATCTGCACGAATCTGCGGAAATTACAGCAGATAAAATTCGAGATGTAAAAACGCGATTAATTCTATTGACCCAACAGCGTTATCTTGCGGGTGAATATGATGCACTAGTTTCAGTAAACTCAGTGAGCGTAAAGAGCTCCATCCGCACTCTCAATCCATTTCTTGATAAGAATAGAAGCATGAGAGTAGGCGGTCGACTAGCGCTAGCGCCGCTATCGTACAACGAACGATACCCGACAATCTTACCGTATGATTGCCAATTTTGTCGACTTCTTGTCAAGTTCTCACACCTGATTTCATTACAAGGTGGAAATCAGCTCATGCTGAGACTCATGAGGTCAGAACATTGGGTAGTGCGGTTAAAAAATTTAATAAAAACGGTTATTAATAATTGTAAAGAAAACAGACACGAGAACAACTCAAGGCTGCGCCTCCACCAGAAGGAACTGAGGTATCCAGGCCGTTTACCAATTCAAATATCGTAGATTTCACGGGCTCCTTTGAAATTAAAAACTACGCAGGCCGAGCATGCCTAATAACAAAAGGATACGTCGGCGTATTTGAGTGTTTCGCTACAAAGGCAATTCACCTGGAAGCGACAAGCGAACTATCGACGTCAACATTTCTGGCTGCGTTCGCGAGGTTTGTAGCAAGACGTGGTTGTCTGCTCCATATGTATTCGGATAATGACACGAACTTCGTTGGAGCCAACAAGGCGTTGAAGCATGATTTCAGGAAATTCATGACTGAAGCGTCTCACCAACTGGCACTTCATACCCCCAGGAGCTCCTCACATGGGAGGCAGGAGTGAAGAGCTTCAAAACGCACTTTCGAAGAGTAGCAAGTGCCATGCCTTCATCATGGGGGAATTTTCGACGTTACTGGCCAAAATCGAGGCCTGCCTCAACTCTCGACCGATTAGTCCACTCTCCGATAATCCCGAGTCAATTAAACCTCTAACCCCGGGACATTTTCTAATTGGAAGTCCGCTGCTCGCTATCGCTGAACCCGACAATCATCAACCGATGGCAGAAATTGAAAGCACTTCACCAAGGATTCTGCCAGCGATGGAAGGTGGAGTATCTAAAGGAACTGCACAATAGAGTAAAGTGGCAGTTTCCTCACCGAAACCTAGAGGTTGACGATTTCGTAGTTGTCAAAGAAGACAATCTACCCCCGAACGAATGGGGACAGAGTTAGAGTTGTTGATCTACTTACGACGCGAGGCATAATTACACGCCCAATTGTTATATTAATTATGCTTCCCGTCGTAAAAAACACTAATGATATCTATCCAGAGATTTTCAACATGGTACGTGCCAACAACAACAGCAAATAACAACCGAGGGAACAACACCGGTGCCCCGTATGCCACCACAATCAATAGTTGCTGTTCTGCTGACAGATGCGTCGACTGGAGATAGACTGAGTGCTGTCCTCCTCCATCGGCATTGCGCCAATTGTTTGTCCCCGCACCACATGGCCAACAACTGTCCGTCCACGAAAAACTGCGACCGCTGTCAGGAGCGGCACTACAGTCTCCTGCATATGTGGGAGACAGACAGAAGCGAGGAAGACGTGCCGCCGGTCGTAGACCCCGTAGACCACCGCAGTAAGAGACGGGCGCAAGCGTTACCAGATGACTCCAGTGATGACAAGGTGCTGGAGCTCGATTCCAGTGACGATGAGGTGCTGGACCAACCTCCCAATGAGCTGGCTAGCACATCAAACCTCCCGGTACTCAGACCGCCTCTGTCGGGTATCCGGTCCGTGGTTCAGCGGCCACACCCACCAGCAGAAGATAGAAGTGCCTCATCAAGAAGGCGCAATAACAAGCCACAAAGACGGCCTCAGGCGGTGAGAAACGCCCGCGAGCGGACCCTGTGATGGTGAGAGTGGTGGCAAGTGGTCGAGGACACCCAGTCCGTGCCTTAATCGACCCAGGACAATCGAGTTCGTTGATATCAAGAACGCTGGCGAGATGACTGCACCTGCTGCCACGCGAATATGCAGAAAATGTAAGCATGACGGTAAAAGGTTGGTGGGATCGGATCAGTCTGAATGCCAAGGTATTGACAAGCCTCATGAAGACCACACCGGTACGCACATTGGACGCAAGGGTCATCGACGAGTACGACAATTTGCGGTTGGCAGACCCAACGTTCTACAGGTCCAGTGCGGTGTCGCTAATTTTCGGTGCCGATGTACACGGCTTGATATAGCGGCCAGGACTTATGCCAGCAACCCCGACTCGACCGGCTGCTCAGAACACCATATTTGGATGCGTGATCTCTGGTTGTTCACCGTACCAGACGGCAGCGATGGAGGCAGAAAATTCAACTTTAAGTCAAAATGAAATGTAAATAAAACAAAATGAAATGTAAATTTGAAATTTAAATTGTATTTAGATTAAGGTTTTATAAAATTGTAAAGTGGAGTTCCGGCCTCAGTTAACCCCGACACGAAAAAAAAGCATTAAGAATAGACCCAAAACGAGGTCTCCGTAATGCGGAATAAAAATCAGGGCTTCTAAAGATTCTATTAAATTCTAATAATAGGATATTAATTGTGATAATTAGCTTTAATTAGATCTAAATATATCCGTTTCATTTGATAGGGCCAAGTTCTATGAGGAACATTAAAGTTGATTTGTTCAGGCAGCTCTGGGTAGTCCACTGATGATGTCATAAATTAATAGTAATAACTGGATAGATCGTTTAAGAGTAAGAGATTTGAGATTTGTTAGCATATATCGGGAAGTATAAGAAGGTAGGGTATCAGAAAAGTGAAGCGGAGCAAGAGCCAAACGAATAAACCTATGTTGGACGGTTCCAAGTCTAAAGGAATGCGTAGAATAAATTGGATTCCAAATTAAACTAGCACACTCCAGCTTTGAACGAACCAAAGAATCATATACAATTTTTCGCACTTTATGAAAAATGCAGTTGATGTGATTAATGAGGGTAAATCTCACATTAAGCAACACGTCAAGGTCCATAAATTCTTTAACAAAGAGATAATAAGTCAACCTGAGCGCATTTGAGCACTTTAAAAATGTAGTGTTAAAACAGTTTTTGATGTAAAGATTCAAATTTTTCCTAATGCTCCAATTAGTTAAATTGTTAGGATCCTCCTGCAATAGTAAAAGATCTGAAAAACAACTGATTAACTTGCCTATAATTCTATTTGAATTAGTTATGCCAATTTTGCCAATCGGCCTCATTAAACAAAAAGAAATTATTTTAATTGGTATACTTATATTTTTTGGTTTATTATTATTGTTAAATTTTGATAATTTAAAAAGTCGCGTTGAAAATGCCTCCGTGCGCGCATTTTGGGTTAGTTTTTAAAACTGACCTTTTGCTAGCTCGAACTACCGCGGCTATTTGGATGGGAGGTTACCTTTTCGGTCACCGAACCACTAAGTACCCATCCAATTTTGGTTTTCGGGACAAGTAATTGTCGCAAACTATTTGCAGCACTTAAATTTGTAAACTTGCTCTTTGTCGTTATGATTCTAAGCATGTCAGTTTCTACACAGGTTGGTTTTCTGTACAACCTTTAAACGTTCTTGTTCTGACATTTTGCGGAATTTTTGGAAGAATTTTGTGGGGGGCCTATATGGACACCGGGCAAGAATATGCCTTCTTAAGTTCCACCATAAAATTTTGTGTCCTAATTATAGGTTTTTGCTGAGCAGCATATGGAGCACTAGGTTAAGGCTTATTGGGATAAAGCCTATTTAGTCTTTCTACGCCTTCGTTAATACGTCGTCCATTTGAGGAGAGCAATTGTTCCCATAGTGACAGTGTCGCTTCTGGTAGTTTTAAGCTGGCTTAAGCGCTTCCCAAGTCAGTTCGAGTATATCGTCGCTCAGTGGATATTGTTTGTCGGCGGAACCCGCTAAAAATACTAAAAATTAATCTGCCCCACTCCAAGGCAGCGTCAGCTGCCTTCATTCTGCGCCTCTGCGATAAAGCGGAGGGCCTAGTTCTGGTCCAAGAACCCTGGATAAGGAGTGACAAGATCTGTGGACTAAATTCTGATACCTACCAAATGGTATCCGCATCAAGAAGACGCAGTCAGCATCGAGCTAGAACTGGGAGAGAAGCGTCTGAGAATCCTCTCGTCGTACGTCTCTCACGAAGAAATTCTATCACCGACCCGGCTACACGAAGCGGTAAAGGAGGCGAACCACAAAAATGTTCCAGGTTGGAGCCGCCGCCTGTTCTTATCATATAGTAATGGGATCCAACGGTTCAAACACCCGAAGTGAGTCCTTACTTACTTATCATACTGGTGTAGACACCGCTTACGCGATTATAGCCGAGTTAACAGCATTGCGCCATTCGTTTCTTCTTTTTATTGTGTGGCGGCAATTGGAAATACAAAGTACAGCCATCTCCTCCTCTACCTAGTTCTTCCAACGGAGTGGAGGTCTTCCTCTTCCTCTGCGTCCACCGTCTGGTAATGCATCTAAAACTTTCAAAGCTGGAGTAATCGTATCCATCCTGACCACATGGCCTAGGCAGCGTAGCCGCTGCTTCTTGATTCGCTGAACTATGTCAATGTCGTCGTATAACTCATACACCACATCGTTCTATCGTCTGCGATATTCGCAGTTACCAACACGTAGATGACCATAAATCTTACGCAAAACTTTTCTCTCGAAAACTCCTAATGCCGACTCATCAGTTGTTGTCATTGTCCATACCTCCGCCTCATATAGTAGGACGGGTACGATAAGCGACTTGTAGAATTTGGTTTTCGTTCGTCGGGAGATCACTTTACTCTTCAATTGCCTACTCAGTCCAAAA
Source organism: Ceratitis rosa (assembly GCA_037013455.1). NCBI lineage: Eukaryota > Metazoa > Arthropoda > Insecta > Diptera > Tephritidae > Ceratitis > Ceratitis rosa. Next base: position 1,776,886 of record JAWMAG010000018.1, on the reverse strand, counting down.
TAGCACCTGTTGGCAACAGTGATTCTGCGTTGGATTTCACATCTTTCGCTTCCTAATCCAGTCTGGAGAAAGCAGAACTCACGGCGCGGTTGTTGAGGCCAATAATGTCAATATCATCGGCGTACGCCAGCAGCTGTAAACTCTTATAGAAGATTGTACCTTCTCTATTCAGCGCTGCTGCATAATACATGCTCATATTATTTTCTCCAGCACAATATTGAAAAAGTCACACGATAAAGAGTCGCATTGTCTGAAACCTCGTTTGGTATCGAACGGTTCGATCCTGATGGAGCTTTAAGTGTTGCTAAAGATCAGTTTACATAGCCGTATAAGTTTTGCGGAGATACCAAATTCAGATATAGCGACGTAACGGCAGCTCTTATTCGTGCTGTCGAAGGCGGCTTTAAAATCGGCGAAGAGGTGGTGGATGGTGATCCGCCTTTCACGGGTCTTTTCCACGATTTGGCGCAAGGTGAATGGTCAATGGTTGACTTACCACGTCTAAAGCCACACTGATAAGGTCCAATCAGTTTGTTGACGGTGGGCTTTAGTCTTACACATAATACGCTCGACAGGACAATATAGGCTATCTTCAGGAGGCTTATCCCACATTAATTGGCGCAGACTGTTGGGTCCCTTTTTTTACGGATTGGGCAGAGCACACTTAAATTCCAATCGTCGGGCATATTTTGCAAAGTAGTTAGAACTTCTTCATGGTCTGGTAATGGAACGTCTTTTCCATCGTCATCGATTGAGGTTTCGGGTTCACTATCTCCGGTTACTCCGTTTTCACAGCTATTCAGCAGGCTGGAGGAGTGTTACCTCCATAAATTTAATATACTCTGGGAATCGGTGGCTAGATCAGCTCTTTGTGTCCTACAGGAGTCTGCTGCGGTTTTGAAACCTTCTGTAAGCCGTCGTATCTTCTCATAGAATTTTCGAGAATTATCCTTGTAGGCCAGCTTCTCAAGCTCTTCATACTCACGCATCCCGGCCTCTTTTTTTTTTTGTCTGCAGATGCGTCTTGCTTCCCTCTGCAGCTCTCGGTATCTATCCTATCCCGCACGTGTTGTGGTCGATCGCAGCGTTGTGAGGTAGGCAGTCTGGTTTGTCTTCACTGTGACACGGCAGTCCGCATCGTACCAGCTGTTTTTGCGACCTTTACGAAATCCAATAGTTTCGTTTACAGCTATACGCAGAGAGCTTGAAATGCCGTCTCACAGTTCCAGTAAACCGAGTTGGTGATGAGTGCTTTCAGAGAGCAAGAGTGCAAGTCGAGTAGAAAACCGTTCGGCAGTCTCTTGTAATTGCAGCTTTTCGACGTCGAACTTTCCTTGTGTTTATTGACCGACATTCTTCGATACACAGAGGCGCATGCGTATCTTCGCTGCAACAAGATAGTGGTCCGAGTCGATGTTGGGTTCTCGGAGTGTACGCACGTCAAGAAATAACCGATCTGGTTTTGTGTTTTTCGATCAGGGGACAGCCAAGTAGCTGATGTATTTTTTTGTGCTGGAATCTAGAACTACAGACTACCATATTTCGGGCCCCGGCGAAGTCGATCAGCCTCAACCCATTAGGGGATGTTTCTTTGTGAAGACTGAATTTTCCAGCACTATCAATTGTATAGTGATAAGTTGAAATCTGTACAAAAGCAATTCTTATTATTCGCGTTAAGAAATTTAAACTGAGATGCGAACAGAAATATACCTTCTTAGAAAAGTCGTTTACGGCTCATCAATCTGCCTACACTCCATAGTCGTAGAAAGATGTTTGGAGTTTTATTTTTAACGAAATAGATAAGAGGTGCTATCAATAGCCCATACCTACTTAGCGAGCTTAACTTCACCATCCCTTTGAGATCAACTAGACACTGTAGGCCCCTTCCATTGGGCTCATGCAGAACAAACTTTGAAATGCACGACACATTTCCCCAACATTGATTCCTATGACTCGCTTTTCTGTATCAAAACCTACTTACTGAGTGCTTTAAATAATTAAATAAATTCCCTCTTCTTTTCCCCATGCAATTTTATAGCAGCTGATAAACAAATCTGTAGCTGTTTAGCTTAAGAGGCAAGTGTAACTGCGACCTTCCGCGATCGGTTTCGTGCAGTCCGGACTGTTACTGGTTTTCGGTCACTGGTCTGTTGGATTTTTCGATTTCCCTCAGACGCGCCCCTCGGTCGGTTAAGCGGGGGGTGGATAATGCTGGGTTCGTCGTTCGTCGTAGTACCAAAGATATCTTCTTTGCCAACCCTGGGCAAAGCACGATTTTCACATCGTGTCGGGGGCAGCTCATAAAAGACATCTTTGGCTAAATCTCTTCCTTCGGAGCGTGGGGGCGAATCAACGATATATTGAAAAGTTTTGCTTTAATGCGGATTGTGGCAAGATGTTCACCCACCGGAGTGAATGCCAGTGATCGCCGACGGAGTCACTCTCCCACCGCAAATCCGACACCAAACTCGCGTTCCTTTATATGGCCGCTGTGGTAAATGTCACAAGAACCTACTCGCTTTCGTCCTTGTCCCGTCCATCGAACTTCTGGGAGGGCGGTGATGTCAGTCTTTAATCTTACGAGGATTCAACCAGATAGGCAGCAGCACCTTCCCAATTAAGGGACCGGACAGGAGCAGGTGTAGGCCCTCGAATTGTGATCCTTAATTCGTTTGCGGGAGTCGTCAACAGATAGGGGGTATCTCATCCGAAGCGTTGTATAACTTTTCATTGTAGCTGGTTTCTACGTGGCGGGTCCCAAACCCAGCGCAAAAGCACGCTAGGCGAATAAGCTTAAAGTTTTTACACATTTATAAAGGAGGCCGCTTGCTTCAAGACCGACGCCCGCTCGCAGCCGCACCTCTGGTGAACAGACGCTGCAATTAGACTTCAGTGGACCCTTAACCCGAATAAATCGGAGCGGCTGCATGAAATGAGTCCTTACTTGATTTTATTTTAAAAAAAGATTTAGAAATTTGTAACTGCGGAAACAAACCCACCTTCGGTACTTCTACCGTTAAGGAGGTTCTTGACATCACCTTAGCTTCGAACTCACCATCTGATCAGATCGCAAACTGGCATGTAGTCAATGAACTTCCCTTATATGACCATATCTTTTAGTCTCACCATGAGAACTCCATCGATCACTGCGTACATGAATAGAAAAGGTCTGACTGGACGACGTTTAGGAAAGTTCTAACAGCATCCCTGGACGCTTCTCGCGATAAGTTACGCTCATCCTTAAGACCTGATGAAGCGGGGGCATCTAGTTCAGAGTCTGTTTCTCACGGTGTGCTTGACTCATCGTCGAAAATTAATGAAGTAGTAGACTTTGTAACAAAAGTCTGTAACGCCGCTTTTGAGGCCTCATGCCCTCTATCCATCCCATCGGGGAATAAAAGACCCAAATGGTGGAATAATGAATCCCTGTTTTAAGGAAAAGAAGCAGAAAACTCTTTGAAGAAGCCAAAAGAACGGGCTCCTGGAAATCTTACAAAGCTTGTTTACAGTCTTTTAAAACCTCTACAAGGAAGGCAAACCGGAAATTTTGGAAGGACTTGTGCAGTGACATTGAAGGAAATGCAGAAGGCAATAGACTTAGGAAAATCCTCCCCAAGAGCTCCGCAACCCCAAATTACATCCAAAAACCAAATGGTGAATGGACGACATGTTATGAAGAAATGCTGGATATCCCACTTTCCGGGGACCAAATCTTATGAGAAGAAAGTGAGTGCTTCTTTGATATCGGCAGCATTGATTGTCGCAAAAGGGTGGAATGGGGATTAAGTCTTTCCAACCCTACAAATCTCCAGGACTAGATGGAATCTTTCCTGCTGAGCTTCAGAGAGCCGAGGACTTCTGTTCCCACATCTATGTAAACTTTACAAAGCCTGTCTATGTGAAGGGTACATCCCGCAAGTCAAATACCTTGGGATAATCTTAGATATCAAACTAAACTGGAGCCGGAACATGGCAGAAAGATCAAGGAAAGATATGACTGCACTCTACGCCTGAAACAGCGATAGGAAAGAGATGGGGTCTAAGACCGAGTATCGTGCACTTGATATACACATCGGTAGTTAGACCAATCCTATTCTTTGGGGTTACCGTCTGGTGGCCAGCACTCCTTAAAATCACCTTCAGGAGCAAATTAGAGAGAGTTCAACGATCGGCGTCCATCCTGCTAACAGAAGCATTGCCATCAACTCCCTTGAAATCACTGCTAATTCTTCTCAACCTCCTTCTTCTGGACCTATACGGGAAACTACAAGCGGGGTGCAGCGCAATAAGGTTGAATGCAACTCAACCTTGGAAAATATTATCTCTTACAGAAGTGCCGAAGGAGCTGGACTACACCACCGCCAGTGTATGCTTCGATAATCTTTCCTTTGCAATAGCAATCTTCCCAGATGGCTTGAAGCTTGTGGGTAAGGTGGGTTACGGAATTTATTATCCCGTGCTGCCAGTAAGCATGAGCATGAGATTACCGGACCACTGCAGCGTTTTCCAGGAGGCGGCGGAGTGGTTGCACAAATCCACGGCAGCAGGACAATCGGTTAAAATTTTCTGAAATCAGATCTCTTCAATGTAACGGTACCACGTCAAATGTAGCCATAAACTGTAGGAATACTCTTAGCAAACTCTCAGCTATCAGACAGCTATCGCCAAAGTTGGACGCGAAAAAATCAAAACATCTCATCCTTCTGGACCGGTTCTGGACTGGTATAATAACTGGACACTGTCTAATGGGGCTTCACGGAAACAGGATGGGCTATTACTCTAATAATTTCTGCCGCAGCTGTCGGGATGAAGAGGAGGAAGAGACCATCGAGAACTACCTCTGCCACTGTCCAGCCTTAACATCTGCGTGACACAAATTCCTTTGGAAGCACTTCTTCGACTGTCTGGCTGAGTTGGCCTAAGAAAATATTGCAAATCTCATTGTCTTTATAAGGCACACGAAAGGGTTCGGATCATTTGAGAAGATGAAGGCAGAAGCCTCAGCGGTATCACAATTAGCCTATTGGCCTAAGTGTGCTGGGGTTGACGACCAGCAGCCGCATCAACTCAACGTTTCAGAATCATGCACATTTGTCAAAATCGGCTAAAAACCAACAGAGGTCTAGATGGCGCACAGCGTATGTGTGTGTGCTTTTTTTAACACGCTTTTATTAGCTTCACTTGTATGTCAGTCAGTATGTATGTCTGTCAGTTTGTAACTCTTTTAGCTGTGACGCGATCCCAATATGAAATATTTGAAATGCGAATCGTTGCATACATCGTGGCGTTAACAAAATTAATCAGAGAACGTATAATAATCCATACTAATAATTATTATACGTTCTCTGATTAATTCAGAGAAAAAAAATTCAAAATAGAGTTACAGCCTTATTATGTATTGCGAAGCGAACGTTCGTTTCGTGTCAGACACGAATCGTTCGCATATTTGTATTACGTATTTCGAACACAAAGCCAAACGATAACAACTGATTCTTACGTGATATGTTATTGAAATGTGCATTCTCTATTACGAATAGTATGCAAAACAACGAAGAGACATGTCAAATTCAAACGAGAACTATTTTGGTATCGTTGCGTTAAATTCAAAATGGACCAGTCATCTAAAAAAAGGTAATATTAACTAATTCAATCAATTCTTGATTTGAAATAACATATTAAACTTATTTCAGCGTTAAGAAAACTACTAGCATCCAGTTTGAGATACTTATTAAAGAATCGGAGGCTAAGGTAGACTTGGCAAGAGGCGCTCCTGTATTTGGGGCTGATAGAATTTCTTTCGATGCCCAGTGGAGAAAAGTTGCGGATAAATTGAACGCGAATGGACCTCCGCAGAGAAGTGTGGTGGAATGGAAAAAGGTGAGCGTGGATTGAAATTACAGTATAAAATACAAAATATATGGAAAAGCCGTTAGGCGAATTCGATATACATAGTTTGTTTAAAAATGTAAACATAATATTCTTTACACGATTCTCTACATAGATTTAAGCTGATCTTAAAAATCGGACAAAGCGAAAGATAGCCGAAAACCAGCGAAGATTGAGCGCCACGGGAGGCGGTCCATTCCACTTCTCAGCATTGACAGAAATGGAGAAATCAATTGATCGTATACTTTTGATGTCAACGGCAGCTGCCCCAAGTGGACAGGTATTAGGAATAGCCACACCTGCTATACAACCAACAATTACAGCATTATCACCCACTACGACACCGCCAGTATTGAGCCAGTCACCATCAACAATAACAGCTCCCTTACCAACAGAAGCACCGACAGTACACAGCACTCCCATTTTAAATTCACCTCAAAGGCCTCTTTTGCAGAATCGTAGAAAACGTAGTTTTCAAGATTTAATCGCCAAATCAGCGAAAGAGCAGGCTGAAGCAAATAAAATTCAAGCCGAGTCTTCGAAAAAATTTGCTGAAGCTGCAGTTATGCAGGCTGAGGCAGCAAGAGCTATTGCGGAAAGTTTACGCAAAATTACTGCAATTTCATCAAGACAGGTTGCTGCAATTGAGAATTTAATTGAAATTTTAAAAAACAAATAAAACTATTAACAAATCATAAAATTTGTTTGAATGGTAGTTTTGCTTTTTCCCTTGTTTAAAATTTAAAAAATCAAATTGTGTTTATTGCAAATTTTGTGCAATTTCCAATCGTATATTTGCTGCAATTGAGTGTGACTCTTCAATTTCTGTTTCATTTATTACATCTTGATTCAGTTGAATGAAAGGTAACTGGTCATTAAAAGAAATACACACATTATGTAATGCGCAACATGCATTTATAATTTTTGAAGCTTTTTCGGCGGAATAATGGAGTCCCCGTGAGCCTGTTATGCACCGGAACCGATTTTTCAAAACGCCGAATCAACGTTCAATGACATTCCTTGCTTTTGCATGTCTGTCATTAAAGCGCCTCTGGATTTCGTCACCGGGCAAACGGAACGGTGTCATCAAATATGGCTGCAGTGGGTATCCAGAGTCACCCGTTTAGTCATATATTGTAATGCAAATTTCTCACCAAGCAGCCATGTATTGAATTTGCCATTATTAAAATCCGAATTTAGGATTTGTTCTGCTGTACTGTGCTTCCATATAAAAGCATCGTGGTTGGCCCCAGGATGTCTCGCGTCAACGTAAGTAATAACCATGTTGTGATCACAAATCTGTTAATAACAAAGAAGAAAAGAAGATGTGTTATAAGTCGTATAATTGCTGTTCTAAGTTAAATATGTATGTGGAAATTACTCAACACAAATACATATGAATGTACTTGTGTATATACTTACTGCCATAACATTTATACAATACTATAAAATCCCTTCCGGTTATGGTATAAATGCCTGCAGTTTAAACCGGGCGATTTAATTCGCACATGTGTACCGTCGACACATCCTATGACACCCGGTAAGCCAAACTTGGTGAAGAAGTGTTCTTTGACGCTGCTTTCTTCTTCCTGAGTTCTTGCGAAGCGCACCCATTTGTTGCAAAATTTGCTTTCGAAAATACCCAAGCACTCCGAGATTACTTTTGCTACTGTTGATTGGCTCATCGCTGAAATATTTTCGTTTCCAACTGATTTCTGATAGCTTCCGGTGGCAAGAAACCTGAGAAAAGTAGCCAACTTCAATTGGGGTGGCAGGTGAGTATTTCGGAATGTGTGCTTCATGTGGATTTTTGTTTCTTGGAAAAGGTAAGAAAACACTTCTATGCCCATCCGAAAATTCGTCACAAACCTACGTATGTGTATATTAAAAAAGTAAACACTTTTATCTGGAATAAATTCACAAAATACTTACTCAGTCTCCGGCAGTTCCAGCACATTTGTTGCATCCCTTATATTTCGCCTTTGGATGCTCAATTCTACTTCATCAGAATGTTCATTTAATAAGTATACAATTGCTGCATACATTTTGATTTTGTATATATATTTTTTGAAAATTTAAAAACACCGTATTGTAACAAACAAATTCAAATGTCAACGAACGAGAATATAAAGAAGGAATGAGCAAATGAGCACTGCCAGATTTTTAAAATATAACTTTAAATAGACAGAAATTCGAAAAAAACAGTGTTTTTATTTTAATTATTATATAAATGACATATGGCAACATGTTATTTGACAAATGATTCCTTCTCGCATTTCTTTGTTACGTAGGCAACGTAAGGGTTGACGAACAATATAGGGAATGTCAATGCTTTACGAAATCGTCCGGAGACGATTCGTTCGTCAGACCTTTCGTTCGCAATACATAATAAGGCTGTTAATTAGAAAAATATATAAAATAAATATAGTTTAAAAAAAACTAAAAAAACACGCTTTTAAAGAATATTAAACTAAAAAGTTGAAAATAAATATAGTTTAAAAAAACTAAAAAAACACGCTTTTAAAGAATATTGTACTAAAAAGTTGAAAATAATTTTGAAAATAAACTTAAGACAATAGTATTTATATAAAAAATACTTGTATAATTAAGAGAAAAGCGTGGGGCGCTCGATATATGGAAATTATGGTCAATCGGTCAGTAACTTTTGGAGATTTTCGGAGATCACTGGATTTTCCAAACGATCATAAGTTTTTTATATATTATGTAAGATAATTATAAAAAAATACACAAAGCGATACGAAAAGCGGAGAGCGACCTTTCACTTGGTATTTCCAACTGGCGCCAAACAGCGAAAAGAAGGGATATATGGCGCCCTATTATTGTTTCGGCTTTAATCACGTAAGCAGTGCCAACGTAAATAAAGAAGAAGAAGACTTTTGGGTTTCCGTCATCTGTGAAAATGAATGACGAAGTTTCTAGCATCTGTTAAAGAATCGCAGATATATTCGCAGCCTTTTTCGAAACTAATTATGCGCCTAATAGAGATTCGACCCCGCAGCTATTCGCTTGCTTATACTTATTGTCTTCCTTTGATTGCATAAAAGTACATTAAGGGTATTTGTTTAAACATGTAAAAGCCACATAAACCTCGTAAACGGAATAAATTTACCATTGCGTAAATGGCTTGTCAAAATATGTATGAAAATTTATTTACGCACACCGGATAAGTTTACGTGGCAATTTCGTAGTGCAAGCAATATGCATAAGTTTACGAGGGTGTGAATAAAACTCCGCCAAATGTTCAGCTGATTTTATTTCATGGTTTAAAGCTCAAAAGTATGGAAGAGGTAACCATAAAAATTTAAGTTTAAATTTGAATTAATTTCCGCTGTTGCTTACATTTTAGAACTCACAGCAAAAACAAAAACACAAATGTGTTAACCCGACTCATCGCTGGACAGAGTCGCTTTATCTGCTGCAAGCAATTGCCGATGTGGTGAAAGAGACGCCAGAGTCGCTTGAGGTTAGAATTTAAAATAACATTTTTATTTAAGTGCATACACGTGTAGAATCCTTTGGGTGTTGGTAAAGAGCAAGATGCGACACCTAAAATTTATACGCAGTGACCTGGAAAGGCAAAACTGGTGCTGGACTGCTAGCGACTGGTGATGAGGCCAATGTGTCAGCATACATCAACAAAATTTTCCCCCCTGGGACTTACTCAGCGAAACTTTTGGGCAGCGCAAAAATTTGAATCCATGTGAAAGCACCCACGATGTTGATACGCTGGCAGATTCTCATGAAATGTTAAGTCTGCTAATCAAAAGTACCAACGGCTTTGACTCAAGTACCTTTGAGTTATGTGAGGATTCAGCTGATCCACCAGTGCCTTCAAGTAGTCATCGCAATGCCACTCCAGAGCCTTCCACCCCACAGAGCACATTAAATTTTAGATATTAAAAAAAATACAAATCTAAAAATCCTTTTAATAATTTGCTTTTGATTCCGGAGAAAAGGTTAATATCAGAAGTCGAAAAGTTCGCATAAGAAAAAGGAAATAATCAAATGAACTTAAAAATAATTGAGTTGCTAAATCAATTTGAAATAACAAAAAACTTGAATTTGAAGCGAAAAAAGAAGAACAGTTGCAAATTGAAAAACTTAACATAGGAAGTGAAGAGCGAATCAAAATAAAAGCTTGTATTAACAATAACACAGTGCGTAAATGTATAAATACAGGCAGCTGGTAAGCTTGTACACATAAATGAATATATGTATACGTGTATATATATATATAATTGGCGCTTTGTAACCGCTGAAGCTATATTCGGCCGAGCTCCTCCTCCAATTTGTGGTTTTGCGCCAAACACATTCAATACTTCATTAAAGCAAAATTTATTCCGTTCTTCTTAGGTCTTCTACAGGAAGCTACAGGGGAATGGCAAAGTTATGCTCAATCCCCAAAATTTTCGAAGCTATTATTACAGAACAATGAGTCCATTCTGTGTGATTAGTTATTGACATCTCACAACATGTGTTTTGTAAAGGCAACTCTACCCTATCGAACCAGCTAGTTTTCACCACCCACGTCAGTAATGGTTTCAAAAATCGTTATCAGACTGATGTTATCCTCTTGACTGATGACTTCAGCGAAGCATTTCTGAAGATTTCAGTGTGTTTGATCGGTAGCATACGTAACTTACTTACTTTGCTAGCGAGGACACCGTTTACGCGATTTTAGCCGAGTTTATAACATCGCGCCATTCATTCCTTTTTCTCGCTGTTTGGCGCCAATTGGAGATGCAAAGTAGAGCCAGGTCCCTCTCTACCTGGTTTTCCAAGGAAGTGGAAGTCTTCCTCTTCCTCTGCTTCCACCGGCGGGTACTGTATCGAAAACTTTCACAGTTGGAGTATTGTTATCCATCCGGACCATATGACCAAGCCATCGTAGCCGCTGTTTCGTCATTCGCTGAACTATGTCAATTTCGCCGTAAATCTCATACAGCTCACCATTCAATCGGCTGCGGTATTCGCCGCGGTAGAGGACCGTAAATCTTACGCAAAACATTTTTCTCGAAAACTCCTAACGCCGACTCATCAGTGTTGTTATCGCCCATACCTCCTCATCATATAGCAGGGCGGGTACGATAAGCGACTTGTATAGTTTGGTTTTCGTTCGTCGGGAGACTCAGTCCAAAGTAGTACCTGTTGACAACAGTGATTCTGCGCTGGATTTCCAGGCTGACATTGTTGTTGATGTTAATACTGGTTCCAAAATAGACTAAGTTATCTACAACCCATATCCTTCGCTTCATTATCCTAATAATGTCAATAGCATCGGCGTACGCCAGCTGGTGTACACTCTTATAGAAGATTGTACCTTTTCTATTCAGCCCTGCTGCTCCTATTATTTTCTCCAGAAATAAATTAAAAAAGTCACACGATAAGGAATCACCTTGTCTGAAACCTCGTTTGGTATCGAACAGCTCAGAGAGGTCCTTCCCGATCCTGACGGAGCTTTTAGTGCTGGTAAACGCCGTATAAGCTTTGCGGGGATAGCGGCGTAAAGGCAGCTCTTATTCGTGCTGTCGAAGGCGATTTTAAAATCGACGAAGAGGTGGTGGGTGTTGATCCGCTTTTCACGGGTCTTTTGTTGTTGACTTACCAGGTCTGAAGCCACACTGATAAGGTCCAATCAGCTTGCTGACGGTGGGCTTTAGTCTCTCACAAAATACGAGGCTTATCCCACGATAATTGGCGCAGACAGTGGGGTCCCTTTTTTATGGATTGCGCAAGGCCCAATTTAATTCCAATCGTCCAATCGGCATATTTTTGTCCGACCATATTCTGCAAAGTAGCTGATGCATGCACCTTGTCAGCTCTTCACCGATAGTCCTTCAGCTCAAGCAGCTTTGTTGTTTTTAATCGGATGATTGCTATTCGAACTTCTTCATGGTCGGGTAATGGAACGTCTTTTCCATCGTCATCGATTCGGGTTTCGGATTTACCATCCTCGGGTGTACCATTTTCACTGCCATTCAGGAGGCTGGAGGAGTGTTCCCTCCACAAATTTAATATGCTCTGGGCATCGGTGGCTAGGTCAGCTCTTTGTGTCCTACAGGAGTCTGCTGCGGTTTTGAAACCTTCTGTAAGCCGTCGTATCTTCTCATAGAATTTTCGAGAATTATCCTTGTAGGCCAGCTTCTCGAGCTCTTCATACTCACGCATCCCGGCCTCTTTTTTTTTTGTCTGCAGATGCGTCTTGCTTCCCTCTGCAGCTCTCGGTATCTATCCCATCCCGCACGTGTTGTGGTCGATCGCAGCGTTGTGAGGTAGGCAGTCTGGTTTGTCTTCACTGTGACACGGCAGTCCTCATCGTACCAGCTGTTTTTGCGACCTTTACGAAATCCAATAGTTTCGTTTACAGCTATACGCAGAGAGCTTGAAATGCCGTCTCACAGTTCCAGTAAACCGAGTTGGTGATGAGTGCTTTCAGAGAGCAAGAGTGCAAGTCGAGTAGAAAACCGTTCGGCAGTCTCTTGTAATTGCAGCTTTTCGACGTCGAACTTTCCTTGTGTTTATTGACCGACATTCTTCGATACACAGAGGCGCATGCGTATCTTCGCTGCAACAAGATAGTGGTCCGAGTCGATGTTGGGTTCTCGGAGTGTACGCACGTCAAGAAATAACCGATCTGGTTTTGTGTTTTTCGATCAGGGGACAGCCAAGTAGCTGATGTATTTTTTTGTGCTGGAATCTAGAACTACAGACTACCATATTTCGGGCCCCGGCGAAGTCGATCAGCCTCAACCCATTAGGGGATGTTTCTTTGTGAAGACTGAATTTTCCAGCACTATCAATTGTATAGTGATAAGTTGAAATCTGTACAAAAGCAATTCTTATTATTCGCGTTAAGAAATTTAAACTGAGATGCGAACAGAAATATACCTTCTTAGAAAAGTCGTTTACGGCTCATCAATCTGCCTACACTCCATAGTCGTAGAAAGATGTTTGGAGTTTTATTTTTAACGAAATAGATAAGAGGTGCTATCAATAGCCCATACCTACTTAGCGAGCTTAACTTCACCATCCCTTTGAGATCAACTAGACACTGTAGGCCCCTTCCATTGGGCTCATGCAGAACAAACTTTGAAATGCACGACACATTTCCCCAACATTGATTCCTATGACTCGCTTTTCTGTATCAAAACCTACTTACTGAGTGCCTTAAATAATTAAATAAATTCCCTCTTCTTTTCCCCATGCAATTTTATAGCAGCTGATGAACAAATCTGTAGCTGTTTAGTTTAAGAGGCAAGTGTAACTGCGACCTTCCGCGATCGGTTTCGTGCAGTCCGGACTGTTACTGGTTTTCGGTCACTGGTCTGTTGGATTTTTCGATTTCCCTCAGACGCGCCCCTCGGTCGGTTAAGCGGGGGGTGGATAATGCTGGGTTCGTCGTTCGTCGTAGTACCAAAGATATCTTCTTTGCCAACCCTGGGCAAAGCACGATTTTCACATCGTGTCGGGGGCAGCTCATAAAAGACATCTGTGGCTAAATCTCTTCCTTCGGAGTCACTCTCCCACCGCAAATCCGACCATCGCGTTCCTTTATATGGCCGCTGTGGTAAATGTCACAAGAACCTACTCGCTTTCGTCCTTGTCCCGTCCATCGAACTTCTTGGAGGGCGGTGATGTCAGCCTTAATTCTTACGAGGACATCAACCAGCTGGGCAGCGGCACCTTTCCAATTAAGGAACCGAACATTCCAGGTGCATGCCTTCAAATCGTGATCCTTAATTCGTCAGCGGCAAGCCGCTTGCTTCAAGACCGACGCCCGCTTGCAGCCGCACCTCTGGTGAACAGACGCTGCAGACGCCGGGACCCAAGGCCCCACACGGGTTGGTTACCGTATCTTGCACAAAGGTTGCTCTACCCCCCAAAGCCATTTTTTAATATGGCACATCACGTGAATTTTCAGTAATATCTGTTTCAGTAACTTTTTCGATACGATTTGTCGGATCGCAAACTTGCGAATTTTGTCCCTTGCGCCAACGATTATACGATTCACTAACTCATTTATAACGATAATCGAGAACGGACATTTCCTTTGATTTTAAATGCTAATATTATTCCTAAAAATGGTACCATTAGATACCTCGGCATGCATTTGGACAAACAATTAACATGGAAACAGCACATAGTGTACAAGCCAAAAATAAACAATTAAAAATAATCCAAACAACTCTATTGGCTACTCGGGCATAAATCACCGTTATATCTTCAAAATAAATTACTTTTGTACAAAGCCATACTAAAGCCTATATGGACCTATGGTATCCAACTATGGCGCACTGCTAATAACTCAAATATTGAAATTTTGCAAAGAAACCAATCAAAAGCTCTAAGATTGATTACAAATGCCCCTTGGTACATCACAAAAAAAGCAATTTATTCAGATCTTAATATGTCTTTTATTAAAAATAAAATTAAAAGATTTAGCATCATGATAATCCTTTGGCAATAATGTTACTGAATGAAAGCAATGAAACCATTAGACTTAATAGACTTAGCAGACATCATGTTCTAGATCTTCCATTTACTTCAATGTATTATATTACGTATTTTGATACGACAAACAAATTTTTAATTATTATTATTATACAGTCTTTTAGATGATATTGTTTTTTATTATTGACCTCACTAGAGATCAATAACATAAGTTAAATTGTAATTTGCTTGCCAAGAATAGACTTTAAATAGATTGCAAATTAAATGTATTATATAAAAAAAATGTAGAAAAGCTGTGGTGCCAGATTAACAAAGCGTCAAAATATATTATTAATTGATATGCAATGGATTACAAAGTTTACCAGATCAAAAACATGTTGTGGTTTTCACTTTCAAAACTACCCCGCAAGACTTTCCGAACTGCAGAGGAGCCCCAAAAAAAAAAAACGTTCCGCGCTTCTAAGTTCTTAACGTTGATAGAATGGTGGTTGACATAGGCTTCTGAAGCAAAAATATATACCATATGTATGGAGAATCACATCTTTCAAATCCTTCGCCAATATGATATATAATATAATCACAATGTTGAACAAGTTACTGACTTCATTAGGTGTAATATTGACATCTATGTTAGATTTTAGAAATAATAAATGTTTGTGCTAATGAGGCAAAAGGCGTCTGAGCTTTAATTAAACGTTCGACTAAAGAGTTCAATGACCCATACATTACCAAATTATCATTTACTTCACTTGTTAGGCCCATATTTGAATATGACCCAGTTGTATGAAGTCCGCACTATCAATTGTATGGTGATAAATTTGAATCTTTACAAAAGGAGGTTAAGAATTTTAAACTGAGATGCGAATAAGAATCTGTCTTCTTACAAAAGTCGTTCGCGTCTCATTAAAAGATTTATATATATATATATAATTGGTGCTTTGCAACCGCTGAAGCGATTTTTCGGCCGAGCTCCTCCTCCAATTTGTGGTTTTTGCGTCTTGATGTTTTTCCAACAAATGGAGGGACCTACAGTTTATACTAAGCCGCCTCCGAACGGCTGACGGTTTTTTACCAGGAGCCTTTTATATCATGTCCGAAATACACTCGGAGGGGTAGTCATTCCCTGCCGAGGGGCGACCGCAATTAGAAAATTTAACTTAATTTTTTATTTAAATGAATTTTCCATAACTTTTGGATGTAGCTGGCACTGGGATATGAGCCCGAGCCTTCCGAATGTCAGTACGCAATGCTAACCACTCGGCTATCGCGGCCGCTAAAAGATTTAGATTGTTAAATTAATTTATAAGAGGTGTTATCAGTAACCCATTCCATATTAGCAAGCTTAACTTTACCATCCCTTTAAGGTCATCCAGACGCTTTATGCCACTTTCATTGTGTTCATGCAGAGCAAACTTTGAAATCTACGTATCTGTACGGGCAAAAATTTCGAGTTAGCATGGATCATGCAACACTAAAGTGGCTACTACAACTCAAGAATCTTTGAACGACAGCTAACTTGGTGGAGTGAGAGGCAGCAATATAGCGACTCCACTATTGTGCACCGCGAGGCAAATGTAAATACTGCTCCAAAGCCGAAGGCAGAGAAGAGATAATAGATGTCCTGCTAATGACAATTACATCAGCGGAAGAGTGGAAAGCAAATCACCTACGGAAATGTTAGCAGGAAGATCCGGACTTGGAACTTCTAATGCACGGGAGGCCACCTGGGGACTACGAAAACCCTGAAGAAGGTAAAACATATGCGGTGAATCGAAGTCATGCACATATGGAGTAATATAACTTGACTGCACTATTCGGACAAGTTGCCATGGATGTACCCGGTCCATTCCCTATGAGCAGAGCAGGATTCACATACGTCCGGGTGGTTATGAACTACTTAAGCAAGTGGCCGGAGGTGTACTCAATTCCAAACCAGGAAGCTTAAACCCTAGTGAATGCGTATTTGAGTTGCCCTATACTATGCACTTATGGTATATAGGTGCGTACGTGGCAGTAGTAACGTTGAGCCAACATCTCGTTCCGCCATCGTATTGCCTTCCTGTTGATGTAATTCTTAATGTATTTATGTACGAGTATATACATACAAGCATTAAATAGATTCTTATTATTATTTATAAACTTAAGACTTCGTTAGGCGTAGCAATTTTTACGCAAGTTTAAGAAAATTTAAATTTTTGCGTGTGACCACCATGAAACTGGTTTCTGCAATTTAATTTAAACTTAACTAAAATGAATAATATGTATATAAGCAACTTCAAATGTAACGTGTAGACGTGTGCGCACAATATTGCTTTGGGCAACACAATACCTAGTCTTACTAATTTACGAAAGTACATTAAATAAAGAGTTTTTTCCATTAAATTTATATATGGTACATTTTAAAAAGGACGACCGGGATTGGAGTTTACTTTGAGTTAGAGTAATTCATTTATTTGGTTAACTGCGCGCACAATATTTCTTTGGGCAGTACTTTGCCTTGATGAATTATAACATACGGTCATTCTCCAATTCCCTTAATCCTTCATTGGCGCCCAACTTAGTAGCCGTGAGCAACGACCAAGCCGCGAACAACGATAACGTCCGAGCGATGGCAACGTTTTCGCCGGAACAATTTCAGCAAATTTTGGAAGCAATTGCAGGTGACAAGAAGGGTTCATTCACTGGGTGCACCGCACGTGTCCGTGGGCAGCGAAGTCCTGAAGCTGTCGAAGAGTTTAGTTCAGCTATCACAGTGTACAAGAGCATTGAAGAAGTTTCAGAAGCAAACGCATAGCGTTTTTTTTCAGGTATGACGAAGTTCAAGTTCAGTTGGCGAATTTAGTTCCTTTTTTAACTCGGCTAAAGTTTTTAGAATGGCAGTACGCAACGTTAACCCCCTATCGCGGCCGCCAAAATAAGAATATAAATACGTTATTTACTTGCCTTTATTATAACATCCACATTTTTGTATAACAAGTATCATTACTATTGTATTGAATCGTTTATATCCATCTTTCAATTATATTAAAAAAAAACACATTTGCTTACTTTCTTTGTTAGTACAGCGTGTTTAACTCATAAAAGCAGATTCTATACTATGGTAGATGGGGTCTACGGCTGCACTCTTACTAACATTAACGGTATAAGAGGTGGAAGGTGCAAAACGATGATGCACAGGCCTTACAATATCTGTAGCCGATTTAAAAGCATTTAGCGGTTTGTCAACGACCCAATTTCATAAATGCCTGGCTTTTAACTAAAACAAAACATGTTTGGTTTGACAGATAAGTTTGACAAATGTCAAAATACAGCACTCTACTTTTCACAAATGAATAATCCTATAATTCTAACATAAAAAATCCCATAAATAAATAATATGCATATGTATGTCATATATACACATAGGTCGCTCATTTCTAAACTATCTACAATAACCAATAATGTTTAGTTATTTTTACATAAATGCCTAAAATAGTACATATGTATATGTTACGTATGTATAAAAATCAGGGTGGTCAAATATATTCCCAAATACCCATTAACATTAATCATTTTGTGTAATAAAAGGTTTTAACAAATATTTCAACCACTTTAATGTACGCACATACTTGTGCATATACTCGTGTATATATTGATAATTTATCTCTTCGATTTTTTTGTAGGTTAGAATGAATTGAAACCAGATATATCACTTCCTAGCTGAAAAAAATAAAAATATAAGAAATTTTGTAAAAATCATTTACAATATTTTGATTTTTTTTTTCAATTTGAATTCAATTATTTTAATTTACATACATTTCATTTAATTTATATACATCTATATTGGGGAAATAATTAATAAGTTCTTACCAAATCTGGCTTATATAGGTGCGTATGTGGCAGTAGTAACGTTGAGCCAACATCTCGTTCCGCCATCGTATTGCATTCCTGTTGATGTAATTCTAAATGTATTTATGTACGAGTATATGCATACAAGCATTAAATAGATTCACATTATTATTTATAAACTGAAGGCTCCGCCAGGCGTAGCAATTTTTACGCAAGTTTAAAAAAATTTAAATTTTTGCGTGTGACCTGCATGAAACTGGTTTCTGCAATTTAATTTGGAAGCAAGCTGATAAAACCTATCTTTACTAAAAATGAATAATATGTACCATATATAAACAACTTAAAATGTGTAGACGTGTGGGCACAATATTGCTTTGGGCAACACCATACCTAGTCGTTACTAATTTACGAAAGTACATTAAATAAAGAGTGTTTTCCATTATATATGGTACATTTTAAAAAGGACGACCGAGATTGGAGTTTACTTTGAGTTAGAGTAATTCATTTATTTGGTTAACTGCGCGCACAATATTTCTTTGGGCAGTAGTTTGCCTTGATGAATTATAACGGTAATTATTCAGATGAGCGGCTTTTGCTTAAACGGTCCAAAAATGATTGGGTTTTTGGCTAAATCGATGTATTTGATGATTATCTTCTCATTCAAAGAGGGGGAAAGCTAAATTTTGCGATAGTTTTATTATTATTAACATTTAAAGTTGCACTAAAATTACTATCAAACACATTACATACAAATACACGGTTAAAGTGATGCTGCCATACTGTGAAAGAAATCTAAAAAATAGCAATGTGTGGGTCGGGTTCAGTTTGTTTTTTGGATTTTTTTTAGAACGAATAACAACAAAAATGAATAACATTAACATATTTTTACAGAAACAAGAACGAAAATACATAAAATTCAGGTATTTTTAATAAAACGGCGTCGAAAATACATAACATTCACGTATAGATACAAAAACGAGGTCGAATATACATAACATTCACATATTTTTACAAAAAATAAATTATTATTTCACTAAACATTTTTTGGGTCCTACAATTTCGCCGCGAAAAATGTCATTCTCCAATTTCCTTAATCCTTCATTGGCGCCCAACTTAGTAGGCGTGAGCAACGACCAAGCCGCGAACAATGATAACGTCCCAGCGATGGCAACGTTTTCGCCGGAACAATTTCAACAAATTTTGGAAGCAATTGCAGGTGACAAGAAGGGTTCATCCACTGGATGCACTGCACGTGTCCGTGGGCAGCGAAGTCCTGAAGCTGTCGAAGAGTTTAGTTCAGCTGTCACAGTGTACAAGAGCATTGAAGAAGTTTCAGAAGCAAACGCATAGCTTTTTTTTATAAGAGGAATATATAGCAACGTGGTGGATAGGAGTGAAGGAGAATCTGTTATCATTTTCTGACGCAATTGATTTGATTCGCAGAACAATCTCACCTCTCTTCTTTTGCAAATTTTCGAACAGAAACAACAATTAAGATAGCCAACAGACAGTTTTATTTGTAAAAAACGGTTATTATCCTCACAACTTAAAAAAAATTTAAGCGAGACTGTACAAGTTAGTATGGTATACGGCCTTTTGTCTACGAAGATAAGAGAGCGTGTTCGACGCGATATGTTCGTCACAATCTATGAACTTTTGAAATTCACTCGTGAAGTAGAATTATTCTTGCAAGAAGCTACACATAGCCTACAAGCAGTAAAGCATGTCGAGAAAACAGAATTCGTATTCGAGGTCATACCGTTGACGTCTGCTTGAAGCTTAAGAAGCAGCATCAAACAGTACAGCAACAACAAGTGAGTTGAGTCTGCATTACAAAATGTCGGTCCGAGGCGTAAAGCCTCATTTGCATATTATGGTTGCGGTGCACCAGGGGTACACCGTGCTAACTGCAACAACTGTAGTGGACGAAGTGAAGAGGGTCCACAGTATATTGCTTTCAATTCTATTGAAACCACTATCGTTGGCAAGGCAATAACATCCGTGCACATTGATATATTTGGTCTCAAAGGAGAATGTCTGGTCGACATTGAAGCGAAAACTAGCATCGCCAGTGAAAATTTAAAAAAGATTTTGACGCAAAATGGTTGTGTGTTTCAATATGTCAAAGTCGATGTTACTTTAGCAAATGGCAACACCACCACGCAAAAAGTATTATCAATGATTTGCGATGTAACGATCGGTAAACGTCAGAGGAAGATTAGGCTTATTTCTTTACCGAATGCTACAAGAAATCGTACTTTAATAGGCGCTGACTATTTTGAACAAGCCGGCATCGTTCTAAGCATGGCACAAAGACTC
Source organism: Ceratitis rosa (assembly GCA_037013455.1). Lineage (NCBI taxonomy): Eukaryota > Metazoa > Arthropoda > Insecta > Diptera > Tephritidae > Ceratitis > Ceratitis rosa. The sequence goes on along the minus strand of JAWMAG010000018.1, from coordinate 1,756,381 downwards.
TTTGCTCTTTGAAAATTCTGATCAATTTGCAGAACCAACTTAAGCTACGCTATTTGCAATGCACAGAATTGATACTGGAGACCACGCACCTATTGCTTTACCTCCATATCGTCTGTCATCAGTACGCAAGATTGAACTTAAGAACGAAATTAAAAAGATGTTAGAAAACGGCGTAATCGTAGAGTGTGACTCGTCCTGGGCTGCGCCAGTTGTCATGGGTTCCAAGAAAACTGGGGGCGTTCGGTATGCATCGATTATCACGAGATTAACGCTATCACTAAGCCAGACCGATATCCACTTCCCTGTATCGACGACTTGTTGCATGAAGCCAAAACTTTGAATTTAATGTCAACGATTGACTTACAATCTGGTTACTGGCAGATGGGTGTATAAACGCAAGACCAAGATAAAACCGCTTTTGTCACACCGTTCCGAATGTATAAATTTATTCGTATGCTGTTTGGTTTGCGAAATGCACCAGCAATTTTTCAACGACTTGATCGCTTAAAAGTATCGTTGCCAGGTCTCACAATGGTCGCATACAGATTTGCTTGTAGTGAAGTCAATTATTTGGGTCACGTACTAACACCCAATAGTATAATTGTCGATCCAGCGAAAATTGAAGCAATTACGAAGCGTACAGCACCGAAAACTGTAAAACAGCTTCTATCATTTTTACAAGCTTGTTCATGGTATAGACGTTTTGTTTCAAACTTTTGCCGATGCCTCTAAACCACATTCAAGACTTTTGAAGAAAAATGCTGCCTGGTCCTGAATCACTGAGCCACAAAATGACTCTCTACCATTTACCTTAAAAACGGATGCTAGTGGCTATGCACTTGGGGCAGTTTTACTCCAGGGGGAGGGTCCTAGCGAACATCCAATAAAAAAGTTACCAGCTATTCGCCATGAACACTACTCGATGCCAGAGTACAGGATATACATCCGCCTTCCTTACTTTTGGACGAGAGCTTCGAACAATTGATGAAGTCAAGCACGATCTCAGAGCAGTGATGCACTCTGAAAATTTTGTACATGGCCCCTTATTTGGCTACGATCGCTGATGCATTCAAAGATGCAAAAGCCCGCGAAGAAAAGCAATTTACATGAAATTTTTTGTGCTAAGTGTAAAAGCTGCTGAAATGAAGATTTGAAGCTTGACATTTTGGTATTCAATTTTAAATTAAATAATTGCTTCGCCTGACGTTACCTTAGCAGCAACGGTATATCCTGAATTTAAATATGTAGGAAAATTTTAGCATAAAGTTCGAAATAAGTGTACCATTTTTACATTTACTCACGTCGTTTGGGTTTGACGTCTGTGAATCGTAAGAGGTATGCATTGGTTTCATGGCTGTAGTTTCACATAGAGAATGTGCTCTAGTGGATCCAACAATTTAAACAATTACGTAGATTATAATTCTCTCAACAAATAAAAGATAAAAACTTGTTACTCACAATTTATTTTCATGAAAATTTGCTAGCCAAATATCCATCGAGTCAACTAAGCTATAATCAAAAAATTTGATATTTTATTTAGGTAGTAGTCATATGAAATTGGAAATAAATTAATTAATATAATAGATAACGGACTTAAGAAAATTTGATATCACAGGACACATTTCCTTTGCATCTGATTTAAAAAATTATGCCATCTGTCAAACCAAACACATTTTGTTTTATTTAAAGTAAGGCATTTATGAAAATGGATCGTTTAACAACCGTACAGTGCGTTAAAAATGTGAAAACTTACTACAAAAATGGTGATTCAAACGTCCGTTAAGTTATGGCTGAGATACCCCCCCCAATATTATTTCACTTATAATGCCGAGGTTCCAACTTCATATAAAAAATTAATTTCATGAATAAAAATCGTATTAATTGCATTTTAGTTACGTTTATTTTCGAAACAGCAAAATGGATGAGCCTATATTTCGTATTGTGAAAAAATTTTGATCAAACCATATTCAAGAAAAAGAAACTGATGAATAAAAGAGATTGTGTCTCTAAAATTTATGAATTTACTGGCATATGAAGTTACACTGGTATGTAAACATTAAAATATTGCTGTTCAAAGCAATCGGTTGGCCGAAATTACAAGCGTACTGGTTTAGACCACCCTCGTTATGATGGATTTAGAGTACTAATCTAGTTATTTTTTCCGAAAGCGCTTGATTTAGTGACTAACTTGTAGTTTCCGTAAAGCTGTTATTTTATTTATATTGGTAAATCTTCAGAACTTGCTTATGAAGCTGCATTGGTTCTTATGAAAGCCGAATTATATTATCTTAAACCTTGTATACTTGGCTTTATTAAGAATTATTGAAATCAGTAACGAGATAAGATAAAAAGGATTAGTTGGAATCAACGTTTCATCCTCCTTTTGCTACATCTCTAGCTAAAACTTTTTTCCCAACAATCGATGGGACCGATTGAAGTTACACACCTACAATAAAATGAAAATTTATCAAAATTGGAGCACTCTTTAAAAAGTTTGTGCGTGGTCATACATAACAAAAATAATATAAGCGATGGATTGAGAAGATTCTGTTCCAATTCAGAAAAAAATTAATTTTAAAGGTAATTTATTTATTTACCATATTTTTCGTTGACAACAAAGTAAAATTGGATGACTTTTAAGTCAGATGCAGCAGATATGTCGTCCATACCTAGTTTTCGTATTTTTCTACATACACGTAGCTGTAAAAGAATCACACTAACAATTAGTGGGTTCATGTAACTGACATTCTAAGAATATTTTATTGCCGTACAGTTACTAATTTTTTAAAAATTGCTAAATTTCAAGTGGTGACACATTCATGAAATTGACGAAATTATTAACGCAATTCTTATTAACACGTTCACGCCGGCGCGAGTCACCGGTGGCGCCCACTAAACTGTCTCATCGGGCAGCGCGGGCCATCGGTGACCCGCACTAAACTGTCCTATCGGGCGGCGTGGGTCACCGGCGGTACGCATTCGATTTTGTGCTGAATTATTTTAATTATAATTACGCCCCACCAGATGAAGCGCGATATAAATTTGAGCGCCACCTTATAACAAAGCAAATGAAAATCAGACCCGGCGTGAACGTTTTAAATATTTAAATAAACTAACCTACTATCTCTTTGATAGATCACTACATCATTTTGAATCGAGTGATGTTCACCCTCATTGCCGAAACCTAATTTTGTTTGTGTTATTTGCTGATACTTATGCCTTTGCTTTTCGCTCAGCGTCAATTTGGTCTGTGCGGCCTCGCTTGTTTCGTTATTCTCCGGCTGGGAATCGATTGATTTGAAACCAAGTGTAGTTGTATTGCTGCTTGTGTTTAATATATTTTCTCCAATTATGGCCGACACTTCGAAACCAGCTGATACCAATGCTCCTAATTGACGCAGATTCATGTTTGCCAATTCGCAGTCATCATTGCATAATATACCAGAGAGTGGCGTTGCTGTTGGTTGATTAGTTCTGTTAATGTTCAGTTTTTTTGAAACTATTTTTGATGAAACTTTGTTCGGATGTTGCTAAAGGTGAGAATGGGAGGTGATACAAAGAATTCGATTTTAAAATATTGTATTTAAAATTGCAATGATAATAGAGAAGAACAGTAAAAGTAAAAGAAAAATAATTTACGAATGATCTAACGACTTATTGTCAGGATATCATCCGCCTTTCCTGCCCCTCTGGATAAAATTTTTTTCTTCAACTTTCTTAACAAAAATAAATAAGCGTCAAATCTAAAAAGAAACCTAAAGAATATAAAAACTATAAACAAACAATTTTCTATAACAAAGAAAAACACACACAACAATTAAAATAAAATTGAAAAAGTTGTGGTAGAAATATAGACCTTGGGGGGAAAATCGATTTGAATTGCTTACTGAGTCTGATGACCCAGTACGTGTACAGAAGACGGTCACCGCCAATATACCCTAGGGATACGACTTCTAACAAGTTAGAAAGCAAACGAATAAAGTTAATTGGAAAAACTATCTTCCCCGTATATATATATGCACTTTGTAACTGCTAAATCGATTTTCGGCCGAGGGACCTATAATTTATTCTAAGTAGCCTCTGAACGGCTGATGGATTTTTATGAGGAGCACTTATTTCAAGTCAGAATACATCGGGGACATTTCCTGCCGAGAGGCAGTACTCAAACACTGCTCTTTATAATGGCAGTACGGAATGCTAACCACTCGGCTATTGCGGCCGCCACGTGGCCTCAATTAAAGAGAATAATATTCAGGAAGTAAAAATTCAGACAAAAATAGAAGATTACTATCGCAAGGTGGCAAGTATTTTCGAGAAAAATAAGAGTTCAATACAAACCAAAATAAGAAGTCACTTTGCACCTTTCAACTCAATTGCAAAAGAAGTTAAGATGTTGCAAATTCTGATACTAAAAACTAATTGGCGTACGGGTAAGTGTTTTAAAATTTCGGTAATTTGCAATCCTACACTGAGAACTCACAAGGCTTAGTGATCTCGAAGCTACCAGGATAAGGTTACATTTTTCAATGTATTCACCACTAATCAGATTTCCACTTTTCTTCCAGAGTTTCATAAGGATTTAGATGAATTTTTTATTTAATTTATTTTTAAATCACTTTGAGAACTTATCACCAATGGCATTTAGAAAAATAAGTCTGCCCCTGCGGGTTAGGGACTCAAGAATTTACCCGTGATAAGACATGCCTGTCGTAACAAGGGATGGAACGAAGCAGATTTTTATCCGACCAAGGTGACAGTCCACACTAATCCGAAGAATACGACAGGATAATGGGTGATATTATAAATGAACTTCCACACGTGACAATCAAACACATGCTTTATACAAATATTTATTAGCATATTAGCTAATGCAATGTTAGCATAATTTTAACGATCTCGTTATTCGCTACACACATTTATCGGTTGATCAGCTGTTGGAGTAAACTACTCGACAAATTGCAAACTAAGCGACGTATAATTTCAAGTTGTTAGTGCCATGGACAAAATTTTGATATTTTATTACGGTAAAAGTAAAGTAAAGTAGATCGGGAAATAATCTAAGCTACATAAACAAAAATAGACATAGGAAATAATAAAAAATGGTATTTAAGTATTTGGTATAAGTTTTATTCCAAAATAAGGAGGTATCGCACCCTTCACCATTTGCTTCGGGAAGTGGAAGATCCTTTCCACTTGAATGCAACTGAGTTTGGAAATCTATACTACAGAGAAAACGGGTAACAATACGAGGTGTGCCAATTAAGTAATGCGACTGATTATATTGCCGTGAATGTGGTAACCATGCGACCTTGAAATTCCCTTTCCCTTCTCCAGGCATCCTTCTCCTCTCCATCGTGTTGAGTAAACGTGGGTTCGTGGTGCTCGTCACGAAAATGGAAAAACGAAATCAAGAGCAACGCTTCGCTATAAAATTTTGCGCCAAATTGGGCAACAGCTTCGGAAACGTAGGCTAAAATTGTAAAAGGGCATAGTGATAGTGCTCTTAGTCGTGCCCAGGTGTTTCGATGGCATAAAAAGTTGAAGCTAAAGTAAAGCTCGCATGAGTAAGTCGAAGGGGAAAATGATGATTATTGCCTTTTTTGATGGCTGTGGAATCGCTCACAAATAATTTCTTCCACCGGGGCAATCCGTTAATCAAGTCTACTATCGCCAAGCACTCGAAAGATTGCGAAAACGAGTCAACAGGGTGCGCCCAGACATTGTTCGTAACTAGATCCTTCATCACGACAACGCGCCGTGCCACACCGCCCTTAGCGTGTCCCAGTATTTGGCCTTTAAAGGATCGCCGTGTTGCAACAACGTGACTTTTTTGTTCCCTAGAACAAAATCGGTGGTCAAAGGAACCCATATTGAGTCGATTGAGGATATCCAGGCGGCCGTGACGAGGGTACTCGCGGACATCCCAGTCGAAGCGTTCCGGAAATGTATTGAGTTGTAGAATAATTTTGAAATATACGGTTTTTATGGAATCAGTCTCATTACTTAATTGTCACTATTAAATGTTTTTCTAACACTACTAAAATGCTTAAAGGTTCTAACCACCTTTTGATTCTTCGAAACTGTTTGTTATCACCGTCCCGTTAGAGAATATCCAGGTGTCAGTCGTCCGTACAGTTGTATATATCGCTTAACAGACGCAATCAACCGTTCGATGTTTGCTGCGAAGTTTACATTTCCCATGACCCAAGCTTCAAAGGAAATTTTTCTCATTGTTTTTGTCATTTCTCTCTGTGCTTCACGCATATTTTGCTATTTTGATAAGCTCTGGTTCCACCTTTCTTCTATTTTAATAAAAAGGAAATGTCCGTTGTCAATAATTGTTAAAAATTAGCTAGTGTAATCGTATCGATAAAAGTTATTAAATTGCACCACTGCAGGCTCTCGGAATTTATTATTATCCTTAAACCAGGTAAAGATTCTACTTTGATAGGCTCCCTCAGACCTATTACGTTAATTACGATATTCCCCAGAATTTCAAAAAGGGTTTCTTAAAAAATACAGCCTATTTTAGAATCGAAAGAGACCATAACATGCCACCGATTCGGCATTAGAGAAAGACACACCATAATAGAGCAAGTGATAGAATTGTAACACACACAAATTCAGCGTAAGAAAGCACACAATATTATACTGCAGTGCTCATACTCGACGTTAGTCAGGCGTTTTATACATTTTGGCTAGATTGACTATTATCCTAACACACATACGATCGGCGTTTGAAAATACGCTATATTGTACTGCAGTGTTTCCTGATGTTGCTCATGCATTTGAGAAAACTTGGCTAGATGGACTATTATACAAGCCGAAAGGTACGCTTAATGTTTACCTTCTTCCTAATTGGCATATACACCGCTTATACGATTATAGCCAAATTAACAACACTGCGTCATTCATTTCTTCTTTTCGCTGTTTGGCGCCAATCGGAAGTACCAAGTACAGACGGTCCTTCTCTACCTGGTGTTGTAAACGGAGTGGAGTATTCTTATTCATTCCGACGTCGTGACCTAACCAGCGTAGCCACTATGACAATGTCGCCGTATATCTTGTACTTCTCAACGTTCCATCGGTTGATATTCGCCGTTGCCAATGCACAAAGAGCATAAATCGTTCGCAAAACTTTTCTCTCGAAGACTTCCAAAACAGACTCATCAGAAGTTGACATTGTCCACGCTTTCGCACCATATATCAGGACGGAAACGAAATAATATAACAATGCCTAAATGCTTGGACAATCAAAGTTTAAGTGTATACAAGTTATTTTTACCCTAAGCAAAGGCTTGTACTTCAATCCATGTAAATGGCAATACAGTACCATAGAAAAAGCTCGTTACTTACTTGGGAGCGAATTGGATTTTAGGTTCTAAGTCGAAAGTAACTTGTTGCCATAGATATCCGCATTCCCAACTATAGTGAGGTACTTTCTTTTTAATTTGCTTACAAAGCCATCTTGGACGTACGGGATCCAACTTTGTGGCTCTGCATCTAAATTTAACAAAGATAGAATTTAAAGGGTAGTATGTAAAGCCTTAAGTATCAATATGCAGGTATCAATATTGATACTTAAGGCTTTACATACTACCCTTTAAATTCTATCTAAAAATCACATTTCCCGATATCGGTATTAGCAACCTAACAAAAGAGGCCGAAAATCTCCACAAAAATTACTTATTAAGTTTATCTAACCATCCAAGATTTCTAGATACAGGCTAATTACAGCAGAAATGCCCAGCGATTAAAGAAAAAGGGTCTTACATTTGAACTGTGATTACGTATTTAATTGTACTATATGGGAGATATTTTCCACTATACCTTCAAGATACAATATGTCATATAATTTTCTATATGGCATCCTTTAAGATATCGATTTTGTGAAATTGTTAAAATTCGCGTGATTGGTATTCTTTGTTAAGTGTCAATACACAATCATATACCTACAACACAACACAATATATACTTCCCTTACTTTGTTGTTACTTGTTTGTTAATTAGTGCATTGGTAATGGTTAGCTTGCGTTATGTGTAAGTATTTCTTTTATTTTCGAAATTTTCGTTAGTTCCAGAAAAGAACGATTAAATAAAATACTTTTAAACAAAAAGACCTTTTGCTGTTTGGGCCCAACTTCAAGGTATACTTAATTCAACACAAAAATAATTATCGAAATCGGACTACTGGAGTTAGAACCTTTAAGCTTTTGTCGAATTTTCTTGGTTATTGTGAACCTTTCCATATACATACACGTATGTATATCTATATATGTACTATCAAACCCGGTCATACGCTGTAATGGCTTTCTGTATTTTGTAGAATTTTTATTCTCATTGATATTGCAAAGAATGACAAAAAACCTTTATCAAGCATCATATAATACCAAATAATAAGTTTTTTTTATTATATTCCTCGCTAGTCAAAGACCGTCACGTAAATGGCAATCGGGAAAAAAATTGTATAGGCTGTTGAGGACATAAGTTTAAATCTCAGCCAACAACTACAATTTTAAAATAATATGTACTTACCTCTTCCTTACTTACCTCTTTATTCCCCTGACCTTACTCCCCTATCCTCCTCCTTATCCGTTACTATATGTAAATAGAACAAAGTTTGCTCGGTATATTGTAAATTAAATCGGGTGTATACAAAAATGAATACCAAAATAAACATTGCAGAGCTTAAAGGTAACAAAAAATATTATATAATTAATAAAATATTAAATATACATAAATAAGTTAGTGAAAACTAAACATGGTGATGAATACCCTTTAACGGAGTGAACCTTAATAAAAGAAAAATATACAAAACCAAGAATAAAAAACAAGAAAACATATACCATATGTATATATGTACATACATAACTAATCGCGAACGGAAAAACAGCGAAAAAGCAAGCGATAGTCGCGATAAAGTTTGGTAAAAGCAGGAAAAAAAGAAAAACAAAGGGTCCAGTAACAATAAATAAATATATATATGTATGTACATATAAATAAAAAAAAAAGAGAAAAAACATGCGATTACATGTACACACGGTCGCTGAAAAAAGGTGGAAAATACCATATATACATATATAATTTCAGTGTAATACCGTTCGTTGAAAAACTCGAAATAGATATTTTATAAATAAATAAATAAAAAAAGAATATATACATATGCATATATCCAATTTGTCGTTTAGCGTCTTGATGTTATTTCCAACAAATGGAGTGACCTACAGTTTATACTAACCTGCCTCCGAACGGCTGATGGAGCCTTTATTTCATGTCTGAAATACACTCGGAGGGGTGGACTGCCGAGGGACGACCGTAATTAGAGAATTTAACTTAATTTTTTATTTAAATTAATTTTCCATAACTTTTGGGTGTTGGGTGGCAATGCTAACCACTCGGCTACCGCGGCCACATATATGCATAATTATAAAGTGCGAAGAAAAAGTTACATACATACTACATACACACACTGACCGTTCCCTGAAAAAGTGAAAAATACAAAGAAAAAAAAAACTGATGTACATATATGTTTATGCCGGTCACTGAAAAAAAGTTCGTGAAAAAGTTAAAAAAAAATCAAATTACATATTACATTCCATTTTTTTTTTTTTTTTTTGAAACATTATTATTTATTTATGGAATCTACTTCGACTTCGGAAGCCTAAGAATAAGTAATAAAATCTTAAACTAAATTAAAACATAAAGCCCATTAGTAGGAATGGGCTTCTGGCTTGACGTTGCTCTTTAGAAGGCTGCTTTGTCTCTTCACCGCAGGCGGGTTTGACTTGTTGCATGGACCAATGTGTTAGCCAAAGGGTTCGGATGGTTACGCAGTTTTGTTAAGTATTTTTTTGCTGCGTTTTCAATTTCTTCCTTGATGGTAGGTATATTTAGATCTTTATGAATATTTTCATTACGCATGTACCTTGGTACGCCCGTTATTACTCTTAACGTTTTCGATTGGAATCTTTGAATTATATACATATTCGTCGTGCAAGCTGTGCCCCATAACTGAATCCCATACATCCATATCGGTTTTATTGTTGCATTATATAAGAGGACTTTGTTGCTAAGGCTAAGTCCAGACGTCTGTTTTAAAAGCTAATATAAACTGGTAGATTTGAGTTTAAGCTGCAGCTTTTTAGCTGCAATGTGACGTCTCCAGGTTAAGCGTCTGTCCAAGCGGACTCCGAGGTATGTAATTTCATCAGCTTGTGGTATCGATACATTGTTGAGCTTAACAGTAGGACACGTTTTTGGCCTTAATGTAAAAGTTATGTGTTTGCACTTGTTTTCATTAACTTTTATGCGCCATTTCGCTAGATATTCTTCAATTAGTTCAAGATGCTGCTGCAACACTCTTGTGGCTGTAATGGGGCATTTATGTTGACTTAGTACAGCAGTATCATCCGCAAATGTTGACGTAATTATTTCGTCACTTGTAGGAATATCTGCGGTAAACAGTATGTACAATATTGGTCCAAGAACACTACCCTGCGGAACACCTGCCGTAATTGGACACTCTTCTGTCATGTATTCATTTACTATTACAGTGAATCGCCAGTTGCATAAGTAGGATTCAAGGATATTGCGGAACGTGTTAGGTAATGATTTTTTTATTTTATGAATGAGGCCATCATACCACACTTTGTCAAATGCTTGCGTAACATCACGAAAAACGGCTGAGCAATACTCTCTCATTTCGAGAGCTTTTCTTATTTCATTTGTTATACGATTTGCTTGCTCAATTGTGCCGTGTTTTTCACGAAAACCATGATGATGTGTAGGAATATCATTTTGATGGAGAAAAGGAGTAATTTTTGATAGCAGCATTTTTTCGAAAAGTTTTGATAGGCAAGGCAACAGGCTGACTGGTCTATATGATGACGGCAGGGTTGCGTCTTTACCTGGTTTAGCTATCATAATTAACTGCGACTTTTTCCAGATTTGTAGATAATATCCTAGCATCAAAATGGCACTGAAAAGTTTTGCGAGAGAAACGAGAGCAATGCTTGGCAATTCTTTTAGCATTTTTGGTGAGATATGATCGTCTCCTGGACACAGATGCTCCGCAAGTAACAGTGTAACTAGGAGCAGTATGGATCGGTGACAAAGGTGCCCTATTCGTAGCAATATTTGGTTGAAATACTGTGCTGAGGTGCTCTGCTTAACAAGACGCCTTTTCTTCATCCGTTCTTGCCCATGAACTATTACGCAGTCTCAACGGTACTTCAGTGCTTACTGGCGGCTTAAGGGTTTTGCTAGCTTTCCATAGAGATTTTTTAGTAGAAACGTTGGGAGACAAAGACGTTATAAGATGTTTGATATTTCTTTCTTCTTCGTATCTTAATGCCTTTTTTGGTTTGTTTTCTGCCACCTTAAGACGAGTTTTTGCATCGGAAGATCTGCAGGCTAGCCATTCGCGACGTAAACGTCGCTTATTTCGGACCAGTAATTCTATTCCACTATTAGTTATCAATGCCTTTGCTTTTTTTTCTGCTCTGGTGTGGCTGTAGTTGCTGCTGTTGCTAGTATACGGTTAAATACAAGTAACTCGTTTTCAACGTCAGTTCCTCTCTCTATTTGCGGATTGGTCTGTATATGACTGCTAATGTATTTTTTATATTTAAGCCAGTTAGTTCGTGATGTAGTAAGTCAAAAAGCACGCTCAATTTCAATTGCTTGTTCGTTCAACTTAATGATTATTGGGGAATGATCAGAAGATAAGTCAGCTTAGGTTTCAGCAAATACTAAACTCCCATCTACGTTTTTAGTGACTGCAAAGTCAATCAGGTCAGGTAATTTCCTTGAGTCCGTAGGCCAGTAAGTTGGTTTTCTTGGGGAGATAAAATCGTAACTATTTTTTGTACTTATGATGGTGTAATATAACTGACGACCTTTCAGGTTAATTAGCCTCGATACCCAATGAGTATGCTTCGCATTGTAATCACCTCCAGCTGGGAACCTATCTCCTAAAGTCATGAAAAAGTCGTTAAATGGTTTTTCCGTTATTACGAAACGTGGCGGACAGTAAATCGCAGCCAAAGTAAGGACAACCCCCCTACTTTTAAGGGTGATCGAAGTTGACTGCAACCAATTTGTTGAAAAGGAATTGAGAAAGCGGTGCCTTAAACGGTGCTTTATGAGTATAGCTGTGCCACCATATGCTTTGCCATCTGGGTGATTAGTGTTGTACAGCTAAAACCCAGGGATATAAAAATTACACTTCTGGGTGAGATGTGTTTCAGATATAAGCCTTACATCAATTTCGTGAGTCTGTAAAAATAATTTGAGTGCTAATTTATGCTGGTTTACACCATTAGCATTTAATAAGCAAGTCCTGAGTTCACTCATTTTTTGGTCAACAGGGTTTGGAGCATTTGGTTTTGCGTCTCTATTAGGTCTTGAACCATACTTTGCATGGTTGACATAAATTTTGTCATGCACTGGTTAGATTAAGAAACATGGTCTCAACTCCAGTACTGGATGAAATGACTGGTGGGGCCTGTTCATTGGCTTTTACTACGTTGGCATAGGTCATTTGACTATTTTTTGAGGTGGGTAGGTTGGAAGGGCTCGGAATGGAAGTAGTATATGGTAGTTGGTTCCGTTTGGCTTGTTTACCCTGAGCAAGTTTAGATTTTAAATTTTTGTAAGCAGGACAATCCCTATAATTAGCGGTGTGAGATATTTTAAACTGTAAATTTTATACGTTTCGTTATTCTTAAGTTGAGCTGAGCTTGGCGATAATAACACTTGTAACGAGTAAATTAGAGCTGCGCTCCCGCAAGTAGATTGGCGAAGGTTTAGTATTGACGACTGTGGAAATACCCTTTGGGTCTGTTATAGGCCCTTCCTCAAATCTGTTCCCTTTCAGTGCACTACCATCAGCATCGATAGTGGAGCCAAGTGGAGTTGCTGCGCTGCTTGACTGCACAGCTGTTTGTTTTTCTGCTATTGCTGGGGAACTTACACATGTCACTTTTTGTTTTCTCTGTTGTTGCTAAGGTCTGCGTAGGCGCCTTTAGAGTTGAACTGCTTACCTTTGCACTGCTGTAAGGTGGTGATTTACTCTCAACGACAGTGAAATAGGCATTTCTCTCTGCCGTCGCGACTGAATGTCGACGCTCTTTCGGATTTAAGCGTTGATCACTCATTACATCGCCGGTTCACTTTTTACTTACCGTTTTCGTTTCTCTGTTTATTTTTTTATTTTTATTTTATTTGATTATCGCCAACTTAAGTGGCTTTACACCCACTACAGTCGATGTACAGTGGCGGACTAAAGTCTACGTACGATCCATTTTTTGGGAATTCAACCCGTCCTATAGCTTTCACAGAAAAAATAATGATGCAGTTTTGTTTTAAATTCAAGTATATAACAAAAACTAAAATTTCTCATTTATTCAACATTAACTTTCAAAGTTATTAACAAAAAATGGAAAAAAGGCACTGACAAAAGTGAACATACGATTTTTTGCTTAGCTATTCTAGGTAATCATATTAATTTTAATAGCTAAGTTAATATTTTGTTGGGCCACCATGCGCATCGATCACCGCTTGCAAGCGTCTAACATTGAAAAAAACCAAATTTTCCAGCTATTCTCCTGTAATGTTTTGCCACTCTTCTTGAAGTTTCTCTCTGAGCTTTGATGCATTACTTATAGGGTGTTTTCGAATTTTCCGCTCCAATATTTTCCATACGTGCTATGTAATATTCAATTCCGGGCTTTGTGGTGATGAGTGCAACTGCCGCGGAGCATAATACAGCAGCCATTCCTTTACAATTTGCGCTGTGTGCTTAGGATCATTATCCTGTAGAAAGATCCAGCTCGAGCCAAGGCACAGTTTGTCCACAGATAGGTTCAAATTATTTTCCAATATGGTCTTATACTCGAAGCGATCCATATTTCCTTCAATAAAGACCAATTTACCCACTCCAGACGCTGCAACTGCTCTCCAATCCATGACACTCCCACTACCATGCTTTAAGGTCGAAATAAGGTGCCTGGGATCCATGGTAGTAATGGGTTTTCTCCAAACTTTTGCTCTGCCATCGCATCCAAATATGTTATATTTTGACTCATCCGTAAATAGCACGCTTTCCCAGAACTCATGATCCTTCTTTAGATGCTTTTTAGCGAAATCCAACCGATATGCGCGGTTTTTCTCGCTTATGAGAGGCTTCTTGCGAGGAGTTCTGCTGTAGAATCCTTCGTTGTTAAGAGTTCTTGTTATTGTGCGTAAGTGCACAACAATTTGGGATCATTTAGCTAGCTTCTGGGCCAAATTGGTAGCATGTACCTTGGAATTTTGGCTTACTTTATTACGGATGAAAGAGATGTCCCTATGGGTAAGCTTCTTTGGACGGCTACTTCGCGGCTTACTCTCGAACGAGCCCGATTCTGCAAAGTTTTTATAAATTGTTTGCACCGTCGCTTTTCTTAAATTTAACAATTTAGCTATTTCGCCGAACGTTTTCTTATCATTTCTGTGTTTTATAACCAATTTTCGCACAGCCACCGGGATTTCCGTTCCTGACGACATTTTCGCGATTGTATTTCTTTTTTCAAATGATGCAAAACAATAAAGATAAAGCCAAATACCAAGAAAAGTATAGAAAGAAAAAAAACGGTACTTGACCGCTGAAAACAATAGCTGAAGTAATAAACGAAACAAATTAATGAAACGTATGTTCACTTTTGTCAACGGCTTTTTTGAGTTTTTTGTTAATAACATTGAAAGTTAATGTTGAACAAATATGAAATTTTCGGTTTTGTCTTACAATTAAATTCAAAGCAAGACTACATCAATACTTTTCCTGTAAAAACTATGGGACGGTAGGGATTCCAAAAAAAGGGGTCGTATGTAGACTTTAGTCCGCCACTGTATGTAAAAGTTTAAACGATTTAATATTTACGTTTTCTTAAACTTTAAGTGAAGTTACGGAGCCGATCAAAAAAACACGTCCATACACTGAAAAGTCTTGCGAGTAACAGTGAAAAAAAATACAAACATACACATATGCATTAATTCGTGCATTCATTCATTTCAAAGGTACTGTCATTTCGCGTCGTTTTCAGTAGATGTCATTTGTTTTAGCGTGAACAACAAGTTGTTTCATTCATTTGAAAATGTCGAAATTCGTACCAGGTAAAGTGTTTTTGCGGGGAATTTCGACTTAAGCAACGGACAGGCAAAAAAATTTCAAGACGAAGAATTGGAGACATTGCTCGACGCAGATGCATGCCAGACGCAAGAGGAACTTGCAAAAGTATTAGGAGTTGATCAAGACAATTTTTTGACAATAAAGTCTTAGTTTTCGAAAAAAAAACCGGCACGAATTAATGCATACACCCAATACTAAAAGTATTGTGGTAATTACATAAAAAAAGAAAAAAATAATTACATGTATATATTTATACATATTAAAAACAAAAACGATCCATCAACATAACGAAATAACAGCGCCACAACCAAAGAACGAAGACAAAGCAAGGAGCCACGAACGATCCGATGCACAACAAGCACCGTCAACAAAAACAAAAAAAATAAATCCCACACTTACTCACGTAGCACTGCTTAATGCTGCAACTACCCATCTCACGTACCTTCCGTCCATAGCAACCTATCTTTTGAGAGCGCCATGCAAATGAAAAGTTGTCACCGCTCGCCCATACCGTTACTGACGGTTGTCCCAGAGAAACCAGCGGCGATTTGATTTTTTCCGTAAAACCGGCTCAGCTCATTTCTCGCTCTTGTACAAGGTTGCCAGTATAGACTTTGTAAACTAATATGAAATAAACTAATAACTATTAATATGAAAATGCATAGTTTTTTCAAAGGAAATGAAAACTAAATTCGTAATTAATTATTTATTACCATACAGATCATGTATATTTGATTTGTGTTTATATTCGAACATATAAATTATGAAATTTGTTGACGAAAATCATAAATTTGTTTAAAAGTATGCAAACACACTGGCTGCTGGCAACATTTCTATGCCGTTCGCAGCGTCGATAATTCATGTATTTACATCGCTCTCCAGTCGGCTGTTATGGACGTTAGCAATGTAAAATGGGTAGTTGCAGCATAAGGGTTTATGCGAAAAAAGGGAAATGCCAAAGTGAGAACGGCCCTTACTTGTCTCATTTATTTACATACACACGTATATACATCCCACTGCATATACAGACATCCCAACTGGTCCGAAACAACTCCCATCCAGAACTGGACTAGTGTGGTCATATTACACCACCCACAGCCACCCACACCAGAACTCCAATAGCGAAGTATCCGCTACCAAGCAGCCAACAAACATATATACACCCAACATACACACATATTATATATGCAGAACGCAGTAATCCCCTTTTCTGCATTCCGGCTATACACACTCCTTCCCTATTCGCAACAGCCAGTGGGCAATACATACGTGTAAGCTCATTACGCAGAACATTTGCATATACGGCATAAATACATACACTCATCCACTATACTCGTATATACTGTACTCAGAAGCGCAGACAGTGCATTTCCACATTATTATTCCACGAAAAAAAAATAAAGTACGCTCATCATGAACTCTTAGCAATGGAAAAAATCTGCGAGAAGTGTTGGAGCGACTGCAATACTCATAAAACGGCATTAGCAGTCAGACATTACAAAGATCATTTGGACAAGCTAACAGATAAGTTGGACACAACTCTCAACATCATGCAGCTAAGCGATACAGTGGATGACAAAACTCGGGACCTCGGGAAGAGACCTATCCCTCTGGTCTGAAATTAGCGACTTCCTGACAACTCGTTTTAAAGTTTTGGAAAAACTCAACCCGAAAAATCCGAAACCTCAAATTCCAAAACGCACACACTACACACTGAGTCAAGAAGGCCAGTATTGTGCAAACTCTGTAATTTAAACCACTCTATGATGATGTGCGTTAAATTTAGAGAGCTTTCCGTTCCTGATCGGAGTAAGTACATAAAGAAAATAATTATTGCACGAATTGTTTGGCGTCCTCTGACTCGAAGAGAGATTGCAAAAGCAACTTCATATGCTTATATTGCAAAAAGCGCCACCACTCTTTTCTCCACGCAAGAAAACCCAAAAGACCAAGCGAAGTAACTCCCCAAAGAAATAAAGTCACAGCCCAAGTTGCAATTAATACAGTAAAGTCCTGTACCTCTAAACAGGCAGCAATACCCAGCTCAACTCATACAACTCAAAATACTCAACTCACCCAAAGAATGCTCTCTCACGTTATAAGTAGCAGGGATACAGTATTGCTACCCACAGCCGACGTGCCCGTTCTCGATTACAACAGTTCCTTAATCTACACACAACAACTACCCAATACGAAATATTTAGTTTGGCCGGACGACTAGTGCCGGACACTAAAGAAATATGCATTCTCACAATACTCTCTTCACATCTCAAGAAAAAAATCGCAACTCCCGCAATAATACTCCCACAAATGGTTATCTACCGTCGTTAAAGCATTTGGATGCTAAAAACTGCTGCTCTCCTTGGCAGATCCCAACTGCTTCGCATCCACTAATATAGATATTGTGATTGGCAGTGACATTCTTCCTCAAATACTTCTCCCAGGGCTCGAAACCTGCACCATCTGGATAGTCCAAAAATCCATTTTTGGTTACCAATAAAAGATAACTAGACAAGAAAGCTCTCCATAAGTGTAAAGGCTATCTCACACACTACACCGGCTTATCACACGGATATAGGGAGTCCAACTTTCGACCCGACAGGATGGCCTTCGCCCAAAATGAAATCATTAAATTGTACAATTCAGCAGCGCCGTATAGAAGAAAAAACGCTCAAACCAACTTATATCTTAACAGGAAATCTCTCTAGAAAAATCCTCCAAATGCAAAAGCGAAAAGAGGTGCCCCAACAATAGTCACACCCCCGAGACTAAAACTCCTCTAAGAAACTGTCTCATCCCGAGGCCAAATCTCGACGGAACATACCCTCGCAAGCGGATCATCCATCGTACCAGGCTGAATAGAATCATAAACTCAGGCGGCAGAAACAGCTCTCATACCCATTTGAGTCCCCCCAAAAGCCAAAATCTCCACGCAACTACGTATCAACGAGGACATCCCAGATCCAGATCAGTAACAAAAACAATGAGCAACAAGATACACTCAGCCTCAACTATCCAACCATCTCAAATCCACAAGGTGTTGGGTACTGAATATCGTTTGATTCGATTCAAAAATACAAATTGCATACTCTAGCCTTTCGGAATCTGGTCAAATACAACTCGAAACCCTCGAAATATGCAGTTCTCTCTTTCTGAAGACTCGAAATATTATACCATACTCTACCCACTCGATTAAAATTTTAGCGGCATGATAATGAACAGCCTACAGCTAATCTACGTGTACATTAAACTCCTGCTCTTCAACACCGTATTTAGAGGCGCCCATATCTGACGCAAAAGGTGCAGGTTCTGATGCCGCAGGCCCGTCGGCATGTTGAGGACATGAGTTCAAATTTCAGCCAACAAATTTTAAAATAATATGTACTTACCTTTTCCTTACTTACCTTTCTGTTCTACGGACATTACTCCTATAAAATTCTTACCTTAATATACTCACCCACAACTCTATCCTCCTCCTTATCTGTTACTATATGTAAAGACAATTAAGTATAATGTAAATAAGACCTTACAGCTAAAAGGTTCGTTCGGTATATTGTAAACTAAAACGGGTATACACAAAAATGAATACACAAATAAACATTGTAGAGCTTAAAAGTTAACAATAAAATATTATATATTTAATAAAATTAATAAAATATTATAGGTGCGTTTTATTTTAAATATAAATATAAATAATTGAAAACTAAACAAGGGTTTTTGTAATGTCACATCATACAAAATTTAAAAAAAAAAAATATTTTGTCCAAAAATCAACACTGTCTAACACTGTGACAGGAGAATTTTATATATTAGATACACATACCATATATGTTGCAATGAAGTCTTTCATAGGTACTTTGATGTGGCTGGGCTGTGCATTCTACCGTTATCCTGGTACTAAGCTCGTTTGGATTGGGATGGTTCTTGCTCGCCACTTCAATTTCAGCACCTTGACTAACACAAAAGAATTTCATGCACTTTTGAATACTCAGAGATCAAAATTGTATATCCCCCAAAATCTCAAACAAAATCTTGAGAACAACAGACGAAACTATAACTATGTATCGATCAAAGACTATCTTATAGCTTTAAAATATTTAACTGTTAACTTTAAATTCTAACATAAAAATTCATTTATTTTAATAATTTTATTTTGACTTAAAACTAACAATTGAAAATGGAACATCTCCCAATGAGTCTTAAAAATATTTGATGTACAAGCATTTCTAATTCATAGCTAAACTGCATTAATTTTCTAACAAAAATGAAAATAAAAGAAATTTAAGATCACTTACATAATATCCCGATCGATGTTAGCAGGCGCCTGATGAGATGGGCGGTATGCTGAAAGATTTTGCCTCTCACACACAAATTATATATACGTATTCATGCGTATGTACGTACGTTAATTCATATGTGTGACTTACCTACGATAATTTTACTCACTAGTCGTACTTATAGCATTTTGGTAGTATTTTTGTTACTCATTTAACCGCTATGAATTTACAATCGCCAGAGGTGGCATCAGGAAATTTTTCAAAACTTACAAAAGAGGAGAACCAAATACGTAACGCAAAATATTAATGTTTTTAAGGCATTTTTATTGAAGTTTAAAATGAAATTTAAAATCAAGTTATTTTTATTAACATTTAAAATTTAAGCAAAATTTTGAAAAGAAATTAACTTTCATGACTAATTAAATTTCAACACTTCTTCTTAAGCTTATACGTACATACGTGTATGTCAATATATAAGAATTTTAATACATTTTTCAATTCGAACTAAGTAATCTTAAAGCTTTTGCTTACACAAACTTTTAGTAAGTTTTAGTTCAATTTCGTTACATCCTACTTTTTCTCTAATAAAGTGAAATTTAATATCAATATGTTTTGTACGTTTAGGGTGGATGTTCAGTGCTGATAAAATTTTTGGCTGTCTCATGTATGGTATACTTCTTCATCTAGGCTGCTGCTCAAATACTCGTATGCATTTGAAATATTGATTTGATGCATAAACAACTGTTGTTCTGCAGCTATATCGTTTGACAGGAAAGGACGTTTCCCAATAGTTTACTCCAAATTGTTGCCCGCAGCCTATTAGGAGTTCAACATGCCATTCGAAGTTATCTGATACTAACAGAAGATCATCAAGGTATACGAACACTCTTTCCTTCAGATGATAAGGTATTATTCGATCCATCAACCTACATAAAGTTTACGGGGCATTACACAAACCGAACGGCATGATCGTAAATTGGTAAAGGGTATTGTAAAAGCTGTCTTCTGTTCCTTCTTTTCAAACTTCAGAAATTTCGAAATTGTTACCTGCCTCTCCTGCTGCTCACTAGTAAAATATGTCCCTTAGGGTGTGGTTCAAGAACATCAACTTCACTAACTATGTTGGCACCTACTCCGAAGGCTTTCCAAAAATTTACTCCAAGGTATATATTTTTGACTAGTGCTGGGATAATATAAAATTCTATTGGTTTCGTTTCATTTTTATAAAAGATTTTGAGAGATATTACGCCCATAATGTTTTGTCTAGACCCATCTGCTATTCATAAGTTCGAGTTAATTTTATTGATGTATTTTTCTTTAGCCAACTAACAGACACTTCTGAATCTAAAAGGCCTAAAATATTTATCCCTAAAACATTAACCGAAGCGTAAGGTTGAATGTCTTTCACCTTTAAGAAAATTGTACTAATTGGTTTTAATTTATTTTGCTTTCCTCTTATTTCTGACCAGAAGAATTTTGCTCGTTCGCCTGACCGCGTTCGCTTGAAGATTTCGTTACGACATTTTTGATACGCCTGTAGCGGTTCATGAAGTGGAATGATGGGGTTTTAGGTATAAGTGTACTAGAACTATCACAGTTGACATCCCTTTTCCAGTTTACCGGATCATTACATTTAGGACAAGTTGGTAAGAAAAAAGCTATGGGTCCACAACCGAAGCAGAATACTCTTCGTGGCTTAAGGCAATTTTTGTATTTGTCCACAATTCTACAGCTACCTTCTGTCAAATTTGTAGTGTTTTTATTCTCAATCTCATCGTTACCACCTTTGATATTGTATTATCTTTTACTTCTTCAACTTTAATCTCAGATACGGCCCTACGCTGCGGAATAAAACATCTTTGAAAATTTGTTTTGCCTTGAATTGCCGCAAATAGATTTTCCTGTCATCGACAAGCCTTACGAAGTTCGGAGATTGTGTTGAGATCTAAATACAGCAGCTCTAAAGGAATTTCTGCCTGTAAATTTTCCGATAATTATCTCAAGCCCCCTTTCTGTTAATGGATGTGTTAAACTATCCAATATTGGTAATATGCTGTCTTATTTAGACAAAAGTGCGGGGACTTTTGTTTAATGTTGCTAATCGCTTCTCTGATGTCAAAATTTTACCTAAATCATTAAAATTTATCATTATATCATGGCAAATGTAAACTTAACCCAGATTTCGCGCAGAGTGATGATAAGGCCAAAACCAACGTTGCACATGTTTTGTTAATACACTCTATATATAAATTCATCGACTGTACCACCCTACAATGGACCATGTTGTTGTTGTTGTTGTAGCGGCTAGTTAACCCCGCTTAGGGCCTGGGTGACTGCTCTTCTTCCGCGAGGCTTTTTAGAGATTGAATGATATACATAAGTATGTCGACACAAGGGACAAGCATCATTCTCCGTAAGCCATTTTGTTATACCTACATACACATCGAAAATTATGTTGATAAGGTGTCTCCATAGTAGTAGTAACTAAGGGTAGTTTTGCATGTAATTTAAAACTTAGTCAATGGGAATCTCTAAGAAAATAATCTTACTTATCGATTTTCCACATAAACCAAATTCTATCCTCCTGTTAAATATATTTTACTTTTTTCTAAGTGGTTATGATGTCGGTAATCAACCATAAATCATGATTCAATCGAAAGAAATTTAATAAAAAATTAAAAGAAATATTTAACTTTCAGATCCTCCAGCCCAAACGAAATTCCGAATTCTAAAATACCAAGACGTATTAATTTTTACCTTGGTCGGTTAGCAGACATGGATTGTTCTATCTGAATTAATTCATGAGTATTCACGTTGAGTACCATTTTATGTAATGTTGTCATTCATTGGTACTTGTATGTGGCTGGGCTGTGCATGCTAGTGATATCCTGGTACTAAGCTCGTCGGATTGGGGTACTTGCTCGCCACTTAAATTCCAGCACCTTGACTAGCACAAAAGAATTTCAGCAACTTTTGAATACTCAGGCAACAAAATTTTATATTTCTCGAAATCCTAAACAATATCTAGAGGACAACAGGTGAAACATAATAACTACGTGTATGTATCGACCAAAGTCTAGAATGTCATTGATATCCGCTTCATTTTTTCACCCTTACCCAACCATAGAGAGATAATTTTTGTATGACCAACCCAACCATTCGCAAACATAAAGCTCAACCCATCTCATGGCTTTAAAATATTTAACTATTCGTTTTAAATTCTAAAATACAAATTCATTTATTTTAATAATTTTATTTTGACTTAAAATTAAAAATTGTAAATGAATCTTAAAAATATTTGATGTACAAGCATTTCTAATTCATAGGTAAACTTAAAAGTTGGTCACCTTAATTTAACATTTAAATGTACTATATCAAACCTCCTTGCGAGTTCAGTATTCTTAGCTCATTAATTTTTAATAAAAATATGTATATTTACAGCTAAACCTACTTCCAAAGGACAGGATTTCAATGTTTCGCATTATGTCACTCTTCTACTGTACTTATTTAAAATATATACTATAGAAACAACAATATAAAAATGGAATTTAAGAGCACTTACCTGATATCTCAATCGATGTCAGCAGGCGCCTGATGAGATGGTCGGTGTGCTGAAAGTTTTTGACTCCCGCAAATAAATTATTTATACATGCGTATGTACGTTAACTCATATGTGTGACTTATGATAATTTTACTCACTAGTAGTACTTGTAGTATTTTTTTACTCATTTAAATTTACTCATTGTAAATTCATAGCGGATTTACAATCGCCAGAGGTGGCATTGGAAAATTTTTGAGAACTTACAAAAGTGGAGAACCAAATACGTGACGTAAAATATTAATGGTTTTAAGTCATTTATATTCAAGTTTAGAATGAGATTTAAAATTAAGTTGATTCATGAACATATAAAATTTAAACAAAATTTTGAAAAGTAATAATAATAGTACCATACACCAGGTGTGTTTGTTGAAGTTTGCCGGTTTTACTAGTAGATGTCGCTAACAATATGTATAAATTTCTATGATTTGGCATGTATGTAATTTTTTTCGAAAATAATAGCGTCATGTTTGTTAACCTCAGTGAATATGTCGAGTTTCGTTCCAAGTAAATCGCATTTGCGGCATTCGTTGCTTTTCTTACTTCATCAAAAGAAAATAACAGCTGAAGCTCACCGGTTGCTGGTAGAAACTTATGGTGAACATGCTCAAGTGATTAGAACATGTGAGACATGGTTTCGTCAATTTAAAAGTGGAGATTTCGATTTGACAGACAATGAACATACTGGTACAGCGAAAAAGTTCGAAGACGAGTAATTGCAGGCGTTATTGGATGCTGATCTAACCCAATCGTAACAAAAATTGGCAGAAACCCTACATGTGACTCGAGGAGCAATTTGCCAACTTTTAAAAGCTATGGAAAAGATCCAGAAGAATGGAAAATGAGTATCACGCCAGCTGAACGATAGACAAATGGAAAATTGAAAAACCGTTTGGGAAATGCTGCTTCAACGATTCGAAAGGAAATCTTTCCTGCATCGAATTGTCACGGGGGACGAAAAACGGATTTATTTTGAGAACCCGAAGCGAAAAAAATCATGGCTTTCCCCTGGTGAAGCTGGCCCATCGACTGCAAGGCCAAATCGCTTTGGCCGAAAGACAATGCTCTGTGTTTGGTGGGACCAGTGTGGTGTGGCGTACTACGAGTTGTTAAACCCTGGTGAAACGATGAATACTGATAGCTACAGACAACAAATGATCAATTTGAATCATGCGTTGATCGAAAAACGGTCGGAATGGGTCCGAAGACATGGCAAAGTTATTTTGCAACATGACAACGCGCCGTCTCATACCGCTAAACTGGTGAAAGACACATTAAAAACACTCAATTGGGAAATATTATCGCACCCGCCGTACTCTCCAGACCTCGCTCCGTCCGACTATCACCTTTTCGCATCGATGGGACACTCCCTTGCAGAGCAGTGCAAGTAATTTTGAAGAAGTCGAAAAAAGGCTCGTCGAATGGGTTACCTCGAAAGAGAAAAGTTTTTTTTTTTTTTCTTTATCGAAAAAACCGAAAAAATTTCAACTAACACACCGGTAAGTATAGGTTAAGGTATGTTACACATTTTACTTTTTTCTTTTTTTTTATGTTTAATTGAAATTATGTTAAATTATTTGAAAGTAATTTTTTGATTTCGTTTTATCATTATACTTATTCGACATTCGATTTTTTCCTGATTAATTTAAGACTTAGTCATTTGCATTTAAACATGGGTGGATGCTTCATTACACAATTCATGATACTATGATGGTACGTCTTATCTCTTTGGGATGTTCAGATGAAAAGAACATGGTAAGTGTCGTTTGTAAACAAATGTTTGCTAACTTGACAAGAGCGGGCTTCAGCGTAGAAGAGAATCTACTACCTATATGATTTGTGACTGGGGAGACCGGCAAGTAATAGATCTGCTGATAAACAAACTTTTATTTAAATTATTAGGGTTTAATTTTAATTGTTTGTCTGAAAGCACAAAGAAAAGACGAAATAAAAGAATATTTAATAATTCTTTCAGAGCATATTAGGGTCGCGCTCACAATGTATATACGAGTGTATATGTGTATTTGTTAATATAGTAAAAAGTACGAGATGCACGCTATATGACATTAGAAAGAGACATTTGGTACTAAAAAACATGTGAGATGTGTTGATCGCTTAATTCAGTGTGTTTGAGCATACTCGTCTGTCAAAGACGGACACCAGCAACAATTTTTTTCGGCAATTTCGGTTTCGCCAATTTCGTTCCGGTAATTTTGACGTAAAAGATTATCCACGGTATGTAATACCAATTGTCGAGAATGCCGATGTAATATTGGAAATCAGCGAGTCTAACCAACATTAGAGGACTCTTTCGATTGCTCAGGAGCACAATCACTACATTGGAACCACTTGAAAGATGCTGGATATACAAAGAAGCTCAATGTATGGGTGCCACATCAGCTAACGAGAATAAGCCCATGGCCTGAAATTCCATCTGAAAATCGTAACACCTGAATCGTAAAAAATCGGTTTATGTCTAAAGCTGATGGTGACTAGTGATGAAAAATGGATCAATTACAGAAACGTCAAACGAAAAACGGTCCAAATCGAAGGACAGTGCACCGGCACAAACGGTCTCCAAGCCAACATTAACTGCCAGGCAAGGTTTTTTTTGTGTTTGATGGAATATGCAAGGAATCACCCACCATGAGCTGCTCCCGTATGGCCAAACTCTTGATTCGGAATTCTACTGTAAACGATTTGAACGTCGGAATGAAGCAATCGCAGCTTTGGCCAACTTTGTATATTCGGAACTTTTGGGAAACTCGTACTTGGCGTCTTTAACGCCAATCTTCGCTATCTTCGGCACATTTGTCGGAAAATTCAGCCTCCACAACATCCCCTAATGGGTTGATCGACTTCGCCGGGGCCCGAAATATGGTTGTCTGTAGTTTTAGACTCCAGCACAAAAAAATTCATCAAGCTACTTGGCTGTCCCCTGATCGAAAAATACAAAACCAGATCGATCATGTTGTGATAGTCGTAATAGTTCGACGTCGAAAAGCTGCAATCACAACAAACTGCCGAACGGTTTTCTATTCGACTTCCACTCCTGATCTCCGAGAGCACTCATCAGCAACTCGGTATAAGGGAACTGTGGGATGGCAGCTGCAATCGAAACTATTGGATTTCGTAAAGGTCGCAAAAACAGCTGGTACGATGAGGACTACCGCGTCGCATTGGAGAGAAAACAGGCTGCCTACCTCGCAATGTTGCGGTTGACCACAACACGTGCGGGATGGGATAGATACCGAGAGCTGCAGAGGGAAGCAAGACGCATCTGCAGACAAAAAAAAAGAGGCCGGGATGCGTGAGTATGAAGAGCTTGAGAAGCTGGCCTACAAGGATAATTCTCGAAAATTCTATGAGAAGATACGACGACTTACAGAAGGTTTCAAGACCGGAGCAGACTCCTGTAGGACACAAAGAGCTGATCTAGCCACCGATGCCCAGAGCATATTAAATTTGTGGAGGAAACACTCCTGCCTGCTGAATAGCAGTGACAACGGAGTAACCGGAGATAGTAAACCCGAAACCTCAACCGATAACAATGGAAAAGACGTTCCATTGCCAGACCATGAAGTAGTTCGAATACCAATCCCTCGCTGAAAAAACAACAAACCAGCTTTAGCTGACGGCCTACCGGCAGCACTATTCAAACATGACGGTGAAGAGCTGACAAGGTGCATCTATCAGCTACTTTGCAGAATATGGTCGGCCGAAAATATGCCCGACGATTGGAATTTAAGTGTGCTCTGCCCAATCCGTAAAAAGGGGACTCCACATTCTGCGCCATTATCTCTATAAGGCCCTGTCGAGCGTATTGTGTGAAGAACTAAAGCCCACCGTCAACAAACTGATTGGACCTTATGAGTGTGGCTTTAGGCCTGGTAAGTCAACCATTGACCAGATATTCACCATGCGCCAAGTCTTGGAAAAGACCCGTGAAAAGCGGATCAAAACCCACCATCTCTTGAGTTTGATATCTCCGCAAGACTTATACGGCTATGTAAACTGATTTTAAAGAACACTAAAAGCCCCATCAGGTTCGGGAAAGACCTCTCCGAGTCGTTCGATACCAAACGAGGTTTCAGACAACATGATTCCTAATGGTATGATTTTTTTAATTTAATGCTGGAGAAAATAGTACGAGCAGCAGAGCAGAGTAGAGAAGGCACAATCTTCTATAAGAGTGAACAGCTGAGTTCTGCTTTCTTCTGTCATCACACAAACAGCCATCACATTCGCGACTCGGCCTCCTCGTCACTGTTGACAATCATAACTTTGAAGTCGTAGATAACTTCGTCTATTTAGAGACCAGCAATAACACCAATAATATCGTCCGTCTTGGAATCCAACGCAGAATCACTCTTGGCAACAAGTGCTACTTTGGACTAAGTAGGCAATTGAAAAGTAAAATCCTCTCCCGCCGAACGAAAACCAAACTCTACAAGTCGCTTATCGTACCCGTCCTGCTATATGGTGCGGAGGTATGGACGATGACAGCATTGATGAGAGGTTTTGCGTAAAATTTACGGTCCTCGACGAGTTGGTAACAGCTGTATGAGATATACGGCGATATTTAAAACTGTGAAAGTTTTGGACACAGTACCCGCCGGTGGAAGCAGAGGAAGAGGAAAACATCCACTCCGTTGGAAAGGCCAGGATATACTTGGTATTTCCAGTTGGCGCCACACAGCAAAAAGGAGAAACGAATGGCGCAAGGCTGTTAAGAACTTGGCTGTCTCTAGATGTGCGTACGTTCCGCGGTCTGAACATCGACTAGAATCATTATCTTGTAACAGCGAAGATTTCTGAGATCACTCATCAGCACTTCGATATAATGGAACCATAGGACGTCATCTCACGAACCGCTGGTACACAAACAATCGGTATTCGGCATTGCCAGAAAAAGCTAGACGAATTTGCAGACAAGAAAAAAAGAGCTTCAGAGCTTGAGAAGCTAACCGATAAGGGTAATGCCCGAAAATTCTACGAAAAAAATACGGCGACTTACGTAAGATTTTACGACCGGAGCAAACTCTTGTGAGACCCAGAGGAGTGATCTAGAAATAGATACCCAGAGCACACTAAATTTATGGAGGGAATAATTCTGTGGTCTGCTGGCTGTGAAAATGGAACACCCGGAGATGGTGAACCCGAAACCCCAATTGATTATGATGGACATTTGATTAGACGAGTATGACGTGGTTCGAATAGCGATTGCCTGCCTAAAGAACAACAAAGCGGCTGAAGTTGGTGGCCTACCGGTAGAGCTATTCAAACATGGCGGCGGAGAGCTAGCAAGGTGCATGCATCAGCTACTTTGCAGAATATGGTCGGACGAAAGCATGCCCGACGATTGGGATTTAAGTGTGCTCTGCCCAATTTATAGAAAAGGACCTCAAGGTTTGGGCCAATTACCGCGGGATAAGACTTATTAATATCGCATATAAGGTCCTATCGAGCGTATTGTTTGGAAGACGAAATTCCATCGTCAACAAGCTGATTGGACCTAATGTGTCTTCAGACCTGGTAAATCAACCATTGACCATATATTCTGAAGTATTCTTGGAAAATATCCATGAGAAAAGAATCGTTATACATCACCTTTTCATTGATTTTAAAGCTGCATTCAACAACAAAGTAAAGAGCTACATCTACGCCGCTATGTCAGAATTTGGTATCCGCCGAAAAACGTATACGGCTGGGTAAACTGACGCTGGATAACACCAGAACCGCCTTCAGAAGTGGGAAGGATCTCTCCGAGCCGTTCGATGTCAAACGATGCTTCAGACAGGATGAATCTTTATCGCGTGATTTCTTCAATTTGATGCTGGAGAAAATATTAAGAGCTCCAGAGCTGAATATATTGTACAAGGTACAATCGTTTACAAAAGTGAGCAACTACTAGCTTTAACATCCGCGCCGTAAATTCTGCTTTCCCCACACTTGATAAAAAAGCGACGCGAATGGGTCAGGTAGTAAACGAGGACAAGACGAAATAGCTCATGTCATCAAACAAACACTCATCGAATTCGGCACTCGGCTCCCACGTCATTGTTGACAGCCATAACTTCGAGATCGTAGATAATTTCGTCTATCTTCTTCTTCTTCTTTATTTATCACTGGATAACACGTGAATTTCGCTTTGGTCCCAAGTTACACGAGTGTAGAAGGTTATAAGAAGCGAATGAGCCTTTTGGAACCTTCGAGTGTTGTATAACACAGTGGAACTTAAGGGAACACATAAGGTCCTGGAGCACCTCTAACGTAGGCGAAACTCTTTTTAGTACCTAGTAAAGAGAACTAGGAATTCTTGTAGGTGTAGAAACTAAAAAATGTATATAATATTACTTTGGTGCAGTGTGGCCTGGTAATCCCTTGTGTTTGAGACAAGCCAAATTTATAGCTTTTCAGAAAACTCTACATGATATCGATTTCCTAGCACCTGATTCTCCCAACATTGTGAATGATTTCGTCTTCCCAATATTCGTTTTCTCTGGAAAATTGCTAATCCCCACTAATCAAATGTCGACATCGTTCACGTTACTAAGCAATACAGGACAGGAATGACGAACGACTCGCAGATGATTGATTTGCGTATGAAATTATTTACTACTTCCAAGTTTTTACATTCACTTCGCTTCTTTATCCAGTAGTAAAACTAGCGGTGTTGTTGTTGAGGCCAACTTCATAAATTTTATAAGTATACTCCACCAATTGTACGCTCTTCTAAAAAGGTATACCTTGTCCATTTAGCTCTGTAGCTGTTGTTGTATTATATTCTGTTGTACTATTGTATATAATAGTTGTAATTTATATATTAAATGAGAAGTAAGGCTCTTGAATAACCATGTCAATGGGTAAAAGGGTCAATTCGCGTACAGGTAATTGTTTAGAAAAAAAGTTTTTCCGGGTGCGCCTTACTCACCATAATGTTACAAATATTGTCCTGTCGTATTGGCATCAATGTCGTATTGTCAGATTTATTATATAGCGGTTGATCACGTTTTTTTTTAGAGCGCTCGTTAACCACTTGTTGGTGAAATAACTGCATCTGTGGTAGCACGGAGGCATGATACTTGGCGCGCGGAATCATTACTGTTAGAGATCGATCGGTTTGATCTGGATAACTGCGTTCCAAATCCGTAAATGAGTTTTGTGCGTTCAATGAATGCTTTTCGGTACCAGTGGTATTTACGATATTACCTTCTGCCTGTGGTGGATGTTCATTGGTGTAAAATCGTTGTTGTTTATCCAAATGAACACTGCTCTTGTCAACTTTTACATTTGAATCTCGAGATCGGTGACACGTCTTCTTCGAACCAGGCGTTGTCTCCCTCTATGTACATTAAAATATATAAAAAGTTAAAAAAAAAATAAAGTAAATTTATGAGAAAATTAAAAGTAAGAACCCATTACTATTTAAATGAAATATATACACCGAAAATTGGAAGAGGAGCTTAGCCAAAAATCGCAGACGATAAAATAAAAGGAATGCTACGCTATCCCAGAATATTCGTTCTTTTTTCATATATTTTAATCAAAACTAGTTATATTAGCAAACGTTAGATATTGCTTTAATTGAAAAATTTTAAGAAGTTTTGGTCTTCCTCTTCCTCTGCTTCTACCAGCGTGTACTGCATCGAAGTATTTAGTATGGAGTAGATGGACGGTTATGATGAGCGACTTTTGCAAGGTTTTGGTTTTCGTTCGCTGAGAGAGAACGTTAGTTTTCAATTACCTACTGCGCTCGATTTCAAGGCTGACATTATTATTGGTGTTAATGCAAGTCCCAAGATAAACGAAATTATCTACAACCTCGAATTTATAACTAACAACAGTAACGAGGAAGCCAAGTCGCGAATACGATGACAGTTTGTTTGATGGCAGAAGATATTTCGTCTTGTCTTCGTTCACTACCAGACCCATACGCTTCGCTTTCTTATTTTGTCTGGATAAAGCAGATTTCTCGAATCAGTTGATCTTTTTTTTTACATTTTAACATTAATATTTATTTATTCAAAATGTTTCGACTTCGGAAGCCTAACAATAAATAAAATCTTAGACTAAACTTAAACATAAATGTCATTAGTAGGAATGGGCTTCTAGCTTGACGTTGCTCTTAAGGAGGCTGCTTTGTCTCTTCTCCGCAGGCTGGTTTGACTTGTTGCATGGACCAATGTGTTAGCCAAAGGGTTCGGATGGTTACGCAGTTTTGTTAAGTATTTTTTTGCTGTGTTTTCAATTTCTTCCTTGATGGTAGGTATATTTAGATCTTTATGAATATTTTCATTACGCATGTACCTTGGTGCGCCCGTTATTACTCTTAACGTTTTCGATTGGAATCTTTGAATTATATTTATATTCGTCATGCAAGCTGTGCCCCATAACTGGATTCCATACATCCATATCGGTTTATTGTTGCATTATATAAGAGGACTTTGTTGCTAAGGCTATGTCCAGACTTATTGTTTAAAAGCCAATGTAAACTGGCAGATTTGAGTTTAAACTGCATTTTTTTAGCTGCAATGTGTCGTCTCCAGGTTAAGCTCCTGTCCAAGTGAATTCCGAGGTATGTAATTTCATCAGCTTGTGGTATCGATACATTGTTGAGCTTAACAGTAGGGAACGTTTTTGGCCTTAATGTAAAAGTTATGTGCTTGCACATGTGTTCATTAACTTTTATGAGCCATTTCGCTAGCTATTCTTCAATTTGTTTAAGATGCTGCTGTAACACTTCTGTGGCCGTAATGGGCATTTATGTCGACTTAGTATAGCAGTATCATCCGCAAATGTTGACGTAATTATTTCGTCACTTGTAGGAATATCTGCGGTAAACAGTATGTACAATATTGGTCCAAGAACACTACCCTGCGGAACACCTGCCGTAATTGGACACTCTTCTGTCATGTATTCATTTACTATTACAGTGAATCGCCAGTTGCATAAGTAAGATTCAAGGATATTGCGGAACGTGTTAGGTAATGATTTTTTTATTTTATGAATGAGGCCATCATACCACACTTTATCAAATGCTTGCGTAACATCACGAAAAACGGCTGAGCAATACTCTCTCATTTCGAAAGCTTTTCTTATTTCATTTGTTATACGATTTACTTGTTCAATTGCGCCGTGTTTTTCACGAAAACCATGATGATGTGTAGAAATTTCATTTTGATGGAGAAAAGGAGTAATTTTTGATAGCAGCATTTTTTCGAAAGGTTTTGATAGGCAAGGCAACAGGCTGATTGGTATATATGATGACGGCAGCGTTGCGTCTTTACCTGGTTTAGCTATCATAATTAACTGCGACTTTTTCCAGATTTGTAGATAATATCCTAACATCAAAATGGCACTGAAAAGTTTTGCGAGAAAAACGAGAACAATGCTTGGCAATTCTTTTAGCATTTTTGGTGAGATATGATCGTCTCCTGGACACAGATGCTCCGCAAGTAACAGTGTATCTAGGAGCAGTATGGTTCGGTGACAAAGGTGCCCTATTCGTAGCAATATTTGGTTGAAATACTATGCTGAGGTGCTCTGCTTAACAAGACGCCTTTTCTTCATCCGTTCTTGCCCATGAACTATTACGCAGTCTCAACGGTACTTCAGTGCTTACTGGCGGCTTAAGGGTTTTGCTAGCTTACCATAGAGATTTTTTAGTAGAAACGTTGGGAGACAAAGACGTTATAAGATGTTTGATATTTCTTTCTTCTTCGTATCTTAATGCCTTTTTTGGTTTGTTTTCTGCCACCTTAAGACGAGTTTTTGCATCGGGAGATCTGCAGGCTAGCCATTCGCGACGTAAACGTCGCTTATTTCGGACCAGTAATTCTATTCCACTATTAGTTATCAATGCCTTTGCTTTTTTTCTGCTCTGGTGTGGCTATAGTTGCTGCTGTTGCTAGTATACGGTTAAATACAAGTAACTCGTTTTCAACGTCAGTTCCTCTCTCTATTTGCGGATTGGTCTGTATATGACTGCTAATGTATTTTTTTATATTTAAGCCAGTTAGTTCGTGATGTAGTAAGTCAAAAAGCACGCTCAATTTCAATTGCTTGTTCGTTCAACTTAATGATTATTGGGGAATGATCAGAAGATAAGTCAGCTTAGGTTTCAGCAAATACTAAACTCCCATCTACGTTTTTAGTGACTGCAAAGTCAATCAGGTCAGGTAATTTCCTTGAGTCCGTAGGCCAGTAAGTTGGTTTTCTTGGGGAGATAAAAAAAGGAACTATTTTTTGTACTTATGATGGTGTAATATAACTGACGACCTTTCAGGTTAATTAGCCTCGATCCCCAATGAGTATGCTTCGCATTGTAATCACCTCCAGCTGGGAACCTATCTCCTAAAGTCATGAAAAAGTCGTTAAATGGTTTTTCCGTTATTACGAAACGTGGCGGACAGTAAATCGCAGCCAAAGTAAGGACAACCCCCCTACTTTTAAGGGTGATCGAAGTTGACTGCAACCAATTTGTTGAAAAGGAATTGAGAAAGCGGTGCCTTAAACGGTGCTTTATGAGTATAGCTGTGCCACCATATGCTTTGCCATCTGGGTGATTAGTGTTGTACAGCTAAAACCCAGGGATATAAAAATTACACTTCTGGGTGAGATGTGTTTCAGATATAAGCCTTACATCAATTTCGTGAGTCTGTAAAAATAATTTGAGTGCTAATTTATGCTGGTTTACACCATTAGCATTTAATAAGCAAGTCCTGAGTTCCATACTTTGCATGGTTGACATAAATTTTGTCATGCACTGGTTAGATTAAGAATCATGGTCTCAACTCCAGTACTGGATGAAATGACTGGTGGGGCCTGTTCATTGGCTTTTACTACGTTGGCATAGGTCATTTGACTATTTTTTGAGGTGGGTAGGTTGGAAGGGCTCGGAATGGTTCCGTTTGGCTTGTTTACCCTGAGCAAGTTTAGATTTTAAATTTTTGTAAGCAGGACAATCCCTATAATCAGCGGTGTGAGATATTTTAAACTGTAAATTTTATACGTTTCGTTATTCTTAAGTTGAGCTGAGCTTGGCGATAATAACACTTGTAACGAGTAAATTAGAGCTGCGCTCCCGCAAGTAGATTGGCGAAGGTTTAGTATTGACGACTGTGGAAATACCCTTTGGGTCTGTTATAGGCCCTTCCTCATTTAACGGGGCAAATCTGTTCCCTTTCAGTGCACTACCATCAGCATCGATAGTGGAGCCAACGGTATTATACTTCTTAGCATTAATCACTCTTTTGGGAGCACTAGATTTCTTCTTTTTGTTCACCACATTTTTGTAGCGAACAAACCTGTCTGCACTGCTGACCCATTTTCATTTTGGCTGTCTCGCCTGGTTTAGCATTCGCCCGCAGTGGAGTTGCTGCTGTTGCTGCGCTGATTGACTGCATAGCTGTTTGTTTTTCTGCTATGTTGGAAAGAGAGTTATTTCACTCTTTGCTTTCTATGTTGTTGCCAAGGTCTTCGTTGGCGTCTTTAAAGTCGAATTGCTTGCCTTTGCACTACTGTTAGGTGGTGATTTTCTCCCAACAACAGTGAAATAGGCATTTCTCTCTGCCGTCGCGACTGAATGCGGTCGCTCTTACTGATTTGTGCGTTGACCACTCATTACATCGCCGGTTCACTTTTCTCTTTTCGTTTTCGCTTCTCTGTTTATTTGGAAATTATTTTGTTTTTTGTTATAAATTCTGTTTATTTTTTTAATATTTTTTAATTGTTTATTGCTAACTTAAGTGGCTATATACCCACTACAGTCGATGTAATTTAAACGATTTAATATTTTCGTTTTCTTGAACTTTACGTGAATTTACGGAGCCGATCGAAAAACACGTCCATACACTAAAGCAGTTGAATACGCCGCGCAGTTGTTTAGGTCAATAATGTCAATATCTAGCTAGTAGCTGTATGCGTTAAAAAAAGAGTCTTGCGAGGAGGAATCACGTTGTCTGAAATCATGCTTTGTATCGAACGACTGGGAAACGATTTTCGCTCTCCTGACGGAACTTTTGGTGTTGCAGTAGTTTTAAATTCAGCCATTAAGGCGCAGAGGCTACTTTTCATGTGGTCGAGGGCTGCTTTAAAATCGACGAAGAGATGGTGTGTGTCGACCCTCTTTTCACGGGTCTTTTTCAAGATTTGGGGTATGGCGAATATGTGGTAATGGGTGATTTACTAGATCTGAAGCCGCGGTGATAAGGTCCAACCAGTTTGGCTTCAGTCTTTCCCATAATACTCTTTAAAAAACATATGCTATATTAAGGATGCTGATCCCACAGACTGTGGTGTGCTCCTTTTTGTGCTTCAGTAGAGCACGATTAAGTTCAAATCGACGGTTTTGTTTTCATCTGGTCATATTTTGCAAAAGGGTTGATGCATGTGCCTTATCAATTCTTCGCAGCGTATTTGAATATCTCGGCCGGCAATCCATCGGTCCCTGCCACTTTGTTGTTTTTGTAGCCGGCAATTTCTATTTGTCATAGTTATAGTTAGACAATGAAACATCTGTTCCTTGCATTTTCACTGCAGTGCAACATTGAGAAGAAATGTTCCCTCCATAAATTCAATATACTCTGGCTATCCGTTACTAGATTACCCCTTTGTGATCTACAAGTATATGCTCAGGTGTTGAAACCTTTTGTAAGCCGCCGTATCTTTGCGTAGAATTTTCAAGCATTAGCTTTCGGATAGCTTCTTAAGCTCTTTATACTCACGGGTTTCGGCCTCTTTCTTTTTTTATTTGAAAATACGTCTTGCTTCCCTCTTCAACTCTCGGTATCTATCCCATCCCGCACGTATTGTGGTCTATCGCAATGTTGCGAGGTATCCATCAGATTTATTTGGCCACTATAGTAATGCTGCAAGAACATTCTCGCTTCCGTCCTTGTCCCGTCCATCGCCCTTCTTGGACGGCGGGAATGTTAGCCTTCAATTTGACGGGGGTAGCCGCAACCGCAGCCGCACCCTCCGAATTAAGGAATAGAACATTCCATGTTCACGCCTTAAATCATAGCCCTCAATATGTTTCATCAAAAGGGTGGTATCTTATCGAAGGCTTTGTTAATTTTTTCATTGGACTAATTTTCTACTTGGTGGGTCCCAAATCCAGCGCGTAATCGTTTAGGCGTTTCGATTTGAATTTCTTCTTCTTCTTCTTTATTAGCGTTGGCACCGCTTACGCGATTACAGCCGAATCAATTATAGCGCGCCATTCATCTCTTCTTTTCGCTGTTTGGCGCCAGTTGGAAATGCCAAGTGCACCCAGGCCACTATCCACTTGATCTTTCCAACGGAGTGGAGGTCTTCTTCTTCCTCTACTTCCACCAGCGGGTACTGCATCAAATACTTTCAAAGCTGGAGTGTTTTCATCCATTCGGACGACATGGCCTAGCCAGCGTAGCCGCTGTCTCTTCATTCGCTGAACTATGTCAATATCGTCGTACAGCTCGTACAGCTCATCGTTCCATCGTCTGCGGTATTCGCCGTTGCCAATGCGCAAAGGACCATAAATCGTTCGCAGAACTTTCCTCTCGAAGACTCCTAGAGCCGACTCATCAGATATTGATAACGTCCACGCTTCTGCGCCATATAGTAGGAACGGTATAATGAGCGACTTGTAGGGCTTGGTTTTCGTTCGTCGAGAGAGGACTTTACTTTTCAATTGCCTACTCAGCCCAAAGTAGCACCAATGGTTTCGTTTGCAGCTGTACGCAGGGAGTTTGCAATGCCGTCCCACAGTTCCCTTATACCGGGTTGCTGATGAGTGCTCTCAGAGAGCAGGTGTGCAAGTCGAGTAGAAAATCGCTCAGCAGTCTGTTGTGATTGCAGCTTTTCAACGTCGAACCTTCCTTGTGCTTGTTGATGGGCGTTCTTCGATACACAGAGGCGCATGCGTATCTTCGCTGCGACAAGATAGTGATCCGAGTCAATGTTGGGACCTCGGAACGTACGCACATCTAAAACACTGGATACGTGTCTTCCGTCTATCACAGCATGATCGATCTGGTTGGAAGTTTTCCGATCTGGAGACAGCCAAGTAGCTTGTTGAATTTTTTTGTGCTGGAATCTAGTGCTACAGACAACCATATTTCGGGCCCCGGCGAAGTCGATCAGCCTCAGCCCATTTGGAGATGATCCGTCGTGGAGACTGAATTTTCCGACAGCCGTACCAAAGATACCTTCTTTGCCCACCCTAGCGTTGAAGTCGCCAAGCACAATTTTGACGTCGTGGCGGGGGCAGCGCTCATAAGTGTATTCGAGGCGCTCGTAAAAGGCATCATTGGTCAAGTCATCCTTCTCTTCCGTCGGGGCGTGGGCGCAAATTAGGGTGGTGTAGAAAAATTTTGTCTTAATGCGAATTGTGGCTAGACGTTCATCCACCGGAGTGAATGCCAGTACTCGGCGACGGAGTCTCTCTCCCACCACGAATCCGACACCAAATTTGCGCTCCTTTATATGGCCGCTGTAGTAAATTTCACAAGGACCCACCTTCTTCCGTCCTTGTCCCGTCCATCGCAATTCTTGGACGGCAGTAATGTCAACCTTAAACTTTATGAGGACATCAACCAGCTGGGCAGCGGCACCTTCCCAATTAAGGGACCGGACATTCCAGGTGCATGCCCTAAAATCGTAATCCTTAAAACATTTGCGGGGGTCGTCATCAAAAGGGGGGTCTCTCATCCGAGGCTTAAATTGCTTTTTCATTGGGTTGTTTTTTCATGTGGTGGGTTCCAAACCCTACGCACAACCGCATGGGGTTCGCCTTCACACTTTAGCTCGCCTCCAAACGGATGTTCGTTGGCTACCCAGATACGTGGTCTAAGACCGGACGTCGTGAGCTGCTTGAACCATATGCACAAGAATCGTTTCTGGTCACTCCCAGGTGAATGGCAGTTAAAAATTTTCCTCACTTACGTGAACTTCTGCACATGGCCCCATTTAACCCACATTTATATAGCGAGCCGCTTGCGTGCACCTCTGGTAAAAAGGCGCTGCAACTTCCGAGTTCTAGTATCAGCCACGTTTAGTACATATATTCTAATGAGGATACAAATTGTGCATTTTAATTAATGTGGCCAAAACTACTTTAGTTATTTATATGTGAAACAGAAAAGGGACAAATAATCAGGTTACACTCATCAATATCGCGTATAAGATTTTGTAGAAAGTATTATAGGTACTAACTAATTGGACCTTATAATGTACCTATACATCATTCGTCAAATTTTGGAAATAACCCGTGAGAAATGGTTCGGCACACATTACATTTTCCTTGATTCAAAGCAACCTAGCATTGCTGCCTCTGCGTTGCTACGTCTTAATTTGGCGCCAATTGGAGATACCAAGTAGAGTCAGGTACCTCTCTACCTGGTCTTTCCAAAGGAGTGAAAGTCTTCCTCTTCCTTTGCTTCCACCGGCGGGTACTGCATCAAATCTTTTAGAGCTGGAGTATTCTTATCCATCCGGACCACATGACCTAGCCGGTGTTTCTTGATTTCTGAACTATATCAATGTCGCCGTTTATCTCATACAGCTGATCGTTCCTTGGGTTGCGCTATTCGCCGTTACCAACGCGTAGAGGGCTGTAAATCTTATGCAGAACCTTTGGCTCGAAAACTCCTAACGTCGACTCATCAGATGTTGCCATCGTCCATGCTTCCGCACCATATAGTAGGATGGGAACGATGAGGGACTTGTAGAGTTTGGTTTTCGTTCGTCGGGAGAGGACTTTACTTTTCAATTGCCTACTCAGTCCTATTCAAGTAGCACCTGTTGGTAAAAGTGATTCTGCGTGCAAGCTGTGTCGCGAATGCGATGACTGTCTGTTTGATGACAGGAGATTGCACCTTCTTTATTCAGCTCTGCAGCTCGTATTATTTTCTGTAACAATAAGTTAAAAAAGTCTCACGATAAGGAATCACGCTGTCTGAAACCTCGTTCGAACGACTCGGAGAGGTCCTTCCCTATCCTGAATGAGCTTTAGTGATGCTTAACGTCAGTTTACGTAGTCGTATACGGGGAGAAGGGGAAATATTCTACTAATGGGTGCTACTTTAAAATGAGGGAGCAGTTTAAAAAAAGAGAAAGCAGAGGAAGAGGAAGACCTTCATTCTATTGGACATAAATTGAGCGCCGAACGGGGAAAAGAATAAACTACTACCGCCTTACTTTTGACCGGGCTATAATCTGGGAAAAAGTGCCTACGTCAATAAATGAGATGAAATCGAAAGCTTTACTATTCGAATTCTGGGTCACGACTTTACAGGGTGTGTTCTCACTCAAAACTTTGAACTAAAGTAGAATGGCTACAAATGACTCAACATGGAGCCTTTGATAATACTATGTTCTGTAAATTCAGTAAATCTTATTCAAATGTTGATGTTCTCTGAGACTCTTTTTTTCTTTTTACTCACCTTTAAAATATAAGGTAAAGTATTTTGACTACTTTCACTGCTGGTGTCCTTAATCATAGAGCATTTTTCGAGATTTACCCGTTTGCCTCCAGCTCGGGTTATGCCATGTGTGCTGTTACTTCCATTAACGCCGATTCCACCAAGGGCTGGGTTTTTCGCTATAACTATACGATGGATACCCGTACCACACTGTGACAGTGGGCGAGGTTTCTTTCGTATAGTAAGGTGTCTTTTGGTACACATTAGTAAAACGCAAAACAACAAAAGTGCGAAGAGCAGCGTACCAATGGCTACCAAAACAATGAGTAATATCTTCAAATTCAGTTGGCATGTGTATCCAGTATACCAAGCAAAACATTCGCAAACCGTGAAATCTCCGTGGTCGGATTTCTGTGTGGCACATTTGCCATGATAATGGCACTGCTCGCAGCCTATCAATGCTGACGAACAGATGCGACCTGGATATATAGTATTGCATGACAAGTCCGCATATCCCTCTTCGCAGCAGCAAGTATATGTACCTTGTAAATTGAAACAACGTGCATTTGGTGAACAGTCATGGAACTGTACATCGTCACATTCATTGAAATCTGTGTAGCAAAAATATATTATTAACCATTACTTATACAGTTTAAAAGTAAAATATTATTATACTTACCTTTAATAGCCAATAATTCTGCATCATTACGGTTTGTGTAGAGTTCTGTTCCACCAATGCTATAGTTGCTTTGGCGTAGGTACTTTTTGAAAACGCTCGTCAGACGATTCTCGCCGATATTTTCTGAGAGCTTTATACATATGCATACAAGAAAAATAAAATTTAGCGAACACGTTCATTAGGTATGTATGCTATGTGCATATGATATCACTGAAATTCTAAGTGGTTAAAGGTATCCAAGTTATACAGTGTTATCCATTTTGCAATTTCGAAAGAAAACATTAATCGGCCGCGGTAGCCGAGTGGTTAGCATTGCATACTGACATTCGGAAGGCTCGGGTTCAAATCCCGGTGCCACCAGCATCAAAAGTCAACAATAAAAAGTTATGGAAAATTAATTTAAATAGAAAAATTAAGTAAATTCTCAAATTGCGGTCGCCCTTCGGCAGGGAATGTCCACCCCTCCGAGTGTACTTCGGACATGAAATAAAGGCTCCTCGTGAAAAAACCATGAGCCGTTCGGAGGCGGCTTAGTATAAACGGTAGGTTCCTCCATTTGTTGGAAAAACATCAAGACGCAAAACCACAAATTGGAGGAGGAGCTCGGCTGAAAATCGTTTAAGCGGTTACAAAGCGCCAATTATATATATGTATATACCTACATTATATTTACAATAATTCTTTTCATAATTGTTTTTGCAGCCAGTACCATTAATTTTTTGTTATAAGTTTTTGGTGAGCTAAAGGCCTGCTTTGCTTGTATGAATTGAAAATTTTTGTTATACAACAAAGAAAAA
Source organism: Ceratitis rosa (assembly GCA_037013455.1). Taxonomy (NCBI): domain Eukaryota; kingdom Metazoa; phylum Arthropoda; class Insecta; order Diptera; family Tephritidae; genus Ceratitis; species Ceratitis rosa. Next base: position 1,715,455 of record JAWMAG010000018.1, on the reverse strand, counting down.
TGGTAGAAGTGACAGCTGTGTCGGAGATCACCACATCTCCTCATCAGACTACTTATGGCAGGGATCGGAGTCTGATGATGGTTGATGGTTAATGATGAATTGAATAATACAACAATAGATTACGTGGCTGATGTTGCCGCAGTGGTAGAGCACTCGCTTGTTATGTCAGGATCCGTTGATTCGCCTTAAGCTCACTAAAAACCTTATAACAAAAATAATTTTTTTCATTAAATATATTTCTTATTGTAAAGTTTTGACGTTGGCATTATATGTGAAACACTCAAACAAAACTTGACGAATGTTGGTTTTCAAGTGCCCAAGCGTTATCCGCATAAACACGGTTTTTGCCAAATGCTTAATAAATAGCACGATTTCGGCGCCAAATTGTTCAAATTTCTTTCTTCATTTGCTGGCTAAAAAAAAGCCCGTTATCATACGATCATAACGCTCTGAATTCGCAATAACAGTCTCGCCGTTGTCGTTTTTAAAAGAAGTAAGGGCCCATCACATCTCGCCTCAAAATCTCGTCTTAAAGCACGAAACGTGGCCACGTTTGAATCACCATTTTTGTTGTGCGGTTGTTAAACGATCCATTTTCATAAATGCCTGACTACCATCTAAAACAAATCATGTTTATTTTAAGAGTTAAATTTGACAGATGTCAAACTACACCCAGTACTTTTGAAAACCCGAAATGGATAACCCTATACATTGTGATTTACAACGTATTAAAATTATTTTTTTTTTGTTTTTTTTTTTCAGTACAACAATACTTTTGTACTTAACCTTCCTTTACCCGCACTAAATTTCCCAGTACAAATGCCCGTCCATGGTGTGACAGACGTTTCTTTAGGTCCCTGTACATGGTTATCTTTTTATGAAACCTACTCGAAAGTTGAGTTTATAGCAAGATGTAATATAACAGGTAAATTAAGTATTTTCACGATATATTTATTTTTTTACTAAATAAGTAGATATTTCCTCAACAGCACAAAAATACATATAGGAAACACTAAAATATCTCAACTTGCCATCATTGCAACAAAAATTTAGTTAAATACGAGGTTCCCTAAGTAGATAAGTAGTTATAACATACCATGACATGCATAAGCAGAGCAGTTGTACTGGGTTATTCTATATTTTTATTATGCAAAATATTCACATTGGCGTATAAGGGGATTGTCTTTTATATGTGATGATTACAGAATAAAAACAAATATTGTTAACAGAATATGCTCCATTAATACTATATGTATATCTTTGAATCAATTCTCGAAGCTTTTTTCCCCCTTTGATTGAGTTATATTCATGCCTTCCGAACGCAATGCCCTAACTAGATGGAGCCGTCCCTGAGCTTCCACCTTGACGATAGCGGTTGGGGCTATCGTATTACACGGATGTATACCTATTGCTGATTGCGACTTATTGGTGGAGCAGCCCGCTTCGGGAAGTGCTTGGCAGTTACCTTGAGCGACCATCTCGTCTGCCTCTGCGCCTTATTGTGCGCATATTGTATTATGGGCGGAAAGTCCGAGTTTCCACTCCACGCCGTTTGTTGACTGAGTGGGCGTGGTTGGAAAGGCTGGGTTTTCGATTCACCTTCGTTCATGCGTTAGCAGAGATCTGAGGGTCCGGGTTTCAGATCCTCTCTGCGTCGCCGGTCAGAAAGTCAGAGCTTCCGCTCCAGACTCACTACTTTGTCCCAGAACCAGAGGCGTCTATAGACAAAATGTCTTCTACTTCGTCGGCAACCTGCTGGCTCCACGATCACGGCTCCTCATCCATATGCAACGTGGTGCGGTGCTTCTCTCTTCACCGTCGACATCTACACTCACTTGTGCATTCACTGGCTTTGTGCTAAATGGATAAGCAATTCGCGCAGGAACGGCCTAATAACGCTTCTCGCAGCCTCTCCTCGGGAGATTTTGACCGCAAAACTGGTCAGACTCGTATTGGGTGCTTTTGGTCGCATAGGTGGTACGGCACTGCAAACCGCTGATGTTCCCGCTCAGCTTTGTTGCGTATGGCGGTGAATCTGGTAATTTGTCTGCAAATTGATTTGCAGTTATTTTGGGGACGTTGTGATTATGTTGGGTTGGGTGGCGGGTCTCAGCAACGATAGTGAATTAACTGAAAAATTGTCTACTTATGTGATTTCGCATTATATTGGTGGGCGGAACTTTCGGGTACCGCATGTAATTCTCAATGAGTATGGGGAATTCGGCAGTTATGATGCGTTTTGGACCTTAATTTTAATTTAGTCGGCCTGGTCAACATCTCTAGGTTTCAAGGAATGTGGTTTTCATTCCTCCGCTGCTGCATTGCTTATTCCGCTATATGCCTTTAGCAACATTCTATAGCAACTAGTCTGTCACTGTGAAAGTTTTGTTTACTTCGCGAGGTGTTGATGTGTTTCTAATAATTCTAACGCTTCATTGCAATTTGAAGCTGCAAACTAGAATAGTAAATCGCTGAAATAGAAGAACGAACCAGAAGGAAATTAAATATATGTATATGTATGTCAGAATTTCATTATGGACGGGTGGCTAATTGGTAAAGTTGTTAAGTCTGCCGGTTGAATCGAGCCATGTGATGTGATGTATTGGAAGCTGGTCCTGGTGTGGGTAGCATTAAACGTTCACGTATTCGTCGTACACCAGGCAGATTGTTGGTTGCGGACAAATATCCCCGTTTTATGCGTGCACTAGAATTATTAAGAAAATGTGCCCTTCCATTGCATGCACACGTTGACATATACAAAGGGGATATATTTCATTTTTTTCCCACATCGCGAGACAACTATAAAAAAAAATTATTATATTTGTTTTGCAGTAAATAATCCTGAAGCATTCTTTTGGGCCACCCGTTACTATGATATCGTAAACACGTTAATCGAACAGTATGTGACGCCTATAGGCATTCAGTGATATTGTCATTTTTGTTTGCAGCCATTTTCCACAAATGAGTTGTCATTTGAAAAAAGAGGAACCCACGAGCTAGCGGCATAATTGGTAAGTATGGTTATACCATAAATGACGTACATATCTAAAAATTGACCTTTCCATTTTTTTTTAGAGAAGAATGGTGATGATGAAAATCTCCAAGAAAGCAAGTCAGCAAGTCTTTGTAGGTGGGTACTAACAAAAAGGCGGCGGGCATAAGTAATGTGCACACCATCGTTACGTTTTAATAAAAGTAATCCTATTAACTCGTTTACAGGGATAGCATGCATGATAATCACTAGTTCCAAAATAATGAAGAACAGGATGAAATAACCGCTCTCTTGCTGGCGAGCACCACGTTTATGATATCCACAAGAGAAGTTGGAGCGTATTGGCTGTAATTTCAACTCTATCGCCAATTCAAATTGGTATCTACAGTTCCAGCATGCGGTCGATCGCAGCGAGCGCTCCTACATCAATGTTTATGAACGCGGTAGCCGAGTGGTTAGCATTGCGTACTGACATTCGGAAGGCTCGGGTTCATATCAACATTCAAAAGTTATGGAAAATGAATTTAAATAAAAAATTTAGTTAAACTTTCTAATTGCCGTCGCCCTTCGGCATGGAATGTCCACCCCTCCGAGTGTATTTCGCACATGAAAGAAAGGCTCCTTGTGAAAACTCCATCAGCCGTTCGGAGGCGGCTAAGTATAAACTGTAGGTCCCTCCATTTGTTGGAAAAACATCAAAACGCAAAACCACAAATTGGAGGAGGAGCCCGACCGAAAATCGCTTCAGCGGTTACTGATTTTTTTGTTTTAACAAGTAAAGTAATGAGGTTTTATTAGTAAAACATTGAAAATACAATGAATTAGTGATGATAACATTAATACTAAGTTAGTCCACCCTTCGATTTAATAACGGCAGCAATTCTCTTAGACATGCTGCCTACAAGCTTTGTACATTCGTTCGCACTTATAGCGTACCACTCGTTAATTAAGGCATCGTAGTCGTTGATTTGTGACAAAGAGCATTGTCTTGCTGAAATTGAACCCCGTCTAAATTAGTATCGCCGAAAATGCGCGTTAACGAAGGCAGAAGAACAGCTTCTAATACATTTATGTACTTTTGACTGTCCATGTGACCCTCGCAGACGAACATTTCGCCGGCACCATCAGCAGCCATGCAGCCCCAGATCATAATGCTGCCTCCTCCATGCTTAACAGTGGGTACCACACAATCTGGATAATATCCTTCCCTAACCCGTCGCCTCACGGACGTCACACCAGGTTAACTAAGCTTATCTCGAAGTTTGATTCATCAGACCACAGAAAATTCGACCCATCTTCTGCCGTGAAATGTTGGTATCGGCGAGCCACTTCCAAACGATTTTTCCTATTCTTTTCTGAGAGCCACGGCTTCTTTCGGGCTTTACATCCTATTAAACCTGCTCCCAGAAGTCTTTTTTTAGCTGTTCGAGCACTAACTGGTTTACTAAATTCATCCGAAAAGACAGCTGCAAGGGCAGAAGAAGATTTTTTTCGATCTTTGAGAGACTTGCGTATAAGTATTTGGTCTTCTCGTTTACTGGCTAGACGCTTTCTACCACTTTTTGTTTTATTATTGTGGGATTTCGTCTCCACAAATCGCCTGATAGCATATTGGACCGCGCATCGCGAACATCCCACTAAATGGTTAATCTCAACCTGAGACTTACCTTCTTCACTTAGAACTTGAATTCTAACTCTATCATCGTAACTAATTTCACTTTTTTAGGCATTTCGGTAAGTATGAACTGTTTTTATAAGATTGGTAACTTTTCACTAAATGTAATTTACACTGTCACTTTCAATTTTTAAATGCGAAAATAATTTATGAATTTCTTAGAAATGACAATTTTTAGGTTTAGCTTACCCAGAGTGCTATGACTTTTAATATTACACAATTTAATCGTTTAATCAACAGTTAAACACCCTTATAAGACATTTACAAAAAGAAATGGTAACTTTGATAGCCACATTTGAGAATACTTGTATTTTAGTGGGTTGCCTAATACTTTTGGCCAAGGCTGTATATATAATAATTATGATAAACAAAATGCTGATCCAAAAATTGTTCAACGCCAGAACGAGATGTTAGGAATCAACGATAGTCCTTAGCTGTATCCTTCCAAAATCGCAAACAACAAATGACTATGATGGCAACTACAAACAGTGATTCACTTCAACAACGTTGAGGCGGTTAATCTGACAGTCATGAAAATTTACTGAATTTTGTTGTATGTGCTATGACAATCTCTTCGGAGAAACTAAACGTTTAGAGTAAGAGTTTAGAAATAGTATGGTTAAGTAGGGTGTACACGACTGTGAAATAAAAATAGTCGGAACGTATGTTCCAACGAATATCTAAAGCCTTCACTGTATTGGTATCCTCGAACTCAAAGAAATCCTTTTTCATCAAGTGTTGTTTTGGAATGTCTCTCAAAACTGCTTCGCTATTGCTGGTACATTTTCATTCCTTGCTATTATGGCATCCTCGATATTATGGCCTCCAGCAAGAACATCATCGACGTACATGCATCTACGTAATATATTTGACGCTATGAGATTCGTGTTTTCAACGCCTTCAGCTAGCTGTATTAAAGTCCGTTTAGCTAGATACGGAGCACAATTTACACCGAAAGTAACTGTCTTCAGCTCATATAGACTTATTTGATTGTTTGCGCTGTCACCATACACTATTCTCTGGAATATAGTGTGGTCGTCATGGACATAAATTTGGCGACACATTTTCTCTATGTCGGTGTTAAAAACGTATTTGGAAAGTCTCCAGCGCAGGATTAATATCGGCAAGTCAGACTGTAAGACAGGTCCGTAGTGAAGTACGTCGCACTACACGGACCTTCGTGCTCTCCTCCTTTATCACTGCATGATGTGGCAGGAAGTAGTTGTCGGTGGAGTCATCAGCTATGTTGCAGATGAGTTTTGCAGCATGTCCAAGAGTTTCATATTCTGATAAAACGCTGTTATATTCCTTTCGCAGTGCTGGATTTCTCGCGAGTCGGGTTTCAATCCTGTAGAACTGTGAAAAGGCACTTTACAGCGATGGGCCAAGCTGAACGATTCCTGGAAAATCATACTTAAACGGTGAGGAGACGATGTGTTTTCCGTCTTCACGTCTCTTCGTGGTTCTTTGGTATAACTTTTTACAATACTTCTCTTCCTCATGGCGTGCAAGAAGCCTTAATTTGTTAATGGCCATTTGCTAACTATGTCCTTTGCTTCACCTTGCGGTTTTTGATTTAAATGAAAGAGTTTCTCAACCGGGGTTTTGCGATCAACACATATATGGCCGTAAACATGTCTCTAAAGGTTGGCCATGGGAGATAATCTCCTTTGAACACCTCGGTGTCGCAAGGTGGCAAATTAATATTGTCACCACGAGAGGCCTCAGCTGTTTCCTTTTCTGATTTATTTAATTGCTCGGCAAGATGACAGACATCGTATATAGCTACTGTATGCTTTTTTAATAGATTTCACTTGTTTTGAAGCAATGCCAATTTAGTTTTTGCCCACAGTGCTTTAAGTTCTTCTTGTTCAAAAGCAAGAAATTGCCGTGAAATTGGCGTATTATTGAAATCAGACTCGAATTCGGAAATTGAATAAACTAAACAAACAAAAGTTTGCATACGTGTATTTCCAGTAATATTTTATACGAAATGAGATATGAAAGAATCACAATATTTAGATAGAAATCTCGAGTAGATTTAATATACTCTCATATGTGATTTATTAAATAAAAAATGCGATAGATAAAATCACAATATATAAATAGTAGAAATCTCATAGTCGATTTAATATATTGGTCAAGTAGATAGTTCGTTCGGGTTTTTATTGATTTTTCAAAATATGATAACTTTGTGTACATTTGTCCGATTTAAGACAATTATGCGCCGTTTTGTTCGTAAACTTGTTGCCAACGAGATGTCAACTTCATTATACCCCTCTCAGAAGACTGCGTCCCTATTGGCCAAAAACTCGAAGAGCCAATTTTCACAGGCCTCTATTGAGGCCAACTTCTCACCATTAAGCGCGTTCGCCATGGACAGGAAAAGATGGTAATCACTTGATGCCAGGCCCAGACTATGAGGTGGGTGCATTAGGACCTCCCATCCGAGCTCCTGGAGCTTCTGGCGCGTCACCAAAGACGTGTGTGGCCTGGCGTTGTCCTGCTGGCCTCTTCTGGATGAGTGCTGCCTTCAAGCGGTCCAGTTGTTGGCAGTAGAGGGCCGAATTGAGCGTTTGGCCATAAGGGAGCAGCTCGTAGTAAATTATTCCTAGCCAATCTCACCAAACACACAGCAAAACCTTCCTGGCCGTCTATCATGGCTTGGCCACCGTTTCCGCCGGCTCACCGCGTTTCGAACACGACCGATTTCGCTTGAAGTTGTCGTAAGTGATCCACTTTTCATCGCCAGTTACCAAATGCTTCAGAAATGGGTCGATTTTGTTGCGATTCAGCTGGGTTTCGCAGATGGAAATTCGGTCCATCACGTTTTTTTTGCGTTAGTTCGTGTGGCACCCAAACATCGAGCTTCTTTCTGAATCCAATGTTATGCAAATGGTTCAAAACGGTTTTCCGGCTTATCTTTAGTTCCTCAGCAATTAAATAAGTGCTCACGTGACGGTCTGTTTCCACTTGTTTATGCCCAATAAACACATCCCTGCATTGTCCTCAAAACGAACAAGAGGACAATGCAAAAATACCAAACAGCGCCAACATACGAATAATGTTTTCAGTTTTTGAAAACAAACTAAAGTGAAAGCAGTGAAAGTTAAGTGAAATAAACTATACCCGCTCAACAACAACCACATCGTTGGAAAAACAACATCAAACCCACAGGTCATATTAATGTTAAAAACACTAACCCTACACAATAAGTATAAAATTGTTATACAAAGCAATTAACTTGAATTATACACACACATACACATATGCATATATATTTATAAATAAACATATATTTATAACGTGTTAAATCTAAAAACCCTCTTTCTTCTTTTTATTTGACACGCCGCCGATATTTTGTCGATACAACTCGACATTTTGGTCCTTCGAGCCGGATTCTCAAGTGTCCTTTAAAGAGAGTTAAAAACTCATCTACCCAACCAACTCAATAAATTAAATTTACCCACCCAAACCACAGAAATTGTGCATCAACGTTGGACTTGCTTGCAGCCGTTCTTTGTGCACCAACAAATACCCTAATATTGTATCTATATATACCATAAAACGACCCGCAGTTTATTATTCTTTGGTGGAAAAAATTGTAAGTACAACGACCCGTATTATTTATATTGGTGCAAATCAGAATAATAAACAATAAACTAATTAACAAAATTTTCTAATTTGTATTAAAATCAAATTATTTGAAACTTTGCGTTTGTCATATTCTGCTTTGCACTTTGCATACACATATATCATCATATACACCCATTGTATAAATTAAGCAAGTTGTTTTGCTGTGATTTTATTTATTTTTATTCTCTGTCTTATTTAATGATAAAAACATTAACAATCGTTTGCAGTTCGGTAAAATCTATAATATTAAGCAAGTTGTTTTGTATTCATTGGTCTTACAAAAACTGTCCCCATCAGGCAGCGACACTCTCTTAAATACCCCCGCGATCGCCTGCAAATGCCGTTGCGGGAAAACGGTCGCATGGACTACACTTAAATCAGGTGATATCGTGCCAAGCACCAAGTAGTACCGCTGGCCTGCACACCTGCTGCACACCTGCTACACCGCTATGCAGTGGGTGTTGTTGTAGTTCTTGTTGCTGTCGCTAATCCTTTTCACCTTTGCTTTCTTTGGTTGTTGTTGTTCTTGTTGTCTTTTGTTACCTCTTCCAGGCAGGCAACGAGAACATTAGGGCTGCTGCCAATAGGGTGCCTTAACTCCTCTCCTTCTTAAGTTCGGAGCGTCCCTGATCCGACAAAATAATAACTACATATGTACTTAGGCTAAATCTAAAGCTTATAACTATTTCTAAGGCTATTTTTTATAAGTAAAGTAATGCCTTTTTCGGCGCTTTTGAAAATTACAATTTTAATTTCAATTGGAAAAAGTCTTCAATTTTTGGTTAATATTTTTTTTTGAAATTTTTATGATAATAATAACGCTTTTAACTAAATTAAATATTTTCCATATAAAAATATCTCATAATTATGGTTTTTCCTGTTGTTCATATGCTTAATTTTTGTTTTATATTAAATAGAAAAAAAATTAAATTACTTTTGGGAAAAAAACATAAGTGAAAATGTTTAAATTTTCTTGTTTTGGTTTTTTTTTTTTACTAAATATTTTTTTTTTTTTTTGCATAAATACTTTACCATAATTAACAAATTTGTTGGTCTGGTAGATGATCGAAGAATTTATGTATTACGTATGCATACACGTATGTACAATTTTTATTCTTATAAAACATTTTTATTTTATTTTTAAGTTTTAACAATATGATTAAGTTTGTCTTTATAAAAAAAAAAAAAACCTAATGGAAATTTACAATTTTCATGTATTTATTTGATAATCACTTTTGAACAGTAAAATATGTTGTGAGGCATGATTTAATAGAATAATCATACATTTCTTAAGTTCATTGAACATTCTCTAGGTAATTGTGATTAGGAAATTATAATTGGCGTATACGTTTCTTTTTTGTAATTATTTCCTTCGTATTTTTTATTTTAACATTGATGTAATGAAAATTTTTTTTTGATTTTTGGAATTAAGTAATCAGACAAGAATTCAAAAAACTGATATTATATTTCAATGTTAAAATTATAACAAAATATGCTTACATCGAAAATGATTTTATCTAAAGCTAGTTTTAGTGCGAACAGTAAAAGTTGTTGGAGTTTCTCAGAATTTTTTCCTACTAACAATTTATCTTAAATTATCTTTATGGACTTTTCTACCATTTATCAAGACAGTTGTACCTAAATCTTTTTGTACGACATTTTCAACGTACACCTTATTTAGCTTATTTCCTAAACGTTTGTTTCGGCGAACATATACTTTTTCGCCCTCCTGATACGTTTTTTGACGATTACTGAATTTTTTAACAATATTATCTTGTGCGGTAGTAAGTGCTGCTTTTACCGATTCAAGGTGATCTTTTGTAAAATTATTAATAATATCTAAAGGTTTTGCATTCACAGTAGAATGTATGGAGTTGTTATATTTATATGTGGCAAGTAGAATTAGTTCTGAGATATCTGTTATATTTTGTTCAACTTTTATGCATCGAGCGATTTCTGTAAGTGTTGAATGCGCTCTTTCGATTTGGCCATTACTGTTACTGTGTAAGGCTGGTATGAAAAATTGCTCAATATTAAAGTGATATTTTAACATATTGGATATAGTGCTCGACTGCAGAGATTTTTCATTATCGGACACGATTGTTTTAGTTTTTCTGAACTTGTTCAAAATTATTAACAAAGCCGTTTTGACATCAGTCGTTGATCTAGTTTCAAGAAAAAAAATTCGGATATCAACTGCTTGTAGTTCTCTAAAATTGAACGGTGGGTTCTGTTGTGCTCCATCGTAGCAGCTTCAATTTGATCTTCTCTTTTTGTTAGGTATATTACAAGTTTCTCCGTATGAATAAATCTTACTCCTGGGAAGTTGGACAAGAGAAGGGACTGGACTCTAGCTAAGGTTTCGAGGTCGCAACAGATTCCATTAACTACATTTGGGTTGACTTTTTCCCGGACAGTTTGTAAAAGATATTCCGCAGTTTTAAAGTGAATAGTATGTCTAAGAAGTTTTTGGAAAAATTTTTTAGTAAATAGATTTGCTGTTAACTTCGGATGGTAACAGTACTAATTGTGCTTTAAATTGGTTCACAGGATTTTTAATGGTTTTAATTGTATGAGAAAGGGAAATTTCACTATGAGCAGTATCATCTGAGTCATCGAGGTTATGGATATATTGACGATAAAGTGCGTCGGCTAATTTATTTTCTTTGCCAGGTTTATAGAAATATTTCGGTGCGAAAGAATTTATGAATGCAGTCCATCTTTTAATTTTGGAATTTGGATTTTTATCTGACATAGCAAATGTAAGGGGCTGATGATCGGTATAAATATTAGGGTGTCCGTTATTTCCCAAATTGATTTTTGACTCTGCAGCGCCCCTTAAATTTTTAGTAAATGCCCTAAAAAAATTATGAAACTCATATGAGCTCTTAATATTGATAATAAACCGTGTCGCAAAGACGATTCATTTCCCGTGTAAATAACATGGAGTTTTCGTACTTTTTGCTATTAATTTTTTCTTTGCGAAGCCAGTTGATACAATGCTGCGGCATCGAATTATTTTTGTAGGAAATTGAACGTTCTACAAAAACTTTCTCTGAAGTTTTGCAAAAAAATTACTAGCGTCAAAGTTATTCAAGGTCAAAGTTCAACTAAAAATAATTATTTTTTTTGAACAAAAAACTATTAGGTTTTACATAAGAATTTATTGTTTTTCGCCAAAAATATCTTATTTCAACGATTTTTGGATCTGTGGGAATAGTTAAAAAAAGGACATTCAACACTTATTGAAATATATATTTAAATTTAATATTTTTAAATTTTCCTTCGATGTGGACATGTCGTATGAGCAACATTTTTGTTCAAAAAAAAAATTATTTTTAGTTGAACTTTAACCTTGAATAACTTTGACGCTAGTGATTTTTTTGCAAAACTTCAGAGAAAGTTTTTGTAGAACGTTCAATTTCCTACAAAAATAATTCGATGCCGCAGCATTGTATCAACTGGCTTCGCAAAGAAAAAATTAATAGCAAAAAGTACGAAAACTCCATGTTATTTACACGGGAAATGAATCGTCTTTGCGGCACGGTTTATTATCAATATTAAGAGCTCATATGAGTTTCATAATTTTTTTTAGGGCATTTACTAAAAATTTAAGGGGCGCTGCAGAGTCAAAAATCAATTTGGGAAATAACGGACACCCTAATAAATATGTATATTTTTTATACCGTATAGGTAATGTCTTAACTTTTGAAATGCCCAAACTATCGCTAAAAGTTCGATTTCGTTTGTAGCATAATTCTCTTCAGCCTTAGACAACGTGCGAGATATCATAGTTATGGGTTTGCCGTTTTGAGAAAGCACGGCTCCTAGAGCTACGGATGAGACGTCCGTTGTTATCTCAAATGGCTTAGAGTAGTCTGGATGTTGAAGAAGGACATCTTCCGAAGCCAGAATAGTTTTTAATTTATTAAAGGCCTTGACTGCTTCATCATCAAGGGAAATATTCACTCTTTTGGACTGACGACTGCTAACGTGGCCATTGTCTCCTCTTAAATATTTCGTGAGGGGTTTTGAAATATGTGCATAGTCTTTAATAAACCTTCGGTAATAACCGGAAAGACCCAAAAAGGACCGCAAAGATCTTAACGACTTTGGCTGTTGGTAATTAAGGATAGCTTCTAATTTGCTAGGACTTGTTTGGATTCCTTTATGAGAGACTGTGAAACCTAAAAACTCAACCTCGCTCTTAAAAAATTTAGATTTTTCTAACGATACTCGCATTCCTGCTTGCTCAATTTTTTTCAATATGGAGTCAACGTGCTTAAAATGTGATTTTTCATCAGGTGAAAAAATGATGATATCATCAACGTAAACGTGACATATTTTCCCGATGTCGTCGCGCGAAATGTCGTCAATTGCCCTTTGAAATATGCTTGGTGCATTTTTCGAACCAAAGGGCAAACGACCAAACTCATATTTGCCGTTGTTTACGCTGAATGCAGTTTTGCACCTATGTTTTTCTGAAAGACAAATTTGGTGGAACCCAGACTTAAGGTCTAGTGTTGTGAATAATTTCGACTTGCCTAAATTTGAGAGTATCACTGTGGTATCGGGAATGGGATATTTGTCACAAGTAGTATGCTCGTTTAGCTTCCGGAAATCGATAACCATTCTTAAATTTGGATTTCCGTCGCCATCTAAACCTTTCTTTGAGACTACATGGACAGGGGAGTTGTAGGGTGAATAGGACTTTCTTATTATGCCATCTTTAAGCAGAGATTCTACTTCATTATTAACAAAATTCCCTACTGATATTGGGTAAGGGTAGCTTCTTGAGTAAATGGGCTTATCAGTTAATGTATCTATTGTTGCTACAACATTTGTATTGTATGGGAGAGCTCTATTGGGATTTGCAAATGCATTAAAATTTCTTTTTTTCAAAATCTCGATACAACAGGGTACTTCAATTGGCTTGGTTTGGGCCGTGTTAACTTGTTGGCACTGGAAAAAGTTAAGCTTCTCTTTTCCGTTTTTGTGAAAAATGAGACCAACCTTAGTGTCAATTTTTGCCTCGATATCTTTCAACAATTCATAGCCAATGATTCCATCAAAAGTATCTAGCTGTGGAAGTATAAAAAAAATAACAATCGATCCTAAAATATTTACTTTACATTTCTCAGAAATTTTATTCACACCATTAATAGATCTTAGTTGGAAGGCATAATTTATTGAAGTTATACCTTTCAAAAAATTATGTCTTTTTATAAAATTTTTCGATGTTCCCGTGTTTACTAAAATTTTAAGAACTTGCCCATTCGGTAAGGTTCGGGTAATAAAGGGCAAGTTGGACCTTAGCCTAAAAAATTTACCTCATCTGGTAATTCGGTGTCTCCCATTTCAGAGTACGTTGGTTTGTTTAAAAAGGAGTCCTCATAATCGTCCATTTCGGTCAAATATGGCTCATTTCTCATAGCGTTGATACGCTAGAGTTTTTGTACGGGTGCCTGAGTCGAGGTGTTATTAGTAAATATAAGGTCTCTTATACTGTTGTTGTGGTTGAGCAAAATTGTTTGAATGTTGCCGCGAACGCTGTTGGTTAGAGTTTGGGCGATTGGAACTACTTCCCTGTTAAGTTTGTGGGTGGTTGAATCGCTCTGAGGGATTGCTTCTAATTCGAGGGTTTTGTCTAAAACAGGAAGTTCCCGGATCTACATCCATCGGGACAGGATATTGCCTAGAATTATTTGCTCTATTTGGTTGAGGCACAGTGTTATATAATGGGGGCCTTGAGAAAGCTTGTGGCAATCTGCCGGAGGCATATGTAAGTGCGAACTCATACCTTTCGCGATTATGTTGCAGTTCCTGCGCTGCAGCAAGTGCACTGGGGAGATCCGGTGGGTTTGCTGAAAAAAGGGTGTCGCACAATGGGCGCCTGAGCCCAGAAATGAAAACCCTTAAAGCATTTTCCCTAGCCTTAGAATTAAATGCATGAGTGAGTTGATCATTATTACTATACGTCATAATATTTTTGTTTAAAATTAATGTCAGTTGCCTATGGAGCGGTCGTTTATCTGCATAAAGTTGATCTAATTTACTTATAATAGCTTTAAAGTTTAATGGTGTGTTAAAAGCGCTAAGATTTTCATTAGCTGCTGAGGTTATTTTGTTACGCAAAATACCCATGGCAATATAATATGGCTCTGATCCCTCGGTATAATAGCTTATCGCGAACCTAGCTGCTTCTCTCCATGCTGGGTATTCTGAAATTTTACCCCTAAATTCCGGTAGAGACTTTATCAAACTAAGATCCGTGTGGGTACTTTGCACACCTTGGAGAATACTTACGGGCTCAAGAACTTCTATTTTCTTTTGGTAAAATACTCTGAAATTCTCGTTTTAATTCTGCTAACTGTTCCCTAAAATTCTGTTCAACTACTTCTACTGTCGACTCTAATAAACTAGCAACCGAATTTCTATCCATTTTTACTATTTATTTATTATTATTTTTATTTTCAAGGACGCAAAATTTATATGTTTTGTAAGTGAACTCCCTACCTTGAATGTGTTTTAAAGTACAATACTTAAGAAGACTAAACTAATTATTTTTTCATACATACATATTCTGCTAAATTTCCTGGTAACGAAGGTGCTGCCGTTTTGTGTTTTCTACTGGTGAAAGGGTTTGTCCTCTGAACCTGAATTGATCACTTCCACATCCGATTGGTAAAGATGATTTTTTTTTAGTTGAATATTTTTAAGACATTTATAAAGTTGCCTTTAAAGTTTCATTGTTCACAGTTTTTTTTATGATTAATTTTTTTCCGCAGAAAGTTTTTTGTCTGGGATTTTTTATTTTTTATACCCCTTTTATAAGGATTCGTATTTAGAACACAATTGCTTTTTTTAAAATAAATTGTATTTGTTGCCTTTTTTCACTTTATTTTTAAAGCGATACCTCAGAAAACTTTCTGTCATAAGAGTTTTTCGAAACGCAGGTTCTTTTACGAAATAAGTCTTTTTTTAATTTTTGAAAACCACAAATTTATTCTCTTTTTTAGTTTAGTTTTGTTTTTTTTTTTAAACTTCCTTTTATAAGGTTAATTAATCCTTTTCAAAAACACAAATTAATTTGTTTATAATAGTTTTTACAAATTAGTCAAAAAATGTCTTCTCTTTTTTTTAAAAGGTTTATTTTTTTGTTTTTAGCACTTCAGTTCATTTTATTCGAGCACAATAAATTTTTCATGTTTTTATAAATTTTCTTACGAGTATTTTCACTTAATTTTAAATTCTCGAAACTCAATTCTTTTTACAAGGATTTTTGTTTTAATAATTTTTTGTTCACAAAAATTTTTTATTAATTTTTTAAGAAGTCACTAGCCTTTTTTAACAGGACATTTATTTATAACTAGTTCACAAAAGTTTAATAATTAATATATTAATTTAGCGTTTTTATTATCCTTTTTCACAGGATATTTATTTTTTAAGGACACTGGATTCTACTTTAGTTGGGCGCCAATTAAGCAAGTTGTTTTGCTGTGATTTTATTTATTTTTATTCTCTGTCTTATTTAATAATAAAAACATTAACAATCGTCTGCAGTTCGGTAAAATCTATAATATTAAGCAAGTTGTTTTGTATTCATTGGCCTTACAAAAACTGTCCCCATCAGGCAGCGACACTCTCTTAAATACCCCCGCGATCGCCTGCAAATGCCGTTGCGGGAAAACGGTCGCTTGGACTACACTTAAATCAGGTGATATCGTGCCAAGCACCAAGTAGTACCGCTGGCCTGGTACACACCTGGTGCACACCTGCTACACCGCTATGCAGTGGTTTTGTTGTAGTTCTTGTTGCTGTCGCTAATCCTTTTCACCTTTGCTTTCTTTGGTTGTTGTTGTTCTTGTTGTCTTTTGTTACCTCCGCCAGGCAGGCAACGAGAACATTAGGGCTGCTGCCAATAGGGTGCCTTAACTTATATACAATATTTGCCGGGAGCCAAAATACTTCAAATA
This sequence comes from Ceratitis rosa, assembly GCA_037013455.1. Classification (NCBI taxonomy): domain Eukaryota; kingdom Metazoa; phylum Arthropoda; class Insecta; order Diptera; family Tephritidae; genus Ceratitis; species Ceratitis rosa. The sequence goes on along the minus strand of JAWMAG010000018.1, from coordinate 1,699,176 downwards.
AATTACATTTCTCACGGCAAATATACAAACATACGCTCATACATAAATATATATTGCATTCCTAAGCCCAAAGTATATTTTGTTAGTGCACAGTCAGTTAGGTGCACTTAAGATAAAATACCCAGCAGGAAAAATTTTGGAATACCCAGTAGGACAAATTTCTGAAAACCCAGTAAGGAATTTTTTCGTGACCCAATTTGGAATTTCGTTAACTAATTTAACGTTAAATATTAAACAAATTTATTATTTAAATAATTAACCCTTTATACCCAAGAGGACCAAAAATACCCATAGTCAAAAAATTGAATTTTTGCGAAATTTATCTAGCTTTTTGCTATTTTTCACAAAGAACCCTACCCAAATTTGTCGTTTGAAGCTAATTTTAATTTAATTAAACAAAGAAATATAATGGAAGATTTTAAGTTCTGTATTCTCGATTTATTCGAATACATAGAAGAACATAATTCAACACTCCCGGAAGATGAAACAGCCTTCACTCTGGAAATCAAAAGAGTTGAACTCAATGCAGTATACGATAGGACAAGCAAATCGTACGATGCCTTGCGCAGAGCCCCGCAAAACCCTGCTGATCCCATTGACTTAACGGAAGTCAAAGAAAATTTTAGAAAGGCCATCAGTTGTATTTGAGATGTTTAGGATCCATCAATCAATGTATTGATTATCTCAAGACCCCATCAGCCACTATAAAGGAGCGAACTTCAGAGGTATACCCATCGATGAACGTAGGATCATTTGTTCATCTGCCCCCTATTGACACGGATATATTTTATGGAGATTTCGCAACATGGCCCTCGTTTAGAGATATGTTTACAGCTATATATATCCATAACAAGACGATCAGCAACGTGGAAAGACTCTTCCACCTAATACAAAAAACCCGAGGAGAAGCTCGGTCGATCGTAGAAAATGCCCATTTAACAAATGACGGATTTCTAATGGCATGGAAGGATCTCGTTTCGCAATACGAGAACAAAAGAGTTCAATTTACCCCAAACCACCCAAACCTGTTTTAATCGCTTAGCTCTATCTCACGGTTTCAGAGACTGCAAAAGCAAATACTCTGGCAGAATATGCAGACAGAAACACAATACACTTCTGCATAAGGACAACATCCCTCGTCCACAGTCCTCCCCGCAAGGATCAAGAGCATCAAACCCTGCTCTTGATTCAAACCAAGGCAGTACCTCCCAAACCCACCCCTCAAATCCAAATCCACAAGCATACACAACCCTCTTACAGTCCACTCAAGAACCACTCATGTCTTGTAGGAAACAGATTTTGTTAGGTACTGCCGTAGTTCATATAAACCATAGAGGGCAATTATATTCAGCTAGGGCACTCATAGACTCTGGGTCAGAAGCCACATTTATTTCAGAGAAATTCCAAAGAAAACTGGGCATACCTACGAAACATGCAGTTGCACAAGTAACAGGGCTGAACAACTCAGTTTCAGCAACAACCACAAAAACATGAGAATTAACCCTATGCTCACCTATGAGGAAAGAATTCAAAATAACGACGCAAGCGTTTATCATAAAAACTCTGACAGAAAACTTACCCACTCACTCACTCGACCCAACATTTGAAATTGGAAAACTCGGATTTAGTTTAGCTGATCCCGATTTCAATAAGCCCAGACCCGTCGACGTTCTAATCGGATGTGACTTGTACCCACAAATAATACTCGGTGGTGTACAAAGAAATATATTGAATACTTTGCTTGCCCAAGAAACTGAATTTGGTTGGATTTTGTCAGGACCCATTCCAGAAAAGCCCAGTGGACCTTCAGTAGCTTCATTTTTCAATCAAATGACCTCAGATAAATTACTCACGCAATTTTGGGAAGTGTAAGAAGTTCCGAGAAAGCCTCTGTCCTCATCTTCAGATAAATTGTGTGAAGAAAGTTATCAAAAACCCTCATACAGAAACTCATTAGGACGTTATGTGACAACCCTAACCTCTAAAAACCCAGAAAACATAGAACTGGGTAACTAAAGACACATAGCGCTAGCTCAGTTTTTAAGAGATGAGAAATCCCTCTCAAGAAAGCCGGACATAAGAATGGAATACGACAAAGTTATTAATGAGTATTTGGAACTTGGACACATGACAAAGGGGGACAACAATCCTGCGGAGGAAAACACCCTATACCACATCACGCAGTTATCAAACCCGATCGAATAACTACGCAACTGAGAGTGGTATTTAATGCATCATGTCCCACATCTAACAGAAACAGTCTGAACGACGTACTACATACTGGACCTATTCTGCAGGCAGACTTGGTAATCTTAGTAATAAAATGGCGTCTATTTCGATTCGTTTTCAATGCAGATATACAAAAAATGTATCGGCAAATTCTTGTAGAACCCAAACACACACGATTTCAGAGAATACTCTTCAGAAAGTCAAATGATGACCCAGTAAAGGAATTTGAATTACAAACGGTAACATTTGGCATTAACTGTGCTCCTTATTTAGCAATCCGAACACTGTTGAAATTAGCAGATGATGTAAAGGGAACCCACCCACTAGCATCAGATATAATTCGTAATGGAATGTATGTAGATGATGTTCGCAGCGGAGCCCACGATATATCAAGTGCGAAGTTGGCTCGAGACGAACTCGTAACATCCTTGGAGTCCGCAGGATTTGCTCTACGCAAATGGACTTCCAACGACCCAAAAATCTTATCAGGACTCCCATCAGAACATCTATTGAATACTAATTTGCTCGATTTAACAGAATCCAATAGCACAAGGACCCTATGAATTAGATGGAATTCTAAGAAAGATGTATTCTTTTTCGTTATCCAACCCATCCCAGACAAATAATCGTTCACTAAACGAGAAGTATTATCAATAATTGCTAAACTGTTTGATCCAGCAGGCTGGCTCAGTCCAGTAATCGTAACAGCAAAAATCATCATGCAGCAAATATGGCTTGACAAATCAGACTGGGATGAAAGTCTAAAACCCCTAACCCTACATAGATGGAAAACATTTATTAAGGAATATGAGGTGCTTAATGAAATAGAAATTCCAAGGTGGACCAATTTCTCAACTGCAGCGGTCATAGAGTTTCACGGATTCTTTGATGCGTCTGAAAAAGCATACGCCGCATACGACCACCCTGTTAGCATCGAAAACCCGAGTAGCTCCAATTAAAAGTATATCACTACCCAGGCTAGAACTATGCGGAGCCGTTCTTCTCGCAAACTTAGTGGACACTACCTTATCACAGTTAAATTTGACACACTATCGCACCCATCTCTGGACGGACTCAGCTATTGTTTCTCTTGGTTAAGCAAACTTCCATGTTCATGGACGACTTTCGTTTCTCATCGAGTCGCCACGATAGTTGAAAACGTCGGAAGTGATACTTGAATCGCGAGTAAGAAACTCTGGTGGCACGGACCTGAATGGCTACAGCTCGATTCGAAACAGTGGCCAATCACTCAGAAACCACCCGCCAAAACCCTAGAGCTTAAACCAATTAAAACCTTTACCGCTACAGCTCAAGAAGATATACTAGACAGATTCTCTACACTGCCCAGAGCAATTCGTGTTATATCATATCTATTTAGATTTTGTTCAAACGCGTCACCAAATAGAAGAAAAGAGCAATTTACAACCATCGAAATAACCCCAGACGAATTTAAATCAACCCGTTCCAAGTTATTTGTCTTAGCTCAGAAAAAATACTTTCATGAGGAACATGAAGCTTGGACCCAAAAGACCCAGATACCCAAAAAGAGTTCTATATTGACCCTTAACCCATCAATCGACCCCAAAGGAATCATGCGAGTTAATGGCCTCTTGAGTAATTCAGCTGCGCTATCATACAACGAACGTCATCCGATTCTACTACCCTACAACAGTCGATTGTCAAAATTACTCACCCAATTTACCCACTCAATAACACTACATGGAGGAAACCAGTTAGTATTACGACTCATTCGTACAGAATTCTGGATTCCAAAGCTGAAGACCCTTATAAAAACAACGATTCATCAGTGCAAAACTTTCATGCTGTACAAAAAAACCCAAACTACTCAAATCATGGCAGCACTACCAGTTGAACGTACTACCCTAACCCGCCCATTTGCAGCAACTGGAATTGATTTCGCTGGACCTTACGATATAAAAAACTATGCCGGAAGAGCATGCTTAATTACCAAGGGATACATATATGTTTTCGTTTGCTTTGCAACCAAAGCAATATACTTAGAACCCGTAAGTGATCTTACTACAGAAGCATTTATGGCAGCATTCGCACGATTTTTCTCTAGGCGCGGATGCCCCGCCGATCTTTATTCCGAGAATGGAAGGAACTTTGTAGGAGCTTCGCAACTGTTACTCAAAGATCGACGAGAATTCATGAAAACCTTGAGAACCCAAATATTAACAAGTCAAGCGCACCAAAACATCAAGTGGCATTTTAATCCTCCAGGAGCTCCTCATATGGGCGACCTCTGGGAAGCAGGAGTTAAAAGCTTAAAAACACATTTAAAAAAGGTCGCACAGATCCAAAAATTCACTTTTGAAGAATTGGCAACACTATTAACCCGAATCGAAAGTTGTTTGAATTCTCGCCCCCTAAACCCTATCAGCGATGACCCTACAAGTTTAGAACCCTTAACCCCAGGCCATTTCCTAATCGGTACCCCGTTACTTACCCCAGCTGAACCTAATCTAGAAGACGCAAAGCTCAGTACCGTGAATAGTTGGCAGAAACTAAGGATACTCCATCAACACTTCTGTATTCGATGGAAAGAAGAATACCTAAAAGAACTCCACAAGCGTTATAAGTGGAAATACCCCCAACGCAATATAGAAGTTGGAGACTTGGTAGTTATTCGACAAGAAACCCTACCCACAAATGAATGGAAATTAGGTCGTATCGAAAAGACTTACCTCGGGTCAGACACTAGAACTAGAGTAGTCGACATACGAACCTCACAAGGCATTATGACCCGTCCAATTACAAAAGTTGTGACTCTACCCTATAACTAACATTTTATTTCCACTTATAGTATCATGGCACCCACTAAGGCAACAAACCCTCGAGGACACAGTCCAGCAATTACCGTGAGCTCGCGAAGCAGCAGTCGAAGCGTCAGCCCGAGATCCGAAGCAAGAACCCTAGCCAGTCGTCTACAACGATTCAGAGCGACCCTTTCCCCAATTCGTGAGGAAAACGACCCCACTCATCGCACAGCACAACGTACCATAACCCACTCAAAGCGGAACTGGAAACCCGCTTATAAGCACGTTGCATGTGGAATTTGTAAAAAGGACCATCGCTTGGTGACGTGCTCCAAGTACATCGCAATGAGTGTGAGAGAAAAGTTTGACACAGTTACACGACAAGTACTGCGTCAACTGTTTGGCCCGATCGCACAAAACCCGAGACTGCACCAGTAAGACAAGGTGTTCCACTTGTAATGGAGAGCACCATTCTACGCTACACGGTCATCCAAAGTTTACTGAAGAAGGGCAACAAGGCCAACGTAAACTCACCACCCCGATACATGCTCAAGCTACAGACGTTGTTAGTCTACTAAGTAAGCAGACCGTTATACCAACAGCGATCATCCGAATAAAACACGATGGCACATGGTACAAAGTCAGAGCACTCGTAAACCCGACACGAAAGTTGACCACAATTGCAACTGAATTGGTTAAAAAACTAAAGCTGCCATATTCACACAGCATTTGTAGTTTAATCATCGGATCTCTCTCCGATAATCATTTACGTGTAAAATGCAATAGTCTCGTTACAAACGAGCTACGGACCCGACCCTATGATTGTGACTTAGGTGGTGAAATCGCGAAAAGATTCGACCACCTAGTCCTCGCTGACCCTAAATTCATAACGACAGACAAGGTAATGATCGAACTAGGAGCAGACATTTACCCACAAATCATCCGACCCGGCTTGTTCAACCCGATAATGGAAACATAGTCGCTCAAAACACCGCACTCGGTTGGACCCTAACCGGCACAATTTGAAGCAGACCCTAAATCCTTCAAGGCGGCCGGGATGTTTATGCCCAATAAACACATCCCTGCATTGTCCTCAAAACGAACAAGAGGACAATTCAAAAATACCAAACAGCGCCAACATACGAATAATGTTTTCAGTTTTTGAAAACAAACTAAAGTGAAAGCAGTGAAAGTTAAGTTAAATAAACTATACCCTCTCAACAACAACCACATCGTTGGAAAAACAACATCAAACCCACAGGTCATATTAATGTTAAAAACACTAACCCTACACAATAAGTATAAAATTGTTATACAAAGAAATTAACTTGAATTATACACACACATACACATATGCATATATATTTATAAATAAACATATATTTATAACATGTTAAATCTAAAAACCCTCTTTCTTCTTTTTATTTGACACGCCGGCGATATTTTGTCGATACATGATACAATGATACAATGATTTTATCGCAATATAGCAAATTTATAGCAAACCACTTTTGTGCTTCACTTTCGTTTACAGTATCGGGCCCATAAACTAAATTAATTTTTTCAGCAGCTTTGGCTGCTTTTTCGCCTTGATCGAAGAATAATTGTCAATTATAGCGAATTTTCACTTTGCTGGTGTCCATTTTTGACGAGCGCTCACAACGTACTGAGTCAATCAATCGAAAAACTGTCAAAAACAAACTTTTAGCGCGAATGAACACGTTTTCAGCGACGATTAGTATGACATGATGCGACACGTAACACTAGTACTATGGACAATAACGGCATCTCTTAGATAAACACCGAACGAACTGCTTACTTGACTAAATACAACGGATCATACAATTGCTCTTCAGGCACAAAATGCAAGACCCCATGTATCCTTTCCTTGTTATTATGGACCAAATAAAAAAAGTAAAACTTACGAAGTGGCTTCAGCATCTTCTAGTGTCCCTTCGACGCTTGCACACTCCTCTGACCCAACTACTTCTTCGACTGCTAAAAATTCATTACCAAGTCAATTCCAACCACTTTTTCCAAATAAGGAGTTACTTATATTTCCAGCCAGAGCGCTTTTTGACTCAGGTTCAGAATGTTCCTTCATCTCCGAAAAGGTAAAGATGAGGATCGGACTTCCTTCCAAAAAGGTAAGTGCACATATTTCAGGAATCAATAATACACCTTCTGCTACAGTAACTGTGGTGTGTGTAGTAATGTTAGTATCAAAAATCGATTCCACTGTTTCCATCTCTGCGGTAAAGATAGTACTACCACAACTAAAAGATAATCTTCCCACATCTCATCGAAGTCATCAATAAGTCAGTAGTTTTCTGAATGTGCTTTAGCAAATACATGTTTTTACGTTAATGTACGACATTTATCCACAGAATATTCTAAGTGGACTAAAGAAAAAAATTTTAGGCGACATTTCAGCTCAAGAAACCGCCTTCAAAGACTTCTTGCGTTTCGTTCTTTAATGAAATCTCCCTAGACAAGCAATTTGCGACCTTTTGGGAGAAAACATCAAAACTGCAGATGAAGATTCTTGTGAAAAATTATTTGAACAAACAATTTCACGTAGTGAAAATAGAAGATATGTTGTATCTCTATCTTTCAGACCTGAATTTCCAAGGGTATATCATTAGGACCTTTTATAAAAATTTCTTTTACACAATTCTTTAGTTTTGAAAGAATACGAAGATGTCTAAGGTGATGTCTAGCCACTTTGAAGATAATTCCTATTATTATTTGCCACATCATGCTGCAAGCAAACCAGAAACGCAACCTCTAAAGTCTGAGTTGTGTTCAAGGCATCATATCCAATAAAGGTCATTGGCATAAGTCTTAACGCCATTTTATTAACGGGCCCAATACTACAAGCAGATTTAATGATTTTAGTCCTCCACTGGAGGTAAATAAAATATGTTTTCAATTAAGACATTGGCAAGATGTAGAGGCAAATACTGATAAATCCAAATCAATCGAAATATTAACGACACTTTTTCAACTGGCAAAGGATGTTGAGTACCATTCACCAATCGCATCAACAATGAGTACATGTACGTAAACGACAAACTGGCAAACACAGCTTTGAGTCAGCAATACACGCCAGGAATGAAATAGTGAGTGTATTTCGGACCATAAACTATCAGCCGTTCGGAGGCGGCTTAGTATAAACTGTAGGTCCCTCCGTTTGTTGGAAAAACATCAAGATGCAAAAGTCGTCTTGCACGGAATTCCGTAATAACATTTACTTCATCAGGAATTTCCATCGAAATTTCTCGAATGGCTTTTTGATCCCCTAGGATGGTAACTCCATTCATTGTTGCAACTAAAATTTTTGTACAACATATTTGGATAGAAGGAACTGAGTGGGATGAATAAGTTTTACAAAAAATTCGCCAGAACTATGATCGGATTAACAAAATTCACGTACTAAGAGAAGTGTGTTTTTTACATAATGCTAATGTTGAAATACATGGGGTTTGCCATGTTGCGAAAAAAGCATTCGATGCCACAGTTTATGACCGCGTATTAATTGAAAATGCAAAATTTGTTAATTTGTTACTAGCCAATACGAGAGTAAAACAATAACACAACCTCTACTTGAGCTATGCGGCTTTTAGCAGAAATAATCCTCTCGATTAAGCTAGCAGACGCTTGCCAGCAAAATATATAAACGTAAACTCATTGTGGTGGCAAGAACCTTCATGGCTGCAAGAAGGTGCTGCCAAATGGTCTACCCAATGCTCTGACATCAAAACCGACATTACTGTGAGTGGTTAAGTAATTAACTTAAGTCATGGAACGATTATTTACAACGATTCTCATCATTGCAGATTGCATTGATAGTTCTATCGTAAATACTACGATTCGCTCAAAGAACTCATCCTAATAAAAAATCGATGTTTAGAGCTAAATCAATTTCACTTTCTTCCGACGAAATCAATACTACGATGTTGCTGCTAATTAAATTCAACCAAGGAGTAGCTTATTAGGATGAAGTCAGAAATTTTAAATTAAATCGAACAATTAGCATGAAAAGTGAGATTCGTAAGCGTTAGATAAGATAAGAATCAATTTTCGACTATCATGACTGATAGTGCTTCCCATTGACTGTAACATTATGTCTGGCTTCATTTTTGAAGAAATATAGATCAATGGTTCCTTCTGCCTATAGAGCTCACCAAACTATGACTTCTTGAGGATGTAACGGCGTCTAAACAATGGCTTGTGGATTATCATCACTCCAAATGCGTCACCAAAAGTGAGTTTCATCGTTGAACAAACTTTTCTTGTGAAAATCGAGATCGGTGGCTACCTCGTTTTAGGCCCATTCACCGAACGTGTAACGCGTTTGACGGTGGTTCGGCTTCAATTAGGTCATCCTGAATATAAATCAAGTAATAGCTGTCAAAAAGACTAACTCCGAGAAATGTATTACCTCATTAAAAACCACACGTCCAAAAAAATACGTTTTACATGTACTATAAAGCAGATTAAAGGACGAAGTCAGTTGTGAAATTCAATGTTGAACTAAAACACTTTACGGAAATACATGAGTTTGAGTCCTACAAACAAATTTATATGTGGTGTAAGAGACCACAGTACTTTAAAAACAGGTTACAGTACCGAAGAATGTATTTTCCAGAAAAAGAAAGCAACTCAAGCTTTTGTAATGAATGAGGGTGCCTACTAACAACTAAGAAAGCATAGATGTAAGTATGATTTTGTGTTACAATTAAATCTAAGGAAAAGTTTTATAAAAATTATAATAATTTCGAATTAAAATTATATATATAATTGTAACCACTGAAGCTATTTTTGGCCGAGCTCATCCTCCATTTTGTGGTCTTTCGTCTTGATGTTTTTCCAACAAATTGGGGGACCTACAGTTTATACTTTTTTATGGGGAGCCTTTATTTCATGTGAAGAATACATTGAGAGGGGTAGGCATTCTCTGCCGAGGGGCGACCGCAATTAGATAATTTAACTTAATTTTTTATTTAAATCAATTTTCTATAACATTTTGAATGTTAGTTCGACACCAGGTTTTGAACCCGATCCTTCCGAATGGCAGCACGCATTGCTAACCTCTCGGCTACCGCGACCGCCAATTGGAATTAGTGCAAAGAAAACTGGTAACTGGTTGTCTATCATACAAGGGAAAAATTGAAGATCATGTGAGCATTGTAATTAGATCTGAAAGTTATTTTAGACCTCTCTCGATTATTGTCACAGATAAAAGTTAAAACGATTTTCTAAATGACATTAAAATAAAATATCCGGGTGTGTTTAGTATTGCCCCTATCTCATGCGTTGTGTGTTATTTTGGTAACACGTTGAATTTGTTTGGTACACCCCTCGCTTCTGTTTTTGCGTTTGTCTACTGCATCTATATTTCTGCTGATTGAAGATTGGACCTGTTGCGTTCCATGTCATTTAAAAGTATGAATGATATATGTTTTCTTCGGCATACTCGTCAATAGGAGAGTTATTAGGAGTGTGACGAAGGCCCTCTAGAACCAAGTTTGTTTAAGCGTGCGCTCAAACAGTACACCACCTTAATTTTGTGTGCGCACCATAACGAATCTTCTTCAGCGCATGCAGCTATGCAAGCCTTGCTTGCCAAGCAAAAGGTGAGATTTCTTACAAACGAATCGGCAAGCGTGCACGGGGCGACAAATTTGAAATTAAATAAAATAAAATATATACATAAAGGGTGGTTAAATTTTCAAGGGCCGATGTTGATTTTGAATAAAACACAAACTACTTAGGAAATTATTGAAATTTTATTTTATTATGATATATTGGTATTACTCAATTATGTATGTAATAAAATATCGGCCAAATGAGCGCCGCGACCTCGGCGGCACACATCCATACGATGGTCCAAATTTTCGATGACGCTGAGGCATAATGGAGTTTCTATGCCGTTAATGTGCCGAATTATCTCATCCTTTAGCTCTTGAATTATTGCTGGCTTATCGACGTACACCTTTTCTTTCAAATAACCCCAGAGAAAAAAGTCCAACGGTGTCAAATCACATGATCTTGGGGGCCAATTGACATCGCCATTACGTGAGATAACACGGCCATTGAATTTGTTGCGCAAAAGAGCCATTGTTTCGTTAGCTGTGTGGCAAGTGGCACCGTCCTGCTGAAACCACATATCGTCCACATCCATATCTTCCAATTGAGGCCATAAAAAATTCGTTATCATCTCACGATAGCGAACACCATTCACAGTAACTGCCTGACCGGCCTCATAAACCGCACCAAACAGTCACTCTTTGTGGGTGCATTGGTTTTTCGACAATCACTCTTGGATTCTCATTCGCCCAAATGCGGCAATTCTGTTTATTGAAGAATCCACTGAGGTGAAAATGTGCCTCATCACTGAAGATGATTATCTTCGAAAATTTTCATAATAAGTCTGGATAACTTTAACACGTTGTTGGATTGTGTATCTCTCCATGGTTCAAATTGAGTAAGTCTGAAATAGAGAAATGTCAAATTAAATTCGGAAAAAAACTTGGCGTTTAGGTGTGGTTCACATTCAACATCGGCCCTTACAATTTAACCACCCTTTATTATATATAACATATATACCATACATAGACATTTATATACCAAAAAATTTCTAATACACAAATACAAAGCAAAACCATAAATACTTGTTATTAATAATAAAATAAACATTTTGTAATAAATAAACATTTGTTAAAATTAAATTGAAAACGCGAGGTGTTTTATTTCGAATGGCGAAAGAAGGTACCTCGCGTGAACATTGTCCTTCGAGCCACCCTTGAAGTGGCACCTTAATTAGACAGTTCATTTAAATCGAAGTGAAAAAAGTGAAAGTGTTCGGCAAGCACGGCTTTTATAGCTGCATGAGCTGGAGAGAGACGCATTAGGGTGCACATACAATATTAGGGTGGTGTCCTGTTAAGTGCACGCTTAAACATACTGGGCTACCCTGCGCGAAGTGCTGAATTAAACGCGTTTTCGTGGAGGCATGTTATTTCTGCTGACCGATTGGGAATTATGATCTGGGGCGATCATCACAGTTTTCTGTGTATCTCGACTCGGAGAGGTCAAAATCGCATTTCTCTGAGTGTCTTGATGTTATAGCAAAACGCCTTAATATAATATAAACTTATAAAATCCATATTAATGCAGACTTGCTGAGTCTACATTTTCAGTACTTGTCAAAATCTTTACCTTTATATTTTAATACAGGAATCATGTTACATTATATTTTTACCAGACTTTTACTACGTTTGCATTTCCGGCACATGCCAATGTTTTAATCCTTTCCAAATAATTATTCTTTCGATTTTAATACATAATTCTTTGGAATTATTTCATAACATATTTTTACCAGACTTTCACTACGTTTGCATTTCCGGTACAAGCGAATATTTCAATTCATAACTTCACACGACCAAATATGCAAAGTAGGCATTTTAATAGCATAAGTAATACTGATTTTGTAATTTATAGTGAGTCTTTAATTTTATTCTGTATGAAAGGGATTGGAAAATAAAAAGTTGTTTTTTTTTTATTTTCCTTAAAATCCCATATTAAAAGTGGCGCAGTCGGTAGGACACCGTTGTCCTACCCGTCGTTAAGAAACGAAGTGTAGTGTACGTGAATTTTAATTCTTAAAACGGTATTGTGTGAAATTTTGGACAAAGAAATTTTTGTTACGAAATTTTCTAAAAAAAAAGGACAAAAGATAGTCCTAACTTTAAATAAATCAAAAATTTAGTGCAAAAATAAGGAAATTTTTGTTGCGAACAAAACTTTAAAAAAAAAGGACAAAAGATAGTCCTAACTTTAAAATTTAGTGCAAAAATAAGGAAATTTTTGTTACGAACGAAACTTTTGGAAAAAAAGACAAAAATAGTCCTAACTCTAAACAAAATGAAAGCCTAGTGAAAAAAAAGACAAAACCTTAAAGAAGTCGAAAATTTGGTGAAGAAAAAAAAATATACATATATAAATAAAAGTAAATAAAGTCCTTACAAATACAACTATTTAAAGGACAAAAGTTAGTTTCAACATAAAAAAAAACAACACAATAATCATCTCTAAACTAAGAAGACATCATAAGCAGTCGGACAACACAAGCAACGTTCAGCAGCAATCACAATACCCCACGGCAATAAGGTAGAAATAAGTTAAATTAAATTCTTAGATATAAATTAACACGTAATACACATAAAATGGCTCAAGTTAATTTCGATCCCCTAAAATATTTATCAACCTTACCCACATATGATGGCGACCTTAGAGACCTACAGACTTTTATTAACTTAATTGATAGAGTGCATCCAATACTAAAAAACGTTCGACGAACTATCTCAAACAATTTTTTCTGACCTAATTAAGAGTAGACTGAAAGGAAAAGCTAGGGAAATAATAGAAATTAATTGCCAAGCAGTTTCATGGCAAAGCATAAAAGCAATCCTTCAAAATAATTTCGGAGACAGACTAATGTATTCAAATCAAAAATTCCAGAGCCAATGAAGACAATCCTGGCTTGTAGAAACCCCGACACTTTAGAAGTAGCCATGAATATCTTTTTTGAAACAGGATATGCTCACCTTAGAGTGGACAATCAACAATATTTTCCTCAAAACAGATCTGAGCAAAGATACTCAAAACCTAACCCTCCAAATAAACAAAGTGTAAATCAACAAAATAGGCAATCTAGGGATAACCAACATGCCAATCTACCAAATCCTGAGAATTTTAACCGGCAGAATTACCGTAATAACAACTCTGAAAATTATAACCGGCAAAATTACCGTAATAACAACTCTGAAAATTCCAACAGACAGAATTATCGCAATAACAAGTCCGAAAATTTTAATCGGCAAAATTATAGAAATATTGTAATAACCCCCAAAATTATCCCAATACTACGAAACAAACCCATAATTATCAAAATCGATATGATCCCTCACGACAACTTAACCCAGCGCAAAAGGAATCCTCCCAACTAAATCCTCGCTATCCATCTCCAGAACCCATGGATATAAATAAATATGAATTAGCTGGAAATTTAATGTATAATCCTTCGCCACAACTTACAAATGTACAAGGAGAGTCCTTCCAAAGAAATAAATTCTCGGACGTAGACAGACATGAAAATTTTCACTATGCAGCCTCGGAGAACTTCCGTATATAAAAATAAAAACAAAATTAGGACATATAAAATTAATAATAGATACAGGTGCAACCAACTCAATTTTAAATCCGGGTATATGTCGCCCCAGGTGGATTAAGAAGATTAATCCTACTTATATAAACACTTTACAACACAAAATATGCATAAATGAAAAAGAAAGCATTAAAGCTTTCAAAGAATTTGGTACGGAACTCGACGTTATCGATTTTTACATAGTAAAATTCCATGACCTCTATGACGGCCTAATAGGTAACGATCTATTAAGGCCTTTAAAAGCTAAAATCAATTATATGGACAATACTATAAAATTTGGAAAAAATACCTTAACTCTCTTTGTCAAAAGCAAAGATGCCGACAAAATAGAGAAAAATGCAACTTTATGTAAAAACATTCATAAGGATATGGAATTAGACTTAGTTCCTAAATCAGAAAATGCGTTCACGTAGAAGGTGGACCATACAAATTTTAATATTATAGAAGAAAAGGAATACAAACCTCTAAAGGAACAAATTAGGATCTAACACCTTAACTCCGAAGAAAAAATCAAACTCCTACCAATCATAAACAAATATTCTGATATTTTTTACCAAGAAAACACCGAATTGATCTTTACTTCTGCGATCAAACATGAAATAAGGACTACTGATAATGAGCCGATTTTTACCAAATCATATAGATACCCGTATATTCACAAAAACGAAGTAGAAAAGCAAATCCAGGAAATGCTCTATAATAAAATAATAAGACATAGTAATTCGAAATACTCAGCACCCATATGGATAGTAGCGAAGAAGGCTGATGCCAGTGGGAAAACTAAATGGAGACTCGTAATCGACTACCGTAAACTTAAAGTTGGACAAGTAAGAATTTCTAAAAAAGGAAACTGAATTCCTTGGCCACATAGTAACACCCGATGGCATAAGGGCAAACCCCAAAAAAATAGAGTTTGTAAAAAATTTCCCAATCCCTAAGACCCCCAAACAAATAAAACAATTTCTCGGCTTAACCGGGTATTACAGAAAATTCCTAAAGGATTATTCTTCAATCGCTAAACCCATGACCAAATATTTGAAAAAAGAGTCAAAAATTAACATCTCAGACCCAAATTATCAAGAAAGTTTTAATACACTTAAAACATTATTACTTCACGACCCAATTCTAGCGTATCCCGACTTCACAAAGAAATTTACTCTCACAACAGACGCTAGTAACTATGCATTAGGAGCAGTCCTTTCGCAGGACAACCATCCCATTTGTTACGCGAGCCGAACTCTTAACGAACATGAAATTAATTATAGCACTATAGAAAAAGAACTCTTAGCAATTATTTGGGCAACTAAATATTTTAGGCCATATCTTTTTGGACGCAAATTTCTGATCGAAACTGATCATAAACCCTTGACATGGCTTTTTTCCATCAAAGAACACAACTCAAAACTCGTCAGATGGCGATTGAAATTATCTGAATTCGACTACGAGATAAAATACAAAAAGGGAACTAAAAATAGCAACGCAGATGCGCTATCTCGTATCGAACATGAACCAGTGAACGTAAATGCATTAGAATTCGACATTTCAACAATCAAGGATACTTCCTCTCAACTAAATCTTTTCAAAAATCAAATAATTATCAAAAAAATTACATCAGGATCCATGAGATCACAAAATAAATCCGTTTTTGAAAATACGAGAAAAATCATACAAATCAAGCACTTAGATAGGGATACCACCATTATACTACTTAAAAACCATTTTAATCCTACACAACTGAATGCAGTCTTCATAGATGACGCATTTTACGATGTTTTTAAGACTACTTACGAAGAAATATTTTCTAATAATGAAAAGTTCAAAATAATAAGATGTTTTACTATATTAGAAGATATAGAAGGCGAAAATAAGTTAAGTGAAATCATCGAGAAGGAGCACTTAGACAAAAACCATAGAGGTATACAAGCTGTTTTTGAGGAAATAAAGACAAAAATCTACAATCCTAATCTAAAACTTAGGATAACACAATTAATAAACAACTGCGAAATCTGTAACATAGAAAAATATGATAGAAATCCTCCTAAAATACCCTACAAAAACACTGAAACACCTTCAAAACCTCGTGAAATCGTTCACATTGATGTTTTTCATACATTAGAAAAACAAATTTTTATGACAATGATTGACAATTGATGATTGAAAGTTTACAAAATTTGCTGTAGCTTATAGAATTAATGGAAGAAATTGGGTAGAGTTCAAAACTAAACTATTACTTTACCTAAACACTTACGGTAAAATCAAAAAAATTATTGTTGATAATGAACTCGGCTTTAAAGCCATACCAATGCAACAATTCTTAAAGGACGAAAATATTACAATACACTACACATCTAACAGTAACCACACTTCAAACGCAGATATTGAAAGATTGCATAATACCATCAATGAACACATTAGACTTTTGAGACACAATAAAAGAAGCCGCCATGAGACAGTAGAAGAAAAAATTTTAAGGATAATAGGTTTTTATAATAACACTATACACAGTACCACAAAAACTAAACCAATCGACTTTATAAATGGAAAAATCCACGAAGACAAATATGAAGAAATCCATGACTTAATTTTGAAGAAAAAAGAAAACTACATAAATAAATTAAACAAGGATAGAAAAGATGTTGTTATTCAAGAAGGTACCAACTTTATAAAAGAAATTAGAGGTGGTAAGAACCATAGAAAATACAGAAAAATAGATTCTAGTATAATTGATGACGAACATTTACAGGACACTAAGATTGGATTAAAATATTATAAAGCACATATAAAACCAAATAAGAAAAATCAGGATAAAATTTATGCCCAATAAACACATCCCTGCATTGCCCTCAAAACGAATAAGAGGACAATGCAAAAATACGAAACAGCGCCAACATACGTATAATGTTTTCAGTTTTTGAAAACAAACACAGGTGAAAGCAGTGAAAGTTAAGTTAAATAAACTATACCCGCACAACAACAACAGCCACATCCTTGGAAAAACAACATCAAACCCACAGGTCATATTCATATTAAATTTACTAACCCTACCCAATAAGTATAAAATTGTTACACAAAACAATTAACTTTAATTATACACACACATACACATATGCATATATATTTATAAATAAACACATATTTATAACGTGCAAATTCTAAAAACCCTCTTTTTTTCGTTTTATTCGACACGCCGGCGATACTTTTGTCGATACAACTCGACATTTTGGTCCTTCGAGCCGGATTCTCAAGTGTTCTTTAAAGAGAGTTAAAGACTCATCTACCCAGCCAACTCAATAAATTAAATTTACCCACCCAAACAAAATTGTGCATCAACGTTGGACTTGCTTGCAGCCGTTCTTTGTGCACCAAGAAATACCCTAATATATAACTACCATAAAACGACCCGTAATTTAATATTTTTTGGTGGAAAAAATTGGAAGTACAACGACCCGTATTATTTATATTGGTGCAAATCAGAGTAATAAACAATAAACTAATTAACAAAATTTTTTAATTTGTCTTAAAATCAAATTATTTGAAACTTTGCGTTGGTCATATTCTGCTTTGCACTTTGCATATACATATATCATCATATACACCCATTGTATATACAATATTTGCCGGGAGCCAAAATACTTCAAATAAATTACATTTCTCACGGCAAATATACATACATACGCTCATACATAAATATATATTGCATTCCTAAACCCAAAGTATATTTTGTTAGTGCACAGTCAGTTAGGTGCACTGAAGACAAAATACCCAGCAGGAAAAATTTTGGAATACCCAGTAGGAAAAATTTCTGAAAACCCAGTAAGGAATTTTTTCGTGACCCAATTTGGAATTTCGTTAACTAATTTAACGTTAAATATTAAACAAATTTATTATTTAAATAATTAACCCTTTATACCCAAGAGGGCCAAAAATACCCATAATCAAAAAAATCGAATTTCTTTTTGAATAATCGAATAGCTTTTTGCTATTTTTCACAAAGAACCCTACCCAAATTTTTTGTTTGAAGCTAATTTTAATTTAATTAAACAAAGAAATATAATGGAAGATTTTAAGTTCTGTATTCTCGATTTATTCGAATACATAGAAGAACATAATTCAACACTCCCGGAAGATGAAACAGCCTTCACTCTGGAAATCAAAAGAGTTGAACTCAATGCGATATACGATAGGACAAGCAAATCGTACGATGCCTTGCGCAGAGCCCCGCAAAACCCTGCTGATCCCATTGACTTAACGGAAGTCAAAGAAAATTTTAAAAAAGGCCATCAGTTGTATTTGAGATGTTTAGGATCCATCAATCAATGTATTGATTATCTCAAGACCCCATCAGCCACTATAAAGGAGCGAACTTCAGAGGTATACCTTTCGATGAACGTAGGATCATTTGTTCATCTGCCCCCTATTGACACGGATATATTTTATGGAGATTTCGCAACATGGCCCTCGTTTAGAGATATGTTTACGGCTATATATATCCATAACAAGACGATCAGCAACGTGGAAAGACTCTTCCACCTAATACAAAAAACCCGAGGAGAAGCGCGGTCGATCGTAGAAAATGCCCCTTTAACAAATGACGGATTTCTAATGGCATGGAAGGATCTCGTTTCGCAATACGAGAACAAAAGAGTCCAAACAAATGCCCAATTGAAGATTTTATTCAATTTACCCCAAACCACCCAAGAAAGCGGAAGTACCATCAAAAATCTTCAGAGGACGGTTAACAATTGTCTAACTAGTCTGAATAATCTTGGCTTGGACACAAGTAGTTGGGACCC
This sequence comes from Ceratitis rosa, assembly GCA_037013455.1. Classification (NCBI taxonomy): domain Eukaryota; kingdom Metazoa; phylum Arthropoda; class Insecta; order Diptera; family Tephritidae; genus Ceratitis; species Ceratitis rosa. The sequence goes on along the minus strand of JAWMAG010000018.1, from coordinate 1,680,142 downwards.
TATATTAATATTCTTATGCGGAACTAAGTTACCCAAACGCCTTCTCCATCAATTCGAAGACACGCTAGAAGACAACTCAGAAATACCTTCTTGGAAAACATTTGATGCCTTTCTCACCCATAAATTTAAATCATTGGAATCAGTGGGAGATCTGGTTGATCCAAATCCCACTACCCATCACGACAGTAGACTCCAGAAAAGAGGAAGGGTCGTGAGATTCAACACGTTTCATTCAAATGTTTTAGAAAACCCGACCCCCGGCTCTAATAAAACATATACTCCAAGAATCACTACATCATCAAATACACACGCATTGGAAAGTTGCAAATTATGTAAAACCCAACACTCAATTCGAGTATATCCCAAATTCTTAGGCATGAATGTCGAGACCCGTATATCTACAGTAAAAAATAATGGCTACTGCTTTAATTGCTTAGCTCTATCTCACGGTTTCAGAGACTGCAAAAGCAAATACTCTTGCAGAATATGCAGACAGAAACACAAAGAAAACTGGGCATACCTACGAAACATGCATACGCTCAAGTAACAGGGCTGAACAACTCAGTTTCAGCAACAACACAAAAACATGTGAATTAACCCTATGCTCACCTATGAGGAAAGAATTCAAAATAACGACGCAAGCGTTTATCATAAAAACTCTGACAGAAAACTTACCCACTCACTCACTCGACCCAACATTTGAAATTGGAAAACTCGGATTTAGTTTAGCTGATCCCGATTTCAATAAGCCCAGACCCGTCGACGTTCTAATCGGAAGTGACTTGTACCCACAAATAATACTCGGTGGTGTGCAAAGAAATATATTGAATACTTTGCTCGCCCAAGAAACTGAATTTGGTTGGATTTTGTCAGGACCCATTCCAGAAAAGCCCAGTGGACCTTCAGTATCTTCATTTTTCAATCAAATGACCTCAGATAAATTACTCACGCAATTTTGGGAAGTGGAAGAAGTTCCGAGAAAGCCTCTGTCCTCGTCTTCAGATAAATTGTGTGAGGAAAATTATCAAAAAACCACATACAGAAACTCATCGGGACGTTATGTGGTAACCTTACCCTTTAAAAACCCAGAAAACATAGAACTGGGTAACTCAAGACACATAGCGCTAGCTCAGTTTTTAAGAAATGAGAAATCCCTCTCAAGAAAGCCGGACATAAAAATGGAATACGGCAAAGTTATTAATGAGTATTTGGAACTTGGACACATGAAAAAGGTGGAAAACAATCCCGCGGAGGAAAACACCGTATATTATCTACCACATCACGCAGTTATCAAACCTGATCGAATAACTACGCAACTGAGAGTGGTATTTAATGCATCATGTCCCACATCTAACAGAAACAGTCTGAACGACGTACTACATACTGGACCTATTCTGCAGGCAGACTTGGTAATCTTAGTAATAAAATGACGTCTATTTCGATTCGTTTTCAATGCAGATATACAAAAAATGTATCGGCAAATTCTTGTAGAACCCAAACACACACGATTTCAGAGAATACTCTTCAGAAAGTCAAATGATGACCCAGTAGAGGAATTTGAATTACAAACGGTAACATTTGGCATTAACTGTGCTCCTTATTTAGCAATCCGAACACTCTTGAAATTAGCAGATGATGTAAAGGGAACCCACCCACTAGCATCAGATATAATTCGCAATGGAATGTATGTAGATGATGTTCTCAGCGGAGCCCATGATATATCAAGTGCGAAGTTGGCTCGAGACGAACTCGTAACATCCTTGGAGTCCGCAGGATTTGCTCTACGCAAATGGACTTCCAACGACCCAAAAATCTTATCAGGACTCCCATCAGAACATCTATTGGATACTAATTTGCTCGATTTAACAGAATCCAATAGCACAAGGACCCTCTGAATTAGATGGAATTCTAAGAAAGATGTATTCTTTTTCGTTATCCAACCCATCCCAGACAAATAATCGTTCACTAAACGAGAAGTATTATCAATAATTGCTAAACTGTTTGATCCAGCAGGCTGGCTCAGTTCAGTAATCGTAACAGCAAAAATCATCATGCAGCAAATATGGCTTGACAAATCAGACTGGGATGAAAGTCTAAAACCCCTAACCCTACATAGATGGAAAACATTTATTAAGGAATATGAGGTGCTTAATAAAATAGAAATTCCAAGGTGGACCCATTTTTCAACTTCAGCGGTCATAGAGTTTCACGGATTCTCTGATGCGTCCGAAAAGGCATACGCCGCAACTCTTTACATTAGAATTTCAATAGACGGAAATACTTGGAGCACCCTGTTAGCATCGAAAACCCGAGTAGCTCCAATTAAAAGTATATCACTACCCAGGCTAGAACTATGTGGAGCCGTTCTTCTCGCAAACTTAGTGGACACTACCTTATCACAGTTAAATTTGACACACTATCGCACCCATCTCTGGATGGACTCAACTATTGTTCTCTCTTGGTTAAGCAAACCCCCATGTTCATGGACGACTTTCGTTTCTCATTGAGTCGCCACGATAGTTGAAAACGTCGGAAGCGATACTTGGAATCATGTGGAAAGCCGTGATAACCCGGCGGACCTCGCAAGTCGTGGATGCACTCCTCTAGAAATCGCGAGCAACAAACTCTGGTGGCACGGACCTCAATGGCTACAGCTCGATTCGAAACAGTGGCCAATCACTCAGAAACCACCCGCCACAACCCTAGAGCTTAAACCAATTAAAACCTTTACCGCTACAGCTCAAGAAGATATACTAGACAGATTCTCTACATTGCCCAGAGCAATTCGTGTTATATCATATCTATTTAGATTTTGTTCAAACGCCTCACCAAATAGAAGAAAAGAGCAATTTACAACCGTCGAAATAACCCCAGACGAATTTAAATCAACCCGTTCCAAGCTAATTGTCTTAGCTCAGAAAAGATACTTTCATGAGGAACATGAAGCTTTGACCCAAAAGACCCAGATACCCAAAAAGAGTTCTATATTGACCCTTAACCCATCAATCGACCCCAAAGGAATCATGCGAGTTAATGGCCGCTTGAGTAATTCAGCTGCGCTATCATACAACGAACGTCATCCGATTCTACTACCCTACAACAGTCGATTGTCAAAATTACTCACCCAATTTACCCCCTCAATAACACTACATGGAGGAAACCAGTTAGTATTACGACTCATTCGTACAGAATTCTGGATTCCAAAACTGAAGACCCTTACAAAAGCAACAATTCATCAGTGCAAAACTTGCATGCTGTTCAAAAAACCCAAACTACTCAAATCATGGCAGCACTACCAGTTGAACGTACTACCCTAACCCGCCCATTTGCAGCAACTGGAACTGATTTCGCTGGACCTTACGATATAAAAAACTATACCGGAAGAGCATGCTTAATTACCAAGGGATACATATATGTTTTCGTTTGCTTTGCAACCAAAGCAATACACTTAGAACCCGTAAGTGATCTTACTACAAAAGCATTTATGGCAGCATTCGCACGATTTTTCTCTAGGCGCGGATGCCCCGCCGATCTTTATTCAGACAATGGAAGGAACTTTGTAGGAGCTTCGCAACTGTTACTCAAAGATCGACGAGAATTCATGAAAACCTTGAGAACCCAAATATTAACAAGTCAAGCGCACCAAAACATCAAGTGGCATTTTAATCCTCCAGGAGCTCCACATATGGGCGGCCTCTGGGAAGCAGGAGTTAAAAGCTTAAAAACACATTTAAAAAAGGTGGCACAGATCCAAAAATTCACTTTTGAAGAATTGGCAACACTGTTAACCCGAATCGAAAGTTGTTTGAATTCTCGCCCCCTAAACTCTATCAGCGATGACCCTACAAGTTTAGAACCCTTAACCCCAGGCCATTTCCTAATCGGTACCCCGTTACTTACCCCAGCTGAACCTAATCTAGAAGACGCAAAGCTCAGTACCGTGAATAGATGGCAGAAACTAAGGATACTCCATCAACACTTCTGTATTCGATGGAAAGAAGAATACCTAAAAGAACTCCACAAGCGTTATAAGTGGAAATACCCCCAACGCAATATAGAAGTTGGAGACTTGGTAGTTATTCGACAAGAAATCCTACCCACAAATGAATGGAAATTAGGTCGTATCGAAAAGACTTACCTCGGGTCAGACACTAGAACTAGAGTAGTCGACATACGAACCTCACAAGGCATTATGACCCGTCCAATTCCAAAAGTTGTGACTCTACCCTATAACTAACATTTTATTTCCACTTATAGTATCATGGCACCCACTAAGGCAACAAACCCTCGAGGACACAGTCCAGCAATTACCGTGAGCTCGCGAAGCAGCAGTCGAAGCGTCAGCCCGAGATCCGAAGCAAGAACCCTAGCCAGTCGTCTACAACGATTCAGAGCGACCCTTTCCCCAATTCGTGAGGAAAACGACCCCACTCATCGCACAGCACAACGTACCATAACCCACTCAAAGCGGAACTGGAAACCCGCTTATAAGCACGTTGCATGTGGAATTTGTAAAAAGGACCATCGCTTGGTGACGTGCTCCAAGTACATCGCAATGAGTGTGAGAGAAAAGTTTGACACAGTTACACGACAAGTACTGCGTCAACTGTTTGGCCCGATCGCACAAAACCCGAGACTGCACCAGTAAGACAAGGTGTTCCACTTGTAATGGAGAGCACCATTCTACGCTACACGGTCATCCAAAGTTTACTGAAGAAGGGCAACAAGGCCAACGTAAACTCACCACCCCGATACATGCTCAAGCTACAGACGTTGTTAGTCTACTAAGTAAGCAGACCGTTATACCAACAGCGATCATCCGAATAAAACACGATGGCACATGGTACAAAGTCAGAGCACTCGTAAACCCGACACGAAAGTTGACCACAATTGCAACTGAATTGGTTAAAAAACTAAAGCTGCCATATTCACACAGCATTTGTAGTTTAATCATCGGATCTCTCTCCGATAATCATTTACGTGTAAAATGCAATAGTCTCGTTACAAACGAGCTACGGACCCGACCCTATGATTGTGACTTAGGTGGTGAAATCGCGAAAAGATTCGACCACCTAGTCCTCGCTGACCCTAAATTCATAACGACAGAAGGTAATGATCGAACTAGGAGCAGAAATTTACCCACAAATCATCCGACCCGGCTTGTTCAACCCGATAATGGAAACATAGTCGCTCAAAACACCGCACTCGGTTGGACCCTAACCGGCACAATTTGAAGCAGACCCTAAATCCTTCAAGGCGGCCGGGCGGCCCAATAAACACATCCCTGCATTGCCCTCAAAACGAATAAGAGGACAATGCAAAAATACGAAAATACGAAAAATTCAGTTTTTGAAAACAAACACAGGTGAAAGCAGTGAAAGTTAAGTTAAATAAACTATACCCGCACAACAACAACAGCCACATCGTTGGAAAAACAACATCAAACCCACAGGACATATTCATATTAAATTTACTAACCCTACCCAATAAGTATAAAATTGTTACACAAAACAATTAACGTGAATTATATACACATACACATGCATTCATATTTATAAATAAACACATATTTATAACGTGCAAAATCTAAAACCACCTCTTTCTTCTTTTTATTTGACACGCCGGCGATATTTTGGCGATACAACTCGACAACTCGAAAAGCTAGACATTGAAACCCCATATACTACTACATAATACATACTCTTTTTAACGACCATCTCTGCACAATCTGTCGACATTCAGGATTTAACAAACAATAATGGATATATACCGATCAAAACAGGACAACAAAAAGTAATTGATCGATACAACAAAATATTTCACATTGTTAACGTAACTGCATACACGGACACACTAAATTTAATCTATGAAAACTTACAAACACTTGACGCTAGCACGGTCGAAACTAAGACATTATTAGACACCATAAATAAAAATTTTGCATTACTAAAAGGAAAAGTAGATGGCTTAAATCCACACTTTAGACAAAGAAGAGGACTGATAAACGTATTGGGAAAAGGGCTAAAGTTTATCGCAGGAACTATGGACAATGATGACGAACTTGAAATAAGCAGCTCACTGAAATCACTATATCAAAACGAAGAATGCTTGACAAACCAAATTAACAATCTCACCTTTGTCAACTATTTTATATCCACACAAATACGAAACATTACTGAACACATAAACCAAAAACAAATCATAATAGGAAATTACTTAATCGAATTTAAGCATTATATACAAAATAAAATAGCAACAATAGAAGACGAAATAAAGTTTATGGAACACATTTACCAAATAAACAATGACATTTCACTCTTACGAGATCATGTGGACGATATTGGACAAATAATATTCTCTAGCAAATTGAGAATAATTCCCACGGACATTTTAACGAACACGGAGCTTGACTTGATAGATGACTTTGACAGTTACACGAGTATTAAAATAGCTGTTGACTTACATGACAACAATATTATTATAATCCTTCAGATCCCTCAATTTTCAAAAGAAATTTTATCGAAAGTTATATTTGAGCCAATTCCTAATATAAACAACAAGACAATTATATTGAATAACTATGAAATGTTAATAGATTCAAAAAATAACATTTTTGATGTAGATATTAAAGATAACCTTAAGAAAAATTTAATTCAAATATCTAACAAATGTATTTCAAGCATATTAAACTATGAAGAAGCATACTGCGATATGCAAATTTTACACGAATCGAGTGTAATTGAAATCCTTCCTGGTATACTAATATTTAAAAATTTCTATTTCAAAGTAGAACATAATTGTAACAAAATTGATATCAAAATAAGCAGAAATTTTTTAGTAAAATTTTAAGATTGTGAAATTAACGCAAACAACAAAACCTTTAGCAATGTCAAACTAAAATTCTACGACCAATTTATTCTACCTAATATTATAACAAAAATCAAAGAAAATTCGAATAACTTTCCTAATTTGAAGTTAGAATCATTATATTTAGAACAAATTGAACATAAGAAATATATTCAACAAATACAGTATCAAACAAAAAAAATCAAATTTTATCAATGTAAGCATAAACATAGTAATTGTCATTACCATTATAATATTAGTAATATTTACTATATATAAGACAAATAAAAAACTGTCCATTCTGCATATTTCGTCGGAGCCTCGATCTAACGGTGGGGGTGTTATAGCAAAACACCTTAATATAATATAAACTTATAAAATCCATATTAATGCAGACTTGCTGAGTCTACATTTTCAGTACTTGTCAAAATCTTTATATTTTAATACAGGAATCATGTTACATTATATTTTTACCAGACTTTTACTACGTTTGCATTTCCGGCACATGCCAATGTTTTAATCCTTTCCAAAAAATTATTCTTTCGATTTTAATACATAATTCTTTGGAATTATTTCATAACATATTTTTACCAGACTTTCACTACGTTTGCATTTCCGGCACAAGCGAATATTTCAATTCATAACTTCACACGACCAAATATACAAAGTAGGCATTTTAATAGCATAAGTAGTACTGATTTTGTAATTTATAGTGAGTCTTTAATTTTATTCTGTATGAAAGGGATTGGAAAATAAAAAGTTGTTTTTTTTTTATTTTCCTTAAAATCCCATATTAAAAGTGGCGCAGTCGGTAGGACACCGTTGTCCTACCCGTCGTTAAGAAACGAAGTGTAGTGTACGTGAATTTTAATTCTTAAAACGGTATTGCGTGAAATTTTGGACAAAGAAATTTTTGTTACGAAATTTTCTAAAAAAAAAGGACAAAAGATAGTCCTAACTTTAAATAAATCAAAAATTTAGTGCAAAAATAAGGAAATTTTTGTTGCGAACAAAACTTTAAAAAAAAAGGACAAAAGATAGTCCTAACTTTAAAATTTAGTGCAAAAATAAGGAAATTTTTGTTACGAACGAAACTTTTGGAAAAAAAGACAAAAATAGTCCTAACTCTAAACAAAATGAAAGCCTAGTGAAAAAAAAGACAAAACCTTAAAGAAGTCGAAAATTTGGTGAAGAAAAAAAAATATACATATATAAATAAAAGTAAATAAAGTCCTTACAAATACAACTATTTAAAGGACAAAAGTTAGTTTCAACATAAAAAAAAACAACACAATAATCATCTCTAAACTAAGAAGACATCATAAGCAGTCGGACAACACAAGCAACGTTCAGCAGCAATCACAATACCCCACGGCAATAAGGTAGAAATAAGTTAAATTAAATTCTTAGATATAAATTAACACGTAATACACATAAAATGGCTCAAGTTAATTTCGATCCCCTAAAATATTTATCAACCTTACCCACATATGATGGCGACCTTAGAGACCTACAGACTTTTATTAACTTAATTGATAGAGTGCATCCAATACTAAAAAACGTTCGACGAACTATCTCAAACAATTTTTTCTGACCTAATTAAGAGTAGACTGAAAGGAAAAGCTAGGGAAATAATAGAAATTAATTGCCAAGCAGTTTCATGGCAAAGCATAAAAGCAATCCTTCAAAATAATTTCGGAGACAGACTAATGTATTCAAATCAAAAATTCCAGAGCCAATGAAGACAGTCCTGGCTTGTAGAAACCCCGACACTTTAGAAGTAGCCATGAATATCTTTTTTGAAACAGGATATGCTCTCCTTAGAGTGGACAATCAACAATATTTTCCTCAAAACAGATCTGAGCAAAGATACTCAAAACCTAACCCTCCAAATAAACAAAGTGTAAATCAACAAAATAGGCAATCTAGGGATAACCAACATGCCAATCTACCAAATCCTGAGAATTTTAACCGGCAGAATTACCGTAATAACAACTCTGAAAATTATAACCGGCAAAATTACCGTAATAACAACTCTGAAAATTCCAACAGACAGAATTATCGCAATAACAAGTCCGAAAATTTTAATCGGCAAAATTATAGAAATATTGTAATAACCCCCAAAATTATCCCAATACTACGAAACAAACCCATAATTATCAAAATCGATATGATCCCTCACGACAACTTAACCCAGCGCAAAAGGAATCCTCCCAACTAAATCCTCGCTATCCATCTCCAGAACCCATGGATATAAACAAATATGAATTAGCTGGAAATTTAATGTATAATCCTTCGCCACAACTTACAAATGTACAAGGAGAGTCCTTCCAAAGAAATAAATTCTCGGACGTAGACAGACATGAAAATTTTCACTATGCAGCCTCGGAGAACTTCCGTATATAAAAATAAAAACAAAATTAGGACATATAAAATTAATAATAGATACAGGTGCAACCAACTCAATTTTAAATCCGGGTATATGTCGCCCCAGGTGGATTAAGAAGATTAATCCTACTTATATAAACACTTTACAACACAAAATATGCATAAATGAAAAAGAAAGCATTAAAGCTTTCAAAGAATTTGGTACGGAACTCGACGTTATCGATTTTTACATAGTAAAATTCCATGACCTCTATGACGGCCTAATAGGTAACGATCTATTAAGGCCTTTAAAAGCTAAAATCAATTATATGGACAATACTATAAAATTTGGAAAAAATACCTTAACTCTCTTTGTCAAAAGCAAAGATGCCGACAAAATAGAGAAAAATGCAACTTTATGTAAAAACATTCATAAGGATATGGAATTAGACTTAGTTCCTAAATCAGAAAATGCGTTCACGTAGAAGGTGGACCATACAAATTTTAATATTATAGAAGAAAAGGAATACAAACCTCTAAAGGAACAAATTAGGATCTAACACCTTAGCTCCGAAGAAAAAATCAAACTCCTACCAATCATAAACAAATATTCTGATATTTTTTACCAAGAAAACACCGAATTGATCTTTACTTCTGCGATCAAACATGAAATAAGGACTAATGATAATGAGCCGATTTTTACCAAATCATATAGATACCCGTATATTCACAAAAACGAAGTAGAAAAGCAAATCCAGGAAATGCTCGATAATAAAATAATAAGACATAGTAATTCGAAATACTCAGCACCCATATGGATAGTAGCGAAGAAGGCTGATGCCAGTGGGAAAACTAAATGGAGACTCGTAATCGACTACCGTAAACTTAAAGTTGGACAAGTAAGAATTTCTAAAAAAGGAAACTGAATTCCTTGGCCACATAGTAACACCCGATGGCATAAGGGCAAACCCCAAAAAAATAGAGTTTGTAAAAAATTTCCCAATCCCTAAGACCCCCAAACAAATAAAACAATTTCTCGGCTTAACCGGGTATTACAGAAAATTCATAAAGGATTATTCTTCAATCGCTAAACCCATGACCAAATATTTGAAAAAAGAGTCAAAAATTAACATCTCAGACCCAAATTATCAAGAAAGTTTTAATACACTTAAAACATTATTACTTCACGACCCAATTCTAGCGTATCCCGACTTCACAAAGAAATTTACTCTCACAACAGACGCTAGTAACTATGCATTAGGAGCAGTCCTTTCGCAGGACAACCATCCCATTTGTTACGCGAGCCGAACTCTTAACGAACATGAAATTAATTATAGCACTATAGAAAAAGAACTCTTAGCAATTATTTGGGCAACTAAATATTTTAGGCCATATCTTTTTGGACGCAAATTTCTGATCGAAACTGATCATAAACCCTTGACATGGCTTTTTTCCATCAAAGAACCCAACTCAAAACTCGTCAGATGGCGATTGAAATTATCTGAATTCGACTACGAGATAAAATACAAAAAGGGAACTAAAAATAGCAACGCAGATGCGCTATCTCGTATCGAACATGAACCAGTGAACGTAAATGCATTAGAATTCGACATTTCAACAATCAAGGATACTTCCTCTCAACTAAATTTTTTTTAAAAATTCAAATAATTATCAAAAAAATTACATCAGGATCCATGAGATCACAAAATAAATCCGTTTTTGAAAATACGAGAAAAATCATACAAATCAAGCACTTAGATAGGGATACCACCATTATACTACTTAAAAACCATTTTAATCCTACACAACTGAATGCAGTCTTCATAGATGACGCATTTTACGATGTTTTTAAGACTACTTACGAAGAAATATTTTCTAATAATGAAAAGTTCAAAATAATAAGATGTTTTTCTATATATTGGAATATATAGAAGGCGAAAATAAGTTAAGTGAAATCATCGAGAAGGAGCACTTAGACAAAAACCATAGAGGTATACAAGCTGTTTTTGAGGAAATAAAGACAAAAATCTACAATCCTAATCTAAAACTTAGGATAACACAATTAATAAACAACTGCGAAATCTGTAACATAGAAAAATATGATAGAAATCCTCCTAAAATACCCTACAAAAACACTGAAACACCTTCAAAACCTCGTGAAATCGTTCACATTGATGTTTTTCATACATTAGAAAAACAAATTTTTATGACAATGATTGACAATTGATGATTGAATGTTTACAAAATTTGCTGTAGCTTATAGAATTAATGGAAGAAATTGGGTAGAGTTCAAAACTAAACTATTACTTTACCTAAACACTTACGGTAAAATCAAAAAAATTATTGTTGATAATGAACTCGGCTTTAAAGCCATACCAATGCAACAATTCTTAAAGGACGAAAATATTACAATACACTACACATCTAACAGTAACCACACTTCAAACGCAGATATTGAAAGATTGCATAATACCATCAATGAACACATTAGACTTTTGAGACACAATGAAAGAAGCCGCCATGAGACAGTAGAAGAAAAAATTTTAAGGATAATAGGTTTTTATAATAACACTATACACAGTACCACAAAAACTAAACCAATCGACTTTATAAATGGAAAAATCCACGAAGACAAATATGAAGAAATCCATGACTTAATTTTGAAGAAAAAAGAAAACTACATAAATAAATTAAACAAGGATAGAAAAGATGTTGTTATTCAAGAAGGTACCAACTTTATAAAAGAAATTAGAGGTGGTAAGAACCATAGAAAATACAGAAAAATAGATTCTAGTATAATTGATGACGAACATTTACAGGACACTAAGATTGGATTAAAATATTATAAAGCACATATAAAACCAAATAAGAAAAATCAGGATAAAATTTATGCCCAATAAACACATCCCTGCATTGCCCTCAAAACGAATAAGAGGACAATGCAAAAATACGAAACAGCGCCAACATACGTATAATGTTTTCAGTTTTTGAAAACAAACACAGGTGAAAGCAGTGAAAGTTAAGTTAAATAAACTATACCCGCACAACAACAACAGCCACATCGTTGGAAAAACAACATCAAACCCACAGGTCATATTCATATTAAATTTACTAACCCTACCCAATAAGTATAAAATTGTTACACAAAACAATTAACTTTAATTATACACACACATACACATATGCATATATATTTATAAATAAACACATATTTATAACGTGCAAATTCTAAAAACCCTCTTTTTTTCGTTTTATTCGACACGCCGGCGATACTTTTGTCGATACAACTCGACATTTTGGTCCTTCGAGCCGGATTCTCAAGTGTTCTTTAAAGAGAGTTAAAGACTCATCTACCCAGCCAACTCAATAAATTAAATTTACCCACCCAAACAAAATTGTGCATCAACGTTGGACTTGCTTGCAGCCGTTCTTTGTGCACCAAGAAATACCCTAATATATAACTACCATAAAACGACCCGTAATTTAATATTTTTTGGTGGAAAAAATTGGAAGTACAACGACCCGTATTATTTATATTGGTGCAAATCAGAGTAATAAACAATAAACTAATTAACAAAATTTTTTAATTTGTCTTAAAATCAAATTATTTGAAACTTTGCGTTGGTCATATTCTGCTTTGCACTTTGCATATACATATATCATCATATACACCCATTGTATATACAATATTTGCCGGGAGCCAAAATACTTCAAATAAATTACATTTCTCACGGCAAATATACATACATACGCTCATACATAAATATATATTGCATTCCTAAACCCAAAGTATATTTTGTTAGTGCACAGTCAGTTAGGTGCACTGAAGACAAAATACCCAGCAGGAAAAATTTTGGAATACCCAGTAGAAAAAAATTTCTGAAAACCCAGTAAGGAATTTTTTCGTGACCCAATTTGGAATTTCGTTAACTAATTTAACGTTAAATATTAAACAAATTTATTATTTAAATAATTAACGCTTTATACCCAAGAGGGCCAAAAATACCCATAATCAAAAAAATCGAATTTCTTTTTGAATAATCGAATAGCTTTTTGCTATTTTTCACAAAGAACCCTACCCAAATTTTTCGTTTGAAGCTAATTTTAATTTAATTAAACAAAGAAATAGAATGGAAGATTTTAAGTTCTGTATTCTCGATTTATTCGAATACATAGAAGAACATAATTCAACACTCCCGGAAGATGAAACAGCCTTCACTCTGGAAATCAAAAGAGTTGAACTCAATGCGATATACGATAGGACAAGCAAATCGTACGATGCCTTGCGCAGAGCCCCGCAAAACCCTGCTGATCCCATTGACTTAACGGAAGTCAAAGAAAATTTTAAAAAAGGCCATCAGTTGTATTTGAGATGTTTAGGATCCATCAATCAATGTATTGATTATCTCAAGACCCCATCAGCCACTATAAAGGAGCGAACTTCAGAGGTATACCCTTCGATGAACGTAGGATCATTTGTTCATCTGCCCCCTATTGACACGGATATATTTTATGGAGATTTCGCAACATGGCCCTCGTTTAGAGATATGTTTACGGCTATATATATCCATAACAAGACGATCAGCAACGTGGAAAGACTCTTCCACCTAATACAAAAAACCCGAGGAGAAGCGCGGTCGATCGTAGAAAATGCCCCTTTAACAAATGACGGATTTCTAATGGCATGGAAGGATCTCGTTTCGCAATACGAGAACAAAAGAGTCCAAACAAATGCCCAATTGAAGATTTTATTCAATTTACCCCAAACCACCCAAGAAAGCGGAAGTACCATCAAAAATCTTCAGAGGACGGTTAACAATTGTCTAACTAGTCTGAATAATCTTGGCTTGGACACAAGTAGTTGGGACCCTATATTAATATTCTTATGCGGAACTAAGTTACCCAAACGCCTTCTCCATCAATTCGAAGACACGCTAGAAGACAACTCAGAAATACCTTCTTGGAAAACATTTGATGCCTTTCTCACCCATAAATTTAAATCATTGGAATCAGTGGGAGATCTGGTTGATCCAAATCCCACTACCCATCACGACAGTAGACTCCAGAAAAGAGGAAGGGTCGTGAGATTCAACACGTTTCATTCAAATGTTTTAGAAAACCCGACCCCCGGCTCTAATAAAACATATACTCCAAGAATCACTACATCATCAAATACACACGCATTGGAAAGTTGCAAATTATGTAAAACCCAACACTCAATTCGAGTATATCCCAAATTCTTAGGCATGAATGTCGAGACCCGTATATCTACAGTAAAAAATAATGGCTACTGCTTTAATTGCTTAGCTCTATCTCACGGTTTCAGAGACTGCAAAAGCAAATACTCTTGCAGAATATGCAGACAGAAACACAAAGAAAACTGGGCATACCTACGAAACATGCATACGCTCAAGTAACAGGGCTGAACAACTCAGTTTCAGCAACAACACAAAAACATGTGAATTAACCCTATGCTCACCTATGAGGAAAGAATTCAAAATAACGACGCAAGCGTTTATCATAAAAACTCTGACAGAAAACTTACCCACTCACTCACTCGACCCAACATTTGAAATTGGAAAACTCGGATTTAGTTTAGCTGATCCCGATTTCAATAAGCCCAGACCCGTCGACGTTCTAATCGGAAGTGACTTGTACCCACAAATAATACTCGGTGGTGTGCAAAGAAATATATTGAATACTTTGCTCGCCCAAGAAACTGAATTTGGTTGGATTTTGTCAGGACCCATTCCAGAAAAGCCCAGTGGACCTTCAGTATCTTCATTTTTCAATCAAATGACCTCAGATAAATTACTCACGCAATTTTGGGAAGTGGAAGAAGTTCCGAGAAAGCCTCTGTCCTCGTCTTCAGATAAATTGTGTGAGGAAAATTATCAAAAAACCACATACAGAAACTCATCGGGACGTTATGTGGTAACCTTACCCTTTAAAAACCCAGAAAACATAGAACTGGGTAACTCAAAACACATAGCGCTAGCTCAGTTTTTAAGAAATGAGAAATCCCTCTCAAGAAAGCCGGACATAAAAATGGAATACGGCAAAGTTATTAATGAGTATTTGGAACTTGGACACATGAAAAAGGTGGAAAACAATCCCGCGGAGGAAAACACCGTATATTATCTACCACATCACGCAGTTATCAAACCTGATCGAATAACTACGCAACTGAGAGTGGTATTTAATGCATCATGTCCCACATCTAACAGAAACAGTCTGAACGACGTACTACATACTGGACCTATTCTGCAGGCAGACTTGGTAATCTTAGTAATAAAATGACGTCTATTTCGATTCGTTTTCAATGCAGATATACAAAAAATGTATCGGCAAATTCTTGTAGAACCCAAACACACACGATTTCAGAGAATACTCTTCAGAAAGTCAAATGATGACCCAGTAGAGGAATTTGAATTACAAACGGTAACATTTGGCATTAACTGTGCTCCTTATTTAGCAATCCGAACACTCTTGAAATTAGCAGATGATGTAAAGGGAACCCACCCACTAGCATCAGATATAATTCGCAATGGAATGTATGTAGATGATGTTCTCAGCGGAGCCCACGATATATCAAGTGCGAAGTTGGCTCGAGACGAACTCGTAACATCCTTGGAGTCCGCAGGATTTGCTCTACGCAAATGGACTTCCAACGACCCAAAAATCTTATCAGGACTCCCATCAGAACATCTATTGGATACTAATTTGCTCGATTTAACAGAATCCAATAGCACAAGGACCCTATGAATTAGATGGAATTCTAAGAAAGATGTATTCTTTTTCGTTATCCAACCCATCCCAGACAAATAATCGTTCACTAAACGAGAAGTATTATCAATAATTGCTAAACTGTTTGATCCAGCAGGCTGGCTCAGTTCAGTAATCGTAACAGCAAAAATCATCATGCAGCAAATATGGCTTGACAAATCAGACCGGGATGAAAGTCTAAAACCCCTAACCCTACATAGATGTAAAACATTTATTAAGGAATATGAGGTGCTTAATAAAATAGAAATTCCAAGGTGGACCCATTTTTCAACTTCAGCGGTCATAGAGTTTCACGGATTCTCTGATGCGTCCGAAAAGGCATACGCCGCAACTCTTTACATTAGAATTTCAATAGACGGAAATACTTGGAGCACCCTGTTAGCATCGAAAACCCGAGTAGCTCCAATTAAAAGTATATCACTACCCAGGCTAGAACTATGTGGAGCCGTTCTTCTCGCAAACTTAGTGGACACTACCTTATCACAGTTAAATTTGACACACTATCGCACCCATCTCTGGATGGACTCAACTATTGTTCTCTCTTGGTTAAGCAAACCCCCATGTTCATGGACGACTTTCGTTTCTCATTGAGTCGCCACGATAGTTGAAAACGTCGGAAGCGATACTTGGAATCATGTGGAAAGCCGTGATAACCCGGCGGACCTCGCAAGTCGTGGATGCACTCCTCTAGAAATCGCGAGCAACAAACTCTGGTGGCACGGACCTCAATGGCTACAGCTCGATTCGAAACAGTGGCCAATCACTCAGAAACCACCCGCCACAACCCTAGAGCTTAAACCAATTAAAACCTTTACCGCTACAGCTCAAGAAGATATACTAGACAGATTCTCTACATTGCCCAGAGCAATTCGTGTTATATCATATCTATTTAGATTTTGTTCAAACGCCTCACCAAATAGAAGAAAAGAGCAATTTACAACCGTCGAAATAACCCCAGACGAATTTAAATCAACCCGTTCCAAGCTAATTGTCTTAGCTCAGAAAAGATACTTTCATGAGGAACATGAAGCTTTGACCCAAAAGACCCAGATACCCAAAAAGAGTTCTATATTGACCCTTAACCCATCAATCGACCCCAAAGGAATCATGCGAGTTAATGGCCGCTTGAGTAATTCAGCTGCGCTATCATACAACGAACGTCATCCGATTCTACTACCCTACAACAGTCGATTGTCAAAATTACTCACCCAATTTACCCCCTCAATAACACTACATGGAGGAAACCAGTTAGTATTACGACTCATTCGTACAGAATTCTGGATTCCAAAACTGAAGACCCTTACAAAAGCAACAATTCATCAGTGCAAAACTTGCATGCTGTTCAAAAAAACCCAAACTACTCAAATCATGGCAGCACTACCAGTTGAACGTACTACCCTAACCCGCCCATTTGCAGCAACTGGAACTGATTTCGCTGGACCTTACGATATAAAAAACTATACCGGAAGAGCATGCTTAATTACCAAGGGATACATATATGTTTTCGTTTGCTTTGCAACCAAAGCAATACACTTAGAACCCGTAAGTGATCTTACTACAAAAGCATTTATGGCAGCATTCGCACGATTTTTCTCTAGGCGCGGATGCCCCGCCGATCTTTATTCAGACAATGGAAGGAACTTTGTAGGAGCTTCGCAACTGTTACTCAAAGATCGACGAGAATTCATGAAAACCTTGAGAACCCAAATATTAACAAGTCAAGCGCACCAAAACATCAAGTGGCATTTTAATCCTCCAGGAGCTCCACATATGGGCGGCCTCTGGGAAGCAGGAGTTAAAAGCTTAAAAACACATTTAAAAAAGGTGGCACAGATCCAAAAATTCACTTTTGAAGAATTGGCAACACTGTTAACCCGAATCGAAAGTTGTTTGAATTCTCGCCCCCTAAACTCTATCAGCGATGACCCTACAAGTTTAGAACCCTTAACCCCAGGCCATTTCCTAATCGGTACCCCGTTACTTACCCCAGCTGAACCTAATCTAGAAGACGCAAAGCTCAGTACCGTGAATAGATGGCAGAAACTAAGGATACTCCATCAACACTTCTGTATTCGATGGAAAGAAGAATACCTAAAAGAACTCCAAAAGCGTTATAAGTGGAAATACCCCCAACGCAATATAGAAGTTGGAGACTTGGTAGTTATTCGACAAGAAATCCTACCCACAAATGAATGGAAATTAGGTCGTATCGAAAAGACTTACCTCGGGTCAGACACTAGAACTAGAGTAGTCGACATACGAACCTCACAAGGCATTATGACCCGTCCAATTCCAAAAGTTGTGACTCTACCCTATAACTAACATTTTATTTCCACTTATAGTATCATGGCACCCACTAAGGCAACAAACCCTCGAGGACACAGTCCAGCAATTACCGTGAGCTCGCGAAGCAGCAGTCGAAGCGTCAGCCCGAGATCCGAAGCAAGAACCCTAGCCAGTCGTCTACAACGATTCAGAGCGACCCTTTCCCCAATTCGTGAGGAAAACGACCCCACTCATCGCACAGCACAACGTACCATAACCCACTCAAAGCGGAACTGGAAACCCGCTTATAAGCACGTTGCATGTGGAATTTGTAAAAAGGACCATCGCTTGGTGACGTGCTCCAAGTACATCGCAATGAGTGTGAGAGAAAAGTTTGACACAGTTACACGACAAGTACTGCGTCAACTGTTTGGCCCGATCGCACAAAACCCGAGACTGCACCAGTAAGACAAGGTGTTCCACTTGTAATGGAGAGCACCATTCTACGCTACACGGTCATCCAAAGTTTACTGAAGAAGGGCAACAAGGCCAACGTAAACTCACCACCCCGATACATGCTCAAGCTACAGACGTTGTTAGTCTACTAAGTAAGCAGACCGTTATACCAACAGCGATCATCCGAATAAAACACGATGGCACATGGTACAAAGTCAGAGCACTCGTAAACCCGACACGAAAGTTGACCACAATTGCAACTGAATTGGTTAAAAAACTAAAGCTGCCATATTCACACAGCATTTGTAGTTTAATCATCGGATCTCTCTCCGATAATCATTTACGTGTAAAATGCAATAGTCTCGTTACAAACGAGCTACGGACCCGACCCTATGATTGTGACTTAGGTGGTGAAATCGCGAAAAGATTCGACCACCTAGTCCTCGCTGACCCTAAATTCATAACGACAGAAGGTAATGATCGAACTAGGAGCAGAAATTTACCCACAAATCATCCGACCCGGCTTGTTCAACCCGATAATGGAAACATAGTCGCTCAAAACACCGCACTCGGTTGGACCCTAACCGGCACAATTTGAAGCAGACCCTAAATCCTTCAAGGCGGCCGGGCGGCCCAATAAACACATCCCTGCATTGCCCTCAAAACGAATAAGAGGACAATGCAAAAATACGAAAATACGAAAAATTCAGTTTTTGAAAACAAACACAGGTGAAAGCAGTGAAAGTTAAGTTAAATAAACTATACCCGCACAACAACAACAGCCACATCGTTGGAAAAACAACATCAAACCCACAGGACATATTCATATTAAATTTACTAACCCTACCCAATAAGTATAAAATTGTTACACAAAACAATTAACGTGAATTATATACACATACACATGCATTCATATTTATAAATAAACACATATTTATAACGTGCAAAATCTAAAACCACCTCTTTCTTCTTTTTATTTGACACGCCGGCGATATTTTGGCGATACAACTCGACAACTCGAAAAGCTAGACATTGAAACCCCATATACTACTACATAATACATACTCTTTTTAACGACCATCTCTGCACAATCTGTCGACATTCAGGATTTAACAAACAATAATGGATATATACCGATCAAAACAGGACAACAAAAAGTAATTGATCGATACAACAAAATATTTCACATTGTTAACGTAACTGCATACACGGACACACTAAATTTAATCTATGAAAACTTACAAACACTTGACGCTAGCACGGTCGAAACTAAGACATTATTAGACACCATAAATAAAAATTTTGCATTACTAAAAGGAAAAGTAGATGGCTTAAATCCACACTTTAGACAAAGAAGAGGACTGATAAACGTATTGGGAAAAGGGCTAAAGTTTATCGCAGGAACTATGGACAATGATGACGAACTTGAAATAAGCAGCTCACTGAAATCACTATATCAAAACGAAGAATGCTTGACAAACCAAATTAACAATCTCACCTTTGTCAACTATTTTATATCCACACAAATACGAAACATTACTGAACACATAAACCAAAAACAAATCATAATAGGAAATTACTTAATCGAATTTAAGCATTATATACAAAATAAAATAGCAACAATAGAAGACGAAATAAAGTTTATGGAACACATTTACCAAATAAACAATGACATTTCACTCTTACGAGATCATGTGGACGATATTGGACAAATAATATTCTCTAGCAAATTGAGAATAATTCCCACGGACATTTTAACGAACACGGAGCTTGACTTGATAGATGACTTTGACAGTTACACGAGTATTAAAATAGCTGTTGACTTACATGACAACAATATTATTATAATCCTTCAGATCCCTCAATTTTCAAAAGAAATTTTATCGAAAGTTATATTTGAGCCAATTCCTAATATAAACAACAAGACAATTATATTGAATAACTATGAAATGTTAATAGATTCAAAAAATAACATTTTTGATGTAGATATTAAAGATAACCTTAAGAAAAATTTAATTCAAATATCTAACAAATGTATTTCAAGCATATTAAACTATGAAGAAGCATACTGCGATATGCAAATTTTACACGAATCGAGTGTAATTGAAATCCTTCCTGGTATACTAATATTTAAAAATTTCTATTTCAAAGTAGAACATAATTGTAACAAAATTGATATCAAAATAAGCAGAAATTTTTTAGTAAAATTTTAAGATTGTGAAATTAACGCAAACAACAAAACCTTTAGCAATGTCAAACTAAAATTCTACGACCAATTTATTCTACCTAATATTATAACAAAAATCAAAGAAAATTCGAATAACTTTCCTAATTTGAAGTTAGAATCATTATATTTAGAACAAATTGAACATAAGAAATATATTCAACAAATACAGTATCAAACAAAAAAAAATCAAATTTTATCAATGTAAGCATAAACATAGTAATTGTCATTACCATTATAATATTAGTAATATTTACTATATATAAGACAAATAAAAAACTGTCCATTCTGCATATTTCGTCGGAGCCTCGATCTAACGGTGGGGGTGTTATAGCAAAACACCTTAATATAATATAAACTTATAAAATCCATATTAATGCAGACTTGCTGAGTCTACATTTTCAGTACTTGTCAGAATCTTTACCTTTATATTTTAATACAGGAATCATGTTACATTATATTTTTACCAGACTTTTACTACGTTTGCATTTCCGGCACATGCCAATGTTTTAATCCTTTCCAAAAAATTATTCTTTCGATTTTAATACATAATTCTTTGGAATTATTTCATAACATATTTTTACCAGACTTTCACTACGTTTGCATTTCCGGCACAAGCGAATATTTCAATTCATAACTTCACACGACCAAATATACAAAGTAGGCATTTTAATAGCATAAGTAGTACTGATTTTGTAATTTATAGTGAGTCTTTAATTTTATTCTGTATGAAAGGGATTGGAAAATAAAAAGTTGTTTTTTTTTTATTTTCCTTAAAATCCCATATTAAAAGTGGCGCAGTCGGTAGGACACCGTTGTCCTACCCGTCGTTAAGAAACGAAGTGTAGTGTACGTGAATTTTAATTCTTAAAACGGTATTGTGTGAAATTTTGGACAAAGAAATTTTTGTTACGAAATTTTCTAAAAAAAAAGGACAAAAGATAGTCCTAACTTTAAATAAATCAAAAATTTAGTGCAAAAATAAGGAAATTTTTGTTGCGAACAAAACTTTAAAAAAAAAGGACAAAAGATAGTCCTAACTTTAAAATTTAGTGCAAAAATAAGGAAATTTTTGTTACGAACGAAACTTTTGGACAAAAAGACAAAAATAGTCCTAACTCTAAACAAAATGAAAGCCTAGTGAAAAAAAAGACAAAACCTTAAAGTCGAAAATTTGGTGAAGAAAAAAAAATATACATATATAAATAAAAGTAAATAAAGTCCTTACAAATACAACTATTTAAAGGACAAAAGTTAGTTTCAACATAAAAAAAAAACAACACAATAATCATCTCTAAACTAAGAAGACATCATAAGCAGTCGGACAACACAAGCAACGTTCAGCAGCAATCACAATACCCCACGGCAATAAGGTAGAAATAAGTTAAATTAAATTCTTAGATATAAATTAACACGTAATACACATAAAATGGCTCAAGTTAATTTCGATCCCCTAAAATATTTATCAACCTTACCCACATATGATGGCGACCTTAGAGACCTACAGACTTTTATTAACTTAATTGATAGAGTGCATCCAATACTAAAAAACGTTCGACGAACTATCTCAAACAATTTTTTCTGACCTAATTAAGAGTAGACTGAAAGGAAAAGCTAGGGAAATAATAGAAATTAATTGCCAAGCAGTTTCATGGCAAAGCATAAAAGCAATCCTTCAAAATAATTTCGGAGACAGACTAATGTATTCAAATCAAAAATTCCAGAGCCAATGAAGACAATCCTGGCTTGTAGAAACCCCGACACTTTAGAAGTAGCCATGAATATCTTTTTTGAAACAGGATATGCTCACCTTAGAGTGGACAATCAACAATATTTTCCTCAAAACAGATCTGAGCAAAGATACTCAAAACCTAACCCTCCAAATAAACAAAGTGTAAATCAACAAAATAGGCAATCTAGGGATAACCAACATGCCAATCTACCAAATCCTGAGAATTTTAACCGGCAGAATTACCGTAATAACAACTCTGAAAATTATAACCGGCAAAATTACCGTAATAACAACTCTGAAAATTCCAACAGACAGAATTATCGCAATAACAAGTCCGAAAATTTTAATCGGCAAAATTATAGAAATATTGTAATAACCCCCAAAATTATCCCAATACTACGAAACAAACCCATAATTATCAAAATCGATACGATCCCTCACGACAACTTAACCCAGCGCAAAAGGAATCCTCCCAACTAAATCCTCGCTATCCATCTCCAGAACCCATGGATATAAACAAATATGAATTAGCTGGAAATTTAATGTATAATCCTTCGCCACAACTTACAAATGTACAAGGAGAGTCCTTCCAAAGAAATAAATTCTCGGACGTAGACAGACATGAAAATTTTCACTATGCAGCCTCGGAGAACTTCCGTATATAAAAATAAAAACAAAATTAGGACATATAAAATTAATAATAGATACAGGTGCAACCAACTCAATTTTAAATCCGGGTATATGTCGCCCCAGGTGGATTAAGAAGATTAATCCTACTTATATAAACACTTTACAACACAAAATATGCATAAATGAAAAAGAAAGAATTAAAGCTTTCAAAGAATTTGGTACGGAACTCGACGTTATCGATTTTTACATAGTAAAATTCCATGACCTCTATGACGGCCTAATAGGTAACGATCTATTAAGGCCTTTAAAAGCTAAAATCAATTATATGGACAATACTATAAAATTTGGAAAAAATACCTTAACTCTCTTTGTCAAAAGCAAAGATGCCGACAAAATAGAGAAAAATGCAACTTTATGTAAAAACATTCATAAGGATATGGAATTAGACTTAGTTCCTAAATCAGAAAATGCGTTTACGTAGAAGGTGGACCATACAAATTTTAATATTATAGAAGAAAAGGAATACAAACCTCTAAAGGAACAAATTAGGATCTAACACCTTAACTCCGAAGAAAAAATCAAACTCCTACCAATCATAAACAAATATTCTGATATTTTTTACCAAGAAAACACCGAATTGATCTTTACTTCTGCGATCAAACATGAAATAAGGACTACTGATAATGAGCCGATTTTTACCAAATCATATAGATACCCGTATATTCACAAAAACGAAGTAGAAAAGCAAATCCAGGAAATGCTCGATAATAAAATAATAAGACATAGTAATTCGCCATACTCAGCACCCATATGGATAGTAGCGAAGAAGGCTGATGCCAGTGGGAAAACTAAATGGAGACTCGTAATCGACTACCGTAAACTTAATGAAGTAACAATAGACGATAAATACCCAATTCCTAATATTGACGAAATACTAGATAAATTTAGAAATAGAAATAGCAGAAAAAGCCATTCACAAAACAGCCTACAGTGTCGAAGGAGGACACTACGAGTTTTTGCGAATGCCGTTTGGTCTGAAGACAGCACCAGCGACATTCCAAAGGCTCATGAATAACATTCTTAAAGATTATATTAATAAAATCTGCCTTGTATAAAATTTTAAGATTGTGAAATTAACGCAAACAACAAAACCTTTAGCAATGTCAAACTAAAATTCTACGACCAATTTATTCTACCTAATATTATAACAAAAATCAAAGAAAATTCGAATAACTTTCCTAATTTGAAGTTAGAATCATTATATTTAGAACAAATTGAACATAAGAAATATATTCAACAAATACAGTATCAAACAAAAAAAATCAAATTTTATCAATGTAAGCATAAACATAGTAATTGTCATTACCATTATAATATTAGTAATATTTACTATATATAAGACAAATAAAAAACTGTCCATTCTGCATATTTCGTCGGAGCCTCGATCTAACGGTGGGGGTGTTATAGCAAAACACCTTAATATAATATAAACTTATAAAATCCATATTAATGCAGACTTGCTGAGTCTACATTTTCAGTACTTGTCAAAATCTTTATATTTTAATACAGGAATCATGTTACATTATATTTTTACCAGACTTTTACTACGTTTGCATTTCCGGCACATGCCAATGTTTTAATCCTTTCCAAATAATTACCATATTCTTTCGATTTTAATACATAATTCTTTGGAATTATTTCATAACATATTTTTACCAGACTTTCACTACGTTTGCATTTCCGGCACAAGCGAATATTTCAATTCATAACTTCACACGACCAAATATACAAAGTAGGCATTTTAATAGCATAAGTAATACTGATTTTGTAATTTATAGTGAGTCTTTAATTTTATTCTGTATAGAACAGTTTAATAAATAAAGGGATTGGAAAATAAAAAGTTGTTTTTTTTTATTTTCCTTAAAATCCCATATTAAAAGTGGCGCAGTCGGTAGGACACCGTTGTCCTACCCGTCGTTAAGAAACGAAGTGTAGTGTACGTGAATTTTAATTCTTAAAACGGTATTGCGTGAAATTTTGGACAAAGAAATTTTTGTTACGAAATTTTCTAAAAAAAAGGACAAAAGATAGTCCTAACTTTAAATAAATCAAAAATTTAGTGCAAAAATAAGGAAATTTTTGTTGCGAACAAAACTTTAAAAAAAAGGACAAAAGATAGTCCTAACTTTAAAATTTAGTGCAAAAATAAGGAAATTTTTGTTACGAACGAAACTTTTGGAAAAAAAAGACAAAAATAGTCCTAACTCTAAACAAAATGAAAGCCTAGTGAACAAAAAGACAAAACCTTAAAGTCGAAAATTTGGTGAAGAAAAAAAAATATACATATATAAATAAAAGTAAATAAAGTCCTTACAAATACAACTATTTAAAGGACAAAAGTTAGTTTCAACATAAAAAAAAAACAACACAATAATCATCTCTAAACTAAGAAGACATCATAAGCAGTCGGACAACACAAGCAACGTTCAGCAGCAATCACAATACCCCACGGCAATAAGGTAGAAATAAGTTAAATTAAATTCTTAGATATAAATTAACACGTAATACACATAAAATGGCTCAAGTTAATTTCGATCCCCTAAAATATTTATCAACCTTACCCACATATGATGGCGACCTTAGAGACCTACAGACTTTTATTAACTTAATTGATAGAGTGCATCCAATACTAAAAAACGTTCGAAGAACTATCTCAAACAATTTTTTCTGACCTAATTAAGAGTAGACTGAAAGGAAAAGCTAGGGAAATAATAGAAATTAATTGCCAAGCAGTTTCATGGCAAAGCATAAAAGCAATCCTTCAAAATAATTTCGGAGACAGACTAATGTATTCAAATCAAAAATTCCAGAGCCAATGAAGACAATCCTGGCTTGTAGAAACCCCGACACTTTAGAAGTAGCCATGAATATCTTTTTTGAAACAGGATATGCTCACCTTAGAGTGGACAATCAACAATATTTTCCTCAAAACAGATCTGAGCAAAGATACTCAAAACCTAACCCTCCAAATAAACAAAGTGTAAATCAACAAAATAGGCAATCTAGGGATAACCAACATGCCAATCTACCAAATCCTGAGAATTTTAACCGGCAGAATTACCGTAATAACAACTCTGAAAATTATAACCGGCAAAATTACCGTAATAACAACTCTGAAAATTCCAACAGACAGAATTATCGCAATAACAAGTCCGAAAATTTTAATCGGCAAAATTATAGAAATATTGTAATAACCCCCAAAATTATCCCAATACTACGAAACAAACCCATAATTATCAAAATCGATATGATCCCTCACGACAACTTAACCCAGCGCAAAAGGAATCCTCCCAACTAAATCCTCGCTATCCATCTCCAGAACCCATGGATATAAACAAATATGAATTAGCTGGAAATTTAATGTATAATCCTTCGCCACAACTTACAAATGTACAAGGAGAGTCCTTCCAAAGAAATAAATTCTCGGACATAGACAGACATGAAAATTTTCACTATGCAGCCTCGGAGAACTTCCGTATATAAAAATAAAAACAAAATTAGGACATATAAAATTAATAATAGATACAGGTGCAACCAACTCAATTTTAAATCCGGGTATATGTCGCCCCAGGTGGATTAAGAAGATTAATCCTACTTATATAAAAACTTTACAACACAAAATATGCATAAATGAAAAAGAAAGCATTAAAGCTTTCAAAGAATTTGGTACGGAACTCGACGTTATCGATTTTTACATAGTAAAATTCCATGACCTCTATGACGGCCTAATAGGTAACGATCTATTAAGGCCTTTAAAAGCTAAAATCAATTATATGGACAATACTATAAAATTTGGAAAAAATACCTTAACTCTCTTTGTCAAAAGCAAAGATGCCGACAAAATAGAGAAAAATGCAACTTTATGTAAAAACATTCATAAGGATATGGAATTAGACTTAGTTCCTAAATCAGAAAATGCGTTCACGCAGAAGGTGGACCATACAAATTTTAATATTATAGAAGAAAAGGAATACAAACCTCTAAAGGAACAAATTAGGATCTAACACCTTAACTCCGAAGAAAAAATCAAACTCCTACCAATCATAAACAAATATTCTGATATTTTTTACCAAGAAAACACCGAATTGATCTTTACTTCTGCGATCAAACATGAAATAAGGACTACTGATAATGAGCCGATTTTTACCAAATCATATAGATACCCGTATATTCACAAAAACGAAGTAGAAAAGCAAATCCAGGAAATGCTCGATAATAAAATAATAAGACATAGTAATTCGCCATACTCAGCACCCATATGGATAGTAGCGAAGAAGGCTGATGCCAGTGGGAAAACTAAATGGAGACTCGTAATCGACTACCGTAAACTTAATGAAGTAACAATAGACGATAAATACCCAATTCCTAATATTGACGAAATACTAGATAAATTTAGAAATAGAAATAGCAGAAAAAGCCATTCACAAAACAGCCTACAGTGTCGAAGGAGGACACTACGAGTTTTTGCGAATGCCGTTTGGTCTGAAGACAGCACCAGCGACATTCCAAAGGCTCATGAATAACATTCTTAAAGATTATATTAATAAAATCTGCCTTGTATATTTAGATGATATCATTATTTTCTCAACTTCTCTACAGGAACATTTGGATTCCATAAAACTAATCTTTAACCGCTTAAAAGAAGCTAATCTTAAAGTTCAGTTGGACAAGTAAGAATTTCTAAAAAAGGAAACTGAATTCCTTGGCCACATAGTAACACCCGATGGCATAAGGGCAAACCCCAAAAAAATAAAGTTTGTAAAAAATTTCCCAATCCCTAAGACCCCCAAACAAATAAAACAATTTCTCGGCTTAACCGGGTATTACAGAAAATTCATAAAGGATTATTCTTCAATCGCTAAACCCATGACCAAATATTTGAAAAAAGAGTCAAAAATTAACATCTCAGACCCAAATTATCAAGAAAGTTTTAATACACTTAAAACATTATTACTTCACGACCCAATTCTAGCGTATCCCGACTTCACAAAGAAATTTACTCTCACAACAGACGCTAGTAACTATGCATTAGGAGCAGTCCTTTCGCAGGACAACCATCCCATTTGTTACGCGAGCCGAACTCTTAACGAACATGAAATTAATTATAGCACTATAGAAAAAGAACTCTTAGCAATTATTTGGGCAAGTAAATATTTTAGGCCATATCTTTTTGGACGCAAATTTCTGATCGAAACTGATCATAAACCCTTGACATGGCTTTTTTCCATCAAAGAACCCAACTCAAAACTCGTCAGATGGCGATTGAAATTATCTGAATTCGACTACGAGATAAAATACAAAAAGGGAACTAAAAATAGCAACGCAGATGCGCTATCTCGTATCGAACATGAACCAGTGAACGTAAATGCATTAGAATCCGACATTTCAACAATCAAGGATACTTCCTCTCAACTAAATCTTTTCAAAAATCAAATAATTATCAAAAAAATTACATCAGGATCCATGAGATCACAAAATAAATCCGTTTTTAAAAATACGAGAAAAATCATACAAATCAAGCACTTAGATAGGGATACCACCATTATACTACTTAAAAACCATTTTAATCCTACACAACTGAATGCAGTCTTCATAGATGACGCATTTTACGATGTTTTTAAGACTACTTACGAAGAAATATTTTCTAATAATGAAAAGTTCAAAATAATAAGATGTTTTACTATATTAGAAGATATAGAAGGCGAAAATAAGTTAAGTGAAATCATCGAGAAGGAGCACTTAGACAAAAACCATAGAGGTATACAAGCTGTTTTTGAGGAAATAAAGACAAAAATCTACAATCCTAATCTAAAACTTAGGATAACACAATTAATAAACAACTGCGAAATCTGTAACATAGAAAAATATGATAGAAATCCTCCTAAAATACCCTACAAAATCACTGAAACACCTTCAAAACCTCGTGAAATCGTTCACATTGATGTTTTTCATACATTAGAAAAACAAATTTTTATGACAATGATTGACAATTGATGATTGAAAGTTTACAAAATTTGCTGTAGCTTATAGAATTAATGGAAGAAATTGGGTAGAGTTCAAAACTAAACTATTACTTTACCTAAACACTTACGGTAAAATCAAAAAAATTATTGTTGATAATGAACTCGGCTTTAAAGCCATACCAATGCAACAATTCTTAAAGGACGAAAATATTACAATACACTACACATCTAACAGTAACCACACTTCAAACGCAGATATTGAAAGATTGCATAATACCATCAATGAACACATTAGACTTTTGAGACACAATGAAAGAAGCTGAAATTTTAAGGATAATAGGTTTTTATAATAACACTATACACAGTACCACAAAAACTAAACCAATCGACTTTATAAATGGAAAAATCCACGAAGACAAATATGAAGAAATCCATGACTTAATTTTGAAGAAAAAAGAAAACTACATAAATAAATTAAACAAGGATAGAAAAGATGTTGTTATTCAAGAAGGTACCAACTTTATAAAAGAAATTAGAGGTGGTAAGAACCATAGAAAATACAGAAAAATAGATTCTAGTATAATTGATGACGAACATTTACAGGATACTAAGAATGGATTAAAATATTATAAAGCACATATAAAACCAAATAAGAAAAATCAGGATAAAATTTATGCCCAATAAACACATCCCTGCATTTCCCTCAAAACGAATAAGAGGACAATGCAAAAATACGAAACAGCGCCAACATACGTATAATGTTTTCAGTTTTTGAAAACAAACACAGGTGAAAGCAGTGAAAGTTAAGTTAAATAAACTATACCCGCACAACAACAACAGCCACATCGTTGGAAAAACAACATCAAACCCACAGGTCATATTCATATTAAATTTACTAACCCTACCCAATAAGTATAAAATTGTTACACAAAACAATTAACTTTAATTATACACACACATACACATATGCATATATATTTATAAATAAACACATATTTATAACGTGAAAATTCTAAAAACCCTCTTTTTTTCGTTTTATTCGACACGCCGGCGATACTTTTGTCGATACAACTCGACATTTTGGTCCTTCGAGCCGGATTCTCAAGTGTCCTTTAAAGAGAGTTAAAGACTCATCTACCCAGCCAACTCAATAAATTAAATTTACCCACCCAAACCACAGAAATTGTGCATCAACGTTGGACTTGCTTGCAGCCGTTCTTTGTGCACCAAGAAATACCCTAATATATAACTACCATAAAACGACCCGTAATTTAATATTTTTTGGTGGAAAAAATTGGAAGTACAACGACCCGTATTATTTATATTGGTGCAAATCAGAATAATAAACAATAAACTAATTAACAAAATTTTTTAATTTGTCTTAAAATCAAATTATTTGAAACTTTGCGTTGGTCATATTCTGCTTTGCACTTTGCATATACATATATCATCATATACACCCATTGTATATACAATATTTGCCGGGAGCCAAAATACTTCAAATAAATTACATTTCTCACGGCAAATATACATACATACGCTCATACATAAATATATATTGCATTCCTAAACCCAAAGTATATTTTGTTAGTGCACAGTCAGTTAGGTGCACTGAAGACAAAATACCCAGCAGGAAAAATTTTGGAATACCCAGTAGGAAAAATTTCTGAAAACCCAGTAAGGAATTTTTTCGTGACCCAATTTGGAATTTCGTTAACTAATTTAACGTTAAATATTAAACAAATTTATTATTTAAATAATTAACCCTTTATACCCAAGAGGGCCAAAAATACCCATAATCAAAAAAATCGAATTTCTTTTTGAATAATCGAATAGCTTTTTGCTATTTTTCACAAAGAACCCTACCCAAATTTTTCGTTTGAAGCTAATTTTAATTTAATTAAACAAAGAAATAGAATGGAAGATTTTAAGTTCTGTATTCTCGATTTATTCGAATACATAGAAGAACATAATTCAACACTCCCGGAAGATGAAACAGCCTTCACTCTGGAAATCAAAAGAGTTGAACTCAATGCAATATACGATAGGACAAGCAAATCGTACGATGCCTTGCGCAGAGCCCCGCAAAACCCTGCTGATCCCATTGACTTAACGGAAGTCAAAGAAAATTTTAAAAAAGGCCATCAGTTGTATTTGAGATGTTTAGGATCCATCAATCAATGTATTGATTATCTCAAGACCCCATCAGCCACTATAAAGGAGCGAACTTCAGAGGTATACCCTTCGATGAACGTAGGATCATTTGTTCATCTGCCCCCTATTGACACGGATATATTTTATGGAGATTTCGCAACATGGCCCTCGTTTAGAGATATGTTTACGGCTATATATATCCATAACAAGACGATCAGCAACGTGGAAAGACTCTTCCACCTAATACAAAAAACCCGAGGAGAAGCGCGGTCGATCGTAGAAAATGCCCCTTTAACAAATGACGGATTTCTAATGGCATGGAAGGATCTCGTTTCGCAATACGAGAACAAAAGAGTCCAAACAAATGCCCAATTGAAGATTTTATTCAATTTACCCCAAACCACCCAAGAAAGCGGAAGTACCATCAAAAATCTTCAGAGGACGGTTAACAATTGTCTAACTAGTCTGAATAATCTTGGCTTGGACACAAGTAGTTGGGACCCTATATTAATATTCTTATGCGGAACTAAGTTACCCAAACGCCTTCTCCATCAATTCGAAGACACGCTAGAAGACAACTCAGAAATACCTTCTTGGAAAACATTTGATGCCTTTCTCACCCATAAATTTAAATCATTGGAATCAGTGGGAGATCTGGTTGATCCAAATCCCACTACCCATCACGACAGTAGACTCCAGAAAAGAGGAAGGGTCGTGAGATTCAACACGTTTCATTCAAATGTTTTAGAAAACCCGACCCCCGGCTCTAATAAAACATATACTCCAAGAATCACTACATCATCAAATACACACGCATTGGAAAGTTGCAAATTATGTAAAACCCAACACTCAATTCGAGTATATCCCAAATTCTTAGGCATGAATGTCGAGACCCGTATATCTACAGTAAAAAATAATGGCTACTGCTTTAATTGCTTAGCTCTATCTCACGGTTTCAGAGACTGCAAAAGCAAATACTCTTGCAGAATATGCAGACAGAAACACAAAGAAAACTGGGCATACCTACGAAACATGCATACGCTCAAGTAACAGGGCTGAACAACTCAGTTTCAGCAACAACACAAAAACATGTGAATTAACCCTATGCTCACCTATGAGGAAAGAATTCAAAATAACGACGCAAGCGTTTATCATAAAAACTCTGACAGAAAACTTACCCACTCACTAACTCGACCCAACATTTGAAATTGGAAAACTCGGATTTAGTTTAGCTGATCCCGATTTCAATAAGCCCAGACCCGTCGACGTTCTAATCGGAAGTGACTTGTACCCACAAATAATACTCGGTGGTGTGCAAAGAAATATATTGAATACTTTGCTCGCCCAAGAAACTGAATTTGGTTGGATTTTGTCAGGACCCATTCCAGAAAAGCCCAGTGGACCTTCAGTATCTTCATTTTTCAATCAAATGACCTGAGATAAATTACTCACGCAATTTTGGGAAGTGGAAGAAGTTCCGAGAAAGCCTCTGTCCTCGTCTTCAGATAAATTGTGTGAGGAAAATTATCAAAAAACCACATACAGAAACTCATCGGGACGTTATGTGGTAACCTTACCCTTTAAAAACCCAGAAAACATAGAACTGGGTAACTCAAGACACATAGCGCTAGCTCAGTTTTTAAGAAATGAGAAATCCCTCTCAAGAAAGCCGGACATAAAAATGGAATACGGCAAAGTTATTAATGAGTATTTGGAACTTGGACACATGAAAAAGGTGGAAAACAATCCTCCGGAGGAAAACACCCTATACCACATCACGCAGTTATCAAACCCGATCGAATAACTACGCAACTGAGAGTGGTATTTAATGCATCATGTCCCACATCTAACAGAAACAGTCTGAACGACGTACTACATACTGGACCTATTCTGCAGGCAGACTTGGTAATCTTAGTAATAAAATGACGTCTATTTCGATTCGTTTTCAATGCAGATATACAAAAAATGTATCGGCAAATTCTTGTAGAACCCAAACACACACGATTTCAGAGAATACTCTTCAGAAAGTCAAATGATGACCCAGTAGAGGAATTTGAATTACAAACGGTAACATTTGGCATTAACTGTGCTCCTTATTTAGCAATCCGAACACTGTTGAAATTAGCAGATGATGTAAAGGGAACCCACCCACTAGCATCAGATATAATTCGTAATGGAATATATGTAGATGATGTTCGCAGCGGAGCCCACGATATATCAAGTGCGAAGTTGGCTCGAGACGAACTCGTAACATCCTTGGAGTCCGCAGGATTTGCTCTACGCAAATGGACTTCCAACGACCCAAAAATCTTATCAGGACTCCCATCAGAACATCTATTGGATACTAATTTGCTCGATTTAACAGAATCCAATAGCACAAGGACCCTATGAATTAGATGGAATTCTAAGAAAGATGTATTCTTTTTCGTTATCCAACCCATCCCAGACAAATAATCGTTCACTAAACGAGAAGTATTATCAATAATTGCTAAACTGTTTGATCCAGCAGGCTGGCTCAGTCCAGTAATCGTAACAGCAAAAATCATCATGCAGCAAATATGGCTTGACAAATCAGACTGGGATGAAAGTCTAAAACCCCTAACCCTACATAGGTGGAAAACATTTATTAAGGAATATGAGGTGCTTAATAAAATAGAAATTCCAAGGTGGACCCATTTTTCAACTTCAGCGGTCATAGAGTTTCACGGATTCTCTGATGCGTCCGAAAAGGCATACGCCGCAACTCTTTACATTAGAATTTCAATAGACGGAAATACTTGGAGCACCCTGTTAGCATCGAAAACCCGAGTAGCTCCAATTAAAAGTATATCACTACCCAGGCTAGAACTATGTGGAGCCGTTCTTCTCGCAAACTTAGTGGACACTACCTTATCACAGTTAAATTTGACACACTATCGCACCCATCTCTGGATGGACTCAACTATTGTTCTCTCTTGGTTAAGCAAACCCCCATGTTCATGGACGACTTTCGTTTCTCATTGAGTCGCCACGATAGTTGAAAACGTCGGAAGCGATACTTGGAATCATGTGGAAAGCCGTGATAACCCGGCGGACCTCGCAAGTCGTGGATGCACTCCTCTAGAAATCGCGAGCAACAAACTCTGGTGGCACGGACCTCAATGGCTACAGCTCGATTCGAAACAGTGGCCAATCACTCAGAAACCACCCGCCACAACCCTAGAGCTTAAACCAATTAAAACCTTTACCGCTTCAGCTCAAGAAGATATACTAGACAGATTCTCTACATTGCCCAGAGCAATTCGTGTTATATCATATCTATTTAGATTTTGTTCAAACGCGTCACCAAATAGAAGAAAAGAGCAATTTACAACCATCGAAATAACCCCAGACGAATTTAAATCAACCCGTTCCAAGTTATTTGTCTTAGCTCAGAAAAAATACTTTCATGAGGAACATGAAGCTTTGACCCAAAAGACCCAGATACCCAAAAAGAGTTCTATATTGACCCTTAACCCATCAATCGACCCCAAAGGAATCATGCGAGTTAATGGCCTCTTGAGTAATTCAGCTGCGCTATCATACAACGAACGTCATCCGATTCTACTACCCTACAACAGTCGATTGTCAAAATTACTCACCCAATTTACCCACTCAATAACACTACATGGAGGAAACCAGTTAGTATTACGACTCATTCGTACAGAATTCTGGATTCCAAAGCTGAAGACCCTTATAAAAACAACGATTCATCAGTGCAAAACTTTCATGCTGTACAAAAAAACCCAAACTACTCAAATCATGGCAGCACTACCAGTTGAACGTACTACCCTAACCCGCCCATTTGCAGCAACTGGAATTGATTTCGCTGGACCTTACGATATAAAAAACTATACCGGAAGAGCATGCTTAATTACCAAGGGATACATATGTGTTTTCGTTTGCTTTGCAACCAAAGCAATACACTTAGAACCCGTAAGTGATCTTACTACAGAAGCATTTATGGCAGCATTCGCACGATTTTTCTCTAGGCGCGGATGCCCCGCCGATCTTTATTCCGAGAATGGAAGGAACTTTGTAGGAGCTTCGCAACTGTTACTCAAAGATCGACGAGAATTCATGAAAACCTTGAGAACCCAAATATTAACAAGTCAAGCGCACCAAAACATCAAGTGGCATTTTAATCCTCCAGGAGCTCCTCATATGGGCGGCCTCTGGGAAGCAGGAGTTAAAAGCTTAAAAACACATTTAAAAAAGGTGACACAGATCCAAAAATTCACTTTTGAAGAATTGGCAACACTGTTAACCCGAATCGAAAGTTGTTTGAATTCTCGCCCCCTAAACTCTATCAGCGATGACCCTACAAGTTTAGAACCCTTAACCCCAGGCCATTTCCTAATCGGTACCCCGTTACTTACCCCAGCTGAACCTAATCTAGAAGACGCAAAGCTCAGTACCGTGAATAGATGGCAGAAACTAAGGATACTCCATCAACACTTCTGTATTCGATGGAAAGAAGAATACCTAAAAGAACTCCACAAGCGTTATAAGTGGAAATACCCCCAACGCAATATAGAAGTTGGAGACTTGGTAGTTATTCGACAAGAAATCCTACCCACAAATGAATGGAAATTAGGTCGTATCGAAAAGACTTACCTCGGGTCAGACACTAGAACTAGAGTAGTCGACATACGAACCTCACAAGGCATTATGACCCGTCCAATTACAAAAGTTGTGACTCTACCCTATAACTAACATTTTATTTCCACTTATAGTATCATGGCACCCACTAAGGCAACAAACCCTCGAGGACACAGTCCAGCAATTACCGTGAGCTCGCGAAGCAGCAGTCGAAGCGTCAGCCCGAGATCCGAAGCAAGAACCCTAGCCAGTCGTCTACAACGATTCAGAGCGACCCTTTCCCCAATTCGTGAGGAAAACGACCCCACTCATCGCACAGCACAACGTACCATAACCCACTCAAAGCGGAACTGGAAACCCGCTTATAAGCACGTTGCATGTGGAATTTGTAAAAAGGACCATCGCTTGGTGACGTGCTCCAAGTACATCGCAATGAGTGTGAGAGAAAAGTTTGATACAGTTACACGACAAGTACTGCGTCAACTGTTTGGCCCGATCGCACAAAACCCGAGACTGCACCAGTAAGACAAGGTGTTCCACTTGTAATGGAGAGCACCATTCTACGCTACACGGTCATCCAAAGTTTACTGAAGAAGGGCAACAAGGCCAACGTAAACTCACCACCCCGATACATGCTCAAGCTACAGACGTTGTTAGTCTACTAAGTAAGCAGACCGTTATACCAACAGCGATCATCCGAATAAAACACGATGGCACATGGTACAAAGTCAGAGCACTCGTAAACCCGACACGAAAGTTGACCACAATTGCAACTGAATTGGTTAAAAAACTAAAGCTGCCATATTCACACAGCATTTGTAGTTTAATCATCGGATCTCTCTCCGATAATCATTTACGTGTAAAATGCAATAGTCTCGTTACAAACGAGCTACGGACCCGACCCTATGATTGTGACTTAGGTGGTGAAATCGCGAAAAGATTCGACCACCTAGTCCTCGCTGACCCTAAATTCATAACGACAGACAAGGTAATGATCGAACTAGGAGCAGACATTTACCCACAAATCATCCGACCCGGCTTGTTCAACCCGATAATGGAAACATAGTCGCTCAAAACACCGCACTCGGTTGGACCCTAACCGGCACAATTTGAAGCAGACCCTAAATCCTTCAAGGCGGCCGGGATGTTTATGCCCAATAAACACATCCCTGCATTGTCCTCAAAACGAACAAGAGGACAATTCAAAAATACCAAACAGCGCCAACATACGAATAATGTTTTCAGTTTTTGAAAACAAACTAAAGTGAAAGCAGTGAAAGTTAAGTTAAATAAACTATACCCTCTCAACAACAACCACATCGTTGGAAAAACAACATCAAACCCACAGGTCATATTAATGTTAAAAACACTAACCCTACACAATAAGTATAAAATTGTTATACAAAGAAATTAACTTGAATTATACACACACATACACATATGCATATATATTTATAAATAAACATATATTTATAACATGTTAAATCTAAAAACCCTCTTTCTTCTTTTTATTTGACACGCCGGCGATATTTTGTCGATACATGATACAATGATACAATGATTTTATCGCAATATAGCAAATTTATAGCAAACCACTTTTGTGCTTCACTTTCGTTTACAGTATCGGGCCCATAAACTAAATTAATTTTTTCAGCAGCTTTGGCTGCTTTTTCGCCTTAATCGAAGAATAATTGTCAATTATAGCGAATTTTCACTTTGCTGGTGTCCATTTTTGACGAGCGCTCACAACGTACTGAGTCAATCAATCGAAAAACTGTCAAAAACAAACTTTTAGCGCGAATGAACACGTTTTCAGCGACGATTAGTATGACATGATGCGACACGTAACACTAGTACTATGGACAATAACGGCATCTCTTAGATAAACACCGAACGAACTGCTTACTTGACTAAATACAACGGATCATACAATTGCTCTTCAGGCACAAAATGCAAGACCCCAGGTATCCTTTCCTTGTTATTATGGACCAAATAAAAAAAATAAAACTTACGAAGTGGCTTCAGCATCTTCTAGTGTCCCTTCGACGCTTGCACACTCCTCTGACCCAACTACTTCTTCGACTGCTAAAAATTCATTACCAAGTCAATTCCAACCACTTTTTCCAAATAAGGAGTTACTTATATTTCCAGCCAGAGCGCTTTTTGACTCAGGTTCAGAATGTTCCTTCATCTCCGAAAAGGTAAAGATGAGGATCGGACTTCCTTCCAAAAAGGTAAGTGCACATATTTCAGGAATCAATAATACACCTTCTGCTACAGTAACTGTGGTGTGTGTAGTAATGTTAGTATCAAAAATCGATTCCACTGTTTCCATCTCTGCGGTAAAGATAGTACTACCACAACTAAAAGATAATCTTCCCACATCTCATCGAAGTCATCAATAAGTCAGTAGTTTTCTGAATGTGCTTTAGCAAATACATGTTTTTACGTTAATGTACGACATTTATCCACAGAATATTCTAAGTGGACTAAAGAAAAAAATTTTAGGCGACATTTCAGCTCAAGAAACCGCCTTCAAAGACTTCTTGCGTTTCGTTCTTTAATGAAATCTCCCTAGACAAGCAATTTGCGACCTTTTGGGAGAAAACATCAAAACTGCAGATGAAGATTCTTGTGAAAAATTATTTGAACAAACAATTTCACGTAGTGAAAATAGAAGATATGTTGTATCTCAATCTTTCAGACCTGAATTTCCAAGGGTATATCATTAGGACCTTTTATAAAAATTTCTTTTACACAATTCTTTAGTTTTGAAAGAATACGAAGATGTCTAAGGTGATGTCTAGCCACTTTGAAGATAATTCCTATTATTATTTGCCACATCATGCTGCAAGCAAACCAGAAACGCAACCTCTAAAGTCCGAGTTGTGTTCAAGGCATCATATCCAATAAAGGTCATTGGCATAAGTCTTAACGCCATTTTATTAACGGGCCCAATACTACAAGCAGATTTAATGATTTTAGTCCTCCACTGGAGGTAAATAAAATATGTTTTCAATTAAGACATTGGCAAGATGTAGAGGCAAATACTGATAAATCCAAATCAATCGAAATATTAACGACACTTTTTCAACTGGCAAAGGATGTTGAGTACCATTCACCAATCGCATCAACAATGAGTACATGTACGTAAACGACAAACTGGCAAACACAGCTTTGAGTCAGCAATACACGCCAGGAATGAAATAGTGAGTGTATTTCGGACCATAAACTATCAGCCGTTCGGAGGCGGCTTAGTATAAACTGTAGGTCCCTCCGTTTGTTGGAAAAACATCAAGATGCAAAAGTCGTCTTGCACGGAATTCCGTAATAACATTTACTTCATCAGGAATTTCCATCGAAATTTCTCGAATGGCTTTTTGATCCCCTAGGATGGTAACTCCATTCATTGTTGCAACTAAAATTTTTGTACAACATATTTGGATAGAAGGAACTGAGTGGGATGAATAAGTTTTACAAAAAATTCGCCAGAACTATGATCGGATTAACAAAATTCACGTACTAAGAGAAGTGTGTTTTTTACATAATGCTAATGTTGAAATACATGGGGTTTGCCATGTTGCGAAAAAAGCATTCGATGCCACAGTTTATGACCGCGTATTAATTGAAAATGCAAAATTTGTTAATTTGTTACTAGCCAATACGAGAGTAAAACAATAACACAACCTCTACTTGAGCTATGCGGCTTTTAGCAGAAATAATCCTCTCGATTAAGCTAGCAGACGCTTGCCAGCAAAATATATAAACGTAAACTCATTGTGGTGGCAAGAACCTTCATGGCTGCAAGAAGGTGCTGCCAAATGGTCTACCCAATGCTCTGACATCAAAACCGACATTACTGTGAGTGGTTAAGTAATTAACTTAAGTCATGGAACGATTATTTACAACGATTCTCATCATTGCAGATTGCATTGATAGTTCTATCGTAAATACTACGATTCGCTCAAAGAACTCATCCTAATAAAAAATCGATGTTTAGAGCTAAATCAATTTCACTTTCTTCCGACGAAATCAATACTACGATGTTGCTGCTAATTAAATTCAACCAAGGAGTAGCTTATTAGGATGAAGTCAGAAATTTTAAATTAAATCGAACAATTAGCATGAAAAGTGAGATTCGTAAGCGTTAGATAAGATAAGAATCAATTTTCGACTATCATGACTGATAGTGCTTCCCATTGACTGTAACATTATGTCTGGCTTCATTTTTGAAGAAATATAGATCAATGGTTCCTTCTGCCTATAGAGCTCACCAAACTATGACTTCTTGAGGATGTAACGGCGTCTAAACAATGGCTTGTGGATTATCATCACTCCAAATGCGTCACCAAAAGTGAGTTTCATCGTTGAACAAACTTTTCTTGTGAAAATCGAGATCGGTGGCTACCTCGTTTTAGGCCCATTCACCGAACGTGTAACGCGTTTGACGGTGGTTCGGCTTCAATTAGGTCATCCTGAATATAAATCAAGTAATAGCTGTCAAAAAGACTAACTCCGAGAAATGTATTACCTCATTAAAAACCACACGTCCAAAAAAATACGTTTTACATGTACTATAAAGCAGATTAAAGGACGAAGTCAGTTGTGAAATTCAATGTTGAACTAAAACACTTTACGGAAATACATGAGTTTGAGTCCTACAAACAAATTTATATGTGGTGTAAGAGACCACAGTACTTTAAAAACAGGTTACAGTACCGAAGAATGTATTTTCCAGAAAAAGAAAGCAACTCAAGCTTTTGTAATGAATGAGGGTGCCTACTAACAACTAAGAAAGCATAGATGTAAGTATGATTTTGTGTTACAATTAAATCTAAGGAAAAGTTTTATAAAAATTATAATAATTTCGAATTAAAATTATATATATAATTGTAACCACTGAAGCTATTTTTGGCCGAGCTCATCCTCCATTTTGTGGTCTTTCGTCTTGATGTTTTTCCAACAAATTGGGGGACCTACAGTTTATACTTTTTTATGGGGAGCCTTTATTTCATGTGAAGAATACATTGAGAGGGGTAGGCATTCTCTGCCGAGGGGCGACCGCAATTAGATAATTTAACTTAATTTTTTATTTAAATCAATTTTCTATAACATTTTGAATGTTAGTTCGACACCAGGTTTTGAACCCGATCCTTCCGAATGGCAGCACGCATTGCTAACCTCTCGGCTACCGCGACCGCCAATTGGAATTAGTGCAAAGAAAACTGGTAACTGGTTGTCTATCATACAAGGGAAAAATTGAAGATCATGTGAGCATTGTAATTAGATCTGAAAGTTATTTTAGACCTCTCTCGATTATTGTCACAGATAAAAGTTAAAACGATTTTCTAAATGACATTAAAATAAAATATCCGGGTGTGTTTAGTATTGCCCCTATCTCATGCGTTGTGTGTTATTTTGGTAACACGTTGAATTTGTTTGGTACACCCCTCGCTTCTGTTTTTGCGTTTGTCTACTGCATCTATATTTCTGCTGATTGAAGATTGGACCTGTTGCGTTCCATGTCATTTAAAAGTATGAATGATATATGTTTTCTTCGGCATACTCGTCAATAGGAGAGTTATTAGGAGTGTGACGAAGGCCCTCTAGAACCAAGTTTGTTTAAGCGTGCGCTCAAACAGTACACCACCCTAATTTTGTGTGCGCACCATAACGAATCTTCTTCAGCGCATGCAGCTATGCAAGCCTTGCTTGCCAAGCAAAAGGTGAGATTTCTTACAAACGAATCGGCAAGCGCGCACGGGGCGACAAATTTAAAATTAAATAAAATAAAATATATACATAAATATTATATATAACATATATACCATACATAGACATTTATATACCAAAAAATTTCTAATACACAAATACAAAGCAAAACCATAAAGACTTGTTATTAATAATAAAATAAACATTTTGTAATAAATAAACATTTGTTAAAATTAAATTGAAAACGCGAGGTGTTTTATTTCGAATGGCGAAAGAAGGTACCTCGCGTGAACATTGTCCTTCGAGCCACCCTTGAAGTGGCACCTTAATTAGACAGTTCATTTAAATCGAAGTGAAAAAAGTGAAAGTGTTCGGCAAGCACGGCTTTTATAGCTGCATGAGCTGGAGAGAGACGCATTAGGGTGCACATACAATATTAGGGTGGTGTCCTGTTAAGTGCACGCTTAAACATACTGGGCCACCCTGCGCGAAGTGCTGAATTAAACGCGTTTTCGTGGAGGCATGTTATTTCTGCTGACCGATTGGGAATTATGATCTGGGGCGATCATCACAGTTTTCTGTGTATCTCGACTCGGAGAGGTCAAAATCTCATTTCTCTGAGTGTCTTGATGTTATAGCAAAACGCCTTAATATAATATAAACTTATAAAATCCATATTAATGCAGACTTGTTGAGTCTACATTTTCAGTACTTGTCAAAATCTTTACCTTTATATTTTAATACAGGAATCATGTTACATTATATTTTTACCAGACTTTTACTACGTTTGCATTTCCGGCACATGCCAATGTTTTAATCCTTTCCAAATAATTACCATATTCTTTCGATTTTAATACATAATTCTTTGGAATTATTTCATAACATATTTTTACCAGACTTTCACTACGTTTGCATTTCCGGTACAAGCGAATATTTCAATTCATAACTTCACACGACCAAATATACAAAGTAGGCATTTTAACAGCATAAGTAATACTGATTTTGTAATTTATAGTGAGTCTTTAATTTTATTCTGTATAGAACAGTTTAATAAATAAAGGGATTGGAAAATAAAAAGTTGTTTTTTTTTTATTTTCCTTAAAATCCCATATTAAAAGTTCTTGACTCGGGGTGGTCGAGTGTGCCTGTTTGTGTTTATCTTGACCTGGGGAGGTCAAGGGCACATTTATTTTATTTATTCGGTCAAAACCATGAGTTGGGCTTATGTGCAAAAGAGTATTATGCCTTTTTTGGCAAGTCAAGCATGTATGTGGTGATGTACACCGTTTAAGGGTATGGTGTAACGCAAGACAAATTTGTACAAATTGCTATTTTTTATAAATATATACAGTTGGGGTATCGGCAGTTTCTTGAATTGCTTTTGGCACAGTTTACACGATTGATGGCTATTCGATGGAGAAAGAACAGTTATGTTATGCGAAGTAGGGGATTTCGCGAGCTTGTGTTCAACGCATTCTTTAATTTCGAATTGCCTGTAAAGGAATTATTTCATTTGTTGCCATGTTGGGCATTGCTTTCGGGATGCGAGAGATTGCTTCCATAGCATTAGAGAATTTTCTGATAAAGCGAATAAGCATATATTCACCAGAATTGGGTCCCAGCTCTCAGTGGGTGTGCCGAGAGTTTCGAGCACTGATAAACAATTAGTGATTGTTGAGTATAAATCAAAAAACTCTTCACAAGTTTCTTTTCGAACTTTGGGTAAGTTCAATAATTTTGTGACCTGATTGTCGACTAATTGGCGCTTGTTTTCATATCGGGAGTGGAGAGCATCCCCAGCCAATTGGAAATTGTCGTTAGTTAAAGCGAATCGTTTAACTATTGTAAATCTCCTACTTGGCCTCTTGTTTCATACCGTAGATGGTATAACTTTTGAGCTGGAGATAGCAGGGGGTGGTTTATATATACGGCAGTGAACATGTCTCGGAAAGACGGCCACTCCTCGTATCCACTAAATTGATTCTTTCCTTCCGCCAGCGCAAAAAAATTCGTGGGGAAGTCTTCTTTGTCTTTTTGGATTAAGACATCGTATGCATCTTGAACTTATTTATACCAATCGTCAAGAGACTTACTTTTAATTTTCTGGAGATTTTCTGAAAATTTCTCTATGGGGGAAGAGGTGAATCTGGCACAATATCTTATTAAGCCATCATTTGTTGCGTCAAATATTTGCGCACACGGGTAGTGTGGTTTGCTTTTAGTTGCTACATGAGGAGAAGCAGCATTAGTGGCGGGGTGTGCCTTAAGTTGCATTGGAGACTTCTTTGGGGATATCTTGGATGAGATACTTAGCCGTGGACTTTGATCTTTCGGCATTTTGAAATATTATGTAATATAAATGTGTAGTCGAGAACTACTTGTATATAAAGGGGCCCAGAAGTGTTTACTGCTGGGTTGGAATGCAGTTTGTATGTATGTATTTTTGTGCGTATGCTTGCAATCTTATGCTTCAGTTGAAATGAGAGCGAGTTAGATCAAAATCTTTCAATGCACTGAGCGGCTGCAGTATACGTGTATTTGCGCTTGTGTGTTCCCTGTAATGCTTAAGCTGTGCTCGAGAAAGCACAAAAGAAAATAGAAAACAGAGCA
This sequence comes from Ceratitis rosa, assembly GCA_037013455.1. NCBI lineage: Eukaryota > Metazoa > Arthropoda > Insecta > Diptera > Tephritidae > Ceratitis > Ceratitis rosa. The sequence continues at coordinate 1,635,717 of JAWMAG010000018.1, read as the reverse complement.
CAAGAGGGAATTTGTGCATTTACGCCACTCTTGAAATACCAGAAGAGAAAGATTATCGTCGAAATTTGGTATTTGTAAGTATGTACGTATTTTAATGAAGTGATCGCGGCAATGGATACACTATTTTTTTTGGAACAATTGTTTTTGTAACACAGGAGAGTGTCTATTTTGAAATCTGTGAACTTGGGAACACTGTTGTTGTAATAAATTCTCTTGGATATGTATGTATGTATGTACATATGCTTAATTTGCAAATACTTAGATTCGAAAATGAGGTCAACAACCTTCAAGATCGCGTTACTGAAATTCTTGTTACTTAAAAAAACAAGTATATTTTGCAAATTTGGAGATTTTTACTTTTGTTGAGAATACAAAAGTTATTCGCATACATATGTACATATACAAAATATTTCAAAGTACTAAAATATCGCAGGTTGATTTTTTTGTTTTCTGTTTTTACATACGTAAATGTATGCATGCAGCTTTGAATTTCCTTATTTTAGGATATGCATGAAAAATTTTTTTAATTCGAATTTGTGTTAAATTTATTCAAATCTTACGTTCCTTTTTTACTTTTTTATTGGCGCCAACGTTGTTTCCCAAATCCTGCATCCGGGTGTTGGAGTAGGGATGTTTTGCTACTGTTGTTGTTGTAGTGGCTGATGTTTTGCTGTGTTGTATGGTGACTTGCGGCAAGTTCCTGTGGTGTCTTCCTTCTCTGGATCGATATTGTAGATGTAAAGTTGTATAATTTTTATGAAATTATGAAAGTAACTTTTTTTTAAGTCTTGAATACTTTTTTCGAGTACTTTGCACACCGTCACCGTTCATGTTAATTTTTTTTGTTTTTGTAGTTAGTTTTTTTTTTGTGTTCTGTGTAAAAACACTTCCCTTTTTAACTTTTTTCACTTCGATTTAAATGAACTGTCTAATTAAGGTACCACTTCAAGGGACCATGTTCACGTGAGGTACCTTCTTTCGCCATTCGAAATAAAACACCTCGCGTTTTCAATTTTTTTAAAAAAATTTTAACAAATGTTTATTTCTTTCAAAATGTTTATTTTATTATTAATAACAAAAGTCTTTATGGTTTTGCTTTGTATTTGTGTATTACAAATTTTTTGGTATTGTATATAAATGTCTATGTATATATGTTATATATAATATGTATATATTTTATTTTATTTAATTTTAAATTTGTCGCCCCGTGCGCGCTTGCCGATTTGTTTGTAAGAAATCTTACCTTCTGCTTGGCAAGCAAGGCTTATATAGCTGCATGCGCTGAAGAAGATTCGTTAGGGTGCGCACAGAAAATTAGCAATAATACGGGAGATCATGGCGAGAAAGCAAATGCAACTCACAAGCTTTGACGATTTCTACAGTGATGTCCACAACTTAAGATTCCGCTTGCATCAGAAGAATCCAGAGAAAAAGTTGGTGGGTATCTTTAAGTCAAATCTCAAGCCATATATCGTTAATATGACCTTCGCTGCGCGTGAACACTTTAGCCGACTTAAAATCGGAATGTAGGAGGCCAGAAAAAATCGCGCGCGTTTTAGGACAGGTGTCTTCGCAGCCAACGTCCTACAGCGGGGCTCCCATCGCGTCTGGTAACTTCTTCTGTCCGTCACCATTTCATTTGGTGATATGTTTCCAGTGCGGCAGTGGTGACCAGGAAAGGAGATAATCGGAGGAAAAGAAGTGCTGGCGTTATTGGATTCGGGTGTTAGAGCCAGTCGCCTCGGGAAAAATGCCATGAAATGGCTCGAAGGAAAGAATCATGGTCATTCGGGGGCAATGTGTCAAAATGGCGAGTGGTTGAGAAGTAGGAGTGATCTCACTAACGGTTGGTGTAAGTCACGATATCGAATTCCTGATAGTCCAAGATTTGCAACAAGAGCTGTACTTAGGAGCAGACTTTTGGAGGACGTTTAAACTGGAAATTGTGTGAAGGTGGGGTAACACAGGCGCAATTCCCGTCATTTGCAATATTAGGACTAGGTAGGACAGATAAGGAGGAGCACCTGAAGGTAACTATCAAAAGACTCTCGGTGAAGCAGCGACATTATCCTTTATCGTCGCCGATTCAGAAATTAGTGTTTGATAGGGTGGGGGTCATGGGATTCATCGAACAGTAAGCGCTCCCCTGTATTGTTATTTATTTAAAGATGCCTATCCCCTACCTAACATCGAAGGAATTTTTAGCCGATTGCAAAACACGAGGTGCATAACCACAATTGACTTAAAGGATGCATTTTGGCAAATTCTTCTCGAGCAAAAGTAGAGGGAGAAAACAGCTTTTACGGTACCTGGCAGGCCGCTCTACTACTTTACAGTAATGACCTTTGAACTGTGCAATACAGGGCAGAGAATGTGTAGGTTAAAGGACAAAGTTATACCGCCTTCTTTACGTGAATGAACCCCGAAACCCCAAACCGCTCCGAGAGTTTCAACAGAACCACTAGACGACTGCCTCATTAAGGAAAAAATAAAAAAATCAAGATGACAGAGGAAGCTAAAAGGGCTTTCGAAAGGCTAAAGCAAAGTTTAACCTCAGCTCTGGTACTGACTCACCCTGACTTTAACAAACGATTTTACATTCAGTGCGATATTTCGACAGATGCGGTGGAGGGAGTTCTTTTTCAACTAGACGATGAGAGTAATGAGCAACTCATAGTGTTTCTGTCGGCGAAATTGAATAAAGCGCAAAAAAATTATAGTATTACTGAGCTAAAGTGTTATGCCGCATGACTGAGCGTCAAACGTTTTTGCACAGAAAAGTCGCCGAGAACGTTGTTTCAGATGCACTTTCGAGGACGAGCTAAACAAGAGTTAAAGGATGCTGGATATGTGCATGGAATCGCTTCTATTCAAACGCTGAGTACTCCGAATTGAAAAAGACTGTTACAGAGAAAATTAATAAACTACCGGTCACCTGCGTAGAGCAACAACAGATGATGAGGTGAAATATCCAGAAAAGGACGTGTTTCATATTTACAGGTATAAAACTGGGATAACGGAGTACACCTCGCAACATTTCGAACGACTCGCCACATTTCTCGAAGAGTACATACACATATGGACAGCATTCTAGTCCCCGCAATGCAACGCAGCCGAAAGAGTAAACCGCTGAGTTCTCCAGATCATACGTGCATACATTGAAGACAACCATAAAAATTGGGATGAAAATCTGAGTTATGCAGCAATTGTCCTACATACACATTCCCCGCCGACACGAAACTCTAGACACTCAAACACCGTTTATCCTCAATGAATTGTGATATTAAACAGCGAATGTTTACGAAAAACAGCAAATAAACAAAAGTTGCGCACAAGAGAAATCAATAAATAGGATAACAGCAGAAAAAATAAGAGAGTTTTTTTACACAAAACATAAACCCATAATCCTGAGACCGCGACATCCACATACATCAACGACTAAAAGATCAGTATCCTAAAAACACTATACAACAAACGCAACATATATTGCTACAACAGACAGTATGCATACATTTGCATACATACCTCTGAGGTTAAAAGCAATAACTAAGACCGCGACCTCCACGATACACCACACAGGCACAGTCAACAACGACACACATATAGAAACCGACATCCAATCATCAGAAAAGAAAAAAAATCAATCACCACGATCATCAAAGCTGCCATCTCGGTAGGAAGCAACAGCTTCCGAGCACGAGACTCATTCCATCGGCATGATTCTTCCGAATTTTCTGTGTTATATTTGTCTTGCTCCTCACCTTTTTTGTAATTTCGTTCTCAATATTTTACTATATAGTAATTTTTTCAAAATTTCAAATTCAAATTTATTAAGTAGGAAAAATCAGTTACATTCTTAACTTAAGTGTCGTACAATTTACGTTTATTCTTATTATCACAGATTTTCCTATATTTTATGACAAGTTATTTCAGAGAAAAATACTACCATATATAAGTTATAATTGTATATTTAGAAATCCTAGTGTAGATTAGAAACTAAAGGGTTGTCTGTCATAGCACAACGAATCTTGAACCTGTCAGTGACTATTTGAATTTCATCTGCTATGGGTTTCATATTGGAAATACTATGAAGTCTTGAAGTAGAATAGTCCCAGGGAAGCTCAAGCATCATTTTTAAAATCTTCTTTTGGGATATTTGCAATTTCTTTAAATGTGATTTGGCAACAGTGTCCCATCCTGGAGAAGCATATAAAATTATGACTTGAAAAATTGTTTTGTATATTATCAATTTTTTTTCTTTGCTCATACTGGCCCACCTGTTAATCAGTGGATATATATATATATATATATATAATTGGCGCTTTGTAATCGCTGAAGCGATTTTCGGCCGAGCTCCTCCTCCAATTTGTGGTTTTGCGTCTTGATGTTTTTCCAACAAACGGAGGGACCTACAGTTCATACTAAGCCGCCTCCGAACGGCTGACGGTTTTTTTACGAGGAGCTTTATTTCATTTCCGAAATACACTCGGGGGGATGGACATTCCCTGCCGAGGGGCGACCGCAATTAGAAAATTTAATTTAATTTTTTATTTAAATTAATTTTCCATAACTTTTGGATGTTGGTGGCACCGGGATATGAACCCGAGTCTTCCGAATGGCAGGACGCAATGATAACCACTCGGCTACCGCGGCCGCAATATTGAGTTTTTTTTTTGTACGTGTTTAATGTGCTCCGTGTATGTAATTTTTTTACCAAAAACTACTCCGAGGTACTTGACAGAAGTAGACCCCGGCACTTCATAATTACCTAGCTCTATTATGGAGCTTGGTAGATAACAAGGTCTTCTTTTTCTAGTGAAAAAGATGGCTTGTGTTTTATTTTCGTTTAGTTTAATTTTCCATTTTTCATGTAGTTTGAAAAGCTGTTTAGTACACTTTGCAATTTTATAACTATATCATTGCCCGATTCATGTGAATAAAATATGCAAGTATCGTCAACATACACATACATAGCGTAGTGACAGTTTTTAAGCTTTGGAAAATCAGAACAATAAAGTGTGTATAGCGAAGGGCCAGGGGTCAGCCTGAGGAACTCCAGCCGGTAGTTGGATAATGTCGGGATATTCATTGTTCAAGCACACACAAAAGTATCGACTGATCAGGATCCTGACGATGTAGGAAGGGAATTCATTTTTGATTAATTTGTATATAAATCCTTGTGCCAGACTTAGTCAAATGCTTGTTGAAAATTCAGCAGTATTAGGCTAGTTGACTTTTTGTTCCTAAAGTTTGATTTTACATGACAAGAGATACATATAATCTGGTGCGTTGTGCTGTGGTGTGGCCTAAACTCAAATTGTTCGTTTGGTATTATTTGCTTAAGATTTATAAACTGCCATCCACGTTAGCAGACTTACCTAGTTTGAGAATTGGTATAATTTTAAATGTTTTCCAAGAGCTGGGAAAGTATTGTAATTTAAGACAAGAATTTATTATGAAAGTGAAATATGGTATCGCTTCTTTATGTAGATATCTTAACAAAATATTTTTGATGTCATCATGTCCTGCTGACTTCCTTAGTGGTGTTTAATGAATTAGATACTGCACGTATTTACTATCTAAGATTCAGAAGTGTCAGATGATATCGAATTAAATTCTGTTAGAGTTGTATTAACAACCGCGTCTTTCATAGGCGTGTTAACTTGAGTGGATACTTTGTGATTTTCAAGAAGTTCATTGACACGCAAGGGTGAAATTTGATTGTGTTTTTTCCCTCAGTATTTTGCAAATGTTCCAGAACAGCTTGCTTCTCTTTTCAAGCGAGCTTAGCTATCTGTTCCAGACACTATCTCTATATTTGAAAATTTTAATTCGGATTTTCGTAGTATAAGAAGCTATTAATTCATACGGTGAGTTTCCTGCCTTTATTATTTTTATGATAATGTTAGGTAGTTTTAGGAAATTAGTTTTGGGAGTCTTTAGTGGTACAGAGCTTACAATTGCAACCTTTATACAGTCGTAAAAGATATCTATGTTTTTATCAAAGTCTTCAGATGAGCTAATTTGCCCAAGATTTGTAGGTAAACAAAGCAGCGCGTTTTTAATGCTGATGATAAATATTTCAATTAATTTTATTGTAATTCAATTCCAAGTCTCTGAAGTAGGAGAAACTTAAAAATTTAAGGGGTTATATACAGTTATGATTTTCAAAAAACTGATTTTTTTTTTATTTTATTTTCTGTATCTACATATATTTAAGAATACACACAAGAAATTTCAAATCGATCCGGCAAATATTTTCGAAGTTACACGCCCATTTGTAAAGACGTTTCGGAGCGCTTGGAAGTATAAGTATAACTTTACACGCGTTTTTCTCAGAATGGTGTTTTCAAAGTCGGTGACCACTATAACTCGAAAACGGCTGAACCGATTTGTCTAAAATTTTAACAGAAGCTTCTTGAATATATTTTTCAGTGATTAATCTAAGGTTTTATTTTTCCGATAAATACTTTTTTTTATAAACAATTTAAAATCGAAATTTCGCTGAAAATCGAATTTTTTTTTTGAGACATTTTGACAAACAAATTTTTTTTTGCTTATTCCTTCGTGATTAATCACTAGATTTAACATTACTTTAATGAAATATGTTTGGTGTTTTAATTTCAGATGATCCAGTTCAGAGATAGAGTGGTCACCGCAAGACGTCTTCTTTCAGAGGACCTCCTGGAGATCAGCTCTAGCTCTTCTCCAGAGAAATATTTTTACTAGTTATAAGGATTAAAATATTGTTGAATAACACCATAATAAATATGTAAACTTTTTGAATCAATAAATTCTAAAGACTTCTCAAAAAAAAATTCTTAAAAATTCGCTTTTTTTTTGCCCATTAACTTTATAAACCCCTTAAATTCGACGTCAAGATATGTAAATATGTAGGGTGGTTAGGATATGAAATTGATATTGGAAAGAATGTGGTGAATTCATGTAAAATTTTTCAACCCGATTTTACTCTCGAGTATCATCTAAATAGTTAAAAAGTTCCATGAATTTATTCTTATAAGTAAAGAAATTAGTGTTATTTGCACGTTCTGCTGTTGAACTATTTGGTTGGCACCAAATATGGGAGTTGATGTTATTGTTGTCACTGCTGCGCTCGTGGAACGATCTCCTTAGAGCGGTGGGAATTGTAAATCAGAAAAGTCCAATTGCTCTTGCGTATGATGTGTATCTGGTTAAAGTTCTGTTTATATCGGGATGTGTGTCAGGGTCTACTAAAAATAATGTATCACATCAGTCAGTTTTAATTTTCTTCATTCTAAAAGAAATTTCGCACTTGATTTTAATTTCACTCGATTTTTTAGATGTGGATTGAAACTTGTTTATCGTTGACTTAGCGTTGTCATTATAATTTTTAATAGCTGCATATCCCATTTTTGATTGTGTTGGTTTATGCTTACGACGGAAGGCACGTCTTACAGGGAATTATAAAGGAATATACTAGGATATCTAAGGAATTTTTTATATACATAAAATATACACACAATTAAAAGGTATGCTAATGGAATTTCCTGCGTCACCGATCATTGCGGATATTATATTGGAGTAACTATTAAATCACACAATCAATAAATTAAGACGACCTCCGAGACTTTTGACAAAATACGGGGATGATCTGTTTGCAATAGTCCACGAAGCTACCATAATTGGATTCTGCTATAATAAGACAAGGAAACTAATTAAAATTAAGGTGGTATAAGAAACCAAATTCATCGGGACATATAATAAACTTTAATTCCAAACATCCAAAAACGATGATAACAAATACAGCAATGGGCTGTATAAGGAGAATGCTACACATATCAGATGACGTTTACCACAGAGAAATACAGGAAGAAATTAAACTAATGCCGAAGAAAAATGACTTTCCGGAACATGTAATTAATGTATTATTAAAAAAATCTCAATTACGGGACCGACAAAGAGATATAAAGAGCCCTATAATATTTAAGTCAGTAACCTATGTACCTCAAATATCTGAACGACTACTAAAATAAAATTGCTACGATGAAACCAATACAAAAATTTCACACAGACCCACTAATACCATAAAAAAAACGTCTTCAGTAGAACTAAGTCAAAAATATCAAATTCTGACATTCAATGATGATGAAAATAAAAAATGTGGAAATATATACAGTGGCGGACTAAAGTCTACATACGATCCATTTTTTGGGAATTCAACCCGTCCTATAGCTTTCACAGAAAAAATAATGATGCAGTTTTGTTTTAAATTCAAGTATATAACAAAAACTAAAATTTCTCATTTATTCAACATTAACTTTCAAAGTTATTAACAAAAAATGGAAAAAAGGCACTGACAAAAGTGAACATACGATTTTTTGCTTAGCTATTCTAGGTAAGCATATTAATTTTAATAACTAAGTTAATATTTTGTTGGGCCACCATGCGCATCGATCACCGCTTGCAAGCATCTAACATTGAAAAAAACCAAATTTTCCAGCTCTTCTCCTGTAATGTTTTGCCACTCTTCTTGAAGTTTCTCTCTGAGCTTTGATGCATTACTTATAGGGTGTTTTCGAATTTTCCGCTCCAATATTTTCCATACGTGCTATGTAATATTCAATTCCGGGCTTATTGGTGATGAGTGCAACTGCCGCGGAGCATAATACAGCAGCCAATCCTTTACAATTTGCGCTGTGTGCTTAGGATCATTATCCTGTAGAAAGATCCAGCTCGAGCCAAGGCACAGTTTGTCCACAGATAACTTCCAATTATTTTCCAATATGGTCTTATACTCGAAGCGATCCATATTTCCTTCAATAAAGACCAATTTACCCACCCCAGACGCTGCAACTGCTCTCCAATCCATGACACTCCCACCACCATGCTTTAAGGTCGAAATAAGGTGCCTGGGATCCATGGCAGTAATGGGTTTTCTCCAAACTTTTGCTCTGCCATCGCATCCAAATATGTTATATTTTGACTCATCCGTAAATAGTACGCTTTTCCAGAACTCATGATCCTTCTTTAGATGCTTTTTAGCGAACTCCAACCGATGTGCGCGGTTTTTCTCGCTTATGAGAGGCTTCTTGCGAGGAGTTCTGCTGTAGAATCCTTCGTTGTTAAGAGTTCTTGTTATTGTGCGTAAGTGCACAACAATTTGGGATCATTTCGCTAGCTTCTGGGCCAAATTGGTAGCATGTACCTTGGAATTTTGGCTTACTTTATTACGGATGAAAGAGATGTCCCTATGGGTAAGCTTCTTTGGACGGCCACTTCACGGCTTACTCTCGAACGAGCCCGATTCTGCAAGTTTTTATAAATTGTTTTCACCGCCGCTTTTCTTAAATTTAACAATTTAGCTATTTTGCCGAACGTTTTCTTATCATTTCTGTGTTTTATAATCAATTTTTGCACAGCCACCGGGATTTCCGTTCCTGACGACATTTTCGCGATTGTATTTCTTTTTTCAAATGATGGAAAACAATAAAGATAAAGCCAAATACCAAGAAAAGTATAGAAAGAAAAAAAAACGGTACTTGACCGCTGAAAACAATAGCTGAAGTAATAAACGAAACAAATTAATGAAACGTATGTTCACTTTTGTCAACGGCTTTTTTGAGTTTTTTGTTAATAACATTGAAAGTTAATGTTGAACAAATATGAAATTTTCGATTTTGTCTTACAATTAAATTCAAAGCAAGACTACATCAATACTTTTCCTGTAAAAACTATGGGACGGTAGGGATTCCAAAAAAAGGGGTCGTATGTAGACTTTAGTCCGCCACTGTATGTGGGAACAACCGAATCAAAACTTAAAACGAGAATAGCACAACATAAATCCGACTACAAACTACAACATCAAACGAATACACAAAAAACAGTGCAGCCAGCGGCGATGTAAAATTTCTTCAACAAGAAAAACACTACAGCAAGCGGTACACATTAGAAATGCTTCTCATTATAAACACACCAACAAACATAAGACTAAACTTCAAAACGGACACTGATAATTGCGCTCACTTGTACAGACACTTGCTAACAAACGATTCGACAGTACAAAATTTATTAAATAACATAATTTATTAACTTTGTTTAAATTGTTGATTAGTGCCACCAGAAAATGGTTACCGATATGTAATCGAAATATATCGGGAGAAAACAACACTTACATGTTTTATTTTTTCTGATCTCAAGCTGGCAAACTTTTACAATTTAAAATAAAAGAAAGGTCGCTTAAACCATTAATATATAATAAATATCTTTTCTTAACTTTTCTTTTCTCTTTCGGCTTTTTTCTCTTCTGTCACTGTAGCTCTGGTGAAGTCCAAAATTGACCAAGACACATAATTGACACAAGATATGATTGCTAATGAATTGAGCTTGAATGCCAACCGACCCGTAAAAACTAAGCAACAAAACTCGGCAGCAAGAGTAATGATGTCAATTTACTTCACCCGGTCTATAATCGTAGGTGCTATTTTGGTGGAAAAGGGTCCGACGGTAACTGTAAAATGTACACCGAAGAGTGCTTACCAAATGTTCTCAAAAATTTGTTGGAAAACAGGAAGAAAGAGGATTTGCGGCGCTACTGGCAACTCTTGCGAGTGCAAAGTGAAAGTGACTGTGCTCTATATTTATTTTAAATTTTTAAATAAAATATATTGTGCAAAGTACAAAACTAATTCAGGCCAGTGGCTCCTCTGAAACTGAACAAAGTGAAGTGAAAGGGAAACCTTGTAAATAACAAATTGTGTTATTTGCATGGATTGGCGCTCCATCAAAACTAAATAATAAAAAAAAAAAAAAAAAAAAAAAAAAACTATAAACAAATAGTTCACACTAGTTGAACAGAGACAAATATATTAATTATAATAATGAAACATATATAAAAAGCTCTAGGATTAAAGAAAGGCGCCTAAAAGTATGCAGGAAAATTTGCATTTGCTCGCGCCGTTTCCAAATTAAAGTTGCCAAAAAACTGTGTTGCAAAATCCACTGGTTTTTTTGGGACTAAATTGGCCATTTTGCAAAAATGGGACTAAGTCAGTCGCCACAACGTGGGAACGTTAACCAAAGACCACAACAACAAACGCCACAACAACAGCACCAACAGCGAACAAAACGATCGGAAAATGAGCCTTGTAAAAAGGAAACGGTCACCCCAAAAAATTAGTGAACAAAATCAAAACGAAATTGTCAAAACAGCAAGAGAAAAAGACAGCAATCAATTTCATATGCTTTCTGATGCTGATGACCAAGAGCGTGTGTAGAAAACATCCAAGCCGCCGCCAATTTATCTTAGAGAAGCGAACTCTAGCAACCTTGTCAACAAATTGATAGATCTAATTGGGAAAAATAACTTCCATGTAGTCCCAATTAAAAAGGGAAATATTTAGGAAGTGAAAGTGCAAACCTACGGAGAAGATAGCTATCGCAAGGTGGCAGATAATTTCGAAAAGGAAAAGAAGTCCTTCTATACCTTTCAGCTCAAAAGTAGTCGTAGCTTAGCAGTCATCCTAAAGGGCATTGAACACAGTGTAAGTCCCTTGGAAATAGAAAGTGCCTTTAAAGAAGAAGGTTTCAGGGTAAGAAATGTATTCAACATTAAAAATAAGTCTAAATACCTCAGCCAATGTTTAGGGTTGATATTGAGCCAGGTTTCCAGCTCTTAAAGAAGGGAGAAGTTCATCCCATTTACAAACTGCGGTATCTTCTTCACCGTCGTATTTCCGTGGAAGAACCACATAAACGAACAGGTCCTGTTCAGTGCCATAACTGTCAAGAATTTGGCCATACGAAGCGGTATTGCGCTTTACAAAGTATATGTGTCATTTGGGGAGATTTACACAGTTCAAAAGACTGTATGACCCTCAGCCTCAATCAAAAGCTGCCGAAAAAAAGCCTACTAATACCAACTTTATATCCTACGCCCAAGCTTTCAAAGGTGTACCTCAGCTCAGCTCACTTGAAAATACGCTAAACAACTTTATACGCATGATGCAAGAACATATGACATCAATGCAAAGTATGATGCAAAATTTAATTCGAAATCAAAATCTCCTCCTTCAAGCGATTTTGTCTAAGCCATGAACGACCTTAAGATATGTTATTGGAACGCCAACGGCTTGGTCTAACACAAAAATGAACTTCAACTCTTCTTAAAAAATCAAGCAATAGATATAATGCTAATCTCCGAAACTCATTTGACCAAATTTAACAACTTCAATATTGATATATTTCTGTTTTATGACACCAAACACCCTGAAGGGAAAGCGCGCGGTGGAACTGGAATACTTATCAGGCAAAAAATTAAACATTATATAATGGAAGAGTACTGTAAAGACTACCTTCACGCTACCTCAGTTCATATATATGATAATTCTGGTGGAATAAACATTTCCGCCATATATTGTCCGCCCCGATACAACATATCAGAAACTCAATTTACTGATTTCTTTTCTAAACTAGGTAAACGGTTTCTAGTAGCAGGTGATTACAATGCAAAACATTTCTTCTGGGGATCTAGGTTAATATCTCCAAAGGGTAGAAATTTATATAAATCCATTCAAAATAACGGTTTCGACGTTATATCTACCGGTCAGCCAACATACTGGCGAACTGATCTCAGCAAAACCCCAGATTTGATTGACTTTGGTGTAACTTGTGGTATCAGTAGAGCACAAGTAAGCGTGAAACCCCTTTTTTCGACTTATCATCTGATCACTCGCCTTGTCTATGTTCCATTAACATAATTCCAGTTTTCAATGACTTACAGCTAGGTTTAACCAATAAATTTACAAATTGGCTTAAATACAGAAAATGCATTAGCGCGCATCTAAAATCGCTCATTCCTCTAAAATCAATAGCAGATGTCGACAATGCAGTTGATGGCTTTACAACATTACTTCATTTGGCAGCGAAAATTTCAACACACAGCCCATCTAACACTCATAGAAGACAAATTTTCAACGGTCTTAAGGGTAAAGACATTACAAGTCTGGTAACCAAAAAAAGACAACTAAGAAGAGCTTGGCAGAGGTTTCGTTCCCCGGCCTTAAAAAATGAGCTCAATATTCGCTTCGGGATGTCCTGAAACAAAAAAAGGAAAACGAATTTCAAAAGTCTGTACAATCTCTGCCAGCTACATCTGAAACTTCAAAATGATCAATGGTTTGCGTCGATTGATTTTTGACCAAGTTGCACGGGTTCAAAACCTTCTCTCGTTTCATTTTCTCGTTTAATTTTCTTAAATTGGCAAATTTTCAATCGTCGCCCATGAATTGGTTGTGGATTCGGGGTACAAGGGAAAGGAAGTTGGCATGTATGGATGGATCTTTCATATACAAGTTAACACATAATAAATTACTTATCATTTTGCCTTTGCTATAATAGAGCGAATTACATACTTACAAGTTAACATATAATAAATTGCTTATCATTTTGCCTTTGCTATAATATTACATACTTACATATTTTCGGCAATCGCCACAATAACTTGCTTACCTTTTGTTTCCGCTGCAATATAACAAATTACATATTTACATTATTACTCCGCAATAAAAATTCCCACAGGTGACTAATATTATTTCACACTTCCTGTTTTGCAATCGAAGTTGCACTAATTCAAAGAATTAGCGCAACAGCTAAATTATTGGTCACCAACCAACTGCACGCGCATCCGGTAAAATGCTAAGTGCTGATGTCAGCGTCTAGAACAATAGGAGGAGGCAAGTTGTTGTTGCCTTCTGCAACTAAATTCAAGTTATATTAATTTAACATTTCAATTAGTAAATTCAGTCTCATTTCTGCCGTGAAATCGGTTGAGCGTAATTAAAAACTGCAATTACGCTATTTGGCGCCCGATCAAAAAGAAATTACCCGGTTACTAAAATTTAAGTCTAAAAAAGTGCTACTACAAGAATAATAGTGCCACAAAGTTACTAAAAATTTAAGTCTAAAAAAGTGCCACTACAAAAATAATAGTGCCACAAAATTAATAAAAGTTAAGTCTAAAAAGTGCCACTATATAAATAATGGTGCCACAAATAACTAAAAATCAACTCTAAAAAGTGCCACTATAAATAATAGTGCCACAAATAACTAAAAATCAACTCTAAAAAGTGCCACTCTATAAATAATAGTGCCACAAATAACTAAAAATCAACTCTAAAGAGTGCCACTATATAAATAATAGTGCCCCAAATAACTAGAAATCAACTCTAATAAGTGCCACTCTATAAATAAAAGTGCCACGAATAAATAAAACTCAACTCTAAAAAGTGTCACTCTATATACAAAAGTGCCACAAAAAAATTCAACAATCAACTCCAAAAAATTCACCAACCGAGGAACGAAACATACCAAGAAGAGGCCTAAGTAGCAGAGGCGAACAGGAACTAACTCACAGGATAAAAGCAGGATGCAGACTCACATAGTAACGTAAGACTAATTAGATTAATGAAACACATTTTATCTTCAAACATTTTTATAAAAATTAAAGGAAATTAAAATTTTAAACTAAAAAATTTTTTTATTTTTTGTTGAAAAAATTGTAATAGATAAAAAAAATATAGAAGTTTCCTTTCTTTTAGACCTTCATAAAAAAAAAATATATAATTCAATATGGCGAACCCCAATAACCTAGTAAGGACATCTTTATTAGGGAATTCAGAATCTAGTAAAGAACCTAGTGACGTAGATACTTAATACCGGCGGACGTACTATAATTCAAAATATAGTAGGGACAGATGCCAACTCAATACCAGTTACAGACCAAATAATAGACGAACGGCATAGGAACAATCTCACAGAAATTAACAAGAGATATGGAACAAAGCTTACACCTCGCTACAAAAAAGAAATAGTCAAAGAAAATAACTCATCAACAGTCCTAACAGAATCAGGTAAAGTGGTTCACAAAGCCTAATAAAATAAAAAAAATTAACGAAAAAAAAAGAAAAAAAATAATAACAATAATTTTTGATTCCATTTAAAAAAAAAAAGCAATTCAAAATATTTCTTTTCCCATTTTTCCCTTTCGAAGCAAAAAAGGGGAAGAAAAATATTGAATAAGCATAACGTAGGAAGTAAGAAAAAAAGACATAAAATAAGAAAAAATAGTAAAAATATTCAAAATAATGAATATTGCACATTATTATATTATTTTTACTATGAAATTTTTAGATTGATTGCGATCATAACGATAACCTCAGCAAACGTACAACTTCTGGACTACTCATCATCTCAACTCGTGACAATTGATTCAGGACAAGCAAAACTACAAATAGGAAATTTTAAAATTATACATATAATAGAATTAGAAGACTATTACAATACTATCATACGCTTAGAGACGACAATTAACGAACAGCTCCAAAATCATCCTTTTAAACCCATCCTTCTATCCCTCGTCAATCAATCAAAAAATTATCTACGTAGAGTTAGTGTAAACAAAGCTCATAGCAAAAGATCATTAGATTTTATAGGATCCGCATGGAAATGGATCGCGGGAAATCCGGACCATAGCGACTTTAATATAATAGTCGAGAAAATAAATAACGTTTTAGAGAACAATAATAGGCAAGTAACAATAAATAAATTAACCAATGAAAAAATTAATGAGGTAATAGAGAATACTAATAAAATATCTAAACTAGTACAAGAAAAGAAAGAAATTGATAATGAATTACTACTAGAAACAAAGTTTAAACTAGAAACAATAAAAGAAGAATTAATAAACATTGTTTATGCCATTCATTGGGCAAAATCAAACATAATAAATTCGTATATTCTATCTGACAAAGAAATGGAAATAACAAGGAAATTCTTAGAAGATTAAAATATTCCTTTTATAAATATTGACGAAGCACTAGAAATCGCCTCCAATAAAGAGAGCTTAATTTACATAATAAACTTACCTAAAACAAGAATAGAAGATTGCAATTCATTAGAAATTAGGCCAATAAAGAAAGGAAAATTCATAAATAAAATCGAATATGAATCTATACTAGTATGTAAGAACGAAGTATATGGAAAAAATAAAAATTTTAAATCATATAATAATTTATCAATATGCTCAAAAGATTCAGTAGAAAATATCACAAACGGCACATGCATAGCACATCTGCTTAAAAGTAAATTAGATAATTGTACAAAAATAAATAATCAGCACATAAAAACTATAAAAGAAATGTCAAATGATTTAATCTTTTTAAACCAATACCAAGGTTTTGTTAAATTCGAAAACGAAAGTATAGAAATTAATGGAACATACTTAATAAAACATGTTAATACAACTATAGAAGTAGGTAATAAGTTTTACTTTTCAAAAGAAAAAAAACAAAAAAAACCCTTGCCTGCTATTTTACAGCCTATGGCCGAACATAAGAAAATTGAAGAAATGTTATCATTAAAGTCAATTAAAGAGTTTCAAACAAATGAACTAAGCGAATTAGGAATATTAAAAAACCGTAATCAATTATATTTCGCTATTAATGTAATCTCCATAGGAATTATTATTGTAGTTATTATAAGTACAATGTTAAAATTAAGATTTTTACGAAAAATAAATAAATAGAAATTACCCAACCGAAACATGATAGAAATAGGTGTAGAAGACGTACCAAAATTTTACGTTAACTCATCGATCGAGGACGCTCGATTTTAAGGGCGGAGGAGTTAACACATAATAAATTACTTATCATTTTGCCTTTGCTATAATAGAGCGAATTACATACTTACAAGTTAACATATAATAAATTGCTTATCATTTTGCCTTTGCTATAACATTACATACTTACATATTTTCGGCAATCGCCACAATAACTTGCTTACCTTTTGTTTCCGCTGCAATATAACAAATTACATATTTACATTATTACTCCGCAATAAAAATTCCCACAGGTGACTAATATTATTTCACACTTCCTGTTTTGCAATCGAAGTTGCACTAATTCAAAGAATTAGCGCAACAGCTAAATTATTGGTCACCAACCAACTGCACGCGCATCCGGTAAAATGCTAAGTGCTGATGTCAGCGTCTAGAACAATAGGAGGAGGCAAGTTGTTGTTGCCTTCTGCAACTAAATTCAAGTTATATTAATTTAACATTTCAATTAGTAAATTCAGTCTCATTTCTGCCGTGAAATCGGTTGAGCGTAATTAAAAACTACAATTACGCTATTTTACAATATGTTTGTATTTACGTGTAACTTCAGCTCAACTAGAATTTTTGATTTTAGTAAATTTTGTCATTGTCGCGAAGAAGTCGTTTGTGGATGACGGGTTGAAGGATGGAAGGGCGTGCGCATTATCAAGGTTGTGTGCGTTTTTCGCATACATATTAAAATGCTTAAATGCTTAAATGTGTTTTCACTTTGGCTTGAGTTGAAAAATCAGAAAATGATCTTTAATACAATTTGACTTCGCTTTTGGAAACTGTTTGTAGATGAAGAGTAGAAGGGAAGAGGGTTTGTATGCTAGTAGTAGTTGTTTTTGTTGCATTTATGCTTCTTCTTCTTATAGCAAATAACTTTTTGAATAGAGAAGTGCATAGAGGAGTAAATCGAGCTGCGCGTATCGAGTTCTTTTTGTGATTCAGAGTATGAATGGCTTGTGGTTATGAATGAATGAAAATATTTGAAGTTATTTGCTTTTAAATGGCTTCATGCATGCTTTAGGTATTACATATAAATATCCATATTTGCATGCATACATACATAAATACATACGTACATGCATACTATGAAATATTTAATTAATATTAAAAAAAATATATATATAAAAATATTTAATATAAAATAGCTATTTAATTTTCTAACACAATTTCAAAGTATTTTCCAATGTCTGGTATTTTATGACTTGGTTTAAATGTTATATTTATTTATAAATTTTATGAACTATTCAATCCAATCTTCAATCAAGCATATTTTATCTACCGCCAAACTTGCATACATATGTTTGTGTGTACATATTATGTCTTCATTTGGAAAAACACACATTGCCATAACATACGTGTACATACCTACATTCCTCGCGTCGTCAACAAAGCGTATGTATGGCGAAAGCAATACCTCTCTCCGCGCGCCGCTCTTCCATAAGCAACAGCTCACACAAATCAGAAGTTGAAGAGATTTCTGTATCCGGTGCTCACAAACATACTCTCGATAAGGCGAACAAATGTACTGCAATTCAAAAATTAATGCTCCCTAATGCCCTCAAAACATACGATTTTAATAAATATTACTCGAATTTAAACAACATAAACTAATGAGCATACCTTATTAAAGTCATGTACGCATTGTTCGCCTGCACGCGAGTTAAGGAATGTATTCCCTATCTATAAGAAACACCTAAATGTATCAAAACATTCTTATCTCTAACAAATGACCCAAATGTATCAAAACATTCTTATCTCTAACAAACAACCAAAATGTATCAAAACATCAAAACATCCTTATCCATAACAAATAACCCAAATGTATCAAAACATCAAAATATCCTTATCTCTAACAAACAACCAAAAAGAGGTTTAAGTAGCAGTAAGCAAACTAAATGTAGGACAGTTATAATTTACTGTCAATAAAGAGGACACGCTAGTGCTCAAGTAAATAAAATTTTTTTTTTTTATTTTAAAATAGTGAATATACAATAATTCTAACTGGAGGCTCAACCGGGATGACAAGTTAGCTTGTTATCCAATTAGCCAGAGACATCCTCGAAATAGAGGATTCACAACAATTCCACGATCCTGAAGAAGGATAAGTTTCTAAAAAAGGAAACAATACAAACTGAAGCTCCAAGGAATAATGGCATTCCTATCCGGCGGACCTACAAAACAACAACGAAAGAAGAACGACTCATACTCCTCCTCTTCAAGAACCAAAAACGAAACAAATATGGCCGAAACAGCACAACTCAGAGCACAAATTGACACTCTGACCCAACTATTTCGTGAGCAAACCCTGCAATTAACTGCTCTGCAGGAAGAGCTCACCAGTGTAAAGATATATTAGAACACATTCCAGAACATCGACACTATCACAGAACACCATGAAATTCTTCTTGCAATAACAGAAGCAAAGGATATTGATTTGGAGCTATTTAAAGCCCTACCCAGATTCGACGGAGACAAATATTCGTATCTGGCATGGAGAGCCCAAGCCTGGAAGTTTATGGAGGATATCAAGGGATTCACAGGACATCCCAAATACTTTAGGGCAATGGGAAATATCCGCACAAAAATATTAGGTACAGCAGCCGACGTGTTAAGCAACCAAAACACGAAATTAAATTTCTACGCTATTATAAATCGATTGGACTACACATTTGCCGATCAAATACCATTGTGCGTGCTTTTAAATGAAATGAGAAATATTTACCAGGGTAGAAAGAACCTCTCCGAATACCACGGCGATATCAATAAAGCACTCAATCTTGCGTTTTCGAAAATCGAAATGTCACATGAACAGAACGGTGAAGCCATGAAGACATACGCAAACCAAGAAGCGGTCCGGACATTTATCATGGGATTAAATAGCAAATACACCAGCTGGACCTTATACAGCCAAAACCCAAGAGATCCGGAGCATGCTTATGCTATTGCCAGTACAATTAATCACGACAACTGCAATCAACAATTTGAAATGCAACCAAAGTATTTTCAACAACAATCAAGAAGTCACCCTGGAGAAAGACGCTTCCCTCAATAAAATGAACGCCCCAGATAGAACAATATGAAATTGGAAGTACTTTTTTAGACGAGTGGACGGGTTACCTTGCATACAAACTAGATGCGGAATCACAGGTACTCCCGTTACAATCCTAATCGATACAGGATCCACAAATAATTATATTAGCCTAAACTGTAATATTGGTAAGTCCGTGCCTATAACACCCATAAAAACTAAAACTATACATGGATATTCATTGTTGAAATCCAAAAAAATAACGTTATATAATCATCATTTACCATTTTTTGAGGTTGATGAGCTACAAGATTTTGATATGATATTAGGTGAACACGGGCTTAGAATTTTGAAAGCTAAAATAAGTTTATTCAACTACAGTTTGAAATATCAAAAGAAAATTGTGAAAACAGAGAATGAACAAAAAATAAACTATACTATAAATAATTTAGAATATGAGGAAGATATTAGAGAGATAATGAAAAGAAATGAGGAAATTAGCGAAATTTTATCTTTTACCAAAACTATTCAAATAGGTCAAATAATGAAGAACCTTTTTATACCAAACAGTACCCCTATCCCATGTCAGATAAAGACTTCGTGAAAACGAAAATGCAAAAACTTCTTGATAATCAGATAATTCAACCAAGTAAAAGTCCATATAATTCTCCTACCTGGATCGTTCCAAAAAAGGGCACCGACGAAAAAGGGAAACCCAAAAGAGGAATGGTTGTAGATTTTCGGAAGATAAAATCAAAAACAATAACTGATCGGTATCCAATACCCGATATTAATATGACGATTCAAAACTTAGGTAAAGCAAAAGTATTTTCGACAATAGATTTGGAATCAGGATTCCACCAAATTTTAATTAAAGAAAACGACAGAGAGAAGACGGCATTTCCAGTGAATGGAGCAAAATATGAATTTGTTAGGATGCTTTTTGGGTTAAAAAATGCACCGGCAATATTTCAACGATGTGTTGACGATATTTTGCGTGACTATATCGGAAAATTTGCATATGTTTATATGGATGACGTATTAATATATTCATCCTCACTAGAAGAACATATTGAACACATACGAACAATAAGCTACGCATTTCATAATACGAATAAGAAAGTATCTAACGAAAAATCACATTTCCTTAAAAGCTCATAGAATACTTAGGACACATAATTAAACACAATAAGGTAACTGTAGACCCCAAGAAAATTGAAATAATAAAAAATATCCCGTTCCAAAGACTTTAAGAGAACTTAGATCATTCTTAGGACTAGCCAGCTACTACAGGGAGTTTGTTCAAAATTTTGCTGGAATCACAAAACGTTTGACTATACACTTACGTGGTGACAACGGCATAATTAGTAAAAACAAAAATGCGAGAGTAGAAGTTTGCTTAGACGAAGCAGCTATAGAAGCCATAGAAAAAATCAAGAATGCTCTTCAAGCTCAAGTAGATCGTTATCAACCTGACTTCACAAAACCCTTTGATCTGACTACAGATGCCAGCAATTTTGCCATAGGGGCAGTACTGTCACAAAATAGACAACATATTGCTTTTATATCAAGAACACTCAATGAAACCGAACAAAACTACAGTATCAATGAAATAGAACTACTAGCCATTGTATGGGCGCAACAGAAATTAAGAAATTATGTATATGGGATAGGTAATCTAACAATATATACAGGCCATCAATCTTTAATCTACTCTATATCTGAAGAGAACCTAAATAGTAAACTAAAAAGATGGAAGAATTTAATAGAAGAATATGGTGCGAAATTGGTATACACGTATAAACCAGGACATCACGATGTAGTCGCTGATGCTCTATCAAGACAGCAAATAAACACGACCACGGATTGATCAGACCACTCAGCAGAAAGCTCACCTGAACCGCAATTTAAAAAGGTCAAACAGCATTTAAGCTCTTTCCGCAACCAAATTATACCAATCCACAACGAAAACAGGTATGAAATTGTATCGCAGACCATTTTTCCAAATAAAACGCGACATCTAATCTACTATAAAACCAATGAGGAATTGATTTCTAGTTTAAAAATAGTCATCCAACCAGGAATAACAAACGCACTAAAATTAGATGAAGAAATTTTATTTCACCTGAAGGACGACATCAGCACTAATTTTGCTGCATGTACATTCGTTATCGTCCAAACACAACCCCAAGACATAACTGACCCAAATGAACAAACAGAGATAGTCATACAAACCCACAAAAGAGCACACAGAAATTATCAAAATTATAAAAATAACTCACAAGAAATACTTACTCAGTATTTTTGGTCTTCGATTCAAGAAATGTGTAAAAAAGAATCGATGAACTGCGAAATTTGTTTACAAAACAAATATGAAAGACACCTTAATAAACAGCCTATCGGTAAAACACCAATACCAACACATGTAGGCAAATATGTACAAATGGACATATTCCACATGAACAACCAAATACTCGTATACATTAGCTCCATATGCAAATACTCCAAATACTGCTATCTACGAAAACTAGAAAATAAATTAAATTTTCATGAATATATAGAAGAAATATTGACACAAATATACCCCAACGCTAAACATTTAATGACCGCCAATGAAAATATTTTTATCAGCAACGTAGGAAATTCCGTATACAACCGACTACAAATACAACATACAGCCACCCCAGAGTATCATTCAATAACAAGCGCGCAAGTTGAACGTATCTACAGCACATTAATCGAAATATCAAGCATTTTAGCTCACGAAAATAATACGGCTCCTGCAGAAGAATTGTTTAATGCAATTAAACAATATAACAGAACTATACACACAACCACAAGATATAAACCAGAAGAAGTATTCTTCAACCGTGAAAGACATCGTGATATTAAAGACAAGCTTTGCGAAAAACAAGATAAAGATTATCAGAACAAAAACCGAAAAGCGATCACATACAAAGAAGGAGATATTGTTTACGTAAAAATAGGTAGGCGTAATAAACAAGCTACCGAATACAATAAACATAAAGTTGCAGAAGACCGCGGGGACACGATCCTAACAAACAAAGGGAAAGTTATACATAAGGACAGCATTAGAAAACAAACGACATGTGAAAATTAATAGCTCTCTCACTATTAGCCACTCCCACGTTCAATGATCACATAACTGATTTAACAAATAAAAAATATGTTTTAACTGAGACTGATTTCGTATAACTTTGTACAAATACTTCATACCTATACCATATTGCAAATTTAACTAAAATATTAACACCTTACGAAAGCATAATAAAAGGTATGTACAACATAAACCAAGAGGAACGAATAATAATCAATAAAATTGAGGCCTTAAAATCACAACTAATACCATCTCATCACATAACTACACGTAGATCTCTAAATTATTGTATTTAGGTCCATTTTTTAAATTCGTCAAAGGTATACCAGACCATGATGATTTAATAGAAATCAAAGCCGGTATAAATCAACTTATAGAAAATAATAACCAACAAAGAAAAATAAATTCACAATTTGAAAAGATATTCGAAACATTAGATCCTAAATCAATAACTGAAAACATTTTGCTAGAAGAAGTCCACCAAGAACTTGTAACCATCACGAATACAATCAAATTTTGCAAAAAATGGTAATTATTATTCAGATACCTTAAATATAAATGACATCATAGACATCATAAGAAACGAAGAGTTTGACACACCTGTAATAAACATACTAGAGTATGCAGATATACATGTTGGTCTATACGAAAACACTGTAATAACAATTTATAAATATCCCTTTATCAACCCCACTAACCACTAATCACAAATATATTAGAGAAACCAGATGTAAAAATAATGCAGAAATAAACATATGCACAACATTATCAGAGGATAATTGTACTGCGTAGGCTGCTATATGTATTTCTGCCCAATGAAAATACGAATATTTATCAACGAAAATGGTTTTCTTTTTGGTTTTTTTTTGGATTTGGCTCGTCTTTGAAGACCCACACGGTCGATTGCTGTTTTGTTTTGGGCTCATACGCATAGATCCATGATTCGTCACCTGTGACGATCTTAAAAGCGTCTTTTGAAGCCCCGCGATAGTATTTTTTCAGCATTTCTTTACACAAATCAACACGAGCCTTTTTTTGAGCGATTGTCAAATTGTGCGGGATCCAACGAGAACAAACCTTTTTTTCGGCCAGGTGTTCATGCAATATCAAATGTATGCTGGTGGGAGAAATGCATAGGCATGCCTCTATCTGAAGGTATGTTACATGACGGTCTTGCATTATCAGTTCACGTACGGCATCGATGTTTTCTGGCACAACGGCTGTTTTTGAACGACCTTCACGGAATTCGTCTTTGAGCGAGCGTCCGCCACGATTGAATTCGTTGTACCAGTTTTTCACAGTGCTATAGGATGGTGCTTTATAGCCATACAAAGATTTTAGTTCATCGATGCACTCTTGTTGTGATAATCCACGTCGAAAGTTGTGAAAAATGATCGCACGAAAAAGTTCACGAGTTAATTCCATTTTTTGGCCGAGATGAATTTTTTAATTCCCTGTAAATAAAACAATTCACGTTTAAATGACAAAACGTTCTGAGTGATGTTATGCTAAAAAATGTCAAACTTTCCAATGGAAATGTCAGATTGCACCTGGCAACACTTAGTGTTGCCTAGGCCAGACCTATATATAGCAGCCTACGTATCCCTCTATTAAAAGATAAGAAAGCCAGATGTAACAACATTCTAGAAAATAACAAACATATACTTGTATTGGATCACGGCAATATGATAAATTTGGGTTGTTTGTTAGAGATAGGGATGTTTTGGTACATTTGGGTTAATTGTTAGGGATAAGAGTGTTTTGAAAAGATGTTTACATGATGCTTCGTTACTTATCAAATAATATCCTTGTTTATGTATTCTATCGTAGTTACTATGTTAGCAAAAAGGTTAAAGGTTGTTTGTCGATATAGACAATGATTATGTATAAATGTATGTATCTAGTGTTTATACTAACGTCGTTAACTCTCCCCTGTGTTAAAAATGAAATGTCCTCATTTCAAGTCATTTATGATTGAAGTCGGCGTAATTCCGTTTTGAATACTTCTTCGAAATTTCTTATACGTTGGTTATTTGTTTGTACTTGCCGATAGATATAGGTATATTTTTACACATGAGTGTATGCTTAAAACTAATGTTATACTGATTAAAATAAGACATTAAATACATTTAAAGGGATGTTCTTCTATAGGTATTAAAAACTTATACATTTTTTGTATATTACTAAATTTGTAATTATTTTCAGAAGATAATATATTCAATATTTCCATTTTTTCATTTTCATGGGCAAGGATTATATACGTATCTTTTACTTCTTGGTGGTATGGTCATATTGGATTAAGTGTGGACCATTTATTTTCTGCCCATTCCATATATGAACATTATCAACTACAATATAATATTACCATGATCTAATATTTGTAGGTAAAGGATTATTATTTTCTTGTATCAAATTACATTGAGCTTTTTGGTTCAATAATAATGGAATTGTACATTTATCTTTTAATTCTACCCTACAAATATTAGTTCCTATATAATTTTTATAATCTGATAGATTTGTGATATTATTGTAACATTTAGCCATTTCTTTTTATCTCATATTTTCCTTGTTTAAATGCTAATTGAATTAAATTAAACATTTTACATTTATTGGTTATTATTGGATATTTAGAAATTGTTACAATGGCACTTTCAAAAAAAAAAAACACATGGATATTGGACTATTCTAAAATATTTATTATTGGAATGTCATATGATTCAGTCTTAATGACTTCTTTAATATCATTAAAATTAAGAGTTCCTGAATAAAAATTACCTGTATTCGCAAAATTAATTGTGTTTGTTATTGATTCTAGATCTTTATATACTTCCCTAATAAATAATGTTTCTGTTATGGATTCTGGATCCAGAGTTTCTAAGAGTTTCTCAAACTGTGAATTTTATTTCTATTAGGTCGTCATGGTCTGGCGTACCTGTTACAAATTTCAAAATTGAGCCTAAAAAATTAAGGGCACGTTTGATACGATGCTCGGATGGTATCAGTTGCGTTGTCAGTATTTCTATTTGTGTGCTACTGTATCTTGTTCTCATTATATTTTCATAAGGCGCTAATATTGTCGAAATGTTTGCTATATGATACAGGTAGGCTGAGTTGGTATATGTATATACGTCGTCCGTTTCGGTTAAAATATATCTTCTACCTGAAAGGTTTGTTATCCTTTCAGCAAATGCAAATGAAACCAATAAAATAAATAAGCAAAGGTTTATGACTCCTATTCTTTGCATTGCGTACTTTGCTTTCTAATGCTATCTTTATGTATAACTTTCCCCCTCACTGTTAAAATCGTGTCCCCGCTATCTTCTTTCACTTTGTGTTTATTATATTTGGTTGCAAGCTTATTACGTCTATCTGTCTTGCTATATGGTATATACTATCACCTGTTTTATATGTTATATTTTTTCTGCCTTTGTTATGATATTCTAATAGTTTATCTTGTTTTTGCTCCAAAATATCCTTGATATCGGTATGTTTTTCTCTATTGAAAAATACGTCTTCAGGTTCGTGTCCCGTGGAGTGAAAGTCCTATTGTATTTATGAACAGCGTTGAAAATTTCTTCACCAGGCGCGGTTTTATTTTCTACTTGAGCGTTTGAAGTTGAATGGTGTACTGGAGTAATTGAATGTATTATTTGTAATCTATTGTATAAAGATTTTACTATGTTTCCATTAAATATACTTTCGTTATCGGTCATGAGATATTTAGCATTTGGGTAAACTTGTGTGAGTATTTCTTTTATTGAAACATAGCAATCCATCTTTGTGTTTAGCTTTCGTAAATAACAATATTTAGAGTACTTATCTATTAAGCTAAGGTACAGCATATTGTTTATATGGAATATATCCATTTGTATATATTCTCTTACTCGAGTTGTAATTGGAATTTTTCCTATAGGTAGTTTATTTGGGTTTCGTTCGTATTTATGTTGTAAACATATTTCACAACATATTACATCTTTTTTTACGCATTTCTCTAATGTTACGCCAAAAATGAGTAGACAAAATTTCTTGTGTGTTATTCTTGTAATTTCATTGCGCACGTTTATGAATTTGAGTGATAATTTCATTTTGTTCGTCTATAGAGATAACATCTATCAATTGGTTTAGAGCTAACACAAACTTATAGTTTGGAAATGTAGTGATAATTTCATCTTTTAAATGGAATATTATTTCTTCATCTATTTTTAACGCATTAGTGACGTTTGGTTTAATGATTTCTTTTAACTTACTTAATAAGTCTACCGTGTCTTTATAAAATATTGTGTGCCTAAATCTACTAGGAAATATTGTTTGAGTAATTACTTCATTCCTTTCATTGTCTTGAAATAAGATTATTTGATTTTTAAATGAATTGAGCGATTGTATAACGTTTTTAATAATTTCATTTGGTGAACTCTGCTGGGAATGATCTGAACAGTTTGTGGTATTATTTATTTGTTGACGCGAAAGTGCATCTGCTACAACATTCTGATGTTCAGGTTTATAGACTTACTTAGCCCCATATTCCTCAATTAAATTTTTCCACCTTTTCAATTTTGTATTGGAATTTTTCTCGGAAATAGAAAATATTAAGGATTGATGGTCGGTGTAGATTGTCAAATCTGCTACACCATATAAATAATTCCAAACTTTTTGTAAAGACCATACAATTGCTAATAATTCCTTCTCATTAGTACTATAATTTTGCTCCGTTTTATTTAATGTGCGTGAATTAAATGCAATTGGTTTACGATTTTGTGCTAAAACTGCACCAATGGCAACATTGCTTGCATCTGTCGTTAAACTAAAAGGTTTCGAGAAGTCTGGTCGGAAAAGTTCAACCTGTTCTTGTATTGCATTTTTGGTTTTTTCTAAAGCTTATACAGCTGCTGTGGCTAAATTCACAAGTATCTTATTACTTTGATTCTTTTTTATCATACCTAATTCTCCTCATAAATAAATAGTTAATGGTTTAGTAATTTTTGCAAAGTCTTTAATAAATTTTCTGTAATAACTAGCAAGTCCTAGAAAATATCTCAATTCTTTTAAATTTTTGGTTGTGGGTAATTTTTGATTGTTTCAATTTTTTTGGATCTACTTTTATCCTATTATGTTTTATAATATGTTCAAGGTATTCGACTGAATCTTGGAAGAAATATGATTTTTCGTCAGAAATTTTCATATTTGCATTATGTAAATAATAATAATAAAATGTTGATTATAATCCTAAGGTGTTCCATATGTTCTCTGGTGTAGAAGAATATATTAACATATTATATAGACGACATAAACATAAGCGAATTTACCTATATATTCTCTAAGAATGTCGTCGACGCATCGTTGAAAAATGGATGAAGCATTATTTAATCCGAATGGCATCCTAACAAATTCATACTTCGCACCATTGACAGAAAATGCTGTCTTTTCTCGATCAGCTTCCTTAATTAATATCTGGTGAAAACCTGATTCTGAGTATATTGTTGAAAAAACATTTGCCTTTCCTAAATTCTGAATAGTCATGTTGACATCAGGGATAGGATACCTGTCAGTAATTGTATTAGCATTTATTTTTTCGAAATCAACAACCATTCGCCTTTTGGGTCTACCTTTGTCATGGGTGCCCTTTTTTGTGACTGTCCATATAGGTGAATTAAATGGACTCCTACTTGGTTGTATTATACCATCATTTAATAACTTTTCAATTTCTTTTCTGACAAAATCGTGATCAGACATGGGATATGGATATTTCTTTGTCCATATCGGAACTTCTGATACGGTCCTAATTGATGCCTGTGTTCTTGTAGTGAAAGGAAATGTTTCGCTAGTATTACTATTTCTTTTCATTAACTCATATATTTCATTTTTGAATTCCTCATTACTCATACTATAATTAGTTTTTTGCTCTACTTTAGATTTTTTTTTTATACTTTAAACTATAAACAAATAAATTTATTTCTGCCTTCATTTGGCATAATACTTGTTCCCCAAGAATCATATCAAATTTATTAAGTTCACTAATTTCAAAAAACGTTAAATGATGTCCGTACATCGTGATTATTTTTTTAGAATTTATAACTGAATATCCATGTAGTGTTTTTGTTTTGAAAGCTTTTATATATTTTGATTTTCCTATCTTACATTTAATGTTTATATAATTATTAGTAGAGCCTGTGTCCAATAACAATGTTATGGGCGTACCTGTAAGGCCGCATTTTCTTTGAATGCAAGGCAGCCCGTTCATTCGCCTAAAAAAGTACTGCCTGATTCAAATTGTTCTTCATAGTTCGAAAAATCTACAGATTCTAATTCTTCTTGCTTTGTTTGATTAATTCTTTGAATTCTATTTAAAGGTGTAACATTTTGTTCACTGTCTACCCTATTTCTCTTATATTTATTATTGTAATTAGCACTTACAGCGTTATTATTGTTGTTTGCATGTATTGCCTGGAATTATCCACGTCCATGGGTATTGGTGCAGGTTGTGGTTGTAGCTGTTTTACTTAGTGATGTTGATTTCTCTGCATACTGAAGTTCGGTTTGTACTGATTTTGGTACCTCTCTTCTCGATGTGGATGGTTATTTGGACCATATCGTGGATTATATCCTTGATGGTTGTTGTTGAATCTCGATGAAGTTGGTTGCATGTCAAACTGATGATTTTGGTTGTGGCGCTGAATTGTAGATGTTATTGCATACGCTTCTTCCAAGTTGCTCGGATTGTGGCTGTATAATGTCCCACTTGTATATTTGGAATTTAATCCAAGGATGAATGTCCTCACAGCTTCTTGATTAGCATAGTCTTTCATGCCGGCATTGTGCTGGTCTCTTGACATCTCAATTTTAGATAGCGTCAAATTTAATGCTTCTTACACCTCGCTATGAAAATCTGTTAACGTCTTCCTTCCTTGTGTTAGTTTCTTCATTTCGTCTAGCAAAACGTAAAGTGGACGTTGATCAGCAAGTGTATAATCTAGTCAATTGATTATCGAATAGAAATTCATCTTTGTGTTGTGGTTGGTTAGAACATCAGCAGTTGGTCCAATAATTTTGGTCCTGACAATTCCCAATGCACTGTAATATTTTGAATGTTGGTAGAAATCCTTAATGGCTTCCATAAATGCCCAGACTTGTGACCTCCATGATCTGTATTGTGATTTATCGCCTTCAAATTTCGGTAATGATTTAAATAATTCTAAATCAATTTCCTTCGCGTCATTGATATTTAATTGGATGTCCCCTTGTTTTTCGAAAAGTACTGACTTTTGGGAACCTCTTTGTTCCATAGATGTCAGTCTCTGTGTAAACTCTTCCTGTTGCCTTTGCATTGTTGTCATCAAGTTGGTAATCTGTGCATGAAGCTCGGCCATACGTTGCTCCATTTCAATTTGTTTACTTCTGTTACCGTCGAAATTTATTTGCTTCTTAAAAGAGCGTAGATTTTTGATTTTTTCCAGCTTTCATTTTTTGATTTGGGTATTTTCAAAAGTATTATCCGCTGTTTCAGGACCTATACCTTGATCCTTATTAATGGAAGTCTTAAGTCTTAATAGATTAGAAAAATCTTAATAGAATAGAAAAATAGCGGCTAAATTAGCGCACTTTACAGTTGAATTGAATAATACAAAAAAAGATTACATGGCTGATTTTGGCGAAGTGGTAGAACACTCGCCTGTTAAGTCAGGATCCGTTGGTTCGATCTCTGCCATAAGGAGTCTGATGAGGAGATGTGGTGATCTTCGAAACAGCTGTCACTTCTAACATTTTTCTTTGTTGTATAACAAAATATTCAATTCATACAAGCAAACCAGGCTTTTTAGCTCACTATCAAAATAACAAACATTAATAATTTTATTTTTTATTTTTAATATTTTTTTATTATAATAAAAAATTCATAACGTAATGAATATAAAAATAAAAAAAATATCATTTATGAAATTTATTTTTATGTGGCGGTGTGGCGTAGTTGTTAGCGAATGCGTATGTATTTAGATATACATACATATGTATTTGTATTTTTGGTGTTTTGTTTCTCATTTTTATTTTTGTTATTTTTAATTATAATTATAAAAAATACTTATATAATAAATAAGTTTCTTGTAGATTTGTAAATAATGAATATAAAAATAAAAAAAAGGTCAGAAAGACTCTGAAATATTAATATTTTGTTTATATATAAATAGCTGTTCGTGGTCTGGGGGCCACTGGGCCCTTTTTTGTAAGGGAAAAGTGAGCGCTCCTGTTTCAACTAAAAGTGTGTGTGTGTGTGCGTGATTATTTTATGAAACCACAAACATATGAAGATACTGAAGCCCATAAGTGTTGAGAGTGTATAATAGCCTATTTCCACCGGACTTAGCTTAAATGCATTTAAACATCACTCACTTTCGGTAATTTAACAGAAAATGTTATGTTAACAGTCGATACTGTCACTACTAATGTAAACATTTCGCACGTTTCGGTATACCTATTTCTTGCCAGAGCCGTGTATTTTCGGATTTAATGAGGGGCCAGACTTTTATTTTGCATGCTGAAATTTTTTCTGCAAAAGTTACTTTTTTGCATTAATATTGACATAAAAAGACATATTAAGTAATCGGCGAAGATAATGCTTCTCCTCTTTAAAAAATAAAATAAAATAAAAATAAAAGACAAACAAAAAGCAATTGTGAAATAGAAAACGATCCCCTCAACATAAAAATATACGCGACTCTGGCAACTATCAGCTGATTGCGCAAAGCAAATAATTATGTATATATAATGTGCGCTTTGTAACCGGTTAAAGGATTTTTCGGCCGAGCTGCTCCTCAAATTGTGGTTTTCTAGAAAAACACACTTAATTACTTAAAAAAATAAACTGATCTGAAAATGGAAACAAAACGACGCAAGAGTAACCTTACGGAGGAGCAATGTTTCCTGGATTGCTGGGAAGGAAGAGCTCAGGAATTGAGAGGTACCCGAAAAAACTCTCGTGTATACAAAGAAATGGCATTGTTGGCAAAGTTGTAAGCATGCCAAAAAGCATTTTCCTTTCAGCAGCGTCTGTCCGTGCAGCAATAATCTGCACTTGCAAATCATAATATTGTACAAATAGCAAAATAAAATGGATGCGGTCTCTTGAATTCATGATTTTAATATATATAATTGGCGCTTTGTAACCGCTGAAGCGATTTTCAATTTGTGGTTTTGCGTCTTGATGTTTTTCCAACAAATGGAGGGACCTACAGTTAATACTAAGCCGCCTCCGAACGGCTGACGGTTTTTTACGAGGAGCGTTTTATCTCATGTCCGAAATACACTCGGAGGGGTGGACAATCCCTGCCGAGGGGCGACCGCAATTAGAAAATTTAACTAAATTTTTTATTTAAATTAATTTTTCATACCTTTTGGATATGAACCCGGCACTGGGATATGAACCCGAACCTTCCGAATGTCAGTACGCAGTGCTAACCACTCGGCTATCGCGGCCGCCTTGATTTTAATACTTGTGACAAATTTTGCAAACTGCAAATGTAAACGAAAATCAGCTGTTTGAGTTAACTCACTTCCGATGGAAACGTTTGACATTTCTTTAACTTAACAGAGGCCTTAAATGCATTCAAGTGCTTGGTGGAAATAAGCTATAAAAGTATTTAACATTGTGTTTTAATTTTTATTAATTTTTCTAACACAATTCTTAAAAGTTCATTATTGAAATACACTCGGAGGGGTGGACAATCCCTGCCGAGGGGCGACCGCAATTAGAAAATTTAACTAAATTTTTTATTTAAATTAATTTTTCATACCTTTTGGATGTTGCTGGCACTGGGATATGAACCCGAACCTTCCGAATGTCAGTACGCAGTGCTAACCACTCGGCTATCGCGGCCGCCTTGATTTTAATACTTGTGACAAATTTTGCAAACTGCAAATGTAAACGAAAATCAGCTGTTTGAGTTAACTCACTTCCGGTGGAAACGTTTGACATTTCTTTCACTTAACAGAGGCCTTAAATGCATTTAAGTGCTTGGTGGAAATAAGCTATAAAAGTATTCAACTTTGTGTTTTAATTTTTATTAATTTTTCTAACACAATTCTTAAAAGTTCATTATTGAAATCCATTAAAATGTCGAGTCCAGCATTTAATTTTGATGTAGATGTTGTTATTATTGTGAATTGTGTTATTCCTGAAGGAATTGGAATTTTTTCTCCTTTTATAAATCCCGGATTCATTGAAGAAGCGCGAACGAATTCGATTAGAAATCAATGGAGGAATAATAATATTTGGTCTTTTGATTTACAAAAACTTTGTGAAAGTTTTATAAGTCAATTACTTACAAAACAGATGGATTATAACTTTCACTTAAGAACTAATGGAATTCCTAGAAAATTTTAAAATGAGTCAACATATGGAGAATTCGAAGTCAATGTATTTGCAACTAAGCGAAGTGAACTTTGTGCTACATATGTCACACAATTTCTTATTGCGGTAAATTTTTGTGAATGTAAAATAATAAAAGAAACAGTATTGTTTTAACTATTTATTATTATACTTTTTTGTATTCTTATAAAATATATTATTTCAAATTTAAAACATTTGTACATTTATAAATAAAACATTTGTTACAACTAAATTTAATAAATGCATATAAACCTTTTTTTCAAGTGCTTAGTACGAGCAAAAACACTTATATCTTTATATTTATATACAATTCCTAAAAGTTCATTAAGAAGTTTATCTTCACGGATCCATTCAACAGCATAGCTAATATCATGTTTTTTTGTTGAAGTTGAAGTGCATTCCAAATCAATATCATCTGCTTTAATTTCATCAAAAAACTACTGATGTATTAAAGATTTTAATTTCTGAATATCTTCATCTTTTTAAAATTAACTTCAACTGAGGGAGCTTCTTCCACTTTACCATTAAATAATCCTTTAGTGTTTATAACTCCATTTATAGGAAGAGCTGCTGGTGCTAGTTCAGAAAGATTAATACAATTATTTTCATTTTTGGTGTTAGCTTTTAGTTGGGTGGCTTTTGTTATAGAACCTTCAGCTTGTATTATCGTAGTTGTCTTTTACGCTTATGTGGTACATATGTCTTCACTTCAGTTGTACCTTGTAGAGATTGAGCGGGTTCCTCTAATTTTTGAAGTTGCTTTTTAAATTCTTCTTCATCGAAACTTTTTAACATCTTATCGAATTCTTCTTAATCAATCGCATAATTAAACATTTGTTGTTCACTGTCAAAGCTTAAATAATTTTCAGAATTTATTTCTCATAAATATGTTATTACAATTAGATTATTATAAAATATAATTCCCATTTTTATATTTTTTTTCATTTTTATGGTTTTGTTTGCAACTTTTTTTGTTATTGTTTTTTGTTTTATCATTTCGTGATTTGATAAAATGTGTTCTCACGATGATTACAACCATCTAGGCTCCTTAAACATGATAGCATATAAAATATAAGTGTTTTTCAATGTTTTATATCGGGAATAAAGTGAAATACAATTACATGTATCTACTATGTCTTTGTATGAATTATCAGCAAAATGACAATCTTTCTTTTGTAATCCATTGGGTGAATATATGAACGGCTCGGATAAACATGACCGGAATTCATTTATTATAGAATAAAACAATATTTGATGTTCATTACCAATTTAATCGTTATACTTTTTTAAAAACTCTTCTATATATTTCGGGAAAGACATTTTTTTCCTTTTATTGCACTGTCTACTTGATACTAAAATGTGTTGTCACAATGATTACACTAGTAGTGTGAAACTTGTGGTTTGCGGAACTATAATTTCCCCTGCACGATATGTAACAATAAAGATAAGATAAGACTACTTGTTCCACAACAAATAAATTAAATGTATTTTCAGTGAAAACTTACAGTAAAGTGCTTGAGGCCATTGTTGTTTCAACTCATAATACTCATTCTTAAGAATTTTTAACATTGTTTAACCACCAACACTTTTAATAAACGGCTATAAACTATAATATTTATACGTTGTCTTCTTATTGTAGACATACCGCATATTATGAAGCAAACTCTTAAGGATTTAAAATCAGTTTCGAAGAAGGAAAAAGTGCAAAAACCAATATTGAAGGCTATTGATGTACCGATTAACAAAAAATTAAGAGTAGTAAAAGCCATAAGGGTGAAGACAAAGTTTGGTGAAAAGGTAATGGTAGAACTATATGAACATGTTCTTTTTCGGCGGGAATCCTACAACTCGTTGAAAGATTCAACTATTGAAACAAATAATAATACATTTTATATCGAACTTATTAAACCGGGTGAAAAATTTACTTCACCATTATTTGAATTTCATACAGGATAAACTTTTGTTTTAAAATAAATCTCAAAAATGTATCCATGTAGTTTTTGTGATAAGATATATGTATGTTCGGAACAGGAGTTTAGACAAGCATATTACAATGAAACATCAAGTTAAAAAAAATCGATTTTTTGTGAGCAATGCAAAATTCAAGTGAAAGAAAATGTACGGGGAGCACACGTGAGAACAAACGTACATGAAAAAAAATTGTTTGTATGGTGTAAATAGTAATGTTAAATGTATTAATGCTATGTTTAATAATCGTCTTGAAACATACGTCTTGGAAAACGATCAGCCCACTGACTTAATTGTTGATCATTTTTTTGAAAAACATATAAATGAATTAATTGAACTTTTGGAGAAAACTTTAGAAAGGCATGAAAGTATAAAATTTAACTTTGCATTATTTTAATAATGAAATAAAAACATTTCAAGAGCGAGATAGTGGTTGGGTCTAAGTGAAATTATTCATCTAAAAGTAAACATAAATAAATACCAGCGAATTAGAGGCTCATAGCAAAACCGTATTTAACCATGTATAAATTTCTATGATTTGGCATGTAAGTAATTTTTTTCGATTGACATTAACCTACAAAAATACGCAAGTCACATTCCGCCAAAATAATAGCGTCATATTTGTTTACCTCAGTGAATACGTCGAGTTTCGTTCCAAGTAAATCGCACTTGCGGCATTCGATGCTTTTCTGATTTCATCAAAAGAAAAAAGCAGCTGAAGCTCACCGGTTGCTGGTAGAAACTTATGGTGAACATGCTCAAGTGATTAGAACATGTGAGACATGGTTTCGTCAAGTTAAAAGTGGAGAATTCGATTTGACAGACAATGAACATCCTGGTGCAGGCATTATTGGATGTTGATCCAACCCAATCGCAACAAAAATTGGCAGAAACACTACACGTGACTCGAGGAGCAATTTGCCAACGTTTAAAAGCCATGGGAAAGATCCAGAAGTATGGAAAATCGGTGCCACACCAGCTGAACGATAGACAAATGGAAAATTGAAAAACCGTTTGTGAAATGCTGTTTCAACGATTCGAAAGGAAATCTTTTCTGCATCGAATTGTCACGGGGGACGAAAAATGGATTTATTTTGAGAACCCGAAGCGAAAAAAATCATGGCTTTCCCCTGGTGAAGCTGGCCCATCGACTGCAAGGCCAAATCGCTTTGGCCGAAAGACAATGCTCTGTGTTTGGTGGGACCAGTGTGGTGTGGCGTACTACGAGTTGTTAAACCCTGGTGAAACGATGAATACTGATCGCTACCGACAACAAATGATCAATTTGAATCATGCGTTGATCGAAAAACGGTCGGAATGGGTCCGAAGACATGGCAAAGTTATTTTGCAACATGACAACGCGCCGTCTCATACCGCTAAACTGGTGAAAGACACATTAAAAACACTTAATTGGGAAATATTATCGCACCCGCCGTACTCTCCAGACCTCGCCTCGTCCGACTATCACCTTTTCGCATCGATGGGACACTCCCTTGCAGAGCAGTGCTTTGCTAATTTTGAAGAAGTCGATTGATTGATTCATATCATACAATTCCAAATGTAGACGAAGAAAATAATTTGTTTAACATTGGGTCTGTTAGAACATATGAGCTGTATGACATAGTTGAGAGAATTACCAACATATGTGAACCTTTGAATCGAGGTTTTATTGACATAAAAGCTAATCCTAATACATTTCGAACTGAAATTATGAGTAATAATGAAGAAGTGAATTTTACTAAAAAAATACTCAATTGGTTCCTTACTAGGTTTCAGTAAAAGAATATTGGAGCCAGGGATTGTTCATTACTCTGACAATCCAGTGGATATAACAAAAATAAACACAATATCCGTTGAATGTAATATCATCAATGGATCATATATAAACGAAACTTCTATGCATACAATACGTCAGTTTTCTCTCACAGTTAGCACAGGATATAAAATTTCAGAAATACCTCTTAATGTTATGTATATATTTACCGGTTAATACTCATCAAATAAGCACTCTAGTTCTTAAAGTTGTTAATCAAACGGGTAACCTGATTAATTTTCGTGAAGAAGACATATCAATAAGGCTACATTTAAAACCTATATAAAGAAATAATGATAGTTTTTAATAAAAATCAAGTATGGTATGTAGTTGTACAGATATCATGAATAATTTTCAATCATCCTCAAGAGTATTGGTTACAAAAACAAAAAACCTACGCTCCAAAGAGGAAAATTCTCTTGTTCAACATAAAATTGATTTAACGCCATCGAATAAGGAGTTTCTATTAAGTCTAGGATTTAATTCGAAAAAATGAGTGATATAATAAACATTTTGTACAAACCCAGTTTCGATAATAGCATAATAAATAAGGATTATCATAGCTATATACCATACTTACAATCCTTTCCAAACAATGATGAAATTCGGATCCCCATACAAAATCAAGACCTATATGTGCTACCAAATGAAAGTATTTTGAACATTGAGGGGTACATAACAAATAGTGATTCAATAGTTTTAAAAACTGTACAGCTGCTAAATAATTTTATGTCCTATTTATTCGAGGAGATTCGATATGAAATAAATGGAATAGAAATTGATCGCACAAGAAAGTTGGGTATTGCAACAGAAATGAAAAATTAGGTATCAATTAACGAATTTGAGAGTACAAATCTAAAAAATGCCGGGTGGTGTCCTTTTGAAAATATTCCCCTTAAGACTAGACATTTTAATTTTTGTATACCATTGAAAAACTTGCTTGGATTTGCTGAAGATTTGGATAAAATTATTGTTAATTATAAACATGAATTAGTTTCAGTATGAGCTAAAGAAGATGATGCTGTTTTGAAAACAACTACAGAAAGAGAAAAGCTCTTATCGGTTAACTATGTTGAGAACAATTAATAGTAAACAACCACTAAACATTTCGTTTAGAAGTTGTGATGTCTACCAAAACCCCTCTCTAGAGAAAAGTACGAATGTCTTATGGAATGTTAAAATGGTTGGTGAAAATGAAAGACCTCGCTTTATTCTTTTAGGATTTCAAAATGAAAAGAAATTTAAACATTGTAACTTATTAGATGTTAAAGTTCACCTTGACTCCACTGCGTATCCATATGATGATATGATTAATATTAAATTTGACCGAAATCTGTATGCTCTATTATATGACATGTATTTGAAATTTCAACAGAGTTATTATGGACGCACTCCGCAACCACTTTTATCGCCTGATCAATTTGTTAAAAATGCTCCAATAATTGTTCTAAATGTAACACATCAAAATGAATCTATAAAAAGCGGACCCATCGATATTCGGATTGAGCTAAAATTTAATAAATCCGTCCCTGCTAACACCGCAGCTTATTGTATACTTATCCATGATAAAATGTATGAATATATTCCATTTACAAATGTTATTAAAAAGATTATTTAAAAATATGTGAGAATTTTATGAAATCAGACATACCACATTCTTAACCACACCATTTATTATCACACAAAAATTCAAAGCACATCGATTTAAGCGATACGGAGGCAGGGAATATGACTATATCCGTATCTCTTAGTCAAAGAGATATATCCCTAGCAAATGGTGAATTGCTATTTATGGAGGGTTCAGTAACATTCCCTTTAATTTATTAGAATAAAAGAAATTAAAAATTATTTTTATTTAAAGAGGTGTTTTAAAAAAGTAAGTATTTACAGATGTGAGATTTATTTAAATGTTTACACTGAAATGAGTTATACATTTTAGTATAAGTGTCCAAAATTTTGTAGGCTTCCTTATCCAGGCGCTATAGGTAAGAGCGATTGCAAGTGTCTGGACCAGTTTTGCAATTAGAATTCGACCAAACGCACTCTTCGTAATGTTCACCAAAATGATTCTTTATTTTACTTAATTTATCTCTATACTCGATTTTTGAATGAATATATAAAAGTATTTTCTTCTGCTCTGCAGGCAAAATATGTTCAAAGTTTTTTAGAAAATTAAATACACAGCTGACGACGATATGTCTTTGATTACTGAACCTTCATATGCAATGTTTGATAATAACGATCAACATGAATTATTGTTGGGTTTATATCGTATAAAGCGTGCTCATTTCATGATTCTCGTTCATGTAATTTCTCCGTATTGTTTTCCGAAAATTCAAAGTAATAGATATTTAGATTACGCTTTACATAATTGCTATAATAAGAGCATTTAATTCGAATTTCACAATTATCGTAAACTAAATTGAAATGTCGATGGAAAACCCCTGGACTTTCAAGAATCCCTCCAATTCTTTTTTCCTGTTCAACTAAATATTTTTTAAAAGCGTCAATTGCATCGAGTATGGTGAATACACTTCTTTTCACATCAATTATTTATTTCTACCTTTGGTCTTTTATATGAATTATCCTGAACTAGAACTGGGGTGTAGTCAAGCTTCTAGGTATAATGTTACAGTTGCGAGACTATACTCATTTTCTACTATTGCGTCCACGTCGCGCACCCTGGAAACTTGAGCAATCCTTGTGCAAGATGCGGTAACCAACCCGTGTGGAGCCTTGGGTCACGGCTAATGAGAGAGGGAGCTTCAGTGGAGCCACTGCGACTTATTCGGTTTCAGGGTCCGCTGAAGTCTAATTGCAGCGTCTATTCACCAGAGGTACGGCTGCGAGCGGGCGTCGGTCTTGAAGCAACCGGCTCGCTATATATATGTGTAAAATCTGTAAACTTATTCGACTAGCGGGGTTGTACGCTAGGTTTGGGAACCGCCACGTAGAAACCAGCCCCAATGAAAACGTTAACAACGCCTCGGATGAGATACCCCCTTTCTGTTGACGACCCCTGCAAACGAATTAAGGATCATTAGTTGAGGGCATGCACCTGAAATGTCCGGTCCCTAAATTGAGAATGTGCCGCTGCCCAGCTGGTTGATGCCCTCGTTAGAATAAAGGCTGACATCACCGCCGTCCAAGAAGTGTGCTGGACGGGACAAGGAGCGCAAATTAGGTGTCGGATTTGTGGTGGGAGAGAGACTCCGTCGTCGAGTACTGGCATTCACCCCCGTGGATGAGCGTCTCACCACAATCCGCAAAGCAAAACTTTTCAGTATATAAAAACAAGTCCATTCATTTCGAAAGAAACTTTATTACTCATTCAATAATAGCTTACAAAAAATACCAACAGCTAACATAAAAGAGATGAACTTAAAACTAACTATAATAAATACAGTATGTGTTGTTGCTAATGTTTTGAGGAAATGAGATTAAGTTATAGGAAGTTGTTAGGGGAAATAAAGAATAAGAGTGCGAGTAAGGAAACGGAAGGAAAGGTGTGAGAAGATAAATACTAAAAGGAAAGAGAGGATGAGAATAGGAATAGGTTTTATTATTAGTGGGTGTTACTCCTCCGCCCCTAATACATTTGCGTCCTCGAAAAAAAACAAAATCTAAATTTATCTTGTATATTCGAATTAGAAAAATGTCTTATGATCATACTGTTACTTACATACACGTATACTATTCCAGAAATTTGTAACGTCTTTTTAGTTGTGTCTTATAGTATTTAGTTTTACGATTGTTTGAATTATCGGTGACATAATTACCATCCCTATTATATTCAGATGGTTTTTTGTATTTTGGTTTATTTTTTTGAATTTGTCCGTTACTAACAATATTGTCTACAAGCTCTTTTGATTCTCTGTTTTTATTTAACTTTTGAACTCTCTCAAACTTTTGTTTTTGGTACTGTTTACTTAGCTCATCAATATCTTCTTTACAGAAATTTTTTATTATAAAATCTATGGGCCTTTTTTTTGTTGTTGAGTGAATAGTATTATTATAGCATGTGAAAATTTAAAAAAAAAAATTCTTTTAAGTCTAAATCTTTGTTTTGTTTAACGGCTTCCATTAACCTTAAATGTTCATTCAAAGTTCCATGGAGACGCTCTACGTCCGAATTTCTAGTTTTTAGGTAAGCAGTGGTCGTATGTGTATGTATACCTATCCTGCTCTTTTAAAAACAAACGAACAGCACTGTGCAAAATACACCTTTCATTGTCAAATTCTAGTTTGTTCATTTTTCCTAAAAATTGGATTCGTTCCTTTAAAGCAGACAAAATTGCTATCCAATTTCTATCATTAATTCTATGAAATGTAGCATATTTAGAAAACTTATCAATAGTTGTGAGGTACATGGTATTCCTATATGGAAACCAAATGTCTATATGGACAATATCGTTAAAATGGGTAGATGTTTCTGTTACTTGGTAAGGAATTTTAATTGGGTTTCTATCAAACTTAGCAATTTGGCAAACTGAGCAATTGTTTATTACATATGTTATCACCCTATATAACTTTGGATAAAAGTACTTATTTTTCAACTCAAGGAAAACTTCTTGTATACCTCTATGATTGTTGCGTTGATGCTCGTTTTCTATTATTGCTAAAATTTCATTTTTGTCGGTAACTTCTTCAAGTTTTATAACTAATTTGTAAAGCTTCAGGTTGCTATTTTCAAAAAAATTTACGTACAAATACTGAAATTTTACAAAAAGCTCAGTATTGTCGCAATAAAAACACATGACACCCTTATTTATCAAACACCTCTGCGTAATGCTTTTTAGATCGGAATTTTTAGTAACTGTTATATGAGTTTGACACTTTTTGTTAACTATTTTTATGTAAAACTTTTCCTCTATGCCATAGTTCAAATAAATTTGGTTTTTATAGCAATTAATGCACCTCTCGGTTGTAAATATATATTTTAGGTTGTCCTCTAATGCGCTGTGCGCAGTTGCATCAACTGACATAACTTCTTCGTCTATTTGCTGATTTCCTATGTTAATTAAATCTCCTATATTATTGAATATATCCCTACATTGTAAATTATCTTCAAAATGGTCAAAATATCTGCTTAATGTATCCGCAACTGCATTATCTTTCTCTCTAATTTATGTGATTTCAAAGTCGTATTCATTTAGCAGAATTTTCCATCTTTGAAGCTTCATGTTGGGTTCTTTGACGTTTTGCAACCATGTCAAAGGTTTGTGATCCGTTTGTATAACAAACCTTCGACCATATAAATAAGTACGTAAATGCTTCTTCTTTCTCTATAGTAGAGCAGCGTATTTCGTGATCTGACAAAATGCGAGAAGCGTAGCATTTAGTATGGCTATTTTGACTTAAAACACAGCCGATGGCAAATTGGGATGCATCTGTCGTTAGTACAAATTTCTTATTGAAATCTGCAGGCTTTTTATGAGTTTTTTCAAATTTTTAAAAGAATTCAAAAAATCAATATTCTGAAAGTCTAAAAAAAAAAGGATATGCTCATCAACGCTTGTATAGAAGATTA
Organism: Ceratitis rosa; assembly: GCA_037013455.1. Classification (NCBI taxonomy): domain Eukaryota; kingdom Metazoa; phylum Arthropoda; class Insecta; order Diptera; family Tephritidae; genus Ceratitis; species Ceratitis rosa. The sequence continues at coordinate 1,593,243 of JAWMAG010000018.1, read as the reverse complement.
ATATGTCATCTAAGTAGACCACACAAATTTTGTTTATATGAGCTCTCAAAACATAATTGATTAATCTCTGGAATGTTGCAGGGGCCGTTTTTAGGCCAAAATACATTCTTGTGAACTCATAGTGGTCATCTGCTGTCGAGAACGCTGTTTTGGCTCTATCATTAGGGTGCACCTCAATCTGGTGGAAGCCCTTCGGCAGATCGATAGTGCTAAAATAGCAACATTTTCCCAATTTATCAAATAAGTCCTGCATATTTGGAATTGGGAATTTATCATCGATCGTTTGAACATTCAATTTCCGGTAATCAATAACTACACGCCATTGTGGCTTTCCGGTTGCATCCGCCTTTTTAGGTACGACCCATAAAGGCGAATTCTATGGACTATTACTGGGAACGATAATCTTTTGCGCTAACATGTCCTTGATCTGGCGATCTACCTCAGCACGATATACTACCGGGTATCTATAAAGCCGGCTATATATTGAGGTATCCGTTTTTGTTAGTATTCTGTGCTGAATTTCAGTGGTAAAAGGTAGGTTTTCTCCTTCCTTTTAAAAAATATCTTGGTACCTATTCAAAACAGACATCAAAATTTCTTTATCTTTAGGACTTAAATGCTTGACAAATCTTTCAATGGGATTGACTTCTAATTCCTCTTCGCAACATAGAACCTGAAAGCTTACATTTTTTTCATAGTCCTCTAGTGAAATTTCTTCACTTTCGTTAAAATATACCATATATTCATAGTCCTCTAGTGAAATTTCTTCACTTTCGTTAAAATATATAGGAATTGTTGAGCTTTCTGTAATTATTTTTCTGTTTTTATAATCGATTATTGCTTTAAGATCTAATAAAATGTTGTTCCCTATAATTCCATCAAAATAAAAGTGAAATGGATACTCTACGAAATGTACAAAGCGGTTACTTTTTTGGAATTCTTTGAAAAGTGGTACATTAAATTGATTTTTAGTTAATATTTTTCTTCCTAAAACTCGCAAAGAAAATACCGTCGGTTTTCTTGTATATTTTGGATTGCATATGTTGGGATTAATTACACTACACTCTGCTCCGGTATCTATTACTAATCTAAGTTTTCTTATAGGGGTTTGTACAACTATATAAGGTAATTTTCTTGTTGGGCTAATTGAAAATTTGGATTATTTTCATTAACACCCAATTCCATTAGTTCAATTGTGGACTGACCAGGATTAGCATTAAAACGGTTATTAATATTATTCGGATTAAAACCCCTACCGCGATATTGTTTTTGTGATCGGTTTGTTTGGTCACTGGTATTAGAATTTAGCCTTGACTGTACTGAAAAATTCGGATATAAACTATTATTAACATTTTGACTTAGTTGTTGAGGTCGAAAGTTATTGTTATTACTGTAGTACATACCTCTGCTAGCATTGTTTTTGAACTGTAAGTCATTGTTACTTCTCACGTTATTTTGCATATGTATTATTGTCGGAATACTGGTGCGTATTTGAAAATCGGTTTGTTCTATTTTGACGTGTATTATTGTTATTATGTTTACTAAAAAAATTTGACGATCGTTATACTTTAAGTACCCATTAGATTTTATAATATCATAAGCACTTTTCAAATCTTTAGGATCCCTACTATCTATAATACTTTTAACTGGCTCCGGTAAACCGTGAGTTCAAAACGATCCGCCCATTACATTCAAAACTAACACCAGTAAGCTTTTTGTCACTGAAGCACAACGCGTTATTTAAGCGACATAGCAAATTATTTAGTTGATTATAAAAATTTTCTATTGTAGACTCGCATCTGCTTGACCTTATCTTATCAACGATTTCATCAACAGAGTTCTTTTCCCCATGATTATCAATTAAAACTCTCTTAATCATCTCCCAAGTCTCAGCATTGCCATTAATTAACAATGACCGCCTAGCGTTACCTATAATTTTATCTTTTATATTTCCAATAAGCAGAATTTGTAACTCTTCTGGAATAGATAATAAAATTGTTTGCATGGGATCTATTCGCTGTATAAACCCTAGCAAAGCGTTTTCATCTCCATCATATGGTGGAATACTACTAAGGTTAGTAGAAATAAGCTTAAATTTACCATTTAAATCTAAGTTATCCATGTTGAACGAAATTTAAGATATTTTTTCCTCTTATGTTTTCTTTGATTTCAAAGGTTTTTGTTGAACAGTTATTGTTGTGCTTACATATTGATTTTGCTTGTACATTTTTTTCTCTTTGACCTTGAATTGGTTTGAAGGTGACCTTAACCTCAAAATTTCTAGACCAAAAAATGTGTCTTGCTGAATATTGTATGTACATGTGTGCGATTTATTTATATTAAATTCACTTAAACTTTATATGTTTATTTTTGTAAATAGTTATTATAACATATTCACGCTTTTGTGAAAGATTTGGATTCTCAGTTAGAAGTTTTTTTCTTAATCATTTCCTTTTACAAGGACTTTTTCTTTGTTTGAAAGGTCACCTATTTAGCTTTTTCGTGACTCTATTTTCGGTTTCTTAAACACATTTCGTCTTTAAAAATAGGCTGATTAATTTTTGTAAAAATGTTAACTTTGTGGGATTTTGCGTATCAAGTTCGCGAGTGAGCGCCAAAAACAAGTCCATTCCTTTCGAAAGAAACTTTATTACTCATTCAATAATAGCTTACAAAAAATACTTACAGCTAACTTAAAAGAGATGAACTTAAAACTAACTATAATAAATACAGCACGTGTTGTTGTTGCTAATGTTTGGAGGAAATGAGATTAAGTTATAGGAAGTTGTTAGGGGAAATAAAGAATAACAGTGCGAGTAAGGAAACGGAAGGAAAGGTGAAGAAAAATACTAAAAGGGAAGAGAGGATGGGAATAGGAATAGGTTTTAGGCATTATTAGTGGGTGTATCGATATGTTACTATTCTAATTCGCGCCCACGCCCCTACGGAAGGACGATTTGGCCAAGGATGCCTTTTATGAGCGCCTAGAGCATACTTATGAGCGCTGCCCCCGACACGATGTGAAAATCTTGCTTGGCGATTTTAATGCCAGGGTGGGCAAAGAAGGTATCTTTGATGCGACAGTTGGAAAATTCAGACTCCACAACGAAACATCCTCTAATGGGTTGAGGCTGATCGACTTCCCCGGGGCCTGAAATATGGTTGTCTGTAGTACTAGATTCCGGCACACAAAATACATCAAATCACTTGGCTGTCCCCTGATCAAAAACACAAAACCAGACCGATCATGCTGGGATAGATGGAAGCCATGTCTCCAGTGTTCTTGACGTGCGTACACTCCGAGGACCCAAAATCCACTCGGACCACCATCTTTTTGCAGCGAAGATATGGACGCGCCTCTGTGTTTAATTTAATTTATTAAAAAAAACAAGAAAACATGATTAACAATCAGTATACATTACAAACTTTTTCCAACAATTCCTAAAACACAAATATATTCACATAATTAATTAATTATTGCATATTATTATATTTATGGTTATAATATCTTGACCGTCCACTTTCAATGTAATAGATACATTAATGCTGCATATTAGCTTTCGTCTTGTTTTTTGTTATGATCGCTGTGTATGCCCAATTCATGTTGTCTACATCGTCTTTATAATTCATCGCACAGTGAATTGGTTTTTGTATTCTAAGTCCTTCTAATGTCATTCTTTTCTTCATTCTCTTCTCGATGTCTGTTATTTTTGCATTGTCAAAGTAGGAGGCAGAAAAAGAAAATATTAAAGCTCCAAATATATAACCCACCAAACACAAAGAAAGTTTGACGTCGAAAAGCTGCAATCACAACAGACTGCCGAACGATTTTCTACCCGACTTGCACTCCTGCTCTCTGAAAGCACTTATCAGCAACTCGGTGTACGGAAACTGTGGGACGGCATTTCAAGCTCCCTACGTACAGCTGTAAACGAAACTATTGGATTTCGTAAAGATCGCAAAAACAGCTGGTACGATGAAGACTGCCGTGTCGCAGTGGAGAGAATACAGACTGCCTACCTCGCAATGTTGCAGTCGACCACAACACGTGCGGGATGGGATAGATACGAGAGTTGAAGAGGGAAACAAGACGCAACTGCAGACAAAACAAGAAAGAGGCCGAGATGCGTAAGTATGAAGAGCTTGAGAAGCTGGCCGACAAGGGTAATGCTCGAAAATTCTATGAGAAGTTACGACGACTTACAGAAGGTATCAAGACCGGAGCAGACTCCTGTAGGACACAAAGAGGTGATCTAGCCACCAATGCCCAGAGCATATTAAATTTATGGAGGGAACACTTCTCCAGCCTGCTGAATAGTAGTGAACAGGAAACACGCGGAGATGGTGAACACGAAACTCCAATTGATGACGATGGAAAAGACGTTCCACTACTTGACCATGAAGAAGTTAGAATAAAAATCGCTCGCTTAAAAAACAACAAAGCGGCTGGAGCTGACGGCCTACCGGCAGAACTATTCAAACATGGCGGTGAAGAGCTGACAAGGTGCATGCATCAGCTACTTTGCAGAATATGGTCGGACGAAAGCATGCCCGACGATTGGAATTTAAGTGTGCTCTGCCCAATCAATAAAAAAGGGGACCCCACAGTCTGCATTAATTATCGTGGGATAAGCCTCCTTAATATCGCATATAAGGTCCTGTCGAGCGTATTGTGTGAAAGACTAAAGCCCACCGTCAACAAACTGATTGGACTTTATCAGTGTGGATTTAGACCTGGTAAGTCAATCATTGACCAGATATTCGCCATGCGCCAAATCTTGGAAAAGACCCGTGAAAAGAGAACCGTCACCCACCACCTCTTCGTCGATTTTATAGACACCTTCGACAGCACGAAAAGGAGCTGCCTCTATGCCGCTTTGTCTGAATTTGATATCCCCGAAAAACCTATACGGCTGTGTAAGCTGCCCTTAAGCAGCACTAAAAGCTCCGTCAGGATCGGAAAGGACCTCTCCGAGCCGTTCGATACCCAACGAGGTTTCAGACAGGTTGATTCCTTATCGTGTGACTTTTTTAATTTAATGCTGGAGAAAATAATATGAGCTGCAGAGCTAGGTAGAGAAGGTACAATCTTCTATAAGAGTGTACAGCTGCTGGCGTACGCCGATGATATTGACATTATTGGCCTCAACAACCGCGCAGTGAGTTCTTCTTTCTCCAGACTGGACAAGGAAGCGAAGGATGTGGGTCTAGTAGTGAACGAGGGCAAGACGAAATATCTCCTGTCATCACACAAACAATCATCGCATTCGCGACTTGGCACCTATGTCACTGTTGACAGTCATAACTTCGAGGTCGTAGATAATTTCGACTATCTAGGAACCAGCATCAACACCAATAATAATGTCAGCCTTGAAATCCAGCGCAGAATCACTCTTGCCAACAGGTGCTACTTTGGACTAAGTAGGCAATTGAAAAGTAAAGTCCTCTCTCGGCGAACGAAGACCAAACTCTACAAGTCTCTCATCATTCCCGTCCTGCTATATGGTGCGGAAGCATGGACGATGACGACATCTGATGAGGCGGCGTTAGGAGTTTTCGAGAGAAAAGTTTTGCGTAAGATTTATGGTCCTCTTCGAGTTGGCAAGGGCGAATATCGCAGACGATGGAACTATGAGCAGTACGAGTTATACGACAACATTGGCATAGTTCAGCGAATCAAGAGGCAGCGGCTACGCTGGCTAGGCCATGTGGTCCGAATGAATACGAATACTCCAGCTTTGAAAGTTTTCGATTCAGTACCCGCCGGTGGACGCAGAGGAAGAGGAAGACCTCCACTCAGTTGGAAGGACCAGGTAGAGAAGAACCTGGCTGTACTTGGTGTTTCCAATTGGCGCCACACAGCAAAAAGAAGAAGCGAATGGCGCAATGCTGTTAATACGGCTAAAATCGCGTAAGCGGTGTCTACGCCAGCAAAGTAAACTAAGTAGAACCTTTTCAATGTCACCATTACTTAGAGCTCGTTCAGTTTCAATTTCACGATATTCAAAGCAATGGATGCTCAACAGTTTGTCAATATACCTACTATCATACGTGTAAATACAACGAATCGGTATATCAAAATTATCATATTCCAATGTGAAATGTCGATTAAATGCTTGCTTGGCCTCAATGATTCCTGCAATATCAAATTCCTTTTCAATAATCTCTCTACAAAATGCCTCTATAGCTTCATCTATGGTAAAAATTTTCATAGGTTTTCCTGCAGTTGTAAAGTCAATTATAGACGATGGTGTGATTGTTGTAGATGGTTGTGTTATCTCTACAATGGGGGTCGATGACGACGACGACGGCGACGACGATGATAACGTTGTTGACAACACTTAAATTTCTTCGTTATATTGCGCTAAAAGAGGCTCACTTTGTTTAAGTAATAATAGTGAAATATTTATTTGTAAAATATCATTACTATTCGGTAATGTTAAGGGGTTACATACGTCCAGCAGCACCAAAAATGCGCAGAAGGGATAACAATAGAAATAAATATAAAGAAATTTTATACAATGTTTATTGGTACTTAAAGTTTATAAAAAAATGTATTTTAATTTTTCTTTACAAAAATTAGTACATAAAATATCACGTGACCCAAAGTACAATGAAAAAAAAGTTGCTCCACGGTCTGCATCATTTATCCTTGGAATGTTGATGGATCTGTAAAAATAAAAAAAAATTCTTGTAACATGAAGTTGCAGTTATAGTCTGTCGAATATTTAAAAAAAAATCGTATCAAAAAATGTTAAAAACTGTATGAGTTATAATGCAGACCGTGCCGGGAAAAGTAGTTTCGAGAAAAACGCGTTTAAACGGCCAGCTGCCTCAAACGAAGGACAGCTACCTGTGTGCATTAAACTCTCGTCGAGCGGTCTGATTTTCTACCATAACTTTGTATCTATGGGGAATTTTTACAATCGACTTTCACAGAAATACGCCTAAAACTATAAAGAATAATAACCTATAAAAAAATCGATTTTTTGAAAATTCTGGACTTATGTAACCCCTTAAATTAAATTGAACACTTTTCGAGTTTTGATTTATTGCAAGCCCTTTATTATTTAGTTTTTCCCAAAATGGTGCCCCATAGGCAGCTTTGTTAACAAGTAATAATGAAATATAAAATTAAAATTCCATTATCGCATATCTCTTTTTCAAAGACAGTTTAAAGTGAGGGTGATATTTGGAAAAATATTTATATACTTCCTTTAAAATTAAAAAACAAAGCCTAAAATTTCTAGTTCTATTTTATTTCATTATTATTTAAATTACTATCCAGTATGTACTTGTACAAAATATACACTTATGCTAATTTTAAAGCACAACGAATTTATAGTCGGTTGATTTTCACATTACAATCATTGTGAAAATGATACTCGCAACGCACAACATCTGGATGTAAATTGTATAATCTAGAAAGATTCATTCCATTACATTCTGTACTCTCCTCTTCAATGTTAAACACTGGCTTTTGAAGGAACTCCGCTATCCACAATTTCCTTTCTTCTCCCTTTACAAACAGACCCCCAAAACCCTGAACCCCTCCTGCATAATGCATGTCTGCCTAAAAACCGCAAAGTTTTTTCCTTGCACCATTTTTCCTTTCACCAAGTGGGGTAGGACCGACATTTTTATAATGGGTGTATGTCAGTGTGTATACCAAATATTTTTACACTTGCGGTTTTATGAATGTACGTATATATTTTTCCTTTCACCAAGTGGGGTAAGATCTACATTTTTATACTATGTAACGACAGCCTTTCTCTTAGCACTTATATGACTGTATCTATGTGTATGCGTGTGTCTACCACACTGGGACGGCGATGTAATGTTGCCTACCTTTAAGGGCCCCGTGGCTCGATAAAGCAGTGCTAGGTTTATAAAACTGCAAATTTTGTGGAAGTTAGTGAGAGCAGATATTACTTCGAGGGGATATTTATAAAATAACATTTCTCTGGTCGGCTAGATGAACGGCTTGAAGAAAACGTTACTCAAACTGGAAGTTCGAGAAAAGTTCAGAGTGCCAGCCGTGTGTAAAAAAAAAATAAAAGGTGGTTAATAAAAAAAAAAAAAAAAAAAAAAAAAAAAAAAAAAAGTGTCACGATATAATATATATATATATATATATATATATATAAATCACTAAACGAAAAAAAAAAAAAACAAAAAAATCAAGGAATGAAACAAAATTGAGGATATCGAGGTCGCCAGCAAAGTAATGCAAAAGGACCTCTTTGGTAATAAAATATATCGCTGCTGTGAAAGTGCAACAACGATCAGCACAGAAAAGTAGGCCATTGGAAAGAGGCCAATGCCCGAGGATAACTAAGCGCTCAACGTTGGAAACAACCATCGCTGCTGTAAAAGCGCAACAACGATCAGCACAGAAAAGTAGGCCATTGGAAAGAGGCCAATGCCCGAGTATAACTAAGCGCTCAACGTTGGAAACAACCATCGCTGCTGTAAAAGTGCAACAACAATAAGCTCAGAATTACCCGGAGTACCAGCAATTGTGGATAACATTAGTTTCGTTTGATCCTTCTATATATATTTACTTTATGCATATCCATTTTATTTACTTTATTTATTTTACTTTGCATTTTTGTTTTCTTCTTTTTTTCTTTCGCTAAGCAAATTTAGCTATAATCCAGGTTAGGGAAACTTACCTGTTACCAGGCATGTTAGTTTTCTTGTAAGAATAGATTAAGTTAAACATTTTTTTTTGCTTTGGTGAAACTTAGATTTAATTTTGATAAATTCACAAACCACATCTCGTAAGTTTCATTTTTTTTCTATTCTTCTTACCCGGCACTCGCGAACATAAGATATATATATATATTTTTCATCTTCATCGTTTAAATTTTTTTGCCTTACTTAATATCAATATTTCGTAACATTTTTGTGTAATTCGGTTCGAAATAATGCTTAATCCTTAACATAAACAATTCTAGTTAGGATTAATATATGCATATATATATATATATATATATGTAAATACGCGTATGTAGGGAACATATGTATGCATACTCTTGTTTTCAGCCTTCCAGTGTCATCGCGAATTGTTGGTACCATCAACGCGGGACAACAAGGTGAGTAAAAATACTCAGTACTACAAATACACGTTTATATATACATACAGTCGGAATATAATTAATACATACATATATGCGTAATTGTGTACGCACAGGCATAAATATATATATTCATGCGCGAGAACGGGCATTAGGGTAGGAGAGGTGAAACAAAGATTAGGATAAATGAAAGCTTTTAATTAATATTTTTTTATTTATTATTATTATTATTTTTCTTTATTTTTTATATATTAATGTAAATTCAACTAAACTTGTATTTTCGTTGGTAGGTAATAAACTGAAATATGATATGAAATTTTATATTTGAGTAATTTTGAAGGACTTCAATATGGAAGGTTAATTACTCCCTATTTTGGTGAGAGGCGTTACATTGTGGTGCAAGAGGAGACATGAGAGCGGGTACCCTTACTAGACGGACGAGACCAATGGACATATAGACATACAGACATAATCGCGGCACCCATGGCTGCGTTCGTCAAACACGCAGGAGGGGTGGGATGACTCCACTTGACCGGACAGGCCTTTCTTTCCTCCCTATCTTAATTTCATACTTCCTTTATCCCCTCCTATCCAAACTCCTCTTTTGTATGTCTGAACCCAGGCATGAAATTTATGTTCATAGTGGGGTAGGTGAGGCTAGTGAAAGGAACCCCCCATCCGGCGAGCTAACGCGAGCTAACACCACCATGCCTGGTAATCACTAGAACCTCTACCGACCGACACTTCCCACTCATAACAATGGCGCCCAACGATTAGGCCAACTACGTCGGCCAATTAACCTTTTTCTTTATTTGTTTAACTATGTAGCTTTACTTTCTCCCACTATCACTATTTCCTTCTATGTTATTGTCTAGTTTCCGCTTTCTTTTTCATGTTAATATATCTTTCTATTGGACGAGTTAGGGTCGCGAAGGCAACGCACTTCTGGTATACGGAGGCCGCTTGTATTTGAGTGACAAAACTGGGGGGGGGCGGTTGAACGCCACATCTTTGAGGTGCCTTCTTGACCGCTTCGACGCCTCGACGAAGTAGGGTTCAAAGTTGTGACGTCACCTATAATAGTATGTATTTAGATTTTATTATTAATGTGAATACAGTTTGGAGCTACCCAACACACGACCCAGCGTCGCGCAATGGTGAGGTACTTAACTGATATTCACAAGGGGATAAAAGGGGGGAGTGTGACATCCATTGTCAGAATTGCGATTCTAGTGATTGACGTGTCACACTAACACCGGAACTGGGGGATTAGTTGACATTGACTCCTACTGACGTACAGCAAGCTCTCGTTATGACCTCACTCAGTGTAACGCCAAACACCGAGTACCAAAAAAAAAAAAAAAATTTACATTTTTCTATTTCAAATATTTTGCTATCGATAACTGATTAATCACAGAGATGTATATTAATATTGTTATTGTAGCTATTTAGCCATATAAATACACGAACTACCATTTTTAATATTATATGAATCTGAATTTTTTTTTCTCCACTCCTCAATGTTTTTGGGCTTCGATTATTTTTCTTTCCAGTTATACCTTAAGCTTGATTACATTTTTTAAATACCAAAATTTTTATTAGTCGTGAATTTTAATATTTTGAATTATGATGTCACTTTTGTATGAGCGAATTACTTTATCTTTATAAAAAAAAAAATTGAAATCTTTAAAGGACTTCATTGGGCCAAACTTGAATTAAACTTTCAAAACAATTTTTTTATCATTTTTATATAATTTGTTTCTTTTAGTTTTTTTTTATTTTTAACTTTTTTTTATAATTTTAATTTAGTCTTCGTAAAAATTGTAAAATCTTTTTACAATTGAAATTGCGTATTGAATTCTCCCGTGCTTGGAATTCCTTTGGTTGCGTTGTTCTTTTGTTTTAAATAATTGTTTGTCAAGAGAAGTTATTTGATATTCTAGGGAGTTGTTGGGTGAATGGAGGATAAATTGCCTGAGGAACAAGTAAAGGAAAACAGAGTACAGGTTGGGGGTCTTAGTCTATTTGATTCGAATCGCAGGGTAACGCGAAGTACAGGACTACAGATAAACAGATAAAGAGGAACATTTTATAGAGGTATTGAATGAGAATCTCCCCGTAAAACAAAGACACTACCCCATATCTCCCGCAATATAAAAACTAGTATATGCCGAACTAGACCGAATGCTAGAAATGGGTGTAATTGAACCCAGTAATAGCAGTTGGAACTCACCAGTCTCTCTGGTTATAAAGGGCACGAAGAATAGACTTTGCCTAGATGCTAGGAAAGTTAATGAGAGAACCATCAAAGATGCCTATCCACTTCCCAATATTGATGGCATTTTAAGCCGGTTGCAGAATACGCGGTATATTTCAGCTATAGACTTAAAAGATGCCTTCTGGCAAATTCCGTTGGAAACAAAGTCGAGGGAGAAAACCGCATTTACTGTACCTGGGAGACCGCTGTATCAGTTTACAGTCATGCCTTTTGGGTTGTGCAATGCTGCACAACGTATGTGTAGGTTTATGGACAAGGTGATACCCGCTTACTTACGTGAGTCCGTTTTTGTCTATTTGGATGACTTACTTGTTTGTTCACAAGATTTTTTGTCTCATATGTCGTTGTTAGTAAAAGTAGCTAGGTGTCTTCGTGAAGCGAAACTAACTATAAACGTTGAAAAGAGCAAATTTTGCTTCAAAGAAGTAAGGTATTTGGGATATGTTGTAGGAGACGGTTGTATACGAACAGACGCCAATAAAATAGAACCACGAACGCCGAAGCAGCTCAGGCGGTTCCTTGGGATGACAGGGTGGTACCGCAGGTTCATGCAAGACTACGCGACCATTGCAGCTCCGCTGCATGACTGTCTGACAAAGGAGAAAATAAAGAAATTTTTTATTACGGACGAGGCCAGAAAAGCATTCGAAAAATTAAAACAGAATCTTATCTCGGCCCCTGTGTTGACACATCCGGACTTTAACAGACATTTCTATATTCAATGCGACGCATCAACGAACGGTGTGGGAGGGGTACTCTTTCAATTGGATGACGAAAAGAACGAGCGCCCGATAGCATATATGTCGGCAAAATTAAATAAGGCGCAACGCAACTACAGCATCACTGAATTGGAATGCTACGCGGCGGTGCTCAGTGTAAAGAGATTTAGGCCCTATGTGGAAGGACTACCTTCACGGTAATCACGGATCACGCTAGTCTAAAATGGTTGATGAACCAGAAAGACTTATCTGGTAGACTTGCGAGGTGGAGTTTGAAGCTTCAAAGTTTCAACTTTGATATACAACACCGTAGGGGGTCCCAAAACATAGTACCCGGCGCACTCTCTCGCGCTGACATGGACGAAATTGTTAAAAGCAGCCGAAAACTTGACGTGTGTCTCGATTCACCTTTCTTCAAATCGGAAGAGTACGACGAGCTAAAGAAAACTGTGACTGAAAACAAGGATAACTTACCGGACTTCACCATATCGGACGGGTACGTTTATAAACGGACGCAGTTCAACAGGGGAGAAAACTGTCAGCCGGATCATGCTTGGAAGCTCTGGGTTCCAACTGAGCTTCGTCAAAGCCTAGTGGAGTCCGCACATGATTCACCATCAGCTGGACACGGAGGTATTCACAAGACACTAACAAAGATACGCGAAAGATATTATTGGCCAGGGATGGTGACTGATGTTCAAAATCATGTAAAGAGTTGTGATAATTGCAAAGCCAATAAAACTCAGACGGCGTTCCACAAGCCTGTCATGGGGAAACAACATATTACCGAAAGGCCTTTTCAGCGTTTATTTATTGATTTCATGGGTCCATACCCGCGTACGTGTAGTGGTAATGTCTTCGTATTTGTGTGTCTGGACCATTTTACTAAGTTTGTATTCCTGAAACCGATGCGTAATGCCACTTCATCTAATGTAGTAAAATATTTAGAAGAAGAAGTTTTTCATATATTTGGAACACCTGAATATGTGCATTCCGATAACGGAAAACAATTTGTCCGAAGTTTTTAATGGGTTATTAGAAAAGTACGGGGCCACTCATAAACAAATAAATAAAAAGTTGCAAAACGGAGCAGACTCACCAAATTCCTTTTCAATAGTTTGGGTTGATGATATTTAGCTGCAGACCTGGGTTCGGCTCCCAATAAAATAATATTCTTCCTCTGAATATTCCTTCTAATAAAAGCAAGGAAAAATATTAAAAAAAAACTGCCAACAACAACCAACTATACGACAGACACAGAATTTTTAAAACATAACATCTTTTCCACTCTTGTAACAAATAATAACAAAATATATATCTTTAAATATTAGGCCCCACCTTGAGCGCCAATTTGTCACCACCACTCCTTACACAATATGTACATATATACGTATGTATATACCTACATATACCTACAGTGGTTTTTGGTTAAAGCCTACCAACAACCACACACTACACTCTGATCAAACGAAGGTGACAAAACGACCTAACAGGGCGACCGGCCAGCTAAGTGAAGACGGCGTGGAAAAAACCAACACAAGTGAATTTTACTAACGCTGATATAAGCAAAAATCGTACGACAACAATAATTCGACAACAGAGCAACGCTATAGGTATATACTCAAAATTAACAAACCACTCGCACTTCTCTGGAAACACAGGGGTAACTTTAACCCCCTGTATGACTGGGCACTGGGTGCGGGACGCTACAGGGATGGGTCGGGAAAAACGAAAGAAGGAACACTGTCGACACGACAAAACGTACAAAAACAATTGACAGAAAAATTAAGTGATACTTAGTTGTTCGGTCGGGTGTGCGTCCCGACTTCGGTGCTCCTCCGGTGATATACAATATCAAACTCCACACACCAAAATCAGACTTCAACTGCCTTCTTCACTATTAATTGCCCCGTCTGGCAAAACACTGCAGGGACCCGCGCGATGCATTTAGTTTCCTAATATCTGTTAGTGGAGGAACCGTTTAGTAGGAACATCTCCTTTTGGATAGCCACACACCGAATAGACCATGCCATCAATTCATAGCTTTAAGTTATGCAACTATTTGGAAGATTAGGCAAAACAAAGGAAATGAACAAACAAACACAAAATAAGTTTTTGTTGCGGCCAGTACGCGAAGTTTTAAAGACATAGTTTCGATAAAAATACGTTCAAAATTTTGACAGCAAATAATACATAAATCAATCAGCTTAGCCTGGTGCATAGCGTACCTCTTTCGTTTCTTATTTTCCCATTTATTATCATTTTCAGCGGCTTACCGAGCCGGTCATAAAGTTCTGGTTCAGCGTAATCCCTGGCTATTTGTCCTATTGTGACACTACGATGCGCTCTCTTTTTGTGGCTAAAACTTCAAAAATATTGAAAATTGTGATCTGGAAATTTTGCAATATATTTTATATATAAATTATATTAAAAAATTAAAATTTTAAAATATTTTAAAATAAAAATTTTTGAACCCATCACACCGCACTACCTTAACTTCTCTAGTGCAAAGCAATAATATACTCAGTAAGAAATTTTTCACGGGTTTAAAATTTAAATGAAATAAACTGGTTTCTATTATTCATTGATTTTCAATTTTTATGGGTGGTCATCATCCAGTTTTCAATGAAAAATCCAAATAAGCCTCGAATGAGAGACCCGCCTTTTGATGACGACCCCCGCAATTAAATTAAATTAAATTAATTTTTTTTTATATTACTGCAACTTTACATAGATACCCCTCAATATCCCGTTGTACTCGCTTGGGTACAGGTCCAAATGGTCAGTTCTTAAAATTTTTCAGGTCTTATTTTTTAACATGGAGTTAATTACATCATTTTAATAAACGCCTTATATGGTTAATGAAAATGGTTTTATATACGTGTATGGTTGGGTTTTAATGGCTTAAGACCGCCATGACATTACCACACGTGTATTTAAACAAAAATTTAAAACATTGATGGATCTTATTATGAAGAATCACGTTTTCGGAAAAACGCGATGCTGGATGTATTCCACGGTGGTTTTCTGTCATAGCTTTGTTGAAGGTATTCCTTTATATCGGGATACCCACTATTAATTGAAGAACACGGCTAACGAATAGATTATCTTGTTGTATTGTCGGACTGCTTCGAATATCTGGTCGTCAGGAGTCAAACTGTGTGAATATGGTAAAACGTTAGCGGGTCCTATTATCCTGCTGTGCGTCCATTCGGCTTGCCCGTTTATTGTCGAATGAAAAGCTGGGGATTTGGTATGTGTAATTTGCAGTCAGTTGTAAATTTTTTGTGCACAAATGTCAGTATTACATAGTTTGGATTTGGGTATATGCATATCTGATAGTATTTGGCTAACGCATTAGTACTTGTCTTGCTTTGATAGTATTAGTCTCAAATAGCAGAATCTTATTCGGAAGGTGCTGAAACAAGTGGTTGTTTACCAGGTGTGTTTGTTGAAGGTTGCCGGTTTTACTAGTAGATGTCGCTAGCAATATGTATAAATTTCTATGATTTGGCATGTATGTAATTTTTTTCTATTGACATTAACCTAAAAAAATACGCAAATCACATTCCGCCAAAATAATAGCGTCATATTTGTTTACCTCAGTGAATATGTCGAGTTTTGTTCCAAATAAATCGCATTTGCGGCATTCGTTGCTTTTCTTATTTCATCAAAAGAAAAAAGCAGCTGAAGCTGGTAGAAACTTATGGTGAACATGCTCCATGGTTTCGTCAATTTAAAAGTGGAGATTTCGATTTGACAGACAATGAACATCCGAAAACCCGTTTGTGAAATGCTGCTTCAACGATTCGAAAGGAAATCTTTTCTGCATCGAATTGTCACGGGGGACGAAAAATGGATTTATTTTGAGAACCCGAAGCGAAAAAAATCATGGTTTTCTCCTGGTGAACCTGGCCTATCCACTGCAAGGCCAAATCGCTTTGGCCGTAAGACAATGCTCTGTGTTTGGTGGGTGTACTACGAGTTGTTAAAACCTGGTGAAACGGTGAACACGGATCGCTACCGACAATAAATGATCAATTTAAATCATGCGTTGATCGAAAAACGGTCGGAATGGGCCCGAAGACATGGCTAAGTTATGTTGCAACAGGACAACGCGCCGTCTTATACCGCTAAACTGGTGAAAGACACTTTAAAAACAATTAATTGGGAAATATTATCGCACCCGCCGTACTCTCCAGACCTCGCCCCGTCCGACTATCACCTTTTCGTATCGATGGAACACGCCCTTGCAGAGCAGTGCTTCGCTAATTTTGAAGTAGTCGAAAAATGGCTCATCGAATGGTTTGCCTCGAAAGAGAAAAAGTTATTTTGGAATGGTATCCATAAATTGCCTGAGAGATGGGCGAAATGTGTAGAAACCAAAGGTCAATACTCTGAGTAAAAAAATTTTGAGATTCCTCTGGAAATTAAGTGTTTTCTTTACCGAAAAAAAATTTCAACTAACACACCTGGTATTTGAGTTATAGCCTCTGAAAATCAAATATAAAATTGAAATAATATTTTTAAGTTTGCATAATTAAATATGCCATTATCATACTCATATTATTTAATTTTTCAATCTCCAACACTTAAAATTTTTAAATACAAATTAATAATTGAGGAATTAATATTATATAAAACAAAAACGTGTACTTTAATAAATCTAAAATTAATGTTTTATTCAGGGCTAAAGCGTGTGTTATTGAAAAATTTTTAAATATCTATTATATAAAATTCTCGTATCACAGTGTTAGACACGATACTCCTCCGAAACGGCTTGACCGATTTTAATCAAATGTTATGTGCATATTCAATAGGTGTAATGGGGGTAGTAATGTAATGGGGTGTATCAAGCTTCTGAGTATGCTGTTACCGGTGCGAGGCTATACTCAATTCCTACTCTTGGATCCACATCGCACACCCTGGAAACGTGAGCAACCCTTGTGCAAGATGCGGTAACCAACCCGTTTGGACCCTTGGGTCACGGCTAATGAGAGAGGAAGTTTCAGTGGTGCCACTCCGACTTAATCGGTTAAAGGGTCCGCTGAAGTCTAATTGCAGCGTCTGTTCACCAGAGGTGCGGTAGCGAGCTGGCGTCGGTCCTAAAGCAAGCGCTTCGCTATAGGTATAATTGTGTAAAAACTTTAACCTATTCGACTAGCGAGATTGTGCGCTTAATTGGGAAGGTGCCGCTGGTTGATGTCCTCGTAAAATTAAAAGCCATCGCCGCCGTCCAAGAGATGCGATGGACGGGACAAGGGCGGAAGAAGGTGGGTCGTTGAGAAATTTACAATACTACAGCAGCCATGTTGTCGGATTCGTGATGGGAGAGAGACCCCGTCGCCGCATACTGGCACTCATTCCGGTGGATTAACGTCTCACAACAGTCCGCATCAAAACGAAATTCTTTAACACCACGTTGATTTGCGTTCACGCCCCGACGGCAGAAAAGGATGATTTGGCCAAGGTTGCCTTTTACGAACGCCTCGAGCACACTTCTGAGCGCTGCCCCCGCCACGACATCAAAATTGTGCTTGGCGACTTCAACGCCAGGGTGTAAGGGAACTGTGGGACGGCATTTCAAACTACCTACGTACAGCTGCAAACGAAACTATTGGGTTTCGGAAAGGTCGCCTAAACAGATGGTACGATGAGGACTGCCGTGTCGCGGTGAAAAGAATAGACAAACAGACTGCCTACCTCGCAACCTTGCGATCGACCACAACTCGTACAGGATGGGATAGATACCGAGAGCTGAAGAGCAAGACGCATTTGCAGACAAAAAAAGAAAGAGGCCGAAATGCGTGAGTATGAAGAGATTGAGAAGCTGGATGGGTAATGCTCGAAAAGTCTGAAAAAAGATACGATTACTTACGGAAGGTTTTTAGACCGGAGCAATCTCCTGTAGGACACAAAGAGGTGATCAAGCCACTGATGCCAAGAGCATATTGAATTTGTGGAAGGAGCACTCCTCCAGCCTGCTGAAAATGAAACACCCCGACAAGATGAGCGAGAAACTCCAATTGATGACGATGGAAAAGTTGTTCCATTACCCGACTATGAAGAAGTCCGAATAGCAATCGCCAGCTTAAAAAACAACGAAGTGGCAGGGACCGATGGACTACCGGCCGACCTATTCAAATACGGCGGTGGACCTATTCAAATACCATGGAATAAGTCTCCTTAACATCGCATATAAGGTCCTATCAAGCGTATTGTGTGAAATACTAAAGCCCACCGTCAACAAACTGATTGGACCTTATCAGTGTGGCTTTAGATCTGGTGAGTCAACCATTGACCAAATATTGACCAGACATACACCACCTTTTCGTCGATTTTAAAGCAACCTTCGACAGCACGAAAAGGAGCTGTCTTCACCCCGCTATGTCTGAATTTGGTATCCCCGCAAAACTTATACGGCTATGTAAACTGACGTTAAGCAACACTAAAAGCTCCGTCACGATCGGTAAGGACCTCCCCGAGGCGTTCGATACCAAACGAGGTTTCAGACAGGGTGATTCCTTATCGTGTGACTTTTTTAAGGTATTGCTGAAGAAAATAATACGAGCTGCATAGCTGAATAGGGAAGGTACAATCTTCTATAAGAGTGTACAGCTGCTGGCGTATGTCGATGATATTGACATTATTTGCCTCAACAACAACGCCGTGAATTCTGCTTTCTCCAAACTTGATAAAGAAGCGAAGCGAATGGGTCTGGTAGTGAACGAGGGCAAGACGAAATATCTCCTGTCATCAAACAAACAGTAATCGAATTCACGGCTACCCTTTTTACTAAAATGTTATATATTTAAGCAACATGAGCGTTCTAAAGCATATATCTTACATATTTATAAATTTGTGTATACATTTAAACGAGGTAAGTTTTGTATATGCATACACGTATGTATGTATGGGTGTGAGTAATAAAAATTACACTGATTTTGTGTTTCGACCCGCATTTCACGCGCAGCCCTTTGATTGTTCTTCCAGATTATCATTATTAGATTTCACTGATTTCGAATTAATATAAATTAGGGAAACATTTGTTACATATTTGATGAAGTCAATACCATGTTTACCATCCCTTTTAGACTTTTATATGTGATTATTGCGTTTTTACTTTTATCGCTGAATACTAATTGCGTTACGGAAT
Source organism: Ceratitis rosa (assembly GCA_037013455.1). Classification (NCBI taxonomy): domain Eukaryota; kingdom Metazoa; phylum Arthropoda; class Insecta; order Diptera; family Tephritidae; genus Ceratitis; species Ceratitis rosa. The sequence continues at coordinate 1,574,010 of JAWMAG010000018.1, read as the reverse complement.
ATCATCATCTATCGACCCTTCCTTTTTGCACTGGAAACGCGAAACCGTTCATCGCATAATAAACACAGTGGCTAGACTACAAAGGAAAACTAACAGGCGCCGAAATGTCGGACCACACACTAATAAAGCAAACCAAAATTAAAACGTTAAATCTAGAAATTGAACAGTATTGAGATTTGTGAAATTGTGCTACATGCAAACGAAGCATGTAACGTGTGAAGCATACATATACATATGTATGTAGTATACATTAATGTACTTTGTTTATGTACATATTTGCTTAGAAGTCCTGTAGATAATTTTTGGAAACTTGATGTTTAAAGTTGAAGATGTAACGTAAATCGATTTTCAAAAGCCACAAATATGTACAATCTGTTTATTAAGGTAAGCAAAAAATATAGTTTTATTTTAGTCCTATACAGCAGTATGGGTATGATAAACGACTTGTAGAACTATTTCTTTGTTATACGACAGAAGACTGTACCTTTAAATTGTCTGATCAATTCAAAGTAACATTTGTTGGCAAGAATAATTCTCTCCGAGATGGAGAAACTATGCAAGTTGCACTTATCAGAAACCCGGTTAGCATAAGGTTCATACAGGTGGAAGTTATTTGGATGAAAATATATCTGTTAATTGCACACGTGCTTACTCTGTGGGAATTCTCTACGTCAATTATTGTAAAAAACATCTGCATGTTGTCGCATATACGATCCCATCTGTCTTATTGGGCGAAATATGAACCCATCATCAGTACATTTACTATCGACTAGGCCCAATTAATTTATTGTTTTATTTTTCCTTTTAGAGTTCCGACGATCGACCTCATCCGTTCTTGGATGAGGTGGTGTGTGTCCATTTATTTTTAACAAGTGCGCAATTTTGTGAAACGCTTCTTCAATTTTATTTCAATTTTGAAAGTCCGAACGGATTAGCTTTCGGTAATTCTTGCCAGCTGAACAAAGTGAATACATATATCCATGTAGTTTTTTCATGAGCACGCAAACTCACAATATCACACTCCCCATATGTATCTTGTATGGGCCAAAGTAAGACTAATGACAAATCCCACATTTTTACACTTTTCGTAGAGAACTACGTTTCTTATGGTCGAATGCGTTTAACTACACACCCGTTCAAACATACATATATATACACAAAAAAACACTCGTACACAATTTTGAATAGGAATTAATAAATCTAATTATCGAACGTTTTTTACAAAAATCATTGATGCAGAAAAAGGACTGGAAGGCGGTCTGTAATTGTTAAACGTTGTCCTATTGCCATTGTTCATATGTTTTGTATATGTATTCTCTTACATCTGTATGTAAGTACACTAGGTTAAGACTGCATTTTACTCGCCACAGGCTAACGCTGCTGAAAGAGTAAATAGGTCAGTGTTACAAATTGTGAGATCTTTCATTAAAGACAATCACCGAAATTGGGATAAGCACATCAGCGATGCCGCGTTCAGCCTACGCAGCGCAGTGCACACTGCCATTAATAGCTGCCCATACCAGGTCCTTTTCGGTATGCCAATGATACAGCATGCTGCATCATACGAGCTATATCGAAGATTGGGTACTGTAGGAGGAGCGGACTGCGAGATCATAACACAAGAAGATAGGATGCAACTCATTAGAAATAAAATTATGAACGAGCTGAAATTGGCATATGAGCGGAGTAAAAAGGTTTATAATACGCGGAGTAGAGACGTAAGATTCAAGATTGGACAAGTGGTGTATCGCCGAAACTTTAAGCAAAGTTCGCAAATCGATAATTATAACGCCAAACTTGCTCCAAAACAAGTCAAATGTGTCGTCCTGAAGGTCGTCGGAAACTCAATGTATGAGTTAGGCGATACCAATGGGAAAAGAATCGGAATGTACCACGCTAAAGATATATTTGTTGCATAGTTTTTGTACACTCTTTGTTGTATTGCTAGCGCATTATGCGAATGTGTGTCTATTTATCGTGGAGTTACGCGTAAACGCTTTATTTATACATTGTGCATATATTTCGACTACTTGACTAGAAAGGCATGCAAACTGTGATATTGTGTTAATGTGACCATTAGGTTCATCTATATAATTCACTATTTTTAGATTTTTTTTATTATATTGTATTTATTCATTTTTATTTTTTTGGTGTAGTTACCCAACCCCTGCGATGTAGTACAAGAGATTACCAGTGTGTAGATTATTGTAGGTGTGACAATTTGAATGTAATTAACTCCGAACTATAATCATGAGGCAAGTAATGAAATCACAACAAAGAAGCCCGGCTTTTCGTGGGTCGAAGCCACACGTTGGGTTATGAAAACTCCTACAATCCGGCTGCGTTGTTAACTTTTTTTACGCACGCGCTCCATGTTGCATGCAACATCGACGGATGCGAGCCTGTAACGACAGCCTTTCTCTTAGCACTTATATGACTGTATCTATGTGTATGCGTGTGTCTACCACACTGGGACGGCGATGTAATGTTGCCTACCTTTAAGGGCCCCGTGGCTCGATAAAGCAGTGCTAGGTTTATAAAACTGCAAATTTTGTGGAAGTTAGTGAGAGCAGATATTACTTCGAGGGGATATTTATAAAATAACATTTCTCTGGTCGGCTAGATGAACGGCTTGAAGAAAACGTTACTCAAACTGGAAGTTCGAGAAAAGTTCAGAGTGCCAGCCGTGTGTAAAAAAAAAATAAAAGGTGGTTAATAAAAGAAAAAAAAAAAAAAAAAAAAAAAAAAAAAGTGTCACGATATAATATATATATATATATATATATATAAATCACTAAACGAAAAAAAAAAAAACAAAAAAATCAAGGAATGAAACAAAATTGAGGATATCGAGGTCGCCAGCAAAGTAATGCAAAAGGACCTCTTTGGTAATAAAATATATCGCTGCTGTGAAAGTGCAACAACGATCAGCACAGAAAAGTGGGCCATTGGAAAAAGGCCAATGCCCGAGGATAACTAAGCGCTCAACGTTGGAAACAACCATCGCTGCTGTAAAAGCGCAACAACGATCAGCACAGAAAAGTAGGCCATTGGAAAGAGGCCAATGCCCGAGGATAACTAAGCGCTCAACGTTGGAAACAACCATCGCTGCTGTAAAAGCGCAACAACGATCAGCACAGAAAAGTAGGCCATTGGAAAGAGGCCAATGCCCGAGTATAACTAAGCGCTCAACGTTGGAAACAACCATCGCTGCTGTAAAAGTGCAACAACAATAAGCTCAGAATTACCCGGAGTACCAACAATTGTGGATAACATTAGTTTCGTTTGATCCTTCTATATATATTTACTTTATGCATATCCATTTTATTTACTTTATTTATTTTACTTTAGTACTTTGCATTTTTGTTTTCTTCTTTTTTTCATTCGCTAAGCAAATTTAGCTATAATCCAGGTTAGGGAAACTTACCTGTTACCAGGCATGTTAGTTTTCTTGTAAGAATAGATTAAGTTAAACATTTTTTTTTGCTTTGGTGAAACTTAGATTTAATTTTGATAAATTCACAAACCACATCTCGTAAGTTTCATTTTTTTTCTATTCTTCTTACCCGGCACTCGCGAACATAAGATATATATATATATTTTTCATCTTCATCGTTTAAATTTTTTTGCCTTACTTAATATCAATATTTCGTAACATTTTTGTGTAATTCGGTTCGAAATAATGCTTAATCCTTAACATAAACAATTCTAGTTAGGATTAAATACGCGTATGTAGGGAACATATGTATGCATACTCTTGTTTTCAGCCTTCCAGTGTCATCGCGAATTGTTGGTACCATCAACGCGGGACAACAAGGTGAGTAAAAATACTCAGTACTACAAATACACGTTTATATATACATACAGTCGGAATATAATTAATACATACATATATGCGTAATTGTGTACGCACAGGCATAAATATATATATTCATGCGCGAGAACGGGCATTAGGGTAGGAGAGGTGAAACAAAGATTAGGATAAATGAAAGCTTTTAATTAATATTTTTTTATTTATTATTATTATTATTTTTCTTTATTTTTTATATATTAATGTAAATTCAACTAAACTTGTATTTTCGTTGGTAGGTAATAAACTGAAATATGATATGAAATTTTATATTTGAGTAATTTTGAAGGACTTCAATATGGAAGGTTAATTACTCCCTATTTTGGTGAGAGGCGTTACATTGTGGTGCAAGAGGAGACATGAGAGCGGGTACCCTTACTAGACGGACGAGACCAATGGACATATAGACATACAGACATAATTGGTCAGGACTAGGGGGGGCCGCAGTAATATCAGGAGTCAGCGCGGCACCCATGGCTGCGTTCGTCAAACACGCAGGAGGGGTGGGATACTCCACTTGACCGGACAGGCCTTTCTTTCCTCCCTATCTTAATTTCATACTTCCTTGATCCCCTCCTATCCAAACTCCTCTTTTGTATGTCTGAACCCAGGCATGAAATTTTTGTTCATAGTGGGGTAGGTGAGGCTAGTGAAAGGAACCCCCCATCCGGCGAGCTAACGCGGGCTAACACCACCATGCCTGGTAATCACTAGAACCTCTACCGACCGACACTTCCCACTCATAACAACTACTGAGCATCGAACCAAAAGTCAATTGCACCTTCTCGTTATTTAAGTTCTCTGATTAATCTCCAATGGGTTACAAAAACGCTTTTTACTTTAGTTCTTTGCACAAATGCGTTGTTGGTCGAACTTTAGTTGTTTAGCAAATTTGTTTTTCTCATAATTTTTTTTTTTTATTTTTATTTTTTTTTTTTTTAATTAAAAGTCTGCACTTGCACTATTATATTTAAACGTTTTTTTTGAAATTTACTCACTTTTAATAAGCTTATATTTTTCTGTTAGCACTTAAGATTTTTTTTTTCATATGATTATTCCAACACACACTTTAGTGCGTTTTAAAACTTCGAATTCGTTTTATGTTATGTACGTTCGTTTGTTAGAAGTTCATAAGTTATGTTGCGAATCCTTTTTTGTTGTCTCCGAAAGGACAATGTACATAAATTTTAGGCGGTCCAATGCGGCCGTTTGCAAAATAAAAGAATATTTCGTTGCTATTTAGCAATTACAAAACTTGGGGTTAATTTCAAGGTGTTCAAATAAATACAATAGGTACATTGGAGAAAATTTAAAATGAGTAGAAAATTTTAGTTGTTACTTAAATGTCTTCAAAGATGTCAGTATAATAAATTGGATCAATTTCGAATATGTATGTATGTATAAATTGTTTTTTATGTGTGCCCAAGGGTAGGCAACTCAGAAGCTTTTTAGTGGCGAAAGGTAGCTGTGTATTTCTTCGGCTGAGAACTTCGGCCTTGCCACTTTGGCGAGGAGGAGGTCCATGTCCTCAACAAAGATTAAAGGCTGACATCTCCGCCGGGCAGAGGTGCGATGAACGGGACAAGGAGGGAAACGAGTAGGTCCTTGTTAAATTTATTACAACGGCCATATAGAGGAGCGCAAATCTGGTGCTGGACTTGTGGTGGGAGAAACTCCCTCACCGAGTACTGGCATTTACTCTGGCGGAAGACCGACTAGCCTCAATCCGCATGATACCAAACTTTTTCAATTTGTTGCTAAGTTGCGCCCATGCTTCGACAGTAGAGAAGGACGATTTTCGAAGGAAGCTTTCAACGAGCGCCTAGACTGCGCTGCCATTGCTGCAATGTGAAAATTGGGCTTGGCGATATTAAAGACAGGATGAAAAAAGGTATCTTCGGCACAATTGTCGGAAAATTCAGCGTCCACGACGAATCATCCCGAAATGGCCTGAGGCTGATCGACTTCGCTGGGGTCCTAAATATGGTAGTCTATAGTGCAAGTTTTATGCACAACAAAACACATCAAGCTACGTGAATACATCAAGAGCTGGTGCGATAAAGAATGTCGGTCTGTGGAGAGAAAACAGGAAGCCTACCTCGGAACCTTGCGATCGACCCCAACACGTGCGGGGTGGGATAGATACCGAGAGCTGAAGAGGGAAGCAAGACGCATTTGCAGACAAAAGAAGAACTGTATGGAAGGAACACATCTACAACTAGCTCAATAGCAGTGAAATTGCAGCACCCGGATGGCGAAACCGAAACATCAATCGATGACGACGGAAGTTCCGCTTAAAGAACAACAAAGCGGATGGAACCGCTTTTGCTGAATGCGGTACTTAAGTGTGCTCTTCTCAATCCATAAAAAAGGAGATCCCATAAATTGCGCCAATTACCGTGAGACTAGTGTTTTCAATATCGCATATAAGGTTCTATCGAGTGCATTGTATGAAAGACATAATTCGACGGTCAACAAGCTGATTAGACCTTATAAGTATGGCTTTGAACCTGAGAAATAAATCATTCACCGGATATTTATTATGCGACAAATCAGAAAAGAATCGAAACCATCGCCTTTATATTGATTTTAAAGCCGCCTTCGACAACACAGTAAGGAGCTGCCTTTCGTGCCCGTCGTGTCGAATTTTGCATTCCTGTAAAACTTTGCTAACTGGTACCAAACAGGGAGGAGAAGAGTCGTTTGGCGCGCTATTGTTGGTTCGGCTATAATTGCGGAAGCGGTGCTCACACCAATGAAGAAGAAGATAGTATTGTCTATGCCGTATACACTGAAAAATAATTTGGTGATCATACGAATACTGTTTTCTCACCGACTTGAACTACCGTGATTGACGTGTGTTCCTTAGACTTTGTCCCATCGGTGTAGTACATTCCTTATCTGCAAGCGTAGCATAATTGCCAAGGTGGTAAAGTGACGGAAGACAGGAAAGACTATTTCTAGGCTTTTAGCACATTGCAGCACTGTGCATAACGTTGGCCAACGCCTTTGTACTTTGTTAGTGGGCCACATCGTTGTGATAGTGCCATTCAGACGGCTAGGCTTTTCTGTATTTTGTGGTAAATTTAAGAAAAAATAATTAGAATAAATAATAACAGCAACAAAAGCGCCTTTGTTTAACAATATGAGTTTCTTTTAAAAAATTACGTGGATATTTCTTTAATGAGAACTTGAGGATCGGTGTAGTTGCTGCAGAAACTCTTCATGTTTCGCTGTAGTATATTAAAGATTTTGTACCGATAATATTCAAAGAAAAAAAAGAATGGATTAAACTTCTTCATCGTCAGTAGTTGGCATAATTTGATTATGATCTGGTTGACTCCAGTCCAAGTTTTTTATTTAACTTGTACACTCCTACCACATCTTGTTTTTTCACACTTCCAGTAATTTCTGATATAAAGAATATTTTTGGAAAAGCAAAATAGAAATACGTGGATACAAAAATAAGGCTTAAACCAATATGGCGATCTGTACATAGTATATACAAGAAACTTTTTAAAAGAGTGTAAAATTTTGTTTTATGAGTATATTTAGAATAGAAAAAAATGCTAGCATTTCTATTGTAATTAATTTCTGTAAATCAACTAACCTGTAGTAGGAAATTAGCTGATATTCCTGTCGACTCAACGTTTGCTTTAATCTCCATATGCTTAATTGTGTCATCGATTGATGAAAACGCCGTCAGCTGCACACCATGATAAATGTCACGAAAGTCGGATTGCATTACCATACGATCAACAGCATCCTTTGTAATGGTAGACAATTGCTTATAATCATCATCGCCCAAAAGACGTTCGTAATGCAACTTATAGTCGCCAATCCGGCTAGCAAGTATCCGCAAAGTGTACGTGTAAGTTGCTTTAAATGTATTGGAAAATTTAAGAAATTAGTTTATACACATATAACTCAAATCAGAAAATCATACATATGATTCCTCTTTGCCGCCAGAATCATTAGTATCTATAAGGAAATAAGTGGTTTGCATCCTTTTCACATGTGTTAACGTTTAAAGATCCTCATAATACCTATATCCCAACTCAGGTAGAATGCATTTTATCCCCTATCTTTTCTTTGAAATATTTTCTGTGGGTGTGTCAGTAACCGAACTCCTTCTAAAAGATTCCACCTAGTTCGATGAAGTTTTGGGTGTGTTTTCCAACGGATTCTAAGATGGATTTTAACAATTTTCGTTTTCGTTAGGTGGTCGGAAAGAGAGCTCGGCTGAAAACCGCTTCACCGGTTAATAATTATATAATATATGTGTTATGCCCATCTAGGAATCCAAGGATTTAAGTATTTTTATTCAGCGTCATTGTTAGTGAGTTACATTTGTTATTATTACCTTGTTACCCGTAAAAACTCGGGTACTTTTTGGTGAAAAATTGGGGAAAAGGGGTATTTTTGTGCGATTGCTTCCTTCAGACTCGCTGACAGTACAAGAACAAATTAAGAATTTGGTCGCAAGAGGGCAGCTCATAGTGGATGATTCCTCGCCTAATCCACCAAACACACAACAAAACCTTCCGTTTCAGATTCAGCCGCAGCAGCAACATCTTTGGTGAGTGGGTACATTTTACATTTTTTCGATTTATACACGTATATATTCTACAATCTCTTTTAATAAATTCATTTTGAATAATTTAATCGTTAAAAGACTCCATCTTGTTTTTTTTTTTTTTTTTTGAGAAAGCTTAGGGATTTTTTGCAGCTTCCTGAAAGACCGGCACCTCCCCCGATCCCCGTTGCCGGAATTCAACACATGGTCCTTCGAGCCAAATAATAGGCCGGAATCAGGAAACGCGGAGACTAGGCCTGATCAGCCCCCATCCACATCGAGGAATGTCAACGCACTTTTCGCAAAAAATGCGAAAAATGTCATTTTAGGTAAGGCGATGATACATATCTGTTACTCTGGAGTGAACTATTAGGCAAGAGCCCTTCTTGATTCGGGATCAGTAGGCACTTTCATCCCGAAGCGGCTGCAACGAATCATCAAACTGCCTACACAACCGGCTGATATGCAGATATGCGGTATTAATGCGTCGACATCGGCTAAGGTGCGAGAAGTCGCACAATTCGTTTTAGGTTCTCCTGTCAACCCTAGTATAGAATTGGGGCAAGAGACCTGACGCTCCCCCAACTGACAGGAAACCTCAACCAGTTTTCAGTAGACCAAGTCGATTTTGGCATACTGCTCCCAATTCTTTTAGCTGATGCCAACTTTAATAAAAGTCAGCAGGTTGACTTCGTAATTGGTGCGGACTTGTACGCACAAATAATGATGGGAAATGTTAAGAAGAAAGTTTTTGGCTCTCTTTTGGCGCAGAAGACAGTCTTTGGTTGGATCTTAATTTGGTTTTTGGGAGCTAGAGCAAGTCCCAAGTAAAAAACAGATCACTCCTGAGGAAACTTTCTGCGAGCAGCAGTATGTAAATACAACGACCAGAACAGAAAATGGAAAATATACGGTGACACTTCCATTTCGGCAGGAATTCCCAGTAGACATAAATCTTGGATATTCACGGACCGGTGCATTGCAGCAATTTTCGAGGAATGAAGCAGCCGTGGTGCGAAAGCCGGAGCTTAAGGTAGAATACCATCGGGTACTCCGAGAATATATAACTCTCGGTCATATGAAACCAGTAGGCAACAGGCTTGGAAACAAAGGACCAGGATCTTATTATCTGCCACATCATCCAGTAATAAGACCCGTCAGCACTACTGCAACGGTTTGTGTAGTGTTTAATGCATCTAACCCAACATCTAATGGGGTAAGTTTAAACGATGTACTACATCCTTGTCCAGTTCTCTAAGCCGATCTCATTGCGTTGCTACTTAAATGGAGATCCAAACAGTGACTTTCGGAGTTAATTGTGCTGCATGCCTGGCGATAAGGACGTTACTACAGCTGGCAGAGGACATCAACCTAAAGTACCCTTTAGCATCCAGGGTTTTAAAGCAACATATGTATGTTGATGACGTCATCGCAGGTGCACATGATTGCGAGACAGCCATTCGTACACGAAATGAACTGGTCGAGGCACTCAATGGTGCAGGATTTCCCCTACGAAAGTGGACCACAAACTCCAAGGATACTTTAGTCGACATATCAAAGGAGCATCTTCTCAATGAAGATTTCTTGGAGATTGACGACGCAAGCGAGGCAAGGATGTTAGGCATCAGATGGAATGCTGTACAAGACAGGTACCATTTCAACGTCCAGGGGATGCACGTAAAGCCAGGCTACACCAAGAGAAAGGTATTATCGTGTGAAGAAAAACTGTTTGATCCCGCTGGTTGGCTAGGACCAATTGTCATCGAGGCAAAAATCCTGATGCAGGATATTTGGCTGACTAAGGTCGACTGGGATGACAATATACCAAGAAGTATTTATGTGAGATGGGAGAATTTTCTCAAAAATTATGTTCACATATCTAAAATCCGAATTCCAAGGAGGGTTAGTTATAACCCATGGAATGAAATTGATTTCATGGGTTTTGTGATGCCTCCGAGAAGGCATATGCAGCAGGATAATTTATAAGAATTCGAGAACGAAATTCAAATATCGTTCGAAACGTAAATCTGCTGGTAAGCAAGACCAAAGTAGCGCCAGTAAAAACAATATCTCTACAACGGTTAGAGTTATGAGGGACACTACTTCTGTCAGAATTAATTAACGCTTCCACAGATCGATGTTGCTCAACCAGTGGTATACAAATAGATAGACTCCACTATTGTACTCTCATGGCTGCAGAAGCCTCCGTGTTGCGGGACTACCTTCGTGGCGAATAGAGTCTCCAAGATCGAGGAACTAGTCGGATCGACTGGGTGGTATCACGTAGAATCAAAGAAAAATCCAGCAGATCTGGGTAGCCGCGGCGTATCCCCCCAAGAAAGGAGCAACCGTCCGCGTGGCCTCAGAGGCAAAGTGAGACATTGGAAACGGAACTGGAGCAAAAAAGCGTTAGGACTCACGCAGCACGCTCTCCGATTTTTCACGCGCGTTGAGGGTAGTTGCGCGAATTTTTCATTTCTATCGGAAAATACCATCCGCACGAATCTGCGGAAGTTACAGCAGATGAAATTCGAGATGTAAAAACGCGATTAATTCTATTGACCCAAAAGCGTTGTCTTGCAAGTGAATACGATGCACTAGCTTCAACAAACTCAGTGAGCGCTAAGAGCTCCATTCGCACTCTCAATCCATTTCTTGATAAGAATAGAATCATGAGAGTAGGCAATCGACTAGCGCTAGCGTCGCTATCGTACAACGAACGATACCCGTCAACCTTACCGTATGATTGCCAATTTTCTCGACTTCTTGTCAAGTTTTCACACCTGATTTCATTACATGGTGGAAATCAGTTCATGCTGAGACTCATGAGGTCAAAATATTGGGTAGTACGGTTAAAAAATTGAATAAAAATGGTTATTAATAATTGGGAAGTTTGTCTCATTCATAGGAAAAGGACACGAGAACAATTAACGGCTGCGCTTGCACCGGAAAGAACGGAGGTATCCAGGCCCTTTACAAATACTGGCGTGGATTTCACGGGCCCTTTTGAAATTAAAAACTACACAGGCCGAGCATACCTAATAACTAATAACAAAAGGATACGTCTGCGTATTTGTGTGTTTCGCTACAAAGGCAATTCATCTGGAGGCGACAAGCGACTTATCGACGTCAACATTTCTGGCTGCGTTCGCTAGCTTTGTAGCAAGACGTGGTTGTCCGCTTCATATGTATTCGGATGACGGCACGAACTTCGTTGGAGCCTAAAAGGCGTTGAAGCATCGTAACAATGTTCGATACAGCACCCCCCGGGTGGAAAGACCAGGTAGTGATGGACCTGGCTTTACTTGGTATTGGCGCGATGCCGAACAGCGCAAAGAAGAAATCAATGGCGCAATATTATAAATTCGGTTATAATCGCGTAAGCGGTGTCTGTTAAATAAAACCAAAAGCCACCTATGCACCGAATTTTAAATAAATAGAACAGTAAATACGATTTTTTTTGAATATGTCAGTCCCTGGTTCACTTACCGGAGTGAATAGTAGTTTTACTGCTTTTCTACCTAAAAGTCACCTAGCCACCGAAATTCACGCAAATCGAACGATCAATTCACCTAACGGAGGGAGCAGTAGTCTTCCTGTTAATCTTAGCAAAAAGCCACTTACTCCATGCACCGACCTTCGAGTAAACCGAACGATGAAAACGATTTTTTTTGAGTAGTTCAGTCTCTGGCTCACTTCGTGGAGAGAAGAGTGGTTTTCTTGCTCTTATACCTAAAAGCCACCGAATTTCAAGTAAAACGAACAATAAATATAATTTTTTCGAATAGGTCGGTCTCTGGTCCACTTTCCGCAGAAAGAAGAGTCTAGGTCAGCCACTAATGTACACATTCCAAGTAAATCGAATTATTTTTTTTTTCGAAAAGGTCGGTACACGGATAGAAGAATAGTGACTTTTTCGCATAGGTCACTCCACGGTCCATTTCCCGGGGAGAAGTGTACTCTCTCTGTTAATTTAAGCAAAAACTCACCTGTGTACCGAGTCACGTGTAAATCTAACCATAAATGTGATTATTTTGAATTGCCCAGGCCCAGGAACCATAAATAAGATCTTTTCGAATAGGTAATTCCCTGGTACACTTCTTTTTAGTCCTGTTAGTCTAAGCAAAACCCCACCTATGTACCGAATTTCGTGAAAATCGAACCATAAATATAATTGTTTTCGTATTGGTCAGTCCTTGGTTCACTTCCCAGAGAGAAGAGTACTCTCACTGTTAATTTAAGCGAAAACCCATCTATAACAAATTTCAAGTTAATCGATAGGAAAGAAGTGAGGTCTAAGGTCGGGTATCGCGCACTGGATATAGGTATACATCGGTAGTTAGACAAATCCTATTTTACGGAGTCAACGTTTGGTTGCCAGCACTCGATAAAATTGCCTTCAGGATCAAATTAGAGAGAGTTCAACGATCGGCGTCATTGCCATCAACTCCCTGGAAAGCACTTCTAACTCTTCTCAACTTCCTTCCTCTACCTATACGAGTCAATATCAGCGCGCCATTACTCTCTTCATTTCGCTGTCTGGCTCCAGTTGGAAATACCAAGTCAGGTCAGGAAACTTTCCACCTGATCCTTCCTACGGAGTGTACGTCTTCCTCTTCCTCTGCTTCCACCAGCGGGTACTGTATCAACTTTCAAAGTTGGAGTGCTTTCATCCATTCGGACGACATGACCTAGCTACCGTAGCCGCTGTCTCTTCATTCGCTAAACTATGTCGATATCATCGTTTAGCTCGAACAGTTCATCGTTCTATCGTCTGCGGTATTTGCCGTTGCCAATGCGCAAGGGACCATAAATCGTTCGCAAAAGTTTTCTCTCGCAGACTCCTAGAGCCGACTCATCAGGTGTTGACATCATCCACGCTACTGTGCCATATAGAAGGACGGGTAGGATGTGCTACTTGTAGAGTTTGGGTTTCGGTCGACGAGAGAGAACTTTACTTTTCAATTGCCTCCTTAGTCCAAAGTAGCACCTGTTTGTAAGAGTTATTCAACGATGGATTTCAAGGCTGACGTTGTTATTGGTGTTAATGCTGGTCCCTAGATAGAAGAAATTATCTACGACCTTGAAGTTATGACATTCAACAGTGACGTGGAAGCCGAGTCGCGAATGCGATGACTGCTTGATCCATTCGATTCGCTTCTTTATCAAGTCTGGAGAAAGCACAACTCACGGCGCAGTTGTTGAGGCCAATAATGTCGATATCATCGGCGTACGCCAGCAGCTATACACTGTTAAAGAATATTGTACTTTCTCTATTCTGCTCTGCAGCTCGTATTATTTTCTCCAACAATAAGTTAAAAAATAACACAGCCGTATAACTTTTGCGGCGATACCAAAGTCAGACATATCGGTGTAGAGGCAGCTCCTTTTCGTGCTGTCGAAGGCTGTTTTAAAATCGACGAAGAGGTGGTGTGTGTCGATCCTCCTCTCACGGGTCAATAGCTGACTTACCAGGTCCAAAGGCACACTGATAAGGTACAATGAGTTTGTTGATGGTGCGATGTTAAGAAGATTTATTCCCCGGTAGTTGGCGCAGACTGTGAGATCGCCTTTTTTGTTAATTGGGCAAAGCACACTTTGATTCGAATCGTACGGTATGCTTTTATCCTACCATATATTGCAAAGAAGCTGTTGCATGCACATGATCAGTTCTTCACCTCCGCATAGCTCGGCCAATTGCTATTAGCACTTCTTCATAATCGGTTTATGGAACAACTTTTCCATCGTCATCAATTGGAGTTTCGGGTTCATCTTCTCCGGGTGTTTTACTTTCACTGCTATTCAGCAGGTTGGAGAAGTGTGCCCTCCATAGATTCAGTATACTCTGGGTATTCGTCACTAGCTCACCCCTCTGGGTCCTACAAGAGTTTGCTCCGGTCTTGAAACCTTTCGGTAGTCGTAGAATTTTCGACGGCTACCAATGTCGGCCAGCTTTTCCAGCTCCTCATACTCACTCATTTCGCCTCTTTCTTTTTTTCCCTGCAAATGCGTCTTGCTTCCCTCTTCATCTCTCGGTATCCATCCCACCCCACACGTGTTGTGGTCGATTGCAAGGTTGCGAGGTAAGCAGACTGTTTTCTCTCCAGCGCGACGCGGCAGTCCTCATCGTGTTTTTGTGACCTTTACGAAGTCCAATAGTTTCGTTTGCTGCTGGATGTAGGTAGTTTGCAATGCCGTCTTACAGTTCCTCTATGCCGGGTTGCTGCTGAGTGCTCTCAGAGAGCAGTTGTGCATGTCGAATAGAAAACCACCCGGCAGTATGTTGTGATTGCAGCTTTTCAACGTCGAACCTTCCCTGAGCTTGTTGACAGGCGGTCTTCGATACACAGAGGCGCGTGCGTATCTTTGCTGCGACAAGATAGTGATCCGAGTCGATGTTAGGACCTCGGAACGTACGCACATATAAAACACCGGATACTTGTCTTCTCTCTATCACAACATGATCGATCTGGTTGAAAGTTTTCCGATATGGAGAGAGCCAAGCAATCAAGTCATCCTTTTCTTCCGTCGGCGCGTTTGCGTAAATTAGCGTGGTGTTAAACAAATTTCGTTTTGATCCGGTTTGTGGCGAGACGTTCACCCACCGTAGTGAAAGCTAGTACTCGGCGACGGAGTCTCTCCCACCACGAATCCGACACCACATTTGCCCTTCTTTATTTGGCCGCTGCAGTAAATTTCACAAGGACCCATCTTCTTACGTCCTTGTCCTGACCATTGCATTACTTGGACAGCGAGGAGTCAGCCTTATGAGGACGTCAACCAGCTGGGCAGCAGCACCTTCGCAATTAAGTACGTGGACATTGCAGGTGTTTGCCCTAAAATCGTAATCCTCACAACATTTGCGGGGTCGACACCAAAAGGGGGGTCACTCATCCGAGGCTGGTTTAGATTTTTCATCGGACTTAATTTTCATGTGGTGGGTTCCAAGCCCTACGCACAAATACATGGGACTCGCCTTACTTTAGCTCGCCTCCTAACTGATGTTCGTGCTGCCGGAAGTCATGAGTTGCATAAACCATATGCAAAAGAATAGTTTCTGGCAACTCCCAGGTGAATGACAGTCAAAAACTTTCCTCACTTGCGTGAACTTCTACACGTGTCCCCATCCCCCAGTATAACACATACAAGGATATTATCTCTTACAGAAATGCCGAAACTTACAGAAATCGAGAAACTTATCTCCACGAGAATCCCAACCAGATGCGAGTAGGAAAACACCAACACCCCCGACCAGGGAGCAATAGCCATCTTCACAGACGGCTCGAAGCTTGATGGAAAAGTGGGTTGCGGATTTTATTCTCCCATGCTCTCATTAAACAGGAGCATAAAAATACCAGACCACTGCAGCGTTTTCCAGGCGGAACTCTTTCCTGTCATGGAGGCCGCGGAGTGGTTGCACAAATTTACGGCAGCAGGACAATCGGTTACAATATACTCCAACAGCCAGGCTGCAATCAGATCTCTTCAATATAATGGTACGTCAAAAGTGGCCATAAAATGTAGGAACTTTCTTAACAAACTCTCAACTAAATACTGCACTGCCATTATCTGGGTACCTGGACACAGGGACATACCAGGCAATTGCATGGCAGACAAATCATCAAGGGAAGGGCTCCACCCACCATAAAACTTGCGCACGAACCAGCATCGTCCACGGCTAAGTACATGCTTAAATTGGCCTTTACCAATTTGAACGAGATCACGTGCAACGTGACCAGACAGCTATGGCCACAATTGGATGCGAAAATAACAAAACTAACATGTCCTTGTGGAGCGGTTCTCTATAAACATAACGACAGGCATAATAACTGGACGCTGTTTAATAGGACTTCACGGGAAAGGAGTCGGCTATCACTCTAATGATTTTTGCCGCAGCTGAAGGGACGAAGAGGAGGATGAGACCATGGAGCAATACCTCTGCCACTGTCCAGCCCTGATATCTGCGCGACACAAGTTCCTTGGAAAACATTTCATCGGCTGTCTCGCTGAGTTAGCATTAGCGAATATTGCAAATCTCTTTGTTTTTAAAAGGCACACGAAATAGTTCGATCATTTGAGAAGGTGAAGGCAAGAGCCTCAGCGCTATCACAATGGGCCTATTGACCGAAAAGTGCTGGGGGCGACCAGTAATCCCATCAGCTCACTTCCACTCTTAAAATTTTATTAAAAATTTCTTTCGTGTTTATATTCTTTATTAAAAAATTTGTGCTATAAGTGATTTAAAATGCGACCCAAGTGATGTAAAGTTAATTTTAATTTATTCATTATTGCTTTTATTTGTGCATTAAGTTTTAATATTTTGTTTTGCCGAGTCATTTCATCTATTATTTTTGTTGTTGCCTATGCACATTTCCATTTGATTTGCTTTTGTTTATATCCTTTGTAAACACAGCTGTTGCTTGTTGTTTTTTAAGTGTCAAAATCAGTGCATCTAAAACTGTTCGCTACTTAGCGCCTAAACTTATGATTTATTTTATTGTTTTTAACTATGTCTTGTTCATTCCTTAGCTATGCTATTAAAGGTGAGTCTGAGCGCTTTATCGCTTGTTGGCTTTGTGATGGGCTGACTATTCAAAAATGTGCTGGATTGACTGGAAGAATTGTTGACGATATTAGCGACGGCAAAAGTCTACTGTGGTCGTGTCTATCATATAGATCGAATGACGTAGATTTATTCAAACTGTTTCGCCAGACAGGTAATGGGTTTAGTGAAATATGCCGAGAACTACCCACCTTAACAGAAAAGATCATTATTAAGTTTTTTTTCGCATGGGTAAGTCCCTGGTTAACTCCACGGAAAGAAAACCACTCTTCTCCTTCTTCCTGTTAATCTAAGAAAAAAGGTAATAATGTACCAAAATTTACATATGTGAAGCCATACATTAGATTTTTTCGAATAGGTATGTCAGTCCCTGGTCCAGTTCCTGGGTAGAAAAGTAGTTTTGCTGTTAATCTAAGCAGAAACCAAATTTCAAGTAAATCGAACCAATTATTTATATAGGTCAGTCCCTGGTTCACTTCCCGGAGAGGAGATTACTCTATCTGTTAATCTACGCCAAAAGGCACCTATGTATCGAATTTCAAGTAAATCAAAGCACAAATAATTTTGCTTGGAATAGGTCAGTCCGTGGTTCCCTTCCAGGAGAGAAGCCACATATGCACCGGTTTCAAGTAAATCGAAGGTTAAAAACAATATTTACGAATAAGTCAGTCCTTGGTCAATCTTACGGGGGGAAGAGTAGTATTCCTGTTAATCTAACCAAAGAGCTACCCATGTACCATATTTCAAGTAAACCGAACCATAAATAAGATTTTTTCGAATATGTCAGTCATTGGTCCACTTCCCGGAGAGAAGAGTACTCTCCATATTAATCTAAGTAAAAACCCACCTATGTACTGAATTTCGTGTAAATCTGTTCTAGAACCGTATTATAAATTGAAACGCAGTGTTATTGGTTTAACAGTCAGAACTAAAACTGAAAATACAAAGTATGTATGTATGTATAAATGCGTTTGACATATTTGATGTTCCCGGACTGCATACACGTATATAAGTTATTATAGTAGGTATATTAAGCAGGGTATGCCCACCCCTCCGAGTGTATTTCGGACATGAAATAAGGAGGCTCCTCGTAAAAAACCATCAGCCGTTCGGAGGCGGCTTAGTATAAACTGTAGGTCCCTCCATTTGTTGGAAAACCAACAAGTCGCAAAACCACAAATTGGAGGAGGAGCTCGGCCAAAAATCGCTTCAGCGATTACAAAGCGCCAATTATATATATTAAGCTTACTATATGTATTTACTTCAAAGATAAATTTATACAAGCAATTTTTCGAAATTACAATGTTTTTCTTAGCTTAACACTTAGTTAGAATATCGGCAACATTATTGCCAGTTTAATATATTTCAAATAAATTTCATTGTTTTCAACTTTTCACGTATATACTGATACTCAACCTAAATTATTAAACCGGCAGATCTATTACGCGTTTATGAATATTCACAATAATAAACTAACACCTACATAAAAGTTAGGCCGTTAGCTTTCACTTGCCCGAAAAATAATAAATTGGCGGTTCGGCAACTTAAAGGAACATTTAACTGAATACTTGTCTCGATATTCCCGGATCGTGTAGAAGCTTCAACTGCCACATCTTATCAAAAGATTATTGCAACCATATTAATTCACCTTTTTTCTATTATACACTTCACACCGGTGCAACCTGATATACGCTTGTCTGCATCGTATGGTGAAACATTGGTCCTTCGTGCCGGGTATGCTGATCCACCAACTATAATCCACATCTAAACAACTTTTCTCAAAGGTCACCCATCGTTGGAAGCATATATTGTATACATCTTCAGGCGTTGCACAAACAAAACTATAAATCAGCGATCAGCGTAAAACAAAAACAGGAAATCGCGAGTGGTTTATATATATAACGAGATTTTGGTGCGCGTGTTTTGTTAAACCCAATGTTTACGCGAGGTACCTTCTTCGAGCTTTTCCGAAATAAAACCACTCACGTATTCGTTTTGAATTGTACAAAGGTTTAGTTTATTTATTTACAAAATATAGGAAATTTTATTTTGTAAATTAGCAGATTACAAAACAAGAAAATAATTTAATTTAAATTTAATGGGTTTGGTTTTGTATTTGTGTATTACACAGTTCTTCTTAGATAAATGTTTCTATGTTTATATGTACATACACATATATTTTATTTTATTTAATTTTAAATTTATCGCCCCGTGCGCTTGCCGATGAGTTGATTAGAAATCTGTTCGATTGTTCGCCAAGCACGGCTTTTATAGCTACATGAGCTGGAGAAAGTCGCATTAGGGTGCGCACACAATATTAGGATGGTGTCCTTTTAAGCACACGCTTCAACATACTGGGCCACCCTGCACGAAGTGCTGAAGTAAACTCGTTTTCGTGGAGGCCGTGGATGGTGCTGGTTCCCCCTGTGGTTCCTTATATTATTTCAGCTGTTGCGCTTTTCCTCGGAACTACGACAGGTTCTCTTGGTATGAGAAATCGTGACCCGATTTAGCTGTCCGTTTCCTGGAAAGAAGAAATCGGAAGTATACTGCAGCGGAAAGTGCTTTTTCTTAATTTTTTGTTTATTATTATTTGGATGACGCAGACATGAATGAGTGTCATGCTGCCGATAAGAGCCTGTTCTACGGGACTTGTAGAACTTATTTGTAACGCGTCCGTGGAAAAACTTTGATCTAGGGGTGATCAGAGTATGAAATGAGCAAATCTTCTTATGAGGAGAGCAGTGCGATTACGTGTTATTTCTGCTGACCGATTGGGAATAATGATCTGGGGTGATCATCACAGCTTTTTGTGTACTTTGACTAGGGGAGGTCAAAGGTGTGGTTCTCTGTGTGTCTAGACTCGGGGTATTCAAGTGTGCCTGTGTATGTTTATTTTGACTCGGGGAGGTCAAAGTTGTGTTTCTCTGTGTGTCTTGACTCTGGGTGGTCAAGTGTGCCTGTGTGTGTTTATTTTGACTCGGGGAGGTCAAAGTTGTGGTTCTCTGTGTGGCTTGACTCGGGGTGGTCAAGTGTGCCTGTGTGTGTTTTTTTTGACTCGGGGAGGTCAAAGTTGTGGTTGTTTGTGTGTATTGACTCGGGGTGGTCAAGTGTGCCTGGTTGGGTTTATTTTGACCCGGGGATGTCAAAGTTGTGTTTCTCTGTGGGTCTTGACTCGGGGTGGTCAAGTGTGCCTGGTGGGTTTATTTTGACGCGGGGAGGTCAAGGGCACATTTCTTTTATTTAGTCGGTCATATCCATGAGTTTGGCTTATGTGCAAAAGAGAGTTATGCCTTTGATTGCAAGTCAAGCATGTGTTTTGTGATGTACACCATTTAAGGGTATGGTGCAACGCAAGACAATTTTGTACAAATGTTGTTAATTTATACCGTTGTGGTATCGGCAGTTTCTTGAATTGCTTGCAATGCTTGAGATTGTGATTCTTTTGGCACAATTTAGACGAGTAGTGGCTATTCTGTGGAGAAAGAATAGGCTTAGTTGTGTTATGCGAAGTAGGAGATTTCGCGAGCTTGTGTTCTACGAATTCCTTAATTTCGAATTGCCTGTAGAGGAATTCTTTCATTTGTTGCTTTCGGGATGCGAGAAATTGCTCCCATAGCATTAGAGAATTTTCTGGTAACGCGAATGAGCATATATTCACCAGAATTGGGTCCCAGCTTTCAGTGGGTGTGCCGAGAGTTTCGAGCACTGATTAACAATTAGTGATTGTTGAGTATAAATCATTAAGCTCTTCGCTGTTTCTTTTCGAACTTTGGGTAAGTTCAATAATTTTGTGACCTGATTGTCAACTAATTGGCGCTTGTTTTCATATCGGCAGTGGAGAGCATCCCGAGCCAATTGGAAATTGTCGTTGGTTAAAGCGAACTGTTTAACTATATCTCCTGCTTGACCTCTTGTCTTATACCGGTACACTTCCGATTGTTCAGCCATTTTAGGAGTTTGTCCTATTTGGACAATTTTTGCCTTAGTGCTTTCATAAGTATCAACGCTAAATTGATACTTTCCTTCCGCCAGCGCAAGAAAATTCGCGGGAAAGTCTTCTTTATCGTTTTGGAATAAGACATCGTATGCATCTTGAACTTATTTATACCAATCGTCAAGAGACTTACTTTTAATTTTCTGGAGATTTTCTGAAAATTTCTCTATAGGAAAAGAGGTGAATCTGGCACAATATCTTATTAAGCCATCATTTGTTGCGTCAAATATTTGCGCACACGGGTAGTGTGGTTTGCTTTTAGTTGCTACATGAGGAGAAGCAGCATTAGTGGCGGGGTGTGCCTTAAGTTGCATTGGAGACTTCTTTGGGGATATCTTGGATGAGATACTTAGCCGTGGACTTTGATCTTTCGGCATTTTGAAATATTATGTAATATAAATTTATTTTAATACTTTTAATTAAAATTTCTTGTTTTTAAACAAGTTAGCACTTAGCCTCGAAGAACTAGTGTTACATGAAATTGGGTGTAGTCGAAAACTACTTGTATGTAAAGGGGTCCAGAAGTGTTTACTGCTGAGTTGGAATGCAGTTTGTATGTATGTATGTTTGTGTGTATGCTTGCAATGTTATGCTTCTGTTGAATTGAGAGCGAGTTAGATCAATATTTTTCAATGCACTCAGCGGCTGCAGTATATGTGCGCTTGTGTGTTCGATGTAATGCTTAAGCTGTGCTTGAGAAAGCACAAAAGAAAATAGAAAAACAGTGCACAAAAGGGAATTTGTGCGTTTATGCTACTCTTTAAATGCCAGAAGAGAAAGATTATGGTCGAAAGTTGGTATTTGTAAGTATGTATGTATTTTAATGAAGTGATCGCGGGAATGGATGCACTATTTTTTTACCAATTGTTTTTGTTGAGAATGGACACAGGAGAGTGCCTATTTTTTTCTTGGGAACACTATTGAGAAAAGTGTTATGGTTTTAATTCTCTGGCATATGTATGTAAGTATGTGTAAATTGCAAAAACTCTACTTTGTAATTAAGGTCAACAAACTTCAAAATTGCGTTACAAAAAATTCTTGTTATGGGAAAAAACAAATATATTTTGCAAATTTGGAGATTTTTACTTTTGTTGAGAAACCAAAGTTTATTGGCCTACATACATATGTACATATAAAAAGTATGTAGGTATTTCAATGTACCAAAATATCGCGGGTTAATTTTTTGGTTTCTGCTTTTGCATATTGTCTGCAGATTTGAATTTTAACTTTTTTTTTTTTGGATACGTATACAGTATTTCTATTGGGAAATTTATTAAATTTATAAAATTCTTACGTTCCTTTTGATTTTTGCAGGAGATGTTCCTTAAGGTTATTATTCGGCTGCTGTAGCTTCTTGTAGCTTTAGGTTGCGTGATTGCTGTGCAGTTGTAGGATGCAAATGTTGATATGTTGTTGTTGTGGTGACAACCTCTTGCTGCAAGTTCCTGTTCCTGGTTGCTTTTGTTGTAATTTTGCTCTTCGTTTGTATATATGTGTGTATTAATTTAGATTTATGTTTTTTTTTTTTTGTAAATTGTATATATTATTAATGTTTTCTTTTTTTTGTAGTTTTTGTTTTAGTTTGTAAGTTTGAATTTGTTTACACTTATTTTTTGTTTTTTTTTTTGTATGTCAACTTTTTCAAAATTGCACATTCACTTTTAGTTAATTGTTTAAGTTTATATGCACATTCACTTGCTTTTATTACGTTTAATTTTTGCTTTTGTTCTGTATGTATTTTTCAACGTATATCCCTTTTTAACTTTTTTTTCACTTTGATTTAAATGCACTGTCTAATTAAGGTGCCACTTTAAGGGTGGCTCGAAGGACCATGTTTACACAAGGTACCTTCTTCGAGCTTTTCCGAAATAAAACCACTCGCGTATTCGTTTTGAATTGTACAAAGGTTTAGTTTATTTATTTATTTGTATTTGTGTATTACACAGATCTTCTTAGGTAAATGTTTCTATGTATATATGTACATATACATATATTTTATTTGATTTAAATTTAAAATTATCGCCCCGTGCATGCTTGCCGATGAGTTGATTAGAAATTTCTTCGATTGTTCGCCAAACACGGCTTTTATAGCAGCATGAGCTGGAGAAAGTCGCATTATGATGCGCACACAATATTAGGGTGATGTCCTGTTAAGCGCACGCTTCAACACCCAATGAAATCGAATATTGATTATTCCATTCTTTCACTAATACAACAACGGCATCCGTGAGCCGTTTGAGCAATAACTAATTTGTTGTTATTTATCTAAACATACTCCATTGCTTATTACACAGCATTTCAATTATTATCTGAAAACTTTGTCATATTTCAAACCACCTTAAATAGTTTTTTCCCGCATCACTATAAAGGTAAAAATTACTTGATACATGCATATATTTTATATTTAAACACATACATATACACAAGCACATACATATATCGTTTATGTTGGGTGGCGAAATTTAGGTTTTGAACATATTTAATTATTCATTTTTGGCTATAATAAATAAACACTAAGTTTTAACCAAATAAATCAAAAAATTTATTAGGTGTACAACTTTGCTTCCGCCGTTTTTTTCCAAAATTAAAAGCCCAGGGCCCTGAGACGTTATGAAATGGCATGCTGACTCACTCCCAACGATTCGGCAAGCTGTTCTTGGGTTTGGCATGAATCTTCATCAAGCAATGCTTCTAGTTGTTCATCTTTGAAGGTTTTTTCTCTTCTACCACCATGTTTGTCTTCGACATCGAAATCACCATTTTTAAAACGTTGAAACCACTCGCGACACGTTCTTTCACTCAGAGCAGCATCACCGTAAGTTTCTGAGAGCATTCGATGCGCTTCAGCTGCATTTTTTTTTTTCGAATTGTAACAGAAAAGTAAAACTTCCGGCAAATGGCGAGAATTGGGCACATAAACGGACATTTTCGAGCGTGAATAATACGAAAATAAAAACAACTGTCACTGAAACGGCGATGACAATTCGTTAGGCACTGTCCACACTCACTTTAAAGGCATTATCATTTATGTATTTCAACCAGGCTCAGCCGGTACAGCCACCTATCGGAAAACGGCGGAAGCAAAGTTGTACACATAATAATTTTGCGTTTTTCATCTAAAGATTTTCTTCTCACTTGTTGCAAAATTTTTTGTTAGTGGTTTATTTAGCATCTCCACTTGTATTCACTTTTCGTCGTCGATTACTGAAATTTACAAAGTAAAATCTATAATGGAAGCCTTCATGCGTCAAACTCACTCAATCACCGAATTCGAGTCTGATTTCCAGGGCATTCCTGCAGCCGAGCACTCAACACATTTATTATATGATGAAATAGAAGCATCTACTGATACCTTTTCTGAGAAAGACACGTCAACTATAAAAAAAGATTCAGACTGTGTTATCAGTCATACTCGCGTAGTTTGGCAACTATGAATAAATTAGCCGATAAGTTACAAGTACGGAAAGATGATGAAGATTGTCTCTTCGAAAGTAATATTTGTCTTCCACCATGCGATACCGAGCTATTCAAGGGAGATTACCTTTCATGGCCCACCTTCCATGACATGTTCACGGCAATTAACATAAAAAATAAGCGCCTGAGCCCAGTTGAAAAACTATATCATGTCAGCGGAAAAACCGAAGGTGAGGCAAAAGATATCGTTCAAAGTTGTCCATTAACAAACGAGGGCTTTGAAACAGCTTGGCGGCATTTCTGTGAACGATATGAAAATAAATATCAATATCGATTGAGATACAATGGTTGCTTATTTTTTAACTAAAAAACTTCCAGAATCAAGTCTAGCATTGTGGGAACAATCCAGGAAAGATCATAGAACAATCCCGAAGTGGGCTGACATGGATGGCTTTTTAACAAGCCGTTTTGAGACGTTGGAATCCATTTCTTTATATATCAACGGAAGGTTGATGCAGAAAAAGCAGCATAATACTGGATATGTCCCCACACCTCACAGGCCAAATAGGGAAATGGGCGCTTTTCAAACCGACGTTACCGGATATCCCTG
Organism: Ceratitis rosa; assembly: GCA_037013455.1. Lineage (NCBI taxonomy): Eukaryota > Metazoa > Arthropoda > Insecta > Diptera > Tephritidae > Ceratitis > Ceratitis rosa. The sequence goes on along the minus strand of JAWMAG010000018.1, from coordinate 1,549,000 downwards.
CAAAATGTGTGGAAGTAGGGACCACATACTACGAGGTTGTCCCAACTTCAGAAAATTATCACCAGTAAGCAGACTGGATTTTGTTAAAAGAAGTAAATGTACTGAATGAATGCAGTACTATTAGCAAAAATCATATATTCCTTAATTAAAAATCTCGAAATAGAAAAATTTAAAATTACATCTGTGGACCGATTCAACGATAGTACTCGCATGGATACGCAAATCCCCATGTACGTGACCTACCTTCGTAGCACACCGGATTACAAAAATCATTGAAAAGGTGGGAAGCAACAATTGGCTTCATGTGAATTCAGCTTCCAACCCGCAGATTTGGTTGCCCCAGACTTAATAAACAATTCTTTATGGTGGAACGGACCATCTTGGTTATTAGAGGGTAAATCGAAATGGCCAACCCAAGAGACCGACCTCGACACTACAATAGAGAAGAAAATAAGCACTCATGCTACTACAATAAGTTCGAAAGAAATTCTTGACCGTTTTTCAGGTTGGCCAAGTGCTTTAAGAATTTTATCAAATGTTATAAGATTCTTTAAGTGAACTCACTTAAAAACGAAAACTTATTTTCAAACAAAGCCTCTTTTAATTTTTCCGAAGAAATTAAAATAACGACTCGTGATTGAAATCTGGGGAACCCGTTAATAGTAAGAGTGAAGTTATAACTCTTAATCCTTAATAAATCCTTAATAAATACACCTTCGAAGAGTTCACTACTCTGTTATGTCGGGTTGAGTCCTGCCTCAACTCGCGGCCGATTTCGCCATCTTCCAATGATCCGACAGATTTGGAACCACTAACCCCAGGACATTTTCTAGTCGGAGGACACTTATTAGCTCCACCAGAACCGGACATTAACGAAACTCCTGCCTCAATAATTAAGCCCTCCATCAAACATTCTGTCGACGATGGAAATAAAAATATCTCACTCTAATGCAAAAACTCATGAAATGGAGACACTCACAACCAAATATAAAAACTGGAGACCTCGTCGTCATTAAAGAAGGAGATCTTCCACCAAACGAATGGAGTAATCAACATACACTCAGGACCGGATACCTGAGTAAGAGTTGTGGAACTAAAAACCGAAAAGGGTAAGATAACAAGACCGCTTGTCAAACTAGTCCTACTTCCACCAGAAGAAATAGAAACGAAAGACACGATTAACTAACCAGCACACCAATACCTGCCAATTCCGCTTCTCATCATTTATTCATATAAAAATGTATTTATGTGGAAAAATTAGACATTAAAATGTACCTAAACAAAATGTTTAGTTAGAAATATAGTAAAGCATATACCAACACACCTATGAGGACCTGTCCGGCCCATTCATCGCCATATATATGGTAAAGGTCTACCAGCTGTTAATTTCAACCTATAATAGCGTTATCACCAACGGAATCGCTACCATAGTGGACATTTGCGCCTTGTCCTTTTTCACATTCTTCTCTTGAAAGTTCCGTATAAATGTCATCGATAGGTATAATTTGTTCCGGACAATGAGGAGATGAGGGGCGATAACACAAAGGACAATTACCAAAGCGTAAGTTCTGCACAGTTAGTGCTATCATTGAAAATGCCAATGACAGCTAATGTCCAAGAGTAGATTGCATAGGTGTACTTTAACAAATATAAAAATTAACAACGAAAAACTGGAATAATAGATCGGCTATAGCTAAGACTAACAACACGAAAAGCAGAGGAAAATTGAAAAGGTGTAATAAGAGAAATAAAGAAAGTGGTTGAAGATCGGATGTGTTTTCAGTAAGTAAACAAAATAAATAACTATTGTTTAGTTTTCCGAAACAATAAGCCATCAATTAAAATGTATGGCCATAAATTCATATGCTGTATGACATTTATAGGCACAAGGCAATAGAAATTAAAGTACAATACAAACAGATGTCCATATACACATATTCATGATATGAATATTGATACTTGATGCCTTTACAACAACATAAGGGTTGTTGCATATACATCTATGTATACTGATGTTCTTATCATGAATATGTAAAGCAATAAAACTAAAACATAAGATAAGATTATCTATTCGTGGGTAATCTTCTAATGTAAAATATTTACATACTTTATTACATACTTATGTACACATATGCATACATGTAAATTTTCATATAACAAATTTATATAAATAAACGCTCCACAGATTGCGGAGCCAGTTAAACTTAAACCTAGTCCAAGTGAAGTTTGATTTTAAAGTTTGTCCCGCCCTAAACACTTGGTGACCCCAGGTAAGAGTACGCTTTCAAAAATATTTTTAATATTTTGAAAATAAAAATTTAAAAAATAACAATAAAAATATTTTTAACGACTTAAAATACAAAAAACAAAAAAAAAATTTTCTAAAAATGGAAAAAGTAATTTTCGAACAGCAGGCCATTGGAAGTGAAATTGAGAGCTTACATAACGCGTTAGTAAGCCTCAAAGCAACTCCAGTGACCAGGGAACAGGTTAACGACTGGGGAAAACGTATAACTCACCTGTCCCACCAGCTGGAAAATAATGATCGGGAATTAGGGCAACCGTCGGCAACAATGTCACGGAACCCGTATTATACGGAAAAATATGCTCCAAAAGTTAGGGAGCTAATTAAATTGAGTCAGGAGATGTTAAAATCCCTGCAAATAAAAAATATTGAAAAGTTAACTATGAAGGATAGTGAAAATAAGAATTCTGTTCTCCAAATAAAATTCGAATTCGCCGTAAGTGAGTTGGAAGAAAACTTTGAAGCTCTTCTTGCTAGAACAGGGAATCTAGAAGAAGTAAATAAGTGTTCAGATCTGGCGAAAGAATTGTTTTTAAAATATATTGAAGTTCATGCAGAAGATGAACTAACAAGTAAATTTAGGCAATTGAGGAAAAACTTAAACTCAATGCCAAATAAAAGTAAAAATGAATATAAAGTGGAAGAAAAAATAAGAGGAAGACCCCTCAATCTTCCACAAATTGATATTCCTTGTTTCGAAGGGGACTATACTAAATGGAATATGTTCAAGGAACTATTTCATGAATTAGTGGATTCTGAAAATATATCTACAGTGCAAAAAATGTGCATTTTAAAATCAAAATTAAAAGGATATGCGTCCACATTAATTGAAAATCTTCCATCTTCGGAAGAAAATTACTCAGTCGCATGGAATTTGCTAAAAATCAACTTTGATAATAAGCGAGCTTTAACAAACATTTATTTCAAAAATTTAGTAGATGCTCCCTTTACAAATTCCACAGCTGCTAGTGTGAAAAAATTAAAAGAAGTTATTGAAGAAAGTATTCAAGCTCTAAAGGCGACAAATTTATCGTTAGAAGAAATACTTCAAGCGTTACTGAATTTTCTGCTTGTGAGAAAACTTGACGACTCTCTCAGAACAAAATATGAATCTTCTTTAAAAGACTCTAAAGAATTACCGAGGCTAGATTCATTAACACAATTTCTCGGAAAAGAATTTTTTGCATTAGAAGCAAAACAAAGTGAATACAGAATACAAAAAGCTGTAAATATTCAGAAAAAAGGTAATACTTCAGTAGTACCAAATTGTATTATGAATCAGTGTAAGAAATTTCAAGGTTTATCCATAAAAGAAAGATGGAATATAATAAAAAACAAAAATATTTGTAAAAAATGTCTAAACGGTGGGCATGTGTTTAAAAACTGCAGCTACATAAACTGTCGGTTTTGCAATTTGGAGCATCATTGGTTACTCCATAAAGACATAAATGCAGTGGCTAGCACAGTGAGCAGTGTAAATTTAAAAGAAAACAAATATGTTCTCTTATCAACAGCCGTAATTAAAATAAAGGATTTTGAAGGGAAATTCATTAATGCAAGAGCATTAATAGATAATGGATCGCAAGTAAATTTAGTAACAAAGCAATAAAAAAATAGACTAAAAATAAAGGGAGAAAATAAAAAAAGCATTCTAGAAGGTATTGGGCAAAACATATCTAAAGCACAGGAGCGGATAATAATTGAAATAAAGTCGAAAGTATCCGAATATGAAACATACATTGAAGCATTAGTAGTGGGAAAAATTATTTCACCATTACCATCTATTAAAATAAAACGTGGAGAAATTCCTACAAAAATAAAATTAGCTGATCCAGAATTTGATATACCAAGCAAAATTGATATATTACTTGGAGCAGAAATTTATCACTCTTTATTGAAGAGTGGTCAAATAAAAATAAAAAATCAAGAATACAATCTTCAAAATAGTGTGCTAGGATGGCTAGCCGGAGGTAGAGCAGATATTAAATTATACTCAAATCATTGTGGAGTATTAGCCTACCATAGGAAAGCTTGGATAATCAATTAAGGAAATTTTGGGAACTTGAAGAAATAGATACACAAAGAAGATATTTAACAGAGGATGAGAAAAATTGTGAATATCATTTTAACAAAAATTTCAAAATTTCAAAAGATAACAAGTTTTCCGTAGCATTGCCATTTAAAATTAATCCACTTCAACTAGGTAATTCGGAGTTAATAGCAAAACGGCGATTTTTTGCTTTAGAAAGGAAATTAGATAAAGATACACAATTAAAAGTACAATACAAGGAGTTTATGGACCAATATTTAAGCTTAGGCCACATGGAATTAATAAATAACGCCAATCAATTGAAACATAAATATTTTCTACCACATCATTGTGTGTTTCGGCCAGAAAGTAGCTCAACCAAATTACGTGTGGTTTTCGATGCGTCATGCAAAACAACAAATAATAATTCTCTCAATGAATTATTATATACAGGTCCAAAACTACAAGACGATATTTTTAACATATTGCTCAGATTTAGGAAACATAAATATGTAATATCTGCAGATATTGAAAAAATGTTTCGCCAAATTTGGATAAATGAAGAAAATCGTAAATATCAACCAATATTGTGGAGAAACTCCAAGGAAGAACCCTTATAGACATATGCTCTTAAAACAGTAACTTATGGTACATCATCGGCTCCATATTTGGCAACAAAATGTTTAGAAATTATTGCAGAAAGAGAAAAGAATAATTACCCTGAAGTTGCAAGAATTATAAAGGAAGTTTTCTATATGGATGATTTAATGACAGGTAGGAACGACATTGAAGAATTAAAACTTTTCCAAGAACACATAATTAATATTTTGGAAAAGTATGGGTTTCCGTTACGCAAATGGTGTTCAAATATAAAAGATTTACTTGAAGGGATTCCACCTGAAAATCAGGAAGTAAAGTTAGATATTGAAGAAGAAGAGCAATGCAAGGTAAAAGCGTTAGGTTTAACTTGGATTCCTACAACTGATAATTTAATTATTAAATGCCATGGAATCAAAGACATAAAACCTACTAAGAGAAATTTACTTTCTGAAATTTCTAAATTATTTGACCCATTAGGCCTAATTAATCCAATCATTGTTCCGCAAAAATATTACTCCAACAACTGTGGAAATTAAAAATTGACTGGGATGAAATGTTACCAACTGAGATCCAGCAAAAATGGAATGAAATAAGATCTGACTTAAATTCATTAAATAATATAAAAATCCCAAGATATTCAATGAGTGACAAAGCCGAGAAAATAGAAATTCACGGATTTTGTGACGCTTCTATGAAAGCTTATGGTGCTGTAGTATACATAAGATCAATTAACACAGACGGAACAGTAATATCACGGTTAGCAACAGCTAAATCTAAAGTTGCGCCAATCAAGATAGTTACATTGCCCAGATTAGAATTATGTGCATCAGTGTTACTTACTGATCTGGTGAAGCAAGTTTTAAAAAGTCTAAAAGTTAAGTTTAACCAAGTTTTTTATTACACAGATTCCACCATAGTATTAAGCTGGCTATGTTTAGAGCCAGCTACTCTCAAAATATTTGTAGCCAACAGAGTCAGCCATATTCAGTCCAACAGCAAGGTCAAGGATTGGAATCATATAAAATCAGAGGAGAACCCTGCAGACATACTTTCCAGAGGAATAATGGGTAAGGAATTGTCTGAAAATAAATTTTGGTTTACAGGTCCGAAATTTTTAGAAGAAAATAACTTTTAAATTAAAGAAAGTTTGACGATGAAATCCCAGACATAAAAAACATTAAAAAAATCGGGGTAGTAATAAATAAAAATTCAATGTGGGAAAAAATAAACCACAAAAATAATTTTAACCACCGTCAAAATATAATTGCCCAAATATATAAATTTACTCAAATTTGCAAGAAAAAGGAATCGAAACCTTGGGTAGAGTACAGAAAAAAAGCTCTAGATATAATTGTAAAAAACATACAAAGCAAACACTTTAAAGAAGAAATTAAAAACCTACAAAAAAATAAAGTAGTACCCTCGAATTCCAAGATAGCTACATTGTCTCCCTTCTTGGACAATGATGGTTTAATTCGAGTTGGAGGTAGAATAGAAAACAGTTTGCTTCCTTTTGAAGCAAAGCATCCTATTTTACTTCCATACGGAGATGAGCACACAGAATTGATGATAAAATGTCTTCACAGTAAACATCTACATGTAGGACCTCAAGGACTACTTGCAATTGTGAGGCAAAAATTCTGGCCATTGCGGGGTAAACAATTAACAACAAAAATCGTAAAGCAATGCTATAGGTGTTTTAAAGTAAATCCACGACCATTACATCAACTGATGGGTAACCTGCCAGAAGATAGAGTCACAAAGACTAGGCCATTCCTTAATGTAGGTATTGACTTTTTAGGTCCGATAAATATTCACCATAAAATAAAAGGGAAAAGAATTGATAAGGCGTATGTGTGCGTTTTTGTGTGTTTTGCAACAAAAGCTGTACATTTAGAAGTTCTATCGGACCTCACCTCAGCAGCATTTATAGGATCCCTAAAAAGGTTTGTAGCTAGATGCAGTTGTCCAATAAAGATTTATTCCGATAACGGAACCAATTTCATAGGAGCAGCGAATAGCTTGAACGAAATTTATAAATTGTTTCAAAATAAAACCCACAATGATAGTTTAGAAAAATTTTGCGCAGAAAGACAAATTAACTGGATCAACATACCAGCAAAATCGCCACACATGGGAGGATTATGGGAGGCAGCAGTAAAAAGTGTCAAAAAACACTTCTTCAGAGTAACTGAAGGAACAATGACCTTTGAAGAAATCAGTACCTTAATGGCACAAATCGAAGCAATTTTAAATTCACGACCCCTAATACCCTGTTCCAATGATCCGAACGATTTAAATATAATAACTCCTGGTCATTTCATTATAGGCGAACCAATGGTAACAATTATTGATAATAATGACAATAAATGCTATCACGGGTTACGTGACCACTGGAAGGCAGTAGAAAAGAATACTCTAGAATTTTGGAAAATATGGTCCAATGAGTATTTATGTGAATTGCAAAAAAGGTTTAAGTGGAAAAGCCAAGCAGAAAATATTAAAAAAACACACTTGTACTTCTAAAAGAAGAAAACGTTTCTCCAATGAATTGGAGGAGGGGAAGAATCGAGAAGGCGATTCTCGGTAAAGACGGAAAATGTAGAGTAGTAGACGTACGTACCAGCAACGGCATATTGACCAGAGCGATACACAATGTTTGTCCGTTTCCTACAGAAGAAAAAATTATTAAAGAAGAAACCGTAAACTTAAAGGAAAAAGATGTACAAAATAAAAATAGACAATCACATAGAATAAAAAATAAAAACTGTTTGTTAACAATTCTCTCTTTTTTGTTAATTTTGCCCAGTATTAGCACACAAAATATTTTTGTAGAAAAATTTAAAGATAAGTCAGGAATTTTATTTGAGTCGCGGGGAACAATCGGATTAACCAAGACATCGTGGGATATAATAGTCCACGTATATTTGAATGACTATTGGCACTACAAAAACACCGTTGATGAAGCTAAGGCAGCGTTGCAGAAAGTGAAGCACTCCGCAGATGAATTCTACTATTCAAACACCATTACACAGTTAGAAGCGAAGTTTATAAGGATAGAAAGAAGGGATAAAATTATCCTACTAAATAAATCAGCGACGTTTAAAAAACTGAGAAGATCAGCTCCGTTATCATTTATGGGAAGCCTGATGCATGCCCTGTATGGAGTAATGGATGAAGAACATGCTGAGGAACTATCAGAAAAGGTTGAAAGAAGCTACCAAAATGAAAAATACTTGGCTGAACTTTTGAAAAACCAGTCTTCGATTGAAGATATGACTGTAGATGTAATGAGGCATCAAAATGAAATTATTTGGAACAATTTCAAATTATTGAACAATTCCATTTATATGTTCAAAGTTGCAATTAATAAGAACATAGATCAAAATATAATGACAAATGTGGTAACATCGGCCTTAGTAGCTATGTCATCATATGAAGAGCTGCAACAAGATATTATAGGAATGATTTGGAATTCAAAAGGAAAATTCCTAGAAAATTTATTACCGCTACATAAATTTCAAGAGCAGATTAAGTTAATTAAAACTCACCTCAATCAGCATTTAATGCTTCCAGATATCGACCCAATCGAACTGGCCAAAATAGCAAAAATAACAACTCGTACAACGGAAGAGATGTTAATATTTGAAATAAAAATTCCGTTAATGAACAAAAATAACTTGCAATTATACATACTCTGTATTGACACACCCAATTAGTCATTCAGAATATTTTGTAAAAATCCAAACTACGTTCAAGCACATTATAATCGACGACAAGAAATCAATGTACTATGGTCTTGCTGATAACAATTTCGACCATTGCGAAAAAATGAAAAAATTAATTTTATGTTCACAAATACATCCACTGTACAACATCGGAAAAGATGCGGAGTGTGAAATACAGCTATTCATAAACAAAAAAGAATTATCTACAGATTGCGCACTAACCATCTTACTTCGAACCAATTATTGGAGTCAAACATCAAGCGTAAACTTACATGAGCAAGGTATTTTACGTTTAAAACCGAATTGCCATTTGAAAGCGGAGCATGTCAATATATGGGCTTACAATACGTACACAACAATTACAGACTACCGAATACCAAAAGTTAATTTGACCCAACAATTACCAGGTTTTGAGAAACTGCAAATAAAAGGGGAAATGCAGACGTTTAAAATAGGAAATATTCCAAGGTCGCGAGGTCTAATGGGGTTTCCGATCGATTTCGAATTTCATCATCTAATGCACTACACATCAAACGCCGGATCCTGGGCAATAATCATCATAATCATCATAGTCATCATACTGATAGCAAGGAAAATGTGGAGAATATCGTTAACACATATACCTGATATGATTGTTCTTCCGCGTTTAGCTTAGAAATAATAACATTATGGTATTTATGTGTCAGTAACTAAATAATGTATAAGATTAAAAAAGGGCACAAAATGTACATATATAGATATCAATTATTAAAAAAAACAAAAAAAATAATTTAAATTTAACGGTTTAAAATTATATATAATCAGATACATCTTTAAAAGACTAAGCCTTTTAACGCGGGCAATATGTTTAGTTTTCCGAAACGATAAGTCAGCACTTAAAATGTATGGCCATAAATTCATATGCTGTATGACATTTATAGGCACAAGGCAATAGAAATTAAAGTACAAACAGATGTCCATATACACATATTCATGATATGAATATTGATACTTGATGCCTTTACAACAACATAAGGGTTGTTGCATATACATCTATGTATACTGATGTTCTTATCATGAATATGTAAAGCAATAAAACTAAAACATAAGATAAGATTATCTATTCGTGGGTAATCTTCTAATGTAAAATATTTAACATTTTCATCAAGTGAAGTTTGATTTTAAATTCGTTCCCGCCCTAAACAACTATTGTTCATAATCTGCATGACAATAAAACAGAATATAATCAATTTGCTTCGTTTAATAAATAAATAAACACTATTTTCGAATATTTTATAAAGGAAAATATAAAATTTCCGCTTAATACACAAACAAAAATTGTGGATTTGTCGATAAAGAATGCTTGGGGTGCAACAACGAAACGTACATACATCAATAAATATGTACATACATACATATATCTGAAATATCTTCTGCCTTTTGGGATGGAAAAAGTTTGAACAAGTGTTGAAGTTACTTACATACTCGTAAATATGTATATCGTTAGAAGCAACGAAAGCCATGAGTATACGCACGCGAGTTATCGGCGTTAGTACTAAGTTACATACGTATGTATATATATATATACATAAGCATTGTCTATACCGACAAACAACCTAAACAAGCATATGATAACATAGTGACAAAGAGAATATTATAGAATACCTAAACAAGCATATGATAACATAGTGACAAAGAGAATATTATAGAATACCTAAACAAGCATATGATAACATAGTGTAACATTATACCCAAATTGTAAACAGCATCAAAACAATAAAACTTATCATAAACATGCAGAATAAGCGATAACACCCAAAATTGTTATCTATTATTAAACAGATAACAACCGACGCATATCAATAGTATAAATATAACTAAGATTAATGTAAACCAGTTAGTCTTAAGAACATGAATAAACATCACGCATGTCAGCGTAGCGAAAAATATATTCTTTTACTCAATATCAAAACAACGATATTAACTGGGGGCTCAACCGTATTTAAGCCATTTCTATACCTGAATATAGAAGGATAGAAAAAATAAATTCCACGGGACATAAGACGTCCAACACTATATATTTGAAAAAAGTGTATAAATAATCAATAAGAAAAATTTGATTCCTGTGTTCAAGTGCTATTAGTGAGACAAATAGTGAATCCCGAAACCAACGGACACCACACTGGATTTACGAAGAAAACGCCAAAAGTTTTTCGACTCATCATGTACATCGCTGAACATCGACTCCGAAATGAGCGCACAGAAGATAGCAAACCTGAGGGCACAAGTAGCTGCCTTGACCACAACCCTGACTCAAGCCCAAGAGAGGATGAATTCTCTTGAAACCAACGGAACAGTCACAGTCACAAATCAATACCAAGACTGTGCACCCAACATTACCGATGCGTCGCAGATTAACTTAGAAATTTTTAAAATGCTGCCAACATTCGCAGGTGACACGAACAATTATAGATCGTGGAGAAAACGTGCCTGAACGCACATGGAAAATATTAAGAATTACGCCACTACACCAATGTATTACACAGCACTCTCGATTGTACATTCGAAAATTCAAGGAGAGGCGGCCGATATTTTAATAAACCACGACACCAAATTCAATTTCTACTCTATAATAAACCGTCTCGATTACACCTATGCGGACCAGAGACCTCTGTATGTGTTACTCGAAGGAATGAAGAGAATAAAACAGGGAAAAAGGACCCTGGCGGAGTTCCATAGCGAAGTTAGCAAATCGCTTAACCTTGCGCTCACTAAAGTCGAGATGGAAAGCTCAGGGAATCCGTCAGACATGAAGGAATACGCAACCCAAGAAGCTGTAAGGACATTCATTCTTGGCCTGAATAGCAAATATACCAGCGGCACCCTCTATAGTCACAATCCAAAGAATTTAGAAACAGCTTATGCTATCGCAAGTACGATATACCACGACAATGTCAACTCACAATTCGACGTACCGCAATACAATCAGCACAGACAATATAATACATCGCAGTATCATAACCCAAGCAGAAGATATCACGAGGAACCACAAAGATACAGACCTAACGTGCAGGTACAATATAATCAAACTGCACCCAGGCGACAGCACCAACCAATGGACGTAGATCCATCACAGCAATACACGAGACCACCACAACAAAACAGCTATGACCGTCAAATGCAAGGACTACCTCCAAATAATCCATTTCGAGATCCTCAAAAAAGAGAACGAAATCCTTCATCTCGTTATTTCAACGCACAACAAAAGGTACAACGTGTCGACCAAATACGCGACGAAGAAATAAATTCACTTTCACCGGAAAATTACGAATATGAAACAGGCAGTGTTTTTTTAGGCGTATGAACGATTTGCCGTGTCTGCAACGCCACTGCAGGGATACAGGCAAACTTATCAACATCTTGATCGACACCGGAGCAACAAATAATTATATAAGTGAAAAATGCAAAATCGGTAAGCCTATACCAATTAAGCCAGTTAAAATAAAAACCCTTCATGGTTACTCAATAGCTAAATCAAAAAAAATAATAACATTATTGGAGCATAATCTCACATTTTTTGAAACAGATGCATTAGAGGAATTTGATATGCTTCTGGGTGAACAGGGACTTAGAAAAATCAAAGCAGAGATCAATCTTTTCGAGTATAAGCTCAGTTATAAATATAGGAGAAAGAAAGTGAATCTGTGCAAAAAATCAATTATATGGTTAATAGTGAAAAATATAGGGCAGAAATCGAAGAAATTATGCAAAAAAAACGAAAGTACAAACGAAGTGCTACCATATACTACCATGGTACAAGCTACCATTAGAACGAAATCCGAAGATCCTATTTGGACCAAGCAATATCCGTACCCCATATCGGATAATGACTTTATTCACAAAGAAATTAACAAACTTTTAGAAAATGAAATAATTCAAGCCAGCAAAAGCCCGTACAATTCTCCCATCTAGACAGTCGCTAAAAAAGGTACCGATGAACAAGGGAAACCTAAGCGCAGAATAGTCGTAGACTTTCAGAAGCTAAACGCTGAAACTATCACAGATAGATACCCCATACCTGATGTGGCTATGACCATACAGAATTTAGGTAATGCAAAGGTATTTACTACTTTAGATTTAGAGTCTGGCTTCCATCAGATCCTTATTAATGAATTTGACAGGGAAAAAACGGCATTTAGTGTAAATGGAGCTAAGTACGAATTCCTTCATATGCCGTTCGTCCTTAAAAATGCACCATCTATTTTTCAAAGATGCGTGGATGACATTCTTAGACCATATATCGGGAAGTTCGCGTACGTTTATATAGACGATGTACTCATTTATTCTTCCTCTCCCGAAGAACATATTGAACATATCCGCATAATAATAAACGCGCTTCACCCAGCGAACATGAAGATTTCCAACGAGAATTCTCACTTTTTCCAAGATTCTGTGGAATACTTAGGGCATATAATTAAATACAACAGGATCACAGTTGACCCTATAAAAATACAAACTATTAAAGATTTCCCTATTCCCACAACACTGAAGGAACTCAGATCCTTCCTAGGTCTCGCTAGCTATTATAGAAAATTTATACAAAATTTTGCAGCCATCGTCAAATCACTAACTACGTTCCTCAGAGGAGAGAATGGTGGCATATCAAAAAATCAAAGCGCAAAAATAAAAATCACCTTAGACGAAATTGCACTAGGAGCACTGAATAAAATAAAAGAGGAACTGCAAACCCAAGTTGAACTCTTCCAACCAAATTTTAACAAAACATTCGAATTAACCACAGATGCTAGTAATTACGCTATAGAAGCCGTATTATCTCAAAACCGAAAACCCATATCATTTATTTCACGAACGCTCAGCGAAACAGAACAGAATTACTCCACGAATGAGAAAGAGTTACTCGCAATTGTATGGTCACTACAGAAACTACGTAATTACTTGTATGGCATAGCAGATTTAACAATTTACACTGACCATCAATCTTTAATCTTCTCTATATCAGAAAAAAATCCCAATATAAAATTAAAAAGATGGAAAAATTTCATCGAAGAATACGGCGCAAAACTCGTTTACAAACCCGGACATCAGAACGTTGTCGCTGAAGCACTTTCTCGCCAGCAAATAAACAACACTGTAAACTCTGATGACTCCCAACATTCAGCACAAAGCTCCCCAACACAAAAACTCAAACAAGTAAAGCAACCACTAAACGCATTTAGAAATCAAATTATTATAAGACAGTCAGATCAGAATCCCAACGAAATATCCTCACGAAACATATTTTCTAACAGCCGACATACGATTTTTTTTAACACCAAAACTGAATTGCTAGACAGACTAAAAAATATAATTAGGCCAAAGGTAACTAATGCCCTGCAAATAGACGAGAAAATATTATTTTACGTAGAAAATGACATTATCGTCACATTTCCAACCATATCGATCGTACTAGCGCAAAAATTGGTTGACGACATCACCGACACCGAACAACAAGAACAAATCATACAAGACACACACAGACGTGCTCACAGAAACTACAAAAATAACGCACAGGAAATTTCGCTCAAATACTACTGGCCGAATATACGTGACGCTTGTAAAAAGGAAGTACAGGACTGCGAAATCTGCCTCACCAACAAAAATGAACGCCGACCAAATAAACAACCAATAGGTTCAGCACCAGTACCGAACAAGGTAGGCGAATACATACACTTGGACTTATTTTTTATGAGCAATAATATGTACATTAGTTCAACCAACAAATATTCAAAATTCTGCTACTTGAGACAAATACCATCAAAGAAGGACACATACAAATACATCGACGAGATACTATCACAAATATACCCTAACGCAAAGTTTGTAATGACTGATAACGAGTCAACATTTACTGGCATATGTGCACAACAAATATACAAGCGACTACAAATAACGCATACCAAAACTCCAGCCTATCATTCAACAACAAACGGTCAAGTTGAACGGACGCATAGCACTATAATTGAACTCGCAAAAGTTTTGGCACACCAACACAGTTCGGCACCTGATGAACAGATATTTGAAGCAGTTCGACAGTACAACAAAACTATCCATTCGGTAACCAACGAGAAATCCGAGGACGTGTTTTTCAATCAAAGGGGGTATCCTGACGTCAAAGAGCGTCTTCAACAAAACCAAGAGAGAGTTTTGCGATACCACAACCGCAATCGCAAACAACTAAACTACAAAGAAGGAGAGGTAATATATTCAAAGACCCATAGACGGAACAAAAACGTAAAAAATGCGCGAGACATATAGTCAAAAAAGACAACGGCGAAACAGTAACGACAAATAAAAGAGTAATTATCCATAAGGACAATATTAGAGTAAAGGCATGTACAGAATAGTGTTTACCTTACTTTTCTCTATCGCACTTTGCGACAATGTAATAGATTTGACTGATAGGAAATATGTTCTTGTGGAAACCGACCCTGTTTACATTTATCAGGATACAGCTTTCCTGTATCACATATCTAACCTTTCAAAAATACTAGCGCCATACGAAAGTATAATGAAATCATCATATAATCTAGAAAACCAACCTGAAACTCAAATTTTAGTGAACAAAATCGAAACTCTAAAAAATCAACTAATTCCAAAAATTTATAGACCCAAAAGATCACTAAACTTTCTTGGCTCCATGTTAAAGTTCATCACTGGTACACCAGACCACGATGACCTTGTAGAAATAAAAACTTCACTTAATAAGCTAATAGAAAATAATAACAAGCAAAGAACAATTAACTCACAGTTCGAAAGAATACTCGAAACCCTTGACCCCAAAACAATAACCGAAAATATTGTTATATCAGAAGTTTATAATGAACTCCAATCAATAACAAACACTATAAATTTTGCGAAAACTAATAATTTTTATTCTGGCACATTAAGTTTAAAGGATGTGTACGATTTAATAAGCCACGAAAAACTAGATCTTCCAGTAATTAATATATTAGAATATGCCGACATCCATATCTGTTACCTACAAGAAGCAATTATAACAATATACAAATATCCTATCCTCGAAACTAAATGTAGCCTATTTAATGTATATCCTTTAGCACATAAGCACGGTAAAATTAATTTAGACCCTAAGATCGCAAAATGTAACAAATATCAAAGAATATCCAAATGTAGAAATTATATGAGTAACTTTATTTGTAAGTCCGAACCCTCTGACAATTGTACAATGAAAATGTTAGAAGGCAAATCAGCACAATGCGAAACAATCCATGAGAATAATGTCCCACTCCGCATCTTAGAGACTGAATACATTTTTACAGATTACCAGCACATTTGGAACAACATACATATATCAGGCCATAAATTAATACACTTTAATGAATCTACAACCATCGATAATATCACATATTACAATCATCAACAACAACTCAGAGAAATCATACATAATCAACATAGCGAACAACTTGAAGTACTCCGCATCCTTTCCTCAAACTCAATCTACAAATTCAGCAATATCCAAAAACTCTCAACATTTTTGATACCTATTGAAGAAAACCCAGTAAATTTTGCGTTCTTAATCATAATGGGTTTCCTTACTTTAGTTGTTATCACTTATGGTATGGTACATCTCTGCCGATACTATGAAAATAGAAGAATGACTCACAGACAAAGACAAATTGACGAATTATACGAAATCGAAATGAACCGTCTTCAACAACAACTCGTAGCAGCAGCATAGCGAGGACGCTCCGTTTTAAGAGGGAGGAGAGTTATCGGCGTTAGTACTAAGTTACATACGTATGTATATACATATATACATAAGCATTGTCTATACCGACAAACAACCTAAACAAGCATATGATAACATAGTGACAAAGAGAATATTATAGAATACCTAAACAAGCATATGATAACATAGTGACAAAGAGAATATTATAGAATACCTAAACAAGCATATGATAACATAGTGACAAAGAGAATATTATACAATAGAATACCCAAAAAAGCATATGATAACATAGTGACAAAGAGAATATTATAGAATAACTAAACAAGCATATGATAACATAGAGTAACATTATACCCAAATTGTAAACAGCATCAAAACAATAAAACTTATCATGAACATGCAGAATAAGCGATAACAACAAAAATTAGTAAACAGATAACAACCGACGCATATCAATAGTATAAATATAACTAAGATTAATGTAAACCAGTTAGTCTTAAAAATATGAATAAACATCACGCATGTCAGCGTAGCGAAAAATATATTCTTTTACTCAATATTGAAACAACTATATTAACTCGCGGGCACTACTCTTTTCAACCTTTTGCGGAAGCTGCATTGCAATCGGCCTCTACTACTACTACTATTCGCTTCAAACATTTCCTCGGCTGCAGCACAGGTGACCGCCTTTATTGGCTGGCTTGTTCAGTTCTATCAATATTTACAGCACAACGTGCTTGCTGTGCAAGATCGTAGTTGGTACAGTCATGGTTTAGCTTTTTTGGGTTATAGCTTCTATTTGGTATTTGCCTCTACACTTGTTGTTATATTAAGTATTTTCGTATTATTATATTACATACCAAATGTTGTAAGCAACGTGACCGCCAAAGACTTGAGCCACCTAGCGAGAATAATCAAGGTGCCATAATGTTAAACTAAGAGCATACGCTCCTTACTCATGTATATATAAAATGGACTAATGTGAAATTCGATAGTCACTAGCGTGGCTATAAAATACATCTCAAAGAGCAAACCTTATACTCATTATGTTATAATAAAATCTACAGAAAGGAGTTATTTTTAATTTATATTTATATATGTACCTACATTTATGTTTATGCATTAGGTGAATAGCATTTCAATGGCATTTCATTTTATGTAATGAATTGCCTACTTAACTATCTTCTTTAAATTTTGTCTCGAATTTCCTCAGAATCTACTTTTGTCTATTTAATCTACAAAATTTCTTATAACTGAAATAAATATAATAATTTTTATAAAATATAATTTTTTAATAAAATATTTTCAAAATAAGTATGAGGAACCTGCGCTCCTTTAGTCGCCCCAAAATATTTGGCATAAATTACCTGGCTATAAGCATAACCGCTAAATTTACTAAAGGGTGGTTAAATTGTAAGGTCTATTTCAGACTTACTCAATTTGAAGCATGGAGAGATACACAATCCAACAACGTGTTAAAGTTATCCAGACTTATTCAAAAAACTCACTGTTCAAGTATGCGTTCGAAATCTGATGCAGGTAAAGTTGCTTTTCCGCAGCTATCGCAAATAGTATGCGAATAGTCTCGTAACGTATAACGGGTCAAAACGTTTCCCAATAGTTGACACCTAGTTGCTGCTCACAGTCTTCAGCAACTAGCCTCGATTTAAACCTCTCGATGTCACCGTTCGCATCTCGTTTGATTCGAAGAAAACATTCTGAACCGATGGCTTTATGCCTCTTCGGTAGATTAACTAATTACCATGTGTCATTTGCTACAAGCGCGTCTTATTCTACCTGGAATGGTTTTTTTTGGCAATCTCCTGTCATTTCCCCACTCCAAGTTTCTTGCGGCGTTTGTGGCGTCTCAGCATCTTCTACACAACATCTGATGCTGCTTTTTGGGTCGTCCTGACCTGACGTTGACCAGAGCGAATATATTTAGTCTACCAGGCCCACGTCGTGCTGAATCCTCGTTATCGGACTCACTCGATGTAGCAAACTCCTCTTCTTCATGTTGTTATTGTTGTTGTAGCGGCTACGTTAACCTCGTTTAGGGACAGGTTTAAAATCAATTGTGCTGTTTCGACGTGATCGGACCAGAGGGAGAGGGGAGTTAGATGTGTCGGTTTAATGGGGCATGTGAAGAGGAGACCTAACCAGATCAACAGATCCTCTTCTTCATCTTCGCTTCTCAAATTTTCTACTTCTTCGTTTCCTGTAACATCCGCTCAATGATTACGTGTTGTTGTCGATCATATAACCGATATGTCTTCGCTATGTTGGAGTATCCAACAGATATATACTTCTTTCCATTTGCTTGAAATTTTCCTGCTATAGTCTTATCGAGCTGAAATGCTCCCAAACCAAATATAAGCAAATGTTTTACCGAAGGTTTGTGTTTCTTCTAAACTTTCTTAAGTACACTGCAGTTTGTACTGCTTCTGCCCACGAAACTCTTCCATTTTCGCATGGATTAACAAGCATTTGCTTATTTCCTCTATTGTATGATACGAGTAGCTCATTCCGCGACAACGTTTTGTTGTGGTGCATAAGCAGCGGTCAATTCTCTCTTAATTCTTTCAAATATTAATTCTCTCTGCTTATTTGTCACCAAAGCTAGTTCATTTTTAAATGTAATAAAAAGCCGTACTGTGTTGCTTTGCTTACAGCTAGAGAGTTCATTAGAAGTGATGCAACATATTTTGCAATTCGATTTTGTGCTTTCTAATTTGTAGCATAACATTGCCTACACCAGTACTTTGTACATATATTTCAGCCGCTGACATTATTTTTGTGCTTTCTCATTAAACGAAACGGACGCATTTCTATCACAACACATATGTGATATGGCGCCACTGGCGACGCACCATATATCGCTGCTCTGCTCAACGTCGCTTCCAATGATCATCAAACTTTGATCTTTCCGCGATGACCAGCTTGTTGACAAACACTTCGCCTTAATTTTAACAATTTTACACTTCTGTTTCTCCTTTGTGACGCTTTGCGAATACTGTGTGCTGCCTCCGCTGGCTGCTTTTGCATTGTACTTGTGTATTAAGTTCTGCTTGCGCATGGCTTGCATACCCTCCCGCTCGTCTTTCTCTTGCTTTCGTGTGCTTTCCACTAAAATTTTTGCTTTTACCGTTTCAAATGTCGACAGTTTGTCGGGCGTCTCAACGGCGACAAAGAAATTTTCCCATGAATCAGGAAGACTGGATACCAACATAACGGTTTTTAATTCGTCACTTATTTGTACATATATCTAATTCCCCTAACTTTTCTAAAGTTGCGACAAATTCATTTACATACGCGAGAATATTGTCGCCATGTAGCATGTTCAAACGTAACAGTTTTCGATACAGTTGAATTTCACGCAACTTTTGTCATGCCTCTGCAGCAGTGGTGCATCAACAATACATGCTTACGCCTTTTGGTCAACCGTATCCAACTTTTTTAGTTCTGCCGGATTATTATGGTCAACTTCACACTTCCCGCATATACCATACCTATACATATCTGTCGTTATTAGCACACTTCGTATGGATACCAACCACACATAGTTTTCTTCTACCAGATTTTCTCTCTGGAGATGCACACTCGTGTTGATTAGTGTTGCCTTCACAAACAAGTCTTTTTACTTAATAGCCTACTTGGCCCATAACGAATGTTGTAATATAAAGGAAAACACAGTGTTATTGGATCAACGGTTTAATCAGAACTAAACCTAAGAATACAAGTTATATATTATTGTTGTTGTGAACCGCTCTCATATTATTAGCTTTAGTTTCATTTTGTACCTCTTTATATATTCTTAGCTTTAGATTAAGAAAACTTGACTTTAGAAGTCAGTCTTAAGTTGATAGTGTGAAGGTCAAGTAAAGTTATAACCATTAAACTGATTTGAATTTGATTAAACAATTGGTGTTTTATTCATAAAATTTAAGTGGCGACGAGGACATAGTAATTATATCGTATCCAGTATTCGCGTGTTCTGGAAATACTTTTCGTACAGGAAAAGAAATCTAAATATGTGAATATTTTATACTTTAAATGTGTACATACATAAGGTCCTATTAAAGCAATAAGTAACTCTATTAAGAATTTTGCGAAAACTAATATTAACATTAAGCACGAATTTTCTTTCGTTGTTTTGATGTTCGTGTAAAAGTGAAAAAAAATATAAAATTAATATGTTCCATGTATACTTATATACAGAAAACTTTTTACTGAAAATCAAATAACTGTTTTAAACCGTTTGTTACTACACTTCTCCCTGAGAACTAAATTTATTGCAAAATAAATAACTTTCATATGACCTTTAAGGAACATATGGAATAGACACCAACATTGTGGAACCATAATAAAAAAGAGAATCAAAAATTCAGCCCAAACAAACATCAACTGATCAATTTCTTTTACCATCCTCAGCTGAATCAGTTCAGTAGTGCAAAGCAAAACAATTAAGCAAAATGAGCAACTAAAATTGAACTCTCACTAACTACAAAAACAATTTTACAATTGTAAAGCAATTATAAGCTATCTACACTCCCATTTTTTTTGCGAGCATAAATTACACTCTCACAACACAACACTTGCCGAAAGCTTACGAGAGGCCCGAAACTTACCACCATTTACTGGAACTTGTGAGTATAGTTTAAGCAATTATTTAAGAGATATTACTGCTGTGCTGCTGTTGACATCTGCTGAACATCGAATTACGCTGCAACACGTATTAAGCGATAGAATCCAAGGCAAAGCATTAAGAGCAGTAGAAACGTTAGTCAACCCAAGTTATGATGAGGTATTAAATAAATTTTAAATAAATTTAAGTGTTTGGCGTGAAGAGAACTTATTTTAATTTAAGAAGTGATGCAATGAACATTGAAGCTAAGAACATACACGTAGAAGGTTTACACAATAAGTTAAGAGAAATATTAAGCCAAATGAATATTAAATATACTTTAGAACCTAATATGCTGTATACTCCAAATAATAATGAAAAGATGATATTTGATATTTTTGTAAATTTTTTGCCTCTTCATATTAAGTCTTTGTTACTACAAAATCATATAAACTCTATAAATACTGCATATACATTTTATATAGAAAATAATATATTAAATGACATAATGTTAGTGAGTAAAAGACAAGCACATAATTTCTCAAATAATAATAATTTTCCAAATAATTGCCAATTTCCAAATGATAGTAATTCATTAATAATAATAATTTTGCAATGAATAAATTGCAAAATAGAAATAATTTCTTAACTGGAAATAAAAGTTATAATAGAAATTCCCAAAATTCAAATAATCGAAGCGGCAACAGTTTTCGCTATTATGATTATCAACACATCAGTAATAGAGGAAACAATTATGGTCAGAATAGTATAAATAATAGCGAAAATTTCCGATCACCACTAGAAGGCCTTAGAGGTCTACCAGATAGTTTTAATGGAAATAATAATAATTTACAAAGCACTAGTTTAGATTAGAAGTTTTAAAAATGTCCCAAATCATGAAACCATGGATATTGGCGCTATTAATGCCACAAAAAATTTTCATTTACTGCCTCGGGAACCCAACTACCCATAGTTACTTTAACTATAAATAATGTCAAAATATGGTGATAGTGGAGCTGCTACAACATTGAGAAATTATGTGTTTTTCTCTAATATGGGCGTAAAAAGAACTTAAAAAAAAACCTATTTTATTAAACACCCTAATAGGAAATAATATCGTAACAGAAGAGGTAATTGTAAATGTGCCAAGCTAGTTTAATGCAAATGATATTGGATATTTTATATCCAAAAGGCGCAATAATCAATTTTAAAACAAAAACAATGACAGTAAATAATAATGATATTTCGCTTTTTAATTTTACTTTTAACATTGCCTATGAGGAAATCAATTATTTAGAAAAAGCTGAGTTTGCAGAATTTGCAAATCTCTTGTCTCCTGATTTGAATTTAAAGGAAAACAAAATCTAACGAACATTTTATATTGATAGTCAACAATTGACAACTACCGATTGTGTAGAACACAAATTAATTACAATTAATTACTACATCTGACAAGCCCATATACCGCTAAAATTACAGACACCCTCAAATCTAAGAAAGTGAAATAAAACGTCAAATCAACGAAATGCTTAGGGAAAACATAATCAGACATATGGTAGTAAGTCACCGCATAACTCTCCCTTGTGGATTGTTAAAAAAAGTCCACTAATCCAAGTGAGCAAAAATGGCGTTTAGTCATCGATTTTAGAAAGTTAAATGAAATCACTGTAGATGATAAGTTCCCACTTCCGAATATTGAGTCATTATTCGACAAGTTGGGTAGAGCGCAGTACTTTTCATCTTAGGCCTTGCAAAATGTTTTCACCAAGTTCTAATGGATGAAAAGGATATTGAAAATACTGCATTTCGCAAGGACATTTTGAATATATTAGAATGCCGTTTGAGTTAAAAATCGCTTCATCCACGTTTCAGAGGATGATGAATCATGTATTGTCCGATTTTATTAACAATATTTGTATTATATACCATATATGGATGATATTTTAGTTATTTTCAACTTCTCTTACTGAGCACATGGAAAGTTTTCAAAAAATATTCACTAGACTTGATAGTTATAATTTGAAAGTCCAAATAAATGAGTGTAAATTCTTATCGAAGGAAACCCATTTCTTAGGTCATATCATCACTAATAAAGGAATAAAGCCAAACCCAGATAATGTTAGTATTATACAAAATATACAGCTACCAAAAGCAGTGAAAGATATAAAATCATTTTTGGGCCTGACCGGGTTTCACCGAAAATTTATAAGAAATTATTCCCTAATTGCAAGTCCTATTATTAAGTACTTAAAAAAAGATTCAAAAATAAATCTAAATGATCAGCTTTATATAGAATCATTTCAAAAATTAAAAAATATTTTAACAAACCCACCTTTACTTAATTATCCAGATTTCAAAAAGAAATTTATTTTAACTACTGATGCCAGCAATGTATCCATAGGAGCTGTTTTGAGTCAAGAGGGTAAACCAGTGTGTTATGCTAGTCGAACCCTTAATGGACATGAAAAAATTACTCAACACTGGAAAAAGAATTGCTGGCTATAGTATGGTCAATTAAATACTTTCGTCCATACCTCTTTGGTAGAAAATTTTTGGTACAAACTGACCATCAACCGTTGAAATGGTTGTACTCAATGAAAGACCCTAACTCTAGGACAAATCGATGGAAGATACTATTAGATGAGTTTCAATTTGATATCGAATTTCTTAAGGGGAAAGAGAATAAAGTGGCAGACTAATTTCATATCTCGGACAGGATACTAAATAAATATAGAGTACAAATAAGGCTAGTAAAAAATAAAAGCAAGGAAACTGATTTACTTTTTAAGAAATACAAAATTATTTATGTGGCAGAAAGTGATATAAAATGTTCACATTATTTGAACGATTTATTTAGAAGGAAAATAAAGAAAGGCACTACTGGCATATTTTCCGAACTTCCGGAAGACAAATATGAGGAAATAGAGAAGAAGCTATTTGAACTGTTGTAGTTGATGATATAGAATCTGAGGAATGCTTGTTGAATATTATTGAGGATAATCATGTAAAAGGAAATCATAGGGGTATTCATGAAAATTATAACCAATTAAAAGGCTTATATTTTAATCCAAAATTATTCAAGTACATAAATAAATACTGCAATAACTGTAGAGTATGTATCGAAAAATAAATACAATAGAAACCCTATAAGAAAAAAATTCCAAAACACTTGTACGCCAGGGAGGCCAAACGAAATGTTACATTGAGATATATTTCATATTCTTCTACAATAGATAAATTTACTAAACTAGGATCGGCTCATAAGTTAAATGATAAAAATATGGTAACTGTTAAATTGAAATTAGAAAAAAGACTCGCACATTTGGGTAAACCTTGTAAATTAATAACGGACAATGAATTTAATAACGCTTTAATAAAATTATAATATCAAGAAAATAACATTGATACGCATTTTACGACACCGCATTCTCATACGGGTAATTCTGATATTGAGCGATTACACTCTACACTGCTAGAGCATATTCAAATCTTAAAAAACTCGGATAAAATCGAAAACATAGAGAAACTTGTTTTGAAAGCAATCAATTTTTATAATAATTCAATACATAGCATAACAAACTTAAAACCAGTCGATTTTATAAATAATTTAGATATAAATTATGATGAAATAAAACATAGAGCCGAATCAAATAAACAAAAATTAGCAAGGCGAATTCAAACAGAGAAAATATATCTATAGAATTGACCAACCCAAATTTATACACAAAAAATCCTACTGCTGTTAGACAAAAAACAGCTAAACGCTTTAATAGATACCATCATAGCAATCCTAACAAAGTTGATGTTGCCCATGTACTATAAAATTTGTACATACATTTCAATAATTCGATAAGACTCGAATTTAAAGGAGGAGCGAGTTATATATTATTGTTGTTGTGAACCGCTCTCATATTATAAGCTTTAATTTCATTTTGTACCTCTTTATATATTCTTAGCTTTAGGTTAAGAAAACTTGACTTTAGAAGTCAGTCTTAAGTTGATAGTGTGTAGGTCAAGTAAAGATATAACCATTAAACTGAATTGAATTTGATTAAACAATCGGTGTTTTATTTATAAAATTTAAGTTGTATGTATGTATGTGTTTAACATATTTAGTGTTGCCGGATTGCATACATATATAAATTATTATAGTAGATATTATAGTAGGTTTACATTTCCAACAAAATTGAACCATAAATGTAATTTTCTTGAATTGGCCAGGCCCTGGTTCACTTCCCGAAGAGAAGAATATTCTTCTCCTTCTTCCAATTAGTCTAAGTAAAAACATATTATGTACCAAGAATCAAGTAAATCGAAACATAATTAAGATCTTTTCGAATAGGTAAGTTCCTGGGCTACTTATTTCGGAGAAGTGTAGCCTTCCTGTTAATCTAAGCAAAAATCTATCTACACGTATGTACCGAATTTCGTGTAAATCGAATAAATAAATGTAATTTTTTTGGAATCCGGTGTATGCATTAATTCGTACGGTTTTTTCGAAAATTAAGACCTTATTGTGAAAAAATTGTATTGATCAACTCCTAATACTTTTGCAAGTTCTTCTTGCGTCTGGCATGCATTTGCGTCGAGTAATGTCTGCAATTCTTCGTCTTAAAATTTTTTTGGCTGTCCGTCGTCTAAGTCGAAATTGGCACTTTTAAACCGTGCAAACCACTTTTGGGACGTTCGTTCGGCTAAAGCATGGCCACCATAAACGTCCAGTAAAATACGATGGCTTTCGGTAGCACTTTTCTTCATGTTAAAGTAATGAAGAAGAACTCCCCGCAAAAACACTTTATCTGGTACAAATTTCGACATTATCAAATGAATGAAACAAATTGCTGTTCACGCTGAAGCAAATGACATCTACTGACGCGAAATAATACTATTAGAGCCCTCTCTTAGAAAACCGCACGAATTAATGCAGAATATACAGAATTTCAAGCAAATCGACCGATAAGTACAATCTTTTCGAATACGTAATACCCTGGTTCATTTCGCAGGAAAACTACTAATTAATCGTAGCACGAAGCCACCTATGTATGTACAAATTTCAAATAAATCAAACCAGAAGTAAGATTTTTTCGAATATGTCCGTCCCTGGTCCACTTTCCGAAGAGGAGAGTAGTTTTCCTTGTCAACGAAACAAAAAGCCACCTACGCCCCGAGTTTCAAGTAATCGAAAGAGGAATACAATCCTTAGGAATAGGTCAGTTCTTGGTCTTTCTTACGGAAGGAAGAGTAGGCTTGCTGTTAATCTAAGCAAAATCACTCCCACATTTCGAATTTTGTGTAAGTCGAAACATATAGGTAATTTTTTCTAATTGGCCAGGACCTGGTTCACTTCCCAGAAGGAAGACTACTCTTCTGATTTGTTGGAATAAAAATAACACAGCGGATTCGATATTTCATGATTTTATTAAGATACGTCTATGGTATACGCTTTTAACTCTTTGAGCGAACTGCTCAAGATAGGTACTTCTGTTAAATGTAGTAATGACATTTACGTAACGTTGCCATATTAACTTAAAATTAAATACATATACAGCTTACTTGACTAATTCAATTTCAACACTTCTTCTTAAGCTTATATGTACATATGTCAATATGTAGGAATTTTTAATACATTTTTCAATTTAAACCAACTAATTTTACAAAGCCACAATGCTTTTGCTCACATAAACTTTTAGTAAATATATCTGCTACATTTTTATCAGTAGATACAATTTTTAGTTCAATTTCGTTACATGCTACTTTTTCTCTAATGAAATGAAATTTAATATCAATAAGTTTTGTATGTTTATGGTGGACAGGAGTCTTAAAATATTTTGTGCACCCATGTTGTCGCCATTTATGACCATTGGCTCTCCTGCTGATCACCCTATTCTAGCCAAAAATCTGCGAAGATAAACCGCTTCTTTGGCAGCTGCTGTGAGTGCGACATACTCTGCTTCGGTACTGCTCAATGTAACAATATTTTGCTTTGCTGAAGACCAGGAAAATGCGCTTCCCGCAAGAAAGAATGCGTAACCAGAATAGGACTTTCTATCTAGCTGTTCATTAGCCCAATCGGTGTCTGCGAAACCAACCACTGGTTCACCTGTTTTACGTCACACGATGCTTAGGTTAATGATGCCGGAAAGATATCGAAGAATGTGTTTTGCTGCTGTTTCGTGCTCTGCGTGTGGATTTGTGTTGCATTGCGACAATTTACTAACAGCGTGTAGAATATCGGGTCGACTTAAAATTGCCAAGTACATTAACGAACCAATTATTTGATAACCCATGTTTCGTCTTCGCGGGGTGAAATTATAATTAAATCGTCGACGTAAACAGCGATGTAGCTGCTACCTTGTTCTTGCTGTTTTACATACAGACATGCCTCGTTTTTGCTACGTTTAAAACCTATATTTTGCAATACTTCAACTAATGTATTGTTCCACGCACGGCCCGTTTGCTTAAGCCCATATAGAGCTTTTTTGAGCTTAAGAACTTTATTAGGATGTTCAGTGCTGATAAAATTTTGTGATTGCCTCATGTATACTTCTTCGTCTAGGCTGCTGTTCAAATATGCATTGGAAATATCAATTTGATGCATAAACAACAGTTTTTCTGCAGCTATAGCGAACAGCATTCGAATTGTTTCATAGCGTGTGACAGGAGAGAACGTTTCCCAATAGTTAACTCCAAATTGTTGTCCACAACCTTTAGCGAAACTTTAAACGCGTTTCTCTCAAAACTATGTTTTTTGAACTTGTGACAACTATAACTCGAAAGCCGCTCAGTTGATTTTAATGAAATTGATACAGCTTTTAGAATACATAATAAACTCGGGCCTGATCGAAGGATTTTTTTTTTTTGAAAAATTTCGATTTTTTAAAACCAATCATGTGTAGAAGTGAGTAGACGTGTTTTTCAATCTCTGCAACCAATCACGCTTTAAAAAGTAATTACCGGCTTTAAAATAAAAAACATTTTTGTCGTAACAAATTGTCAAAATTTGCATCAACATTCCTCGTTATTGTGTTAGTGGTAAATCTTCAAACAAGCTAATTTTCAGCAAATTTATTTTTGATTTTGCTAATAATCGTACATATAAATAATATAATATGTCAACACAAAGAAAAAGTGCACGTAATGCTCTCTCCCCTCAACAAACTCCTGCTCAGAAGTTACAGAGTAAGGGAGACAGCAAAGCGGTAAACAGCCCAACTACACTAAGTTTGTTTGAGAGGCTTGAACTGAAATTAGAAGCTTCCATAGCGAGCATCATAACAAAAATGTCTGAGAGTGAAGAGCGTATGATGCAGAAATTAAGTGCAGTTTCTGCTGAACTCAGCAATTTAAAATCAGCTATGAAAGGCATTGATGAGAGAGTGAGTGCGCTAGAATCTTTGCGATGCGAAAGTATTGACCAAAACAAAGAGGTCGAAACTTTGTCTCAACAAATTGATGACTTGGAGAATGCGTTAGTGGCATCAGACGCAATAATTTATGGCGTTCCGCCTGCAAGCGAAGAGAATTTACCGTCGTTGTTTGCCAATCTGTGCTCTTCACTAAGTATATCTTCATTGCCTGTACGTTCAATTTTTCGCATGCGCCAAAACAAGAACAAAACTAACAGGCCCGCTCCTATTATAGTCAAATTGAATTCTTCGTATGACCGCTCAGTTCTGTTTAAGGGGATTGCTTGCTCTCTTAAGGCGAGCCGTAAGTCATTAGCACTTAAAGATATTGGGCTTGTTTCTAATGGAGACATTTTTGTGCATGAATGCCTAACAAAGAGAAATCGTAGGCTAATGCAATACGCAACGCAGCTAAAACGGCAAAAACAATTGGCGAGTGCGTTCTCAATTCGTGGACAAGTGTATGTTAGAAAGACTATTTGCTTGTACGAAATGATAGAACGACTGGTCAGAGAGGGGGTGGCATAGCAATTTATTTAAAGGCTAATATTAAATATAAAATAATATATAAATCTCATTCTTCTGAAACTGTTGAAAGTATGTTTATTGAATGTAGTGATAATGTACAAAAGTGTGTTGTTGTATGTGTATACAACCCTCATAAATCAAATGATCTCACTCAACTGTTCAGTAAAATATCGGAACTGTCCTTGAGTTATGTGCATGTCCTCATTTGTGGTGACTTTAATGTTGATATGTTGTCGAATAATACTAAGTCTAGACACTTGCGAAGCTGTTTTAGCAACGTTGGCATAACAATAGTAAATGAGTATGCAACTAGATTTGCACCACACTGCAAGCCAAGTATGTTAGACCTTTTTGGTGTAAGCGTGGGGACTAGTGTAAGCCATGTTGACCAATTTTCGTTGCCTGGAGTTTCTGACCATGAGCTAATTATAATATTTTTCAATTTTGAATTAAATAGAGTTAAGCCATCAATAGATTTAACTTTCAGAGATTTCAAGAATATAGACAGTGCTTCGCTATCTGCTGAAGCCGTGACCCTAAACTGGAATTACTGCTGGCTACTTGTAGATGTTAATGACAAGTTACAATACTTTACCACGCTAATTAATTACCTGTTTGAAAGATATGTTCCCCTTCGTAGAATTAAAGCTATAAACCATACTAAACCTTGGATCACTAAGGCTATTCTATCCCTTATAAAAGACCGATGTAGGGCTTATAGATATTGGAAGCGTAATCCTACTAATGAACGTTGGACCACATATAAGAACTTGAGGAATAAAGTAACAACTGAATTGCGAAAAAGTAAAAAAGCTTATCTTTGTGCAAAATTTAAAACTGATTTGCCTTCCAAAGTATTGTGGACAAATCTAAAATCACTTGGTATTTGTGCCAAAGAGGCAAAAACTTGTGGAATTGATGCTGGTGTGATGAACTCATACTTTCTCGATATAAATTCACATGCAAATGTATCTGCATTCACCATCAATGAAAGCTTAGTTACTGACCACACCCATGAATTCTCATTTAACCCAGCTACTGAAGAGGATGTTATAAAATGTGTTTTTGATATAAAATCTAATGCAATTGGAGTGGATGGTCTGAGTTTACGTTTTCTAAAACTTATACTGCCGTATGTGATTCCCATGCTTACACACATTTTTAATCATGCTATAACCTCCTCTACGTTTCCAAATCAGTGGAAAATTGCCAACGTCATTCCGGTGGTTAAAGGTAACTCGTGTAATGCTCCTCAAGACTTCAGGCCTATTAGTATCTTACCAACATTGTCAAAAGTATTTGAAAAATTTATTACCGCTCAAATAGTGTCACACCTGCGTCTACATGATTTATTGAGCGAATCTCAGTCTGGGTATAGATCCAATCATAGTTGTTCCACAGCTGTGATGAAAATCATGGACGACATCCGCCCTGCTTTCGATGATAACTTACTTACCATATTAGTGCTCTTAGATTTCTCTAAAGCTTTCGACACTGTAAACCATGAAATTCTACTGTTAAAACTGAAAACTTATTTTGGTTTCAACACATCAGCAATTAAGCTTATGAGAAGCTACTTATCGGACAGATATCAGCAAGTTCAGTGTGGGGACGTAATTTCAAATCGCAGAGAAATCATCTCTGGAGTTCCTCAGGGCTCTATTTTAGGGCCTATACTTTTCAGTTTATTTATTGATGACATTGTCCACTGTTGCGAAAATTCTTCTATACATCTATATGCCGATGATACTCAGATTTACCTCTCACGTCCGATTGGTCTTGGTGAAGATTTAATAGCTAGATTGAATGAGGATCTAATAAGAATTGAGGAATGGTCCAACACAAATGGTCTCTGTCTAAATGCTAAGAAAACGAAGGTACTTCCTATTAAAAGTAATTATCTTGATCTCAGCAATCTGTCACCAATTGTTTTGAACGGGGTTGAACTAAAATTTGAACATGTTGTAAAAAATCTTGGTTTCAAAATTAATGTCCGTCTAAATTGTGAAGATCATATAAACAACTGCGTAATAAAAATATATTCGACATTACGAAATTTATGGCATACATGTGATTGTTTGCCGATTAGAATAAAACTTAAACTAGTTCAGTCCCTTATTATTCCCCAAATTTCTTATTTTGAAGTCGTATATGGTACTTTAAGCTGCGATTCCAGAAACAAATTAAATTCAGCTTTAAATAACGTAGCTAGGTTCATTTACTGCAAAAAAAAGTTTGAACACATCTCTTTGTACACCAAAAACATTCTCGGCTTCACCCTTGAGAATTATCTCAAGGTTCGTAATTTAATATTTTTATTTAAAATCATCAAAAACCGTCAACCAGGATATCTTTTCCGGAAAATAAAGTTTGTGCAATCTTCTCGTACTCACAATATTGTTGTCCCCAAATACAAAACTTTGACGACCTCTAGATTGTTTTTTGTTAGTGCTGTGAGAATTTGGAACTCATTACCAATTTCAATAAAATGTATCAAAACGATTAGATGCTTCAAAACGGCAGTTACAAACCTATTTGCATAATACCCATCCCTATTCTCCTTACCTATGTCAACATACTGTTGAAATCCCTCCTTTTAGATATAATATTATTCTTAGTTATTCCTAAGATTTAAAAAATCAAATTGTAATTCATTATATGTTAATATGTGTACAATGAAAAGACTCTGTGTCTTACTGTACGGATAAATAAATAAATGAAAAATGAAAATGAAAAAAAAAAAATTAACTGTTGATTTTTTCCCAAAAATCTAGACGAAAATTTCCTGAGGCCGCCATTTTGTTAATTTTTGAAACAAAAGAAAAATCCTTCGATCAGGCCCAGGATTATTTATTTATAAAACCAATTTTTTTTATCCGATTGATTTCAGATGAATCTCGAAGGACTTATGATTGTCACCGCAAGGACCTTTTTTTGGAACTGGGTTAGCACAGACAGCTGTAACTTTGGAAATAAATTTTTTTTTTTGAAATTTTCGTGACTTCAAGTCAAAACAATGTTTAATAATACCATATCACTACTTTTGTAAAATAAAATTATTTAATAGCAAAAAAAAAAATACTGAAAATTCTCATTTTTTCGTGCCTCTGACTACCCCTAACCCCTTAATTCGGAATACCCATTTAGAACCAATCACTTTTGCCCCAGCAGGTAAATCAACCAAACTCCAAGTATCATCCGATAGGAGTGCGTTGTATTCCGAAAGCATTGACTCTTGCCAATTTTGTGCATATTCACCTTGCAATGCCTCTGTAACCGTTTGTGGTATATCAATATAGATAACATTTAGTATTTATATGTTAATATAATTTAGAGCTTTTTAAACTTTTTTGGGTCTGTCAGGTTGACCCGTACGTAGAGTTGTAGGTCGACCAGGACCCCTTCGTTCAACATTTCCTGTATAAACGTCACTTGCGCTGACAAACTCCTCCTCCTCTTCGTCGAAGTTGCCACATTCGTTGTTGCTGTCATCACAAATTGTTTTAGGCTCACTTTGGACATATGTAACCAATTTTTCTTCTTCTGAAGACGTATGTGACTCAAGACGAATAATCATCATTGCAATCTGATAAGTTGCATTTTATAGTAACTGTTGTTTCAAACTCACCTTCTACAAATTTTACATCTCTACGCTCTATTACCGATCGTTTTTCGTGATTATAAAGGTGATAAGTCTTAGCTGTTGTTGAGTAGCCGACAAAAATACATTATTTTCCTTTTGCCTTGAACTTGCCAAAGTTGTTTTTGTCTAAGGCAAACGCTCGCGAACCGAAAACTCGTAGATGCTTCACCGATGATTTTCGACCTTTCCACTTTTCAAATGGTATGCAACCATCTAACGCCTTTGTAGGACACCGATTGCGAAGATACACAGCCATTTGTACAGCCTCAGCCCACAGAAACTCCTCTAATTTAAATGTCGTACCTGTCGTGCCAATTTTTAGCATTTGAGTCTATTATCAAATGAACCGCACTATTTTCGTTAGGTACTGTATGCAAATACAAATTCCCTTCTTGTTTTGCGCTCAACACCGTTTTGCCATTTTTAGACTTTATTTTCGCAACTTTGTTGCCAAACGTTATAAAATTACCTTTTTCAGTTGCCTTGCTAACCGAAATAAAATTCATTTGCAACCTACCTTGTCACAATAAAAACACTTGCCTTGAAACTGTTTGTCTTTCTTATTGTTTTTGGTTATACTTTCGCTGTCTTTGACATTTCGAATCTTGTTGTTTTGCACACTCGTTCGTGCATGTGTATGTGCATATACCGATGCCGACGTATTTTCGCGTTCATTTATATCTGTTCTTCGCGCACCTTCTTCTAGAAGTTTCAATTTTACTGTATCGAATAACGGGAGACTGTCGCGTGTCTCGATTGCGACTACAAAATTTTCCAACGAATTTGGAAGGCTTGACAAAAGCGTAATAACATTAAGTTCGTCACTAATTATGATGTCCAATTCGGCCAATTTATCGACCGTGTCCACGAATGCCTCTGTATATTCTACCACGCCGTCACTTGGTTGCATTTGTAATCGCAACAGATTTTGATACAACTGGACTTTTCGAACTGGTCCAGCTGGTAAATGGACCTCACGCAATTTAGGCCATGCTTCTGCAGCTGTAGCACAATTTTTAATGTGTTGCAACTGTGTTGGCTTTACATTCAAAATGTAATGCCTTTTGATTATTTGTGTTCCACTTCTGTGCTTTGGTTGCATCCTCTGGCTTTTCGCCAGTCACCGCCTGCCACAAATCAGCCGTGATCAGAAAACTGCGCACCGTCATGCCCCACACATCATAATTTTTTACATCGAGTTAAATGTAGTAATGACATTTACGTAACGTTGCCAGATTAACTTAAAACTAAATACATATACAGCTTACTTGACTAATTCAAGTTCAACATGATTCTTCCTAATGATCTAAGTAAAAAGGCACCTCTGCACAGCATTTCAAGTAAATCAAACCATAAATAATTTTTTTGGAATAGGTCCGTCCCTTGTCCACTTCACGGAGAGAAGAGAAGTGTTCCTGATTTTCTACCTAAAAACCACCTATGAACCGAATTTCAAGTAAATCAAACAATAAACACAATTTTTACGAAGAGGTCAGTCGTTGTTCCATCTTACGCAGGGAAGAGTACTCTCCCTGCTAATCTAAGCTAAAGCCCACATACGTAACACATTTCGTGTAAATCGAACCATAAAACACGTTTTTTTTTTAAATTTCAGTCCATGGTGCACTTCGCGCGAAAATTTTTTTTAAGAAAAAGCCCACCTATGTATCCAATTTCGTGTAAATCGAAACATGTCTATTGTATAACTTTTTGAAACTGGCCAGGCTGTGGTTCACTTCCCGGAGAGAAGACTACTCTTTTCCTTCTTCCTGTTGATCTAAGTAAAAAGGCATCTACGTAAAGCATTTCAAGTAAATCAAACCATAATTATTTTTTTTTTTGGAATAGGTCAGTCTGTGGTCCACTTTCCTAAGAAAAGAGTAATTTGCCTGCTCTTCTACATTAACGCCACCTGTTTAAGCGTGCGCTTAACAGGACACCACCCTAATATTGTGTGCGCGCCATAATGCGTCTTTCTTCAGCTTATGCAGCTATAAAAGTCGTGCTTTCCGAACAATCGACGAGATTTCTTACCAACTATTGGCAAGCGCGCCCGGGACGATATAAAAACTAAATTTAATCAATATCTTTATAAACTATATATACCATATACAAAGTTAACTAAACATTAGGTATATGTGTAAAATCTATGAGCATAACATAAATGCTAAAGTTCACAAACTTAATTTTAATAAAAAAAAAAACATAAATGTAATTGATTAAATAATTATAATCAAATAAACAATCTGTAAACTTTAAATAGAATACCGGAATGGTTTTATTTCGAAAGGCTTACGAAGGGACCCTCGCGTGAACATCATCTATGCACCGATTTTCAAGTGAATCGAAGGATAATATTTTTATGGAATAGGTCAGTTCTTGGTCCACATCAAGAAGAGATGAGTAGTCTTCTTGTTCATCTTTGCAAGAAGCCACTTACGTACAAAAATTCAAGTAAGTCAAACCATAAATAAGATATGCCAGTCCCTGATTCACTTCCCGGATAGATGACTACTCGTCATCTTCTTCCTGTTGATTTAACTAAAAAGGCACCTACGTACAGCATTTTAAGTAAATCAAACCACAAATTTTTTTATGGGATAGGTCCGTCCCTTGTTCACTTCCCTGAAAGAAGAGAAGTGTTCCTGCTCTTCCACCTAAAAGCCACCTATGCACCGAATGTACATTACATTACGAATACATTTTTTACGAATAGATCAGTCCATTGTTCCATCTTACGGAGGGAACAAACACCCACCCATCTACCGAATTTCGTATGAGTCGAACTATAAACAACTATATTTTCAAATGTCAGTCCTTGGTGCACCTCCCGGGGAAAAGTGTAGCCTTCCTTTTAATTTAAGTAAAAGCTCACTGATGTGCCGAATTTCAAGTCAACCGAACCATAAATGTAACTTTTTCGGATTAGCCAGTCCCTGGTTCACTTTACGGAGAGAAGACTACTCCCTCCTTCTTCCTGTTAATCTAAGTAAAACATCAACTATGTACCAAATATCTAGTAAGTCAAACCATAAATAAGATTTTTTAGAATATGTCAGTCCCTGGTCCACTTTCCGAAGAGAAGAGGAGTCTTCCTGTTAATCTTAGCAAGTTGTACAAAAATTCAAATAAGTCAAACCATTAATAAGATATGTCAGCCCCTAGTCCGCTACCCGGAGAGAAGAGTAGTTTTCCTGCTAATCTAAGCAAAAAGCCACCTATGCACCGACTTTCTTGTAAAGCGAACGAGAAATCCGGTTTTTTTCATAGCTCAGTCCCTGATTTACATCCCGGAGAGAAGAATAGTTTTCTTGGTCTTCCACCTAAAAGCCACCGAATTTCAATTACATCGAATGATAAATAAAATCTTTTCGATTACAGCAGTCCCTGGCCCACTTTCCGGAGAGAAGTGTCGTGTTCCTATTAATTAAAGCAAGAAGCCACCTACATACAGACTTTCCAGTAAATCGACCAATAAATAAAATCCTTTCGAATAGGACAGTGCCTGGTCCACTTTCCTATTGATTATAGCAAAAACGCACTTATATACATATTTTCAAGTAAATCGACCGATGAATAAAATCTTTTCGAATTGGCAAGTCTCTGGTCCGCTTTCCGGAGAGAAGAGTAGTTTTCCTGCTCTTCTAAGCAAAAAGCATCCTGTGCTCCGGCTTTCAAATAAAGCGAAAGATAAATATGGTTTTTTTTTTTTGAATAGGTCAGTCCCTGATTTACTTCCCGGAGAGAAGAGTAGTTTTCCAGGCCCTCTACCACCGAATTTCTGGTAAATCAAACTGTTGAAGCAAAAAGCCTTCAATATTTGGGAGCCACTGGTAACTTTCTCATATCGCTGCTCGCAGCAATGCAACAGCGATGCTGGAAATTTATCAGCGGCACCTTTAAAATCAACATTGAACTATTTAATGCTTTGTTCGCTTTGAACTCTTTGCCTTTTCTCGATGACAGCAGCCCATCCGACACTAGCATACAAGCAGTTTAGCGATCCACATATACATATGTATATATATACATATATATATATATAACAAAAAATATTTAAGGTAATATATTGTAGTCTACTTACCATATACACTTTTCTCTGTAGAAATACATATACATACGTATATACATCTCTATATATATAAGTATATCGTTACTTTTGTATATTTCTCGGCATATATCCCTTTATAAGCCTTTATCTTTTAATAAACTGTCAATACCTTTTACTAATAACTATTTGTTTGTCTTCTTTTATATTTAATTGAACGATTGTGCTGAGTTCGTACCGGCATTCTTCGGTTTCTCAAAGAAACAGTTGGTCCTTCGAGCCAATAACAAAGTGTACATTTCTAGCAAACAGAGCACAACAATCAGCATTGGAGAACAATTATACTACAAGTCATTTGACGTCAACAAACCAAAGCAAATATCAAATCATCGGCAACAACAAATACAGGTGCGTGCTTAAAAATTCTACTTAAAAACTTATATAAAAACTAATGTGGTATTGTAGTTTTGTTCTTAAAGTAAATAAAAATTTGAAAAACTATTTTAAATATTAAAATTAAAGTTTTTATTTTCTTCATATATTATTTAATACTAGCGGACCCCTATGCCATTCGCCGCATGCAGTCACAAAATGCAATGAGAAATCCTAGAATTTTTTATATGAAAGTCATTTACCATATTTTATTTCAAAATTTTTATTTTCAATCCAAAACATTTGGATAAACTATATTTTTCGTCTGTCCATTTGGAGCGTACACAAATAAAGAGTTTGGAATGCCAACTCTTGAACAGGCCACGTATAGCTGCCCGTGAGGAAAACACGGCTCTTCCAAATTCAATCCGCATACTTGAAGCGTTTGTCCTTGTGACTTATTGATGGACATGGCAAATGATAGACGCACTGGGAATCGCACTCCCTTGAATTCAAATGGCATGCCTGTTGGTATCATCGGCATACCCGGTATGAGCACAATTTCTCATTTCGCTTTGCCAGTCAATATTGTGGCTTCAATTAAATTCGGCATCAATTTTCTTACAACCGTAGTAAAATTATTGATGAGCCGATTTTTAAATTCAAACGATGCGGTGGCATACCAGGCGGTTCTAGGGAATTTAAAAATTCAACTGGAAAATTCACTGCATCATCTTCATTCATTGCGCTATCAAAAGATTTATATGAGTTCAGTGCACCTGGCAATTTTTCTTGAATGTGAAAATTGATTTCATTGACATGTACATTTTTTGGTGACAATATTGCTCGTTCTGTCAACCAATCGTGATTTCTGTGATTTTGAATAATATTTGGAAACACGCGTTCAATTAATTCGCCTTTGGATTGTACAAAAATTGTTTGGCAAAGTGATCAAGCCATTTGTATTTGGAACTTTGCCACTTCCAATTTCTAACAATTGCTTCGAAAACCGTTCTGCAGATTGATCATTGTGCAATTTATACTCAATGTCAATTTTTGGACATATCGTCACAGGAAAGATGACTTCAAGCACGCATTGACCTCATCCGCTAATGTTGTTGGTGAAATCACGGGCAATGTTTGGCGGAAATCACCCGACAAAAATATTAGTGCACTACCAAAAATTTGTTGATTGCGACGTAGATCTTGCATTGTACGGTTTAATGCTTCCAGAGATTTTTTATGGGTCATTGTACATTCATCCAATAGAATAATTGTTGCTTGCTGCAAAACTTTTGCCATTGCAGAATTTCTTGATATGTTGCATGTGGGATTGTCAAACACCTGTACGTTCAGAAATAATATCATAGTAATTAGCACTAATGTATTTTAAATCGATCAATCAATGAATACAAACAAACCTGCACATTTAACGGCAATTTTAATGCTGAGTGTGCTGTTCGTCCACCATCCAATAAAGTAGCAGCAGTTCCAGACGAAGCAAGTGCCAATGCATTTTTTTATTGTGACCGAATGGATGCCAAAATCAATGATACAACAAATGTTTTACCCGTACCTCCAGGCGCATGCAAAAAATATAATCCACCAGCATCATTTTGTACTGCTTGCATAATGGTATCGTAAACATGTTTTTGTTGGTCGTTCAATTTGGGTAAATTCGAATTCACAAATATATGCAATTCATTGATATTGTACTGTTGTTCACGTTGCAATTCTCGATCAAATAAATCCTGCATTGGACGATTGGGTGAAGGCATACCTAATTGACCTAATGCTTTATTTGCCATCGCAAGGCACATATCTTCAATCGATATCAATGCCTCGTTATACATTTCCCATGAGATCAGCAAATCGTGATTTCTGGTGTGATGACGTATTCGATTTAAAAAGTCTTCGGCCATAAAATCTTTATATTTATTCCACAAATCAAGTGGATTCGATGGAAAGCATGTCGATAATATTATGGCATATAAAATATGTATTTGATGTGGAGAAGAAGAAATCGATGCATCGTTATGTGTCAAATCCCAATGTGCATCATTTTCCAACAAATGTAAGTGTTCACATACTTCGAGATATGTCTGACATAAATGACCATTAATTCTTTTCAAATGTTGAAATGAGCGTGGTCCCACAACGCTTACCAACAACAATCGCAAATAATAGCACTCTGCGTTGTTTGGATGAACTATGTATCTTCAAATAAAACGCCTGGATGAACATCAACTGGTGCTCCTCTTTTACGGCGTTGCCATTTTTTTGCAGTCAAAATGAAATAGTGTGGTACTTCCGAATACAGCAATGTTTTGGCAAATTGTTTCGGGGATCAATGCTCTTGGATACCGCTTTGAGCATTTTCCATCGGTCATGCATGGCGAATTTAAATTTAGTTCACCGCATGGGCCGTGAATCATGTTTTTTGTAACAACTTCAAATAATTGTGGATCGCTGTTTTGATCTGGAATTTCGGCTGATATAATGCGATCAATTTCATTTGGTGTAACTTTTTGAATCAACCATATCAATATGTGTGCGTGTGGTAGCCCTCGGTTCTGCCATTCAATCGAATACATCCAGCAACGCACGTCTCCAAATATTTTAAATGGTTTTTGACCAACAAATAAATTATCATTTACGTCCGCCCACTGTGGATTGCATGTAAATGTTATAAATAAGTCTGGTCGACCATATTTGCGGACGTATGAAATTGCATCTTGCGTGTATTCATGCATGTGACGCGGGCTGCCGACATATGTGGATGGTAATATTGTTAAACGTCCGATATCATTTGCATTACCATCATTCACTATTGCATCTCGCAAGTGTATATATTCTTCTGATCGTAAATTTGCTTGATTGAATCGAAGGTAATGAAGACGTTCTGTTTCGATTTTTGCGTACATGTCAACAGCGTATTGATGGAAAAGTTTGCCACATCTCAAAATGAAATTGTCTTCTTGTGGGCGAATCATAAATCTTTACGAATAATAGTTCATCGCACTAACTTTCTTTTATATGTCACGACCTGTAATGAACGCATTATCAAAAAATTAAAATGTCTTCTTGTGTTAAAATGAATGCATATTGATTTTATATTATATTTTACCGGTTTGTGGATCTATCATTGGTACAATAATGGATATTGTAATACATCATAGCTGCGGTGAAGCTCTGAAACACGCTGTAATTGCTCATTTCTTCGATGTAGCACGATGTCGCGAGATCGAAACTGGTCCCCAACAATTACAATAGCCACTTCATGGATTGTCGGTGCATTAAATCGTCTTGCATGCTCTCCGAAGGGTGTTCTATCGGCTTTTATGATGATTTTGTGGTTATCCGACGGCATACGATCGAGAGCGATTTTGCATAATCGAACTAATTCATTGTTGATGAAAAAATGTTTGAAGCTCAGAAACAATTTGTCGCCTTGACCTCGAAGCAATTGTACATCGCCGAGCAATTACAGCGTGTTTCAGAGCTTCACCGCAGCTATGATGTATTACAATATCCATTATTGTACTGGGAAGGTGATGACGCCTATCATATCAATATACCAATGATAGATCCACAAACCGGTAAAATATAATATAAAATCAATATTCATTCATTTTAACACAAGAAGACATTTTAATTTTTTGATAATGCGTTCATTACAGGTCGTGACATATAAAAGAAAGTTAGTGCGATGAACTATTATTCGTAAAGATTTATGATTCGCCCACAAGAAGACAATTTCATTTTGAGATGTGGCAAACTTTTCCATCAATACGCTGTTGACATGTACGCAAAAATCGAAACAGAACGTCTTCATTACCTTCGATTCAATCAAGCAAATTTACGATCAGAAGAATATATACACTTGCGAGATGCAATAGTGAATGATGGTAATGCAAATGATATCGGACGTTTAACAATATTACCATCCACATATGTCGGCAGCCCGCGTCACATGCATGAATACACGCAAGATGCAATTTCATACGTCCGCAAATATGGTCGACCAGACTTATTTATAACATTTACATGCAATCCACAGTGGGCGGACGTAAATGATAATTTATTTGTTGGTCAAAAACCAATTGACCGGCACGATATAACTGCGCGAGTATTTCGACAGAAATTAAAGGCATTGACGGATTTGATTGTCAAATTTAAAATATTTGGAGACGTGCGTTGCTGGATGTATTCGATTGAATGGCAGAACCGAGGGCTACCACACGCACACATATTGATATGGTTGATTCAAAAAGTTACACCAAATGAAATTGATCGCATTATATCAGCCGAAATTCCAGATCAAAACAGCGATCCACAATTATTTGAAGTTGTTACAAAAAACATGATTCACGGCCCATGCGGTGAACTAAATTTAAATTCGCCATGCATGACCGATGGAAAATGCTCAAAGCGGTATCCAAGAGCATTGATCCCCGAAACAATTTGCCAAAACATTGCTGTATTCGGACGTACCACACTATTTCATTTTGACTGCAAAAAAATGGCAACGCCGTAAAAGAGGAGCACCAGTTGATGTTCATCCAGGCGTTTTATTTGAAGATACATAGTTCATCCAAACAACGCAGAGTGCTATTATTTGCGATTGTTGTTGGTAAGCGTTGTGGGACCACGCTCATTTCAACATTTGAAAAGAATTAATGGTCATTTATGTCAGACATATCTCGAAGTATGTGAACACTTACATTTGTTGGAAAATGATGCACATTGGGATTTGACACATAACGATGCATCGATTTCTTCTTCTCCACATCAAATACATATTTTATATGCCATAATATTATCGACATGCTTTCCATCGAATCCACTTGATTTGTGGAATAAATATAAAGATTTTATGGCCGAAGACTTTTTAAATCGAATACGTCATCACACCAGAAATCACGATTTGCTGATCTCATTGGAAATGTATAACGAGGCATTGATATCGATTGAAGATATGTGCCTTGCGATGGCAAATAAAGCATTAGGTCAATTAGGTATGCCTTCACCCAATCGTCCAATGCAGGATTTATTTGATCGAGAATTGCAACGTGAACAACAGTACAATATCAATGAATTGCATATATTTGTGAATTCGAATTTACCCAAATTGAACGACCAACAAAAACATGTTTACGATACCATTATGCAAGCAGTACAAAATGATGCTGGTGGATTATATTTTTTGCATGCGCCTGGAGGTACGGGTAAAACATTTGTTGTATCATTGATTTTGGCATCCATTCGGTCACAATAAAAAAATGCATTGGCACTTGCTTCGTCTGGAACTGCTGCTACTTTATTGGATGGTGGACGAACAGCACACTCAGCATTAAAATTGCCGTTAAATGTGCAGGTTTGTTTGTATTCATTGATTGATCGATTTAAAATACATTAGTGCTAATTACTATGATATTATTTCTGAACGTACAGGTGTTTGACAATCCCACATGCAACATATCAAGAAATTCTGCAATGGCAAAAGTTTTGCAGCAAGCAACAATTATTCTATTGGATGAATGTACAATGACCCATAAAAAATCTCTGGAAGCATTAAACCGTACAATGCAAGATCTACGTCGCAATCAACAAATTTTTGGTGGTGCACTAATATTTTTGTCGGGTGATTTCCGCCAAACATTGCCCGTGATTCCACCAACAACATTAGCGGATGAGGTCAATGCGTGCTTGAAGTCATCTTTCCTGTGACGATATGTCCAAAAATTGACATTGAGTATAAATTGCACAATGATCAATCTGCAGAACGGTTTTCGAAGCAATTGTTAGAAATTGGAAGTGGCAAAGTTCCAAATACAAATGGCTTGATCACTTTGCCAAACAATTTTTGTACAATCCAAAGGCGAATTAATTGAACGCGTGTTTCCAAATATTATTCAAAATCACAGAAATCACGATTGGTTGACAGAACGAGCAATATTGTCACCAAAAAATGTACATGTCAATGAAATCAATTTTCACATTCAAGAAAAATTGCCAGGTGCACTGACATCATATAAATCTTTTGATAGCGCAATGAATGAAGATGATGCAGTGAATTTTCCAGTTGAATTTTTAAATTCCCTAGAACCGCCTGGTATGCCACCGCATCGTTTGAATTTAAAAATCGGCTCATCAATAATTTTACTACGGAATTTAAATGCACCAAAATTGTGTAATGCCACAAGATTGGTTGTAAGAAAATTGATGCCGAATTTAATTGAAGCCACAATATTGACTGGCAAAGCGAAATGAGAAATTGTGCTCATACCGGGTATTCCGATGATACCAACAGGCATGCCATTTGAATTCAAGGGAGTGCGATTCCCAGTGCGTCTATCATTTGCCATGTCCATCAATAAGTCACAAGGACAAACGCTTCAAGTATGCGGATTGAATTTAGAAGAGCCGTGTTTTCCTCACGGGCAGCTATACGTGGCCTGTTCAAGAGTTGGCATTCCAAACTCTTTATTTGTGTACGCTCCAAATGGACAGACGAAAAATATAGTTTATCCAAATGTTTTGGATTGAAAATAAAAATTTTGAAATAAAATATGGTAAATGACTTTCATATAAAAAATTCTAGGATTTCTCACTGCATTTTATGACTGCATGCGGCGAAGCGAATAGGGGTCCGCTAGTATAGATATACTTATATATATTTCTTTCACCGTTCATCCGCAATTTCAGTGCGAATACATAGTGTACAGTGCTAATATATTATTTTTGTATATACATATATATTGGCATTTATCTACTATCGAACTGAGAGGTTTCTTAAATTTTTTCTCTATTTTCTGGTGAAATTTTAATAAAATTTATTTTGTGTATAAAACACATAATTTATTTTCATTTATTCGTGTTCGATATTTTCGGTCGTATTAGAATTTTTTTCGCGGCCTTGTCGCTTGATCGATGACCTTGCATTTTTTCAGTTGTTCTAGCTGCACCG
The DNA here is from genome assembly GCA_037013455.1 of Ceratitis rosa. Lineage (NCBI taxonomy): Eukaryota > Metazoa > Arthropoda > Insecta > Diptera > Tephritidae > Ceratitis > Ceratitis rosa. The sequence continues at coordinate 1,505,018 of JAWMAG010000018.1, read as the reverse complement.
GTGTATATACATTCGTACATATACGTTACTAACATAGCACGTATCCTAGTAGGAAATTTTTACATCGACCTAGTAGGAAATTACTGCACAATTTTCAATGTAATTCAAATTCGTATTCCTTCATTATTTTTTATTTGTTTAGTATCGCTTATCATTCCCTTCGTGATTTTACCGGATTAGTAATGCTGAAAAATTGTATCATTTATTGAAAAAGACAAGTGATGGAGCGCGAGATATTGTTAGTGAATCTCCGCTAACAAATCAAGACTTCGATATTGCTTGGGCGAATTTGAAGGCCACTTATGAAAATAATCGCGTATTAGTCAACAGTCAGTTAAAAGTTCTTTTTTCACTTCCGGTTATTCCTACCGAAAGTGCAATAGCCCTCAAGGATCCTATACGAAGCGTTAATGGATGGCTTTCTGCGTTAGCCATGTACAATATTGATGGGAAGAATTGGGATCCTATTCTGATATACTTGTGTTCAAATCGGCATCCGGAATCAACTCTTAGTCTTTGGGAACAGACTTTGATTAATAAAGCGGAAATTCCAGAGTGGAAACAAATGGACACCTTCATCTCACAACGGTACAGGAGTTTGGAATCAATAGTGGATGTCAAAGGTGCAAGTCCGTCGACTTCACATTATCAACGGTTTTATCCATCACCAAATATTTCGATGAGACAGAAGAAAGTGTCCCTCGCGACAAACATTTCTCAACCCTTCTACATATTATGTCCGAAACAACAACATTCTTTGCAACAACAAAGGAATCTAAAGCATTCCATACAAATATACAGCCCATTTCTTCGGTTAGTAGTACGTCGTTGGGAGGATAAAAATGCAAATCATGTGATTTTTCCTCCACTATTCTGAGAACCGCCATTTTATTAAATTAGGATCGTCGCGACATATTGCATTTCGGCAATACATTCGGAATGAAGCCAGATTGGTAAAAACGCCCTCATTTAAAGCAGAATATGACAGCGTGGTAAAAGAATATTTGGATTTAGGACATATGGAGAAAGTGGATTCCTTTGAATATTCGCCAAATAATTTTTATTTACCCCATCATGCAGTCATGAAACCAGAAAGCACTTCGACTAAGCTTCGGGTGGTTCATAACGCGTCGAGCAACACCTCCAACGGAGTTTGTCATAACGACATCTTGCATATGGGTCCAGTTCTACAAGCTGATCTAACATTTCTACTGATAAGATTGCGAATGTATAAGTATGTATTCAATAGAGACATTCCAAAAATGTATACGCAAATTTTAGTTAATCCAGCGCATAGGCCTTATCAAAGATTCGTTTTCAGAAATGACTCGAACAGTAGCGTTCAAGATATCCAATTGAAAACAGTAACCTTTGGAGTAAATTGTGCGCCATATTTGGCAATTAGGACTCTTCTGTAACTAGCTCAAGATTCTCAAAAGTCACACCCTCTAACAGCTCAAACTTTCAGGAATTCAATATACATAGATGACGTATTAGTCCACAGCATTAAAAGCCCGAGATGAGCTAATATAAACACTCAATAGTGCAGGTTTTGCTTTGAGAAAATGGTCTTCAAATAGTAAGGAAATATATGCAAATATTCCGTAGGATCACTTGCTCGATAAAGAATTCTTAGACTTCGATAAGACGAGAACTACAAGAGCGTTAGGTGTTAGATGGAACGCAAGATTAGACCATTTCTTTTTCCACATACAGCTCATCCCGTCCAAGGAAAGCTACACAAAAAGTTTTAGCGACTATAACGAAACTTTTTGATCCAGCGGGTTGGCTAGCTCCTGTTGAAGTCATAGCAAAAATAGCAATGCAGCAAATTTGGTCAGACGGTACCCTCTGGGATCAACCTATTAGTTCTTTAACCCTTTCTAAGCATTTGTAGAAAGTTATAGGCATATAGAAAATGTTAGAATTCCCGTTGGGTGAATTTTACCAATTAAACTAAATTAAAACATTAAGCCTATTAGTAGGAATGGGCTGCTGGGTTGACGTTGCTCTTTAGAAGGCTGCTCTGTCTCTTCTCCGCAGGCGGGTTTGACTTGTTGCATGGGCCGAGGTGTTAGCCAAAGATTTCGGATGGTTACGCAGTTTTTTTAAGTATTTTTTTGCTGTGTTGTCAATTTCTTCCTTGATGGTAGGTATATTTAGATCTCTATGAATATTATCATTACGCATGTACCATGGTGCTTCCGTTATTACTCTTAACGTTTTCGATTGGAATCTTTGAACTAAATATATCTATATTCGTCATGCAAGCTGTGCCCCATAACTGGATTCCATACATCCATATCGGTTTATTGTTGCATTATATAAGAGGGCTTTGTTGCTAAGGCTATGTCCAGACTTATTGTTTAAAAGCCAATGTAAGCTGGCAGATTTGAGTTTAAGCTGCAGCTTTTTAGCTGCAATGTGTCATCTCCAGGTTAAGCTCCTGTCCAAGTGGATTCCAAGGTATGTAATTCGTCAGCTTGCGGTATCGACACATTGTTGAGCTTAACAGTAGGACACGTTTTTGGCCTTAATGTAAAAGTTATGTGCTAGCACTTGCTTTCATTAACTTTCATGCGCCATTTCGCTGGCTATTCTTCAATTAGTTAAAGATGCTGCTGTAACACTTTTGTGGCTGTAATGGGCATTTATGTCGACTTAGTTTAGCAGTATCATCCCCAATTGTTGACGTAATTACTTCGGCACTTGTAGGAGCATCTGCGGTAAACAGTATGTACAATATTAGTCCAAGAACACTACCCTGCGGAACACCTGCCGTAATTGGACACTCTTCTGATATGTATTCATTTACTTTTACTGTGATTCGCCTGTTGGATAAGTAAGATTCAAGGATATTGTGGAACGTGTTAGGTAATGATTTTTTTATTTTATGAATGGGGCCATCATACCACACTTTGTCAAATGCTTGCGCCACATCACGAAAAACGGCTGAGCAATACTCTCTCATTTCGAAAGCTTTTCTTATTTCATTTGTTATACGATTTACTTGTTCAATTGTGCCGTGTTTTTCACGAAAACCATGATGATGTGTAGGAATATCATTTTGATGGAGAAAAGGAGTAATTTTTGATAGCAGCATTTTTTCGAAAAGTTTTGATAGGCAAGGCAACAGGCTGATTGGTCTATATGATGACGGCAGGGTTGCGTCTTTACTTGGTTTAGCTATCATAATTAACTGCGACTTTTTCCAGATTTGTAGATAATATGCTAGCATCAAAATGGCACTGAAAAGTTTTGCGAGAAAAACGAGAGCAATGCTTGGCAATTCTTTTCGCATTTTTGGTGAGATATGATCGTCTCCTGGACACAGATGCTCCGCAAGTAACAGTGTATCTAGGAGCAGTATGGTTCGGTGACAAAGGTGCCCTATTCGTAGCAATATTTGGTTGAAATACTGTGCTGAGGTGCTCTGCATAACAAGACGCCTTTTCTTCATCCGTTCTTGCCCCTGAACCATTACGCAGTCTCATCGGTACTTCAGTGCTTACTGGCGGCTTAAGGGTCTTGCTAGCTTTCCATAGAGATTTTTTAGTAGAAACGTTGGGAGACAAAGACATTAAGAGATGTTTGATATTTCTTTCTTCTTCGTATCTTAATGACTTTTCTAGTTTGTTTTCTGCCACTTTAAGACGAGTTTTTTCATCGGGAGATAGGTAGGCTTGCCATTCGCCACGCAAACGTCGTAATTTCCTAATTCTATTTCGCTATTAGTTATCAATGTTTTTGCTCGTTGCTCGTTTTCAACATCAGTTCCTCTCTCTCTATTTGCGGATTGGTCTGTATATGACTGCTAATGTATTTTTTTATATTTAAGCCAGTTAGTTCTTAATGTAGTATGTCGAAAAGCATGCTCACTTTCAATTGATTGTTCGTTCAATTTCATGATTATTGTGGAATGATCAGAATATAAGTCAGCACAGGTTTCAGCAAATACTAAACTCCCATCTACGTTTTTAGTGACTGCAAAGTCAATAGGTCAGGTAATTTCCTTGAGTCCGTATGCCAGAAAGTTGGTTGTCTTGGGAAGACAAAATCGTATATATTTGTGGAACTTATGATGGTGCTATATAACTGCCGACCTTTCGAGTTAATTTGCCTCGATCCCCAATGAGTATGCTTCGCATTGTAATCAGCTCCAGCTGGGAACCTATCTCCTAAAGTCATGAAAAAGTCGCTAAATTGTTTTTCCGTTATTACGAAACGTGGCGGACAGTAAATCGCAGCCAAAGTAAGGTCAACCCTCCTTCTTTTAAGGGTGATCGAAGTTGACTGCAACCAATTTGTTGAAAAGGAATTAAGAAAGCGGTGCCTTAAACGGTTCTGTACAGTTAAAACCCAGGGATATAAAAATTATACTTCTGGGTGAGATGTGTTTCAGATATAAGCCTTACATCAATTTCGTGAGTCTGTAAAAATAATTTGAGTGCTAATTTATGCTGGTTTACACAATTAGCATTTAATAAGCAAATCCTGAGTTCACTCGTTTTTTGGTCAACAGGGTTTGGAGCATTTGGTTTTGCGTCTTTATTAGGTCTTGAACCATACTTTGCATGGTTGACATAAATTTTGTCATGCACTGGTTAGATTAAGAATCATGGTCTCAACTCCAGTACTGGATGAAATGACTGGTGGGGCCTGTTCATTGGCTTTTACTACGTTAGCATATGTCATTTGACTATTTTTTGAGTTGGGTAGGTTGGAAGGGCTCGGAATGGAAGCAGTATATGGGAGTTGGTTCCGTTTGGCTTGTTTACCCAGAGCAAGATTAGATTTTAAATTTTTGTAAGCCGGACAATCCCTATAATTAGCGGTGTGAGATATTTTAAACTGTAAATTTTATACGTTTCGTTATTCTTAAGTTGAGCTGAGCTCGGCGATAATAAAATTTGTAACGAGTAAATTAGAGCTGCGCTCCCGCAAGTTGATTGGTGAAGGTTTAGTATATTTAGCTCTTCCTCATTTAACGGGGCAAATCTGTTTCCTTTTAGTACACTACCATCAGCATCGATAGTGGAGCCAACGGTATTGAACTTCTTAGCATTAATCACTTTTTTTGGGAGCACTAGATTTCCTCTTTTTGCTCCCCACATTTATGTAGCGATCGATGTCTGTCTGTACTGCTGACCCTTTTTTCATTTTGGCTGTCTCACCTTGCTCAGTATTAGTCGCCCGCACTGGAGTTGCTGTTGCTGCTGCGCTGCTTGACTGCATAGCTGTTTGTTTTTCTGCCATGTTGGGAAGAGAGTTATTTCACTCTTTGTTTTCTCTGTCGTTGAATGCGGTCACTCTTTCTGATTTCAGCGTTGATCACTCATTACATCGCCTGTTCTCTTTTTACTGCTCGTTTTCGCTTCCCTGTTTATTTGGAAATGATTTTGTTTTTTGTTATTTGTAAGACAAAACCGAAATTTTCATATTTGTTCAACATTAACTTTCAATGTTATTAACAAAAAACTCAAAAAAGCCGTTGACAAAAGTGAACATACGTTTCATTAATTTGTTTCGTTTATTACTTCAGCTATTGTTTTCAGCGGTCAAGTACGGTTTTTTTTTTCTTTCTATACTTTTCTTGGTATTTGGCTTTATCTTTATTGTTTTCCATCATTTGAAAAAAGAAATACAATCGCGAAAATGTCGTCAGGAACGGAAATCCCGGTGGCTGTGCAAAAATTGATTATAAAACACAGAAATGATAAGAAAACGTTCGGCAAAATAGCTAAATTGTTAAATTTAAGAAAAGCGACGGTGCAAACAATTTATAAAAACTTGCAGAATCTGGCTCGTTCCAGAGTAAGCCGCGAAGTGGCCGTCCAAAGAAGCTTACCCATAGGGACATCTCTTTCATCCGTAATAAAGTAAGCCAAAATTCCAAGGTACATGCTACCAATTTGGCCCAGAAGCTAGCGAAATGATCCCAAATTGTTGTGCACTTACGCACAATAACAAGAACTCTTAACAACGAAGGATTCTACAGCAGAACTCCTCGCAAGAAGCCTCTCATAAGCGAGAAAAACCGCGCACATCGGTTGGAGTTCGCTAAAAAGCATCTAAAGAAGGATCATGAGTTCTGGAAAAGCGTGCTATTTACGGATGAGTCAAAATATAACATATTTGGATGCGAAGGCAGAGCAAAAGTTTGGAGAAAACCCATTACTGCCATGGATCCCAGGCACCTTATTTCGACCTTAAAGCATGGTGGTGGGAGTGTCATGGATTGGAGAGCAGTTGCAGCGTCTGGGGTGGGTAAATTGGTCTTTATTGAAGGAAATATGGATCGCTTCGAGTATAAGACCATATTGGAAAATAATTTGAACCTATCTGTGGACAAACTGTGCCTTGGCTCGAGCTGGATCTTTCTACAGGATAATGATCCTAAGCACACAGCGCAAATTGTAAAGGATTGGCTGCTGTATTATGCTCCGCGGCAGTTGCACTCATCACCACAAAGCCCGGAATTGAATATTACATAGCACGTATGGAAAATATTGGAGCGGAAAATTCGAAAACACCCTATAAGTAATGCATCAAAGCTCAGAGAGAAACTTCAAGAAGAGTGGCAAAACATTACAGGAGAATAGCTGGAAAATTTGGTTTTTTTCAATGTTAGACGCTTGCAAGCGGTGATCGATGCGCATGGTGGCCCAACAAAATATTAACTTAGTTATTAAAATTAATATGATTACCTAGAATAGCTAAGCAAAAAATCGTATGTACACTTTTGTCAGTGCCTTTTTTCCATTTTTTGTTAATAACTTTGAAAGTTAATGTTGAATAAATGAGAAATTTTAGTTTTTGTTATATACTTGAATTTAAAACAAAACTGCATCATTATTTTTTCTGTGAAAGCTATAGGACGGGTTGAATTCCCAAAAAATGGATCGTATGTAGACTTTAGTCCGCCACTGTATATTCTGTTTTTTTTTTTATTTGTTTATTTCCAACTTAAGTGGCAATAAGTGAAGTTACGGAGCCGATCAAAAAACACGTTCGTACACTAAAGCAGTGGAATAGTATACACACTTGTTGTTAGCAAAAACTAAAGTAGCACCAATTAAAACCATTTCGCTTCCTCGCTTAGAACTATGTGGGGCAGTTCTCGTTACTGATATGCTTAGGTCTTTAGTGAATGAACTTCCTTTCAAAGTGAAAAATATCTATTGTTGGACAGACTCTACCATCCTCATCTCATGGTTAAAAAATCGTCCTTGTTGAGGGACTACTTTTATCGCTAATCGAGTGGTGAAAACTCAAGACATGGTCGGCTTCAGGCATTGGAATCACATCGCCTCTAAGGATAATCCAGCGGACCTTGGCAGCAGGTGAGTATACCCCCGGGATGGTATGGCCCTTCTTGGCTAGTTAGAGATGAGGAACATTAAGTGTTTTATCCTATGTTTTTCGATTTTTCAACCTAACTAACACTTTCCTGATGAGTGTAGGAGTTTAGTCTCGAAAATTCCACTTTCGCCAAATAGCAAAATACTTAGTTTGAATCTATTTTTCGACAGTCAGGGTATCATCCGAGTCAACGGTCGACTTGCAAATTCAATGCTTCTGTTACACAATGAGAAGCATCCGATTTTCTTGCCATATAGTAGCTCCTTCGCTAAGTTGTTGGTAACATTTATCGATCAAGAGATTCGTGGAACTTTATTCCAGCCGGCGCTCCTCATATGGGTGGATTGTGGAAGCCGGAGTTAAAAGCGTAAAATTTCAAATTTAGCCAACAACACTCTTTTCGATGAAAAAAGAAAACTTAAATGAACTACATAAACGCTGCAAGTGGAAGTATCCTCAAAAGGATATTACCTTGTCGTGGTTCGTCATGAGATTCTTCCTCCTAATGAATGGCGCTTGGGCAGAGTTACAAAAATGTATCCTCGTAACGATCGAAGAGTTCGAGTAGTTGACATTCGCACACAAAAGGGAATGATAACGTACCCAATTGCAAAATTAGTCGTTCTACCAAACTAACCTCTTCATGCTACCTGTTTTTCCCATTTAGCTCTCAAACCTGGAAATTGTACGCGTCGATTTGACCACACCTCCCTCCCCAAAGACCTTGCCTTCTACGGCCCCATCATCAGGTCTATCGTCACACCAGGCAGAAAAGCAAATAAGTTGAAGTGTAGTATCTGCAAGCATCCTCATCCACTGAAGTACTGCAAGCAATTCCTTGAGTTGTGAACATCGTCTTGGACTAGTTCTTCTACACCGGTATTGTTCGAAGTGTTTAGCTCATGCGCACACTGCGAAAAATTGTCGTAGCTACGGAAAATATAACTATTGCTAGGAGAAACATCATACCCTCTTAGATGCCAATCAACGCCTAATTGCTCGATGTCCAATGCCATCACTATCGACACAACTTTCCAGGACAGTCACAGTACTTCCGACAGTCACCGTATACGTGTACACAGAGCAACGACGGGTTTTAGCGCGCGTTCTATTGGATCCCTGCTCGCAAGCAAGTAAAGTGTGTCGATCGCTCGTCCAGCGGCTCTGGCTACAAATGTATCCGGTAGCTACAATAACATCGAAATGTGCGAGCTCCACATTAGCAAAACACTATTTTCGGTCGGGTTCTGAACCCTTGTGTCCTTTAAGGCACTTTTTTAATATTATTAGATCTTTTATTTAGTTATATTGTAGTTAGAATATATTCGTTTGGGTCTTTCAGACCCGTGTGTCCCTCTAGACACCACGGTTTGTTGTAGTTATGATATATTCGTTGGGGTCTCTCAGACCCGTGTGTCCCTCTAGACACCACGGTTTATTGTAGTTAGAAAATATACGTTCGAGTCTTTCAGACCAGTGAGTCCCTCTAGACACCACGGTTGATTTAATTATAATACTAAATTTATAAAACTACTTATTAACAGCTCAACAATTTAGTTTTCCCTATAGAAAAATTGTTAATTATATTCTGATTTATTTACTTGAAGTAGGTGTAGAAGTAGCTTTTGCAATCCCTAATATTGCAAGGCCCGCGGCAATGTTGAAGCCAAAAGCCTTCAATATTTGGGAACCACTGGTAAATTTCCCACAACGCTGCTGGAAGTTTATTAGCGGTACCTTTCAAATCAACATTAAACTATTTAATGCTAGGTTCGCTTTGAGCTCTTTGTTTTTTCTCGATGACAGCAGCCCAAGCGACACCAGCATACAAGCAGTTTAGCGATCTACATGCACATATATATATATGTAACACCAAATATTTAAGGTAATAAATTGTAATCTACTTATATACTTTTCTCTGTAGAAATACTTATACGTATATACATCTCTATATATATAAGTATATCGTCACTTTTGTATATTTCGCGGCATATATCCCTTTATAAGCCTTTATCTGTAATAAACTTTCAATATCTTTTATTAATAACCATTTGTTTGCCTTCTTTTATATTCAATTGAACTATTGCGGTGAGTTCGTACCGGCATTCTTCGGTCTCTTCCAATTAATTAAAACAAAAACTCTCCTATATACAGAATTTCAAGTAAATTGACCGATAAATAAAAACCTTTCGAATATGTAAGTTTCTAGTTTATTTCCCGAAGGAGAGGTAGTCTTCCTGTTAACCTTAGCAAGAAGCCACCTATGCACCGGCTTTCAAGTAAAGCGAACGATAAATACGGTTTTTGTGAATAGCTCCGTCCCTGATTCACTCCCGGGCGCGAAGAATACTACTCTTCTCCTTCTGTCCGTTGATCTAAGTAAAAAGGCACCTATGTATGCCATTTCAAGTAAATCAATCCATAATTAATTTTTTTTTTAAAAGGTTAGTCTCTTGTCCAATTCCCAGAGAGAAGAGAAGTGTTCCTGCTCTTCTACATAAAAGCCGAATTTCAAGTAAATCGAATTATAAATACAATTTCTACGAAGAGGTTAGTCCATTGTTCCATCTTACGGAGGGCAGAGTACTCTCCCTGCTAATCTAAGCAACACCCACCTTTCGTATAAATCGGCCATATATAAAATTTTTTGGAAAATGTCAGATCTTGGTCCACTTCCCGAAGAGAAAAGTAGTCTTCCTGTTAATCTTAGCAAGAAGCTACCTATGTATCCAATTCCCAGTAAATCAAACCCTAAATCAATTTTTTTGGACTACGTCAGTCCGTGGTCCACTTCCCGGAGGGAAGAGTAGTTTTCCTGCTCTTCTACATAGAAGCCACCTGTGCAACGATATTTAAGCAAATCGTAGAATAATTTTTTTTGGAATAGGTAAGTTCTTGGTCCACTTTCCGAAGAGAAGAGTAGTTTTCCTGTTAATCTCAGCATGTACCAAATTACAAGTAAATCAAACCATAAATTATTTTTTGGAATAGGTCCGTTCCTTGTCCTCTTCCCGGAGAGAAGGAAAGTGTTCCTGCTATTCTACCTTAAAGCCATCTATGCACCGAATTTCAAGCAAATCGAATTATAAATACAGTTTTTACGAATAGGTCAGTCCATTGTTTCATCTAACGGAGAGAAGAGTACTCTCCCTGCTAATCTAAGCAAAAACCCACCTTTCGTATAATTCGAACCATAAATAACATTTTTTGTAAAAAGTCAGTTCTTGGTACACTTCCCGAAGAGAAGAGTTGTCTTCACCTGCTCATCTATGCAAGCAGCCACCTATGCACCGACTTTTAAGTAAAGCAAACGATAAGAAGCCTATGTATGTACCAAATTTCAAGTAAATCAAGCCATAAATAATTATTTTTGGAATTTTTCAGTCTCCGGTTCACTTCCCGGAGAGAAGAATTTACTTCTCCTTCTGCCCGTTGATATAAGTAACAATGCACATATGTACCGCACTTCAAGCAAATCGAACTATAAATAATTTTGGAATAGGTCACTCCTCTGACCACTTCCCGGGAAGAAGAGCTTTCTCCCTGTTAGTATAAGCAAAAACCCACCTACGTACCGAGTTTTTCTGATCTTTTACATAAAAACCACCTACGAACCGAATTTCAAGTAAACCGAAGAGTAATTTTTTTGGAATAAATCAGTTCCCGGTCCACTTCCCGCAGAGAAGAGTAGTCTTCATGTTAATCTTAGCAAGAAGCAATCCATGTACCGAAGTAAATCGAACCGTAAATAAGATTTTTTTGAATAGGTCAGTCCCTGGTCCACTTCCTGGAAAGAAGAGTAGTCTTCACGTTAATCTTAGTAAGAAGCCCACCATGAACCAAATTCCAAGTAAATCAAACGCTAAATAAAAACTTTCGAATAGGATAGTCCCTGGTCTACTTTCCGCAGAGAAATATATTCTTCCTACTGATTTAAGCAAAAAGCTACCAATGCTCCGTCTTTCAAGTAAATCAAGCGATAAATAAAATCTTTTCGGATAGGACAGTCCGTGGTCCACCTTCCAAAGGGAGTTGTAGTCTTCCTATTGATTAAAGTAAAAAGATACCTAAAATCTCTTCGAATAGGAGAGTCCCTGATTCATTTCCGGAAGAGAAGAGTAGTCTTCATGTTAATCTTAGCAAGAAGCCACCTGTGAACCAAATTTCAAGTAAATCGAACAGTAAAAAAATTTTCACTTCCCGTCCACTTACCGGAGAGAAGTGTAGCCTTCCTGTTGATCTAAGCAGAAACCCACCTATATATCACATTTCAAGTAAACCGAATGATATTTTTTTTTTTGCCGCTATGTCTGAATTTGATATCCCCGCAAAACTTATACGGCTATGTAAACTGACGTTAAGCAACACTAAAAGCTCCGTCAGGATCGGGAAGGACCTCTTCGAGCCGTTCGTAACCCAACGAGGTTTCAGACAAGTTGATTCCTTATCGTGTGACTTTTTTAATTTAATACTAGAGAAAATAATACGATCAGCAGAACTGAATAGAGAAGGTACAGTCTTCTATAAGAGTGTACAGCTGCTGGCGTACGCCGATGATATCGACATTATTGGCCTCCACAACCGCATCGTGAGTTCTGCTTTCTCCAGACTGGATAAGGAAGCAGAGGATATGGGTCTGGTAGTGAACGCGGGCAAAACGAAATACCTCCTAACATCACACAAACAGCCATCCCATTCGCGACTTGGTTCCCATGTCACTGTTGACAGTCATAACTTCGAGGTCGTAGATAATTTATAGGAACCAGCATCAACAAAAATAATAAGGTCAGCCTTGAAATCCAGGGCAGAATCACTCTTGCCAACAGGGACTAAGTAGGCAATTGAAAAATAAAGTCCTCTCTCGGCGATCGTAAACCAAACTCTATAAGTCTCTCATCATTCCCGTCCTGCTATATGGTGCGGAAGTATGGACGAAGACAACATCTGATGATGTTAGAAGTTTTCGAGAGAAAAGTTTTGCGTAAGATTTATGGTCCTCTTCGAGTTGGCAAGGGCGAATATCGCAGACGATGGAACGATGAGCTGTACGAGTTATACGTCGACATTGGCATAGTTCAGCGAATCAAGAAGCAGCGGCTACGCTGGCTAGGCCATGTGGTCCGGATGAATACGAATACTCCAGCTTTGAAAGTTTTCGATTCAGTACCCGCCGGTGGACGCAGAGGAAGAGGAAGACCTCCACTCGGTTGGAGGGACCAGGTAGAGAAGGACCTGGCTGTACTTGGTATTTCCAATTGGCGCCACATAGCAAAAAGAGGAAGCCAATGGCTTACAATTGTTAACTCAGCTAAAATCGCGTAAGCGGTGTTTAACCCAGTAAAGTAAGTAAGTATACATAGGCGGCCGAGGTAGCCGAGAGGCGCGGATTCAAATCCTGGTGCCACCATCATCCAAAAGTTACGGAATATTCATTTATAATAAAAAATTAAGTTAAATTTTCTAATAGCGGTCGTCCCTCGGCAGGGAATGTCCACCCCTCCGAGTGTATTTCGGACATGAAAAGGCTCTTCGTAAAAAAAACCTTCAGCCGTTCGGAGGAGGCTTAGTATAAACTGTAGGTCCCTCCATTTGTTGGAAAAACATCAAGACGCAAAACCACAAATTGGAGGAGGAGCTCGACCGAAAATCGCTTAAGCGGTTACAAAGTGCCAATTATATATATATATATATACCTACATAGGTGGCTTCCTTTCCTTTTTTGGAATAGGTCAGTCCGTGGACCACTTCCCGGAGAGAAAAGTGATTTTCCTTCTCATTGAGGCAAAAAGTCACCTATGCAACGAATTTAAATTAAATCAAACCATATATGATTCTGTTTGGAATCGGTCAGTCCCTGGTTCACTTGCGGGAGAGAAGACTGCTCTCCTTCTTCTTCCTGTTGATCTAAGTTAAAAGGCACCTTTGCACAGAATTTCAAATAAATCAAACCATAAATAATTTTTTTTTTAAAGGTTAGTCCCTTGTCCAATTCACGGAGAGAAGAGAAGTGTTGCAGCTCTTCGACTTAAAAGCCGCCTATGCATCGAATTTCATACAAAAGGAACGATTAATCTAAATACTACTTCGAACACGTCAGTCTCGGGTCCACCTCCCGGGGAGAACAATAGTTTTCCTGCTCATCTAAGCAAAAAGCTACCTATGCACCGATATTAAAGTAAATCAAACCGGAAATAATTTTTTTTGAATAGCTCAGTCCGTGGTCCACTTCTCGGAAAGAAGAGTAGTTTTCCTGTCCTTTTACCTAAAAGCCACCTATGCACCGACTTTCAAGTAAATCGACCGATAAACAGGAGAGAACGGTAGCTTTCCTGCTCATCTAAGCAAAAAGCCTCCTATGCACCGGCTTTCAAGTACCAAATGAACGAACTTGAAATATCATGAATCATAAATACAATCTTTTTGTATAGATCAGCCTATTTAACGAATTTAAAGTAAATCGATCAATAAATAAAATGTTTTCGAAGAAATCAGTCCTTTGACCAGTTTCCGGAAAAAAGTAGTCTTCCTAATAATTTAAGAAAAACGGCACCTATGTATGTACCCGTTTCCAAATAAATAAAACCATTAATATATTTGTTTTTGTTTTTTTTTTTGGAAAAGGTCAGTCCGGAGTCCACCTCCCGGAAAGAAGAGTAGTTTTCCGAACCATAAATAAGATTTTTTTGAATAGGTCAGTCCGTTGTCCGCTTTCCCTAGAGAAGTGTAGTCTTCCTGTTAACTTAAGCAGAAAGACACTTATGTAACGAATTTCAAGTAATTCGATCCATCATTGCGAATTTTTCGAATAGGTCAGTCCCTGGTCAACTTTCTGGAGAAAAGTGTAGTGCTCCTGTTAATCTAAGCAAAATGGCACCTTTGATCCGAACTTTAACTAATTAGACCCCCAATTAATTTTTTTGTTTTTGAATAGGTCAGTCCCTTGACCTCTTTCCTGAGAGAAATGTAGTCTTCCTTTTAAAATAAGGAAAAAGCAATTTATGTAGCGGACTTCAAGTAAATTATACCACGAATAATTTTTTGGGAATTGGTCAGTCCCTTGTCCACTTCCCGTAGAGAAGAGAAGTGTTCCTGCTCTTCTATCTAAAAGCCACCTATGCACTGAAGTTAAAATAAATCAAACTATAAATACAATTTTTGCGAATAGGTCACTTCCCGTCCACTTATCGGAGAGAAGAGTACCCTTCCTGTTGATCTAATCAAAAACCCACATATGTACCAAATTTCTGTAGTGCTGGATGTAGAGTGACGAACAGACAGACAGATGACAAGACTAAACCTAACGAAAGACGAAAGTAAAACAACGACAACAAGGGACTCCTAATTTAAAAAATGAACAGCTAGACACTTGATTTCGGACCGCAGTGAAATAAAGACCGCAAGAAAAGTTAGTTAGTTAGGGTTAATTAAGTTTTAAAAATGTTGTAATTTTACTCAATAAAATGTTTTAAAATATCAAATAAAATCCTAAAGAAAACCAAAAAGTGTGCTTAAAAGTGATTATTCCTACAATTTGGCCCAGATTTTCTCCCAACGCGCACGCATATTTCTGAGAAACCATAAGCAGTGCAGATACGAAGAGTCTATTTATTGTGGCAATGAACATTATGGTCGACGGTGAGTTTTCGCAAGGAGTAACAAAAGAAGAAAGGAGCATCAAAAAGGCAACAATAGCACCAAAAACGCGAAATACAAAGTCAAGACAGTCAAAGCGGGAATGTCAGCGCAGAAGCAGTTATCAGTCAAATTTATTCAGCAATGTGAAGAAGAATAAATAGAAAAGAAAAATTCTAATTGGAGTAGAAAAGAAGATTGAAGTAAAATAAAGAGTAAATAAGAATTTTGGTTACGAGATGAAAACGCATGAAGTACTTTAGATTTCGATGTGAATTTATTGAACACAAACATACGTAATTTGTATTAAATTATAAGTTGCCATAAGGCATAGTTAACCATTAATATACTATCAATAACAAACATTTATTAACAGTAGAAATAAAAAGCACGTAATTTAAGTATTCTAATATGGATTTCGACAATTTAATGACTTTGACAGTTGTTGAACTGAAGAATAAGTTGAGGGAGTTAAATATTTCTACAACAGGACAGAAACGTGACTTACAGGATAGACTACTCCAGCACTACGGTTAGTCGCGAAATGAGCATAGTGATGACGAGTTAAGTCAATCGGTTTATGAAGATGTTCAAGCAGGTGCGTCTTCCCATTCCTTTGTGCACTAACAATAATTCACTCTTAAAGATTTAGGAGACTGTGTTAGCCCTTTTTCTGGTGAAGATTCGGTTGATATTCAGTTTTGGTTAAATGATTTCGAGGTCAATGCTGATACGAGGGTTGCTATATATATGTCTGGCCAAATAATGAAAACACGAGTATTTATCAACGAAAATGGTTTTATTGTTTTTCAAAATATTCTCCATCAAGATTTATACACTTTTGCATGCGCTCAAACCAATTTTCGAAGCACTTTTTACACTCCGATTGACACACCTCCAAAACATGGTTTTTGAATGCTTCAACAGCATCTTCTGGCGACGAAAATCGTTGACCACGCATTATTTTCTTGATGTGTGGGAATAAAAAGAAGTCATTGGGTGCCAAGTCAGGGCTGTACGGCGGATGACCCATCAATTCGACATTTTGGCCGGTCAAAAAGCCGCTGGTTTGAGCCGATGTGTGAGAGCTCGCATTGTCATGGTGCACAATGATTCGTCTTGTCTCGTTCGTTTCTCGAATTTCTCCGAAGACACACGGTCGATTGCTGTTTTGTTTCGGGCTCATACGTATAGATCCACGATTCGTCACCTGTGACGAACTTATAAACGTTTGAAGCGCCGCGAACGTATTATTTCAACATTTCTTTACACCAATCCACACGAGCCTTTATTTTTGAGCGATTGTCAAATTGTGCGGGATCCAACGAGAACAAACCTTGCATAGGCATGCCTCTATCTGAAGATACGTTACATGACGGTCGTGCATTATCAGTTCACATACGGCATCGATGTTTTCTGGCACAACGGCTGTTTTTGGACGACCTTCCCGGAATTCGTCTTTGAGCGAGCGTCGGCCGCGATTGAATTCGTTGTACCAGTTTTTCACAGTGCTATAGGATGGTGCTTCATAGCCATACAAAGATTTTAGTTCATCGATGCACTCTTGTCGTGATAATCCACGTCGAAAGTTGTGAAAAATGATCGCACGAAAATGTTCACGAGTTAATTCCATTTTTTGACCGAGATAAATTTTTTAATTCCCTGTAAATAAAACAATTCACGATTAAATGACAAAACGTTCTGAGTGATGTTATGCTAAAAAATGTCAAACTTTCCAATGGAAATGTCAGATTTCACCTGGCAACAGTTAGTGTTGCCTAGGCCAGACCTATATTGTATATATGGTAGCAGCCTACCTATAGGGAAATGGGATGATTTATACGTACAAAGATTCGTGTACGGTAAACAGCTTACACGTGGAGCAACTAAGCTCTTCGTGAGAAGTCAGAATAATGGAAATAATTGGCAGCGTTTGAAAAGTGTATTAATTGCAGAGTTTGGAACTAGGCGTAAGCAACCCAATGAATCTTTTCGAGAGTACTTGTACGGTCTGATGGAAATTGACAAGCAAATAAATATAGACGAAACAAGCGTTATTAATCAATTTTATATCGAGCTAAGAGTATGGAACAATCCAAAGAACAGGTGAAAGTGTATGAGAAGATACGTTATGTGAATTCAGGAGCAGGAAGAGTAGTAGAAAACGATGATAGGAAGTATAATAACAAACCAAAAGAAGAGTCAGTGAAGTGCGGGGATTTGTCTCACATGGCAGCAAAATGCCCATGAATACCTTAGGCGATGAGACTCTCCAACCGTTTGTTAGTAGGGTTCGACATAAGTTTTATTTTAAGACGGTAAAGATTAATAATTTTGGATTCAAGGCTTTAATCGATTCTGGTTGTTCTTTGAATCTGTTACGATATGATACATATTCGTTAAGTGGTTGCAAAACAAAGTTGAGCAACGATTTGAGCATGCTGTACAAAAGAAACGAGTTTTGCGTCGAAGCTTTTCTTCGCCATGTGAACAAATACGACAGTCTCTCTTCTTGGTGAGTGTACCTGCTCCACTGCGATGCATTGTCAGCAAATTTGGTGCAATGTTTATTGGTTTTCCAAAGAAAGATTCAACAGCAACTCGAGTTGTAAATTGAGATATGACTTTTGGGTTGTTCATACGATTTTCAACGTTTGCAAGAACCAATGATTTGGCTAATGTATTCAAAAATGAACGTCTCGCGTCATGTTTATGTAGCCCATCCATTTCCTTACAAATAACAAACGATGCCAATGCCATAATATCCAACATATTGAAAAAGAAAGCCACAGTCCAACGGTTGGTCGGTCGTTTTGTTGAAAAATGAGTCGCCATTTGGTCCATGTAATCGACACCAGCTTTGTTGATATTATAATACAGAATTGCTTTTGGTTTTTTTGCTTCGCCTCCGACATTTGTTGTATAATGGACGGCTGAAATCAAATTTATGGCTTTGTTTTTTTTTGGACGTAACTGCAAAGCGATAAAAATGCTTTGATGGCTCGAACTGTACCGACAAATGCGAGACCAATATTGGCCAGCCGTTTAGCTCCATTTAATGTTGTGAAAAAATTATCAGCAACAATCGTTCGTCCGCTGTGACTGTAATTTTTCGACAATTGTATCAAAATATTTTCGCCTTGATTCACCTCACGCTCGTTTCCTTCTTTGCCTGTGTATAATTTACCTTGCAATGGATATTTTGTCTTTGAATCGCATGCCCACCAAACTTTTATTCCATATTTAGCTGGTTTTGATGGAATAAACTGGGTGAATTTAGTTTTACCACGATATGGAAACAACTGTTTGTCAATGGTTACGTATTCATGCGGCTCATAATTTTTGGCGAGATTTTCGTTCAAAAAATACCATATATCGCGAATAGGAGCCGCTTTGTCAGATGCTTGACGAAATTGACGCGTACGACTATCATCGGAACGAATATATCGGGCCAATGCAAGGAATCGTCTATATGACATAGCAGCACGAAAGATGGGCAAAGCATCTGAACGCCATAAAAGTGCTGACTCTTGCATACGTGTATTATTGTTTGTAACACCAGCAGCAAAAAGTATACCAATAAACGCATCAAGCTCAGTACTAGTCAAATCAACCCAAACTCTTGGCTTTGAATCTGAACAAGGTCTGAATCGCATAATATTATGCTGGCGCGTACGGCTTGGGGTTTGCTCCTTTTTCCATTCTGTGCCATCTTTACCAAAGAAACTTTCGGCCGTAGCTTCACGTTGAATAACTGGAGCGGTTGCATGTTGTTCTTCGTCTTCAATTTCCTCATCACTGTCCAGTATTTCGTTCGGTTCAATAACCAATTCGTTTTCAACATCTGATGCGTCACCATTCAGCACATTATCTAAATCTCTACTATCATCACCATCGTCATAGTCGTTCAATGCAAGATTTTCTTCAACATTTTCCGAATTTCGATTGAAATCATTCACTAAAGCGTTGCCCAGAGAACGTAAATACAACGAGAAGGTTCAATTGCGGACCAGCGTGTAAACTGTCAAAAGATGCCAAGTTCGCGAAAGGGAATTTAACAGAATTCAATTTTTGGCTCATAACATTGATGAGCCTGGTAACAGTGCATATGCTCAGAAATGTTATTTACCGTCTCGAAATAACATTGTTGTATGTTAATGATAGATAACCAATCTTTTTTCTATTGTTAGGAAATAAACGAAAATACTATTTACCAAATATTTAATAAATTATGAGAACAGATTTATTTATTTATATAGAGGTTTACTTATATAGAGGTTTTATTCAATATTTGCCTTCCAAAAGTGTTGACTTGCCGTCGGTATTTCGCAATACCACATTAGCAAAAGGGGATATTTATTAATGAATTGTATTTGTTACAATTTAATGAGATGTTTGATTAATAATTTTATTAACTTATAAATCTTTAAATACATTCTTTTGTACATATGTATGTACGTATTACCATACAAAATACTGACCTGCCTCAATAAATACATGCATATGTGCATATGTACATATGTATGTATATTCACATACGCATATGCAAAAACACACAAACACATTAACTCATCTGAAATCAAATACAACAATAACATTTTCATTCATAGACGCCTGCGCCCTACAACAAAGCAAAGTGCGGTCATTCATAAACGCCACCGCACATGCCATGTCAACAAGTTGCTTCTTCGCGGCAGTGTCAAAAAACACAAACACACAAAATCATTATGGTCGCGAAAAGTGAAGCAACAACAACATACATTACCATACCCTCCTTCCTTCAACCCGTAACATTCATGTATCGTCTACAAGCGTTGCTTCAAATTCTTGCCACTGACAAAAATTCAATCACCGTCTGCAGAAATGAAGCAAATAGGCATCCTGCTACTAAATTTGCTGCTCGCCTGTTAGCTCATAATGCCCAAGCAAGCATTTCCTTGCCTTCCCGCATGCACCTTGTTGTGGCGAGGATTGTGTGCTAACATTCTAAAATATTCTTAAAGTTCCAGAAAATTCCAGAATGTTCTAGAATATTCTAGAATATTTGATTTCAATGAAGAAAAGTAGACGAAGCATAAAAGCAACAAAAACTTCCTCAAGTCGAAATCAAATTTTAGCAAAAATGTAAAAATTGATGTTGAACTCAGGACAAAGTGAAAACCCATACATACAAGCAATTTAATATGTATACGCAAAACGCACACAATCTTAATAACAATCACAAAATTTTTGCTCGATTTCATATTTTTGGCAATTTGGTGTACGTATTCAGGTACAGTAAACTTTGTATACCACGAATATATCAATCACTAATCAACAGCTATAGGAGTGATTCTTATATAACTTCATAGATTTGAAATTTTTATTAAAATCTTAAATTGTCCTAAGTTAATAAACATTTTTATGTAATATTCCTATATTTTTAATAATTAAAATATGTATTAGCTTAATAACCGAAGAAATTTTAGAAGTTATAGGAGTCATTTGTATATACATATGCAGTTAATTAATTCCTCATCGATTTCAAATTTCTATTAAATTTTACAATTTCTCGAATTGCTAAACCTAAATTAAATCAAAAAATTCATGTTTAAAAATAATGAGACGTTTTTACCAAACCATTTTTTGGCATTCATTTAAAATTCTTTTGGTAATTCTAAAGAAAAAGTTCACTCTATCGAGAGCGCGATTTGCTGTTGTCGAAGAAGACACAAATTTGTTCAACTTCCAATTTTTGGCACTTTGGTTTGTAGGCGAGTCGCATGCAGGGAGATGTGTGCTGCTTGCGCAGCTCGTATAGTAGACGGTGCGCCAGCGTCCGTCTTGAGGAGGACTTTTTTGCAATTGAACTAGCAGCGGCCATTCAAATAGTGTTGTCATGGTGATGACGTGGTATTTTTTTCTATATGCGTACGTTTATGCTTCTTCTTAATACACTTACTATATGTACATACATATATAATATGTACATATGTACGCTCGCCCATGCGATTAAATGAATGAAGGGATTTTGACTTGTTTACTTCTTTCGATATTTACTCCAAAAGTAAATAATATTTAATAGGATTTAATCAAATATATTTTATATATTATATATATATATATATATACCTAAATTATCATAACTACCATTCATTTAAAATAAAATGAAATATATGGGAGTATATAAAAATCATATGGATAAATTTCAAAAATATTTAATGAAATTTACAAATTATTAAAAACAAATAAGCAAAAGTTTATAATATCAGAAATATTTTGATAACCATCTGCAAGCTTATATTTATCTTGCATAGGCT
Source organism: Ceratitis rosa (assembly GCA_037013455.1). Classification (NCBI taxonomy): domain Eukaryota; kingdom Metazoa; phylum Arthropoda; class Insecta; order Diptera; family Tephritidae; genus Ceratitis; species Ceratitis rosa. The sequence goes on along the minus strand of JAWMAG010000018.1, from coordinate 1,483,725 downwards.
TTATCTATTTTACATTTATTTTGCATGGATTTTCTCATTTAACATACAATCTTGTTAATTTTGAGCACGATTTCTGTTTGCGCACTGTTAAGGCGCTGTAAAATTCCTTTCAGATTTGCTCTGTTAAATTCCCTTTCGCTGGCGAGGCAGCGGAACGATTTGACAAACAGCACGCCCTGGACCTTCTCGTTGTATTTACGTTCTCTGCGTTGCCCAATCGAGAATAAAAATCGGTACTGAGACTTCTACCACGTAAACGAGTATTATAAATGAATTCAATCTCTTCACTCATTATGAATAATACAACACGTAATATAAAATATTTGGCGCGCAAAATGTATTGTACGGAGCAATATTCTGTTCTGTTCACTGTTCACGCATCAACTGACGCTCAAAATAGAATAAAGAGAAAAGAAACAACACAATAAAAAATAATATAACTAATGCGCTATTTTGATGAGTTATTGTTCGAATGATGCAAATAAAGAGAATAGAACAGAGAAAGAAACAGCGTAATAGCAATGATACAGACGAATGTACGTATGTGTGCGTGTGAATACGTCTGTGTATATGTGTGTATAGGTGCTAAGCAAACATACATGGCAGTGTGAGTATGTAATAACAACAAAAAGAACGAAAAAACCAGTGCAATCATCAAAATCCTACATATGTTCATACATATGTTTCCATACAAAATATATAGGAGTCTGGCCAGACACCAGGTGTCGGACCGAAGGTGTATTTTAGGAGGGTACCTAGGAGCACAATTCGATATCTAAATTTTTAGTATGTTAAACTTATCTCCAATAAATATAGTTTAAAAAAACTAAAAAAACACGCTTTTAAAGAATATTGTACTAAAAAGTTGAAACTAATTTTGAAAATAAACTTAAGACAATAGTATATAAAAAATACTTGTATAATTAAGAGAAAAGCGTGGGGCGCTTTGTACCATAATTTCCATATATCGAGCGCACCACGCTTTTCTCTTAATTATACAAGTATTTTTTATATACTATTGTCTTAAGTTTATTTTCAAAATTATTTTAAACTTTTTAGTACAATATTCTTTAAAAGCGTGTTTTTTTAGTTTTTTTAAACTATATTTATTTTCAACTTTTTAGTTTAATATTCTTTAAAAGTGTGTTTTTTTTAGTTTTTTTTAAACTATATTTATTTTATATATTTTTCTAATTAACTCTATTTTGATTTTTTTTTCTCTGAATTAATCAGAGAACGTATAATAATTATTAGTATGGATTATTATACGTTCTCTGATTAATTTTGTTAACGCCACGATGTATGCAACGATTCGCATTTCAAATATTTCATATTGGGATCGCGTCACAGCTAAAAGAGTTACAAACTGACAGACATACATACTGACTGACATACAAGTGAAGCTAATAAAAGCGTATTAAAAACGAAAAAGGTCTGGCCAGACCCTGGTGTCGGACGGAGGTGAAGAACAGGAAGAAGTTTGAAAAAGAGAAAGAGTTACATATTGCTATGTATATTTGTATGGGTGTTCAAAATTTTGCTATTCTTACAAATGTACATATGATAACATACCCCCCCTCCCAAAAGTGTTGGTGCGGTTTTCGAATTTATTCGTTACTGTCGCGAATATCCTTTTGATGATAATACTCCTTTTTCTTGCTTTCTACATCTTCAAGATAATACATGCAATTTCCTTTGGTTCCAATTACTTTGGCTTTGATAAATTTAGTTGCGAATTTTGAATTAAACTTTTTACTTGCGTCGCTTTGAATGAAATTTCTTCTGAACACAACATCGCCTATTTTGTACGTTTTGGTTCTACTACGCAAATTATATCTTTTAGCTGATGCTTCCAATGCGGCCTTAATATTTTTAACTATCGAATCCCTTACCAGTTTTAATCTATCTGATTTTTCAAGAACGCTACTGTCCAAATGGGCGAGTTTGCGTAGAAGCTCGTAATCCTGCGCGTGAATCACCATATGCTGACCAAAAAGTCCATAGTACGGCGTACAGGCTATAGTTTGATGATAGGAACTTCGAAGTGCTTCACCGATTTCTGCAAGATGTGTATCCCAAATAGTTTGGTCTTTCTGTATGTAGGAACGAATACCAGTAATGATGGAGCGGTTGACTCTTTCGCTGGCATTCGCCTGAGGACTACATAGAGCGGTGTATACTTGACGAATTCCACGTTAGCTTAAAATTTGATTAAATTGTGCCGACTTAAATTGCTTTCCGGTATCGGTCAAAACAATTTCGGGAGTACCAAATAAATTAAAAACATTTTCTTGTAAATATTCGCATATGACTGTTGTATGAAAGTTTTTAACTCCCTTAAAGAGTGGATATTTAGTAAGATGATCAAGAACGATCAAAATTCCGATATGTCCACGTTTAGATCTTGGATAGGGTCCAAGTAGATCAATATATAATTTTTGAAATGGCCTTTGCACAACATACTGTGCTTTCATTGGTGGGCGCAAGGTAATAATTGCTGCTTTACTCTTACGGCAAACTTCACATTTCGAAACAAAATTTTTCACGTCTACTGTCATATTGGGCCAATAGAGATTTTTACGTACGCGCTAGTGTTTTTGCTACACCACCGTGACATTTATTTGGAGGTGTGTGAGCGTTATCAATAACATGAGCTACTAAATTCTTGGGAACCCACAATTTCCAATTAAATTGCTCGTTTTCAGGATTGCCATCAAAAAATTCAGTTCGCTTATATCAAAAACAATGCAAAATATTTAAATTAAAATATGAATTTTATAGTAATATTCAAATAGATAACAAGAGACTGGTAGATTTCGATCCCCTAATACAGATTGAGATATTTAAATACTTCTGATAATAAATTTTTAAAACATTTCTCTAGTTGATTTGTATAAAAAAAATTCTATGCTTTCGACCATAGATCAAATGAAAGTTGTCTAATAAGAAATATGAAAATGTGAATCAGTAGCTGTACTAAAGTTCAATAATAAATATTATTTTTTTTTTCTGTAGATGTGGTCTTACTTTCGACTGTAGTTGTTGATGATAGAACTTTTTTAACATTTGTTTGTTTTCTGGTTAGGATATCACGGAATTTTTCGACAATACAATGTTAAGGGCTGATTTACCTACACAAAAAAGTTAATAATTAAATCCCTTAAATAAAAACAATATTACAAATTTAAATTAACTTGAAGTAAATAGTTGAAAGACTACTAAAAAATTAGAAAAACTTTACATGAATGGAATCTACCTACCAAAATGCGGTTTGGCCGATTTACATTTAGTCAGGTCGAACCAATATTCCTACATATAAGAGACAGCGTAAAAGAAAAAGTAAGTTGAAGCTCTAACAATATAATGGTACACTGCAAAGCATTTAGCTAAAGCTAGTAAAATTTCCAAGTTATAATTATAGAATTCCATTGAACCAAAAATTAAACTAAATCAAAAAAAAAAAAATAGAAAAATAAAAGAAACTGCGTAAAAATTTGGTAGGCAATGACCATAAAGCTGAATTCCAAAATTTTGATGCAGTATTTCCTTCTTGAACAGACAGACATTAAACAAAAAGATCCCTAAGATCAATCCAATAAGTGAAGACCGCGTTTTCGCTTGCTCCAAGTCTTCGCGGGCCCCACATTTGCGCGAGCCCCATGTTTTCGCGGGCCCCACGTTGGGCGCCATTTTTTTATTATCTGTTATGAACTTTCAACATCCCACTAACGTACCCATACAACATTTTAAAGTTAGCGTCCGGTTTCGCTTATATCTTTACAACCATTTGTGTGCACTAGCTTTCCAGCTGCTTCAGTCAGGGGGGAGTTCGGCTTATAATGGCTTTTCATACGCTGTTTCCTAAGCCTCCTAAATTCCTGGATAACGTCTAACCATACAAATGCTTTAGCAGCCACTGATATTGTTTTAGCCCTACCAATGGTTTCATTGCTGTAACAGAAACCCCTTTTGACCTATCAACGATACATCCAATTTCAGACCACTGTTTTCAGATTTAACAATTCCTAATCATGATTTATTTACTAATTGAGTATAGAGCATTAATAATTATTAATATAAACATAATTCCATTTATTAAGACTATTTTTAAATATAATTTTAAAAGAGAAATACAAAAAAAAAAACAAACAATTATTTTTACTTACATAAGTACATACTTAGATGCTGCTTCGAAGGCCTTCGATGAGTCTAGTCGTATGCTGCTGTTGTTGTTCTATAGCTTTCAGAAATTATTATTTCATATAAATTAATATATTAATGAAAATTATGCTTTGCTTCCTCCATTATCATTTTTTTCAATACTTTTCTGCTTTAATTTTCAGTAACTTTACCTACTCTTCTATTATTCACATATTTACATAATTCGCTTTACACTTTACTTAGTTTTAGTTCATTTTCATATTTTCTTTTATTTTCTTATTGTACACTAAATACTATTAATATTTATTTACCAAATCACATGTTAATTTCTAATTCCTTTTTTAATCTTTGTTTCAACCCGAAAGCAAAAGAAAAACTATTACAATTTATTAATTAATTTCTCCTATGCACTTTAAACTTTCGCATTCTAACTTTAAACATTTATTACTTTAAATAATATTTATTATGACATGTAAAAGAAAATATTTAAACAGCACGCTTTCAATACAGAATAACGCAGTGAACTAAAAAAAATGTGTGTCCATCATTCTAATCTTGTTCTTCTTCGGAGAGCCGCTTTCTAAGCTGCGTGAGATAATGTGCTAATGATCATTAGCGGCCACCACATCCTGTGTTATTTGTTTTTTTCTTCTTTTTTTTTAGAATAAACGTTCAATATGCAATATAAAAATTATGTGTACATATGAACATGAAAAATACTAGACTTAAAATCACTAAAGCAAAGCTTTCAATAATATGATTATATCATTATATTTTTTTTGATTTCAGAATTTAGATAAGCTAATACTTGTCATTGGACTCTTTTGTATATACCATATATATTTTAATTAAATTAAGAACATCATTGTTATCGCTGCGTTTTGTCCATTTTTATTTTACAGTTCTGCATATTTCGCACATTTTTTCAAATATCAGTCGCTTGCTTTCGCTGACTAATTCACCTGTTCCTAATTCCTGATATCCGGATAAAACATGCAACTTCGCTGGGGCAGGAGTTAATTTTAGCCAAATGGGACTGATTCCATTCGGGTTACAGAAATCGAATTTTAAAATTTACTTTGTTTTTATTTCGCTTCGTTTGTAGAATATATCAAACACTAATTTATTTAATTGATTTTTATCAAAAGAAATTACTGTATACATACCTATAATCCAATAAGTAGCGTGAAAATACTTATTAAGGCACGTCTGTATCGTTCGGCAGCTCCAATCAAAAAGGAAAGATCTTTGGGAAACGGAATTATTATACACCTCATGACTAATATTAACTTTTGAATCATCTCTGTGGAGATTACTACATTTTACGCTTCCAAGATATATGGTTTATGGTATACCATGAAAATAATATTTCGAAATAATTCAGAAAATAGTTCGTTTCAATAAAATTTTTTTACCAAAATAAAGTAAAGAAATAAATATGAGATAGTATTTGAATATCTAATTATTTTTCATTTTCTTGAAATTTATTAATTCTAACTTAACCCTCCGTCCGACACCACACTTTATATACTTTCGTCCGACACCTGGTGTCTGGCCAGACCCCTATATATTTATATAGGTTTATATGGGAAAAAGTACTATATGGAGAGGCTCATATGTATTTTTCAGGTATATATTATTCGTTCCTTACCTTTTTATATCTTCGGGCACATGTTTAGCTACAATTCTGTGTAAAAAAAAACAAAAATATTTGGAATGGAAAAAAACAAGCCATTTATTTACCTTTTTTTATGCTTTACTTATGAGTCATTTCAATACTGTTTGGACAAATGTATACGGATTTGAATGGATTTTCTTATGAAATTTGATACTAACTAGCATCGGTCTGTGGAACGCAAGCAAAACATGTATAATTGATTTTCGAATGCTGTAAACAAACTGGATTTGAGCATGCTGTACAAAAGAAACGAGTTTTGCGTCGAAGCTTTTCTTCGCCATGTGAACAAATACGACAGTCTCTCTTCTTGGTGAGTGTATCTGCTCCACTGCGATGCATTGTCAGCAAATTTGGTGCAATGTTTATTGGTTTTCCAAAGAAAGATTCAACAGCAACTCGAGTTATAAATTGAGATATGACTTTTGGGTTGTTCATACGATTTTCAACGTTTGCAAGAACCAATGATTTGGCTAATGTATTCAAAAATGAACGTCTCGCGTCATGTTTATGTAGCCCATCCATTTCCTTACAAATAACAAACGATGCCAATGCCATAATATCCAACATATTGAAAAAGAAAGCCACAGTCCAACGGTTGGTCGGTCGTTTTGTTGATCTGAACGCCATAAAAGTGCTGACTCTTGCATACGTGTATTATTGTTTGTAACACCAGCAGAAAAAAGTATACCAATAAACGCATCAAGCTCAGTACTAGTCAAATCAACCCAAACTCTTGGCTTTGAATCTGGACAACGTCTGAATCGCATAATATTATGCTGGCGCGTACGGCTTTGGGTTTGCTCCTTTTTCCATTCTGTGCCATCTTTACCAAAGAAACTTTCGGCCGTAGCTTCACGTTGAATAACTGGAGCGGTTGCATGTTGTTCTTCGTCTTCAATTTCCTCATCACTGTCCAGTATTTCGTTCGGTTCAATAACCAATTCGTTTTCAACATCTGATGCGTCACCATCCAGCACATAATCTAAATCTCTACTATTATCACCATCGTCATAGTCGTTCAATGCAAGATTTTCTTCAACATTTTCCGAATTTCGATTGAAATCATTCACTAAAGCGTTGCCCAATCGAGAATAAAAATCGGTACTGAGACTTCTACCACGTAAACGAGTATTATAAATGAATTCAATCTCTTCACTCATTATGAATCATACAACACGTAATATAAAATATTTGGCGCGCAAAATGTATTGTACGGAGCAATATTCTGTTCTGTTCACTGTTCACGCATCAACTGACGCTCAAAATAGAATAAAGAGAAAAGAAACAACACAATAAAAAAAATATAACTAACGCGCTATTTTGATGAGTTATTGTTCGAATGATGCAAATAAAGAGAATAGAACAGAGAAAGAAACAGCGTAATAGCAATGATACAGACGAATGTACGTATGTGTGCGTGTGAATACGTCTGTGTATATGTGTGTGTATAGGTGCTAAGCAAACATACATGGCAGTGTGAGTATGTAATAACAACAAAAAGAACGAAAAAACCAGTGCAATCATCAAAATCCTACATATGTTCATACATATGTTTCCATACAAAATATATAGGAGTCTGGCCAGACACCAGGTGTCGGACCGAAGGTGTATTTTAGGAGGGTACCTAGGAGCACAATTCGCTATCTAAATTTTAAGTATGTTAAATTTATCTCCAAAAACGAAAAAGGTCTGGCCAGACCCTGGTGTCGGACGGAGGCGAAGAACAGGAAGAAGTTTGAAAAAGAGAAAGAGTTACATATTGCTATGTATATTTATATGGGTGTTCAAAATTTTGCTATTCTTACATATGTACATATGATAACGAGATGCATGTACATAGTACATACCCCCCTTCCAAAAGTGTTGGTGCGGTTTTCGAATTTATTCGCTACTGTCGCGAATATCCTTTTGATGATAATACTCCTTTTTCTTGCTTTCTACATCTTCAAGATAATACATGCAATTTCCTTTGGTTCCAATTTCTTTGGCTTTGATAAATTTAGTTGCGAATTTTGAATTAAACTTTTTACTTGCGTCGCTTTGAATGAAATTTCTTCTGAACACAACATCGCCTATTTTGTACGTTTTGGTTCTACTACGCAAATTATATCTTTTAGCTGTTGCTTCAAATGCGGCCTTAATATTTTTAACTATCGAATCCCTTACCAGTTTTAATCTATCTGATTTTTCAAGAACGCTAATGTCCAAATGGGCGAGTTTGCGTAGAAGCTCGTAATCCTGCGCGTGAATCACCATATGCTGACCAAAAAGTCCATAGTACGGCGTACAGTCTATAGTTTGATGATAGGAACTTCGAAGTGCTTCACCGATTTCTGCAAGATGTGTATCCCAAATAGTTTGGTTTTTCTGTATGTAGGAACGAATACCAGTAATGATGGAGCGGTTGACTCTTTCGCTGGCATTCGCCTGTGGACTACATAGAGCGGTGTATACATGACGAATTCCACGTTAGCTTAAAATTTGATTAAATTGTGCCGACTTAAATTGCTTTCCGTTATCGGAAGTTCGCATATGACTGTTGGATGAAAGTTTTTAACTCCCTGAAAGAGTGGATATTTAGTAAGATGATCAAGAACGATCAAAATTCCGATATGTCCACGTTTAGATCTTGGATAGGGTCCAAGTAGATCAATATATAATTTTTGAAATGGCCTTTGCACAACATACTGTGCTTTCATTGGTGGGCGCAAGGTAATAATTGCTGCTTTACTCTTACGGCAAACTTCACATTTCGAAACAAAATTTTTCACGTCTACTGTCATATTGGGCCAATAGAGATTTTTACGTACGCGCTAGTGTTTTTGCTACACCACCGTGACATTTATTTGGAGGTGTGTGAGCGTTATCAATAACATGAGCTACTAAATTCTTGGGAACCCACAATTTCCAATTAAATTGCTCGTTTTCAGGATTGCCATCAAAAAATTCAGTTCGCGTATATCAAAAACAATGCAAAATATTTAAATTAAAATATGAATTTTATAGTAATATTTAAATAGACAACAAGAGACTGGTAGATTTCGATCTCCTAATACAGATTGAGATATTTAAATACTTCTGATAATAAATTTTTAAAACATTTCTCAAATGAAAGTTGACTAATAAAAAATATGAAAATGTGAATCAGTAGCTGTACTAAAGTTCAATAATAATTATTATTTTTTTTTCTGTAGATGTGGTCTTACTTTCGGCTGTAGTTGTTGATGGTCGAACTTTTTTAACATTTGTTTGTTTTCTGGTTAGGATATCACGGAATTTTTCGACAATACAATGTTAAGGGCTGATTTACCTACACAAAAAAGTTAATAATTAAATCCCTTAAATAAAAACAATATTACAAATTTAAATTAACTTGAAGTAAATAGTTGAAAGACTACTAAAAAATTAGAAAAACTTTACATGAATGGAATCTACCTACCAAAATGCGGTTTGGCCGATTTACATTTAGTCAGGTCGAACCAATATTCCTACATATAAGAGACAGCGTAAAAGAAAAAGTAAGTTGAAGCTCTAACAATATAATGGTACACTGCAAAGCATTTAGCTAAAGCTAATAAAATTTCCAAGTTATAAATATAGAATTCCATTGAACCAAAAATTAAACTAAATCAAAAAAAAAAAAAATAGAAAAATAAAAGAAACTGCGTAAAAATCTGGTAAGCAATGACCATAAAGCTGAATTCCAAAATTTTGATGCAGTATTTCCTTCTCGAACAGACAGACATTAAACAAAAGGATACCTAAGATCAATCCAATAAGTGAAGACCGCGTTTTCGCTTGCTCCAAGTCTTCGCGGGCCCCATGTTTTCGCGGGCCCCACGTTGGGCGCCATTTTTTTATTATCTGTTATGAACTTTCAACATCCCACTAACGTACCCATACAACATTTTAAAGTTAGCGTCCGGTTTCGCTTATATCTTTACAACCATTTGTGTGCACTAGCTTTCCAGCTGCTTCAGTCAGGGGGGAGTTCGGCTTATAATGGCTTTTCAGGACTAAACCGGAAAATTGACGTCGGAAATAAGCAACGAGATATATAAAATAATTTGCACACATGAAATTTAAATAAAAGAAACCAGTGAACCGATACGCTGTTTCCTAAGCCTCCTAAATTCCTGGATAACGTCTAACCATACAAATGCTTTAGCAGCCACTGATATTGTTTTAGCCCTACCAATGGTTTCATTACTGTAACAGAAACCCCTTTTGACCTATCAACGATACATCCAATTTCAGACCACTGTTTTAAGATTTAACAATTCCTAATCATACTTTATTTACTAATTGAGCATATAGCACTAATAATTATTAATTTAAACATAATTCCATTTATTAAGACTATTTTTAAATATAATTTTTAATTTTATCAAGTCGACATTAAATACTATCATTTATTTGTTATTTTAATCAAATATTATGAGAACATTACAAAAAGGAAAGGTGAAAAAAAAGTTCCGTAAATAAAGAAACTGAAACATATGCATGAATAAAAAGCTTTCAATATTTGAAGTTCGTAAATTCATGAATATTAGATTAAAAAAAATTAAAAGAGAAATACAAAAAAAAAAAACAAACAATTATTTTTACTTACATAAGTACATACTTAGATGCTGCTTCGAAGGCCTTCGATGAGTCTCGTCGTATGCTGTTGTTGTTGTTCTATAGCTTTCAGAAATTATTATTTAATATAAATTAATATAGGTATTAATGAAAATTATGCTTTTCTTCCACCATTATCTTTTTTTTCAATACTTTTCTGCTTTAATTTTCAGTAACTTTACCTACTCTTCTATTATTCACATATTTACATAATTCGCTTTACACTTTACTTAGTTTTAGTTCATTTTCATATTTTCTTTTATTTTCTTATTGTACACTAAATACTATTAATATTTATTTACCAAATCACATGTTAATTTCTAATTCCTTTTTTAATCTTTGTTTCAACCCGAAAGCAAAAGAAAAACTATTACAATTTATTAATTAATTTCTCCTATGCACTTTAAACTTTCGCATTCTAACTTTAAACATTTATTACTTTAAATAATATTTATTATGACATGTAAAAGAAAATATTTAAACAGCACGCTTTCAATACAGAATAACGCAGTGAACTAAAAAAAATGTGTGTCCATCATTCTAATCTTGTTCTTCTTCGGAGAGCCGCTTTCTAAGCTGCGTGAGATAATGTGCTAATGATCATTAGCGGCCACCACATCCTGTGTTATTTGTTTTTTTTTCTTTTTTTTTAGAATAAACGTTCAATATGCAATATAAAAATTATGTGTACATATGAACATGAAAAATACAAGACTTAAAATCACTAAAGCAAAGCTTTCAATAATATGATTATATCATTATATTTTTTTGATTTCAGAATTTTGATAAGCTAATACTTGTCATTGGACTGTTTTGTATATACCATATATATTTTAATTAAATTAAGAACATCATTGTTATCGCTGCGTTTTGTCCATTTTTATTTTACAGCTCTGCATATTTCGCATATTTCTTCAAATATCAGTCGCGTGCTTTCGCTGACTAATTCACCTGTTCCTAATTCCTGATATCCGGATAAAACATGCAACTTCGCTGGGGCAGGAGTTAATTTTAGCCAAATGAGACTGATTCCATTCGGGTTACCGAATTCGAATTTTAAAATTTTATATTTTACACCTCATGACTAATATTAACTTTTGAATCATCTCTGTGGAGATTGCTACATTTTATGCTTCCAAGATATATGGTTTATGGTATACCATGAAAATAATATTTAGAAATAATTCAGAAAATAGTTCGTTTCAATAAAATTTATTTTACCAAAATAAAGTAATGAAATGAATATGAGATATTATTTGAATATCTAATTATTTTCCATTTTCTTGAAAGTTATTAATTCTAACTTAATAATCTTCCCTCACATTTAGGTGTCGCTAAAGAATGTGGAAGCGAAGAACAGGAAGAAGTTTGAAAAAGTTAGATATTGCTATGTATATATAAGAATAAATGAAACAGAGGTTTTCAGCCCCACGCGGGTGTAATATATTCTTTATTATGTAAGATCCGAATAGTGTGTTCGATCACGCGGTTTACAAAGAACTGTAACAATTTACTTTTATATACTTCAATTTACCGTGTGTACATATTTCTATTATACATAAATGAATAACGTTATATTTCCAATTTAGTACACAAGGTGATTAATATTAATACTAATTGTAGAACTACTTGGCTGCTCCAACACGCCCCCTCCAAGTCGTGAGAAAATACGATTATTATGTTGTTGAAACGCCTAGTTCTGCAATGCATTTATTATGCTTCAAAGTACTCAGGTCTTTGGTTAAAACATCTGCCGGCATATCTTCGCTTGGTAAATATTTAATTTCGATTTTGCCGCTCTGATGACATTCTTTTACAAAATGATGTCGCACATCAATATGTTTTGTGCGAGGACGGTAACCCACGCACTGTATTAGCTTTTGTGCGCTCTGGCTATCGTTGAAGAGTACAACGCTATTAATCGTTATACCCATATCATTGAGAATTCCTCTCAGATATAGCGCCTTCTTTGACGCTTCGGATATGGCCATATATTCGGCCTCTGTGCTGGACAGCGCTACTGAACGTTGCTTGCGCGCTTCCCAGCTGATCGCTGCACCTGCAAATACGAATGCATATCCGCTGTATGATCTCCTGTCAGTGAGGTTCGCTCCCCAGTCTGCATCGACTACACCATACAGCTCTCTCCCACTTTTAGAGAAAATTAAACCGTAATCTTTGGTTCCACTCAAATAACGAAGTATACGTTTCGCTGCTTTCCAGTGCTGCTCATCATAATTTGAGTTAAATTGACTCATGAAATTAACTGCGAAAGCTATGTCAGGTCTCGTAGTTACCGAAACGTACATCAGCGCACCTATCAGTTGCTGGTATGGATACTTCACCATTTCTTTCTCATCTGCTGCTGCTGGTTTTTCCAGCTTACATGCACTTTCGATTGGAGTTCCTGCTGCTTTACAAGTGCTCATATTGAAACGTTTCAAAATTGATTCTATGTAGTCTTTTTGAGACAAAAATACACTATGTGAATTTAAGTTTTGTTTAAAGTCAATACCAACACACTGCTTAGCAGGACCAATATCTTTCATTTCGAATGACTTTGTTAATTGTCGCTTTATGTCTTTCAACCACTCATTATCATTTGATGCTATTAAAAGGTCATCTACGTAGACCGTAATTATTAAAATTTTATTATTTATTTGACTGAAGAATAAACACGGATCTTGACTACTTGCTTTTAGTCCCATCGAATTCAATTTCTCCGTCAGCTTATTATACCACATCAAGCCAGATTGACGCAAACCATATAACGCCTTCTTTAATAGGCACACTGGATTCGACATTTTTTGCATTGCATTTAGCCATTCTTCGCACGTCTCTCTCACACACTTTTCGTATGCATTTTGTGATTGCTGACTCTCTGGAACTCTGGTTTTAAATTTCTTGAGTGTTTTTATTAACATCTCTGGAATTTCCATATATACGCTCTCATCTAATTCGCTATTTAAGTATGCTGTTACGACATCTATTTGGTGTATTTCTAAATCAAATTCTGCTGCCAACGCTGTCAGTAAACGGATGGAAATGGAACGGGCAACAGGTGAATATGTGTCTGTGAAGTCTTCTCCTTGACGTTGTGATTAACCCTTCGCCACCAATCGCGCTTTCTTCGACCCATTATCTTTTGTATTGAATACCAGACGATTCCCAACGACCTTTCTATTTTCAGGACGTTCTACGATGCTCCACGTATTATTACGAATTTGCGCTAAATACTCATTTTCAATAGCTGCTGTCCACCCATCAGCATTACTACTAGCCATTGCTTCGCTGAAATTCATTGGGTCTTCCCCAACACTGAGATATGCCATTTCACATTCTTCATAAGTTTCTTCTTCAGATTCATTTTTACTGGATTCAATATTATAGAGCTTTTTAGGTCTACCTCTCTGTCCTAACCGTAATAATTTCGGACGGCCTTTACCGCGCTTTTGGCCTTTATCGCGACATTCACTATCGCAGTCACTGTCTTCATTTCTCAATTTTTCATTGTTTTGCAATTCAATTTCAACGACACTGTCTATTTTTGGTTCATAAATTTCTTCATATTGATTTTCAAATCCGGGTTCATTAATAAATTTCACGTCACGACTTATTATTATTGTTTTCTTTTCTTTCGACCATAAACGATATGCTTTCGATTTCGAGGAGTAGCCTACAAAGACACACGGCTCCGCACGCGAATCGAACTTGCCTTTCGATTTTTCTTTATTTAAAACATACGCTTTTCCACCGAACACTTTCATATGTATAACCGTAGGTGTTTTATTTGTCCAAATCTTATATGGTACTTCACTAGTCGATTTCGTTATACACCTATTTCTTATATAACACGCGGTATTAATAGCTTCTGCCCAAAACGACGGAGGCACTCCACTTTGTTTCATCAAACACCTGGTCATCTCGACGAGGGTCCGATTTTTACGTTCGGCCACTCCGTTCTGCTTTGGTGTATGAGGTGCTGTAAGGCGACGTTTGATGCCTTCCTTTTGTAAATATGCATAAAATTCATGGCTACAATATTCGCGACCATTATCCGACTGCAATGATTTAATTTTATGACCGGTAAATTTTTCTGCAGCGGCCTTGAATTTCTTAAACGCGTCAAATGCATCGGATTTCCGTTTTAAAAAATAAATTTCGCACCACCGTGACATATCGTCAATGAATGTAATAAAGTACTTTTTACCACCATTCGATTCACACCTCATTGGGCCACACACGTCTGTGTGCACAATTTCTAAAAGTTCACTTGAGCGTTTATCTGTTACGTTTTTCAGAACAGCTGATCGCACTAGTTTCTCGCTAGCACACACTTCACACTCGGATAATTTTTCTCCAAATTTTTAAATTTTAATCCAAAAACGTCACAATTTTTATTTATATTTCTTAAATCTCTTTCATTTAACTGTCCCATCCGACAATGCCACAAATCTATTTCGTTTTTCACCTCAGATAGTAAAACTTTTTCAGTTATATTGTTGTTGTTATTGTCCATAAAATATAAATTTCCAATTCTCTTGGCTTTGAACAATACTCTTTGATTTTTATCTTTCACCAGTGCATCGTTTTGACGAAAATGCACTTCATAACCTTTATCAGCTATTTTGGACACTGATAATAAATTTGTTCGCAGGTCAGGCACATATAGCACATCTTTAAGCATAATTTCTTTTCTGTCATTAAATTCGTTAGCTTCTACTTTCACTTCGCCGATACCGTCTATCACCGTTGAGTTTTTGTTGGCGAGATTTAACACTCGATTTAGTTTACTCAGTTTCAAAAAATTGTTTTTGTTGACACTCATGTGCGACGTGCACCCACTATCCAAGCACCATTTTCTAGTACTTTCCGGACACAAAAACACTGCTTCGGTAGCATTTAACGACGCCATTTTATTTTCACGGAATTTTTCTTCGGACCTGTTAGCGCTTTGCCTGTGATCAAATCTTGTCTTACACTCTCTCGCGAAATGTCCACTTTTGCCACACTGGAAGCAAGTCAAATTGCTATTTCGATTTTTCGAACCCCGAGTGTCAAAGTTTGTATTGTTTCTGAAATGACTTTGCTTCTTTTGCATGTTTTTCACATACATAACCTCATTGTCACATTTTTCCTCATTCGCTTTCCGCGATTCGGACTCTTCCAAGATTTTCACACGTAAAATTTCGGGTTTTGGTAATTCGTCCCGAGTTTCTAATGCGCACCGAAAAGTCTCGAAGGAGCTTGGCAAGCTATACAAAAGCAATATAGCAAGCAGCTCATCGCCCATTTCAACGCCTATTTGCTTTAATTTCGCGACCGCATCAAAAAATTCATTTAGGTGGTTTCTCACCACTTCACCTTCCTTCATTCGCGCGAGCGCTACTTTCTTTAAAAGTGTTGCCTTACGAGCAGGCCTTTACGATTGATACGTGGACTCCAACATAAGCCACATTTCGCGCGAATTTTCGCACTCCGCAATCAACCCCAATTCACTCGCACTCATAGCAAGCATAATGTCCGCACTTGCTTTTTGGTCATTTACACACCAAACATCAGCATCTGTTGGCTCAGATGGACACTCTTTATTGCCATCAACATATGACCACAAATCGTTCTTGATGAGGATTGCCCGCATATGTGACCGCCACGTGTCATAATTTTCCGCGTTTAGCGGCTCGATACGAACGACACTAGACATTTTGCAAAAACTTTACCACACGCGTTCAACAAGATATTACACTACCCCGAGGTTAAGGGTCTGGGCCCATAACCTATAAGAATAAATGAAACAGAGGTTTTCAGCCCCACGCGGGTGTAATATATTCTTTATTATGTAAGATCCGAATAGTGTGTTCGATCACGCGGTTTACAAAGAACTGTAACAATTTACTTTTATATACTTCAATTTACCGTGTGTACATATTTCTATTATACATAAATGAATAACGTTATATTTCCAATTTAGTACACAAGGTGATTAATATTAATACTAATTGTAGAACTACTTGGCCGCTCCAACAGTATATTTGTATGGGTGTTCAAAATTTTGCTATTCTTACATACATATGATAACGAGATGCATGTACATAGTACAAAGTTATCGAGGAGGATTTCTATATGGATGACCTCATGACCGGAGTAGATAGTGTACAAGAGTGTTGTGAAATAAAACAAAAAATTGAGCAACAATTAATGAAGTTTGGTTTACAATTAAGAAAGTGGCTGACAAATAATTCTTCAATACTAAAAGACAATATACCATAGAGCAGTGAATAAAATTACATAATAAATAGTGATGAAGTCGTGAAAACGTTAGGACTTAAATGGGATCCTAAAAACGATGAAAGTTCGAAATTGAATTAAAAAAAAATCAGAAAATCACAAAACGACAAATATTGACTAATTTAGCCACTATATTCGATCCACTTGGGTGGCTATCTCCAATAACCATTGCATTAAAGCTATTTTTACAAAAGCTTTGGGTACAGAAGTTAACTTGGGATGAAAAACTATCAGATGAGTTGAAAACGGAATGGTTTAAATTTAAACTACAAAATGTACAAATCCCTAGATGGATGCAAACTTTTCAAATGAAAGATTTACCATAGAGCTGCATGGTTTTGCAGATGCATCAGAAAAAGCAGTGTACATTAGTGTGTACATTAAATTAAAGAGCGAATAACCATAGCAGCAGCAAAAAGTAAAGTAAATCCAATCAAAAATAGAAAAACCTTGCCTAAATTAGAGCTTTGTGTAGCTCACCTATTATCAATACTAATACATCGCATATTAATTACGATCAAGCAAAGAACGAAAATCTACACATGGAGCGATTCTACGATTACTTTATTTTGGATAGAAAACAATCAAAGTAAAGACAAATTTATTAGAACTATAGTCAACGATACTAAGAATTTGATTCCAAGTGCAAAATGGAATCATGTACTTCCTAAAGATAATCCAGCAGACGTAGCATCGAGAGGAATTCCACCCGATAAATTACAAATACAAAAATTATGGTGGAATGGTCCAGACTGGTTGACAAAATCAGAAGACAAGTGGCCACAATCAAGCAATAAGAAGACAACATGCGCGGTAACAGCAGTGAGTAAAATTAATAAAGACCATCCTTTAGACTCTCTTATAGAAAAATACTCCAGTTATCAAAAACTAATTAGAGTTGCAGCCTAAGTATTGCGTTTTAAAAATAAATTGCATAAACCAAAATTATATCCGCGATATTTAACATCAGAGGAATTAAAAACGGCAGAAATAGAAATCATCAAGCAATATCAACACAAAGAGTTCAAAAATGAATTTCAGAAATTGTTCAAAAAAGAAAATATAAAGCAAGATAATAAGTTGTCAGTCTTGTATCCATTCATCGATGGCGAAGGTGTTATGCGAGTAGGCGGTAGGTTGAAGAACTCATATATCATATATCTCATATGAACCAAAACATCCTGCAATTATTAACAAATCCCAGATATCATGGTTAATAATTAAGGATGCACATAATAAAACATTGCATGGTGGCAATCAATTAATAGAAGCTGCAATACGAAGAAAGTACTGGGTAATAAACCTTAAAAAAGGAGTTAAGAAATGTATTCGACTTTGCGTGAAATGCATAAGATACCGGCAAGAAACTTCTCAACAAATAATGGGAAACTTACCTGAGATGCGAGTTTCGCAGTATTCACCTTTTACACATACCGGTGTCGACTACGTTGGACCATTACTTATAAAGTGCTCCAAAAATAAAGGTATCAAATCATACCTATAAAGGATACATTGCAATATTTGTATGTATGGCAACAAAAGCTATAAATTTAGGAGCAGTGTCAGATCTAACGACAGAAGCCTTCTTAGCAGCACTAAGAAGATCTTTCGCTAGAAGAGGAAAAAGTTCGCATATGTATTCAGATAATGGTAAAAATTTCATTGGAGCAAATCGAAGTATAGAATCTCAATTTAAAAATGCTCTCAATTATTCTATATCACCGATATTAGCAAACAAAAAGATCGAATGGGATTTTATCCCGCCGGCAAGTCCTCATTTCGGAGGTATTTGGAAAGCAGGTGTAAAATGTGATAATAAAAATGAAATCACAGCGCCTTCAATATGGTCTTTGGGCAAAGTAACACAAGTACACAAGGGTACGGATGAAAAAGCTCGCGTAGCTACAATAAAAACAAGTGATGAAACTATAAAAAGATCAATACACAAATTGTGCCCATTACATTGTATTCAAGATGTCGAAAAGAATACTCAAAATGAAGAAGTTGGAGCTAACTATACTGCAATTATAATTTAAATAGACCTACTCAGTCAGTAGTTGCAATGTTAACACTATTTTTGGTCATTATAGCAAAAGTGAGTAATATTAAAGGAGAAGCATCAGCTAGTGCAAATTACATCACGCAATCCGCCCTTTCAAATAGTACAGCTGTTTACTTGGACACTTAAGGAAAAGTAGATGTTGTAGCGTCTCTTTGGAACTTAATAATATACTATAATCTGGAACCTTATTTCAAAGAAATTGAAAGTATACCAATTTACTTAAAACAAATAAAGGAGTTATGTCCATCGACGGTACACTCAACGTCCTCAGAAAAACTACAGCAGATGTCAACAATCAATTTATTAAAATTGATAATCAAATAAATAACATCAAAAAGTTAATGGCGAATGCGATTGACATCTATAGATTCTCCACGTCATTTTAGTTAATCACAATGCAGTTACAATCAATATTAAAAGAGTGTGAGAACACACAGACATCAGTAATAAATATGCTAATTGATGTTAATCATCAGCGAATAAATCTATCCCTAATTAAACCTTCTCAACTTGTTAAAGAAATTCAAAAAATAAATCTCAAACTTCCATCGAAATTGAAATTACCTGGTGAAGGAGATAATGAATTAAAGGAAGTATTTAAGACTATAACTGCAAATAGAATTATTGTAGACAAAAAGTTAGTAATTAACACAGAAATACCTTTATTACAATCCCAAATGTCAGAAGTCTTCAGACTAATAGCCGTACCACTAAGTAAAAGAAACATGACTCTAGTAGCTAAACTTACCATAAATCGGAGTTTATAATTTTCAATTTCGAATTTGATGCATACTTCTTACTCAATCCAGCGCAACTAAATAAATGTCGTAAGACCACTACACCATTACATTTGTTATGGAGATTGGCCCTGGACCTCAGCTACCGATAACTCGTGCGAAGTATCTGCTATCAAACATACGAAGACCGCCAATTGTGAGCTTCAACAAATTCAAAGCGACGAGTTTTGGATTGAATTTAATAAGCCAAATACATGGATTTTTAAGCTAAACAACAAAGTGAGAATCAGTGTGAGCTGTGGACAATCAGCTGCGAAGTGGATAAATTTAGCACCTCAAGGCATTCTTTCTTTGAATCCGGGGTGCAGTTTGAGATACAACGGAGGATTTCTAACATCTTCAGCAATTATGTCATCTGAAGCCTAGTTCGATTCACAAAGAACTTGGATAACAACCATTGATATCATAGAAGATGAAAATATTAAGCCTTTCCACTCCACAACAATCGACTATCAACAAGATGTCAGCAATTTACAACACAACTTAGATGAATTTAGAAAGCAGCGATTGAAATTAAGAGGATTAGACTTCCATCATGTTACAGGTCATACATCCTTAATATTATGCATATTAATTATAATTATTTTATTAATACTATACATTAAATTCTTAAGGAAGAAAGAGCTCAATGCAAGAATTCATTTCGAATCACCTATAAATAATAGCCGCCCGCAAGATGTTCAACTGTAAAATAATTTGAACATATTTTTGAATACAGTCCACTCAATTAATTATATTTAAGTTAGCAAGAAACAAAAAAGAAAAAAAATCCATAATTAGAATCAGTTAAATACATACGATTATTGCTGGCCGCAAGATGTTTAATTATCATTAAACATATTTTTTAGTTTTAGTAGTCATGTATACATATTCATTTCTACATGCATGTGAACTCTTATAACTTTAATACCCATATGAATTGTAATACAATGCGTTGATATTTGGAGAACTAATAATAAATCGATATACCTTCTGTTCAAATATAAACGAGACTGCTCAATAAAACAAAAACGGTTAATTATTCTTCAATATTTATTTTATCCCCTTCAAAATAGTCACCATTAGAGGCGATACACATATGCCACCTTTTTTTCCAATCTGCATAACACTTCTGGTACGCCGCTTTAGGTATGGCTTTCAGTTTCTTCTCCGAATTCTCTTTTATGACTTCAATCGACTGAAAATGCTTTCCACGAAGCGGCAATTTGAGTTCAGGGAAAAGAAAAAAGTCACACGGTCATGTCGGGTGAATACGGTGCTTGCGGAACAATATTTACGTTGTTTTTGGTCAAATAATCGCCTACAAGACGAGACGTATGAGCTGGCGCATTATCATGATGTAGAAACCATGACTTGTTGTCCCACAAATCCTTCCTTTTGAGACGAATATTCTCACGCAAACGCTTCAAAACGGATAAATAATATTCAGCATTAACGGATTGACCTTCTGGAAGGAATACCGAGCGCACAACACCTTGGCTATCAAAGAAAACAGTGAGCATAACTTTGATTTTCGATCGACTTTGACGTGGTTTTTTGGGTTTCGGCTCATTTGGAAGGCGCCATTCAGATGATTGCTGGGCTGTTTCAACGTCGTATTCATAGACCCAAGTCTCGTTACCAGTTATGATGTGCTGGATGTCCATATCACTCATTGTGAGCATTTCCTTGGCGACAGTTATGCGTTCCTCTTTTTGAAGAAAATTCAACAATTTTGGAACAAGTCGAGCAGACACACGTCTCATGCCCAAAACATCGTGAATAATGCTATGAGCGGATCCATTTGATATGTTGAGCTCACTAGCTATCTCTCTTTCAGTCACACGACGATTTTCCAACACAATTTTCTTTACTTTTTCGACGTTTTCTTCGTTTATTGACGTTGCTGGACGACGATCATGGGGCAAGTTCTCCAGCGATGTACGGCCGTCCTTGAACGACTTATACCAATCAAAAATACGTGCACGTGATAGGCAAGACTCCCCATATGCCTTCTGCAACATTTTCATGGCGTCCGTCGCACTTATTCCATTGGAATAACAAAATTTCAAACAAACTCTTCGCTCAACGTTAATTTCCATAGTAAAATTCGAAAAACACACTCGAGGTTGACTTGTTTATAGTGCCGTAAAAAAAAACTATGTTACAGATCGCGCTCAAATTTGACATGTAAACATATAACAGTCCTGCCAATCTCAGCAAAAAAAAGTATGGCCATATGTCTGGTCCTTGTCGAATTATGGATAAAGTCTCCGTTTATATTTGAGCAGAAGGTATATATACATATCAATTCATTCTCAAAGCAATGCCATAAACCTAAACACACATAAATTACAAATATTTACATATACACATACGTATAGGTATATACTTATACCTAAATCATTTTACTGTGTGACATTTATAGCCAAACATAAGATACATTTCTTATCACACACAAATAGTTTATAATATTATGTATGCCACTTGTAAGTGCCACAAATGCACACAAAGCAATAAAAATACTATTATATATTAGAACAGGAAAATAGTTTTAAGAAATTGTATATAAGAACGTTTATATTATTGAATAAATCAGATTCTTACAAAATCTCAACCAAGTAGTTTGCTTCCCCCCACCAGTGGTAAGGGGCAATTATTAAACCTAAACAGACGTTGATATTGTTTTTACACAGGAAGTAGTCGAGTTTAGGAAAAAGCGGTCGTAGAGATGACAACATACGAGAACAAGAAAACAAAAGTAGAGGTTGTTGATTCGAAACTAAAATTAAAAAATGCTTCCGTTGTTGTTGATCAACAAACCGAAGATTGGTTAAAAGAAGGGATAATACAAGAAAGTAGTTCAAACTATGCGTCACCGGTGATAGTTATTCCGAAGAAAGATGGCAGTAGGAAATTATATTGTGATTACAGACGATTAAATCAAAAAATCATTCCTGACAATTTCCCTATGGTGATAATGGACGATGTTTTAGATAGGCTTCCAGGTGGTCGCGATTTTACCACACTCGACTTATCTAATGGCTTTTTCCACGTATCTGTAGAACCAAAATCAAGAAAGTATACATCATTTGTAACTAGCAATGGCCAATATGAGTATTGTGTCGTACCTTTTGGGATATGTAATTAACCTTCGATGTTTTGTAGAGTTATGAATGCTGTGTTTCGGAGGTTAATCCAAAAAGGCACAAAAGTTACTTATATGGACGATTTGATTATTCCTTCGAAAGATGAAGAAGAGGGCTTAAAGAAACTGAAAGAGGTCTTAGAGGTTAGTGCTACATACGGATTGAAGAAAAAAGGAAAGAAATGTGAGTTTCTAAAGAGGAAGGTGGAATTTCTGGGGTATATTATAGAAAATGGAACATTTCAAATTTCAGATGAAAAGACAGTAGCAGTGAAGAACTTTCCATTACCAAAAGATAAGAAGAGCTTAAAACGCTTTTTAGGTTTGACATCATACTCTCGAATATGGCAGCCGTCGATAATAGATCATTCCTTCTTCCACTTCCCAGAGAGGATAGTAGCCTTCCTATTATCTTAAGCAACAAGCCATTTATGAATCGAATTTGAAATAACATTAATCATCAATACAATATTTTTGCACAGGTCAGCCTAAGTACCGAATTTAAACTAAATCAGACCATAAATAATTTTTTTTTGAAATTGATCAGTCCCTGGCTCACTTCGTAGAGAGAAGACCACCCTCCTTCTTCTTCCAGTTAACCTTAGTAAAAAAGCAAATAGGTATCAAAATTAAAATTCTAGTAAGCCGAACCATATATAAGTTTTTTAGAATATGTTAGACATAGAGTCTTTTCATTGTACACATATTAACATATAATGAATTACAATTTGATTTTTTAAATCTTAGGAATAGCTAAAAATAATATTATGTCTAAAAGGAGGGATTTCAACAGTATGTTGATATAGGTAAGGAGAATAGGGATGGGTATTATGCAAATAGGTTTGTAACTGCCGTTTTGAGGCATCCAATAGTTTTGATACATTTTATTGAAATTGGCAATGAGTTCCAAATTCTGACAGCATCAACAAAAACAATCTAGAGGTCGTAAAAGTTTTGTACTTGGGGACAACAATATTGTGAGTACGGGAAGATTGCGCAAACTTTATTTTGCGGAAAAGATAACCTGGTTGACGGGTTTTGATGATTTTAAATAAATATATTAAATTACGAACCTTGAGATAATTCTCAAGGGTGAATTTTTCCTGCTTATCTACCGGCTTTCACGTAAAGCGAACGATAAATATGATATTTTCGAATATGTCAGTTCCTGATCCACTTCCTAATAAATTAAGCAAAAAACCACCTTCGAACCGAATTTAAAATAAATCGGATCATAAATACAATATTTTGCATAGCCTATGTACCGCCTATGTACCGAATTTCAAGTGAATCCAACATTAAATACAATACCTATTTCCTGGTACGTTGCTAGGAAAGAAGAAGAGTTTTTCTGCCCTTCTACCTAAAAGCCACCTATGCACCTAATTTCAAATAAATCGAAAGATAAATACAGTTTTTACGAATAGGCCAGTCCTAGTTCCATCTTACGCAGGGAAGAGTACTCTCCCTCTTAATTTAAGGAAAAATCTAAACATGTACCAAACTTCAGGTAAATCGAACCATAAATAATTCATTTTAAATTGGTCAGTCCTTTGCCCATTTCCTGGAGAGAAAAGAATTATTCCTGCTCTTAATTAATTTAAGGATAAAGACAAATTTTACGAATAGGTCAGTCCGTGGTCCTCTTACGGAGAGAAGAGTAGTTTTCCTGTTAATGTAAGAAAAAATCCACGCGTGTTCCAAATTTTAAGTAAATCAAACCATAGATAAGGTTTTTTCGAATATGCCAGACCTTGGTCCACTCCCGGAGAGAAGTGTACTCTCCCTGTTAATCTAAGCGAAACCCTCCTAAAAGTTAAAAATAAAACTCCAATCACTATAGAGTGTACTTAGATTAATCAACCATAAACGACTTATTCGCATCGCAGTTTAAATTTCTTAACGCGAATAGTAGGAATTGCTTTTGTACAGATTCCAATCATCACCATACAATTGAAAGTGCGGACTCTACACAACTGAGCCATATTCCAAAATGCGTCTAACAAGTGAGGTAAAGAGTAATGTGGTAATGTATAGGTCATTGAACTCCTTAGCCCAACCTTTAATGAAAGCTAAAACACATTTTGCCTTGTTAGCACAAGCATTTGTATGATTTCTAAATCTAGCTTAGAGTCCATTGTGATACCGAAATCAATGAAGCCAGTACACGGTGATTATGTATCATATAGGCAAAGGATTGGAAAGATTTTATGTAGAAACACATATAATTACATTTATTAAAATTTTAATAACCACCTAACTAAATCACTTAGGTCAAGTTGCAAAAGTTTTCTATCTTCATTAGAATGAACTGATTTAAGGGGGGACATCTGAGTAAAATTTTGAAAAAATCAAAAAATTTTTTTTTCGTTTAAAAGATGCTTTAGGATCTTAAAAATAATATACCACAAGATAGAATCCGGCAAAAGTGTCTAAATGTCCAAATTCTGCGGCAATGCCTCATAGGCATATTCTATATATATATAATAACTTTAAACGCGTTTTTCTCGAAACCACTTTTTTTTAGACGGCCGGAAACATAACTCGAGCAAATCTTAACCGATCGATCTGAAATTTTGACAGTATATTCAAAATTCCTTCCTCTATCGACACACGTATAATTTTTTTTTTATATTGCTTACTTTTTTTTTTATAAACAATTTTTGGACTTTTTTCCTCGTGAAAATTTGAACTTTTTTTTCGATCACGCACCATTTTGCGAAAAATGATGTATAGAAACTAACAAAACTTTATTTTTTGTTCCAGATCAAAAATTAAGGACGTTAGCTTTCCGGCCATGGACCCCCTTCCCAAAAATAGGGCCTACGAAGAAATGCTGCACAGCCGCCATTTTGTTTTCGATTTCTTTCAAAAAATCATATTTTGTACATCGGATCGCATATTATAAAACCTACTTTACAAAATTTCGATTGGCTCTTTCGTTTGGTCAAAAAAAATTCCAGAAAATCCGCTTATTTTTTTTGAGTTACTCAGATGTCCCCCCTTAAAGAGCTTGATATCATCTGCCTACATTAGTATTTTAGAATGAAGAACCACACTTGGAGGGGAATATATGGAATAGTAAGGGGCCAAGGGGACTGCCTTGAGGAACACCAGATGTTACTGCTATTTCACATGATGTACAACATTTAAAAATTACTATTTGTTTTCTACCAATCAAGTTCGATGAAATCCACTTGAGAAACGAATTCATCGAGTTTAAAGTGAAGTAAAAAATGAAAGAGAGACCTTGTCAAATGCTTTGCTGAAATCAATGTAGATAACATCTATTTGAAAATCATTTTTGAAACCATTACTGGCATGGGTTGTGAATTCTAGGTGGTTCGATAGGATAGATTTGCCTTTACAAAACCCATGTTGTGATATGTCAATAATTGATGACACAGGATGGGCTAATTGATCTGTTATAATAGCTTCGAATATTTTGGGGATCTACTATCAGATTTAAGTAGAGGTAAAATGTATGACTCTTTCCGCAGAGAAAAAATAAATTTTGCTTTAATGAAGCATTGAATGTGCTCGTTAATGGTATATATAGAATGAGCTCTTAAGACTCTCTGAACAACATCAGCGGACAGATGTGGTTGCGTAAAAGTAATCAAAAGAAGGCAATAAGTAAGGGTAAGTGTTGGCTGCTGGGTTTAATTTGTATTTGGCGCATAATTAGCTTCGAAAAAAACTGCGATTCTTTAACAATTACTAGAAACTTCATCATTCAGTTTCATAGATGATGGAGACCCAAACATCTCACGTTTTGAATTAACAAAACTATAGAATGTCTTCGGATTTGAAGTATGATATTTTGAGCTCTTGACATATAAAGGGTGGTTAAATTTTCAAGTGCCGATGTTGATTTTGAATAAAACACAAACTATTTAGGAAATTATTGAAATTTTATTTTATTATGATATATTGGTAATACTCAATTATGTATGTAACAAAATATCGGCCAAATGAGCGCCGCGACCTCGGCGGCACACCTCCATACGATGGTCCAAATTTTCGATGACGCTGAGGCATAATGGAGTTTCTATGCCGTTAATGTGCCGAATTATCTCATCCTTTAGCTATTGAATTGTTGCTGGCTTATCGACGTACACCTTTTCTTTCAAATAACCCCAGAGAAAAAAGTCCAACGGTGTCAAATCACATGATCTTGGGGGCCAATTGACATCGCCATTACGTGAGATAACACGGCCATTGAATTTGTTGCGCAAAAGAGCCATTGTTTCGTTAGCTGTGTGGCAAGTGGCACCGTCCTGCTGAAACCACATATCGTCCACATCCATATCTTCCAATTGTGGCCATAAAAAATTCGTTATCATCTCACGATAGCGAACACCATTCACAGTAGCTGCCTGACCGGCCTCATTTTGGAAAAAATACGGCCCGATGATGCCGCCAGCCCATAAACCGCACCAAACAGTCACTCTTTGTGGGTGCATTGGTTTTTCGACAATCACTCTTGGATTCTCATTCGCCCAAATGCGGCAATTCTGTTTATTGACGAATCCACTGAGGTGAAAATGTGCCTCATCACTGAAGATGATTTTCTTCGAAAATTTTCATAATAAGTCTGGATAACATTAACACGTTGTTGGATTGTGTATCTCTCCATGGTTCAAATTGAGTAAGTCTGAAATAGAGAAATGTCAAATTAAACTCGGAAAAAAACTTGGCGTTTAGGTGTGGTTCACATTCAACATCGGCCCTTACAATTTAACCACCCTTTACTTCTTGTAACACAACTTATTCAAAATATTATACTTTTGACTTTGACTTTTCAAGCATCACCAATTTTATTTAAGCGGTCATCTGTGAAAACTTCAAAGTTGCTCCATAAGATTTCAGAGGTGAAGACATTTGTTTTAAGCCAAGTTTCGGAGAAAACCAAGATTTTATAGTCGCAGTTTATATAAATCTGTCAGCCTAATGTTCAAACCTCATACGTTTTGATAGTAGATATTCAAGTTAACATCCTTTAGCAGTTTTTTGGTTCAGAGGAGGCAACATGTAGTTGAGCAAGATTGTTTCTAATTGAACAGGCACCATTCTGCCAAAATGATGAGCTTAAAAGTACATTAAAGTAATCAGCGGAAACATCTATTTTAAAGAAAAAAATGAACTTCCTAAAATCCAAACTGACTGGATCTAATTTGCACGATGTATAGGATCGGACCTCATCCGCAGTTGTATCTTTTGCAAACCGCAATACAAATACGGACTTTTCGGAACCACTACTAACTCTTTTCCATTCAATCAAGTTGTGTTTTACTTCGAGGGAGGTGCTGAAGGAAGTAAAAGTTCCGGCGCCGCAAGTTTTTCAATGTGTTTAGATGCAGTCGAAATAGTAGTAGGAGGTGGGGCAGGTGCAGAGGGAAGTGAACTACATTCAATGTCTTTCCGGTAGTCCTTGTTACCCTAAGGAAATTAAATGACATCAAATTTCTATTTCTATTTGGAATGATTAATGGATTTATAGGAGCGTCCAAAGCGACAGTAACTGGATTTATAACTATCCTATCGCTACTATTTTTTGGCTTCTTGGACCTTGGTTTATTTATCGGGAAATTAGAGGAAGAAATGCATTTAAAAATTTAAGTTCGATAAGGGCTTTCAAATCTCTCCCTGTTTCCAGAAAGCCACTCTTTGTAGTTTAAAAAAAGTTTAAAAATGTCAATCTCAACTTTACTACATTTTGGGCATGACCAGCGCCCTTGCTATCATTTATTAAGTCAAGGACACGACCAATTAAACTGGCGGATTTAGCGTGGGCTAGCTCATCGCAAACCCAACAAGATATATGACGCTCGGCATCACTTTTCAAATTAGACTTTTCAAACGAACAGGACATCTTCTTTAAATAAAAGTAATAAAAATAAATATGTAAAAGAAAAAATAACTAAAAAGTTACAGAAGCACTGAAACAATTGAGTTTAGCAAACGTAGAGACAAACAAAATAACACAGTTTAAGAGGCAATGTAATAAAACCAAGACCAGCTGATTGCCCACGCTTCAGCGGTTACAAAGCGCCAATTATATATATATATATATATATACTTAAGTTTTTGACACTTTAAACATAAAACCGCCCAGCACAAACATTCATACGTTAAATTTAAAAATTTTCCTGTTAACCCAAGCAAAAAGCCACCTATTTACAAAATTTAGATTAAAAAATTTTTTTCGAATATGTCAGTCCCTGGTTCCTTTCCCGGAGAGAAGAGTAGTTTTACAATTCATCTACCTAAAAATCATCAACTTTCAAATAAATCAAACGATAAATAAAATTTTTTCGAGTTGGTGAGTCCCTGGCTCACTTCCCGGAGAGAAGGCTACTCATCTCCTTCTTCCTGTTAATCTAATCAAAAAGCAAATTTCGTACCAGAATTCAAGTAAATCAAAGCAGAACCAGAATTTTTCGTATAGGTAAGCCATTGGTTCATTTCCCGGGGATGAATGTAGCCTTCCTTTTTATCTAAACAGAAATGCACCTATGTACAATATGTACCGACTTTCGTGTTAGTCGAACCATAAATGAATTTTTTCTTTTAATCTAAGTAGAAAGGCACCTATGTACCGAATTTCAAGTAAATAGACATTAAATATTTTTTTTTTTTTTTGAATAGGCCAGTCCCCTGTCCACTTCCCGTGGCGAAGAGAAGTGTTCCTGTTATTTTACCTAAAAGCCACCTATGCACCGAATTTCACGATAAATACAATTTTTGCGAATAGGTCAGTCTTTGTTCCATCTTACGGAGAAAAGCCAACACTGCACCGAAGTTAAAGTAAATCCAACGATAAATACAAATCGAAATAACTATTTTTCGTATAGGTCCAACTTTTTCGAATAAGTTTGTCCCTGGCTCACTTCGTGGAAACAACAGTAGTCTTCTGGGTTATCTAAACACAAACTCACCTTTGTACCGAATTTCAAGTACAATTAATAAGATTTTTTTGAATATGCCAGTCCCTGGGTCACTTCCAAGAGAATACTAGAGTTCCTGTAAATCTAAGCAAGACTTCCGGGAGTATTCCACATGTTATTCCAAGCAAAAAGCCACAAATATATTGAATTTCGAATGAAGCGAAGTACATATAAGATTTTTTCTAATAGGTTAGACCCTGGCTCTTTTCCTGGAGAGAAGAGTAGTCTTCATATCAACCTAACCAAAAAGCCACATATGGATCGAGTATAAAGTAATCTCAGCAAAAAACCACCCATTTAAGAAATATCATTCAAATCGAACTAAAAATACATTTTTTTTAATAGGTCAGTCCTTGATCCACCTCCCGGAGAGATAAGTAACCCTATTTTTTTGAATGGGTCAGTCACTGGTCCACTCTTCAAAGAGAGGTATAGTCTTCCTGTTCATCTAAGTAAAAAGCCACTTATGTACAGAATTTCAAGTAAATGGAAACTTTAATACGATATTTTTAAATAAGTTATTAATTGGCCCACTATCCAGAGAGAAGTGTGGTCTTCCTGTAAATCTAAGCAAACCCACCTTTGTACAGATTTTCAAGTAAATCGAGCCATAAATAAGATTTTTTTGAATAGGTTAGTTCTGGGTCACCTTTCTGTAGATAAAAGTATAACGATTTTTTGAATAAGTCGTTCGTTATTCCACTTCCTATTGACTTAAGCCACCTATGTACCAAATTTCAAGTAAATTAAACTTTAAATACAATTTTTTCGAATAGGTCAGTCCCTGGTCAACTTCCCAGAGAGAAGTAATCTCCATGTTAACATAGGCAAAAAGGCAGTACCTGTGTTCGAATTATAATTAAAAATAATAAGCCCAACGGTTACCCTCCTCTCGCCCAAACGACACGAAGGGTGACATCCGCATGACGTGCGGAATTTCCCGGGTCACTAAAAGCAAGAGTTTGTTAAGCGTAGAGATTTAAAACTTCACAGTACATACAAACAAAGTCATTGATTATGCAATTAACTAAATTTGGAGAGTTACTTATTAAGAGACGATAGTGTAGTATTTTTCGTTACGAAAAGTGAGTCTGTCAAATGAAATGTGCTTTAACAATTGATTTATTGACATATACGGCGAGATAGTTAATATAGTTCATGATATGTTTTACTTGATTTTAAAAATAATGTTGAATACTGTTAAAATTTACTTCACCTAAAAGAAATAATCTGCAAGTCAGTTCACTTAGAAGTTTTACTAAAAAAATCTTCTTCTTCTTTATTGGCGTTGGCATCGCGATTATAGCCGAATCAATTATAGCGAGCCATTCCTCTCTTTTTTTCGCTGTCTGGCGCCAGTTGGAAATACCAAGTGGGGCCAGGTCACTCTCCACCTGATCTTTCCAACGGAGTGGAGGTTTTCCTCTTCCTCTGCTTTCACCAGCGGGTACTGCATCGAATACTTTCAAAGCTGGAGTGCCTTCATCCATTCGGACGACATGACCTAGCAAGCGTAGCCACTGTCTCTTCATTCGCTGAAGTATGTCAATGACATCGTATAGCTTGTACAGCCCATCGTTCCATCGTCTGCGGTATTCTCTCAAGTCAATGCGCAAAGGACCATAAATCGTTCCTAAAACTTTTCTCTCGAAGACTTTTAGAGCCGACTCATCAGATGTTGACATCGTCCACGCTTCTGCGCCATATAGTAGGACCGCTTTGATGAGCGACTTGTAGAGTTTGGTTCCCGTTCGCCGAGAGAGGACTTTACTTTTCAATTGCCTACTTAGTCTAAAGTAGCACCTGTTGGCAAGAGTGATTCTGCGTTAGATTTCCAGGCTGACATTGTTGTTGGTGTTAATGCTGGTCCCTAGATAGACGAAATTATCTACGACCTCGAAGTTATGACTGTCAATAGTAACGTGGAAGCAGAGTCGTGAATGCGATGACTTTTTTTTTGTTGACAGGAGATATTTCGTCTTGTTCTCGTTCACTACGAGACCCATATCCTTCGCTTCTTTATCAAGCCTGGATAAAGCAGAACTAACGGGGCGGTTTTTGAGGCCGATAATGTCAATATCATCCGCGTACGCCAGTAGTTATACCTTCTCTATTCAGCTCTGCACCTCTAATTATTCTCTCCAGCATCAAATTGAAGAAATCACACGATAAGGAGTCACCTTGTCTGAAACCTTGTTTGGTACAGAACGGTTCGGAGAGGTACTTCCCAATTCTGTCTGCGCTTTTGGCGTTATCAAGCGTCAGTTCACACAGCCGTATGAGTTTTGCGGAGATACAAAATTCAGATAAAGCGGCGTAGAGGCTGCTCCTTTTCGTTCCGTTTTAAAATCGAAGAAAAAATGGGTCACGGGTCTTTTCAAAGATTTCACGAATGGTGAATATCTGATCAGTTCTTCACCGCGATGTTTGAAAGCTCTGCCGGTAGGCCGTCAGCCCAGCCGCTTTGTTGGTTTTTAAGCAGGCAATCGGTATTCGAACTTAGACATGGTCAGGCAGCGGGACGTCTGCTCCATCGTCATCGATTGGAATTTCGGGTTCACCATCTCCGGGTGTTTCATTTTCACTGCCGTTCAGCTGGGAGAAGAAGTGTCCCCTCCATAAATTCAGTATACTCTGGCTATCCGTTTCTAGATTACACCTTTGCGTCCTACATGGTTGCGAGGTAGGCAGTATGTTTTCTCTCCACTGCAATTCGACATTCCTCAACGTTCCAGCTCTTTTTCTGGCAATGCCGAAAACCAATTGTTTCCGTAGCGGTGGTACGTGGGGAGTTTGAGATGCCGTTCCACAGTTTTCTTATATTAAGGTGGTGTTGGGTGCTCTGCGAAAGCAAGCCGAGTAGAAACGTGCTCGGCAGTCTGTTGTGATTGCAACTTTTCGTCGTCGAACCTTCCTTGAGCTTGTTGACGGACTTTTTTTGATACGCAGAGGCGGGTGCGTATCTTCGCTGCAACAAGATAGTGATCCGAGCCGATGTTGGGTTTTCGGAGTGTACGCACGTTAAGAACACTGGAGACATGTCTTCCGTCTATAACAACATGATTGATTTGGTTTTGTGTTTTTCGATCAGAGGACAGCCAAGTAGCTTGGTGAATTTTCCTGTGCTTGAATCTAGTGCTACAGATAACCATATTTCGGGCAGCGACACTAATGACGTACAAAGTATTTTAGTATTAAGTATTAAGTTTAGTGTCCATTGTTACAACCAAGTCAACAAAATTACTTATTTTTCTAGAATATATTTGTCTATTGTGTAAGATGGTGATTGAAAATGCGTATGGTTTAACATTTGTTAAGGTTAAGAGGCATATCATATTTATTGCACCAAATGTAACGATAGATTTTCCTTTGCAAAACATATGATGGCAGTTGGAAATTAATGGAAATATGGAAAAGGTTAATTGGGTAATAATTATTGCTTCTAACAGTTTTGGTATAGCACATATTTTTCGCGATTCCTCTATAATTTTCAATTGAAGATCGACTACCAGATGTACTTGCAGAACTCATTAAATGGTAAAACTTTCGAAAATGACGAGGCTATAAAACCGCACTTGGTTCAGTTTTTTGCAGATAAAGGCCGGAAATTTTATGTGCGTGGTCCTCCAACCAAATGGAAATAGCATAATTGATTAAAGTTCATTATAAAATTTAAAAAAAAAATTATTTACTTTCTTTAAAAAATTGCCGGTTTCTTTGATTGAGTTCACGAACTCTTCCATAGCAAATACCTTGTTTTAGGGATGCATTAAAGAGATGCGATAAAGGCTGGTACAAGTTTTCAGCGCTATATTTAAGGAAGCATGTTGGAATCATGTTGAGCCCATAACAAAAGGAACTCTTTAAAGCTTTCAACTGACATAACAGATCTTCGGTAGAAACAACCGAATTAATTGAGTAATTAGACTTGAAAAATTGTGCAAACATATTCGAGATATTATGAAAGTCACTTGATTGGTTTTGTATGTCATGGTGGATGGAAACAAATAGACTATGCGTTTGCAATTAACGAAATCATAAAACGTCTTAGGATTACGTTCAATGTTAATTTTAACCTTAATTAAGTAATCGTTGTAACATTTAAATATAAAGTTCGGTTATTTTTGGGACACACCGTGTATATAAGCCAAAGCCACTACTAAAAAAATACAAAGCATCAAAGCTTTCGTCAGCTGACTGCTGAATAATTGCTGAATATCTGCTCACTCACCCAAGACACATATTAACTTCAGTTGCCTGAAGAATTGCACGGAGGTCTAAAGCCCCAATGAGCTGATAGCTGATGGTTTGCTTAATTAACTCAACGTCCAAGAACAAATCATGGCACATCTTTATGTTATTAACAACATCCTTTGAAATGAGATAAAAACACGGAAACATAAAACGTGGGATAAAAAACTGCCATCATGGCAGAAACAGCTAAACTAATAGCAACGATCCCCATTATTGAAGCTCTCCAAATTAATGAAAATACTGCGGAAAATTCCAACACAACAGCTGGCATTCGAGATATTATGCGCGAAGAGTTCATAACTCTTAAATAATCGCTAAGTCCTACCATTAACACTTCTAACATAAGTTATGCGGAAGTAGTTAGAGAAAATACTCCGAAATCGATTACCAAACCTGCGATCGTAATTCGTGCGCCCGATGGCACCAACGCCAAACGCGCTGATGTGTTACAAGCATTTCGTAGCAGCATCTCCTTTAGAAACAATGATTCCTGCAAATATTTCAAACGTATCTAACATAAAGTACGTATTGAATTCGATAATAAAGATCATGTCGAAACTATGAAACGTATCAACGATCAAAGGTGAAAACGCCAAAATTCTAAGAGGCATTTCTAGGGAAATTGAGCTAAGTGATTTATTAAGCATTATGAAAGCCCAAAACTCTAAATTAAGCGCCGAAGTCGAAGAAGCAAATGCGAAGTAATAGTTGCACCCTGCTCTCACTGTCCTAGCAAAGTCCATTGGCTGTTAAACAATTACGCTCCATTCAAGCCGACGTCAACCATTGCTATGGTGCATTCGATGAATTGTTGCAATATTTTATTTCAAACTCATTTGATTTAGCTATTATTTGCGAACCTTACAGGTACTCGGAGGTGACCTCAATGGTTGGATTACACTCTGGGGATCTGAAGGAAATAATCAGCGTGGAAACGCTATCGCCAACATCATAGCAGGCCACAAAATGGCAATCTGCAGTTCAGGAAAAATTCCAACGTTCAACGCAATAGGACACGGTGCGATTGCTAGCTCCATTGTCGATATAACGTTGGCATCACAAAATTGTAAAAAATGCTCTGCGCGGGAATGTTCACGTAGTCGATGGCGGTGGATGGAGCGTAATGACCGTTAAAGGCATTGACAATAAAGTCAAGCGCATGACTGATGTTATAAAACACGCTTGCCCCGTATTTATGAAAATGCGCGGAAGTTTTCAACAATTCAATCCATGGTGGAGTGCCGATCTTCAAGCTTTAAAAGAAAGGGGAATAAAACTTCATCACAAGCTAAATACACTTAGAAAAGAAAGACTGAGTAGGCAAGGGCATTAAAAGATGTATAAATTAAAAACTTCCGCGACTTTCACAAATGGTCTAATCAAGGATGCACCCATGCAACGGCCACTAATAACCCTTCAAAGAGAGGAGAATTTCACTTAAATAAGCGAAATAATTACTTCAGCTTTTTTGAATCACTTTTACCCTGATGATAACAACGACACAAACATCCACCAAAAGGCAATTCGTAAACAATCGAGGCATGATATTGATACCAACGACGATGTTGACTTTGAAGAAGCCGAACGCTTTGTCCACAAAGAATAGACAACTTAACATCAGACATATGTCTTGAATTCGGTAAAAACCATACACGATTATTAATAAAATTGCTCAACGCTTGCCTTAAGATAGGCTATTTTCCTCGAGTGTGGAATGAAGTACTAGGTGTGTCCCAAAAATAACCGAACTTGTTGGATATAAAATAGTAAAATACACATTATATTATCTTTGAAAGTTATTATTTATTCAAAATAGGTTCCATTTGACTCAACACAACGTTTGGAACGATCAACCAGCGCATGCACAGATTTTTTTATGTCATTTTTAGAAATGTTTTTCAGTACCTCGGTTACGGCTGCTTCATTTTTTTCAATTTTTTTTTAATTTTTTAAACTTCAATTTCAATTTTTTTTTCAAGTTTGACACAAGATTTTATATTTGCTCTTTGTTCCATTTTTTTTGGAACCATTAGCACACTTTTGGTTTTATTGAAATGGCTGTCACTTTTACATCTGTCATCCGACTTACATGAAGTCAGGTGCGTTTGAAAGAGGATGAATGTATCTTTTTAATGTTGCAAATTTTCAATGCATGGCGCTGTATGTTGTATGATTTAAATATAAAGTTCGGTTATTTTTGGGACACACCGTGTATACGTAAAAATTATACTAAAACCACAAAAGCCAAATGCCAAAATTGAGCTTTATCACTCAATTGGTCTATTTACGGTGTTTGCAAAACTGCAGGAAAAACTGTTTATTAAACGAATTGGTTTCTTTCCCATAAATATGGACTTTTGTCTCCAAAGCAATATGGGTTCAAAACGCAAATTTCAACACTCGATGTGCTGCACAATGCAATTAAACATATTGAAGCAGAAAAGGGCAAAAAGCGCCAAGTAATATGTGTGTCCCTGGACATAAAAGCAGCCTTTGACAATGCGTGGTGGCCACTACTCCTGAAACGACTCAGAGAGCATAATATTCCACGTAATATTTGCAAACTTATTATAAGCTACTCAGAGGAACGCAAAGTCAGGCTTAATCATGCCGATGCAACCGCATCAAAACCAATGACCAATGGCCAAAGGTTGTGTTCAAGGCTCTATATGTGGCTCAACTTTTTGGAACATTATTCTCGACGATCTGCTAGATATAACGCTGCCGGAAGGCTGTGAAATTCATGCTTTTACCGACGATCCTCCTAACATTTGAAGTTGTAACTAATACCGCACTATCCCTAATCTACCAATGGGGAGTAGACTCGAAATTGATATTTAGTGAGGCAAAAACACAAGTCATTGCTTTTACTACGAAAACAAAATCAGCGAGTGCCTACAATTTAAAAACCACGCACGCTACGTTATCTCCAAACCGCAGCGCATCTTCAGCAACTTATGCAAATTTGTGCGACCAACATGGAGTATAAATGCAGAAAACGTTGCCACCATCTATCGGCAAGTAGTGGAGCCTACAATTAACTATTTTGGTGGGGTATGTGGTAGAGTCAAACAGTTTTATTACATCCGAAAGCTGCTGCGATCGTTCCAGAGAAGCTTCACTATCCGTGCAATCAGAGCGTTTCATACCGTATCTGCTACTTCGGCACTTTCCTTAGCTAATTTTACACTACTACATCTAAAAGTGATAGAAGAAATCAAATTACACGACGTCAAATACAGCGGAACTCCATTTTGCGAAACGCCAAACAATAGAGTTTGGTACTGTCACCTCAAATGAGGAAATCGACCGCATTTGTAGCATAATAGACACTCAGATTTTTACCGACGGAAGCAAACTGGAATCCGATGTATGTGGTTGCACATTTGTTGTACTTCACCCAAACGAAATTTGGGAAGAACATATATCAAAACTGCATAATTCTGCAGTGTTTACCAAGCTGAAGCCTTGGCAATAAATAAGGCACTTGTTTGGGCTCAAAGCAACCTGAAGACACGCATGTTGCACATATTTAGCGATAGCAGATCATTCCGAAAACATTCAATCAACTTTTACTGGGTGAAAGCTGCAAGCTATTAAACAAAATATACCTCGACAAACAGCGGAAGCGTGACAGCGCGAATATTTCGAAGAGACAACTGGTTCTACAAAAAAACTTCATTTTCGTTTTCCCCGCTGACTCCAAGGTTTTCACCCAAATTGTTGGGTGCTTGTTTGCTTAAGGGGTTATATACAGTTATGATTTTCAAAAAATCGATTTCTTTTTATTTTATTTTCTGTATCTATCTATATTTAAGAATACACACAAGAAATGTCAAATCAATCCGGCAAATATTTTCGAAGTTACACGCACATTTGTAAAGACGTTTCGGAGCGCTTGGAAGTATGGTATACCATAAGTATAACTTTAAACGCGTTTTTCTCAGAATGGTGTTTTCAAACCACTATAACTCGAAAACGACTGAACCGATTTCTCTAAAATTTTAACACAAGCTTCTTGAATATATTTTTAAGTGATTAATCTAAGGTCTTATTTTTCCGATAAATACTTTTTTTTTTATAAACAATTTAAAATCGAAATTTCGCTGAAAAATCGACTTTTTTTGAGATGGCGCCATTTTGACAAAAAAATTCTTTTTGCTTATTTCTTCGTGGTTAATCACTAGATTTAACATTACTTTAATGAAATCTTTTTGTTTTTTTTTTTTAATTTCAGATGATCCAGTTCAGAGATAGAGTGGTCACCGCAAGACGTCTTTTTTCAGAGGACCTCCTGGAGATCAGCTGTAGCTCTTCTCCACAGAAATATTTTTACTAATTATAAGGATTAAAATATTGTTGAATAAGCTTAAAATAGCTCTTCTCCACAGAAATATTTTTACTAATTATAAGGATTAAAATATTGTTGAATAATATCATAATAAGTATGTAAACTTTTTGAATCAATAAATTCTAAAAACTTCTCAACAAAAATTCTTAAAAATTCGCTTTTTTTTTGCCCATTAACTGTATATAACCCCTTAACAACTGTCCACGTTATGCCCAGGAGAGGCACACGCAAATAAGTCTTTGCGAAGAACCCCATTCTCTATATGTAGTTAAAGCTGAAAGCCTGATAACCTCTTTTAAAAAACTGGTCTGTAAAATTATAAATACGCTAAAAATGTTCAACGTAGATGCTAATTCATTGTATAATACTTATTCAATGTATGCTACTTACTGAATCAATTTTATACAACCACACATTCGCAGGCAGTATTATTTAACGATCTATTGTAAAACTAACAAAATTAATTATTAACGTAATGTAAAATCAAAATACTGCTCTTAGCTTATAAGTCATTAAACTCTGTAATCTTAAATGATGTTGAAATAATACACTACTCGAAGCGGTGTTAGCGCTTAGAGCCAAATGCAAAAAAAGGAGGCCGAGGTCGTGGACAGAAGGGAGAGAAAAAGAGACAACAAGAAAACCTTTTCGGAATACAAAGCGGCATTGGGGATAGTGCAAATACTACGTGTGGAGGTGGACTTGTCTTTACGTGAGAGATGGTTCAGCGCTGTCAGGCTGATTAAATGCAACGGTGCGTTGACGGTGGAGGGGCTAAAAGTAGCAGCTCCAACCCTCCAAAGACAAGGTGATTCCTAATTGTTGGTGGTGGATGAGGCTTTGATCCCTTCGGCTCGGAAGGCTAAGGTATGGACCCCATGTGTGATGTAGTCGGAGGATGCTCTGCAATTGCTGTAGGCACAGAGCCCGAATATACCTACGCGGGATTGGAAGGTACTTCACGTATCTAAGCAAACGGAGGAGGGTCAAAGCTATACTCTCCAAGTCCACAAAGAGATGGAAGATTTTCTGTACCCAGAGCAAGGCAAGATGTCGTGGGGTATCGACAGGGTTTTCTTTCGCCTAAAGAAGAGGAATGCGAAAGGCGACAACGCAAACATGCTAGAAGCAAGCGAAATCGAAAAGAACATTGGTTTTATCCTGACTAGCCTGAAAATAGCTGAAAGTAACCCGATAGATGGCTCAGCCATGACAGCGCCGACAGAGGAAGCTGGAGATGATCAGCCTAAAAATGCTGAAGTTTCTCCAGATAACGCTAGAGGAGGAGTCGTTCGACGTATCACTGTCCATGAGTCATGGCTTGCAGGCAGCGAAAAAGACAACACAACATCGACGCTTCTCTAAGTGAGCTGTAGGCTCCATAGATTGCTCTGCTATGTATGCACAAAAGAGAAACTCTAATCGGGGATGCGGATGCAAATGCACGCCGTACCTTATGATATGACAGACATAAATGACAGAGGTGAGTCTCTCTTTTGCTATCTTTTACAAAGTAATCTTTAGATTATAAATATTGGTACTGAACCTACGTATTCTGATATACCAATGTCTAAAAACGTGTTAGGTATAACGCTTACAACCGACAAATGAATTCTAGTTGAGGACTGTAAGATACTTAATAGACCAACCTTTTCCGACCGTAGGTATATAGATTTTTCTTCCAGAACAAACAAAATTGCAAGGTCTACTAATTTTAGAAACCCAAGGCAAGCTGATTGGCCCGAATTCGAGGAAATCTGCGAAAGGACCAGCAGAGTACCAAAAGGGTCGACAATTTGTGAAGTCCTTGAGAAAGTTAACACGCATTTCACCCCACTTTAGTCGATGCCTTTGAGACTTTTTGCCCGTTAGGTAAGTTCAAGGGCAAGGGCAAACCGATCTGGTAGAATCCTGAAATAGGATCTCTCAGAAAGAAGGTTAGAGAGCTTCAAGCTAGCGTGACCAGCCGAATCTACTCCGTGCTGAGATGAATATAAGGACCTATTAAGGCTTTATAAAAAGGTTATTCGGCAAGCCAAGAAAAGCTCTTGGCAAAATTTTTACTGTTAAAACAGATCTGGTCCTATTTACAAAGAAATACAAAATTCCAGCTTGGATCAAGCCAAAACTGAAAGAGGACACTTTAGGCTAAAACCTAGCACTAAGTATCTGGGAATTGTGTTGGAAAGCAAGCTGTCGTGGAGACTCAATGTGGAGGAACGAGTGAAGAAGGCATCAGCGGACCTATATGCATGCAAAAGTATGTTGGGCTAGAGCTAGATCTTCATTGCTGTTGTTAAGCCAATACTTTTCTATGGTACTTTGATATGGTGGAAAGCTCGGGATAAAATCACATATCTGGATAGGCTGGAAGACTTTCAATGATCAGCATCACTGGGGCATTCAGAACAACACCATCCGCAGCGCTACATGCGATTTTGAACATTCCTCCAGCAAACCTGAAAGCTAAAAACAGAGCATTCTTATCTTCTGCGAGACTATATGATTTCCGGCAGCATATCCCTCACTGTGCGAATACACTATGTAATTCCGCGTCTGAATTTCAGGAATCTGTTTTCAGCTAAAATAGAGGGAAATGGCTGGAACAAAGGTCTGAAATATGTAAACAAAAGCAGTTTACTGTGTCCAAGTGGAAATAAGGAAGTCGTATAAGCTGCCAAGTCATTGCAGTATCTTCCAAGCCGAAATTTTTGCCATAAAAATGATGACAGTGCTACTGCAAAGTGCCAGCCTTCAAACGAAAAAAATACACATCTATCTGGATAGTCAAGCGGTCATAAAGGCACTCATTTCATACAGCACGAAGTCAGTTATGGCCGCAGTGATTCAAGCACTGGCTGAAAAGAGAAAAGTGTACATTTACTGGGTGCAAAGCCACATGGGCATTGAAAGTAATGAGATAGCAGCATCGAACCATTCAGTTTCATTCAAGGAAGTGAAGAAGAAGCCAGAAGTACAATACTACTACTTAGTCGGACGAATAGACTGTGGGAACGAGCTAAGGGCTGCAGAATCGTGAATACTATGTGGAAAACATTCAATACCAAACTCACAAAGTTTGTACTATCTGTTAAGAGACCGGACTACAGGCTACTGATAGGACTATTAACGGGGCATTGCCTTCTAGCGTCTCATGTGCTTAAGATAGGTCAGACTGCGGACAACAAGTGTAGGAGCACGTAGTCTGTGAATGCACGCCTTTAGGAAAACAAAAGCTATATATACTTAACGCAGAAAGACTACAAGGTCTACAATTAGCACTGGCCATACACAGCATTGCTCTTCACACTAAAGCAAAGCTCAGACATTTCCTTTAAAAACTCGGAAAAACATGGTCGAGTAGAGTAGATGTTGTCATCGACTTGCATCCATGAAACGCAAATAGAACTCCCCCGCTCATTCTGTTCAATCAATTACATCTGTAAATTTGATACTCATTGCATAATATATCATTATCAACAACGTGAGGCATTACGAAGGTTTCGGTAAATGATCACTTTGAAATTGCAATGAAAACTGCTTAAGTACAGGTCAATTAATTTTGTATTCAGACCTCTAACGTTTGTATGAAATATAATCAGTGAGCAATTATTTATTAGTTTCACATTTGGTTTCACATTTGGTCGAAGAAATTGAGCTATATTCCTATTAGTTTTCCTTATACCATAATTTTGTGCTCAAATTCACGTATAACAGCCCGCGAAGGCCGGAATTAAATATTTATAAGATCTTCATCTACGTCAACAAAAATATCAATTTTGAAAGGAGCTATGTTCCTTTCATAATTACAATTAAATTTACGAATATTTTAGTCATTGGTAGTATCATTGGCAAATCTGGAAACAAATATAGACTTTCTGAGTGAAACAACGACCAACTTCCTGAAGATAGGCTCAAGAATTTGCAAATTATAATTTTCAACGGTTTGTGATTGCGGAATTAAACAAACTCTTGAAGAACTTTGCACTTGAGACGGGTTTTAAACTAAAGGACAAGGTGAGGACAAAGTTATTAAATTAGGAGCTGGAAGTGAAGTTTTATCTTGAATCGGAATTGATGCTTTCTTTTGGGGTATAATATGCAGAGTCTCAACATAAGATGGACAGTTCACCCTTTTACGCTTATTGGCTAGCTTGGAATCACCTTGAGAATCATTCAAGCACTGGAAAGTTTGG
Source organism: Ceratitis rosa (assembly GCA_037013455.1). Taxonomy (NCBI): domain Eukaryota; kingdom Metazoa; phylum Arthropoda; class Insecta; order Diptera; family Tephritidae; genus Ceratitis; species Ceratitis rosa. The sequence goes on along the minus strand of JAWMAG010000018.1, from coordinate 1,441,241 downwards.
AGCATGCTTTCATAGTGCTTGAACTTATCCCATGGTGATCCAAGCTCACGGCCAATCTCTTTAAACCCATCACGGGTTTGCTTAATTAATTAATTTGTAGAATTCGTTCTCCATCGCTCTACATTTAAGGTATGACCATCTTAAGCTTTTACCATCGAAAATCGAATAAATCGTTCTACCGGCTATGCCAGCACACTTTATTAAGGCGAATCCATCGCCTAGCCAACAAGAAACGAAGCGCTCAGCCTCGCCTTTAATTGAGCAATTTTCATATTAAATCTGTAGTCCGAAAAATTGCTGCAATAAAATAAAAACTAATAATAAAAACAATAATAAGAAAAAATTAAAACAGAAGTAAAGTGAAGTAAAACAAAAATAATAAAGTTAAATAGTAAAAGAATTCAATGTACACAATTTGACAAACCTAGAGATTGTAATATAAAACAGTTTAAAAGGCACTGTATAGAGCAGTTTTAAATACATTGAGCTCTGACACTCAAAAAACAGAACGCAAACAGCTGTGAGAAAAGAATAACGACACAAAAGCAAACAGCAAAAATAAACAAGAGCAAATGCTTTCACAAAAACAGTTATAAAACTTCAGAAACAACAAAATTAAAATCCGTAAAATGTATATATATATATATATAATTGGCTCTTTGTAACCGCTGAAGCGATTTTCGGCCCAGCTCCTCCTCCAATTTGTGGTTTTGCGTCTTGATGTTTTCCCAACAAAATGAGGGACCTACAGTTTATACAAAGCCGCCTACGAACGGTTGTTGGTTTTTTATGAGGAGCCCTTATTTCATGTCAAAAGCACACTCGGAGGGGTTGAAATTCCCTGCCGAGGGGAGGCCGCAATTAGAAAATTTAACTTAGTTTTGTGCTTACATTCATTTTCTATAACTTTTGGATATTGGCCGCAAAAGGACTTGAACCAGGGCCTTCCCAATGGCAGTACGCAATACTATCCACTCGGCTACCGCGATGTATATACATGCATATACATAAATGACTCGACATGCTAATGAAAATTTAGATATGTGAAGAAAATTAAAATAATTTAAATTAATTAATGAAAAGTAAAGAACACTTATCATTTAATGATACTCTCAAAATAGCTTACTTAAAATTTTGTAACCACAGAATTAAAAAATTCGCTCAAAAGCGAAATTAAACACAAAAAATTGTTCAGCACAGAAAAAACATGCTGTAATAAAAATAGATACTTTTTTTTCAAATAGGTCAATCCACTTCCCGCAGAAAAGAGTAGTACGATTTTTTAATTAGTTTATTTTTTTATTAATTTCCCGGGGAGAAAAGTAGTTTCCCTAAAAGCCACCTAAACATTGAATTATCATTATCTTACGCAGGGAAGAGTAGTTTTCCTGCTCTTCTACCTAAATGCCAAAGAATTTCAAGTAAATCGAACCACACATAAAATTTTTTCGAATATATCAGTCCCTGGTCCACTTCCCGGAGAGAAGAGTACTCACCCTATTAATCTGAGCAGTGAGGCACATCCGCCCCGAATTTCGGATATATCGAACCATAAATGCAATTTTTTTAGGAGTTCGGTCTCTGGCCCGATTCCCGGAGAGAGGAGTAGTCTTCGTGTTGATCGAAGCAAAAAAACACCTATTTACCCGATTTCCTATAAGTCGAACCATTAGCGCAATTATTTGAGAAAGTCGGTGCCCCGGTCAGAAGAGTAGTCTTCGTATGGTTCGTATTTCGTTTGAATCGAGTAGCCTTCTTGTTATTTTAAGCAAAAACCCATCTATGTACCGAATTTCGTGTAAATCGAACCATATGTGAAAATTTTTTGAGAAGTTCGGTGTCTGGGCCACCTGCCGGAGAGAAGAGTACTCCCCCTGTTAAGCTAAGCAAAAAGGCACCTATTCATAGAATTTGAAGTAAATCTAACGACAAATAAAATTATTTCCCGGAGAGGAGACTAGTCCGATTTTTTTGGAATCACCCAAGCTCTATAAAAAGTCCGACAAAATTTCTGATTATGGTTAGATAATTAGACAAAAGTATAATATTTTGAATAAGTTGTGTTACAAGAACTTAAGAGCTCATTCTATATATACCATTAACGAACACATTCAATGCTTCATTAAAGCAAAATTTAGTTTTTCTTTGCGGAAAGAGTCATACATTTTACCTCTACTTAAATCTGATTGTACGTGGTTTGCTATATACAATATGTTTCTGGCCTAATAATGCAAAAACGAATATTTATCAACGAAAATGGTTTTTTTTTTTTTTTTTTTTGGATTTGGAAGACCCACACGGTCGATTGCTGTTTTGTTTTGGGCTCATACGCATAGATCCATTATGATTCGTCACCTGTGACGATCTTATAAACGTCTTTTGAAGCACCGCGATCGTATTTTTTCAGCATTTCTTTACACCAATCCACACGAGCCTTTTTTTGAGCGATTGTCAAATTGGGCGGAATCCAACGAGAACAAACCTTGCTTACGGCCAGGTGTTCATGCAATATCGAATGTATGCTGGTGGGAGAAATGCATAGACATGCCTCTATCTGAAGGTATGTTACATGACGGTCTTGCATTATCAGTTCACGTACGGCATCGATGTTTCCTGGCACAACGGCTGTTTTTGGAAGACCTTCACGGAATTCGTCTTTGAGCGAGCGTCGGCCACGATTGAATTCGTTGTACCAGTTTTTCATATTGCTATAGGATGGTGCTTCATGTCAAAAAAAATGTCAACACTTATTGTTGCCTAGGCCAGACCTATATATAGCAGCCTACGTAGATCCCCAAAATTTTCGGAGCTATTATAACAGATCAATTAGCCCATTCTGTCATCAATTCTTGACATCTCACAATATGGGTTTTGTAAAGGCAGGGTAGATTCGAACCACCTAGAATTCACAACCCATGTCAGTAATGATTTCAAAAATGGTTATGAAATAGATGATATCTACATTGATTTCAGCAAAGCATTTGACAATGTCTCTGTTTCATTTTTTACTTCACTTTAAACTCGATCAAAACAAAAGTAATTTTTAAATGTTGTACATCATGTGAAATAGCAGTAACATCTGGTGCTCCTCAAGGCAGTCACCGCGGCCCCGTACTATTCCTTATATTCATCTATGCCCTTCCAAGTGTGACCTAAGTGATTTGGTTAGGTAGTTATTAACATTTCAATAAGTGTAATTATATGTGTTTCTCCATAAAATCTTTCCAATCCTTTGCCAGTGTACTGACTTCATTGATTTCTGTGTCACAATGGACCCTAAGCTAGATTGTAGAAATCATATAAATACTTGTGCTAACAAGGCCAAAGGCGTTTTAGCTTTCTTTAAACGTTTGGCTAAAGAGTCCAATGACCCGTACATTACGAAATTGCTCTTTACCTCACTTAATAGACGCATTTTGGAATATGGCTCAGTAAAGTGGAGTCCGCACTATTAATTGTATAATAATTAATTGGAATCTGTACAAAAGCAATTCCTACTATTCGCGTAAAGAAATTCAATGATCCGAAGAAATATAATACCACGCGGATTTCTTTTTTTGCCAACTATTAACATTTATCATTATAATATATCATCAGCGTAGCAGCGGAAGATCCACAGCGATCTTTAACGAAACATTGAAATAAACATTGAACTCGGAGCTTTCGAGAGAATGGTTTTGCGTAAGATTTAGGGTCCTCTACGAAATGGGAACCGTGAATACCGCAGCCGGTGGAATGTTGAGCTGTATGAGATATCCGGCGGCATTGACATAGTTCAGCGAATCAAGAATCAGAGGCTACGCTAGCTAGGTCAAGTGGTCCGGATGGATACTCCAGCTTTGAAAGTTTTCGGTACAGTACTCGCCGGTGGAAGCAAAGAAAGAGGAAGACATCCACTCCGTTGGAAAGACCAGATAGAGAAGGACCTGGCTCTACTTGGTATCTCTAATTGGCGCAAAACAGTGAAAAAAATAAACGAATGGCACAATGTCATAAATTCGGTTATAAGGCTATAATAGCGTAAGCGGTGTCTACACAGGTAAAACAAACTTGTCTTGTTTTTTTTTTCTCACCGTGCTTACCGCTTTTGTATGCTTTTGCGCTTACATTGTTGGGCGATTGTCTGCTGTATGATTGCTTTTTGATTTCTTTCTTCGTTAAGCTATTTGGTTGTTTCTTCAGTTTTGCTGTAGTATTTTTTTTTTTGCTGTTGCCGCTACAAAACTAAAGGAAGCATTACCCAGCCTACTCTCTGGCGGGTTTCGTCGCGTTTACTAAATTTTTTTGCTGCACTTTCTAAATAACTCCATTAGTCTTGTTTTCACTTATTGTTTATTTTTATTATATTCGTTTTTTACTTGTTTCATTTTAGGGTTCTACTTAATGTTCTACATTTTTAGGGTTTTGCACAGTCACACAATAGGTACTCGCCTAATTTATTTGTTTTTTTTCGCGGAATTTTTTTTCGTCACAAAGAGCGACAGCCTTCAGTCACAATTTTTGAGGAAAATGCCCACTATTATTGAGCGAAAATCATTCCTCAACAGCATTGTAAATGCAAACGCAACTCTATTGACACCAACACAGACCTGTTCTTCAGAAGCAACAGAGAAAACCAAAAGTATAATATCCCTTTTCACTTCTTCTTTAAGTTCCATAAATAATAGATTCATAGGGGTCTCCCACACTTGCCAATATCAATACTCCACCACTTCACTTACGAGAGCACAGCTCTAACTAACTTTAGTAGAAACACCCATGGACGTGTCAACTGTCACAATCTTACTTGTGGGAGTACCATGAGAACTAAACCTCACAATCGTGTACCTGCGACAGCGGTCTGATCGTGTGTAATCGTGGAAATTTTGAATTTTTTCAGTAGAACTTTTCACTTTGTTCGTTTTTTCTTTGCTGGCTCAAGCGATGTTTGTAAAATCGAACAGCCATTTTACGTACATGCAACGGGGAAAAGTTGCCAGTTGCCAATGTGCTTGCGTACTTTTAAACAAATCTATAATTTTCGACAACCAATATCTTATTTTAATTAGCAATTAATTGAAAACAACAGAAAATAATTTAGTGATATTTATATAGATATAGATAGATTTTTAGCTGGATATGATTATAGTGTGAAGCATACCCATTCAGGTTCGGGACTAATAAATAAATACTAAAGCTCTACAATTTGTCGCTAAGACAACTACCTTGCTGACCTACAGACCTGAGGAACACATCTGATGTTGTTGACTTCGCAAACACCAGAAACGTAAATAGGAGTTTAGTATTTGTCTTCTGATCATTCCTCAATGATCATTAAATTGAATGAACAGCCAATTTAAAGTCAGTATCCTTTACACCTTACGATATCTAAAACTAACTGGCTTATATATATTGAAATTTACAAGCAGTCATTTTCCGACCAATAATAAAGAGAGAAACTGATATTAAATACAGCAGCGACTATAGTAGTACCAGAGCGTAGCCTCTATCTCTTTCTTCGCTGGACTATGGAAATATCGCCGTTATATCATATATAGCAGGACGGAAATGACGAGCGACTTGTGTGTTTGATCTTTACTCGTTGAGAGAGGACTTTACTTGCTTTAAAGTTGTTAATCTAAGCGTAAAGCCACCTCTGTAAGGCTTTTCAAGTAAATCGAACCAAAAATACAATTTTTTTTGAATGGGTCAGTCTCTGGTCCACTTCTCGGTGTTAATCTAATAAGTCACTTCTGTACCGAATTTCATGAAAATCGAGTGCAATCTGAGTATCATCAAGCAACAAGCTATTAGCGTTTTTCTAAAGTTTATTCGTCTTCATCTTCTTTATTGGCGTTGGCACCGCTTACGCGATTATAGCCGAATCAATTATAGCGAGCCATTCCTCTCTTTTTTTCGCTGTCTGGCGCCAGCTGGAAATACCAAGTGAGACCAGGTCACTCTCCAGCTGATCTTTCCAACGGAGTAGAAGTCTTCCTCTTCCTCTGCTTCCACCAGCGGGTACTGCATCGAATACTTTCAAAGCTGGAGTGCCTTCATCCATTCGGACGACATGACCTAGCCAGCGTAGCCGCTGTCTCTCCGTTCCCTGAACTATTGCAATATCATCGTATAGCTCGTACAGCTCATCGTTAAATCGTCTGCTGTATTCGCCGTTGTCAATACGCAAGGGGTCCCTTGGCTTTAAATCGTTCGCAAAATTTTTCTCTCGAAAACTCCTAGGGCCGACTCATAAGATGTTGACAGCGTCCACGCTTCTGCGCCATATAGGAAGACCGGTATGATAAGCGACTTGTAGAGTTTGGTTTTCGGTCGACGAGAGAGAACTTTACTTTTCAATTGCCTACTTAGTCCACAGTAGCACCTGTTGGCAAGAGTGATTCTGCGTTGGATTTCCAGGCTGACATTGTTGTTGATGCTAATACTGGTCAATAGATAGATGAAATTATCTATGACCTCGAAGTTATGGCTATCAACAGTGACGTGGGAGCCCAGTCGCGAATGCGATGACTGTTTGTTTGATGACAGGAGATATTTCGTCTTGCCCTCATTCACTACCAGACCCATATCCTTCACTTCAGAAAGCAGAACTCACGGCGCTGTTGTTGAGGCCAATAATGTCGATATCATCGGCGTACGCCAGGTACGATTGCACCTTCTCTACTTAGCTCTGCAGCTCGTATTATTTTCTCCAGCATTAAATTAAAAAAAGTCACTCGATAAGGAATCACCCTGTCTGAAACCTCGTTTGGTATCGAACGGCTCGGAGAGGTCCTTCCCGATCCTGACGGAGCTTTTAGTGCTGCTTAAGGTCAGTATACACAGCCGTATAAGTTTTGCGGGGATACCAAATTCAGACATAGCGGCATAGAGGCAGCTCCTTTTCGTGCTGTCAAAGGCTGCTTTAAAATCGACGAAAATATGGTGTGTGTCGATTCTCTTTTCACGGGTCTTTTCCAAGATTTGGCGCATGGTGAATAACTGGTTGATTAACCAGGTCTAAAGCCACACTATTATGGTCCAATCAGTTTGTTGACGGTGGGCTTTAGTCTTTCACACAATACGCTTGATAGGACCTTAAATGCGATATTAAGAAGGCTTATTCCATGGTTATTGACGCAGACTGTGGGATCGCCTTTTTTGTGGATTGGGCAGAGCACACTTAGGTTCCAAGCATCGGGCATGCTTTCATCCGACCATATTTTGCAAAGTAACTGATGCATGCACCTGATCAGTTCTTCACCGCCGTATTTGAATAGATCGGCCGGTAATCCATCGGTCCTTGCCGCTTTGTTGTTTTTTAGGCATGCGATTGCTATTCGGACTTCTTCATAGTCCGGTAACGAAACAACTTTTCCATCGTCATCAATTGGAGTTTCAGGCTCAGCATCTCCGGGTGTTTCCTCTCCACTGCCATTCTCCAGGCCAGGACCTTATTACACCAAAAATACTAATAGAGCTACCAAGAGTTGCACAAGCATTGCTCTCTGAACTCTTTAATGCCATTCTAAAACTAAATTACTTTCCAAACGCGTGGAAAAAATCGCATATTAATGATAGCCAAACCAGGCAAAGACCATACACAGGCGTCTTCTAACAGACCAATAAGCCTACTACCCAGTCTTTCCAAATTATTTGAAAAATTTCTGCTATCAAAAATATCTCTTTTTCTCCACCGTAACAATGTGATACCAGAACACCAATTCGGCTTTCGTGAAAAGCATAGTACTATTGAACAAGTTAACAAGTTAGAGGCAAAAATACTACTCATGAAATTAACCCAGCTAGTTTAAATTGGCTTTTAAATAAAAACTCCGGTCTAAAACTAGACTACAAAGTCCTAATTTACAACGCAGTATTAAAACCAATTTGGATGTATGGTATTCAACTGTAGGGTACTACCTGTGCAACTAACACTGATAAAATACAGAGGTTCCAGTCCAAAATTTTAAGAGCACTAACGGACGCACCATGGTACGTTCGTAACGTAAATATTCATAAAGACCTTGGTATTTTACTGGTAAAGCCTGAAATTGAAAGAAGCAGGACGAAGTACTTCACAAAGCTGAGAAATCATCCAAATCCGCTAGCTAATGCTTTATGCAACCCAACAAGAAATTCCCGCCTGCAGCGAAGAGATGTTCCCGCCTTCTAAGGAGAGCGCCGTAGTTTTAAAAGGGCCCAGAGTTACATACGTGTAACTCGAGCTATCATGTTTGTAATTTAGTTTTTCAGATTGTTACACTTAGGCTTATATTAAAGCAGATCCAGTAAATAAATGAAAAAAAACTGCCATTCAGCAGGCAGGGGAAGTGTTCCATTCATAAATCCAGCATACTCTGGGCATCTGTCGCAAGGTTGCGAGTTAGGCAGTCTGTTTTCTCTACACCGCGACACGGCAGTCCTCATTGTTTTTGCGAGCTTTCCGAAATCCAATAGTCTCGTTTGCAGCTGTACATAGGGAGTTTGAAATGCCGTCCCCTCCCAGTTCCCTTATACCGGGTTGCTGCTGAGTGCCCTCAGAGAGCAGGTGTGCAAGTCGAGTAGAAAACCTTGTGTTTGTTGACAGGCGTTCTCCGATACACAGAGACGGGTGTGTATCTTCGCTGCGACAATATAGTGATCTGAGTCAATATTATTACCTCGGAACGTACGCACGTGTAAAACACTGGATACATGTCTTCCGTCTATCACAACATGATCGATTTGGTTGAGAGTTTTTCGATCTGGAGACAGTCAAGTAGCTTGGTGATTTTTTTGAGCTGGAATCTAGTGTTACAGATAATCATATTTCAGGCTCCTGTGCAGTCGATCAGCCTCAGCCCATTTGGGGAAGTTTCGTCACTTGTCACTTGTCTGCGCACTCGTTCCTTGGCCATCGTGTTCACTGGAAGCTCGTTGTTCCCACAATTCGTCTAACTCTCGTTTAAAACTTTGAATATGACTATGTATCTGTGGTGTTGAACCTATTAATTGAAAAATACGCTCAGAGCACCGGTTGAAATTTTTTTTTTCTCACACTCTCTATCCATAAACTCACACGCTAGAGAAAAGCTTACACCAAACTTGCAACAAGAAATGTTTATCTTATAACTATTGTAGAAATCCGATGAGTTCAACCTAAGGTTATCACTATTTTTCATCTAATTCCAGTCATTAAATTCAAATATACCTATTATTATCTCGACTATTTCAATTCCAACACTTAACTTTCGAGTAATATGAATGAAAACAAGATTAACTAATATTTAAGTTATATTCCAAATTGAGTTCAACGAAATAGAAAACTTTGAAAATTTTAATAGTTGTAATTATATACCTGTAGGTATTCAAAAAAGATTGTTGTTGTTGTTTTTGTATAAATGAAAATTTGATTGCTCTTTATGTACTTATACGAATGTGTACACATTCCTGGTTTTAATTTCATTTAATTAAGGTTTTTACGCATTCATATATGTATTAACATAAATAAATAGATATTCTTATCTTTATTTTATTTGTTTATTTATTTATTTGTTTGTTCATAAAATTGTTTTTTAATTTTTATATTATTAATTGTTTGTTTTAAATGTGTATATTTATGTATGTACAAACTGTTTTAGTTTGCGTATGTACTCATTTATTTGTACACGAACATTCAAATAAGTTTTGTTTGAAATATTCCCGATAATGTTAATGTTTATAATGAATTCACTTTAAAAGTTTAGTTGGAATTAGTATTGCATTTTTTTCTTCTTTCAAATATTATTATTACTTTAAGTTTATACGAGTATAAAAGAATAGATATATTGATATATGTTTGTTTAAAAATTTAAAAAAGAAAAAAATAAATTCAAGTGGACTGTGTGTAAATATTTTTATGTAAATATAAGTATATGTCTATTTTAATTTATTATCAATAGTTCTTTTTGTATATTTAAATATTCATTTATTGTTATAATAGTATCATTATTTATTTATTATTTATTATTTTTTTACATCTACTTCACTATTTGTATGAATGTAAATTTCACATTTATATTATTAATAATTCTTTTTTTTAATAACTTCTTTCATTAATGTGTACTATGTACTATGTATGAATTGTATTGTATTTCAAAACTAAATATTTTAAATATTCCAAACGATTTTTCTTTTGAATTTTCCGAATTCATTCAGCGTATGTTTTTATAACGTAGGATTATAATTATTTATATTCTCAACCAAATATTTTTTTGGACTCTTAATTTCGCAGTGAATTTGTTTATTTGTATATATATATTATTTATTAATTTTTTCTTTGTATTAATTTCTTTTTCTTCTGTTAATTTTTGAGAAATTTGTGTAATATGATGCTTGGAGTGTGTTTGGTGTTGCACCTCGGCAGGATCATCATGCGTGTTTGGTTCATAGTCAGTCATCCGGCGTCTTGGTCATCTACTTCCCCATGTCCTATTAAATTTCGAAGTGCATCACATAAACATTAAGGATACTTGCCTTAAATGTGGTTGCCGCACTTCACCCCTTTCTGAAACGCGAATCGTCAGCCATACTATGCTGGACCGTATGTATGGTAGCTTAATGTATATATATATATATATATATATATATATTTTTATGTATATGCATACACATATATGTAAAATTTCCGCGTAATTCCTTTTTTTCATAACAACAATATTTAATAAACATGTGGACACTGTAACTCTCTCATATGTTACTCTATCTGTTTAATTCGCTTACAAATTAGCTCTTACCGATCTCGCTCGATGAAGGCGCCAGCATAAGGAAGATGATGTGCTGAAAAAGAGAATAAAAGCAAACAAAAGAGCATGCACACATGAAACATCAGCTTCACCTGTCAAACGTATATCTGACAGTTGATTCTACCCACCAAAAACAATAAGTGATAGATACGGAGGATAAGGCAGAAGTTTGTGGTCGTGAATAGAAAAAAAAATTTTAATTATAAAATTAGAATTATTAAGATTAAATTATTAAGCTTTACAGAAAAAAAGGAGATACGCGAGAATTTTTAAACGATTTAATTTGTGTGGAGCCAAAATAGAAATAAAATTAAAAAAAGACTAATTATAAAAGTTAATTCCTTAAAGATTGCCAAAAAAAAATTTTTGCGTTGATTACAAACGTGAGTAATCATCATAATAAAAATTAATAAAAATACACATGCTCGTATATGCACCGGAAATGTTTCTCAAGTGTAGTGAATTTCTTTCCTTGTGACGCTCAGAGGATCGGGAGAGTACTTTTTTTAATACGCTTTTATTAGCTTCACTTGTATGTCAGTCAGTATGTCAGTCAGTTTGTAACTTTTTAGCGGTGACGCGATCCCAATATGAAATATTTGAAATGCGAATCGTTGCATTCATCGTGGCGTTAACAAAATTAATCAGAGAACGTATAATAATCCATACTAATAATTATTATACGTTCTCTGATTAATTCAGAGAAAAAAATCAAAATAGAGTTAATTAGAAAAATATATAAAATAAATATAGTTTAAAAAAAACTAAAAAAAACACGCTTTTAAAGAATATTAAACTAAAAAGTTGAAAATAAATAAAGTTAAAAAAACTAAAAAAAACACGCTTTTAAAGAATATTGTACTAAAAAGTTGAAAATAATTTTGAAAATAAACTTAAGACAAGAGTATATAAAAAATACTTGTATAATTAAGAGAAAAGCGTGGTGCGCTCGATATATGGAAATTATGGTACAAAGCGCCCCACGCTTTTCTCTTAATTATACAAGTATTTTTTATATACTATTGTTTTAAGTTTTTTTTCAAAATTATTTTCAACTTTTTTGTACAATATTCTTTAAAAGCGTGTTTTTTTAGTTTTTTTAAACTTTATTTATTTCTACTTCTATTTAATGTTAAGTGCAGAATTTCACTCTCACATTAACGTTTGTATGTATGTATGTAATTTTCTAAATTTTCTGCTTTCCACTTTGACGGTGATCCCTTACCATTCGATCCGGCGTTTCAGTGACCGTTAACCTAGGAGCGGGTGCTCCTGCCACTTGTAACCTAGGAATTATTACAATTTTTCAGTTTTATTAAATTATTGATTATGCTCAAGTTATTGTAATTTATACATCTTGTTTATTTAATTCATATAAGATTTGTTATTATTAGGCTTTTAGTTCCTTTTAACTTACTTTTAGCTAACTTTGTTTTACTTGTAAAGGGTGGTTAAATTGTAAGGGCCGATGTTGAATGTGAACCACACCTAAACGCCAAGTTTTTTTCCGAATTTAATTTGACATTTCTCTATTTCTGACTTACTCAATTTGAACCATGGAGAGATACACAATCCAACAACGTGTTAAAGTTATCCAGACTTATTATGAAAATTTTCGAAGAAAATCATCTTCAGTGATGAGGCACATTTTCACCTCAGTGGATTCGTCAATAAACAGAATTGCCACATTTGGGCGAATGAGAATCCAAGAGTGATTGTCGAAAAACCAATGCACCCACAAAGAGTGACTGTTTGGTGCGGTTTATGGGCTGGCGGCATCATCGGGCCGTATTTTTTCCAAAATGAGGCCGGTCAGGCAGTTACTGTGAATGGTGTTCGCTATCGTGAGATGATAACGAATTTTTTATGGCCACAATTGGAAGATATGGATGTGGACGATATGTGGTTTCAGCAGGACGGTGCCACTTGCCACACAGCTAACGAAACAATGGCTCTTTTGCGCAACAAATTCAATGGCCGTGTTATCTCACGTAATGGCGATGTCAATTGGCCCCCAAGATCATGTGATTTGACACCGTTGGACTTTTTTCTCTGGGGTTATTTGAAAGAAAAGGTGTACGTCGATAAGCCAGCAACAATTCAATAGCTAAAGGATGAGATAATTCGGCACATTAACGGCATAGAAACTCCATTATGCCTCAGCGTCATCGAAAATTTAGACCATCGTATGGAGGTGTGCCGCCGAGGTCGCGGCGCTCAATTGGCCGATATTTTGTTACATACATAATTGAGTAATACCAATATATCATAATAAAATAAAATTTCAATAATTTCCTAAATAGTTTGTGTTTTATTCAAAATCAACATCGGCCCTTGAAAATTTAACCACCCTTTATATTGGTATTATTCTTTATTGTCAGGTTTTGTTTAATTACATCTAATTTAAAATATGTTTAGTTTAAGACATATATTTTTATTTTCAATAGCTGTGCATATAAGTTATTTTTATGATTTAATTTGTTCGTAGTTAGTTTAGTTTTTTTTTTTACTTCAAACTACTTTAATTTTGATTTACATGTTTTTGTCTCATTTTAAATTCTTAATCGATTCAACTTCAATTTTAAATTTCATTTATTTTATTTATATATATTTATTTACTTTCTGATTCAAATTTACTTACAAATTTAGTTTATGTTTATTTAGTATTATTTTTAAATTAAGTTAGAATATTTTAATTTTACCTATTTTAACTTAAATTTCAATTCATCTTCATTTTTAATTTGTGATTTCAAAATACTTCCATGGAATGGATTTTGGTTTATCTATTTGCATTTAGTGCTGTTCAATTTAATTTAGTTTAAGTTCACGAAAAAATAACAACGTTTATTTTATGTATATGTATTTTATTAAAATTTATTTTATATTTTTTTTCTACTGACAATTTGGTGGCAGGAATTATTGCTTTTAACTGGATCCCTCCCGGGATTTTTCTGGATGGACAGTGAACGGCGAACGGTTTTCTTATACCGGAACTTCTTCCGAAATCTTATAAAAAAATTTAATTTTCTAGCGAACTCTCGCACCACACTGCTACCCGGTTGTCTTGTGTGTGAAACTTTTTCAAGTTTTCACTCAAAACACACATTTTTTACACACATAGAACTTTCTCTTTGACACATGTATGAATGCATACATAAGAACTTTCACATGCTTACAAGAATTAACAGTGGGCCTCTTTGTGTAATTTGATAGTTTAAAAGGATAATTGTATTGTTTAGATCGGCCAACAATAGGGTATCGTTACAGACTCGCACCTGCCGATGTTGTCTGCAATATGGGCAGAAAGCGTAAAAAGAATTCAAACGCAGCCTATGCCTATTTGCTACTGCCCCCATACATACGTGTGGCCTCGACCCACGACTTAAAGCCTGGCTTCGTTAATGTCGTCTTGTCTGAGTTGCTGTCCACTTGTTTTATTGTCTACTGTTGTATGCCACACACTTATCTATAATTCTACGATCTATTTTATGCTAAATGGTGCATACTTACTCTACTTATATCACATTTCAAATCTAAATCTATATCACTGATACATATGCAAAAAGTATATTACAGTTAGTATTTTCTTTAGGTCTAAATAATTATTATTGGTCAAGTAGTAAGGAATAAATAGGTCAAACAAAAATAAATACATCTGCAAATAATTACAAAAAAAATAATCAGATAGATATTTGGAGTGCGTCAAGGTGAGTTGTCAAGTATGTATGCAGAGATGTAAAAATAACGCTTCAATATTACAGATCGTTCGTCAAGGGTAGCTTACTATCGCTGTCAGGTACATAACATAAAAACATTCACAGATACATATAACAATGAGTCTATAACCTGAAGCTGTGAGTCTGGCACAACCATTTGACTGTTGCAACATTGAGTAACACATAGAAACTCACATCTATTTACGCTTTATCAGTTCAGATCGCCTAGCTCATATATGGAGTTTCCGATAACCTTCACTTCACTTGTTTCGGCGCTAATTCTGCATTATGGTTATCTATTGCAGAACTCCGGCGGAAGTTTCGGTGGGCTACCACCTGTCCTGATTGGAATCTTACATCTTTACACCTCATATTATAAACTTTCATACTTTTCTCATGAGCAAAATTCAGTTCTTTCATTAATTTGTTTCTCAAAAGTTGTTGTTGATCTGATTTCGTGACAACAGTATAGTCTGCACTTCCTATTGCGCCGAGTTTCCGGTATATCTCATATGATGCACCATGTTATATCATCGGAATACCGATGTTGCAACATATGGAGTGCAGCCGATTGATGAATGCACTGCGCTTTGTAATGCAAACGCTGCATCACTAGTATACTTGTCCCAGTTTTTCTGATTGTCTTTTATATATGAACAAAGAATTTGTAGGACAGATCTGTTAACACGCTCAGCTGCGTTCCCTTGTGGCGATTAAAATGCGTTTCTAATGTGTTTTGTTCCATAGTTTTACAAAAAGTTGGCAAATTTTTCAGAGACAAACTACTTGCCATTATCAGAATGCACGTATTCAGGTACACCGAATACATCAAATATTTCTTTTTCTACAATTTTGACTATTTCTGCTGAAGTGGCTCTTTTCATGGCTCTGTTCATAGGTTTTAAAAACACAAACTTAGTAAAATGATCAAGATAAACAAAAACATTACCATCACTAGTACGAGGATACGGACCTATAAAATCAATGTACAAACGTTGGAAAGGTCGTTCTGTTATATGCTGACTCTTCATCAAAGGATTTTTGAAGGCATTTGTGGTTTTATTTTCTTTGCATGTATCACAGTTTTTAATGGCTGTTTGTATATCAGTCACCATGCCTGGCCAGCAATATTTTTCACGGAGGCGAGCAAGAGTTTTGTGGATGCCACAATGACCAGCTGAAGGTGATCCATGGACAGTTTTCACTAAGCCTTGCCGTAACTCCGACGGTACCCAAAGTCTGGTCCTGTTGAAGCTCATTTCCTCTGTCGCATTGGGTCCGTCTATAAATGTAACCGTCCGGCATGCACATGTCGGGTAATTTGTCTTTATTTTCTGTTACAGTTTTTCTCAGTTCATTGTATTCGTCAGAGTCAAAATATGGTGAGTTTAAGCATATGTGTATGTCCATCAGTCTGTCATTAACCCTTATGTTAGTAACGAACTTTACCGACATATTTTAGCAACCGGGTACCCTGAGTATTAAAAATTTTGTTTATTTTGTTAAAAAATTTTTTTCCAAATTATTTTTTTCTTGAAATATTAATAGTAAGTGACAGAGTAAAGAAAAAAAGAATAATAACAACGTAGAGTTATGAATGACATCTGAAACGTATTGGGGCACTCCAGGTAGTCGACCAGTTTTTATTGTTCGGAGCCGAGCAGATGCCGTTGGAGAGAGAGAAAAACTCAGGGTTATTGCTTTGTTTTCTATCGCGCACTAGATTCGAGTATTTTTTAGTACGTAACAGATTTTTGGTGAGTTCAGACGTGTTTTATTTATGGTGTTCTCCTCACAGTGAAAAATAAGATTATGGAACAATTAACAAGAGCTGAAAATGCTAGGTAAATAACCGTTATATATATTTAATATTTGTAAATGTTTTAGTTATAATTTTGTATAATAAAATTATTTACGACTTATATCATAAAATATTTAATTTATTAGATTAAGTGCAACCGAAAGTAATGAATATATGAGAAAATTACTTGGAGAACAAGATAATGATTCGAGCGGGGTTTCTGACAGTGAAGACGAAGACTGGATTCCAGCAAATATAGCTAGACGTCAAGCTTTAAATCAAAAAGATAATTCAGAGCATGACGAATCAGAAGATTCTGAAGATACAGGAGAAACCCCTGAAGGGAATGCAGCAGTAGAAGAAGAGGTTGAAAATAGCGAGAGTGAGGATGACGACAATGAAACAGAAACTGCTGAGCCTGAAGGTAATAAAATATTTGTTGTTAACAATGACTGAAATACTAATGTTTTTTCTTAAATAATTAATTTATATTGTTACTAGCTTTTACCCTCGGCTTCGCTCGCATTAAATCCATCCAATAAGAGATCATTATAGTACAAACGGATCAATATAAAGAATATATTTTATTGCTTGGCTGAGATTATCTATTTGAAAAAATTACTACATGCAATGAAGTTTCAAATTTCAAAGTATACTTTATCGAATCAATACAACAAATATTAAAATATATATGTCACTATAAAGAAAATAAATAATTCGGAATGGTAACAATTGAAAATATAAAATGCAGATTATTAGTCAAGAATATTTCTATAAACTATATTGTACGTTTTTCCGTTGGGTGCAAATATGTGTAAATTCTGGGCAATAGACACACGCGAACAGGCTACATATAGTTGACCATGAGAAAAGCATGACGGGAAACTGAACTCTTTTAAAATGGAATGGAAGGTCAGTGAGAATAATTGGAATCCGAGGTATGATTACACTTTTTCCTTTACCGACACCTGTTAAAATAGTAGCACAAAGTATATTCTGTCCTAATTTCGTTATCCGAAGTCGTGTTCCATTACATAGCAGAGGAGCATTTAAATTTCGCATAAGCATTACTGGTACATTTAGTTTCAACTGAAGCTTATGTGATGGTACACCCGACAATTCAAGTGAATTTAAAAACTCTACAGGATATGAGGTACTTAATTCTGTATCCATAATTTTATCCATTGATAAATATTCCACCATTTCCCCTTCCACCTCTTTTAAAATGTCATTGTTGATTCTATTAACTACTTCATTTTTTGGTGCTAATATTGCTCTTGCGCACATCCACTGATCACAACCCAAATTCTGTTGCAATTCGGGAAAAACATGAGCAATGAGATCCACATCATTTTCTACTAAATTACAAAATTATCTTGAAAGTGATACGCAAACTTCAGCACCAACATCTAAACGACCATCACCAATTTTCAATAACATTTCAGCATAAAGTCCTGAATCCACGTCATTATGAAGATGCACTCTCATATTTGTTTTTAGGCTCAGCTTTTCAACTCTCGACCATAAGCTCGATGATTATAAGCATGCTTGAATTTCATCTGCTGGTGTTCCCCTCTGAATAACTGGAAGGGTTTGACGAAAATCACCAGCCAGTAAAACTACCATTCCTCCCATTATATCTGTACTATCCCGCAGGTCCTGAAGAGTCCGGTTTAAAGCTTCTATAGCCTTTTTGTGAGACATTGTACATTCATCCCACACTAAAAGCTTACATTCTCGCAGCATCCTACCTCGAGAACTATTTTTACTGAAATTACAGATGGGCGAATCTTCATGTGCAAGGTTCAATGGTAATTTCAAAACGGAATGTGCCGTACGGCCGCCGTTTAAAAGCGTCGCGGCAATACCCGACGAAGCTACTGCAACTGCTATTTTTCTTTTTTTTCTGATGTACATTAATAATAAGTTGAGCAAAAACGTCTTTCCGGTTCCACCTGGTGCATCGAGAAAGAAGAGTCCACTTTTACCGTATTCTATTCTACGTAAAACTTGATGGAGAACATGAGCCTGCTCTGGAAGTAACAAAGGGATTAATTCTTCTACTTGTCGTTGCAGTGCTATGAAATCATTATCTAACTCTCGAGCAATTTCATTGTTGAAATCATCCTCATTATCTCTTTGAGGGCTTTGCATCCCAAAATCATCTAATTTTTTTCCAACCATTGTGAAAACCTTGTTTTCAATTAGAATTAGTGTTTGGTTGTAAATATGTTCATTGAAAGTCATATTACTTGCTGAAGTCGATGTAAAATATCTTTAGCTTTTACCCCCTAGATGGCGTTAACGTAGCGCTCAGCAAATAGAAGACCAGGCCACCACCATACATGTACGTATGTATGCTCACATTTTATGGCCACCATACATGTAGATATGTATGCTGTATACTGTATACTCCCATACACACATACCACACTACTCTCAATGCAGCTACATATGTGCCTATAGCTATGTATAGTCCCACTCTCTCTCTCTCTGTGCATATGGGGCGTTACTTTATGCATGCGTATGTATATGCTCTATTGTGGCTAGTGATATCACTTTATGCATGCGTGGTAGTGATCTCACAGCCAGCTGTACCATTTAGATGGAATACCGATATTATTGGAATTTGAATTGAGCGCGCATATACAGTACAGTTGGCATACTTACTGTACGTACGCGTCACTTCATGCATGCGTGGTGTATGTATGTATGTATGGTGTACCATTAAGCTGGAATAACGAAATTATTGGAACTAAATGTATATCATATCTGTATGTACTTGCTGAAGTCGATGTAAAATATCTTCAGCTTTTACCCGCTAGATGGCGTTAACGTAGCTCCATAAGGAGGCTATTGGACAAAAAAGTTTCTTTATTTTATTTAAAAAATAATTTTTTTTATTAAATAAAAAGTAGCCTATGTTCATTCTGATACCTCCAAGAGTATGTGTACAAAGTTTCATGATGATCCGTTAAGTAGTTTTTGGGTGAAAGCGCAGCAAACGAAACGACTTTTGCATTTATAATATTATAATATATAATATATATATAATATATATATAAGTATAATAGTATAATTATTATTAATTTTTATAATAAATATAAAGCTGGCGTCGATACAATGTACCAAATGGTGCGGAGATACACCAGTCAACGACGATCTTCGAGATGGCCAATGGCAATGTTTTTCAACATGCTAGACATTTCTGCACTTGCGGCATATACAATTTATTATGTAAATAATTAAATGATTGCCAAAAAAACGACAGAACGGCGTCAATTTATGCGTAAGCTAAGTGAAGAACTAGCATTGCCGGTGATTGAACATCGTACCGCCAATCCACAATTAATGCACCATTTCTCAACAAAGAATGCCGTTCAAAGTATTTTAGGCCATGCACTGACAGAACCAGTCGTGGTAAATCCTGGTCCACAGGCTCTAAAATATAAAACCGGAAGGAAAATAGTTATAGGAAATTGCCATGTCTGCAATGCTTTGCCAATAAGAAGACGGCGAAAGACACGTAAGGCTTGTGCCAATTGTCACCAACCTGTATGTGACGCACTCAGTTAATCGTGTAGAATGTGTTCAATGTCATTAATTATAAAAAAATGTAATATGTTTTAATAAAATTTAGTTGCATGCATTTATAGAACTTGTATTCAATTTATTTCCTATGCTTTCCACTGTGGTGTACCCGGGTACCCGGTTGCTAATGGCGATGGCTGGAGTTTAAGCTTATTAAAAAATAAAATAAAAAATAAATCAATTAAATGAACTCACAACTAGCTTTCTTTTATGTTAAAAAACGACGATTTGAGAGCTTAAAATGAAATATTGAACTTTCTTTAAACTATTCACACAGATACACCGCGGTGGGTACCCGTGTACCCGGTTACTAACATAAGGGTTAAACCATATGCATTTGCGCTGTATGTCGAAGTTGTATGCTTACAGCTTAAGGCTCCATCTTGCGAGTCTTCCACAGAGATCCTTCTGGTTCATGAGCCGTTTAAGACTAGCATGGTCAGTGATTATGGCGAAAGACATACCTTCGACATAAGGCCTGAATCTTTTAGCGCTTATTACGGCTGCATAGCATTCGAGCTCGGTGATGCTATAATTTCTCTGTGCTTTGTTCAGCTTTGCTGAGACCTGCGCTATTGGTTGTTCGTTATTGTCATCGTCAAGTTGAAATAATACTCAGCCCACTCCGTCCGTTCATGCATCACATTGTATGTAAAAGCGTTTGTTGAAGTCAGAGTGTTTGAGTATGGGTGCCGATATGAGACTTTGCTTCAGTTTCTCAAATAACTTTTTAGATTCGTCCGTCATGGTAAACCTTTTAATTTTGTCCTGTGAGGCAGTCGTGCAACGTGGCAGCAATAGTCGCGTAGTCCTGGAAAGATCTGAGGTACCGGCCTGACATACCTTGGAACCGTTGCAGTTGTTTTGGAGTCTTGGGCTCTGGGAAATCCCTAGCTGCAGTAACCTTGTTGGCATCCGTGCGAATTTAACCATCTCCTACTACATAGCCAAGATAGCGATATTCTTTGTAGCAGAACTTGCTTTTTTCGACATTAATTGTCATCCTAGCGTAAACTTCAAGCTACCTTTTCCAACAAACAAACATGAGACGGAAAATCAAAGAGCACACTAACAGATCATCTAAATACACATATACATTCTCACGTAACAATGCAGGTATGAATCACTTGATCCATCAGTCTGCACATCCTTTGAGCCGCGTTGCATAAACCGAATGGCATGACCATGAAATGGGACATCGTCCGACATGTTTAACGTGAGTACCTGCCGACGTCGGCCTAACCTCACGGTGCTCAGGAACACAACGGATCAAATCAATGCGTTGATCAGCGCCCCATAATGCAAGCATTATGGTACCATTTGGCAATGTGGAGTGGACACACTAACCACCTTGGTAGGGTTCGAGGCCTATCTAAAACCTCTGCCGTACTATGGGTCCGGCACCCGGTTGCAATGCAACTCCACATTGAGCTAACACAAAGTCAACTCTTCCCGCATTTGGGTTTAAACCACAGCCACCGCGATACTCCCCGAAGGGCCTTGCCGCTTGAACAGGTCGGAGCAAGCTCCGTGGGCTACTGTTCCCCGTGGTACCAGATTTAGGTCTCCGGTCGAACCTCGTAGCCGAAGCTACTACCAGTTGAGCTTCCATACAGTTCCGGACTGGTGGCCTGGGATTGGACCCCATTTTCCGCGTACCAACTCAAACATGCTCATTCATACTCCTAACTAAACACTTCACGCGCAAACACTTCAAACACACGCATGTACTCTCCACATGAGAGAACATCACACACCCTATACCGTCCATCTGTCCCAACTACTCCCATACCCCCTAAGTCCCTTATGTCTGAATACATCGGGCATTCACACAACACATGCATCCAATCCTCTCGCTCTATACCACACTCACTTCTCGCCGTTCCGCTCAAGTTCCTCTTATGCAGAAAGGCATTGAGAGGTCCATGACCCGTTAGCAGAAAACCCATACTCAGAGAAAATCCGAAGTCTGGATTTTCCACCACAAACGAGACATCCCGAATGTACTCATATGTCACGCGACCCTTGGAGCTATTCTCCCAACGATCTTGCCACTTCCTAAACACACATGCACTTAGAAGCCTACGGCATCCTAAGTACCCACACTCTAAGTCCCTATCAGATAACCAGTCATCACGCAGCAACTCAACACTCAATCCCCTCTTCAGCTTGAAGGCTACAGCACGCTGTATCACCACCAAGTCGAGAGGAGGGACACCCACTAACACCTGCAACGCCTCAGTAGAGACGGTGCGGCACACTGGCACACAAGCTAATAACATTACTCTCTGTACAGATAACACACGCTTTCGACCTACAGACGACATAACTGATTCATACCATACAGCAGAGCCATAAGTGGCACAAGCCACGAATAGACCCCGATATATTGTACGAACAGCACGCCGACTGAGGCCCCAATCACACCTTAAAACGCGACGTATTTGCCCAGCAACACACTGAATTTTCTTTTTCAAATGCACAAAGTGCGGAGCAAAATTCACTCTCTCACCAATGGTCAGTCCCAGGTATTTGACCTGAGTCACATACCTGACACTGACCCCATTCACACGTACAACCGGTGGGCGAGTCGGGGACAATTTGCCCTTAAGCAACATTGTCACCGTCTTTTCCACCGAGATGTCCACACCAACACGCAGACCCCAATTGTGAGCGACTCCAAGGAGCCGTTCACCAATACGCTTGACCGACCTACTAAAAGTAGAAGATCGTCCGCATACGCACAACACTTACACTCAAGCTCCAGCGCCCACAACAAGGAGTCGATCATGAGGTTCCAAATAATTGGACCACAGATGGAACCTTGAGGGCAGCCTCGAACCACACTAACGCTGACAGACTCATTCTGTCCTACAATGATTGCTTCTCTGCCCGAGAAATAACTGCGCCAAAGAGTTATTACCGGACATTGAAGCTCCTATAAACGCTCAATAACTCTCACCCAACACAAATAATCAAACGCTCCTTTAAAGTCAATAAATATGGCCAAAACGTATTTATTGACATTTTCCCCCACAACATTTTGAACATACATCCATGCATCTTCAACACCACGTCTTTTTTGAAACCCATTTTGCCTATCCGACCATTTACCCCGCATTAGCTTCTGAAGACGTTCAACCAGCACCCTTTCCAGCACCTTGCCAAGTACCGGAAGGAGACTGATGCCCCGGTAAGATCGAGGATCACTCCTGATCTTATCGGGGGACTTCAGGAGAGGAACAACTCTAGCACTCTTCCCCACACGTGGAAAGTAACCCTCCCATATGCATTTATGATAAATAGCTTCCAGATAGTCAGGAATGAACTTCCACAAGCTCTTGCACATCTCTCCGTTCAAACCATCAAGACCTGGCACCTTTTTACTCCTAACCAGGCTAAATGCATATCCTAGTTCGTCTTCGTCTATTGGGGGCACAGGCGCCTCTTGTGCATGAGGTACCTGTGACTCCGCCCTAGGAAAGAACGTGTTAATCAAAACATTCGCGCATTCACTCCTTGTTGATAGTACAGATCCATCAACACGAAGAGAATTTACATATTCATTCTTCCTACCACGACAAATCCTATAGACATGACCCCAGGGATCATCCCTATTGGATTCAACAAACATCCTCCACTCA